>OZ020606.1:34243314-35562733 GCA_963971545.1 Philophylla caesio | reverse complement strand
ATCGTTTTAAATTACACTTAAGTGCTAAGCCAGGCAAGCTGAATGTTAATCAATTCTTTTCCCAAGAATTTCTAAGTGTTTTGAAATATAAACATTTTAGTTGCTTGGTAAGCAACTTATCGCTTATAGCTCAATGAAACAGAGGATGTTAACTTGCATTTATGCATTCATTTTGTGTATGTATTCATTCAATGCATTTAAGTTTTTTGTACGTTGTGTTTTGATATTATACGAGTATGTATCGCATTTACGTAAAGTATGGCATGAAATTAGTGATCAATCAACAAGTTGCGAGGAGCGCGCGGGCCGTTGTGCTCGCACCCTCGGAGCATGCGCGTCCCGCCGCTACGTTCATACCCGTCAGCACAACATAATATATTCAGAGAAAGTTACGTGCATAAGATTTTGTTTATTTTTCGACATTTTAGTTCGGGTGTATTATATTAAGTGTATTTCGTTATTTTGACATTTTAATTTTATTGTACGGTGTCTTTTGATATTTGAGATGTCGCATTTCAGTGAATATTAGGTGTATTATATTCACATATAAATTACGTACATAAAACAATGCCACGCCTTCGTGAACGAGGAGGAAATATTGGTCGACGAACTCGGAATTCACAATTACTCCAGAACCGTCGGTTAAATAAATTAAAATGTAAGAAACCAGGCTGCAATCACACGTGCTAATAAAAGTCATGAGCAAAGCAACGAACGCCTTCGAGCTAATGTATTGAGACAAAGACTGGCCCGTCAACGAGTCACCGACACATTCAGAATACGTGAACAACAGCGTTTGCAAGTGTATCGCGCATTGACACGTGCATTTTTTTCTCCTTGCGTTTGAAAATGAGTCGGACATCGACTATTCGTCACATTCACAAATTGTAATCGGTGCTTTGAACAAACAATGCCAACACTGTCATGCACTCAAATACAAAGGTGAATCGGCCGGTTTCTGCTGCGCATCTGGAAAAGTTGTATTGTCACCATTGAATTTTCCGCCAGAACCATTAAAAGCACTATTGGCTGGAGTTACATCTCACTCTAAATTGTTTTTTCGTAAAATTCGCAAATTCAATTCGTGCTTTCAAATGACATCATTTGGAGCAACAAAAATCGTTCACAATTAGGATGGCCGCAATTTTCAATCAACGTTTAAAATTCAGGGCCAAGTATATCATCGTATACGAATCCAACGCAGAGATAACACAGTGCGTACGATTGAAGACAGTAATCGCTCTAACGACGCTTTGTAATATTCATTGATATTTTAAGAAGAAGAAGAAGAAGCATATCATTTAAATATTAAACAGAGAAATCCAGAAACAGGTACAATCTACACAAGTCATTACCTAATATGGTAACGTAAATGGAATAACTAATATAAACGACATCGGTACTTCATATATTCTTCCATCATCATATATTGGTAGCCCACGTCATGTGCAAGTATATATTCAAGACGCCATGACTTTTGTGCGCGCGTACGGATAACCAGATTTGCTTATTACATTTACGTGTAATCGAAAATGGGATGAAATTAAAATAGCATTATAGCCAGGTCAAACTACAATAGATCGGTACGATATCACTGCACGTGTCTTCAGACAAAATTTAAAATCGTTGATGAACTTGATTATACATTCCTTTGTATTTTGAAAAACCCGTTGCTGGCTGTATTCTGTTGAATGGCAATTGAAAAAATTATCTCAGCATAAATTCCGGATCGGAATATCGATCAAGAATTGTATGCCATTGTTGGAGCCATGCAGTGATCATATGAACTTGGAAATCACAACACATTTTTTATTGGTAAGTTTTTTAAATTCTTTGTGAATTGCAAAATTAAAAGGAAATAACTGCAGGCGATGCTGGATACCCGTTGGAGCCGTGGCTGTTGACACCTTTGCCAAAGGAACAAGAAGGAATCCCAAAGTTTCGATACAACGAGGCGGTATGCAAAGCACGTAACCCAATAGAGACTCTTTTGCGTTCTTAAAGGGACATGGCGTTGCTTATCAAGGCAGAGGGTACTCCTATATGACCCCGGTTTTGCTGGCAAAGTTGTCAACGCGTGCACAGCTTTTCATAATATTCGAAACTAAATGTATCAGATAAAAAAACTGTAAAGTTTATAATGTAATTTACTTATTAATTTTACTTGTTTAATGTTTTTCATTTGATTTTTGATTATTAATTTTATTGCTATATTGAAACTTACTTGGTGTGCATATTCATTAAAAATAAAATATTTTAAAAATATATGTATTAAAAGATTATTCTATAAAAACATGTTCAATTTATTTAACAAAGAAAAAAACATATGAAATTAATTTAACAAACGAGAAGGAACTAATAATAAAAATCTTAATCTACATACTATTTACATTTATACATCTATATGGGGGGAGTAGTTGAAAACACAAACTGCTTGAAAGCATCTTGAAGCGCATGCTTTCAACCCTTCACCTAACTCTATAATGGCTGCCGTATTTTTTTTGTCGGTGTCAGCCATTCTCTAAACGGCTTCCGAAGTGGAGGCGTTGCTGTCAGCCATTTTTCCAATAGCCTCCGCGATTTTCGCCACGCTATGATCAAGCATCTAAGAAAATAAAAGCATTATTAACAATACAATTCAATATTAAAAAACAAAACTTACACTTTCCGTTTCAGCCTGCGTCTCGGCAATCTTTAAAAATTTGGCCTCCGTCTCAGACTCTTCGACCCGCATCCGCTTGGGGGTCCTACGCGGCGTCTGGCTCTATAGGAGTCTGGGTGATAGTCGATACCGGAGTTGCTGTCAACGGCTGTTGGAGAACGGTGTCGTCTTCTTCTCTTCCACGACTAGGCGGATATGCATGTCCTCACCTGGCTTCATGGCTAGCTGCAATTCCTAAAAAAACAAACTAAATTAAAATTTTAATGATAGTGAACAAAGCCCATCGGTTTATCGACCATAAATTCACTCTTGGTTTGTGCCGCTTTGTACATAGTCACAAATAATGATTGTAATAGTCTTACTAGTATTTGTGACTATGTACAAAGCGGCACAGACCAAAAGTGAATTTATGGTCGATAAACCAAAGGGCTTTGTTTTTTTATGGTTTATCTTCGTACCCTGCTTAATGTTAAGGCTGTTAATAAATATAATTTAATGCAACTTACCTCTTCCACTGGAATACTTCCCCGTAGCTCTGGCTGGCCCTCCAACTCTGGGATAACGGAGGCTGCTGAAGCGGTCTATTACCGGTAAGGGCTTGTTTCCTATTCCGATCGCGAACATGAACAGATGTTCGACTTTTTAAGTCCCGCAACACCTTGGTGCAATAATTTTGAACACATTGCTTTGTTGTAGTTTATCATTTCGTCAGGCGCAATATGTTGAGTTTGTTTGTGGGGTACATAAAAGCACATCTATGCACAAATATTCGCGAACTGTGCCACATTCACCAATTGCACCTGACGAAAGGTTATCACGCCCCTCCAATTGCATTAAGACTCCCGGTAATCTCTCCCCACATCCTGCGGTTCTTCAACTTGCCATGGAGCCTAGAAAACTTCTCGGTCGCCATATTTGGATGCTCGCTAAAAAAATCAAGCAGCGCACTTAGTTGCTCCCCCGACGCACGGCTTCTTTTAGGTGTGGACATTCTGGAAAAAAGTGCTAGTCAATTCAGTAATAGATTTTAAATGATTAAATACTTCCTTTTAAACTCTCTGCTGGTGGGAAGATGTTAAATGTTGCGCTGCATTGGCGGGTGTAAATTTGGTTTTATTTTTTTGGCATTCCTCTTTGTGTTTTTCTTATATTTGACATTTACTTCGACTGAGATGCCACATGTAAGCATTTTAAATAAATCCTAATAGTCAGCTGTTTTCCATTGTTAAGAAAGAGTTACAGAATCACACAATTGTTAGTGCAAACAGCAAAAGTTGTTAAGTAACCACACAACTTTTGGGGTTGTAAAGAGTTACAGAATCGCACTACTGGTGAAATTAAAAAAAACCGGCAGTGCTAACAGAGTTAACAGCTCTCCAGTGTAATAGGATTTAGAATATAAATAAGAGGAAATATGCCATGAAACGCAAAAGTTTCCATATTTCAATAACATGTGTTTATTTTGATTAAATTCAATTTAGAACCAAGTTATAAAATTTGCCAGAATAAAAACTTTAAAACTATTTTGTGTCTTGTGTTTAGCCAGTCTTTGATGTTTAGCCAGTGTCGCTGTACTAGATCCAATGTAGTTAAATAAAACATTACAATGTAAATAAAGGCATGAATTTATAAATATAATTTTTATGCATATGGGTAAGTCCTGGGTTACGGACGCGACATTCGCACGTGTTTAATTCTTGTTAAAAGGCAGGAAAAAGAAGCGAACTCAATGCATTTAATAATAATTGCAAAGCACTGCCGGTGTGCTTCGCTCCATATATTTTTTTGGGACTTTAAGGATTTAAGTCCTTATATATATCAATATATAATGTGGTTCGGACGCGACGTGAAACGGAAGAATTTTTTTAATGCTTGCGAAAATATATAAAACTTAGCGAAAATGGAGGACAATATATGATTTAAAATGAGTAATGTAAGGTCAAATAAGGCCCCCCATTTGTAGATTTACGAAAGTTAAAATATCTTTTTAAAAAGTTGTTGCGGACACGACAAATTTTTACCAATGAATAATAATACATAATAAATTGTATAAAGTATATCATTTCCGAGGAGATCTATGCCGAGCTTTTACTCAAATTTTCAGTCTGATACTTTTTTAAATGGCGAACCTACATATAAGCGTCATGCCGACTTCAAACGGCATCCGATAAGCCAAATGCATTTTTGTTTACCAGCTTTCAAAAGTGCACTAAAAAGGGTTTGGCAAAAATTTTCTTAGTAATTTTGATGTTATTTCTCCCGTGACTTGAACCAGCACTCTACATACATATATAACATGGGGCCACCTCAATGAGTAATATACAGCAAATAGGTCTGTTTTAGTTTTTTAATGAAATTCTCATAAGAATAAACAAAAATTACATTTCAAGAGCAACAAAGTAATAAAGAGACTTAAAAGTAACGTACAACTAGATTGCATCCATGTGATTTACTGCACTTTAACTTTTTTCTTTTTCAAAGAATAAGCAGTTCGACCAACTTCAATATAGCTACTATCGATTAAAGAAAAGTAATGATAACTTTGAATCCTGTTAATACTAGGAACATTTTCCCATAGCTTAGATAGTTTGGGACTAAAACTCTCGATTTCGATTCCAGATATGTATATAAAGCGTGTTTACTCCCACGATGTTACTTTGAGCACACTCAAAAAAGGATAAAGCATCTTTCAGAAGAACATTCTTTGTTTATGAAGTGGAACTTATAGGCTATTACTCTGAGGGCTCGGGAGAATGATGAAAATCGCTCTAGGATGTCAAAATCATTTAATATTGTATGAAAGGTTTCAGTTCTCCGACTTTCTGAAGGTATTATAAAGCGTACGGGGATTTTGGCCAAAATTCGGGGATTCTGAAAGCCAGTTTGGACCATTCCACCAGAGTATGGTGGAGGCTAGGTGCAGGGGTTTGCAATCTCTTGTGACAAGATCAGCTGGGTTATCGCCACTGGCTACATATCGCCAAGTAGCTAGCCCTACCAGATCAAGTATTTGGGCTGTGCGGTTGGAAACGTATGTTTTCCATGTATGGGGTGGATTTTCTAACCAGGCTAAGACGATTTCGGAGTCAGACCAAAGATATAATTTTCGATCGTTCAATCCTAAATTAGTTCGCACAGTAGCGACTAATTTTGTTAGGTGGAGCGCTCCGCACAGTTCGAGACGTGGTAAACTTATGGTCTTAAGGGGGCGACTTTGCCTTTGGCGACTTATAAGTGGGTTGTTGCTTTGCCATTATGTTGAGTGCGCACATATAAGGCTGCACAGTACGCCTTTTCTGAAGCGTCGCAAAAGCCGTGGAGTTTGACTTCGTTTTCAGGGAAATAGTTTACCCATCGAGGAATTTGTATCTCCGAAATTGTGTGCAGATTATTTGCAAATTGGGACCATTTTACCAAGCGGAGTGGTTTAACTTGTTCGTCCCAATCTGTTCCGTCTAGCCATAATTCTTGTATGGACTGTATGAATTTTTTGTACTTGGCTACTTATATGGGTAAGTTTGCTTAGTTTACTTTTTTTCCTCTTCCCTCGTTGTTTGTCCTTTTCCTTTCTTTCCTGCGCTCCGGGTATTATGTACATATGTATATCTGCTTATCTGTTAGTTTATTTGTTGTATTTATTTTTTCGAGCCCGAATTTTATTTTATGTGTTGTTTTTACAGATGTTTGTGTATATTAGTTTTTATATGTATATTTTTTCGCGCCCGTTTATTTGTTTTTGTATTTAGTTGTATGTTGTTTTTGTTTTGTCTACTTAGCTTGTATCAAGCACCGTTTTTTCCACTGTTTGCGCCTTTTGGCTTATACAATTTTAGCCTTTGTTTTTTAGATTTTGATATTTTTTAAAATTAATATTTGCTAAGGTGCCTTTCTTTTTTGCGCAGAATGACCATTTACAACTCTGCGCTACTCACTACACTTGTTTGCTTGCAATCACTGCACTTGTTTGCTTGCAATCACTGCACTATGACCACTCACCACTTTTTATACAACCTTTTATTTTGAAATAAAACACCGACGATTTCGGAATGTTAAAATATAAACTTTATTAAATTAAAAGTATGATCGCTGGGGGGACACGTCCGTTCGCTTTTATGATCGCAGAATTGTGTCTTTGTCATATGTTTACATGAATATTTGTGTGTGTGTCTGATATAATGTAAGTGTGAAAATGTACAAGTGTAATAGTGTTTTTGTGTCAGCGAGCAACCGCGTTGCCAAGCGGCTCATTTAGCTAATTATTTTCCTTTGAGATTTCTTTAAATAATAATACAATTCATTAATATTTAAATATATAAGTTTATGTGTAAATATAATTTAAGTCTTTGTTTGAAAAAATATACACGATGCGTTCTTAGTAAATTTAAGTTTTTTGTTAATTACAATTAAATTCTAAGTTGATATTATTCTTATCTTTTTGAGATTCGTATCAGACTTTAAGATTTTTGAGTTACATGTGTATATTTAAATGGTAATTTGGAAGTATCAACTTTTTTTATTCCATTATTTATTTATATACTTATGTACATGTTAAATATATGTTTTACTACTTATTTACAAATAAATAGATAAAAGTTTTATCCTTCATTCGTTTATTCTATCTATTTCACAAAAATTTATATATTATATTAAATGAATGATTTTCCGAAAAGATATTTCTAAAGTAAATTATTTTTAAGGAAGTTATTCTTTTGTCTCATGCATATTCTTTACAATAATTTGATTTGATACAGTTTTCTAAGTTTTGTATACAATTCATACATTATGAGTCAGTAAATTTTTAGCGAATTGCTAATTTTGAAATTATATCACATAAAATTACATTCTAGTTCAATTGATATGACTGGAGTTATATTTTAAATATTAAAATCTTTTGTTAATTATCACATCATTAGTTATCACATAATTTTTTTAAAACATGAATACAAAAATTTCAATGATATAAAATAGTCTGCTCTTCAGGTATACCGCTGAATCTTCCAAACTTTTGATATAAGGGATAATGCAGGTGTTTAAAAACGTCTCGGAAGTTGCAGGAATATGGAAGTTCTCATCCATCATTGTAATTTTTGAATGTTTTAAGCCCTTGGTACAAAACCGAAACTCAGCGGGAAAAATGTGGACACATACAGCTATGGATAGAGATATAGCGCACTTGCGACTGAAATTAAAAATATTACTGTTACTTTAAAGAGAGCATGACTTCCATGAAATTCGTAATAAGAGGTTATTATTGCTCTTTAAATCTCTTAAAATACCGAAACAAAGTACCGTTATCGTTTCTTTTTAACTGTTGTTGCTTTGTTTATGTTAGTTTTCTCGCAAATGCGTTGGACAACGATAAAGGGCCGTACACATAAGACTTTCGCTTTGCTTTGCTTCAGAGTTTCGCTTTGACAGATAAGTTGAAGACCAGATGTTATATGAGTGCTGCTAAATACAAGGCGAGAAAAGTAAAGCAAAGCAAAACGAAGCAAAATCATGGCGAACTCTCAACTTTTGTACACTTTGACAACCAACTGTTTACATTTCCATTTTATTTCTGCGTGCATGTACACACGATTTAGAGAATTTACTTGTATTTCATAATTTTTGCATATATAATTACTTTTAAAAAGAGAAAAGAAGAAAAATATGAACAAATAGCAAATGAGACACCTCTTTGCTAACCACCTTCATCATTTTCCTAAAATCCCCTGGATCGGTTTTTATTTATTTTGTCGAAAGATGCTGCAAGAAGACTTGTTACATCTCAGTCTTAATAAAGTTTATTACATTCGCGAATTTCAAACATACATACATAAGTAGATGTAAAACACATTTATTATTCTTTTATTAATGAAAATACTCGGAATAAGCACATATCGCGATTCAAAACAAACAACTATCGCAGAAACTGTCAAAGCGTTCTATGTAGCAAACCTTCTACACCTCATGCTTTGTTGTTAAAGTTCGAATTGTCAAGTAAAGCGAGGAAAGTTGTATGTGTACGGCCCTTAAAGCGCACTTATTGTTCTTCAGTTATCAGATGTGTTCGGTTTTGCAAATAATAGTTTCCCGCTGTGAACGTGTAATAAGTAATCATTCTAATTATAAATTTTAGCAAAAAGGCAAGAGGAAAGTACTGTTCTGTTAAGAAAAGAAAAATTATTTGGAAATTGTATAACAAAGGTACAAACCAAGTAAAAGTTTCTAATATAGTGAATTGTTCTAGAAAAATGGTTTCCATGCATTTAAAGATATAAAGGGTGCTCCCAATTTGATAACTCACAACAAAATTCGTAAGGCGCCGAATCGCAATACAACCTCGCGCGCGGATAAAATAATTGTTAAGAAAAGTAAAGTTGTGTTATGTATGTATTTATATGTATAAGTGAGTTGGCAACTATGCCTATAGGTATCTTTATATTTGTACCAACTGGCAACAGTCAGTATAATTATGGCTAGCAACAGCTAAGCATCGTATAATAACAAAGTCTTAAGTAAACCTTCATATACAGGTGTATGTATATTATTTATTAACGCTCCTTAGAACATAACATGGCGCAGCTGAGTAAAAAATAAAAATTTAAAAAAAATATTTAAGTAATTAAAAGTAAAATAAATAAGGAAGTATAACAAGACATGCTTTAAAAAGGTTATGAGTGACGACAAACCTACATACATATGTTAAAACGTGCAGAAGAAAGTGAAACAGAGAAAAAAGAAGTAATAGAAACACTGCAAGAAGCAAATGATTCAAGTGAAGATTATAGCATCTTGAAAGATATAAGTGAAGAAGAAATGGAAACTTCTATGAGAATTCCACCAGCTCTCGTGTTCGAAGGAGACATGAAAGAGAGATGGAAAAAATGGCGGCAAAGATTTGAGCTTTATTTAGTAGCAACGGGGCTAAAAAAAAATCCGAAGAAAAGCAAGTAGCTGTATTATTAAATTTAATAGGAGAAGAGGCATTAGAAAAATAAAATACTTTTGACTTGACAGAAGATCAAAAGAAAAGGATTTCCGAGGTACTGAAAGCCTTTGAAGATTTTTGCGCGACAAAAGCAAATGAAACAATAGACAATGTTATTCACACGTGGGCAACAAGAGAGAAGTGATCTCACACTACAAAAATGTTTTGATACATGCAAAGCTTCAGAATCAGCAGAACTACAATTGAAAACTATTGAAAATGAGGCAAAAGTACATGCTTTTAACAGAAAAAGTAATAATAAAATTAATGAAGAGATTAGCCGGCAAGGTTACAAGTAGAAGAAACTGTGCAAGATGCGGTGGACAACATCCTTATCGACAGTGTCCTGCATATGGTAAAGAATGTAAAAAATGTAAAGGTAGAAATCATTTTGCAAGAGTTTGTAAAAATAATAACACAGTAAATTATATTGAACATGAAAATGACATAAGTTACCAAATAGGTTCTATGTATATTGATAGTATATGTAAAAAGTATACAGATAATAATGAATGGTAAGAAAATATTATTATATATAAAAATTATGAGATTGAAGTTAAATTAGATACGGGTGCTCATTCTAATGTAATGAATGAAATAATTTAAGAAAATGCAATATAAATTTAAATAAAATGGATAAAAGTCAAATAAAATTAAGTTCCTACGGTGGTTCAAAACTAGAAGTATTAGGTAAATATAAAATAAAATGTAAATTTAACAATAGAAAAGAAGTTGAATTAGAGTTTATAATAATAAAAAATAATGAAATAAAGTCTCCTACAGTAATAGCTTCACCATCTCTCATAGAATTGAATCTAATAAAAAGAATTGATAGCATAAGTATTAATAAAAACTTTAATCTAAATACAAATGAAATTTTAAATAACTATAAAGACTTATTTGAAGGGATAGGATGTGTATCCAACTTTGAATATGATATAAAATTAAGAGATGATGCTAAACCTAGTATTGCAGCGTGTATAAAAATACCTGTTCAAATGGGAGAAAATGTTAAAAAAGGGCTAAATAGACTAATAAAAGAAGGTATTATAGAAAAAGTAACTGAACCAACCGAATGGGCCCATCCCATAGTTCCAAGACCAAAGCCTAATGGTGATGTAAGGATTTGTATTGATCTTTATGAATTAAATAAATATATATGCAGGCAGCACCATAAAATACCAGATTTTGTACACTTAAGTGCGAAAATGGATGGTGATAAAATATTTAGTACCTTAGATGCAGACAGAGCCTTTCACCAAATTAAATTAAGCAAAAAATGTTTTAACTATTTAGTAATAATCACTCCATATGGGAGATTTAGATATTTAAGAATGCCGTTTGGGATTTGCTCTGCAACTGAGGTATTTCAGGAGTGTTTTGAGGAGGTTTTTAAAGACATTGATGTGGTAGATATTTATGTTGATGACATTAGAAGCAGGGGAAAAAGTTTAAAAGAACATAATGAAAGATTAGCAATGGTTCTTGAATGAGCTAGACAAAAAAATATAAGATTCAAATTAGATAAGTGTAAATTTGCTTGTAATAAAATAAATTACATGGGTGATATTTTCACAGAAAACGGTATAGAAATTGACCCTGATAAAGTCAAAGCAATATTGTAAATGAAACCTCCTAAAAGCAAGTCTGAATTAGAAACTTTTTTAGGTATGATAACATATGTATCTAGATTTGTATCAGATGTAGCTGAAAAAACAGTAGATTTGAGAAATTACAAAGAAAAATGTAGCTTGGAACTGGGATGAAAATGAATATATTCATGGTAAAGAAATAACAGTATAATCAGATCATAAGCCACTGGAATTTAATTTTAGAAAACCGATAAATGATTGTCCAGCCAGACTTCAAGGGATAAGAGTAAAATTACAAAGATATAATATAAAAGTAAATTATAAACCAGGAAAAGAGCTTTTATTAGCAGATGCATTAAGTAGAAATTTTATCGTGGATAAAGATATTAATTTACAAAATGAAATAGAAGCTCAAGTTTTCTTAGTTGAGAAAACATTTCCTATTTCCTTAGAAAAAAAAGATGAATTTATAAAAGAAACTTTAAATGATAAAGAAATGTGTATGCTAATAAAAGTAATAAAAGATGGTTGGCCAAAGAATAAAGACAAAGTACCATAAAAAATAAGAAGCTATTCTCATGAATTATCTATAAATAATGGTTTAGTTTTTAAAAATACGAGGCTAATAGTACAAAAAAAGTTAAGAAAAGATATGCTTGAGAAAATTCATTTTAATCATTTAGGAATAGAAAAATGTAAAAATAGAGCTAGAGAAATATTGATATGATGACTAAGGAAATTGAAGATATAATAAAAAACTATGAAATTTGTATGAAATTTAGAAAAGTAAATGTAAAAGAAACTTTGATAAAGGGAGATTTGCCAAATGCTCCATGGGAAGCACTAGGTGTTGATATATTTTTTTGTAAAAATACAAACTGGTTATTAACTGTAGATTATTTTATTAAATATGTAGAAATATCAAAATTTCCTGATATTTCAACTGACTCAGTAGTGAGTGCTTTTAAGACACAGTTTTGTAGATTTAGAGAACCTTATAAAATTTATTCAGATCCAGGTTCTCAATTGAGCAGTCTAAATTAAAAAAATGGGATATTGAGTGGCAAACCTGTAGTGTAAAGTATTCTCAATTAAATAGCATGGTAGAAAAGCACATACATAGGTAGTATAAAAAATATGATAAAAAAGTTAGCAGAAGAACCAAATAAAGATTAAGCCTTAGGTTTGTTAGAATATAGGAACATGCCAATAAGTAAAAAATTTTAAATCTCCTAATGAGATAATGTTTGGAAGAAATATGAGAGGTTTCTTGCCAAACAAAATCAATCAAAGTAATAATAAAAGATATAAAGAGATAAAGAAAATATTAAAAGATAGGCAAAACATCCAAAAAGAATATTATGATAGAAATGCACATAATTTAAAACCTATAAAGGTAAATGAGTTAGTGTATGTCAGAAAAGAAATTAGTAAGCCTTTAGTACCAGCTAAAGTTACAAACATTTGTAATAGACCCAGATCTTATGAGTTACAGTTGAGTAATAACTAAATAATTGAAAGAAACAGAAGACATATAGTTGGTCCTTTACCTAGAAAATAATAATATGCAGTAAAAAAAGATGATAGTCAAACAAATTTTCAAAGAATAATTGTTGATGAAACTAATGAAAGAGAAAGAAATGAGTTAGAAGTTACTGTAAGTGGATCACCTAATCCAAATATTTGTACTAAATCAGGCAGAATAGTGAAACCACCCTCTTATCTAAAAGACTATGTGAAATAAAAGATAAAATTAAATAAATTTAAAATTTAAACTTTTGTGTAAAGGAGGGAGATGTTATGTATTTATATGTATGTATAAGTGAGTTGGCAACTATGCCTATCTGTATCTTTATATTTGTACCAACTGGCAAAAGTCAGTAAAATTATGGCTAGAAACAGCTAAGCATCGTATTATTATAAAGTCTAAAGTAAACATTCATATACAGGTGTATAATATTTATTAACGCTCCTTAGAACATAACAAATGGATCATTTTAAATCCAGCAATAATGACCGAAATCAATTCAGAATTGGGCTTAAATGTATAATGTAGGCTAGTGCGAAGACGTCTAAATGAGAATAATTTGTATGGGAGTGTCAGCACACAAAAACCTCTTCCGTCAACAAAAAACATTAAAGACCGTTTGTCTTTCGCACATACCCATAGCTCAAAAGACTTGAAATTTTGGAAAAGGATTATTTTTACGGACGAAACCAAAATAAATCGCATTGGTCCTGATGGTAAAACGTATGTATGTACATCGCGAAAAAATCAAGAAATAAATCCAAGATATACAAAAAAGACCGTGAAGCATGGTGGGGAAAATTTAAAAGTTTTTGGATCGTTTTCATGCTGATGTGTTAGACCACTGGTTAAGATAGAAGGCAATATGGATAAATTTGCATATCATCATATATATCGCTAGCTTAGAGTGCAAAGGCGCCAACTGCACTTTTTTACAAAATTGAGATTTTAATGCAGAACAAAAAAGGATTAAAAAATTCATCGTTTAAAAATAAAAAAAATGGTAACTCTTTTTTTTATAGAGTTTCGTGTTGATGCGCAAAAGTACCATCTACATAGCTATCAAAAAGCGCGCGCTATGTTCAATAAACATATGTGATTTGTGCTAAATTTTGCTGTTTGCTCGTTCGCGCTCCGTACAAATTGTTTTATTCAGTTTTTAATATTTATTTCAGTTGCAACAGGTAACATATTTTAATTATTGTTTTACAAAAATTAACTAAAGTATTAGTACATTTATTAAAAGGTCTGTATGGCAAACGACGAAAATAATAACACTGCTTTACAAGCAATTGACAACAGCAAAAATATTGACCCTTTTGGCAATAATGAAGAAGATGGTGTTCTAGGACTCGTGCCTTATGGTTATCACAGCGACTCAGATTATTCCATAGACATTCCTGTCAAATCCAAAAAGCGCAAGAAGTGAGTGCAAGTTAAACACGCAAATTGGATGAGCACTCAAAACAAATATCGTAGAGAAAGTGGTAAATCATATTATGGGAAAAAAAAAGAAAATAACGTCTGGTGCTATAAAAAAAAGAAAGAAGCAAGAGCAATGAAGCAGCGGTGTAAATGTAAGGGTGAAACTGGTAAAGCAGCCATGCAATGCGCGCAAATCACTGACGACGAAAGAGGTCGACTATTTAAACAATTTTGGAGCATGAACATGAAGGAAAAGCAAATATACGTAAATACCTTGATTCAAAGTACCCTACCAGTTAGGCGCGTAAAACGTGAAGAGAACGAACAACCAAAAAGAAGTCAAACTTTAAAATATTACCTAAAAATTGATAATAAGAATATGCGTGTGTGCAGGACATTCTTTTTAAATACACTGGACATTGGCAGACACGCAATGCTGAATATGGTAAAGCGGCCTGTCACTAGTAATTATAATTCAAATACAGTACCGATGACAGAATTTTCAAATGAGCGAAAATGCTTGAATTCTTTTTTGGATTCTTTGCCGGTTATGGAGTCGCACTATTGTCGTGCAGCAACACAAAAAAAATATCTTTTACCGGACTGGAGTTCAAAAAGAATGATTTATAATTTTTACGTTAAAGATTGGTGTCCAAAACATGAAATAAAGCCACTCTCAATTTCGGTTTTTTATGAAGCATTTGACATAAAAAGTTATGGACTAGTTTCGCCAAAAAAAGATCAATGCGGAATTTGTGTGCGTCATTCTAGAGATAACATTCCGCATTTATCAATATGCTCTTCATCAAGAAAAAAAAACAGAAGCCAGAAATGAAAAGCAAAAGGACAAAGCCGAAGAGCGTATCGTGCTCAATGTAGATCTGCAAGCGGTTTTAATGGCGCCCAAATCGGAAGTAAGCAGCCTGTACTATCGTACAAAATTGCAAGTGCACAACTTAGTTTTCTATAATTTGATAAACCATTAAGGTTACTGCTTTATTTGGAATGAGGTTGAAGGTGGCGTGTCTGCGGAAGAATTCGCAAGCATTTGGGTGTATTTTGTTGAACATAAAATTCTTCCTTACCTCAGTGAAATCCCGGCCAAAATTATATTTTATAGCGACGGATGCTCATACCAAAACAGAAATGTGACTATGAGTAATGCTTTATTGAACGCAGCTGTTAAATATCAAATAACAATAGAACAAAAAATTTTAGAAACGGGACACACGCAAATGGAGGCTGACAGCGTTCACTCACTCATCGAGCGTGCGTTGAAGCATCGGACAGTAGACGTACCTGCAGAATATAGTGCTATTTGTAAAAATGCTCGAAAGAACCCGGAACCATATGAAGTGGAATATTTGGATCACACTTTCTTCAAAACATTTAGATACCTTAAATTCGTGAAAAGCATTCGTCCTGGCCGGGAAAAAGGTGATACAAAAGTCACTGATATTCGTGCGATAAAATATACAGCAGAAAAAAAAATGTTTTACAAATTAAGATTCCCAAATTCCTGGCAAGCTCATCCTCAAAGAATAAATAAAACTATTTCTCCGTTAGATTGGTCTGATTTACCGCAACTTCACAATGAGAGAAAAAAAATTACAGCTAGAAAATATGAACCCTTGCAATATTTAAAGATGACCCTGCCGAAAGATCACCACCAATTTTATGACGAATTACCTCACGAGTAATATAAGTATACACAAATGTATTTCTTCAATGTAGGTGCTACATATTTTTTTACTTTATTTTGTAAAAGCAGCATCGAAATAAGTCTGCAAACTTAATTTCATGTGATAAAAACCTAAAAAAGTTATTTTTAATTATTGAATTTAAGTTAATTTAAGTCACAGCAACGAAGTAGGACTGTATACAATACAAATTTATTTTTTTACAATAAATATTAAATGCTTGCGGCATTAAAAGCACAAATAAAGTCATTTTATTTAAATCATATAAGAAATATGTTCATATTATATTTTATAGAAAAGGTGCTAAATGATATGCACAAATCAAAAAAAGCAAAAGAAAAAGTGCTAAATGACAAAAGTTCCTCTAAATCAGAAATACTATTTATTTTTTATTTTTTTGCTTTCTGTATATGTAAGTAACAACAAAACAAAAAAAATTGCATTCAAAAAATTTGCAAAATGTAATGTTTATTTCTTTATATAGTTTTTTGTCTCTAGTGAAAAATTTCAAAAAGTGCAGTTGGCACCTTTGCACTCTAAGCTAGCGATATTATTTCTGTAAGGTCTTTTTGTGTTAGTTCCTAATTTTCTGCTCTCATTTGGAACCAATATTAATAAATAAGGTACCGTTTTAAAGGTGGCGGTTAGCTCTACATGCAAAACCATGTTTTAATTAGCGGGGTGCTTTTGTTTAATCGTATTTTATAAAAATTAATTATTAAAAAAAACGATTGTGAATGCACAAAAAAATCAATTTGTACTGCAACGCTATTGTGAATTCGTACTGCAACGCTATTGTCGCGTAGATGTCGCTAAGACTGCTGCGAGCGCGCCATCTACACTTGAATAGTGGTAAAATAAGTGAATAAGACTGCGTTCACGTTGGGTCATAAACTCGACTTAGGGCCAGTTTTTCAGTGCTGGTTTAAACTAAGTTTACTTAAACTCAGTTTAAATTTAAACTTAGTTACCTTGCGGCCAAATAAATTTGTTGCAACCAAAACGAAGTAGTTAGCAAACAGCTGATAAGTTAAACTAAGTTTAACCGAGCACAATAGCCCGTTTAAACTTAGTTTAAACTCCGTTTAAAGTTGACTGAAAAACTGCATTCTGAGTTTAAACCTAGTTTAAACGACAAACAGAGTTCAACTTGCACTGAAAAACTGGCCCTTAAAGGGACATTTTTTGGGTTATAAAGTGAAAAACTCTTACTACGCAAAGTAAAAAAAAAAACAGTTGAAAATAGAAGTTATTAGTAACGGAAAATGTTTTATCTTGAGAATAACTGTTACCAGGCAGCGCAAAGTTAAACTAACTCCTTCAGATCCAACTGTACCCTTCCAGATGACTAGAAAACAGTTTCCTTTAAAAGTCGCTTTCGCTATGACTATAAACAAAGCCCAAGGTCAAACATTCGATAAAGCCGGTTTATATTTACCTAGCCCAGTATTTTCACATGGACAGTTATATGTGGCCTTTTCTAGAGTCAGACGATTCGAAGATATCACTTTTTCAGCCCAAGCGACATTCAAGCAAAAAATTGAAAATGAATTTATTTTTACGTCGAATATTGTATTTAAGGAAGTTTTGTAAAAAAATGTTAAGTTAATAAATACATGTACATATCGAACATAGCTAAAAACGTATACATATATCTATTACTTCTGATTGATGGTTTTGTGGTCATTGGGTCATATTTATAAAAAAAAGTTAAATATTGCTTTTCCTCAAATTTTCAGAAATTCGACATATGTAAGTTTGTATGAAGGAAACTTCAAAATTTTAGAAAAAGGTTTGAAAAATCCTGGACCTGGACTAATAAAAGGTTTCAAACCATTTTTGTTTTTTTTGTTGCGCAAGGCGCGCACGGGTCCACCTAGTCTTAACATATTAAGGAATAAAATGGAGCCATATTCCGTCGAAGTTATGCCAGTGAACTGGATCTTTATGCACGATAACGATCCCAAGCATACAGCCAAATTGGTGAAAAACTCGCTCTCACAAAAACAAATTCAAGATCCCGATTGGCCAGCTCAAAGTCCATATTTGAACCCAATCGAGAACTTGTGGAATGACGTAAGGTCAAAATTTAGAAGGATTACAGGGGAAATGGACTCTACTCCTTCGGACAGCTGTCAAAAGTTAATAGAGAGTTTAACACGCAGGTGTGAAGCGGTTATTAAAAATAAGGGTTATTCCACTAAATATTATAAAGGTAAGTAATAGTAGAAAAGAATTTTACCCCATTTATTTATTTTTACAGATCAAGAAAAGTGCGCTAAAGATAATTTGTGACCAAAAAAAATTTACTGCTCCTTAGTGTATACTTACATATATCCTAAGTGAAATCACCTACATATGTGAAGTTAATTTTGTCTCTAATGTACTAATAAATCGTTTTTGTACAACATAACGGTTTTATTTTATTTACATGTAATATTATTGAGTATTCTTTTTTATAATAAGGAAGTGCGCTAAATCTCTGTCCATATATATGTATATTAGTTTATAATCCAATACATTATGAGTTTATAATAAGATGAAATACAAATGACTTATTTATGTGAAATTGTTAAGAAATGGAAGTTCTCGTCCATCAGTGAAGTTGTTTGAATGTTTTCCTCCGTTCTTACTGAAAAGGATTAGAACAGTAATTCTCCATTTAGGCTACCAGAAGAAAAATGTAAATACATATGTACTTATATTAGTTTATAATCCAATATATTATGAGTTTATAGTAAGAGAAAATGCAAATGACTTATTTATCGGAAATTGTTAGGATACGGAAGTTCTCGTCCATCAGTGAAGTTGTTTGAATGTATTCCTTCGGTCATACGGAACAGGATAATTTTCCATTTGGGCTACTAGAAGGGAAATGTAAATACATATATTATTTTCTATTACAAAATATGATGAGCGGAAATACAAATCACTTTACCTCTCGGAAGTTGGTTGTTTCACTTAGGTAAGTAAGAGACTGTCAACAAAAATATCTAGAGATAATAAATTTTGAGTACACGAAAGAGTGTTTAAAATTTAGACAAAATGTTACTTTACCTGTAGCGCGATTCAGTAACTTTTTTAACAACGCTCGAAGATGCCAAATCAGCTAAACAACAGAAGTTAACAATACTGCTATTCAGTAGCTCTTTGTTTGACAACATACGTTATTGTAAAATCAGCTGTGTTGTTAAGCTAGCGGCATATAATTTTGTGTTGTAAAGAAACGTTAAAGGCTATTTGCATGTAAATATAAAATTAATAATAGAAATGGCGTTGAATGTTTGGCATTTAATTTATATCGGCATCCGGTGGATCGGCGTTCACTCCGAAACGTGGACGATCCCTTCGAATTGCCGTCCACCGAGTTTCGGAAACTTTATCGGCAATCTTTAAACAATTTGCAGTTTTATATAAACGCATTAATTGTGGTAGGTGCTGTCTGCTTTGCGTTTCTTCGCCTGTGGTTGTTACCAACGCCCTGTATGAGAACAGTGGGGTATTTCGATGAGCCAGTCATCGATAAGCCGTTGTATCCACCGGGTGACAGATGCCATCAACAGTTATTTATTTTTCAAGTATGTCAAATTCCCAATGACCCAAGTTGAGCGCCATGCAGCCAAGAAAATATTTGCGTCAGCACCTTCTCCATTCATTGGAGGCACTATCGGGGCAATCAATTGCAACAATGTGTCGATTTTGGATCCCAAAATCATGAGGAGGCTTACGTGAACCATCACGGATACCACCCTTTAAACGTGCAAATGGTAAGCTTTTCTATAACAAAAAAAGTAATTTGATACATTTGTTAATGCTTTATTTTTTCAGATATGTGATCCTTATTTGAAAATTTTGAATGTCAATGCTAAGTTTCCAGGGGCAAGGCAAGATTCATTTATTTGGAGCTCATGTGCAGTCCGTAGATTGATGCAACGATCATTCGACAATGGCAATCAATTGTTTTTGATTGCTAAGTTTTTTTAATTCGTAAAAAATTCAATGTTACAAGTAATTTTCTCCAGGGGATTCTGGATACCCGTTGGAGCCCTGGCTTATGACGCCTTTACCAAACCAGCCGGAGGGGACACCAAAATTTTTTTATAACGAGGCGCTTTGTAAAGCTCGCAATCCAGTTGAGCGGCTTTTTGGCGTCCTTAAGGTAACATGGTGATGCTTATCGAAACAGATGATTCTTCTCTATGATCCCGGGTTTGCAGGCAATATTGTCAATGCATGCGCAACGTTATACAACATTCGATTGGGTGACCAACCATTTGAATTTGAAAACGAAATAAATTTGGAAACCGCAACGGACAATATTGTTGTACAAGAAGCTGCAGCCTCTTCCGCAGCTAAACGTGTCCAAGACAGAATAATTAATAACTTTTTTTCTTAAATCTCATCTAATTAAACAAATCTAATCTAAAAAATTAAGATATTGAAAAATTTTGTTTCAAATTAAAGTTTTATTATATATTATACATATGTAGACTTAATTAATATTAGGTACGTTCGTTTACAATATAAAACAGAAAATATCCAACAGCAAAATTCAGTGGAATTGTCTTCTCTTCTGTCACAAAAGAAAAATATCCAAAACAGTACGCGAACGCAAAATTTGCAGAAACTTGCAAATTCAACGAACAGCAGATTGAATTCTTGTCCGCATCCAAATTCGCAAATGGAAAACATTGCATTAGTGTTTTCTTGAAACATTCTACTAAGGAAACTTAACCAAACTAACATTTACTTGCTACTAGCATGTTTAACACTCATATTTTATAATTTTCACTTTTAAAATTCTTAAACAATAATTTCGTAATTATGCGAATTGCAATCATCTGTTTTTGATCAGCTGTTTTGCTGTTGGGAAATTTCTACTTGTTAGTTTTTGGCGTACGCGAACGCTAAAAGCTGATAGTTTTCAAAAACTTTCAATAATTATCCGTACCCGAACTTACCTATTAATTAGGATAAGAGTTCAACTTTTCGAAAATAAACTGATAAAATAAATATTAAATAAAACGAAACTTTTCATTTAACGACGGAAGTGTAAAAGGTAAACCAATTTAATTATAAAAAATAATATATTCATTTTTAAACTATTGAACACGTTTAATAAAAACTCAAGGTACACACTTAAGGTACAAATTCAGAAGTAATAAAGTACAATTAAGATACTAAATAAATAATTTTAATCATAAAGGAAAATAACAAATTCAAAATTGAAGCAGAAAACTAATTAAACTAAACTTAAACACTATTATTTTTCTTAAAACTACTAATTTACACAATTGCATGTGCCCATTGGCCATTCAGCTTGAGAAACGGCTGAAAGTTTCGGGAAAGGCTTTCAACCCTTCTCCCACGACAGTGATGGCCTGCGTCAAAGCAAGGGTTGCCTCCGCTGGCCTGTTGTTGCTTTCGGCGAACATCTGTTGAGAAAATAACAAATACATATTTTTGAGATTCATGTAAAATTAGAATTATATATACAGTTATATTAACTCACCTTCAAGGCATCGGCCTGTTTTTCAGCGATTTGCTGACATTTTTTTTCAGCATCGCTCTCATCCTCCGCCCGCTTCCGTTTTACTGCTCTACGCGGCGTCTGCTTCGGCGTCTTGAGCGTGATGGTTCTCACTTCGCTCATCGCGCAAAATTGCGGTGCCGGAATGTCATCGAAGTCTATTGACTCCCCGTCCTCCATTATAAATTGGAAATCCTAAAATATATTAAATTAAATTAAATTATATAAATTATACACTAACCTCTTCAAGGGGCACATTATCGGCTACCTCCTCGTGGCCCTCGACATAGCTGCCGCCAATCAGAGCAACTACGCGCCTTTCTACTTCTGATAAAGGCGCCTGTTCCATAGGCCTATTGCCGGTCAGCGCCTGCTGCCTCTTCCGGTCACGCACTTTCGTGCTTGTCCGACTTTAAAGGTCGCGCCACACCTGTTGAAAAGAGTGAAATATATTAATACAAATTGAAACACTTTCGGAAATCTGCTTCCTTTGAACGTGCACTTTTAAAACAAGATTGGTACTTACCGTGCGCCATTGCTTCACAGACTTGTTTGCTTCTCCAATGACGTTGAGCTTGTCTGCCATTTCCGCCCACTTCCTTTCATTCTCCAATTTCCCATAGAGACGCTGGAATTTGCCGGTGGTGGCCCCTGGTGCTCTGTCAAAAAGTCGAGCAAAGCAAGGAGTTGCTCTGTCGACGCCCGACTCCGTTTGGTGCCATTCTAAAACAAAAGCAAAAGATTTATAAGCAGTATTTTGTTAAAATTAAATGAATATATCCAAAATACTTCCCTTTTGTTGAAATATGTGCTCGAAGACTATTGGCGCGATGAAATTAGTTTTTTTTTCACATTCCTCTTTGTGCTTTTCGCGTATTTTGACATTTCGTAAAGCAGAGGTGCCACTTTTCGTTAATTTTAATAAGCAAGGAAAATCAGCTGTTTAGTGTGGTTAAGCATAAGTTAGAGAATAGCACATTCGTTATTCCAAACAGCAAACATTGTTAAGAGTTAGTGAATCGCGCTACTGGTTGGCAAGGAACAGGGAGTCGAGGAAGTTTTTTATATCTTCAATCAAATTATCCAGTCCCTTGTCGCTATTTTCCATTCTGTTATAAGCTTTATAAGAGATAAGGCCTTGCTCCTTCATTCTGAATCCAACTTAAAGGCTTTTTTGAGGAAAGCCCTGTGGCGCGATTCAGTAACTTTTAACAACACGACTTGAAAGCAGGAAATCTAAAGAAAGTATATTCAATCTATATATTTATTAGGCCGCTGTGGTCGAGTTGATAGCGGTGCGTGCTATAACTCGATACGTCGGTGTGTTCGAGTTTCGAATCTCAGTCAGGGCAAACAAAATCTTAAGCATAGAAAAAGTTTTTTCTTATAGCGGTCACCCCTCGGCAGGCAATGGCAAACCTCCGAGGGTATTTCTGCCATGAAAAATCTTCTCATTAAATACATCTGCCGTTCGGAGTCGGCACAAAACTGTAGGTCCCGCCATTTCTGATATAATATAAAGACGCACACCACAAATGGTAGGAGAAGCTCGCCCAAACACTAAGCTATATAGTGTAAGCGCCAAAATTATATACATATATTATATTATATATTTATTAGGACAAGCGGCGTTAGGCTGAGCTAAACTACAACAGCTTTAGAGATAAAATATATATTAAATTAAATGTATTGATGTGAATATTTGCATAAAACTATCTAAGATATGTATACAAATTCTCATATTTTCATTCATACATACATGCGAAAAAGAGTAAAGTCATTGCTTAAGCGAAGTAATATCGTTACTCGATATTTTGAGTAAAAAGAATATTTTTTGTTGCATCGCCGAAACGCGTGTTCTTTATTTATAATCTTTAGATTGAATTGTTTACATGAACCTTAAAGCTATTTATAGTACTGAGATGCGTCGGTCGTTATCTGTTTACTAGTAGGTAGCTATTTGGGTTTGTTTTAGCGAAGGTCCCTTTCTATTGTTATAAGTTTTGTCCGTTGCAGTTCGTGGTAAATCATGTTTAGACAAGTTCTGTACAAGGACAAAGGTTGATTATCGGCAATTTTGTTTGTAAACAATAATTATGTATACATATATGTATGTATGCAGTGTATACTTATATGTATGTGGTGTATAAATTTATGTACATACATACATATATATGTATGTTAGTACTTACGTCGTTAACTCTCCTCCCTTCTTAAACGGATCGTGCCCGCTATGGTGCTGCTACGAGTTGCTGTTGAAGACTGTTCATTTCGATTTCGTATAGTTCGTCAATTTGGCTTTGGCTGTGAAGCATTCTTCTATTTTCATAGTATCGGCAGAGATGTACCATACCATAAGTGATGACTACTAAAGTAAGGAAACCCATTATGATGAAGAACGTAAAATATACTGGGTTTTCTTCAATAGGTATCAAAAATGTTGAGAGTTTTTGGATATTGCTGAATTTGTAGATTGAGTTTGAGGAAAGGATGCGGAGTACTTCAAGTTTTTCCCTATGCTGGTTGTGTATGATTTCTCTAAGTTGTCGTTGATGATTGTAATATGTGGTATTATCGATGGTTGTAGGTTCATTAAAGCATATTAATTTAGGGCCTGGTATATGCATGTTGTTCCATGTGTGCTGGTAATCTGTAAGAATGTATCCATTCTCTAGAATGCGGAGTGGAGCATTAATTTCGTGAATTGTTTCGTATTGGGCTGAATTGTCTTCTAATATTTTTATAGTACAATTGTCGGAGGGTCCGGACTTACAAATAAAGTTACTCATATAATTTCTACATTTGGATATTCTTTGATATTTGTTACATTTTGCGATCTTAGGGTCTAAATTAATTTTACCATGCTTATATGCTAAAGGATATACATTAAATAGGCTACATTTAGTTTCTAGGATGGGATATTTGTATATTGTTATAATTGCTTCTTGTAGGTAACATATATGAATGTCGGCATATTCTATTATATTAATTATTGGAAGATCTAGTTTTTCGTGGTTTATTAAATCGTACACATCTTTCAAATTTAATGTGCCAGAATAAAAATTATTAGTTTTAGCAAAATTTATAGTGTTTGTTATTGATTGGAGTTTATTATAAACTTCTGATATAACAATGTTTTCGGTTATTGATTTGGGATCAAGGGTTTCGAGTATTCTTTCGAACTGTGAGTTAATTGTTCTTTGCTTGTTATTATTTTCTATTAGCATATTAAGTGAAGTTTTGATTTCTACAAGGTCATCGTGATCTGGAGTGCCAGTGATGAACTTTAACACGGAGCCAAGAAAGTTTAGTGATCTTTTTGGTATATAAATATTTGGAATGAGCTGAGTTTTCAGAGTTTCGATTTTGTTCACTAAAATTTGAGTTTCAGGTTGGTTTTCGAGATTATATGATGTTTTCATTATACTTTCGTATGGTGCTAGTATTTTTGAAAGGTTAGATATGTCATACAAGTAAGCTGTGTTCTGCTAAATGTAAACAGGGTCGGTTTCCACTAGAACATATTTCCTATTAGTTAAATGTATTATATTGTCCCAAAGTGCGATAGAGAAAAGTAAGGTAAACACTATTCCGTACATGTATGTCTGGCGTATTTTTTTACGTTTTTGTTCCGTCTATGCGTCTTTGAACATATTACGTCTCCTTCTTTGTAGTTCAGTTGTTTGCGATTGCGGTTTTGGTATCCCAAAGCTCTCTTGGTTTTGTTCAATACGCTCTTTGATGTCAGGATACCTCCTTTGATTGAAAAACACGTCCACGGGTTTGTCGTTGGTTACCGAATGGATAGTTTCTTTGTACTGTCGGACTGCTTCAAATATTTGTTCATCAGGTGCCGAACTGTGTTGGTGTGCTCAAAACTTTTGCGAGTTCAATTATGGTGCTATGCGTCCGTTCAACTTGACCGTTTGTTGTTGAATGTGTAACGACAGCTGCTTGCCAGATACTTGTGTGATTGTGTGGGTGACGGCCAACTCGATCGAGCACGTATGTTGGTCAAACTAAAATGTTGGCTACATGATGCCGACAGAAGCTCTGTCTGACCGACAATTTTCGCTGAATCTACGGTTTGGCAAAGTAGCCAAGAGCGTGTGTATGTATGTTAATTTAAACTGTGTTCCATTTGGAGTAACCTTATAAATAAGTGCCTTAAACGGAATGTACTTGCGGGCCCGGAAAAAAGGCATAAAAGGACCTCGTACAAACTAAAGCGGGATATAACGAAAGTTGCGGTGACTTAGTGACTAACAAGTGCAAGTGCTAATAAGTAAAGGTTTAATCAGATCTCAGTGAGAAAAAAAAATATATGTGTATAAAAATACACAGTTGTGAAAAATAATCCCCCAACAAAGAAATAGGATTCCATAACGGATTGGAGCTGGAGGTAAGTTTATGTTATACAATATTGGATGAATAAGCGTGCATATGTATATATATACATAGATATGTACGCTGTGCCATTTCTAAAGACATTGTACTCGAAGCTGGCGATGTTCCACTTAAAAAAAAAAGAAAAAGCATGCAAAACAAAAAAAAGTGAAGAAAAATATTAATGAAATGTACGAGTTTCTAGGTTGCCCGCGGAATCGGCAAAACGACCTCCCCTTCCTTAACGTCTGGAACTACCAACCGGCAAGCGCCAGTGTAGTGCCGCATACATTAGCCGCGAGGCGTCTCTATATGCAACAGCACACACATACGAGTATATACACACACTTGTGTGAGCGATCTAAATTGCTAAGTTTTATCTTAGTTTATTAGCATGCAAGCAAAGCTAACATAGGCGATACCATCGCCACGAACAGCTGACTCTTCGAACGCAAGTCAACGGCCTATTTACATATAGGAACTTGTTTGGATCCGGAACGAAAGTGTGAAGAAGCACCAACTGTGCAGAAGTGCAGAAACAGGGGAAAAGTTCAACTGAGCAATAGTGCAGAAACAGTGGAGATAATATTGACCGTGCAGGAGCACAAGCCATCGAGCGACGCCAGCAGCAGAGACCGGCTTCCAGTCTACGCCACAGATCAGCAGAAGTGCCGGGAGCAAAGTCTCCCGCACTCTAGTTTCTAAGATATATATTTATGCTCTTTTTTAAAACATTTATATACATACACATATATGGAGGTATATCAAATAGTTATATAAGCACGTATGTGCATAGGAGGACATACATACTTAAGTAGTTTTCGCAAAAGGTTCGTAGGTACTTCTGTTTTTTTTAAGTTTTTTTTTTGGTTCTTTCCTTCTTTTCTTTTTGCTTACCATTTGTTTGCAATTATTATTTCGTTAATTTTTCTTTCACTTCTATCCGCTATCATGTTTATTATCCCCTTAGAGTAGATATTTATTCAATTTACATTTGCACATATTCCGGTATTAATTTATCATTCCCTTTGAGTTTTTTTCTGTGCCCAACGTTTTATCGATTATATATAGATTAATTTTTTTAGTATCCAGTTTTTATATTTTTTTTTTTATTAATCACAAATAAGGACACTAGATTGTTGCGTTTTCCAAAGTTTTCCTTTTATTTTTGATCCGATCATGTCAGTAATGTTAATTCGATGCCAGAAGTAATTTGCGACCCGCTCGATGCCCGCAATCACGAGCGAGTAGTAGAAGCCTCAGAATCCGGGAATGCTGAGAGCATACTGAAAGCTATATGAATGTATGTATGTGAATTAGATTTCTCTTCAAACAGGTTCTCTACGGCGTGCTGGTACCAACATCGCGGAAGACCAAGGTGAATGAATGAAAGCTTTCTCTACTATGACATATGTACATATGTTTATACGAATTAGTAAAAGCATATACACACATACATATATACCTATTTACATTTATATGAGTATATTCAGATATTCAAGCTCGCGTTTTTTTTTTTATTTCATTTTTTTGCCAAGTTGTAATCCTTTAGATTGTAACTAAATTTTCTTTTTTTGCTTTACCTTTGGATTCATACATGCGGGTAATGCTAATATATATATCTATTCATATTGCTAATGACGTTTGTCGAATATACATATGTTTGAATTTGAGTAGCATAAGGCAAACAGGAAAGGGAGATACTTTAGGTAATATTGAGTTTTTGCTGGTAAGAGAAGAACTTAAATTAGGAGTTTAAATTAAATGTTTAGGTAAAATTGTAATAACAAAAGAAAAAAAATATAATTATGAAATGAAAACAAATATTTGTTGTTGTAGGCATATGAGCATGTTGTGCTAGGCACGAAATTTTGGTGTGGGTGCGACCGAGAGAAAGTGGGGGGGTAGACTATGATCTGATGCTTGCGGACTGGTAGACGGACGGACTGATGTCAGGTTAGGGGGGCGTTGGTAAGACAGTAAGGAGTCACAACAACGCCCAAGGTTTCACGTGAAGTCTACGTGTAGTAAGGGTGGGATAACTCCACCTGACAGGACGGGACAGGACCACTTCTTTGCTTTTTATTTTTTTTTGCTTTTTTTGTTCTTTTCAATTGTTCTACATTATCAGGCATGAGAAAAAAAATTTTTTTTGTTGATGTGGGTGCAGGTAGGCAGGTGGTAAAGACCAGCCCCCCCCCATCCGACGAGCTACCTGGGCTTGCCACCGTGTACTACTACTTTGCCTTCACTGGACAATTCACCGACATAACAAATGGCGCCCAACGTTTATAGCCCACTAGTTTACTTTTCCTTTTTCTATTTTTTTTTTTACCTTTTATCACTTTTTCACGTTAACTTTGAGCCTTTCATTTCAGTCCTTAGATTTTTTAATTTCCTTCGTATTTTCTATCCTTGCTTCTTCGTTTTCCTTTCTTTTACCGGATGTATTAGGGTCAGGGGTAGCATTACTTGTAAACACTGCGAGTAATTTGTGCCACGTGACAAATAGGGGGAGTGCCCGCCTTATCATTAGAGTGCCTCCGAGGACGTCAGCGTTCTTGAGAGTAGAAAATGATGATGAAGCGGCGGCCAGTAAATTTAATTGGGGTTAGGTGAAATAGACCATTTAAGCTACCAGACATGCGCTCCAGCAGGGCATATATGTGAGGCTTGTGGGATTTTTCACACAGGGTTAGATGGGAAAATGTGACAGCCACGCTTGAAGCCAAGACTTTGATCGTAGAAGTGTTACATTGGTTATTAGAAAGAAGGGTAGTTGACTTAGACTTTTGGACAGCGGACACACGGACTGACACCCCCACCATGACGTCGGGAAGACAGCACCAGCACACACCAAAATAAAATTTTTTAATTTACATACACATACTTATATTTTTAAACAATATATTGTCGGCTATAAATTGTAATGGTTTAAATGAATTTGTCGATGAACAATAGAGATAAATATTAAAGATTTTTTAAGCATACAAATGAAAACCCGAATTATATGAAGTTTTAATATCTTCTGTGTTTAATAGAAGATCAACGTTTTGAGCGTTATCATTATCAATATTACTTTCTTTAATTTTTTTTATATTTCTACTGTATTTTTTTTTATTATTCTAGATATTTATTCATTTTAGTAAACTTTTATTATTTCATGTCTATGGAATTATAGTGACTGAATTTTCTTTAACTCTTAATCGTTACTTTTACTTTTGCCTATAAAACGTATACACTTTTTTGAATTTTTCGTTTTTTTAATAGTTTTTCGCTTTTTGAATATTATTTCTTGTTAAATGCCCAAAGTAATTTTTTTTTTATTATTAATAATACTTTTTATGATCATTAGTACTTAATATTTTTACCTTTCACCTATATTGTTATATTGATACATTTTTAATTATAGTTTCACTTGAAATAATTTTGTTTATACCTTTTTATATTATTATTTTTTTATCATACAATTCAATTATACTCGTATATACATATATCCTTATTTTTGGAGTTTTTTTTTAATTTTATATAATTTGAATTTTCTTGTGAGTCCGATTATCACTTTGGCCGAGTTGAATATGTATATTGCTTTATCAAGAATCGACTTGGTGGAATAGTTTTAGTGTATTAATGGATGAGCGAGAAAGAGAAGAAATTGTGCCAAGGGGATTGGGAATGCAAAACTTGAACCGTAGAGTCACACGTAGCGTAGCGAGAGCTTTTGAGAACGAGGTTATCAGTTCCATATTCAGTCAGATAGATACGGGTATCTCTTACCCGGTAGACTTCTCAACCCACAACGATTTTAGCAGGTGTACAGCTAGTGTATTCAGAACATCAGGCTGCGAGGAGAATCAACAATCCTTGGCACGGAGAACTGACGAGGTAGCTTTTGATAGGTCAAATAGCAGCATTAGTGTTTCCCGTAAGCTGGACGAAGTTTTAGAAATGTCCCAGCAAGACCAGCAGAATATGCCCCACTGTGAATCCGCCACAGGAGTCTCGGCAGCCGCAGGTGTTAAGGCCGATTCGGTTGCACACAATACTGAGCAGCTGAGCCGAATGATGGCAATGATGGCACAAAACAGCGACATGCTGGCTCAATGTATGACTGAGGTCCACCACATGCGTAACAACATGTCGAACTTGAAGGAGCGAGTAGCTGGAATGGAAGCGTCCACGCAATACCAGAGCCTAGTGGCGCAAGACCAACACATTCGGGACGAGGAAATAATGAAGAAACTGCGCAGGAAAGAAGTTATTCGTATACAAATAAGGAATCGATAAATTGGAAGAAAGTTGACCTAGACAAATGGCACGTTAAGTTTGACGGGTCCACGAAGGGAATAACAGTCGAGAGCTTCATATTCCGAATAGAAAAGAGGCGAGAACAATACGGCATAACGCATAATCAATTGTTTACAGGTTTCCATGGTCTGGTTACTGGAAATGCCCTAAAGTGGTATTAGCAGGTACTTGAGGACCACGCGGATGACCCGAGCTTCGGGTATTTTCAGCTTAAGTCTGAACTTCTGGACCACTTTAGGACAGCCGAATCAGATTATGAAATAATCAGAGAGATTATGGAAAGAAAGCAGCTCGTCCAAGAATCGTTTGATGATTTCTATGGAGATGTACATAGTCTAACATTCCGCCTTAGAAAGAAAATACCCGAGGTAGAGTTGGTTGGAATTATTAGGAGCAACTTTAAACCTTATCTTGCCAATCTTACTTTCGCCTCCAAAATGAAGTCGCTAACGGAATTAAAGAGTGAGTGTAAGAGGGCTGAAAAGGTAATGCGGGAAAATAGGAACAGGCCGAAACAAATAAGTGAGATAGGGTTTTCAGAACCTCAGGCATTCGAAAAATTAGAAGATAGGGAAGTAGAGGAAATAAGGGGGATGCCACGTAGTTAGGCACTGCCATCTGTGACTGTTCCACCTAAGCTATCCCCGTGTAGCCAAACTACCGGTTCTTCAGCCACCATAGCATCGTTTTGCCCTTCCCCATTTCACCTCATGTTATGTTTTAATTGTGGCATGCCCGTAGACTACTTTTCCAAAAATCCCGCCGAAGCCCAGAAAATTACTAAATGTAAATCGTCCTTTCATAATATGATATGTTTTTCGTGTGGAGGTGATACGTCTTTTTGTGTATTTAAACCTAGTCAGGGAAATGTGAAACTGACCGAGATGACCGGGGACTCACGCCAGATGAGGGAAAACCCGGAAAGCAAATAATGAAAATCCTTAGCAGGAATACACTTACCGAGGGCAAGAACGGTGCAGACGTAAAAAGTAAGGGAGTAGGTGGGCAGACTAGCAGGAAAAGTCTCCACCAAAGAAAGGTCGAATATGAAGAGGCACGAAGACGAATATTTTGTGAGGAAATCAGGGAGAAGATTAGAGGCAGGAATTTTAAGAAAATACAGAAAATTAGAAAAAGAAAAACGAATTTGAAGAGGATACAAAATAAGACAATTTCGACTATAGTTTCTTTAAAAGGGGACAACCGATTTTTTCCGAGAACTAGAGTAGGAGGTCATAAAGTCTTAGCACTCCTTGACTCAGGAGCAGGGGCAAGTTGCTTAGGGAAGAACGCAGGTGTTATACTGCAGGGCAAAGAAGATCAAGTAATGATAATGGAAAACCAAAACATTAGAACGGCAAATGGAGAAATGACCAAGGTAACCGGCGTCATTAAGTTACCCGTAGAATGGGACAGTATGACGAGAGAAATGGAGTTTCTGAGTGTGCCTGACTTACAACAGGAAGTTTACTTAGGCGTAGATTTTTGGCAAATCTTTGACATGGATGTGGTTAGCAGAGGAACAAATATCGATTCTGGCGGCAGGGTCATTGCAGGTTTGAAGCCCGCTGATGCTGGATTATCATTCGATCCGGTGCAGCACACACTTACCCCAGAGCAAAAACTTGCTCTAGAAGAAATTAAATCAAAATTTCCTTCGTTCGCAGTGTTAGGGTTAGGAAAGACGGACGTAGAGGAGCACGTCATGGAGGTAGTTAACGAAAACATACCTGTAAAGCAAAGATTTTATCCTATATCTCCAGCAGTCCAAAAACTAGTATACAGCGAGCTTGACCGAATGTTGGAGCTGGGCGTAATAGAAGAGAGCAACAGTAGCTGGAGCTCACTCGTGTCTTTGGTAGCAAAAGGGACGAAAAACCGTTTATGTCTTGACGCAAGAAAGGTTAACGAACGTACAGTGAAAGACGCATACCCATTGCCTCATATAGACGGCATCTTAAGCAGACTACAAGATACGCGATACATTTCCGCAATAGATCTCCAAGACGCTTTCTGGCAAATTCTACTTGAGCAAAAGTCCAGAGAGAAGACCGCGTTCACTGTACCTGGAAGACCTTTATACCATTTTACAGTAATGCCATTCGGTCATCCCCGCCTCACTTCGTGAATCTGTGTTTGTGTATCTAGCCGATTTACTTGTCTGTTCCGTTGACTTTTCGTCACATCTATGTTTGCTGGAAAAGGTCGCTAAATGTCTACGAGACGCAAAGTTGACCATAAATGTGGAAAATAGCAAGTTTTGTTTTAAGGAAGTTAGATACCTAGGATATGTAGTGGGCGATGGATGCATCCGCACAGACACCAGCAAGATCAAAGCCGTAAAAGATTTCCCCGAGCCAAAGACTCCGAAACAGCTTAGAAGGTTCCTAGGTATGTCACGGTGGTACCGAAGGTTTTACGCGACAATAGCAGCTCCGCTGCACGACTGCCTCACAAAGGAAAAGATCAGGAAGTTGAATATGACAGATGAGGCAAAAGCGGCTTTCGACTGCTTAAAGCGAAGCTTAATCTCAGCCCCAGTATTGACACACTCGGACTTCAACAGACGTTTATATATACAGTGTGACGCATCGACTGACGGAGTTGGGGGTGTGCTTTTCCAACTACACGAGGACGGTAACGAACGACCTATTGCTTATGTATCGGCTAAATTGAAAAAAGCCCAGCGTAATTATAGCATAACCGAATTAGAATGTTATGCAGCGGTGTTGAGCATCAAGCGATTCAGGCCTTATGTGAAAGGTTTACCCTTCACTGTTGTCACTGACCATGCAAGCCTTAAATGGCTGATGGGACAAAAGGATCTCTCAGGGCGTTTGGCCAGATGGAGCCTGAAGCTACAGGCCTTTGACTTCGACATTCAACATCGAAAGGGAACCCAGAATGTAGTACCGGATACGCTATCCCGAGTGGGCATGGACGAATTAAAGACAGATGATAGAAAACTTGATATATGTTTGAATTCACCATTTCTTCAATCACAAGAGTACGAGGAGTTGAAGGAGACCATCGCTACCAACAGAGACAAATTGCCAGACCTATGTACGTCAGACGGATACGTTTACAAAAAGACACAATTTAATCGGGGGACAGGCTTCAAGCGGACCACACCTGGAAACTCTGGGTTCCAACCGAGTTGCGGCCGGGTCTGGTAGAATCCTCACATGACTCGCCTTCCGCGGGACATGGCGGAATACATAAGACCTTGGCGAAGCTAAGAGAGAAGTATTATTGGCCTGGCATGGTGTCAGACGTGCAAAAATACGTTAAGAAATGTGATGATTGCAAAGGTAACAAGTCTCAAAATGCTTTCCATAAACCACTGATGGGTGCACAACACCTGACCGAGCGACCTTTCCAGCGCTTGTTTATTGATTTTATGGGTCCGTATCCTCGTACGTCTAATGGTAATTGTTATATGTTTGTATGTCTTGACCATTTCTCGAAATTCGTATGTTTAAAACCTATGAGAAAGGCTACTACAGCAGTAGTTGTCAAGTTCCTTGAGAAAGAAGTTTTCCATGTATTCGGGGTACCCGAGTACGTTCATTCTGACAATGGAAAGCAATTTGTGTCAGGAATTTTCAGAACATTCTTGGAAAAATATGGGACGAGACATGTGAAAACTGCGTTTTATTCCCCACAGGCTAACGCTGCGGAAAGAGTAAACCGGTCCGTACTTCAAATTATTAGGTCATACCTAAAGGACAATCAAAAGAATTGGGACAGCCACGTTAGCGACGCTGCCTTTGCTCTCCGTAGTGCGGTGTACTCGGCGATTGGTACTTCACCATATTGCGCTTTTTGGGTTGCCAATGATCCAACATGCCGCCTCATATGACTTGTATCGAAAGCTAGGCGCGCTAAGAGACTCGGAATGTGAAATTATTCCAGAAAAAGACAATATTTGTCTAATTAGAGAGAAAATTTTAAAGGAGTTGAAGTTGGCCCACGAACGCAGTAAAAAGGTATATAATACGAGAAGTAGAGAAGTTAAATTCCAAATTGGACAAGTCGTATATCGTCGTAACTTTAAACACAGTTCACAAGTCGAGAACTATAATGCTAAATTAGGTCCCAAACAGGTCAAATGCGTGATTTTAAAGGCCATAGGGAACGCGATGTATGAGCTCGGAAACACATACGGGAAAAGTATTGAGGTATACCACGCTAAGGACCTCTTTGCCGCATAGTAAATTGGTCAATGTTGTCTTTGTGGTTTGTGTCTCTATACTTAAGTCTATCGACTTAACAACCTTTTCTACTTATTATCACGTACTTACGACTTGACTGCTCTTATATTTCCTGTAATATTATATTTAGTCATTGATTTATCTACGTCCCTAGCACTTACCTTAGGACTCGATTTTATTTATCATCCCAGGGATATGTTGTTTAGTTTTTATTTATATTTGTCGATTAAATGAATTTTGGTTTACTACTTGAATACGTATATTGGCTGCGATATTTTAGTAATTTATTGATTCTTTTTGTATTATTGTAGTCAATTTAATTTTTATTTACGATGATTTATGGTTATTCCGTTATTTAGTTACGTGTTTATTAACCTATTTATCTACTTTTGTATTTACACATTTACATATTTATCTTACCCTATTGGCATAGGGTTAAGCATGAGTTTTATATATAGATATGTAAATGTATAAGTGGCTAAGTGATAGTGTCTTATGATTGTGTACGTAGGCACAACACCGTACCCCAATATAAACTCAAGCAGAACCGACAGGAAACTTGATTGAGCCCGGCTCTAGGTCGTGGGTCGAGGCCACACGTTAGGCGGAAATAAGCTTGGCAACCCGCCTCGTTTAGAGTTTTTTTACGCACACGCTCCAAGATGCGGGCACCATCGGCGGATGCGAGCCTGTACCGACAGCTGCTTGCCAGATACTTGTGGGATTGTGTGGGTGACGGCCAACTCGATCGAGCACGTATGTTGGTCAAACTAAAATGTTGGCTACATGATGCCGACAGAAGCTCTGTCTGACCGACAATTTTCGCTGAATCTACGGTTCGGCAAAGTAGCCAAGAGCGTGTGTATGTATGTTAATTTAAACTGTGTTCCATTTTGAGTAACCTTATAAATAAGTGCCTTAAACGGAATGTACTTGCGGGCCCGGAAAAAAGGCATAAAAGGACCTCGTACAAACTAAAGCGGGATATAACGAAAGTTGCGGTGACTTAGTGACTACCAAGTGCAAGTGCTAATAAGTAAAGGTTTAATCAGATCTCAGTGAGAAAAAAAAATATATATGTGTATAAAAATACACAGTTGTGAAAAATAAGCCCCCGACAAAGAAGGAGGATTCCATAACGCATTGGAGCTGGAGGTAAGTTTATGTTATACAATATTGGATGAATAAGCGTGCATATGTATATATATACATAGATATGTACGCTGTGCCCACATCAGCCGCCGTCTTGGCGATGTTCTACTTAGAAAAAAAAAAGAAAAAGCATGCAAAACAAAAAAAAGAAAAAAAAAATATTAATGAAATGTACGAATTTCTAGGTTGCCCGCGGAATCGGCAAAAGGACCTCCCCTTCCTTAACGTCTGGAACTACCAACCGGCAAGCGCCAGTTTAGTGTGCCGCATACATTAGCCGCGAGGCGTCTCTATATGCGACAGCACATACATACGAGCATATACACACACTTGTGTGATCGATCTGAGCTGCTAAGTTTTATCTTAGTTTATTAACATGCAAGCAAAGCTAACATAGGCGATACCATCGCCACGAACAGCTGATTCTTCGAACGCAAGTCAACGACCTATTTGCATATAGGAACTTGTTGGGATCCGGAACGAAAGAGTGAAGAAGCACCAACTGTGCAGAAGTGCAGAAACAGGGAAAAAAGTTCAACTGAGCAAGAGTGCAGAAACAGTGGAGATAATATTGACCGTGCAGGAGCACAAGCCATCGAGCGACGCCAGCAGCAGAGACCGGCTTCCAGTCTACGCCACAGATCAGCAGAAGTGCCGGGAGCAAAGTCTCCCGCACTCTAGTTTCTAAGATATATATTTATGCTTTTTTTTAAAACATTTATATACATACACATATATGGAGGTATATCAAATTGGTATATGTATAAGCACGTATGTGCATAGGAGGACATACATAAGTAGTTTTCGCAATAGGTTCGTAGGTACTTCTGGTTTTTTAAGTTTTTTTTTTTGGTTCTTTCCTTCTTTTCTTTTTGCTTACCATTTGTTTGCAATTATTATTTCTTAAAATTTTCTTTCACTTCTATCCGCTATCATGTTTATTATCCCCTTAGAGTAGATATTTATTCAATTTACATTTGCACATATTCCGGTATTAATTTATCATTCCCTTTGAGTTTTTTTCTGTGCCCAACGTTTTATCGATTATATATAGATTAATTTTTTTAGTATCCAGTTTTTATATTTTTTTTTTTATTAATCACAAATAAGGACACTAGATTGTTGCGTTTTCCAAAGTTTTCCTTTTATTTTTGATCCGATCATGTCAGTAATGTTAATTCGATGCCAGAAGTAATTTGCGACACGCTCGATGCCCGCAATCACGAGCGAGTAGTAGAAGCCTCAGAATCCGGGAATGCTGAGAGCATACTGAAAGCTATATGAATGTATGTATGTGAATTAGATTTCTCTCCAAACAGGTTCTCTACGGCGTGCTGGTACCAACATCGCGGGAGACCAAGGTGAATGAATGAAAGCTTTCTCTACTATGACATACATATGTTTATACGAATTAGTAAATGCATATACACAGATATATACATAACTATTTACATTTATATGAGTATATTCAGATATTCAAGCTTGCGTTTTTTTTTTAATTAATTTTTTTGCCAAGTTGTAATCCTTTAGATTGTAACTAAATTTTTTTTTTGCTTTACCTTTGGAGTCATACATGCGGGTAATGCTAATATATATATCTATTCATATTGCTAATGACGTTTGTCGAATATATGTGTGTTTGAATTTGAGTAGCATAAGGCAAACAGGAAAGGGAGATACTTTAGGTAATATTGAGTTTTTGCTGGTAAGAGTAGAACTTAAATTAGGAGCTTAAATTAAATGTTTAGGTAAAATTGTAATAACAAAAGAAAAAAAATATAATTATGAAATGAAAACAAATCTTTGTTGTTGTAGGCATATGAGCATGTTGTGCTAGGCACGAAATTTTGGTGTGGGTGCGACCGAGAGAAAGTGGGGGTTGGACTATGTTTTGATGCTTGCGGACTGGTAGACGGACGGACTGGTGTCAGGTTAGGGGGGCGTTGGTAAGACAGTAAGGAGTCACAACAACGCCCAAGGTTTCACGTGAAGTCTACGTGTAGTAAGGGTGGGATGACTTCACCTGACAGGACGGGACAGGACCACTTCTTTGCTTTTTCGTTTTTTTGTTTTTTTTGTTCTTTTCAATTGATCTACATTATCAGGCATGAAAAAAAATTTTTTTTTTGTGGATGTGGGTGCAGGTAGGCAGGTGGTAAAGACCCCCCCCCCGAGCTACCTGGGCTTGCCACCATGCCGTGTACTACTTTGCCTTCACTGGACAATTCACCGACATAACAAATAATAGGCTGGAGTTTTGGTATGCGTTATTTGCAGTCGCTTGTATATTTGTTGTGCACATATGCCAATAATGTTGACTCCTTATCAGTCATTACAAACTTTGCATTAGGGTATATTTGTGATAGTATCTCGTCGATGTATTTGTATGTGTCTTTCTTTGATGGTATTTGTCTCAAATAGCAGAATTGTGAGTAATTGTCGGTTGAACTAATGTACATATTATTGCTTATAAAAAATAAGTCTATGTATTCGCTTACCTTGTTCGGTACTGGTGCTGAACCTATTGGTTGTTTATTTGGTCGGCGTTCATATTTGTTTGTAAGGCAAATTTCGCAGTCCTGTACTTCCTTTTTACAAGCGTCACGTATGTTGGGCCAGTAATATCAGAGCGAAATTTCCTGTGCGTTATTTTTGTAGTTTCTGTGAGCACGTATGTGTGTGTCTTGTATGATTTGTTCTTGTTGTTCGGTTTCGGTGATGTCGTCAACCAATTTTTGCGCTAGTACAATCGATACGGTTGGAAATGTGTCGATAATGTAATTTTCGACGTGAAATAATATTTCCTCGTCTATTTGCAGGGCATTAGGTACCTTTGGTCTAATTATATTTTTTAGTCTGTCTAGCATTTCAGTTTTGGTGTTAAAAAAAATCGTATGTCGGCTGTTAGAGGATATTTCGTGAGTATATTTCGATGAGATTCTGATCTGACTGTTTTACAATAATTTGATTCCTAAATGCGTTTAGTGTTGTTTATTTGCTGGCGAGAAAGTGCATCAGCGACAACGTTCTGGAGCACGGTAAGTAATAACCCCATTGTGTTAGAATGTACCCACAATAACCGGTGCTGTTCGGGCAGAATGGGAATTGTGAAAAACTGAACCGCGAGTGTAAGTTAACATACCATAGTAGGCGACTTCAAATGAACCAACAACAACTGAAACAAATAAAATGCGCAGCTCAGGTAACGCAGACACAACAACGGAAGCGCATGCCAGCAGTCCGAAATCGTGGGAATCGCCGACTCAGCTAAAAAGAGTCACGCGGCAGTCTACGTGAGGTGTTGGTAGTTAGGGAACTAGGTATTCAGGTGCAGACACCGCAATTCAGTTGTATTGACTCGCTCGGCATTATCGGCTGCCCTTGCATAGCAAGGGAAATAAATAATTAAACCACAGACTTACCGAGTTTGATTTACTGGCGCCCAACGTGGGGCCACGCGTATTAAATATTAAAGTATCGTGGCCGTGTGCCCTGACCCAGGGCAGTGTTCAAATAAAAAAAGGCCGTATAGCCAAAAGTGAACACGAACAAAAACTAAATTAAAGTGTTTGAATAAAAAAGGCCGTATAGCCAAAAGTGAACACGAACAAAAACTAAATTAAAGTGTTTGAATAAAAAAAGGCCGTATAGCCGTAGTTTGACCACTAACAGTGTTAAATCAAGGACATTTAGCTGAAGGCTAAAAACAAGGAAAGAATCATCAAATCATAAAATTAAAACAACAATCAACTCCCTCTCCACTTGGCTGACCAAAGGAACTGGAAGACGGGAATATTAATTAGAGTCTAGAGTAGCATGAACCTGTAAGTAGAGTGCTCCATAAAATTAAGTTAGGAAAGATATAAAAGAAAGACCTCTTAGAAAAGTTATATTATAACATTATAACAAAGTGACTCGACATGGACGAAAATAGCATTCGCGCTTTAATGGGGGCCGCTGTTCGGACAGCAACAGAACAAACGAGACGAGAATTCCAATCGACAGTGGACGCATTGACAGCTAGGCTGACGCAGAAGCGAAATATCAGCGCCACCCGCCAAGCCCTGAAATGGGACGGACGCTAATTCCTAGCAAACCCGGAGAAATCCTGCATGTAGATATTTTTTCCACCCATGAGAAACATTATTTAACTTGTACCGACAAATTTTCGAAATTTGCCATAGTTCAGTCAATTCCCTCTAGGTCAATAGTCGATATAAAGGAACCCTTGATCCGCATTATGAATTTTTTTAAAAACACTCAGAATATTGTATGTGATAATGAAAAATCACTAAATTCTAACACAATAAAGTCACTGCTAAAAGATCATTTTAATAGTTCAATATTTACGACACCCCCGCACCATAGTACAACGAATGGACAGATAGAACGATTTCACGGAACTCTTTCAGAAATCAGTCGGTGTATCAAACTAAGCCAGGGACTAAATGACACGAACGATCTTATCCTACTCGCGACTTACAAATACAACAGGACAATACACTCCGTGACAGGACAACGGCCCATCGACATAATTCATTTCGCGTCATCAAAATATCTGCAAGAAATTAAAAGCAACCTTATAACCAGCTAACTGACACCGTAAACAAAATAATTAGTATAACGAAAAAACATGAACTCGATACTGGATACCTTTTTGATTTGATATCAGCAACAAACAGAGCAGTAATAGACGACAAGTAAGATACAATTAATTAATCCAATGTTGTTAAATAGTGATGCGGTTAAGAACTTACTAACCACCGAGCACTCTACAGATATAACAATAAGCGATTTACTAACAGTGTCAAAATTGAAAATTTTACAAGACCATGAAAACATTTATTTCGTAATTAAATACCCAATTGTAAAACAGAATTGTAAGAAATTTAAAATTAAGCCGGTTGTAAAAGATTCCAAATCAATTATAATAGAGACTAGTATAGTGTCAAAATGTAACAACAAATATCAACAGCTTGAAAATTGTAAAAACTCAGTATCAACTATATTTTGTCAATTATCAAATGTAAATAGCTCTTGTGTTTTAAACTTGTTAAGCCAACGACCAGCATCCTGCCAGACTATTACAGCTGACCATATCGACCCGGTGGAGGAAATTGACGAAGGCCTAGTCGTTATTAACGATAAATTGATTGAAGTTCGCGAAAAAGACTCCCTACCAGTAATTTTGAATGGAACATTTGTGATACAGTTTACAGAGAATGTAACCATTAATGCATTAATGGCACAACATACACGAACTGGCGGAAGATGGTACGCTTGTATCCTGAGGCCGTACCCGCACAATTTCTGAACCTAACAAATCATACAACATTCTTGTCACTTCCATACCTGCACAACATAAACCAAAAGAATCTGCGACATATTGCATCATTGAGGGGATTTGTTGAAGCACAATCATCTCAATGGCTTATAGCTTACGCCGTTACAATTGCTTTTTTTGTATTTGCCATATTAGCTTACATAATCAACAATCGCCGGAAGCGCAATGTTAGTATCGCAATATTGGACAGCGTTCTTAAGGACTCCGTGGACGTCTCCTCTTCTAGCGGGGGAATAGTTAACATACCATAGTAGGCGACTTCAAATGAACCAACAACAACTGAAACAAATAAAATGCGCAGCTCAGGTAACGCAGACACAACAACGGAAGCGCATGCCAGCAGTCCGAAATCGTGGGAATCGCCGACTCAGCTAAAAAGAGTCACGCGGCAGTCTACGTGAGGTGTTGGTAGTTAGGGAACTAGGTATTCAGGTGCAGACACCGCAATTCAGTTGTATTGACTCGCTCGGCATTATCGGCTGCCCTTGCATAGCAAGGGAAATAAATAATTAAACCACAGACTTACCGTGTTTGATTTACTTGTATCATTTTATTAAGAATGGGTTATGTATATTGTTTGTGAAAATAAATATTGTTTTCCTGGTATATATACAAGCGCATATTGGGAACACAATCCCATGTATTGCCACTGCCCACAGACGATATTTGTGTATACATATGTATATTGATTAAAGTTTTATAACTTTTCCATCTGACGCTATCTACTTTACAAATTATATAATTTTAATATGATAGTTTTAAAGTGCACAGAACGAGGCAATATACAAGGTTGTATGTGCATATCTTTATATGTACATATATATAATTCGTCTGTACGTGTGTTGACAGTAAACTCCTAAAAGGCTGGACCGATTTCAATCAATTTTCTTGTGTGTGTTCAAGTGGATTCGAGGATGGTTTAGATTCACAAATAAGCCCGGCATATGGCGCTGTAGTCGGTATCTAGGTTATTTATCTATACTGCAAGTAAATTGCTGAATCGACTTGAATGAATTTTTGTGTATGCATTTATGCATTCATTTCATTCATTTTGTGTATGTATTCATTTAATGCATTTAAGTTTTTTGTACGTTGTGTTTTGCTATTATACGAGTATGTATCGCATTTACGTAAAGTATGGCATGAAATGAGTGATCAATCAACAAGTTGCGGGGAGCGCGCGGGCCGTTGTGCTCGCTCCCTCGGAGCATGCGCGTCCCGCCGCTACGTTCATACCCGTCAGCACAACATAATATATTCAGAGAAAGTTACGTGCATAAGATTTTGTTTATTTTTCGACATTTTAGTTCGAGTGTATTATATTAAGTGTATTTCGTTATTTTGACATTTTAATTTTTTTTTGAGGTGTCGCATTTTAGTGAATATTAAGTGTATTATATTCACATATAAATTACGTACATAAAACAATGCCACCTCTTCGTAAACGAGGAGGAAATATTGGTCGACGCACTCGGAATTCACAATTACTCCAGAACCGTCGGTTAAATAAATTAAAATGAAAGTCATGAGCAAAGCAACGAACGCCTTCGAGCTAATGTATTGAGACAAAGACTGGCCCGTCAACGAGTCACCGACACATTCAGAATACGTGAACAACAGCGTTTGCAAGTGTATCGCGCATTGACACGTGCATTTTTTTCTCCTTGCGTTTGAAAATGAGTCGGACATCGACTATTCGTCACATTCACAAATTGTAATCGGTGCTTTGAACAAACAATGCCAACACTGTCATGCACTCAAATACAAAGGCGAATCGGCCGGTTTCTGCTGCGCATCTGGAAAAGTTGTATTGTCACCATTGAATTTTCCGCCAGAACCATTAAAAGCACTATTGGCTGGAGTTACATCTCACTCTAAATTGTTTTTTCGTAAAATTCGCAAATTCAATTCGTGCTTTCAAATGACATCATTTGGAGCAACAAAAATCGTTCACAATTAGGATGGCCGCAATTTTCAATCAACGTTTAAAATTCAGGGCCAAGTATGTATATCATCGTATACGAATCCAACGCAGAGATAACACAGTGCGTACGATTGAAGACAGTGATCGCTCTAACGACGCTTTATAATATTCATTGATATTTTAAGAAGAAGAAGATGCATATCATTTAAATATCAAACAAAGAAATCCAGAAACAGGTACAATCTACACAAATATGGTAACGTAAATGGAATAACTAATATAAACGACATCGGTACTTCATATATTCTTCCATCATCATATATTGGTAGCCCACGTCATGTGCAAGTATATGTATATTCAAGACGCCATGTCTTTTGTGCGCGCGTACGGATGACCAGATTTGCTTATTACATTTACGTGTAATCGAAAATGGGATGAAATTAAAATTGCATTATAGCCAGGACAAATTGCAATAGATCGGCACGATATCACTGCACGTGTCTTCAGACAAAATTTAAAATCGTTGATGAACTTGATTATACATTCCTCTGTATTTTGAAAAACCCGTTGCTGGCTGTATTTTGACATTTTAATTTTTTTTTGAGGTGTCGCATTTTAGTGAATATTAAGTGTATTATATTCACATATAAATTACGTACATAAAACAATGCCACCTCTTCGTAAACGAGGAGGAAATATTGGTCGACGCACTCGGAATTCACAATTACTCCAGAACCGTCGGTTAAATAAATTAAAATGAAAGTCATGAGCAAAGCAACGAACGCCTTCGAGCTAATGTATTGAGACAAAGACTGGCCCGTCAACGAGTCACCGACACATTCAGAATACGTGAACAACAGCGTTTGCAAGTGTATCGCGCATTGACACGTGCATTTTTTTCTCCTTGCGTTTGAAAATGAGTCGGACATCGACTATTCGTCACATTCACAAATTGTAATCGGTGCTTTGAACAAACAATGCCAACACTGTCATGCACTCAAATACAAAGGCGAATCGGCCGGTTTCTGCTGCGCATCTGGAAAAGTTGTATTGTCACCATTGAATTTTCCGCCAGAACCATTAAAAGCACTATTGGCTGGAGTTACATCTCACTCTAAATTGTTTTTTCGTAAAATTCGCAAATTCAATTCGTGCTTTCAAATGACATCATTTGGAGCAACAAAAATCGTTCACAATTAGGATGGCCGCAATTTTCAATCAACGTTTAAAATTCAGGGCCAAGTATGTATATCATCGTATACGAATCCAACGCAGAGATAACACAGTGCGTACGATTGAAGACAGTGATCGCTCTAACGACGCTTTATAATATTCATTGATATTTTAAGAAGAAGAAGATGCATATCATTTAAATATCAAACAAAGAAATCCAGAAACAGGTACAATCTACACAAATATGGTAACGTAAATGGAATAACTAATATAAACGACATCGGTACTTCATATATTCTTCCATCATCATATATTGGTAGCCCACGTCATGTGCAAGTATATGTATATTCAAGACGCCATGTCTTTTGTGCGCGCGTACGGATGACCAGATTTGCTTATTACATTTACGTGTAATCGAAAATGGGATGAAATTAAAATTGCATTATAGCCAGGACAAATTGCAATAGATCGGCACGATATCACTGCACGTGTCTTCAGACAAAATTTAAAATCGTTGATGAACTTGATTATACATTCCTCTGTATTTTGAAAAACCCGTTGCTGGCTGTATTCTGTTGAATGGCAATTGAAAAAATTATCTCAGCAGAAATTCCGGATCGGAATATCGATCAAGAATTGTATGGCATTGTTACCGCTAACATGATCCATGGTCCATGCGGTGCTATTAACATGACGGCGCCGTGCATGGACAATGGCAAATGTACACAAAGTTTTCAAAGAAGTGTACAAATGATACAATCACTGACATCGATGGTTATCTATTGTATCGTCGTAGAGACACTAACCATAATGTGATTGACCATCAATTACGCATGTCAAACGGTACAACAGTTGACATTGACAATCACTGGTTGGTTCCGTATTCACCATTGCTGTGTAAAATCGACAAAGCACAAATAAACATTGAGCTGTGCAGTTCGGTGAAGTCCTTAAAATATATATGCAAATATGTCAATAAAGGCAATGATATGGCTGTATTTGCTGTTCAAAATCTTAACGAAAACTGTGAAATAACACGGTATCAAATGGGGTGATACATCAGCAGCAATGAAGCAGTTTGGCGTATTTTGAGTTTTCCGATACACAAAAGAGACCCTGCTGTTTGGCCGTGCACCTTGAAAATGGACAGCGTGTTTATTTCACGGAAGAGACTACTCTACAATGTGCATCAATTGCCCCAAAAACCACATTAACTAGGTTTTTAGAACTATGCAAATGACCAGATATTCCCGGTCAATTCGCAAAGACATTAATGTGTACTGAAGTGCCACGATATTTCACATGGAACAAAGAGTAGGAACCACGAAAGCGAGGTGTTCCGGTTGAAGGATACAACGGCATATTTATGGGATCAATCAATCAAAAAAAAAAAAAAATAACAAAGACTGACGGACAGTCAGCTTAAAACTAATTTGTCCTGACGTGGATCAGCCACAAAGATCCGTCAGCTGCGTGATGAAGGAAGGACCACAACCAATAACGCTCGAGGAATATAGAAAAAAGACCAGCAGAAATACAACAGATGAAATTACTACTCCAATAGCACAAAAGCCAAAAAGAAGAGGAGGTTACATGCAAAAACTAAACCGGGAGAAGGCAATCCGACTAAGAACAGTTATTACAAATCCGCCACCACCGTGGGATGCAGCAACTACAATATGGAGTAGAATCTCAAAGGTAGAATTCCTGATGGAGCAGTATTTGGTAAATAGAAAGCAAAATTAAAAAAAAAAAAAAAAAAATACATATATAAATTATATTATAAGCAAACAAAAACTGATGTGCGTCAATCCGCACTTATAGGGCCAGTAAGCAAATTTTCGCTCGTGGCAAAAATATTTTTTTTGTATACATATACAATACATTTCTTAAGTTACTTTCAATCTTACTAGGAGGCAATTAGAAAAACTTAAAACTGGACCTACCAATACAAATACTACAAACTTGGCCTAAAATGTGTCTAAGCAGTAGACTCTACTGCAAATGTTATCAACAAAGTTGACGTAACGTCCCCCGACTTGGAAGTTATAACCATCTTGTTATTTGCAATAGTAGCCCTTTTATCAGCAAATATTTGCTTTAAATTGTATAAAATGCACAATAGGTGCTTAAAAAAAATATACAGCTAGTAGAAGCTATTAATTTAAGCTAGACAAATTAAAGAGGAATTTTTGAAAACACATAAGTGCCTAAACAACGACAGGGAAATAAAGGCAGAGACAATTAATAAACATATCAATAACCTTGTCAGCACACTTGAAAACTTTAGAGTTTTTCTAAATGTCAACTATAATAGACTTACACAAGGTCATAAAGTAGCAGCTGAAACATTCTTTCTTGACATTAGGGAAAAACTCATAACGGTAGCCTCAAGAAAAGGAATTACAATAGATATCCCAACGTCACTACACGAGGAAATATCATTTACACCACTACAAGAAATTATACAAACTCCCAAAATGACACAGACAGTAGTAGAATTCATAAATACAGCAACAAAGCTTATACCTGATTTTGATGGCAAATCAGAAAATTTACGTTCATTCCTTGACGCACTAACTCTAGTTGATGCGATAAAAGGCGAACATGAAGCAATAGCCATTTCCTTAATAAAGACTAAACTTAAAGGAAATTCGAGAAATTTGATTGACAATGAAAATACAATTGCGGAAGTCAGTACCAAACTACGCACCACCGTAAAAGGTGAGTCAGTAGAAGTAGTTACTGCAAAACTTATGAATACAAGACAAAGTAGCAAAACTGCTACAAATTACTGCAATGAAATACAAACACTAACAAAATCATTAGAAAATGCATATATAAATGACGGCATAAACTTAAATTTGGCAAGTAAATATGCGACACAAGCAGCCGTAAGGGCAATAACTAAAAATTGCACATTACAAAAAGTCAATACAGAAGTAACAGGCCAACAAAATACCATTTTGCACTACCAACAAAAACCATTTGGCAACAGATTCCAAAACAATAGAAATTTTGGAAGAAGGTTTCAAAATATAACCAATGTTCAAAGAAACCACAATGGCCAAAACAGAAATTATAGTGGAAATAATTATAATAATAAAGGTCAAAACAGTAATACCTACCAAGATACACTTAAACACTTAAACAAAAAACACATTACAACATTACAAGGCATTGGACACGGAAAAATCAATTCGATAGGCACAACATTTTTCGACTTAATGTTTAAAAATTACTTAATACCACACATGTAGTACAAAACGATTTCCCAATACCGTGTGATGGCATTCTTGGAATGGACTTTATGAAAAAATACAATTGTCTACTTGAATTCAAAGAAAATCAAGTTTTCCTAAAAATTCGAAATGTACATTGAAATACCAATTATAACTATTTGTAACGATGACATAACACTCCCAGCAATGTCAGAAGTTATAAGAAGGGTGAAACTTTCTACTCCTTTTCAAGAAGTACTGATACCTAATCAAGAAATACAAACAGGCATATTCATTGCAAGTACCTTGGTAAAATCTGAAAATGCATTCATACGAATTCTTAACACAAATGACAGACCAGTAACGGTAAAACAAAACAGTATTCAATCAGAAAATCTCACTGACTATAACATAATTTCAAGTGATCATAACAAAACAGAAAGAAAACATAAAATTTTGGATACACTAAAGAAAACTTTTCCAAAACAATTTGAAAAAATGTTAACGGAATTATGTTCTAGGTACAGCGATATTTTTGGATTAGAAAAAGAAGCAATCACATCAAACAATTTTTACACACAAAAGTTAAGGACAAAAGATACAGACCCAGTATACATTAAGAACTACCGTATACCACACACTCACAAAGATGAAATTGGAAGACAAGTCTCAAAAATGTTAAAAGATGGAATAATAGAACCATCATGTTCCGAATATAATAGTCCTATTTTATTAGTTCAGAAAAAATCACTCCCAAATTCAATTGAAAAAAGATGGAGGTTAGTAATAGATTACAGGCAGATGAACAAAAAATTAATAGCGGATAAATTCCCACTGCCAAGAATAGACGACATCCTAGACCAATTAGGTCGAGCTAAATATTTTTCTTGTTTGGATCTCATGTCAGGTTTCCACCAAATACCACTAGAAACAAATTCACGAGACCTGACATCCTTTTCTACAAATAATGGATCCTACAGGTTTTCTAGACTACCATACGGATTAAAAATTGCCCCTAATTCATTTCAAAGAATGATGACAATTGCGTTTAGCGGTCTAAAACCAGAACAAGCATTTCTCTATATGGACGACCTGGTAGTCCTGGGGTGCTCTAAGAAACACATGCTATCAAACCTATCGGATGTTTTTGAACTATGTCGCAGGCACAACTTAAAATTACATCCTGAAAAATGTTCATTTTTTATGCGCGAGGTGACTTATTTAGGACGTAAGTGCACTGACAAAGGTATACTCCCCGACGACAAAAAATTTTCAGTAATTAAAAATTACCCTATACCTACAGATGCAGATAGTGCGAAAAGATTCGTAGCATTCTGTAACTACTACAGGAGGTTTATAAAAAATTTCTCTGAATACTCAAAACATCTAACTAGATTGTCAAAGAAAGGAGTACCTTTTCAGTGGACACTAGAATGTAATAATGCTTTCGAGCACCTTAAAAAGGCATTGATAAGTCCTACATTATTACAGTACCCAGATTTCAGCAAACAATTTTGTATAATTACTGACGCAAGCAAACACGCATGTGGTGCTGTACTAACACAAGAATATGAGTGTTGTCGCGGGATAGTCAAAGCAGGAAAATAAGCGAGATATTCTTTTAGAAATTAAAATGCGGGTTTTCTTACGGATTTAATTCATTCATTCACACCGTATATTTGCGAATATTTTTAATAGCGGGATAACTTGCGAGCGGTCTTAACTACCAAAAAGTAACGAGAGCAACAATAAACGAAAAGCGAGAAGTACAATATCAGAAAAAAGGAAATAAGAAATGTCAAAAAGCAATAACTGTTAACCCTTGAGCGAATACGTAAATGTTTAACCCTCGCACTACGGCTACAGACTTAAGGAATTACATATACAAACTCAACATACCGCCGCCCTTGAACTATATATGATATGTTCAATGCTGAACTTACAATAGTATCAAATTTAATGTTAAAATAAACAAAAATAATACTTAGCGATATTTTTTTTCAATCATACTAGTATACGTAAGGCAGATTAAGGTATAGGACTTCATGTGTCTTCCTCGTCGAACAAGTCTCCCTTCGTTGGTAAAAGGCACAATTTGGCAATAGGTCGAACAAGCTCTCCATTAGGCGTTTTCAATGTGACTACTCTTACACGTCCATCCGTGCCAGGGTGGCATTTAATCACTCTAGCAAGTACCCACTTTGTCGGTGGAGTGGCATCGCTAAACACGGCGACTACATCGTCTTCTTTAAAGTTCCGGGAAGGGCGAAACCACTTTGAGCGACGCTGCAAACTCGTGAGATATTCGTCTCTCCAGCGATGCCAAAAGTGTTGTCTGATTGCAGAAATTATTCGCCATCGTTGACGAAGATCCCCACAGAACCCTTGACCCTCAGGTTCTGGGAGCGCCTTCAGCGGTTCACCAATTATGAAGTGCCCTGGAGTTAAAACTTCAAGATCTCCTGCACTTGTCAAACTTTCACATAACGGCCGGGAGTTAACACAGGCTTCAACCTCTGTCAACAGTGTGCTGAACTCCTCATAAGTTAAAATGGTTTCACCCAAAACACGTTTCAGGTGGTATTTTATCCGCTTGATGCCAGTCTCCCAGTACCCGCCCATATGTGGAGCGGACGGAGGATTAAAGCGCCAATCGATGTTTGAATCGGCGAAAAATGCGCGAAGCCTGTCGTCTGCCATGCATTTTTGGAAATCGTTGTGCAAAATTCTTTCAGCGCCGACGAAATTCGTGCCATTGTCAGAAAACATGGCCTTGCAATAACCTCTACGATTGATGAATCTTTTAAAGGTGTTAAGAAATGCTGATGCAGATAAGTCACCCACGAATTCCAAATGCATTGCTCCAGTACACATGCACACGAAGGAGCAGATATATCCCTTAGTAGATTTCGCTCCTCTGCCTTGCGTAAATTTGTAAAAATATGGACCAGCGAAATCGACTGCGCTGCGGGAGAAACATCGAGCATATCTAGTTCTTGAAGCGGGTAGGTCGCCCATCGACTGCACCGCGAGATTGCGATTCAAGCATACGCACTTAGCGCATTTGTGGTAAACGTTTCGGATTAGGTTACGAGCCCCAATGACCCAATACCGGCGTTGCAAAACGACTTGCATTATACGAGGCCCAGCGTGTAGTGTAAACTGGTGTATGTCAGACACTATTAACCTGGCTATGGGACAGTTCTTGGACAAGATGATCGGGTGCTTCACATCAGGCGACACATCGGCATGTTTTAATCTACCTCCAACACGCAGAATATTGTTCTCGTCGAGAAAAGGTTCTAAGCGCAAAATACAGCTGCGAAGAGGTAAAGGTTTTCCAGCGCTGCAAATAGAAATTTCGTTAGAAAAATATAAGCGCTGGGTATACCTTATTAAATGCAATTCAGCCTCCACTATCTCGTGGGAGCTGAGGTGTCCATTTCGCTTTTCAGCGGTGAGTGGAGGTTTAGCTCGAACATTATGCACGAATCTTAGTGCATAAGCGATGACGCGTTTCAACTTTGAAAACGACGAGTAATGCGTGATTATTGACCACTGGCTGTCAGACGCCGTAAACAAGATGGGAACCTTGTTTCGAATCCCAACAACAGTAGCATGCTGCTCTGTTGCACGGTGCTTCCAGAACTGGTCGCTCCCCTGCAGGAAACTGGGTCCTGTCCACCACAAGTGGTGATTCAAGAGCTCAGTTGGCGATATGCCTCTCGAAGCGCAGTCAGCAGGGTTCTGCTCGGAGCGGACGTGATTCCAGCATTCAGGCGGTAAAACTTCTTGGATGTCAGCAACACGGTTTGCGATAAATGTCACCCATTTGCTAGGATGTGCTTGTAACCATGCCAAGGTAATGGTTGAATCAGTCCAGGCGTACATCGGATAGCGAAGGTTGCCCCAACTATGTACCACGGCTTTTACTAACTTAGCAGCTAGATGCGCTGCACAAAGCTCCAAACGCGGTAAAGTAGCGGGCTTTATTGGCGCCACTTTAGTTCTGGCCGAGATCAAAGCGACAGTAACCGAACCGTTGCTGTGAACTGTGCGCGCGTATATGACAGCAGCGTAAGCGCGCTCTGAAGCGTCAGAAAAAATGTGCAGTTCCGTTAGCGAACCACGCGTTCCGCAGTAAAGCCAGCGATCCACTCTTAGAGTCGACAAACTTCGTAGATCAGAGCGATGCTCAGACCAGTGCTTTGCAATTGTTTCGGGTATGAGGTCATCCCAACCGATCCCGGCCCTCCAAATATCTTGAAACCACATCTTCGACTTAATTGTTGTGGGGGCGAGCAATCCCAGCGGATCGAAGAGTGTGCTGGCATCGGAAAGAAAAGCTCTCTTGGACAAGACGGCGAGAGGTGGCTTAAGATTGATTGCGAAGGTGAAACAGTCTTCTTCCGTATCCCAAATAAGACCCAAAGCGTGCACGTCCTTCCCATCGGCGATGTAATGCGAAACCTTTTTGGAGTCGTTGGAGATGATAGTGTTCAACTCTTCACAATTTGTAGCCCACTTACGTAATTCGAAACCCCCTTGGCTGAGAATTTCGGAAATGTTTCGTTCTAACGCTTGGAGCTCATCCTTACGGGATGCACCAGTTAAGAGATCGTCCATGTAAAAATCTCTTAGTATGGTTTCGACGGCTTTTTCATCCTTATTGGATGAATATCTTGCTATTTCTTGGAGCGATTTAACAGCTAGATAGGATGCGGATGCTACTCCATAAGTAACCCGTAACATTCTGAAATCTTGGATAGGCATGGATGGATTGACACGCCAAACTATCCGCTGGAGATCTGCATGCTTGGAGGAAACGCGGACTTGACGGTACATCTTTGCAACATCTGCGGTCACTGCATACCGATGAGTTCTAAAACGAATTAATATCGATATCAAGTCCTGTTGCAGCTGCGGTCCGACAAACAATGCATCGTTAAGCGAATTTCCAGTTGTCGTTTTGGCGGACGCATTGAAAACAACTCTTAGTTTTGTCGTAACGCTCGACTCCTTTATTACATGATGATGTGGCATGTTGTACATTTGGCTCGTTGCTTCGCTTACAGGCTCCATATGGTTCATGTCAATTAATTCTTGCATGAACTCGTTGTATCGATAACGTAATTCGTTGTTGCTGGCAAGTTTCCGCTCTATGCGCAACAGACTGCGAATCGCCAAACTGCGAGAATCTCCAAGTGAAACTTCAGGTTTCAGTGGCAACTCGACAATAAATCGGCCATCGGGTGCCCTTTCGTGTGTCGATTCAAAATGTTCTTCGCAGAATCGTTCTTCAACAGTCAGATGCGTCTTGTGCGGAGCCTCTTCCAACTCCCACAATCTCGTGAGCGCCTTTTCGAGGTTGACATCAGAATATAAGGCCTGTAGACGTGGCATTGGAGGACCGTCCACTCTTCCAAAGAGTGTCCAGCCGAAGACCGTTCGTTGCGTCATAGGCGTGCCAGGCGGACCCTTGCGAATTTCAGAACAAATTAGGTGATCCATGACATCCATGCCGACTAAGATATCTACGCGACTTGGCTTCATGAAGTTAGGGTCAGCTAAGAACCACCCTTGAATGTGCGGCCACGTCGACGTGGTCAAAGTTTTGGTAGGCAAATCGCTTGCGAGCGCGCCCACCTTGTGATGATCCAATGCCAGTAATTACCGCAGTTGATGGTGTTCTGGAAAGGCCCATGCGTTGAACGCAAGCCTCCGTAACGAAAGTGGCGTGCGATCCAGAGTCGAACAATAAACGGGCCGGTTGCCAACGACCAGCGTAGTCACGTACCTTAACAAAAGCAGTTGCCAGCAGAATGGATGTTTCACCTACAGGTAGTGTATCAGCCCCAGAGCTCAAGCACGCAGGAACGCATGCGTCAGCGGTTTTCAACGAATAAGTATTTGCAGGTAGGGCGGTTGCCGCGTTCATTAAGGCAATATCTGTAGCGGCGTAATTGGAGCTGGAATGCGGAAAACCTTCGGCAGTGATGGCGACATTGGTTGTTGCTACCGCGCTATGCAGTAGCGTGTGATGACGTTGGCGACAAATGCGGCATGCAGATACACTATTGCATCGAGCTTTGAAATGACCCGAGCTTAAGCAATTTAAGCATAGACGAGCTTCCGTAGCGAATTTTAATTTAGCGGCAGACTCGAGAGGATTGAATTTGTTGCAAGCGTAAATCTTATGAGAACCCTTGCAAAAAGGACAACTTGCACAATTCTGACCAGGAAGTGCGTGGAACACCTTGGTGGATCTACTTGCCGTAACTGACTTAGTAGCTTGTGGCATAGCTGTTCCAGAAAGCATCGATAGCGATCGACACCTGACCTCCAAAAACGTTGATAGTTGCTCGAAAGTGGGAGGCTCATCACTAACGAGTGATAACTCCCACTGCTTCCTAGTCTCAAATGCTAGCCTGTCAACTATCTCGTGCACCAACCAATCGTCCCAGAAATCGACGGGGCGACCAATGGCTTTCAATTCGCGAATATGCTGCTGGAACGCATCGAGAACGTCTTTGATAGAACGGGCAGTGTCACTTGAAGCTTTACGAATGTCGGCCATTGCTTTAAAATGCGACTCAACAATGACTCGCATGACCTTGAACCGAGATTTCAACAAATCCCAAGCCTCCGTGTAAGTAGCGTCACATATATTGAAGCCACTGATGATCTTTAACGCATCCCCTTTTAAGCAGCTGCGTAAGTAATGCATTTTTTGTCCGTCCGACAGTGAGGAGTTGGCGTCAACCAGTGAGCAAAAGGCGTCATAAAAACCTACCCAATCAGTAGAATCGCCCGAAAACGTTGGAAGCTCCATTTTCGGCAAACGTATGGAGGCAGAAACGATTGTTGGTGTGGATGCATTCTGTACAGGTGGTTCAGTACGACACTTTTGTACTCGTGCGAAATTCGCTAAAGCTGTGGAGTACCAAGTTTCGGCTTGAATTCTTACGTTTTCCTCCACATCAGCGTTATCAGTTCCACAGGAATTCTCTACTGCATCTTGAGCAATACTGAAGCGGGACCATTGCTCATTCAATAATTGCAAAAAACTTACAATGGTTTCTGCGTCCATAGTAAACGCATCATCAATGCTCTTTGCCATGTACCGCTTGATTGCGTTAAGCGCAGAATCGCGCGATTTAACTGAATTCGACATTGCTATTTCACCTTCACCTTATCTTTGTTCGAACGTTACAATTGTTTTTGCTAACTCTGTAGAGGGCAACAAAGGTCCTTTGACTGTATTTCAATGTCGAATATAGAACAACGCAAAGTCAACAGAATTTCACAATATTGAATTCAGGGTAATTCTGCTTTTAAATCACACTTTGTCTCTTTTTTTTATTTAAAGCGGGCGGCACTCGGCGAATAATTTGTTATACTTGTACACTTGTACACGTTGCGAGCGGGACCAGCTATCCGGCTCGAAGGACCAGCAATGTTGTCGCGGGATAGTCAAAGCAGAAAAAAAGCGAGATATTCTTTTACAAATTAAAATGCGGGTTTTCTTACGGATTTAATTCATTCATTCACACCGTATATTTGCGAATATTTTTAATAGCGGGATAACTTGCGAGCGGTCTTAACTACCAAAAAGTAACGAGAGCAACAATAAACGAAAAGCGAGAAGTACAATATCAGAAAAAAAGGAAATAAGAAATGTCAAAAAGCAATAACTGTTAACCCTTGAGCGAATACGTAAATGTTTAACCCTCGCACTACGGCTACAGACTTAAGGAATTACATATACAAACTCAACAATGAGGGAAAACAATTGCCGGTGGCATATGCATCTAGAACTTTCACAAAAGGAGAAAGCAATAAGTCAACCATTGAACAAGAATTAGCCGCCATACATTGGGCAATAACATATTTTAAACCATACATTTACGGAACAAATTTTCTGGTAAAAACAGATCATAGGCCACTATCTTACCTATTTTCAATGAAAAACCCTAGCTCAAAACTAACTAGAATGAGACTTGATCTTGAAGAATATGACTTTGTGGTAGAGTACCTTAGGGGAAAAGACAACTATGTTGCGGATGCATTATCACGCCTTACAATTGACGATTTAAAAAATATAAATGTTAAAAATAACACTTTATATAAAATGCAAACAAGATCTATGACAAACAAAAGTCCTCTTAATCAAAACAGAATGAAAACGCATCAATCTAATACATATAATAAGCCCAGTATATATGTACCTATTAATAACACTGACGTGAGAAAATACTATAAATTAAACATTACACCCACGACATGCTATATCAAACGAGGAAAATCTATTAAAACATATATACAAATCAATGATTTGTTTGTTAAAGGGAAATTTGACTTAGGTCAATTTTTCTCTAGGCTCAATAATGTGGCCGATAAACATTCAATTGACAAATTACAAGTGGCACCTAGTGAGCAAATTTTCGAATTTGTCTCTATAAATGAATTTAAAGAAATGGGCAATAAGAAATTAATTCAAATGAAAGTAGCGCTACTGAATGAGGTGACCCAAATAAATTATAAAGATACAAAAACAATTGAAAGTATATTACAAAGATATCATGATGACCCGGCAGAAGGAGGTCATTGTGGCATTTCAAGAACATTGAATAAAATAAAAAGATACTATTACTGGAAACACATGACTAAAACAGTCACGAAATATGTTAAGAATTGTCATAAGTGTCAAATAACCAAAGTCACAAAACATATAAAAAGTCCAATGACTTTGACATCAAACAAGGCATTTGATACAATATTCGTTGACACAATCGGCCCGCTACCATTGTCAGAAAATGGAAATGCATACGCAGTCACAATAATATGTGACATGACTAAATATTTAGTGACAATACCAACCAAAGATAAAAATGCAAAAACTATAGCTAAAGCAATTTTTGATAAATTTATTCTCGTCTACGGTCCTATGAAGACGTTCATATCGGACATGGGCACTGAATATAAAAATTCACTTTTAGAAGAAATATGCAAACTTTTAAATATAGAAAAACTAACATCAACCGCCCACCACCACCAGACGTTAGGGACGGTCGAGAAATCACATAAAGCATTTAACCAATATGTAAGGTCATATGTATCGATAGACAAAAGTGATTGGGATGTATGGCTTAAGTATTTCACATACTGCTTTAATACAACACCGTCAACTGTACATGACTACTGTCCATACGAGTTAGTCTTTGGAAAACTTCCAAATGGATTTCGACAATTTAATCAGGTTGACAAAATAAGCCCACTTTATAATTTAGATAATTACGCTAAGGAAATTAAATTTAGGTTAGAATTATCTCATAAGAGAGCAAGGCATATGATAGAACAAGCTAAGATAGTACAAAAATCGTATTTTGATAAAAAAGTTTTAGACTATAACTTTAAAATAGGTGATTTAGTTTTGCTAAAAAACGAATCAGGGCACAAATTGGACCCACAATACAAAGGACCATTTAAAATTAATAATATAGATTTTAAAAATAATGTAACTATAACTGATAAGAATACGGGAAAACCCCAAATTATACATAAAAATAGAATTAAGATATATAATCATTAACACTATTTTTTTTAAGTTTAAATAAATTTATAAACTATTGTTATATTTAATAACTTGCTAAATAGGAATGTTCATACAATAAACTCTCATACATTCTTTAAAAAAGGAGGTGTAGTGTAACTGAAAGTCGACCATGCTTAACGCTTATATGTATTTATTTAATTCATTCATAACAACAAGGGTTTCTTATTTCAGTTGTCTGAATATTTTGAATGTAGAACTCACGCATTGTCAGGCACACATGCCAAACCGTCAAATAAACTAACTTTAAGCTTCAATTTACTTATAATATTATTTATGCTTATGCAGCAATTATTTCCCATAAATACCCCAATATGTTAGGCTAAGAAGGCAATTTTGTAAAAGAACCTACAGAGCGACATTGAGTTGCTCAATGAAATAAATTCAATACAATTAAAACTTAACTGAATTGTGTCATTCACCTATTATTGTACTTCGGAATTTTAATGCACTTAAGCTATGCAACGGTACGAGGTTATTCATAAAAAAAATCATGGGCAATGTTCTTGAATCTACAATTGTGAATCGCAAATTTAAAGGTGAAGTTGTTCTCCTGCCACGCATCCCAATGATCCCTTTTGGCTCACCTATTCCATTCAGACGTCTGCAATTTCTAACTCGCTTTGCATTTGCCATGACTATAAATAAGTCACCAGGTCAAACAATATCGATTTGTGGGATAGATCTAGAAAATCAGGTCTTTTCACATGTCCAATTATATGTGGTGTGTTCTCGCGTTGGAAAACCGTCATGTTTATACATACATTTATACTACTCAGGAATTTACTAAAAATATTGTTCATCAATTCGCATTAAGATAAAATTAAACAAACATTATTGATTATATCGAATTGTTTTTAGAAAAATTGATGTTATTTCAAAATAAAGAATAATTCTAAAACGTTTAATAAAAAAATAACGATTTCAAAAATGCAATAAGCAATTATAAAAATAACTCAAAAAAGCAATAAAAAATGTAAAGCACAAAAAAAATGTGGCATATATTAGTCTGCGCCTATATTTGGCAGCGAACTGGCCGCAGGAACCAGCGCATATCTTTCATTTCTTACTTTGTTTAATATCCTAATCGCTTGGTATATCATGCAGGACAACGTTTGTCGGGTCCGCTAGTGTATATATATATTTTTTTTTTCATGGGCGTTGTGGTAACGCACTACCCTCAAGTGGCCCTTTGAAACCAGGATAAGCCTGTTTTCCGTTGAATTCCACTCCCCACGGGACTACCATCAAGCATAACATCATGGGGGGGAAGGGCGGTTAGTCGCCACTGCTACGCCGTTATTGCTTTTGCAACACAAGCTGTCTTCCTTATTTTTCTGCTACTTTGTAGCATAGTCATTCAAAGTGAAATATAGCCCAGTTTTTTGCGTCTGTAGCTCTTGACGGTTCGAACGGCCTGGGTTCGAATTTGCCCCAACGGTTTAGATTCTGTATCCTTTGACTGCATTTATATCTGAAAAATATTAAACTTTTATATTACTATAGCTTTTTGTTGTGTAATTTTTCGGATGGAACGTTCTAGGTTCCTTTGACGGCTGAATTTGAATGTTTCGGCACCGCTCGTGAGCCTAGAAAATCAGTTCTAATATGACATACGCAGTCGGAAAGTCCGAGACTCCGATGTGCCCATTTTGTTGAGCCAGGCGACCAATCTGAGAGCGCCATTTGGCGGTTTGAACAGCCTAGCTTCCATTCCGCTGAGATGCTTAGGATCGTTTTAGTAAGCTAAGTGCAGTCGGAAAGGCATAGATTCCGATCTTACACTTACTACCACTCTTATGGTGCCGTTACTACGTATCATGGGTCACTGTTACCTTGGCGCTTCTGCACCTTTGTCTTTCTTTTCTTCTAAGAATCTTCAGTAGTTAACTCCGTGCTTGAGAAGATATGAGCAGACTCCTTAGCTAGTAGTTCTTGTGGGTACATACCAGCAATTACCAGGGCTGCTTCATCGGAAACAGTTTTAAATGCGCTGCTTACCCGGAGTGCACAAAGGCGATACGTTGACTTTATACCCCGATTATACGATTAGTGACATACCGCATCGAACCACACCGGGGCTCCATACAAGATTTGACTGCTTATTACGCCTGCAAGCAATTTTTTGCTTCGTTGCTTTGGTCCTCTCACGTTTAGCATTATTCTGGGCAAAGAGTTTATTGTAGAGGCCGCCTTGTCTCTGGCGTATTCGAGATGAATTGTGAACGACAACCTTCTATCGATAATGATACCCAGATACCTTATCGCAGGCTTCGTGGGAACGGGATGACCATTTACTCTGAACGTTATATGCTCCAGCTTTTTTCTACTTGAGATAAGAACTGCCTCTGTTTTCTGTTCCACTCGGGCGAGCCCGTGGTTGTCGAGCCATTATTTAATCTTCTCCACCGAAGCAGTAGCTGTTTCGGATATTTGTTGAAGTTGTTTGGACGTTATCACCACCGCAATATCATCGGCGAAGACAATTACCTTCACACCCTGTTGTAGCTGCAGGCGTAGAATACCGTCGTACATGATGTTCCACAGTAATTTCCCACTTCTCTCTTCCTTGCTCAGTGCCGTACCACAGTATGCGATCTTGGAAGTAACTCCTCATTGGCCGTCGCAAGTAGTATGATACTCCTATGTGAGTAACACTACGCACGCGTTCACCACATTTCCAGCAAAAAAGGGATCGTAAAGGATAGCCCGTTGTTGCGATAAACATCGCCATGTCCCTTTAAGAAAACCAAAAAGTCGCTCAATGGGATTTCGCGCTTTGCACAGCGCTTTATTATGTTGCCAGTACTTCGAAGGGATCGTGTTTACTTCTGTTGTTTAGCTGATTTGGCAACTTCGAGTGTTGTTATAAAAGTTACTGAATCACACTACTGAAATCTTCTTTCTTTTTTTTTATTTCTTCTTCCCTTTGCGAATTATCAGGTAAGCTGAAATTAATAAAAAGAAGCTTTTATTAGGAAGGTATATTTGCGGTTTAGTAATTAAAAATTAAGGTACTTAACCGTGAAGAACCGAGCATTTCAGGTTCATATACGTTTTAAGATTGATGTTTAAAAGTAAAATAAAGGTGTTACTTCAAGAGCTAAAGTGTATCGAGATAATTTTATATGTAAATAATTACATTGTTAGCGTGAGGTTTTAGCTATCGTTTTCGTCGTACATTTCGACGTCCCTTGCGTAATTGTTATCTGATCTGAAGTCAATAAGATTGTTGTTCATGCGTAATTTTGATAAGGATTAAAAAGAAAATGAATAAAGCTACCTTGCGTGAACTACGTCTTTCCTTACAAAATCTTTCCTTAAGAAGTTTATTTTGCCTAGCTTCTAGTTTAAGCGGCTTATAAACGCAGACATAATGTATTTCACCGTACATAAGAACATCATTGTACTCTGCTTTGTTTTTTTTCCTTAAAGTGCTGATCTTTACCGAGTGTTTTATTTTGAATTTTTGATTCTTCTCGCTCTCATATTTTTATACCCGTGCACTTGTGTAAGTAAATCAAACACGGTAAGTCTGTGGTTTAATTATTTATTTCCCTTGCTATGCAAGGGCAGCCGATAATGCCGAGCGAGTCAATACAACTGAATTGCGGTGTCTGCACCTGAATACCTAGTTCCCTAACTACCAACACCTCACGTAGACTGCCGCGTGACTCTTTTTAGCTGAGTCGGCGATTCCCACGATTTCGGACTGCTGGCATGCGCTTCCGTTGTTGTGTCTGCGTTACCTGAGCTGCGCATTTTATTTGTTTCAGTTGTTGTTGGTTCATTTGAAGTCGCCTACTATGGTATGTTAACTATTCCCCCGCTAGAAGAGGAGACGTCCACGGATTCCTTAAGAACGCTGTCCAATATTGCGATACTAACATTGCGCTTCCGGCGATTGTTGATTATGTAAGCTAATATGGCAAATACAAAAAAAGCAATTGTAACGGCGTAAGCTATAAGCCATTGAGATGATTGTGCTTCAACAAATCCCCTCAATGATGCAATATGTCGCAGATTCTTTTGGTTTATGTTGTGCAGGTATGGAAGTGACAAGAATGTTGTATGATTTGTTAGGTTCAGAAATTGTGCGGGTACGGCCTCAGGATACAAGCGTACCATCTTCCGCCAGTTCGTGTATGTTGTGCCATTAATGGTTACATTCTCTGTAAACTGTATCACAAATGTTCCATTCAAAATTACTGGTAGGGAATCTTTTTCGCGAACTTCAATCAATTTATCGTTAATAACGACTAGGCCTTCGTCAATTTCCTCCACCGGGTCGATATGGTCAGCTGTAATAGTCTGGCAGGATGCTGGTCGTTGGCTTAACAAGTTTAAAACACAAGAGCTATTTACATTTGATAATTGACAAAATATAGTTGATACTGAGTTTTTACAATTTTCAAGCTGTTGATATTTGTTGTTACATTTTGACACTATACTAGTCTCTATTATAATTGATTTGCTATTTTTTACAACAGGCTTGATTTGGAATTTCTTACAGTTCTGTTTTACTATAGGATATTTAATTACAAAATAAATGTTGTCATAGTCTTGTAAAATTTTCAATTTTGAAACTGTTAGTAAATCGCTTATTGTAATATTTGTAGAGTGCTCGGTGGTTAGTAAATTTTCAACCTCATCGCTATTTAACAACATTGGATTAATTAATTGTATCTTACCCAAAGTGACGGAATACAGGGCTGATTCTATGTCGTCTATCAACGCTCTGTTTCTTGCTGATATCAGATCAAATAGGTGTCCAGTGTCGAGTTCATGTTTTTTTGTGGTACTAATTATTTTATTTACGGTGTCAGTTAGCTGGTTTATTTTAACTTGGAGCTGGCTGTTGATGTAAATCTGTTGCTCATTTGCTTCAATCAAGGATTCTGTCCGGGTTTGGAGCTGGTTGAAGTCGTCGAAATCGGGAGTACCCGCTACGTACTTAAGAGCGGTACCCAAAAAGTTAATGCTACGGGAATGTCGGTGGTGAATTCTTAACGAGTCTAGCAGTCGTAATATGCGGTCGATGTCCAATCGTATTGTGTTCCTAATATGAGACTGTGGAAAGTTCTCAAGAACGTTGTTTGTTTCTTCGGCGATGTTCTCGTAGACGGTTAAATTCAGGTGGTGAATGATATGCTTATATTGGTCTTAAATGGCAACATCCCCATCCGATATAGGTATAAAAACTGAGTCAGTATAATTTAAAATTTCCGACCGCGCTACAGCGGCCGCTATCAGGATCAGGAACCTATCGACAAAACAGAATTATCTCAGATTAGCTTTATGAATTTTTTTACCGTCAATAAGGACTGTGGTACCCAAATCTTTTTCAACTACTTTTTCTGAGTATAGTTTAGTAAGTTTGTTGCCCAGTCTCCTATTGGATTTTATATAAACTTTTTCACCGGGCTTAAAAATTTTGGTTCGCCTATTCCTGTTGTGGTAGCTAAGTTCGGAGTTCTGCGCTTTTACTAGGTTATTTTTAATTTCGTCGAGATGTTTTGATGATGCGAAATGAATTATGTCGATGGGCCGTTGTTCTGTCACGGAGTGTATTGTCCTGTTGTATTTGTAAGTCGCGAGTAGGATAAGATCGTTCGTGTCATTTAGTCCCTGGCTTAGTTTGATGCACCGACTGATTTCTGAAAGAGTTCCGTGGAGTCGTTCTACCTGTCCGTTAGTTGTGCTATGGTGCGGTGGTGTCGTAAATATTGAAATATTAAAATGATCTTTTAGCAACGACTTTATTGTGATAGAATTTAGTGCTTTTTCATTATCACATACAATATTTTGAGTGTCTTTAAAAAAATTCATAATGCGGATCAAGGGTTCCTTTATATCGACTATTGCTCTGGAGGGAATTGACTGAACTATTGCAAATTTCGAAAATTTGTCGATACAAGTTAAGTAGTGTTTTTGATCCGTTGAAAAAATATCAACATGGAGGATTTCTCCGGGCTTGCTAGGGATTGGGGTCCGTCCCATTTCGGGGTTTGGCGGATGGCGCTGATATTTCGCTTCCTGGCAAATTTTGCAATTAAGTAGATATAATTTCTTTCAACATTTTGCGCATGTTTGGAAAATAATAGTCTCTTAAGACTTGCATCATATTTTCCTTAAGAGACCGATGAGCTCTATTATGCTCGGCGTGAAGAATTTCTTTTTGATCGTCCTCGTTAAAGATGTCTGACACCAAATTTTTTGCATGCACGAATTTGACAGATGGAAAATCAGTTTTAATTTTGTTTTGTATTTTTCCTAATACAGATATTTCGCATAGCAATCCGTTGGTAACGTTGGGGTTGATGCAATCTTTTAATTGATCCAAAACATTGTCTATATTCTGAAAAATTATATAATGCCTGATTCGCGATTGGAATAGAATTTTGGTCGTTTTTGAATTTGTATCTCCGCTTTCTAGAACAATCTGATTCATGAATGAGTTTACTGGGTTCAAAACTGTAGAAATTACTTCTGTGGACGATTCTTCGCTGTGGACAGTATCGCTGTCAGTTGTGGATTTAGGCTCTAAACTGTTTATATGCTGTCTTGATAACGCATCTGCGACTACGTTTTCTTTACCTGGTTTGTAATAGAATTTAGGAGAAAACTCTTCCACGAAGGCCCTCCACCGTTTCAATTTCGCATTCGGATTTTTATCCGATATCGAAAAGGTGAGCGGTTGATGGTCAGTAAAGATGTTAATATTGTTTGCCCCATATAGATAATTTCTAAGTTTTTGAAGGGCCCAGACAATCGCCAAAAGTTCTCGTTCGTTTGTCGCATAGTTTTCTTCCGTTTGCGACAGGGTGCGAGATATCATAGTGATGGGTCTGCCTCCTTGCGAGAGAACTGCACCCAAGGCATGAGATGACGCGTCTGTGGTTAAGTCGAAAGGCTTTTCGTGGTCGGGATAAAGAAGGAGAATATCTTCTGAAGAGAGAATATTTTTGATCTTTCGGAATGCCTCATGAGCTTCCTCGTCAAAAGAAATTTTAATATTTTTTGAAATGTTGGTACCAATGGTTCCATTTTCGCCACGCAGATATTTTGTGAGGGGTTTGGCTATCGAGGCATAGTCTTTAATAAAGCGCCTGTAATAGCTGGATAAGCCTAAAAAGGAACGCAATGCGCGGAGTGTTTTCGGGAATTCATAATTTATTATGTCTTTTACCTTGTCCTTTGATGTTTTAATGCCGTCTTTCGAGACAACGAATCCTAGGAATTCAACCTCAGATCTGAAGAATTGAGTTTTTTCCGAAGAGACCCTCATGTTGGCTGAGTATAATTTTTCGAGCACTCGACTTACATCCTGTAAATGAGTTTCGTAATCACTGGAAAAGATAATAATGTCATCTATATAAACATGACAAGTTCTCCCGATTTCCTCTCTCAACACGTCGTCAATAGCTCGCTGAAAAATGCTCGGACCATTTTTTAACCCGAATGGTAGTCTACAAAACTCGTACTTCCCGTTACTCACGGAAAATGCGGTTTTTTCCCTATCTTTCTCGGCGAGAATAATCTGATGAAACCCAGATTTCAAGTCTATTGTCGTAAAGATTGATGATTTTCCAAGGTTTGAGAGGATTACCGATGTGTCCGGGATAGGGTATTTATCGCTAACCGTCTTTTCGTTGAGCTTTTTAAAATCTATCACCATACGCAGTTTTTTCTTTCCTGTATCATCTGTTCCCTTTTTATGAACTACCCAGACTGGACTATTATATGGGGAGCGTGATGGTCTAATGATGCCATCGCGCAAGAGATTGTTAACTTCCTCGTTAACGAATGCAGAGGCTGCCATCGGATACGGGTAGGATTTAGAGTAAACTGATTCATCGTTCGTTGTTCTGACGGTTGCTATAATATTCGTATTATACGGTAATGACTCATTTGGGTCCGAAAAAACAGCAGCGTATTTTGCTTTTAACTGTTCGAGATCTCTATTTACGATTATACTGTTAACATCGTTACAATGGAAATACATTAACTTTTCTGAACCGCTTTCGTAGAACAAAATTCCTTTTTTAATATCCAATCTAGCATCTATATTTCGAAGAAGGTCGTAACCAATTATACCGTCAAAGGTCTTAAGCGTAGGTAAAATAAAGAAATCTGAGTTAGTATTGAAAATATTTATGGTGCACTTATTGATAATTTTATCCGTGCCATGAATGGAGCTGACTAAAAATGGGTATGAAATAGGTTTTATACCCTTCCAGTTTGCATTCTTAACATAGTTTTTTGATGCACCCGTGTCCACCAAAAATTTCAATAGTTTTCCATCGAATGTCCTGCTAACGTATGGCAGCAGGGAGCTACCCCTAAAAAATTAATCTCGTCGGATACTTCTTCTCGATTTGCACCATCGGTGTCGGGGTAATTGTTTTCGTACTCAGGTTCGTCGTCATATTTGTCTGGTTGGTAATAGCAGTCGGTATTTTCGTAATTTCCATTTGAAGGATATTGATCTAAATGGTTTATGCGTTGTATCTTGTTATTATTATAGCGGTCGCTATCGCGTTGTCTTTTCTGTGCTATCTGCATATCAGAATTCTTTGGGTATTGGTTCCCAAAGGCTGTTCTTCCTGAAGGAAAGGTTTGGGGGTTAGAAGGAGTAGGTTGCAATGGAGGTAATTGTGGTGTAGGGAGATCGTTGGGCCTCTCACTTCGTTGGATGACCCTGAATCTAGAGAGGCTTGGGTCTACGTCCATAGGAGTTGGTCGTTGTTGTGGTGGACCGTTCGGTTGCCTAGGAAAGGGTACGTTATTTCTGGCCAAAGGCATTGCATTAAGGCTACGTGTGTGCAGACTATAGTCCGGAAATCTGATATCAGAAAATCTGTGGGCAAATAGTGAACGTGCCTGATTGGATTCTAGTTCCTGAGCTAACGCTAGGGCTGACGCCATGTCTGATGGTCTTGACGAAAACAAAATATCGCAGAGCGGACGATTCAGACCGGATATGAATACTCGTAACGCGTCCTGGCGGTACTTCGCATTTAGTGAATCCAAGACGTCCTTCTGGCTTTTATAGGACATCAACGTCTTGTTGATAATTGCAGTTAATTTTTTCTCCACTTCGTCATAGAAGGCGGTTATTGTCAGCTTTCCTTGACGTAGAGTCGACATTTCCTGTTCTAGTATGTAGACCGGTTTCTTGTCTGCGTAGGTAAAGTCCAGTCTAGCTATAATAGCCTTAAAGTTCAGTATTGTGTTAAAGGATGACAACATTGAATCTGCAGATCCTACTACTTTGTTCCGTATTATGGCTACGGCCTGGTAATGCTTGGAGCTGCCCTGCGCGATTTCGAATATTTTATAGGCAGTATGTGCTGCCTGACGCCACGACACGTATCGTGACTGGTCACCATTGAACTCCGGCAAGGACTTAACTACGTCCAGAGATTCGTCACACCTAACTGTCGAGTCGATTGCTACTTCCAGGTATTCTTCGACCTGGGATGGTTTCTCTATCTGTGCGAGCCTAGCTGTCAATGCGTCCACTGTCGTTTGAAACTCTCTTCTTGTCTGTTCCGTTGCTGCCCGAAGGGCGGCATTCATTAAAGTGCGAATGCTATTTTCGTCCATGTCGAGTCACTTTGTTACAATATAACTTTTCTATGAGGTATTTCTGTTCTATCTTTCTCAACTTAATTATATGGAGCACTCTACTTACAGTTTCATGCTATTCTAGATACTTTTCCAGTTCCTCTGGTCCGGCTGGTGGATACGGAGTTGATTGCTGTTTTTACTTGACGATTTTTTCGTTTATTTTTTGCCTTCCGCTAAATCTCTTTAATTTAACTCTGCTACTGTTCACTTATGCGTCCTTTTTTATTCAAACGCTTTAACTTAATTTTTGTTCGTGTTTACTTTCGGCTATACGGCCTTTTTTACTCAACACTTTAATTTAGTTTTTGTTCGTGTTCACTTTCGGCTATACGGCCTTTTTTACTCAAACACTTTAGTTTTAGTTTTTGCTCGTGTTCACTTTTCGGCTACACGGCCTTTTTTACTCAAACACTTTAATTTTAGTTTTTGTTCGTGTTCACTTTTCGGCTATACGGCCTTTTTTAAACACTTTAATTTTAGACACTGCCCTGGGTCCGGGCACACGGCCACGATACTTTACTATTAAATACGCGTGGCCCCACGTTGGGCGCCAGTAAATCAAACACGGTAAGTCTGTGGTTTAATTATTTATTTCCCTTGCTATGCAAGGGCAGCCGATAATGCCGAGCGAGTCAATACAACTGAATTGCGGTGTCTGCACCTGAATACCTAGTTCCCTAACTACCAACACCTCACGTAGACTGCCGCGTGACTCTTTTTAGCTGAGTCGGCGATTCCCACGATTTCGGACTGCTGGCATGCGCTTCCGTTGTTGTGTCTGCGTTACCTGAGTAGTAGTTCAGATATTATATATGAAATGATGGGCCTTTTTGCGAAAGGCACTCGGTAAGGTTTAAGAGAAATCGGTACGTCAGTGTTTAGTTTAATATTCATGTTAGCAATCGCGCATCTTCCGACTTCTGTGATATTGCTTGCGAACACATCACTGTATTTTGCCACGATACTTTCGAGTTTCTTACGTTCGTTTTCGCTTGAGTTGGTAGTTTTATTTATGGAATTGATACGTTCAATTTTACATTTATCGCCTTCGATTACTAATCTTTTATCGGCGCGACACAGCACATCTTTGCCTAGGAGCACATTTTCGTCAATCAAATTATCGTTTATTATTAGCAAGTCTGCATTAAATTGATTATCGTCAATTTCCAATTGGACATTTATTTTACTCGTACATACGTATTCACCCCCAGCAAACCCGTGTAGCACCGAATTATGTTCTTGATGTTTGCCGATAATATCCGCGAACGATTTTCTTACTAACGTGCATGAACTACCCGGATCAACGACTGCTTTAGTTTTACGTCCGTTCACAAAAATATCTTTTTCTAAATTGTCCGGATTTTTACGTTCGTCGGGACTATCTAAAATCTTGTTTACGCTTTTAGCTTTCACGATACACTGTTCAGTTGTATGTGACGTACGTTTGCAATTATCACATCGTTGATTTTTCTGCGGATCAGGACAATTTACGGAATAATGCCCTAATTTCGAGCAGTTAAAGCACTTTATGTTTTCTAGCGGCATTTTACCACGCGGAATTGGTTTCTCATTTACGTTTGATGCGTTATTCACTTTTACATTATGCAACGGTTGCACAACATATTTGGGCTTTTGCAGTACCGGCTTTGCTTCGTTGTATACACTATAGCTTACTATATCTAGTAGTAATTCTTGACATGTTACGTATTCGTTAGAAATTTTTCTTTTTAAATCTATGTCATTTATGCCATTAACTATATGGCGCACTATACTTGAATCCGGTAGTCCACCTTTCGTACCTAATGCTAACATTCAGTAAAAGTACTCAACCGGCGCTTCCACATTATTGCGTTTTGATTGAGCCATTTTCAAATGTATATCGGCTTCATTTTCTATGCACGGAAAGTCTGTTAAAAACTTATTAATGAACTGCGGCCACGATACAAAGACACATTGTTGGGAATCTATCCACAGCTTTGCTGAACCACGCATTTTTTGTTGCAATGCAAAAAGTAAAACCATTTCACTCCACTGGTATGTATCTTTGAGTAGCTCTACACGTTTAATAAATTGTTTAGAATTTAACGATTTATCTGAATTCGGATTAAAATCTGGTAAAAGTTCGATTATTTCGCGTATATGATTAAAAGAAGACGTATTATTGGAATTTATTATGTTCGGAAATTGATTATGTACACACGTTAAGCAGATTGTTTGTGTGCGTATAAAATTACGAGTGCAACCGAATCGCATATGTATATTCACGTTTGCAAAAAAGAAAAGTTCGTAGAACTTTGTAGCTTATTCGTTGCTTTTTCGATAGCTAGCAAGCTACAAATTCAAAATTCAACGGAAAGTACCGACGGCGACAAAACTACAAAACTTCATGTCCGCTGGAGTCTCACATGCAAACGTTCATGGGAGTCTCAACTAACTTTTGTTAGGTTAGTTCCGATGGTACATATATTTTCGTGTATTGCAACTACGTTTTGATATTTTATTACGATCACATTATATTTGCAATAAATTTGCAAAATTCACCAAATTAAACATTCAAAATTCACTTTCGTAGGTAGGCAGATTCTTGTCCCTGCTTCTGAATAGTTGTCACGCAGGATGGCCGTATATCTTACGTATGTGTGTTCATTTAAATAAAACACGTTTACTTGTCAGGGTTAATTAGTATTAATTCAGCAAATTCATATTTTAGAAATATAAAATTATTAGTAATATATATGTATGTATATTGGATTTTTAATTTTTATATTTTCCTATGCATGCATCATGATGCAATAATAAAAGGTGTTGTACGTTGACAACTTCTCGCTCTAAATCGGCCATCTTGAACGCCCTTAGGAAGCGTGTTGTTTCTTTGCTAAATTTCTTTACCAGTTTTGTAAGAAAAGGTTTCAATTGTAGCAAAAAATTTAATTTTTCATGTGGCACTTAGAAAAAGTATTATTATTTCCTTTGGCATTTTGCATTGTTTTTACTTATTTGTTGGCAATTGGTTTTCTGAATGCGAAAATGTGAGTAAGTTTTTGTGAAAAATTTCAAGTTCTTGTATAATAAAAAATTATTTATTAAATTATTAAGTGAAATATGTATATCTCTGGGGTTCATTGCGGAAGACAGGATCAACAATTTTATTGGCATTTTAAAACAATATAGTCAATCTCCTTTTAACGCGGTTATTTTTAACGTGTTTTTTTTTAAACACGGAGTTTTCTACAATCCTTTATTGTGTCTTTTTACACGATTTTACTTTTTCAACGCGGATTTTTTTAAGACGGATTATTCTGCAATCCCCTGTTGCTTTTTAAACACGGTTTTACTTTTTTAACGCGTTTACCGATTCGGTCTGATTTTGTCCTTTTGTTTTAGTTTTAATGCTTTGGAGTGCTACGGGAGTTATATGAAGACATGCAGAAAGAGAAACCTCAGCGATTATGAACAGATTATTTTAAGAACTGAAGTGTGGTTATTTTTACGCGTTTTATTGGCAAGAAAAATTAGTTCGTTTTTTGTAGAGCATTATTTTAATTTTGTAACTTTTTATTAACATATGAACATGCATAGATTTACAGAAGCTGATTTTTTTTACCTTGTAATATTTGTTATAAAGGCTAATGGAACTCATTTTGTTTCTCCTGCAATCAATAAGTTTTTTTTTTTAAACCGACTTTAGTGTTTATATGCCCATTATAATTTTACCGTTAGCTTCTCCATGAACCAATGATAGGAACAAAACCAAATTGATGTGGGAAACACCGTGGATTCCTACTTTCCCAAAAAAAAATTAATAATCGAGTTTTGTTTATTTTAATTTAGGCATCCAAAAACTAAAATGTCGTACTGTGCGCAGGTTTCACCAGCAATTTTAATAATAATTATTATATTTCTTGTCAGTTTTAATACAAAATTTATAAAATTCATTCGATGTGGTTTAATTTTATGTATCTTCACTAATTTGTACTTTTTTCTAAGAACGGCCTTCTTTTCTTCCCGTTTCTCTTATACCTCCTTAATACAACATTGAGCAAAGGGCGTTCAAACAGGCGCTGTCACAACGTACAACACCTTTCATTATTCCATTATGTGCATGCATATGCTTTCATGAACGCGTATCGACTAATTGACTTGAAGGTTGGGTTTCGCAAATCTGTTTAGTTATGAATCCAAATTTAATTTACTCAATACACGCTATTGTAAGGGCACAATAAAGCAGGGGGAGGAAATATGATGATGTGGACCTGCGCTTTAGCAAGATGGGTTGGCCCATTCGTAGAAAAACATACAGAAATGGATCGTTTTGTATACAGAGACATTTTATGTAATCATTTGATTCCATACGCCGAATGGGAAGTGCAACTTTGATGGGGGTATCAACATGATGACGACCCGAAACACTCCTCAAAATTGGGTAAAGAATGGTTATCTTCTAATGGAGTTAAGGCCTTGAATTGGCCACCTCAATCTGAAGACCTGCACCCGAATTCCGCTGTCGCTAAAACTCCATCGCCAAAAAAAGCTAAATGAATTTTAAAAACTTTTAACGATTTTCGCGATTCTATCATAAAAAAGCGACTCTGAAAATCTCCAAAAATTTCCATTTTTAGTTAACTTTTCGCAGATTTTAGCGATGAACAAAATGAACCCGGATAATATGAGTGAACAGTTTTTGACAGCTCAAAAAGCTAAAATTGCGATTCCGGTGTATTTTTCATCGCTAATAATCTCTATCTTTCGTTTAAAAGGCTGATAATTTGGCGACGAAAAAAAGTTGGTGCTAAAATAAAATTAACAAAATATAGGTGATATTTACAATGCAGTTTGTTCAAAATACTCATTTAAATTTAAAATAAATTGTAATTAATAGGAAAAATGGAAAACGGCAAAAGTAAACGAGTGACAAACGAGCAGAAATATATGCTCGTTCAATATTTGGAGGAAAACAGGGAATTTGCTCACTACAGGTATGGAAAACATGTCATCGTAAATGATATCGTTAAAGTTTTTTTTAAGATACACAAATGACACTGGTTGTAAAAGTTTCCTGGAGCAGTGGAACCACCTTGCCCAGAAATTAATTGCGTGCGGAAGAGCTGTTAAAGATGGTGAAGGATGGAAAAAAGCGTGGATTAATATGAGGTAAATAATTTTGAGAATCTAGAAAGCATTATGATTCTTAATATTGTTTCCAAATAATATTAGGAGCGAGGCAAAACAAAAATTGCAGGACTTACGAAATGCAATGGAGCAAAGCGGTGTCAACTCATCTATTAGCGATAAGCATTTAAACAACCTAGATGGGCGTATCATTTGCGTGATGACCACAGTGGCAGTTGTTGGTCAAATGGAAGTGAGTGAGCCACTGGTGAGTTGAGAGCATTTATAAAAGGCTACATATATTGTTATCTATAATTACGCATGATCATAAGTATGTGTATCTTAAAATGTCTAATAATTTATAATTACAGAGGAGTAGCGGTGCAGTAAATTCCGTGGAATATTTCACGCTCCTGAAAGCCACCTTGAAATAGAGGTTAGTTCATTAGCCATTACGCTTATCTCTGTTTTATAAAACCTTTTTTTTACAGTTTCTTGAAGTAAGCGCTGAGGCTCTGCAAGCCTCACATATGGTTCCTGAGAATCCTCTGCCAGCCCAACGTCGAGCTCCGAAGCGTAGAAATTGCTCCTTAGAAGAAACCAATGCGAAAATAGTAGCCATTGAAGAAAACAAACTTGCCCTGGCGGAAAGAAAAATTACGGCGCTGGAGGAAAGAAATTGCATCGAAGGGAAGAAGGCCGATGTTTTGTAAGAAAATAATAAAATTTTGTGTAATATATTGAACAAATTGGATAATTTTTTTCAAAAATTAATTTTTATTAGGTTACGTTTTTTAAGCTGTAGGGCATCGTTGTGATTTTTTATATTTCTTGTAAATAAATTAGATATTTAAGCGGTAGGTTAAATTTTTTAAGCTGTAGGATAGCGCTGTGATTTTTTATATTTATTGTAATTAAATTAGATATTTAATCCGTAGGTTAAGTTTCACAGCGCTGTCCTGTGATTTCTTTATAAAATATCTATTTAAAAAATATTTGCAAACATAGTTCAAATAAATCAACGCAAAATTTTAATGAATAACAGTTTTTATTGAGGAAAACAAATTATTAAAAATCAATGTACAATTTTAGATGCTTACTTGCTAAAATACCTTAAGCTACATAACTACAAACACCAACATTTTCTTTTATTATTAATTATTATTAATTATTTCTGCCGTTACTGATGGTATATTTAAAAAAAAGTAAGAAAGGCAATTTAATAACTAACAAAACTCAGTAATTAAAATAGGTATTTGTAACTTGTTGTCTACCAGCAATGCCACAACGAGCACTAGTTATTTCATCAACGGAATTTATCTCCTCGTCAAAACTTAAGCTATTCGTATCCTCAATTATATTTCTTATATTATTCAATATCATCACATTGTGCAAAATTATACACGAATTTATAATTTTTCCGGCTAAAACTGGATCATACATAAGAACTCTATCTTTTTAATGGTATCGAAATCTAGATTTTAATACTCCAAAACAGCGTTCAATACAGTTTCTTGCTTTCCGGTGATGTCTATTATAATTATCTTCTGATGCTGAGAGTCTTACTTACTTACTTAATTGGCGCATTAACCGCCTAAGCGATTTTGGCCGAGGTCAACAAAGCACGCCAGCTATCCCTCTCTCGTGCTAACTGGCGCCAATTGGAAATCCCAAGTATAGCCGATGCTGAGAATCTGTTTCCGTACGCATTTTCAAGAAAAACCTTTAACGCACTTGCTCTCCAAACTGATGCATCGTGAGCAGTTCCCCCGAAATGAGCATTACAGTCAAGTATTCTTAAATCCATATCACAAACCTTCAAGTGATAAAATAATGTAAATACACATACACCCCTATGCTGGAATCCGTCGTACGTTCGATTACGCTACGAATCGTAAAATCGGTATGCTGAATTCCGCTTTTCGTAATCGTAAATTCGAAATTCGTAGACTGTTTTCGCAATTCGTAATATCGGTATGCCAGAATCCGTCGGAGCTGTCAATTGCGGAATTTTTGTACGAACAGCCACTGGTGTCGGAGCGAAATAAATTTTAGAAAAATAAACGTTTATAAACCCAAAAATAAGCAAATATGCATGTGGGTATGTAGATACATACATGTGTACATTTGTATTTATGTACATATGTATGTATGTAATATAAACTATGCAAGAAAAACTAGATTTATTACGTGTGTATATATTTGCGAAGATCACAAACAAATCGTACGCAGTATGTTTCTTGTATGAATGCTTCTTTGTTGAGGCGAAAACTTGTCAAAAATCTTTAAACCATTAAACTTTAATATATCTGAGCATTAAATTCGACAATATTACACACTTCATAATTTAAGAAATTTGTATTTAGATCATCTCTTAAGAATGTACATACATTCGATGCATATTTATGCAATTCTGCCTTTAATTAACGAAAACTTATCAAATGGCTTATAAATGTTGATATTAAACTTCATTCTTTACTTGCAATAATATCGGTACGTGTATATTTCTGCCAATATGCCTAATTACGAACTTCGAAATTCCTGTTTTTGGTTGGCAACGCGGTTGAAAGTTACGATCGGATTTCAGCATACCAAATTTCGAACTTTCGGAACGGAGCTACGAATTCGTAACTACGAACATTCGGATTACAGCATAGGGGTGATAAACTAAGTATATATATGTGCATGTTATTATACATTTGTTTACATGCAAATTAAAATAACATACCGCTTGTACGTTTATTGAGTGTTCTCCTTTTCGGCACACATATACATACATACATACATGTTCAATGTCTTTCGATGGAGTCTTAATTTTTATGTGCGAGCCGTCAATGGCTCCTATGACCGCTGGGAATGTGAACTTTTGATAGAATCTGAGAAAACGAATATTTATTAAATTATTTTAAGTAATATTAATTTTTAATTTACTTTTCTTTTAAAGCCTGTTTTTCTTCAACAGTTGATGGGAACTGTATGTACATACCTAGTTAACAAATATTTGTCCATGATATATGCAAAGTCTTGTCCCACCGAACGTTGGTAGCTTCCTGAAAAAGTAACAATTAATTTAATGAAATAGTAAATGAGAGTTCATATGTAAATATATACATATGTATGTATGTACCTTGGGCGAAAAATCGCAATGCTACAAGAAACCTTAAAATTTTCGACATTGCACCACTTGATTTCCTTTGCAGCATAAAAGGACGAATTTCGTTAAAAACATTTTTGCATATTTCTTTTGGAAGTCGAAATATTTCACTAACCCGTTCCTCTGAAATACAGAAGGGATCCGTGGACTATCGCAACAACTTGCTTTTATTTCGCTAACGATTTCGTAAATCTCGCTGAGAGTTTAATGAAATCTACATATATAAATACCTTCGCAGCGCACTCATTTCAATATATTTATTTACACAACACTTTCTTATTAAGATAGCCAATTTTTATTTACAAAATAGAGCGAGATTGCAGCACAGCTTTTAATTTTTCAGAAATTTATCAAATTATCGGCTACCATAAACTTAAACAAAATTTGACGTTTCTCAAACTACACCAGCGACGCCTGCGGCGGATAAAAGTATAATAAATTTCCTTTGAGATTTTTGGCGATGAAAAAGCCAGAATCGCATTTAAGAAAATTCGCCAAAAGTTCGGATAATTTTAAGCGTTTGGAATTTTAGCGATTTTTAGAGTTTTAGCGTTAGCGAATGCTGGAATCCGGGTGCTGAACCCTATTGAGAATGTTTTCGGCATTTTGAGGGTAGAGGGACTCGTAGATTTTAAAACTCATATGAGCCAATGACCTATTTATAAGCAGAGTGGAAGTCGATCCCCACAACGATACTAACAATCCTTATAGAATCGAACAACACTGTAAGTACATTCATACATATGTACATTCATACACATGTGCGTAGATATCAATATGTGAAGTGAAGTGAAGTGATCGTTGGAGCTCATAATTTTCAAGTTTTGGCTGGCGGATAACCGAATAGTAATCAGCTAAGTATAAAATTTATTTATTCTCTTCGTTGCCCTTCAGTTGCGAGCGTGAGTTTATATATCGTTATATGTACATATTTCCACATATGTGTGTACATGTGTGCATGTAAGCTCTATAGAGACTACTTGTGGGGATAGAGCGGCAAACAAGGAGGAACATTGCGAGGCCACTGTAGCGAGCTGTCAAACTTCCGATAGTGACGTGCAGTTTGGCTTGCTCAGTGTATGGTACCTAATACGGTACACCATACGTGGTACCTAATATCAATAGCCCAGGATAAATTAATATTAAATTGACATTAAATTAATAAATAATAAATAACCATAATAAAACCAGCAAGATAAATATAAATGATTATAATTTATAAATAAATATAAAAAAAAAAAATATATATATAAAAAAATATAATAATAAAAATAATATTAATTCTAACAGAATAATAACACCAAATAAATTAAAATAACCTATAATAATAAAACAAAGGTACCACCTAAATAGTAAAACAATTACATAAGTTAACAGACTTATGTTAAAAAGGGAACTGCTATGCGCCAAAAAAGGCACGGATCGTACTGACCACAACACCGGAGGCATCAAATGCCCAATATACCAAGAAGCCATCCAAAAAATGAAAAAGCTATGAGACTTTTGCAGCTTAATTTAAACCATTGTCAGTCTGCCCAAGACCTGCTAGCAAAAACTGTGAAGGATCGCAACATAGATATTGCAATCATCAGCGAGCCCAACAAACAAAAGAATGGGGCCACATGGTTCCAAAGCGCTGACGGCAAGGCTGCAATATGGACGTGTGGCAACGAACCAAAACATATGCAATGCATCTCAGTAGAGATAGGCTTCGTGTGCGTAAAAGTGGAAAACGTATATATTTATAGCTGCTACATTCCACCCAGCATGCCAATTGCTGCGTTTGAAAACATCGTGTTCGGCCTTAGTAGGGAGGCCAGCGATAGAAATGAAGTCATAATAGCCGGTGACTTCAACGCTTGGGCGCAGGAATGGGGCTGCCCTAGAACGTCTCCAAGAGGCAAAGCTCTTTTGGAGGCGTTGGCATGCTTAGATGTTGACTTGCTAAACACGGGGACTCAATACACTTTTAACAGAAACGGATTTGGGTCAATTATCGACCTCACCTTCGTTAGCAGGAGTATGTTTAGACAAGCGGAATGGGAAGTGAGTGACTGTTACACCCAAAGCGATCACGCCGTAATTATCTGCCAAATAAATCGTGGTATTGCAAAATCCCAACAGGTAGATCGAGCAGGAAACTTCCGGGGCTGGAAATTAACATCCTTTGACGCCGACCTATTTGCTGAAGCGTTTTCTGCATCACAGTACCAGGGTTCGGCCGAAATCATGGCGAAGAAGCTTATGACAGACATCAGAGCTGCTTGCGACGCGTCGATGAAGAGAAACTCCTCCCATAAACACTCCAATGCTGTATATTGGTGGAATTGGAATTGGAGAAAGAGCTGCTTGCAAGCTAGAAGGTCTTTTCAACGCTCAAGAGGAAGGACAAATTTTGTAGAATGCCAAATTATATATAAGGCTGCACGAAACTTGCTCAAAAAGGCTATCAAGGAAAGTAAGCGCCAGTGTTTCCTGGAGCAGTGCGATGACGCGGAAGAAACCCCTTGGGGAACCGCATACAAAGTTGTTATGAAGAAGCTTAAAGTCACCAGAGCTGCAGTTCCAACATGCCCACTGTTTCTACAAACAGTAGTAGATACTCTGTTTCCCAAACAAAGACGACTCGTTTCTCTAGTGCAGGCTGTAAATCTGCACCTATTCGAAAAGGTAACAGCAGAAGAAGTAGCACAAGCCGCAAAAAGAATCAACGTATTCAGTGGGACCAGATTGTGTGCCAAACAAAGTATTAAAAGTGGCTATCGGTCATAATATGTCGTCGTTCGTCTCAGTCTTCAACGCATGTTTGGCCGAAGGTCGTTTTCCTTCGATTTGGAAACAGCAAAAGCTTGTGCTGCTTCCCAAGCCTGGCAAGCCCACTGAAGACCCATCGAGCTACAGACCTATTTGTCTGCTAGACTCTGCGGGTAAACTCTTCGAGCGCATTATCTCCTACAGGTTGGAAGCGGAGGTTGAGGCACTGGGTGATATCTCAGAGGAGCAATACGGCTTCAGGAAGGGAAGGTCTACCGTGCAGGCTGTAACAGAAGTGATTCAGCTAGCGAGACAAGCAACCAGTGGGTCCAGATGGCTAGGTGGAGCAAAACAGTACTGTTTGATTTTAACTCTCGACGTAAAAAACGCGTTCAACTCGGCTAACTGGGCAAAAATTTTGGACACCTTAGAACGCTTAGGAGTATCATACTACTTGCGACGGCTAATGAGGAGTTACTTCCAAGATTGCATACTGTGGTATGACACTAAGGAAGGAAGGAAGAAGTTGGTAATTACAGGGGGATTAGCACAGGGATCAGTCCTAGGCCCATTACTGTGGAATATTATGTATGACGGTATTCTACGCCTGCAGCTACCGAAGGGAGTGAAGGTGATTGGCTTCGCCGATGATATTGCGGTGGTTATAACGTGCAAACAACTGCAACAGATTTCCGAAAGAGCTACTGCTTCAGTGGAGAAGATTAAAGCATAGCTCGACAACCACGGGCTCACACTAGCGGAACAGAAGACAGAGGCAGTTCTCATCTCAACTAGAAAAAAGATGGAAGATATAACGTTCAGAGTAAATCGCTATCCTGTGTCCACGAAGCCTGCGATAAGGTATCTGGGTATCACTATCGATAGAAGGTTGTCGTTGAAAATGCATCTTGAATACGCTAGAGACAAGGCTGCCGCTACCATGACCTCTTTATCAAGAATAATGCTCAACGCGAGAGGACCAAAGCAACGAAGCAAAAAGTTGCTTGCAGGCGTAATAAGAAGTCAAATATTGTATGGAGCCCCGGTGTGGTTCGATGCAGTATGTCACTCATCGTACTTTCGGGGCATAAAATCAACGTATCGCCTGTGTGCACTCCGGGTATGCAGCGCATTTAAAACTGTGTCCGATGAAGCAGCCCTGGTAATTGCTGGAATGTGCCCACTAAACATACTAGCTGCGGAGTCTGCTCATATCTTCACAAGGACGGAGGTAACTATTGAAACCTCTCGCAAGGAAGCTAGAGTAAATAGCCTAGTCGATTAGCAAAATAAATGGAACAGCACGATAAACGGACGGTGGACACACCGGTGTATCCCGAACATAGAGCGCTGGATTCAAAGAAGCCACGGCGAAGTAGATTTTCACACGACCCAATTTCTAAGCGGTCATGGATGCTTTAAATCGTATCTCCACAGATTCAAACACGAGGTCGACCCTTACTGTGATTTCTGAGGTATCGGAGTAGTAGACAATGCGGAACATGTTTTCTTGATGTGCCCGCGCTTTACCGACGAAAGGAGCATACTGCAATCAGCAATTCGAGTAAACCTTTCTCCAGAAGCAATTGTAAATTACATGCTGATAGGCAAAGATGAATGGAACCTGGTCAATGGCATTATCTCATCAACGATGAAAGTTTTAAGAAGTCAGGAAAGACGAAGGCGCAGAATTGCCAGTACCATATGAAACGTAGTAAGAGGGAACACAAAATTGTACCCAAATGCATCAGAGCGGATTGGAACCTAGGCCGTTCCAACCGCCATGTGGTGCATCCAGATCGATCGCTTAACCCAGTGAACGAGCAGATTGGAATCTCGGACTTTCCGACTGCTTAAGGTTTTTTTTTTTTTCTCCGAAACACACACTCACATGTCGATGACGCGCAGCAATCAATGCGTCACAGCGGACTGGAACCTAGGTCGTTCCAACCGCCATGTGGTGCATCCAGATCGATCGCTTAACCCAGTGAACGAGCAGATTGGAATCTCGGACTTTCCGACTGCTTAAAGTTTTTTTTTTTCTCCGAAACACACACTCACATGTCGTACGGATTGGAACCTAGGGCGTTCCAACCGCCAATCTATGCAACGAGAAAAAAAAAATACATAAATAATTATAATAATATAAAAGTATTTTTAGACGAAGATGCCGTGCAGCAATCAATGCATCACAGCGGATTGGAACCTAGGCCGTTCCAACCGCCTTGTGGTGCATCTAGATCGCTCGCTTGACCCAATGAACGAGCAGATTGGAATCCCGGAAATATATATATATAATAATACAAATGTATTGTTTAGACATAGATGCAGCAAGGAAACCAAGCTTCCAAGGAGTAGGGGCGGATTGGAACCTTGGGCGTTCCAACCGCCATTACCAACAGATGCAAAATTGGCCTAGTCTAGCTGGTAACATTCAAATATATTATGTTTGTTTGCGTGGAGTTATTCGATGCATGCATATGTAAGTACATTGATGTCTTTTATAATAAATATCATAAAGGGGACGAGGCTGCGGCCCACGACAGATTACAGTAGACCTAAAACGAACGATCGAGCTTAGTGCTCAAACCACCTCCCGACGGAATACCTGACGGTGGTACCGGGGGGATCGGTACATGACAGTAGGAGGTTTAGTGCTGGTTAAAGTCCCACACTGACGGGGTATAGGCTTTCGATGCTTCCTCCTCGTAAAAAAAAAAAAAAAAAAAGATATCAATACGCAGAAAAAAGGCGAGCAATGAACTGAACAGTACGAAAGGAATGATATTATGCCGTTACTCGCCGCTATTTCTTGCAACTTCGCAGCCCAGAAGAAACATATTTTGTTTAGAACATTCATTCGTTGTGAGTAATTCTAATATTCAAGACGGTTGTGCTTCAAGTTGTTTTTTAAGTGTATAATTAGTGAAAAGATATGTTATAAACTGATTTAAATTTTCGTTTATAATATCACCTTTACTAAGTAAGTCTTTGTAAACGAAAATTTAAATCACTTTATAATATCACCTTTACTAAGTAAGTTAATGTAAAGTGATTTAAATTTTCATGTGCATAAACATTTTTTGTAAGTGCAATTATAAGTGTAATATGTATGTTTAGTGGCCGCTTTGCTCGAGTTGGTTTTTTTTCTAATAGCGGTCACCCCTCGGCAGGCAATGGCAAACCTCCGAGGGTATTTCTGCCATGAAACAGCGTCTCATTAAATACATCTGCCGTTCGGAGTCGGCACAAAATTGTAGGTCCCTTCATTTCTGGTAGAATATAAAGACCCACATCACAAATGGTTGAAGATGCTCGGCCAAACACTGAGCTATATAGTGTAAGCGCCAAAGTATTATTATTATTATGAATGTTTAGTGTAATATATCAATTTATATAAACTTGCGATCAATCCTTTCAAAACGAATATGATTTTCAGAACATTCGAGAATATTATTTAGATTTTATTAAAGCATTAAAAATAACTTTCGTGACTTTTGTATTTTTCTCAGTTTGAACAACTTTCTGTATATACATTTTGTTTAGGCCAACGTCCTAAATTTGTCGCAACATTTTGACCCGCACTAATTTTTTCTACAATGTTAAGTGCACTGTTAAAATGTCCCTTCACTTAATAAGCAGTTCAACCGGCAACCGTAACAAAATGCTAAAACGGTGCAATTAATGTTATTTTTCAACATCTACGAAGAGGACGTTTTTCAACCACTTTGCTCCCGATTAATTATACTTCTTTTTCTAGAAAGGTAATAATAGCGTTATAGCCATATTACGTATCCGCATATACTTTTATTATTAACACAACATTTTGTAATATTAAAACTGAATAAACACTGACATCACACTTTGATTGTTTTCATTATTATACTGAATCGGACTTGCGAGAAATAAAAAGATCTGTGTCGATTCAACATTTTTTCCTTCGAGCCGGATATGAACCAGCGACATACGGATATTAACCACTGGAGCCAACTACATCCTTTGTGAAAAGTAGGAGCGATTTTTACGAACCAACTTCCAAACGGATTTGAAATCTAATTGCACACACTCACCCACAATAAGAAAAACCGGAGTCTGCAATATCAACAAATCAAACCTCACTTATTTAAATACAAGATCTAAGGTACGTGGTTCGAAGTTTCACTGCACTTAGGTTATATTAATATCAAAAATTTATCAAAAAAATCTGTGAAAATAAAAGCGGGAGTGATTGGTGAGCTGTAGAAGTTTGTGGTGCTATACACACCACGTACGCATCAGAGATCTGCATGCGGTGGCCGCAATTATTGTACACCAGAGATCGGCATGCGCTGCTGTTTCTCTGACTTTAAGCCTACTTTCATTAAAAGAAGTGGATGACTGAACGCCAGCGCAAAGCGTGCAGTGCAAGCGCACACCACCACCGCATGTGACGATCATTTAAGCCTGCATATACGTATGTACATACATATTGACTTCGGCAAAGAAGTGATTCAAGTGTTACGCACGAGACAAGCAGACACTTTGTTTGACTTGTTGCCGAAGGCATAACACACTGCGTTTAGCTTATTGCCGAAGGCATGACACTTTATTTGACTGTTTTTTACTGCCACAACAATTCAACGACACTTGACTGGCGCGCGTTTTTCGTAATTTCAGTTATTCTGTTGCGCTACAAACTATTTCGACTAAAGTTCAGCTCTTGGGCTCATATGGGTTTTGTTAAAGAATAAAGTCTATTTAAATTGAAAATTACGCAGAAATTAAATTAAATAAAAGTAAATTAGAGAACATTTATCAATATGTGGTGCGTTTATAATTTGATAAGGAGTATATTATAAATAAAAGGCAAAAGTACAAGGCTGCAAATTGTATTTATTTTCTAGTTAATAGGTAAATATGTAATTATGTACCATATGCATCCATCGTTCAATTGCGTACCTCGCTGTTAGCGCCAAGAGCATGTTTTTGGTAGTGTTACGGAAAACGGTCGACATAAGCACATACATACAGATACTAATACAAACGGTCAGTATAAATGCATACATATTGACATGCATGCAAACATACATATACTTATACATTGCTTTCTCACACGTTTGACATAAATGCATACATATTGACATGCATGCAAACATACATATTCTTATACATTACTTTCCCACACTTTTGAGACCCTAAGCGCTAACATTCAAGTGTGCAACTGTCTCGGTTATTTAAAACCCAGACTGAATTAAATGCATTTCTTTACACCAAAATAATATGCCAATGACATTTGAGACCTGTGGGTTCGTACCGTTTTCCATCAACGCCTCAAGCGCAGCGATCGCAGGATTAGACATTTTCCCACCAAATGCGATCGCTGGGCTGACTTAGTTTAGCTATAAATACATTAAGAAAAATATGATTAAGTTTTTTTTGTAACGTCAAGTGTTGAAACCTACAATAAAAATACACTACATGGCGATCCTGCCAGGAGCATTAAAATAAAAGAAGGCTAAAAATAGCAAGTAAAATTGCTGAGAAAGCCACATATAAAATAAATTAAAGGACTATAAATAGCAAATATATTGCTGAAATGTCTTTAAATAAAAAAAAAAAATTTTTTAAAAAAGTAATTTTTAAACGTTCCCGAGCAACCAACCTCAAAAAGATTTGGATGAAATTACGAAGCGAACACCTGACTTTGGCAATCACCATCAGATCCAGTGAAAGTTCCAGAAAACTCGAAAAAAAAAAATTTTTACAAAGGAATACAAGGCAAACAAAAGGGTATATAACTTGCGGCACCACGAATCAATGGACGAATTCGAGAAGATACTAGAATACTGGAGTCACTACTACAAATCCTTCGATAAGCAAACGCAGGAAACAACATCCCAACAACAATCAAACACACCTATAAATATTGGCCCTCTACCAATAACAATCAAGGAATACCAGCGGCGTAACAGCTACAAAAAGGCACAAGGGGCAGTAAAAATCCCAGTTCCGATTAAATTTAAAAGGAAGCGAGGCGGAAAAAAGTACGCCCAACGAAGGAAAATTGCTGAACTATACAAGCAAATAAATATGGAGACATCGACGGAAGCAAAAATTCAGCTGAAGCAGGAGATAAGCAGTATAAGGAATCTATAGATGTAACAGTAGTTAATATTTATAAAAATAAAAAATAAAATATATATATGTATATAAAAAAACATTTTAACATAATATTTTGGCAACCTAACGGCTGCCTATTGAAGGGCAACAATTGTTGCCGTTTTAGAAATTTAAGTATGGGCGGACAAAATACAAAAATAGCCGACCCAAAAGCTAATGTGGTAAATTCCATAGAAGTTGCCGATCATACAGTTGATTTAGATTCAATTAGGATTATGCTATTACTAATTACCATATGTAGTTGCATAGGATTATTTCTAAGACTTTATTCTACCCATAATAAAATATTAAAAAAAAAATATAAGAGTCGCTCCGACGGCCTTGATAAAGTTTAAGAGTTAAAATTTTGCCATGAAATGGGAAGCTATCAGTACAGAATTAACAAAACATAAAATAAATTTTTTAAAATCTTTCAAATGTCTGAGTCAGAATAGAGCTATAAAAAAGGAAACAGTGGTTAGACATATAAATATTTTACAAGACAATTTAAACTACATTAGAGCCATATCAAATGTTTACCAAACAAAATTTACTAAAGAACACAAAGCAATAGTAGGAAAATTGTTTAAAGAACTCAGGGAAAAATTTATTAAAGTTCTATGCAAATTCGAAATTGAACAAGATATTCCTGAAACAACAATCAATCAGATTGATGTAAATTTAGATAGGCTAAACATTTCTGACCACGACAGTACTTTAGATATACCAGAATCCAACATGCCACAATCATTAAATGATTTCCTTTGCAATACTGCAAAACTAATACCACCATTCGATGGAAAACCTGAAAATCTACAAAGTTTTCTTGACGCACTTCAGTTAGTTGATCTAGTCAAAGGAGATCATGAAGAAGCAGCAGTAACCTTAATTAAATCAAGATTAAAAGGTACAGCAAGAAATCTAATCAGTAATGAGAGTACAGTAGCTGCAATTATAGCAAAATTAAAATCAGCAGTCAAAGGTGAATCAGTCGAAGTATTGACTGCAAAAATTATGAATACCAAACAGTTTAGCAAAACAGCAACAACATTTTTTAACGAGATAGAAGATCTCACTAAATCACTGCAAAACGCGTACATTAATGACGGACTTAATCCAGATTTAGCTAGTTCTTATTCGACAAAAACAGCTATAAAAGCTCTGGTAAAGAATTCCTCAAATGAAAAAGTTAAACTTATAATGGAAGCAGGTACATTCACTAATATGAATGATGCTGTAGCAAAATTCGTGAACAGCTGCACAGAAGCTACTGATAGTAGATCAGTAATGCAGCTGAATAGAAGAAACAATTTCAAAAGATTTCCATCTTTTTCTGGTAACAGAAATCAAAACAGCTATAGAGGAAGAAATAGATATTACAATAACAATAATTCAAGGCCAAACTTTAGAACCAACCAAAATAGAAATTATACCAACAATCAAAATAGGAACCAAACTAATCGTAACAGCAATAACAACCGTAACTTAAGAGCAGTTGAAGCCCATCCGGAAAACGGATCAGCTCCCCAGAATGTCCAACTGGGGAATGCTCGCAACAATTAACATCGAAAATTCTTAACATTAACCTAAATTTCAGTAATTACCTTATTATTGAATCTTCATTTAATGAAATACCAAACACTTTTTTGCTTGACACGGGATCAGAAATTTCGATCATTAAAAAAACATCAATTACCAATACTAACACTTTTAACAAAAACGCAATATATAAATTAACTGGCATAGGTAAAGGTACAACAAACACTTTAGGTAGTATAAATGCAGATATTTATTTTGACAATATAATAGTGAATCACAATTTTCAAGTAGTAGACGAAAACTTTCCAATCCCATGCGATGGAATAATAGGTATTGATTTTATTAAGCAAAATAATTGCACTTTAGAATACCGAAATAATGGCCAAAGTTTTATTATGATTAGATCTCATTATAACAATCAAAAACAAAAAGTAGAAATATTAGATTCACCAAAAGATAACACAATATCATTACCAGCTAGAGCAGAAGTAATAAGAAGAATTTCAATCAATTCAAATGAAGATGAAGTTCTTATTCCAAACCAAGAACTATCATCTGGAGTATATATAGGAAATACAATAGTAACAATAAAAAACGCCTTTGTACGTATAATTAATACAACAGAAGAAAATTTATTACTGGAAAATTTCACAATTAGAACAGAAAACCTTAATGGCTACAACGTAGTTAAAATAAGCGAAATACAAAATGACACTAGTGAAAGAAAAAACATAATTTTACATAAAATTTCTCAAAATTGTCCATTACAACACAAAAAGAAATTGCTTAGCCTTTGTTCAAGTTTTACAGACGTTTTCGCTTTAGAAACAGACCCATGTACGTGCAACAACTTTTACAAACAGAAACTCCACTTAAACGACAAAACACCAGTATATATAAAAAATTACAGAACTCCACACAATCATAAAGAGGAAATAAATAAACACATAGAAAAATTAATCAATGACGATATCATTGAACCTTCTGTTTCAGAATATAATAGTCCAATCTTATTAGTTCCCAAAAAGTCAAATACATCAGAGAAAAAATGGAGACTTGTAATAGATTATAGGCAAGTCAATAAGCGTTTAGCATCAGATAAATACCCATTACCGAGAATAGATGATATTTTAGACCAACTAGGACGTGCAAAATATTTTTCATGTTTAGACTTATTATCAGGATTTCAGCAAATAGAACTAGAAGAAAAATCACGAAATATTACATCATTCTCGTCCGACCAAGGTTCATTCCGATTTAAAAGATTACCTTTTGGTTTAAAAATAGCACCCAACTCATTCCAAAGAATGATGAACATCGCATTCTCAGGTCTAGGCCCAAACAAAACATTCGTATACATGGATGACCTCATAGTCATCGGATGTTCGGAAACGCATATGCTAAACAATTTAAAATCAGTCTTTGAAATTTGTAGAAAAACCAACTTAAAATTACAACCAGATAAATGTCAATTTTTCAATTCAGAAGTAACATTTTTAGGACATAGGTGTACTGATCAAGGAATTTTACCAGATAACTCAAAATATGACAAAATCTTATATTATCCAAAACCAACAAACGCTGATGAATCTAAACGATTCATAGCCTTTGTAAATTACTACAGACGATTTATACCTAATTTCGCTCATCATGCAATACATATCACTAGACTAACAAGAAAAAAAGCACAATTCATATGGACACCAGAATGTGAAAAAGCATTTCACTATTTAAAGAATTCCCTATTATCTCCACAAATACTAAAATATCCTAATTTCGATCAACCCTTTTGCATAACTACGGACGCAAGTAAAATTGCATGCGGCGCCGTACTTAGCCAAGATCATAATGGTATACAGTTACCAATAGCTTTCGCATCTAGAACTTTTACAAAAGGAGAAAGTAATAAATCAGTAATAGAACAAGAACTTACAGCAATACATTGGTCAATCAACTTCTTTAAACCATACATTTATGGACGAAAGTTCCTAATACAAAGTGATCACAAACCTCTTACATACCTATTTGCCATGAAAAATCCTTCATCTAAATTAACACGTATGAGATTAGATCTTGAAGAATTCGACTTCGAAGTTGAATATATTAAAGGAAAAGACAATTGCGGAGCTGACGCTTTATCTCGAATTGATTTCGGGCAAATTAAAAGACTTAAAGAAGAAAACACTGCAATTATACAAGTTATTACTCGATCTAAATCGAAAAATACAATAACACCAACTAAAAAAGCAACTAATATAAAAAATATGACATTAAAAGTGTACGAAACAATTACGACACACGAAGTGAAAAAGTTACCAAGCCTAAAACTTATGATAAGGTGCACCTCAAATGAATATAATGAGAAGAATGAAAAATTAAATGAATCCTCTAATTTAATTTTATTCCATGGAAAAAGAAAGATAGTTGAATTCAACGCTAAAGATTTTATTGCTTATGGGAAGATTGAACTAGCTCAATTGTTTCTCAAACTTGAAAAAGTAGTTGGCAATAAAAACTTCAGCAATATAAAAATCGCGATTAATGATAAATTATTTGAGTATGTCGACATTGAGGACTTTAAAAGAATAGGTAATAAAACTCTAGAGAAGGTAACAATAGCGATAACGCCAAAAATAACAACAATCACTTCACCAGCTAAAAAACTGGAAATTTTGACTAAATATCATGATGACCCTGTATTTGGAGGCCACCCAGGTGTCACAAGATTATTATCCAAGCTAAGACGAAAATACTATTGGAAAAATATGATTTCAGACGTGAAATTATATATAAAAAATTGCGAAAAATGTAAACAAAATAAATCTGGTATAAACCATGTAGAACCATTAATTACTACACAAACGCCAGCGAAATCCTTTGAAATTGTACATATCGACACAGTAGGTCCATTACCTAAGTCATTTAATGGAAATGAATATGCACTAACGATAATTTGCGATTTGACAAAATACTTAATAACTGTAGCTATTCCAAACAAATCAGCTAATCAAGTAGCCAAAGCTATAGTTGAAAACTGTATTTTAATTTATGGCCCCATAAAAACAATTATAACAGATATGGGTACAGAATATAAAAACCAAATTTTCAATGAAATATGCAAACTGCTAAAAATTGAAAATAAAACGTCAACACCATATCACCATCAAACAGTAGGATCAATAGAACGTAGTCACAGAACTTTTAATGAATACATTAGATCATATATAGCAACAAACAAATAAGATTGGGATCACTGGTTAAAATACTTCACGTATTGTTATAATACGACACCATCAACAACCCATGGTTACACCCCATTCGAACTTGTATATGGAAAAATCCCAGAATCTTACGACTTTATGTTAAAAAATACAATAGACCCAGTTTATAATATAGATGATTATCACACAGAACTGAAATTCAAATTACAAACAGCTCAAAAACGAGCAGCAGAATTAATAGAAAAATCAAAAAGAATTGCAAAACAGAATTATGACAAGAAATCAAATCCTCAAACAATTCTAATAAATGATATGGTCTACCTAAAAAATGAAGCTAGCCATAAACTTGATAGCATATACGAAGGCCCATACAAAGTAATCGAAACAGATTATTTAGGAAATTGTAAAATAAAGAAAAATTCAAAAGAAATGATTGTACACAAAAATCGATTAAAATTAGCTTAACTAAATTTAGTATAATTTAATCTTTTTATAAGAAACCATTCAATCTTTAATATTATAACTATGAAATATGTCAAAAAAAAAAAATGTATTATTAATTCCATAACTTCATAATAACATAATTAACTAGATTTATCCGGTACCGATAAAATCATAAGAAATAAATATATCAGATAGATTTTAAATACATATAACTATAAGAAAATTACTACTTATACTTGAAGATTTTTTTTTTTTTTTTCCCAAAAAGGGAGGTGTTACGGAAAACGGTCGACATAAGCACATACATACAGATACTAATACAAACGGTCAGTATAAATGCATACATATTGACATGCATGCAAACATACATATACTTATACATTGCTTTCTCACACGTTTGACATAAATGCATACATATTGACATGCATGCAAACATACATATTCTTATACATTACTTTCCCACACTTTTGAGACCCTAAGCGCTAACATTCAAGTGTGCAACTGTCTCGGTTATTTAAAACCCAGACTGAATTAAATGCATTTCTTTACACCAAAATAATATGCCAATGACATTTGAGAGTGGGTTCGTACCGTTTTCCATCAACGCCTCAAGCGCAGCGATCGCATGATTAGACATTTTCCCACCAAATGCGATCGCGGGGCTGACTTAGTTTAGCTATAAATACATTAAGAAAAATATGATTAAGTTTTTTTTGTAACGTCAAGTGTTGAAACCTACAATAAAAATACACTACAGTAGTCTAGCTGTGCGGAATATGCAATCAATGTGTCATTGAATTGTTGTTGCAGTAAAAAACAGTCAAATAAAGTGTCATGCCTTCGTGCGTAACACTTGAAACACTTCTTTGCCGAAGTCCATATGTTAAGGCCATGCCACATAAAACTTCTGCTTCGCTTTACGTCAGAGTTTAGCTTTGACAGCAAAGATGAATACATGTAATTATACAAGATTTCGCACATAGGCAACACCGTCGCCGTTGACAGTTCGCTCATTACCAATTTCGTTTATTTCTGACATTTGTCTGTTAACGGTCGACGTAAATTTTAAAATTTTCCTACAAAATCAAGGTAAATATAAAATTTAACTGAAATAAATGCTGAGTACACAGTTTTTTGTTACTTTTAGCAAAAGAAATGGAGGAAAAGCTAATCGAAGCGGTGAAAGTGCAGCCAAGCATCTTCGACAAAAGCTCCCACCTATTCCGGAATAAATACCTAAAGGATCGGGCATGGCAGGCAGTTGCTGCTTTTGTAGGAGTTTCTGGTACGTGTATTTTATTGTACATATATAAATATATTTATGTATATATGTGATGATTTACTAAAGGCTTTTTCTTTTATAATAGAGGAGCATTGCTGAGCTCGGTGGAAATCACTTCGTGACCGGTTCATGCGGGAGGTGGCAGCAAATCGTCCACGTTCAGGAGAAGCTGCAGGCGAGAAGCCGGAGTGGTGCTACATGGAAGCAATGCGCTTCCTAGCAAAACACGTTGCGCCAAGAAAGTAAGCTAAATACATACTTCCCTACATATTACTTGTATGCATATACACACTCGTACGTGCACACATTTTTGTAATAATAAAATAATAGTGGTATTTTAGAGTAGTTGTCTTTCTTTAAACTAAAACCTGTATACTAATATGTTGTATTATATCTCAAAACTATTCGTACATAAGTATATCCTAAAACTAAAAACATCTACCTATCTAATATGGTGTACGCAAAACTGTCCTTTTCATACAAATAATATAAATAAACAGCAAAACGCATTTAGATATTCTCAGTCATGTGCATCCAAATGACCAAGGTAACATTGGCCGTTAAGTGCGTCTTAAGGAAAACCCTTGAGTAGCATGTTTTGTTTTCCTTCCTTAAGAGTTTAACAAAATTATGTATACTGGATGCTTACAAATAGATAAACAATGGTACCTAGGCACACCAAAGTATGTATATACATACATATGTACATTCATAAAAAATTAAAAAATATTCAGAAACATGTATGTATGTACATACGTTTAGGCAAATAAGTATGTATAGATATGCGTGTTGCTGTTTAAAAGAATTAACAAGTAGTTAATTACTATGTATGCTACTATATGCATTTTTACTTCTTTTCTTTACAGAACATTTACAAATTTGATGTTCGACGATGAACTGCCGTCTTGTAGTAATTCTCCACAAGCGCCGGAGATAGAAGGTAGCGAAATGATGGAGGATTTGGTGGAGGTGGTTGAAGAGTCACCAAGTGCAAGCACTCCTGCAGGAAGGACGCGAAAGCGTTTCGACGACTCGCACGAGCGGTTCGATAGGCTATGTGGGACGATAGAGTCCGTCATTTCGAAGAAGGTCTCCTACACCGAGTCCGAAAATAGCGCCTTCCTGCAGATGCTGGACGAGTGCTTGCAAAAGAAGCCAGAAGACGTACGCGATAGGCTCAAAATAGAGCTACTTAATCACGCGTACAACAGCAACTAAAATTGTATTGTAGGTACATATCTAGTTTTTAATATATATATATTTATCTTTTTTGTTTTTGTTTTCATACATATATACTTACATATATGAACATCTGTGTATATTTAGTGAAATATTTATGTACCTAAATGCGTACCTGATAAAAAAAATAAATGGACTGAATTATTTATAAATTGTAATTCTTATTCTTCAGAAATATAGGTATACAGTGATTTGTTACACTGGTTTTGCTCAACATAAATATCTAATTTGTGTTTACATATGGTTTTCGTTTTTCTTGCAGGCAATGCGGCTTACAAATGCGTATGAATGTATGTACATACGTAGTGTTATCGACAAAAATTTATACAACTGGATCACCCTAAATGATATATCTATACTACATACATACGTATACTCGTATGCTTGTACATGCACATAACTTATATTCACATATTAACCACTGTTGATTGTTTGCTTGATCATTGCTTTGTAAATTACATATTTATTTATACCTACTTATGTACATAAATACCATTTCTTATTATACAAGTTAAAGATTTATAGTTTACTTTACATAAAAAAAATCTTTTTATTTGGTCAACACGACCTTATTAATTGAGTTTATTTCTGAAACTGAATTTACAATTGTTCTTAACCTAAGAGCTAAGCTAAATGCACCGGACGGTTGCAACAGGATTCCGAGAATTCGCCAATTCCGGCTAACACAGCGTCTGGGCTGTGGTGTGGGAAAAGTTGTGCAATTCGGCTGCGCGTGTGCTGACACAGTGTCTGGGCTGTATTGCTGACGAATGAGTTTTATTTATTGGCACTGTTAACGTATGCCAGGTTAACACTTCCCCTCTTAAAAACGTTCGTCCTCGAGCGTTGTTAGAAATAAGGTAAGTTGTTGAAATTTATGAATGTTGGGATATCATTAGATGGATCTTTAAATTGATTTATGCGGTGGTTTGTGGAAGGGATCTGGATAGCATCGTGATTTGATGAAATTATTATCTTGTTTTGAGATTTTTTCCAAAGTTTGCAAAAAATTATTATTGCGATTGAGGTAGCTGCAACGGCTCCAAGCGAAAGTGAGCTGTTGGATATCGTCGCTGCCTTTAGGATATTTATTCTGCGAATGTTGTTTATGTGAAATTCTTTCAAGGCTTCCAGGGAAAGTAACTCAATTCGATTTTTCTCAATTGGTGCAGGTTGCAGGACTGCTGGGATTGCGGTAAATGGAATTAAGTCGTAGTTTATATAAGTTTGGTTATTTATTTTCAGCGTTGAATTATGAAAATTAATAATCTGCGTTCCTGTCAAGCTTGTGATCGTTCCGTCTGCATCTAGTTGTCCTTTAAAATTATTGAGCAGCAAAGTTCCAGTTTTAATTTCTTCAATTTGTGGAATGTGGTGCCCGTTGCTTTTGGTGCAAGTTGAATTAGAACTATTAATTATTCTAGGTGTACATGTGTTATTACCTATATTAATTATTTGATTTTGTTTACAAATTTCAATTTTCTTATAGCTATCGCATATTTCTTTTATTCCATATATTTCTTTCTTTCCTTTTAAAATTTTATTGTATTCAATATCTATAATAGATTTATCCGATTTGACAACAGGTCTTATAATAATTTTTTGAAAAGTTTCCTTAAAAGTTAATGGTATCTTTACCAAGTAAAAAATGGTCATATTTTTGCTTACAATATTAATATTTGAAAATTCCAATGCTTCTTCGGCATTTTTGAATGGAATTTCATCATTTTCTAGCTTTTCTAAAGCGATTTCAATTTCATTTTTATTTAACATCAATGTGTTCAAAATATCTTTTTTCGCCCATTGTATGGCGTACTTAACATTAATTAATTCTTCCTTTATTAATCTTATTCTATTTTGTAAATTAATAATTGTTTCATTTTCAACATAAGTATCTTTTCTTATGTTGTTAAAAAGTTTATTTACTATTCTAGTAAAGTTATTTAATTTTTCGTTAAAAATTTCATTAATAAGTACTTGCTTATTATTATTGTTATTAATTTCATTTAAATTGTTGTATATTATTTCCAGATCTTCGTGATCAGGGGAACCGGCGATAAATTTCCAAGCCGTTCCTAACATGTTTATTGATCTTTTTGATCTTCTTTCAATTGGTTTTATTGTATCTAAAATTTGGAGGGTTTGGGTTAATTCGTGCTTTAGGGTGGGATAGAGGATATTGTCAGTAGGTATGTCCGAATAAACGAATTTGGTTAAGTCCGTAAGAAATTCTTCGTATTTACCAAGGTCGATTACATGTATTAGCCTGAAGGCTCCGTTCTGGATTTTCGCTAGTCCGTCGTTTATAGTCACTAATTGTGCCGTGGAGTAGTCGTAAATGTCAATTGTCGCAGTGGCAGAGGATATTAAAAGACATCTGAAAAATAAAAAAAATTAGTTTTGATTTTTTATGTTACTTTTATGGACTATTTTTCCTGATTCGGTTAAAATTGTGGAATTTTTGTCTTCCTTTACTACTTCTTTTTTAAATTTGGGGGATATTTTTGTTCCTAGTCTCTTGTTTATTTTAATGTAAATGGTTTCTCCGGGATGATACATTTTTAAAGGATGGCGTTTTTTGTTATGATATGTAAGATCTTTTAGCTGTTTAGTTCTCAATTCCGAGATATTTTCTTCCCTTGCCTTTTGGAATTGACTTGGGTCCGTGGAGACTCTTCTCCCGAAAAATACCTCTATTGGTTTTTTCTTTGTGGTTGAGTGAATCGTAAAATTGAATTCGTATACGGAATTATCAAGGAGTTCGGCGAATGATGTGAAATTGCGTTCTGCTTTTAAACAACGCATTATTTCCGAGAGTGTTGAGTGGAAACGTTCCACTTGACCATTAACGGAACTTGTATAAGGCGGTGTTTTAAAAATTTGTATGTTAAGGGTATCTTCCATTAAAAATTTTATGGTGGCTGAGTTAAAGGTTGTTTCGTTGTCAAATACGACAGATTCTGGTACGCCGAATTGGAAAAGTAGCTCTCGAAGAAGTTCCTTTACATGTTCTATTGCTCTTGATTTCAGTATTTTGGTTTGTGCGTATTTCGAAAATTTGTCTATTGCAGTCAAAACTATGGTTTTGTTTGTCATGTAGATATCGATGTGTAAAATTTGTCCTGGGTACTGAGGTATAGGTGTTTCTCCTAATTCTGGTTTGCTAGGGTGGCGATCATACTTGTTTTCTTTGCACACTGAACAATTTTGGATTATTCTATTGATCTTTTTCGTCATTGATGGAAAGTAGAAATTCTCGAGAATTTGAATTTTATTTTCTCGACAATTTCTATGTGCTCTTTTGTGGGTCTTGATAATGATCTCTTCTTGTTCTTGATCATTTGTAACGTCTTGAACCTGAAGCTGTGTGAAGCGGACTTTGTAATTCCTGAAGTGTATTGGGTATATTTCTTGGATTTTGCCCATGGTTCGTTCATCTGTTTTTATACAGTTAACTACAGAGAGATTAAGATATCTTTTGAGGTGATTTATTAGTATATTTGAATTGTATTCTGGTTCTTCAAAAATATGTCTGTGGAACGTAGGAAAGATAATTTTAAACTGGTAGGTTGAAGTTGTCCCTGTTTTTAAAAATAGTTGACTTTTAAAACCGTTTATTGGGGTTTCTACATGGGGAATTAAATTGTCAGAAGAACTTTCGTCGCTGTGTTGAGTTATGGATAAGGAGTTTATTGGTTCGGGTGGCATTCTTGACAGAGCGTCAGCTACAACATTGGTTGTACCTGGTTTGTAGTGGAGTTCATGGTTAAATTCTTCTAAACTGGATTTCCAACGTTTTAATTTGGCATTTGTGTTTTTGTTACTAAGCGCCTGTGTTAAGGGTTGGTGGTCAGTAAATATCTTTACTTTGGCGGAGCCATAGAGGTAGTTCCTAAAATTATTGAGAGCCCAAACTATGGCTAATAATTCCTTTTCGTTTGTAGCGTATGCTTCTTCTGTTTGGGTAAGTGTTCTTGAAATGAAGGCTATAGGTCTTTTTTCTTGTGAAAGGACTGCACCGATAGCGTAATTGGAAGCATCGGTAGTTAAATGGAATTCTTTACTTAAATCAGGATATGAAAGTACAACATCATCGGACATAAGGGTTTTTTTAATTTTGTTGAAGGAATCTTTTGCTTCATTGTCTAATTCGACATTTATTTTAGCCGATCTGTTTTTGGAAATACGTCCCTCTTCCCCTCTTAAGAGTAACGTTAAAGGTTTGGCCAACTTGGCGTAATCCTTTATGAAGCGGCGGTAGTAGCCGGAAAGGCCTAGAAATGAGCGGAGTTGCTTAATGGTTTTGGGGTAAGGTATCTTGGATATCGCTTCTACCTTTGCCGAATTTTTTGTTATCCCCTTTGCGGAAATGATAAAACCTAAAAATTCGACTGAGTCCTTGAAAAAGTGACATTTATCCAACTGTATTTTCATGTTGGCATCTTCAAGTGTTTTAAAGATTTCTTCTAGATGGTACGCATGCTCCTGTTCGGATTTGCTGAATACGACTATGTCGTCGATATACACGTAGCATATCTTGCCAATGTGATGGCGAAGGATGTCATCTAGGGCCCTTTGGAATATTGATGGGGCGTTTTTTAGTCCGAATGGTAATCTCGTGAACTCGTATTTACCATTGTTTATTGAGAATGCGGTCTTCTCAATATCGGATTCCTTAAGTGGAATTTGATGAAATCCGCTTTTTAAGTCTAAAACGGAGAAGTATTTATTCTGTCCAAGTTGAGACAATACTTCGTTAATTTGGGGTATTGGGTAGCGATCTGCTACAGTGATAGCGTTAAGCTTCCGATAATCGATTACGATTCTATGTTGTTTATTACCTTGGGAGTCGGGTTTTTTTGCTACAACCCATACGGGGGAATTGTAAGGGGATCTTGATGGCCGAATAATACCATCATCTAACATTTTATTAATTTGGGATTCTACTTCGCTTTTTAGAGCCATTGGGTAGGGGTAAAATCGTGTATAAACAGGGGTGTCATTATTTGTTCTGATTTCGCCTACAACCTTTGTAGTATAGGTGAGTTAATCGTTTGGTTCTGCAAACAGTTTTGAAAAATTTTCCGCTAAGTTATTGATTTTCGTTTGTTGGTTTGGTGTCATGTCGTCTTCGTCGATATTAATTGAGTAAATTGGCGTCATGTAGTCTTCTTTGAAATTAATTGGATTAGCTAATGTCATGTGGTCTTTTTCGGTATTAATTGATTTAACTGACTTGGAAGAAAGCTGATTTATTTTTACTCTAAAATTGCCTTTAATTTTCATGAAATTATCCTTGACATGGATAACAGCTTCGAGATCTTTAAGACTGTCGTTTCCAAGGATACCATGAAATGAGCTTAGTGTTGGAAGGAGGTAAAATTTCAATTTAGTGTCTGTATTAAAAAGGTTTATAAAGGTGTGTTCCTTTATTTCAATATCACCAGCTATTGATTTTGCAAAAAAGTTTGACTCATTTTTAATAGGATTTGGCACAATATAAGGTTGTATGTAATTTTTTGTTGATCCTGTATCAATAAGAAATTTTACTATGTCTCCACTCTTCAGTCTGCATTCAAAGTAGGGCAGAGAAGAGTGACTCATTCTAAAAAATGTAAATCAGTGGTGTCGATATAACTGTCATCTTGTCGGTCTTCGTCGTAATATCCTGCGTCATTATTAGTCTGCTGGTCGGTTGTCGTGTGAGAGTATTCGTCCTGGTTTGTGTTTTGAAGGGTATCTGAGTCTATGTGGTAATTTCTTTGTATCTTGTTTGGTACCGGTGGGTTACTGGTAGGGGGTCTTTTGTTAGATGGGTCATTAGGACGAGGTCTGTTCATGTAATTTAGATTTCTTGTGCGTAGCGATTGGTCGATGTCCATCGGTTCTGGTCGCGGTAAGGGTTTTTGGAATGGTCGCGGTGGTGGATTATTCGGTTGTTGCGAGTATGGATTTGGTTGTTGCGAATATAGATTTGGTTGTTGCGAATATAGATTTGGTTGTCGCTGGGACATATAATTAAGTTGCGGTGATCTATAGAGTGTGGTTGGGTTCAACCTTTGTTGGGGCATGTATGCCAATTCGGGGTAGAACTCATTATTCATTCTTCTGGGAGGGAGGGGTGGACGAATATCTTGTCCTTTTCTAGCTTGGCTATTGTTGTTTAAGGCATAAAATGATCTGAAGTTTTGGTTTTCTAACTTTAAACAGAGGTGGAGAGCCTGCGGGAGGTCTGCTGGTTCTCTCATTCCAAGGAGTCGGGGTAAATCTCCTTTAAGTCCTCGAATGAAGGTGTCAAGGGCTTTGTCTCTATACGTGCGCGTTAGTAGATGCATGGCTTCTACGCCGACTTCCATGCATCCTAGCTTATTGAGGATTAGGGAAAGGTGAGAGTAGACTCGCTGATAAAATTCTTGGATAGTAGAATTTCCTTGCACAAGCGAGGTCATTTGGTACTCGAGTGTACCTAAGTCGCGCTTGTCTGCGTAGTGAAGGGTCAAGCATTTGGAAATAGCTTTCCAATCGAGTGGAGTATTGTATGACTCCAAAGCAATGTCAGCATTGCCAACAATTTTATTGCGTATGACGTTGAGGATCCCATAGTACTTGGGGGTTCCTCTTTGGGGCTCGTAGATCTGAAGGATTCGATCTACACTTTTTTTCCAGGAGTTGAACTCGCCTGGTTTTCCTGAAAATTCGCGGAGGCATCGAATAACGTCCGGTATTTTGTCTAACTCGGAGACATTATTTGAAAAGTTTGCGTCAATGGATATATCAGTAAAATTGGAGAAGTTTGCGTTAGGATTAAGGGCGGCTTGAACTAGGTTTCGCCCTTCTTGTCTGAATATGTTATTCACAACACCTGTTACAACGTTTGTTAATTGTTCCTTGTTGAAAGTATTTGCGTTAGAGGAGGAAGGAGTCGGTTGGGTAGGAGGTGTATTTAGCACGGGAGGTCGGACGAGGTTTGAAGGGTTTGCCATTATAAGAAATTTGTTTAAAAAGTTTGTATCAAGTTTAAGTTAATTAGTTAGTCTTATTATTTTAATTAAATCTAATTTGTTTTATTATTATTATTTTTTGTTGGTTACTCCTTCTAGGAAAGAGGGCTTTTCTACCCTGGAGGGTCCCGTAGGATTCGCAGGATTAAGCAGTGTTATGGAATTTTTTGTTTTTGTTATTGGCTGTACAAGCCGTTAGTTATGAGTATGATTTTTATTTATTTTAAGTAACTCCTTCTAGGAAGGAGGGCTTTTCTATCCTGGAGGGTCCCGTAGGAATCGCAGAATTAAGCAATGTTATATGGTTTGGTTCTTGTTGTTATTGGCTGTACAAGCCGTTTGTTATAAGTATGATTAATATTTGTTTTTAGTAACTCCTTCTAGGAAGGAGGGCTTTTCTATCCTGGAGGGTCCCGTAGGAATCGCAGAATTAAGCAATGTTATATGGTTGTATTTTTTGTTGTTATTGGCTGTACAAGCCGTTCTTTAAAGTTTAAAATTTTTACTGTTCTCTTAAAACTAAATGAAATATATGTATCTGTATGTTCTCTTTTTTTCTGTATAAAAATGTTTGATTCACTTAATTTTATTCTTTGCTCTTTATATTATTTAAAGATTTTATTTTTAAGAATATTTTCAATTTTTTTCTTTTGGTAAGTTTCAATTACTCTGATATTTTTCAAATTCAAATTTTGACATTTCACCTTTCACAAATTATTCACTTAATTTCAAATTTACTTAATATATGTAACTTACATTAGGATTCTTATCATAATGGTGCAGCGGCTGACGTCTCGCGTCTCCTGTTTGCAACTGCTACTGAGGGGCCCTTTCCTGCACACTTTTCCCTTTACTGTGGGGTGGTATTCCTGGGCGGTGATGCTCTTATGCGTTTCACCGGATCCTGGGGCCTAGGCTGCTGCTTCCTTTTTTCCTTGCGCCTTGTACAATAACCGCGTGGACGTTAAGGCTGTAGATGGTCGGTTTTTTTTTTTAACGATTGCGACTTTAAATGCGAATTTGTTAAATCACTTAGTCTTAGCGTTTTTTATTAGTCCTGTAAGGACTTTTACCGACACACACACGATATTAGCAACAACGAAGGCCCCACGTTGGGCGCCAGTTAAAGATTTATAGTTTACTTTACATAAAAAAAATCTTTTTATTTGGTCAACACGACCTTATTAATTGAGTTTATTTCTGAAACTGAATTTACAATTGTTCTTAACCTAAGAGCTAAGCTAAATGCACCGGACGGTTGCAACAGGATTCCGAGAATTCGCCAATTCCGGCTGCGCGTGTGCTGACACAGCGTCTGGGCTGTGGTGTGGGAAAAGTTGTGCAATTCGGCTGCGCGTGTGCTGACACAGTGTCTGGGCTGTATTGCTGACGAATGAGTTTTATTTATTGGCACTGTTAACGTATGCCAGGTTAACATACATATGTTTACGATATACCTATTGTTATAGTTGAAATGACCTAAATGTAATGTCACGCCAGATTTCTACTATTTTTAGTATAAATATGGGTTGTATGAGCTTCTTATGTTACAGTTGTAAAAGAGAAGGTTGAAATACAATTAATTTTTAAGCGTGATTCCACATGCTACGGAAACTTGTGTTTTTTCTTACTTTAACTATAGACAACTGTGGCGCGAAATCTTGAGCGCAACATGTAGGTAGGTATATGTACGTATTAATAAACAAATGTATGTACATATCTGCGTTCGTATGGAAGAGTAGCTTAACAATTAAGTAATCGCAAAAAGATGACCTTACATTTACATACAAGCTAAATACAAAAATGTATATTCATGTGCAGTTACATACATATACATGCACTTCCATTATAGGTTCACTACTTGCATATTTGCATGAATTTAGATCTATATTATACAAATAAATTCGATTTTTAAAAAAATTTTAATGAAACTTGAACTGAATTTGATTAATTGTATACATATCTCTGAATAAGCACTCATGTGTTACGTATGTATGTATGTACAAATGTACATTCTAGTACATACATATATAAAATAATTTAGCGGACATCGTTAAAATACAGGAGTTTATGTCAACAATGCCGGTTGCCCGGCGCAAAGCCAGGTAGCCAGCGGCATTACCAGAGAACAGCGTCTTAAAAATATCAAATTCTTTAAAGTTGGCGTAACGTAGTTTAGTGTGGAAAAAGGTTTTTGGAGCATGGAGGGAGGTTCGTTAAAAGAAGAGTCTGTAAGGGACAAAAAAACTGAAATGATAATGAGAATACATAAATAGTACTTCATAGCACTTACTTAAATTGGGTTGGACACGATGTAGTCTTTCAATTTGTCCCTTAGAGCAAATACACCTCTCGTTGCATTGTTGCAAGTCATGCGTCCATGGTTTCGTAACGGTGTTGAAACATCATTTCTCCACAGACCATTTACGATTTCTTCGCCATCATATCTGTCTACATAATCTGCGGGACAGTAACTACCATCGTTGAACTTTACAAAGTTGTGGAGAACCACTGTCGCTTTCACAACTTTTTCTGCTGTTTGTGGATGCATAAACAATGGTGAAAGAAGAACTCTCCACCGAGCGCACAAAATTCCAAAAGCGTTTTCTATAACTCTTCTCGCGCGGGATAAACGCTTGTTAAATATATATCGATCAAATGGCAAACGTAATCCTAAATGCGAAAAAATGTAAAATTGTATATTAAATATGTTTTTATATACATATGTATGTATATAAGTATATTGAAATTAGTATTTACAAACCAGGATATGGTCGCATGATAAAATTTTTTAGCGGAAACGCAGCGTCACCAACCATAAAATGGGGGAATTTTATGTCCGTCCCAGGCAGATAGTCGTCCTCCGGTAGATCCAGTGTGCCATTCAATATATGATATGTTTTTTAAACATAATAAGGCTTCGTGAAGTAAACTTCCATAATGTCCATAATTATGCCGAATGTATGTATGTAAATACGTTTATAAAGTTCCGTGCGATTTTTACAACTCACAATAAACAAACGAAATGTATGTATTGTCAAAGTTTTATTGTGGCATACCTTTTGCGTTTATCGCTTTTCTGACAAAGTTACAAATGTCACGTAAAGCGAAGCAAGTCTTATGTGGCATGGCCTTTATGCGCACTGCTCGCTTTGCGCTGGTGTTCTCTCATCCACTTCTTTCTCTTTAGCATTACACGTATCAGTCAATGCAGTGTTCAGTCGCAGAAACAAGAAGTATTGACTAAGTGTACAATAGAGATCTGCATGCGGTGGCCGCAATTATTGTACACTTAGTCAATACTTCTTGTTTCTGCGACTGAACACTGCATTGACTGATACGTGTGATGCTAAAGAGAAAGAAGTGGATGAAAGAACACCAGCGCAAAGCGAGCAGTGCGCATAACATATGGACTTCGGCAAAGAAGTGTTTCAAGTGTTACACACGAAACAAACATACACTTTGTTTGACTTGTTGCCGAAGGCATAAGACACTGCGTTTAGCTTATTGCCGAAGGCATGACACTTTATTTAACTGTTTTTTACTGCAACAACAATTCAATGACACATTGATTGCATATTCCGCACAGCTAGACTACCAAAAACATGCTCTTGGCGCTAACAGCGAGGTACGCAATTGAACGATGGATGCATATGGTAAATAATTACATATTTACCTATTAACTAGAAAATAAATACAATTTGCAGCCTTGCACTTTTGCCTTTTATTTATAATATACTCCTTAGCGAATTATAAACGCACCACATATTGATAAATGTTCTCTAATTTACTTTTATTTAATTTAATTTCTGCGTAATTTTCAATTTAAATAGACTTTATTCTTTAACAAAACCCATATGAGCCCAAGTGCTAAACTTTAGACGAAATAGTTTGTAGCGCAACAGAATAACTGAAATTACGAAAAACGCGTGCCAGTCAAGTGTCGTTGAATTGTTGTGGCAGTAAAAAACAGTCAAATAAAGTGTCATGCCTTCGGCAATAAGCTAAACGCAGTGTGTTATGCCTTCGGCAACAAGTCAAACAAAGTGTCTGCTTGTCTCGTGCGTAACACTTTAATCACTTCTTTGCCGAAGTCAATATGTACATACGTATATGCAGGCTTAAATGATCATCACATGCGGTGGTGGTGTGCGCTTGCACTGCACGCTTTGCGCTGGCGTTCAGTCATCCACTTCTTTTAATGTAAGTAGGCTTAAAGTCAGAGAAACAGCATCGCATGCCGATCTCTGGTACGCATACATAAGTGTTCACACAAGTGGCATGTCATTTACTTCAATCTAGCACTGTTTTTGTTGGTCGAATATTTGTTCCGAATTAACGCGAGTATTACTTGCAAGATTTCTTTTTTCAATTTGGGTGCTTATTTCGTAAAAAATTATTTGCTAAAGCACAACTTCTTTCGATTTTGTATATGTGTTGTTTAAATTCACACACGACAGCACTGCACTTTTTTTTGGTTATCATAACCACACTTTTATTGCACTTGTGGTTATTATTGTTACTTTTCCCAGCTTCACGAACTCACTTTGCGTTTGCATAAACAACAAGAACTCACAATTGGTTCTTTTGCATATCCAACAAGGTTATTGCTGTGTACGAAAATATACATAAATACAAAACAAAAAATATTTGGTATACAAACATACATGCCTAGTTACAATACGGTTGGCGAGCAATAAATGAACATAATTTGATCTATTAATATAATAATTCATATACGTGCATTTGTTAATCGGTGTTTAGTTGGTGGTTGTTTTCGTTCTATTGCGGAAAACTTTATTTTTTGATTAAAATACAGTCCATTTGCATGTGATTATCCATGGAGTTTTTCAGCAATTGTCGAGTTGCCTGCTCAAATTGCGTTAAGGGTTGTTCTGAGGTCGTATTTAAATACAAGTAACTAAAATGGAAACATACATCCGCCTAGCATATTCGGTAATTGAATTTGACATGGATTTTCTTAGTACACCCCGAAGTGAGCACAATAAACATTCGCTGAAAATTCAGCAAAGCGAACTAAATAGCATATGGCAGAAATCCAAAGAACTCTTTGATCAGCTGCTGATCGCAGAGACCACTTCATCAAAAGATTTAATTACAATACGTAAGAAAAATAAAATTTGCTATACAGCCTTCATGCGGTGTATGACAAAAATAAATGAATTGTCCGAAACGTTGGAGAAAGAAGAAAAGAAAAAGAAGATATGTCAATTAAGTCTCATAATTTACATCTTCCACCTTGCGATATTGATGTGTTTAAAGGTGATTATTTGTCATGGCCAACTTTTCGTGACATGTTCACTGCTATTTATATACTAAACAAACGGCTTACACCAATACAGAAGCTTTACTATCTCAACCAGAAGACGCAAGGTGAAGCCAAGGAGATTGTGAAGAAATGCGACCTCACAAACGAAGGCTTTAACGTTGCCTGGAAGAATTTATGCGATAGGTATGAAAATAAAAGGATTCTTATGTATATTTCCATAAGTAGGCTGGTCTGATCTAATGTTATAGGTACAAGTAAAAACAATTTACTTTACCTTACGGCCCAACGTTTCGTTAAATCTTCTTAGCTTTATCAGGGGCGTCCTGTTTTTATTTTCCAACATTTGCATTACATGAAATAAAAACATATGTACACTAGGGTGACAGTTAATTTCGAAAGTGATATTTTCTTTGGTCTCAGTATTTTTTTGTGTGTAGTTTTATTTAAAAAAAATTCTAGTAAAACTTCAAGGTCGTAGGAAGAGGATTAGGGGGCGCGTCGGCCCCCCAAAGTTACACAAAATACGTTTTTTCACGCAAATTCTTACTTTGACTGCTTGTAACTTTCTCTGTGTTTTTTTTTTTTAAACATTACTGGCGAAAGATGTTCATTAATATGTCTACAATAACATCTGTCAATAACATTTTTGTCTAATGTTAATATTTAATGAAAAAAACTTAAATATAGGAGAAAAAGTACGCCTCAATGTCGATTTATTATACTTAAATAAAACTACTTATGTATATGATTTCTCTTTTTATTAATATTGTTTAAAGCACTTGAGACAATGTCTTTTTATTACAGTCCGGAAACCGATGGCGGTAATCGCTAACAATTTTTAAAACAAATTGTTTTTGGCGTTCATTTTTGGTAAATAGTTTATTATACTCTTCCATCAATTTAACCCCCCTTTCGGCAGTGTCATTTGTAACATTTAATTTTTTCATCAGTTCAGCCGCTTTACAATAAGATTGGTCCTGCTCCCATTTGTCTGGGTTTAATTTAAAAAAATCAGTATTTATTTGAAATCTTTCAAATAATGCTTCTGTTTCGGCAGAGACGAACTGTTCAATTCCGTCATGGAATATTTCAACGATTTCTCTATCATTTATTGTAGCTCGCTTTGTGTTTTGCTCTTGTTCAAAATCATTTTCCAAAGCCGCCACCATTTTTTGTTTTGAAAAAAGGGATACGTTGCTGTCAAAAAATGCAAGACCAACCGCCTCAGGGCTTAAATACCACAAGTGGTTCCTGAACTTTTTAAGAGCAACATAAGATATAGCAGCATCAATTTTTTTGAAGTTTTCAAGTTTTTGTAAAAATAAAAAATCTTGATATGGCGCTTTAATGGCCAAAGGAGCAGAAAACCACGCTTCGACATAGACTTCAGCAATAAAAACACAAATTTGACGAAGCCCATTTAATTCAGTTGCTGAAAGCTGGAACTCGTTACGGAATAAAAATATTTTTAGACAGTAAATCGCTTTTGCCATCCACCTTGCATGGTGAACAGCTCCTGGCGATCGAAACATTAGGCTGTTTGGATGTGTCTTTTCTGGTTTTTGACCCAGGAAGAGCAAAGTGAGTTCCAAGAATTCTTTATAGTCTTCCCTGGGTTGTTTTTCTTCCAAGATATTATTTACTGCACCGATAATGCGAACAGCAGACTCTTTCATGTACGTCTTGACAGTTGGATCGTTGATGCCATACTCATAGTTTTTAGCATCAATCTTAGCCCAAGCATTTTTTAATTTCTCAAACATTTTAACGTTTGGACTTCCATAACAGCTTATTTTTTCTTCGAAAACGCATCTTAAAACAATCTCGTATATATGATGACGGCATGGTAACCATAAAAGTTGTCTTTGTAAATTATTTTCAATTAACGTACAGGTACCATTGAAACGCCCAGTATTGACCGCTGTTGTATCAAACACTAAAGCTTTGATGTGATTTTGCAGACCATATTCATAAATAGCATCGCATACAGCGGATGCCTGTTCTTTTCCAGTACCGGAATCAAGTGCAGGTATTTCAAGAAGCTGTTCAACTTTACCGCTCGATATTATTATAGGCAACCTATCAACTTTATCATTTCCCGTCAGCGCCGGCAAAAGTTTACCATCCCAATGAAGGCAGATAGCGTCGAGCTCATTTAATTTTAATTTATTTTTTAATGCTGAAATTCTTTCTTCACGGATTTGTTCCCTTTCCTGGTGTACAGACGTTCGGTTTAAAATATAATCTTCAACATTATTACCCAGAGCTTCAACGAGTGCGCTTATTAGATGAACCGCATGTCTGTCACTGATTTTACAGACATCGAGTGCGGCCGCCAGTTTTGGTGTTAGTATTTTATTTGTTCCCCTACATTTTTTGGCTGGAGGTTGACTACAACGTGGGTCACATTCCATATCTGGAAAACTGTTATCATTCTCTGAAGATTCAGATGACAGCAACTCTGCAGTTTCATCTAATAAAAACGACTTAATTTAAAGAAAATAAAAAATAAACAATAACATACAACGAACCAATTAATGCAATTTCACGATTATTCCGCTCCACTTGTTGTAATAAATTGTTGTTGCGTTCTTCAAGTCGGCACTCTCGGCGTACTTCTTCGTAATCGATACCATACATAAAGCCTGGGCGCCCCGTTTTTCGTTAACTTATCAAGAAATCAATATCTTCTTGATTCGACATTATTTTTAATGCACTTGCATGCGCCACGTCAAAAAGCATATCCAATTTTTCTTTCCACGTGTTTACTTTGCTCTTATGGAAATTAGAAGTCTTCTTGGAATCTTTTTGAAAGCTTTGCCATTCTTTATACAATTTCTCTACATTTGTAATGCAGTGTTGTTTATCCTTGACCGGAATGCGGGCTTTTTCCCAGAACACGAATAGTTCTTTTACAACTAAATCTGAACTTTCCCGTAAATTTTTTTTTACTACACGTAAATTGAAAAACAAAACTTTCAACACTTCTATATTGGAGGGTAGTTTACTTCCCGTTAATGAGTTGGTACAATAACCAATTAAATATATGCGTTCACGTAAATTTCTAGCAGACATTTTCGACTTTTCACATTCAAATATTCACTTCGAATGATTTTTTTGCAAATTTAATGCTATTAAAAAATGTTTGCGGCTGCTGCATATAACTGTAAAATAAGAATCTATTTTCCGAGAAACATTGGTGCTGATTTTTTGTCGGTAGCTTACGCAAGCATTGAGAATAATATTGTTGAGGTTGTAACGGGAATATTCTCGGTCACAATTGTCAATATTATAGATCGCTTCAGCATACAGGCAAAAAAAATTTGAAGCAAACTTTTAAAGACAATTCTTACACTTGAAAACAAAAGTAAACAAAAAAAATCTGAAGTTCGGACTAGCGAGGTCTTACTGTATATAATTGTTGAAGCTACTCTTACGTAAATCATAAGGAATTTTCTATATGAATCTTTAATTAAATAAATCTGAACAAAATCCAAAATTTGAATCATAGTAGTTTTATTTAAGTATAATAAATCGACATTGAGGCGTACTTTTTCTCCTATATTTAAGTTTTTTTCATTAAATATTAACATTAGACAAAAATGTTATTGACAGATGTTATTGTAGACATATTAATGAACATCTTTCGCCAGTAATGTTTAAAAAAAAAAACACAGAGAAAGTTACAAGCAGTCAAAGTAAGAATTTGTGTGAAAAAACGTATTTTGTGTAACTTTGGGGGGCCGACGCGCCCCCTAATCCTCTTCCTACGACCTTGAAATTTTACTAGAATTTTTTTTAAATAAAACTACACACAAAAAAACACTGAGACCAAAACAATAAAGAAAAAAAAATACTCCATACATTTAATTGTCACCCTAGAATACATACATACATACATATGTATGTATGTACATTCATAAACTTTTTCTCCACCCAAACTTTGTTCATACATAGTTGAGCATTTATTATAGATACTAGGTAATATTAAAAGGTATTTAAGTACCTACCATATGGATGTATGTACATATATGTACATATATACATTGATATATGTATGTATATGTACATACCTGTGCATCAATATAAACCCCCATTCAACATAATATAAATCAATATTCTAGCCATTATATGTATGTACATACATACATATGTATATACTTATCTATGCATACATATACAAAATGCAGAGCTAAGTTTGTTCATATGTACATATGTACATACATACCTATTTATATAAATTCTTTAGATATATATCTATATAAATGCTTATAAAATCAAATGTACTCGTAGTTACAAAATCATATACATAAATCAACCTTGACCTACATACATATGTATGTAGGTACATCACATGCCAAAATATAAATTCAAGGACAAATGACGTCTTTGTAAATACAAATATACGCACATACTTATACTTATTTATACATATTTACATATCGTAGTACGCACACTTCTGTCCTCACTTCCCGCATCAACTGCTAAATCAACAGTTACACCAGCGCTATAAATCCTAAACCATTTCATTCATAAATTGCGCGTGCGTAAAACTCATATCATTCATAAATTGCAGCACAACTTAAAATCTGCCAGCGAAGCACATTTTTCGCGATCTTGCAAAAATGTATAAATTTGAACATTTTCGTCATCATTTTGCAAGTACAGGGACTTTGCCTATTTCTGGCCCAGTCCAGCAAATTTGTGGTTAACAAATAATTGAAAATACGTACATATATTAGGCATTATCCACCTAATACGAGATTACTTTACCAAACTTATATATAATTTATCAATATTTAACAACTACAAACCATTCTTTTGTAAAAAACGATTGAAAATATATCAATGCATTCGGTATAATTTTGCAAAATTTTTATGAGCCCATATACATACATACATATAGTATATGTATGTAAATATGTAGTCGAATTTTGTCGCATTTGAACAACAGTTAATCATCACTGAATTTGCAAACCATTTACTGCAATTTGTAGTCGGAGTAGGAAATCTACTACTTTATGAAAAGTAGTTACAGAAATTCATAATTAATTTTCACTTTTAATTTATTTAAAAAATTTAACAAACTATATCCCACCTTAATAACTATTAAGCAGCTATATATTATTGATTTTCTCCAGTTAAACATCTCTGAGAGTTTAATCGTATATTTCTATAATACTCCAATTTTTCCTTGCACCTACTGCGAAACGAAAAGTATTTGCACCCAACACTAATTTATGGGGTGGTTTATTGCCTTCGTCTCGGAGCAGAATTGTCGGAAATCCGAGCAGAAGCAAACATTCAGTGCTCAATGGTAGTTTGCGGGCACGTGAACAAATGTACGTCTGTGTATATTTATATTTGTTTGTACATATATAAAACACTTGCGTATGCTACGGAATTTGTGATTTTGGCGGAGGTTTGCATATTTTTGTTAGATTTCAATATCTTACGAGAAGGATCAACATTTCATGGTATAAAATTTATTTTAATCTTTATTTTAAAAACTTTATTTAATAATAAACAATTTACCAATTAATCACAATTTTATAAAAATATTTATTTTAATAGATGGAATGAATGGGAAACGTACTAAAATAAGAGAAAAATATACTGAAATAAATTAAAAACATTCTGAAATTAAAAAGATATAAAATTATTTGCTTATTAGAGAATATTTGAAAAAAATGTGTTACGAAAATGGTTGCAAAGAGAAAAAGAGTTGCAAAAGTGTCATTCTTATAAATATTGACACTTTTTCACACTACCTAAAATATTAGAGTTTCCAGAAAAGGCTCGATAATGTTGTAATTTTATTTGACGAATTTAAAGAAGAAAATATATATTTATATGGTAAGCCAAATAGAAAATTACGAACTCTATTAAGATTGGTCCGAATACTCTATTAAATTAAGTTATTGCGTTTTACCTAAGAGGGTTATTCTTATTTAAATTGCATATACATAAATTTAGGACGAGTAGTCGATTTAATGAACTATAACCGTCTGGGGTATAAAAAAGCAAGGCTCTGTTGCAAAACTAAGGGGTATCTGTGGAAGAAAACTAAAGAAAAGCTGTAAAGAGAAAAGACCTTAAAAACAAGAAAAGGTGTAGAGAAAAAAACCTGAAAAGAGAAGAAACGCTGAAAAAAGAGCAAAGCTGTAAAGAAATTCTGAAGTAAAAATTATTTACATGATTAATTATATTGCATAGTAATATATTTTTGAGATAACTTTTACTTACCATAAGAAACATTACTACTTTCATTGTCGGGATCTCGGCCTACGGATTACAACTGTTTTAGCTTATCCATCTGTTTTTGACATCTTGCAACCTCTGTTTGTTCGCGGAACAACCTTTTTGAGTTTTTAAAAAGAAGAACAGTGATCAAGAAGTTCAAAATCTTTATTCGGTGTTCTCGACATTCGCCAGAGACGAGGAACCACTCAGGAAAGACTTGCTCGGTTTTTTCTTTGATGGTGGATAACAATTGTTTATTTTGGGAACGGACCCTTCTTTTTCTCTATAACTGAAAGCTATCATATATAACTTTCCTATTTTTAATACAAACCAAGCCTCATCCAAACTCAAAGCAACCCAACACCTCCATTTCTCTCTTCCAAAACAAAACCCATTTATTTCGTGCTGACAATAGGAATTTCTTATTTCAATACTTTTATTGCAACTCGCAGGTTGCCACACCTTCAAAACTAACACAACTATTTTCATATTTAATACTTAACAACAATAGTTCCTCTATACCCGATATGTGAGCGTATTTTGCGAAGAGATGTCGGTACCAGATCATCTGGAGGCGGCACACTTCGAAAACCCTGTCTTCTGGATTGACAAGCCGTAAATCGGTGTCTTCCGTGAAGTTTTTTGGTATCTTTGTGTTTTCGTCATGACCTTGGCGCATTTTTCGCATTTCAGTTTACACAAAATTTTTTGGTAAATACCATAGCCAGTGTAGTACCGTTGCATCTGAGTTTGAATCAGCATCGGCATTGTATTTTACGAAAAAACAATTTTCACATGTCCTTATATAGTGTTTGGTGCATTTCGGAGCAAAGCAATGGTCACAAACTGCTGTTGTTTTGTTGTCGGTTTTAGCAGTTTTGCAGGTTTCACACCGTCGTTTCAAAGTATTGATCTGGGGAAAAAGGGAACCATTCACTATGTTTGAAAACTATTTTTTTTTGTCTTAAAATGAATTAAGGAAACTTACCTGTACTGCTGGACGCGATCTTGGCACTGCAGGAACCCGTTTGAAATCTATCAAGTCCATTGCAATTTTTGTTGTAGAATTAATTTTTGCTTTGCATCGGTTGTGCAATTGGTTCTGTGATAGCTCCATAGAGAGCTCTTTCAAAAATATTTTACGCTTTTCAGACTTATTTGTGTTCCAGGTAGGGTGACTATGCTCAAAAAGCCTGAACGCTGAGAGCCCAGCAACATCCAGCATATTATAAAATAATGCCATGGGCCAGCGGTTTGTTTTTCTTTTGCCAGTGAATCCACGTAGCATTTTGTCAAAAGTATGGACTCCACCTTTATGCTCATTATAGTCATGTATGACTTGTGGTTTTTTTGTCACAGGATTCACATCTTCGCTGGCATGGGCAGTTGAAAGCAGTAGCACGTCTTTTTTCGAATGTGTTGTAAAACTTACCAATTGCATTGACTTTGAAAAGCAGAACACTGATTCTAACATTCCTCTTTTTTTTGCTTCTTCAGAAGATGTAAACAGTTTTGGCAGTTGTGGCTTATTGCTTCTTATCGTGCCCACCAAGGTAGTATTCCGTTCAAGCAATTCCTCTGCCAAATCATCCGCACCGGAATATAAAATGATTGCAATAAAAGCATACATTTCATCCGCATTTGTTTCTTGCCAATATCTTAACTTCTTTGGAACTGCCTGCCGCATATTTGTCTCTATTACTCTTTTGGCTTTTCTATTCGTCTCAAGAGTAATACCTTCAACAAGAGACAAGGGGAAAACGCGTATGAAGGCATCTCTTTTGGATTCAAAGCTTTCCGTGCAATTTGACGTTGATTGTCTACGCATATCCAGTGCTAGTTCCGTTCGCCGTTTTTCAATTTGGCTTGGCATTGACCACCATACAGTTTGGTCATTCCTTCCTTGGGAACAATACTTTTCTCCACGATTTCCCTCAATAACCGAAATTGACAAATCATGAACGTTTTCCTCGGGATCCATATCTACTGCAGGTTCCTCGACAACATATTCATCAAAACGTGGATCTGGAATGGGATTCGCATTATCTTCTCCGAAGTCAGACTGATCACTGGGTATAGGTTCGTGGTCGCCACCAAATCTGGCTCCTTGTCCACCATCATCATCATCGCTCTCAATGGCGTTGAAATAATTTGAAATATTTTGCTCCTCTTCTTCCGTCAATTCTCGGCGTAGGTTTGCCAAATAAATCGCTAATTTCTCACTCATTGCAAAAAATATAAGTATAACTACTAAAAATCAAACGTTCACTTGAAAGTTTTACGCGAAACTGATGAAAAACGCACAATAACCACCAAAACCGTTAGAAATAACGGTTCGCCATATAAAATATATGAAGAAATATTATGGGCACTGTATAGCGTACTCACCATATAAAGTGCCGTAGCTGTCTTATTATCAAAGTTATACAGCTGAAATTTTGTCCACTTATAAACAAATCTACAATCTATTAGCCTGTTTACTAATTGAACTGCCTCAAATCCCGAAATCAAGCACCAAAAACTGATATGGGCACTGAGTGCCCAACTCACGGTTCTAAGGTTAAACAAACCAACTACAAACAAGAGCAACTGATCTGCCGCTATTTAACTTGTTTGTGTGGTTGTTGTTTGTGTTTTTATTTTTGCAAATTCTGTATAAGTATTTTACTTTATATTATAATGCATTTTTAAGGTGTGCTCATCCTTGTATACAAATGTTTGTTCATATTTCTGTTAGCCTAGTAAATGTTAATATTTTACAATTTAATTGAGCTCAAGGCCAGTTTATGGAAGATTTTTTTGTGAAAAAACAACAACAGTTTTTAATGGTTGAAGTTATAGTACTATTTCGGAAATCACCACATTTCCTCATCAGACTTCTTTTTGATTATTAAATTAAATTACTTTTTAATTTAATTTTTCATAACCACTTCTCTCAGGCTTTGAACCCGGGAGCTCGGAGTTGCAGAGCCAATACGCTACCTATTGTGCTACGCTAACCGAGTTGGCTGTTGTGTTTATTTCATCTTCCTTAAACAAACCAACTACAAACAAGAGAAACTGATCTGCCGCTATTTAACTTGTTTGTGTGGTTGTTGTTTGTGTTTTTATTATGCAAAATGTGTATAAGGTATTTTTACTTTATATTCTAATGCATTTTTAAGGCGTGCTCATCCTTGTATACAAATGTTTGTTCATTTTTCTGTTGGCCTAGTAAATGTTAATATTTTACAATTTTATTGAGCTCAAGGCCAGTTTATACCTTATACAGAATTTGCATAATAAAAACACAAACAACAACCACACAAACAAGTTAAATAGCGGCAGATCAGTTGCTCCTCCTTTTCTCTCAAATCTTCTCGAAGTATCTTCATAGACAACAACCGTGCCACAGTATACTGCACATCATGTGCTGAAGGATGGATATTAATACCTTGACTCGCGCGGATTTTATAAAAAAAATGTTCTAAAGCGTCTTGAGTAATTTTCCGGGCAAAACAAATCTTACTTCAGAATATTCAACAAAAAGGTGTTCCGAAAGTTTCTGAATTGATCCAACGGTGATCCAAAAGCCCTCTATACATTTAACCCGCGCGTTGTTTGGAAGTTTTAATCTTTTCAAGAAATCTATATGGGCGTTCATTCTTTTTAATTCGCCCGTATTACCGGGAGTTAGTGGGCATCTAATCGGATTATAAGAACCAATATATTTGCAATCAAGCTCGTCAAACAAGTCGTTCATGGTTTTGACAAAGATTTGCGTCGACTCAGCACATTTTACCACGTATTCATCGTTGGCGAATAAATTTTGATCTCGAGCCATCTGAATACCAGCCGCTACCGAATTTCTCAAAACTTGGGTTGCCCGGGACACACTCATTTTTTCAAACGAGTGTGGTCGAATGTGGGCCTTAGTCAATTTCGGACATATTTTAAAATTGTTACTCATCTGGTCAATCTCAAATAAGCCAATATTTGATGGTCCCTGGTCAGAAACTAAAGCTTTGACGTTAAGTCCAATATTTTTTAACATAGATATATTTTTTGTGACGATCGGTAACAAGGTGTTCGCATTAAGACCACTTTTGGAAATATAGTATGACAACACTTATTTCCAATTCGAACATAGGCCTTTGACCATAAAAAAGCAACATTTTTGTGCAATATTTGTTTCGCGTTGGCCATCCCCCAAGATCAACAAAACCATCAATTAAATCTCGAGATTTATTGTAGCAGAGGTCGGGTTTGATGTTAATTTCATCAAAATTAAGTACGCAAATGCGTTCGGGGTCGGACATATTTTGCACAAATTTGGCGAGATTTTTTATAACATTGGCATCAAAACCAGGGATGACATAACGGATGGGGCGCCAACGCAAAAGAAAAGATTTGTGGGGCAAGTAAAAACCGAGATCGTCACGCATGAAACCATATGCTTTAGAAGACATATAATATAATTTGGGCCAATGTTTTTTGTTCTTCTGTATATTGAGATTTAGAGCAGTTAACAATCATTTTGGCAAAATTGATAGCATCAAGGCTACACGATTCGTCCGCAATGATTGACCGAGAGCAAAAATCTCTATATTTCATTTTCTGCCTCGAGATTTGTAATGATGGTTCGGAGTTTTGCAGCGTTACGCTGATAGAACCGGGCAGCCTGAGCAAATTTTTCACGGCTGGTTGTGGTTTCAGAGTCGTCGCAATCTCCTCGAAACTCATGTGCGCGCCTCTTCTCTTCCAAAATGGAATACTTCTCAAACTCTTCTAAAGTTAAGTCATCATCGGTTTTTCCAACGCGAACATACGTTTTTGAAACGGGCGGGCACACCCACTCAGAGCCAGCACTAGGTGAGCGACTTCTATGTGCTGACTCTGTATTTAAGTTTAATGAAGGGAAATCTGGTTCCAAAAGTTTAATATGTATACATATGCGAAAACTCATCGAGTATATTATAAACATCCAAGTAGAACACTTTCAAAAATCTAACGAAAACTTAATGATTGGGCAAACGAATTAATTTTTAACATTTTTTTAATTAACTATTTCAGTTTTAATACCTACAAGAACACACATATACATACTTATGTATGGGCATACATTTCATGAAGTATATTAAAACAAACTCACATATGTACATATGTATCTCGCTTTTTGCCCTTACAATAAATGGTGTTTTTACACAAACTGTATATGTAGTATGTATGTACATTAATACATATGTATATACGTGACGCTATTTATATTATATTGTTTTCTTCTTTTTCTTGTCCGACAGGGTGAATTGTTGATTTTTGTTGGAACGATTTTCCGTCATCCCTTGTCAAGTTTGGTTTGGAGACAATTTATTTATATTACTTTAAAAAATGCACAACTTGCAAACAGTTCACCACATTCATATACACATATGTATTTACATACATATATTCACACACAAGTTACACTTTTCCTTAATAAAACTTCATTTAGCACTTTAAAAAATTACACATTATCACTTTGCTAATGAGCATAGTCGTTAAACTCCTGCAAAATTATAATGTACCCATATTCAACACACAGGTACAAACCTATTTATGTACAAATGCAACATATAAAAACTTACCTAGATTAAGGGTGGGAATTGCTCCTCCTTTTAGATATTTAGCACCCACTGCGTCAGGTTGAAAATGCTGGATGCAAACAAAAACATTTCTCGATGGAAGATCTTGGACAGCCGGGATTATTAGGTTTTCTCTTCAAATTTGCATAAGCGACGAATCCTTTGGAAAATTAAAGAAACGCGAATTAGAAGGGCTGTTACACCCACGAATCCGACATATCCGCGTATTAGGCAGTTTTCAAAGATTTTTTTATGATTTAAACAACTTTTACAAAAACTCAAGCGATCGCATAAAAATTCTCGAAGAACTAACTATCCGTTGACTTTTTCGTTTTGTAGTATTTCTATTTACCGTAATTTTATTAATCCAATTGAAAATCGAATTGGCAAATTTCCGAAACAAAACAAAAACGTAAGTTTTCATAAGAAAAACACCCACAAACACCAATTCGAATGTTAATATACTTATGTATATGTATACTTTACATTACATTTCTCTCCTGCTGCATTTTTAATCCCCTGCTGTTAATTTTGCCGACAAATTGTAGTGAGCTAAGACAAAATATGTATATCGTAGTGAGCTACGACAAGAAAATTAGTACACCTTAAAATCAGAGGAATGTGTGTCGGAATGGACTGAGATAAGGCTTCTCTGGCAATACACGTTCTCTGGTAATAGTATAGTTGCTGCTGCAGAAGCGTTTGGTCAATGCATAAACAATTTAATTTTAAATAAAAAAGACGCTGTGCAGCAGTAATAAAGCAAAAACGATTTGCGACAAAATATTAATGTTCATTTTTCTGTTGGCCTAGTAAAATGTTAATATTTTATAATTTTATTGAGCTCAAGGCCAGTTTATGGAAGATTTGTTTGTGAAAAAACAACAACAGTTTTTAATGGTTGAAGTTGTAGTACTATTTCGGAAATCACCACATTTCCTCATCAGACTTCTTTTTGATTATTAAATTAAATTATTTTTAATTTAATTTTCATAACCACTTCTCTCAGGCTTTGAACCCGGGAGCTCGGAGTTGCAGAGCCAATACGCTACCTATTGTGCTACGCTAACCGAGTTGGCTGTTGTGTTTATTTCATCTTCCTTAAACAAACCAACTACAAACAAGAGAAACTGATCTGCCGCTATTTAACTTGTTTGTGTGGTTGTTGTTTGTGTTTTCATTATGCAAATTGTGTATAAGGTATTTTTACTTTATATTCTAATGCATTTTTAAGGCGTGCTCATCCTTGTATACAAATGTTTGTTCATTTTTCTGTTGGCCTAGTAAATGTTAATATTTTACAATTTTATTGAGCTCAAGGCCAGTTTATACCTTATACAGAATTTGCATAATAAAAACACAAACAACAACCACACAAACAAGTTAAATAGCGGCAGATCAGTTGCTCTTCCTCCTCCTTTTCTCTCAAATCTTCTCGAAGTATCTTCATAGACAACAACCGTGCCACAATATACTGCACATCATGTGCTGAAGGATGGATATTAATACCTTGACTCGCGCGGATTTTATAAAAAAAATTTTCTAAAGCGTCTTGATTAATTTTCCGGGCAAAACAAATCTTACTTCAGAATATTCAACAAAAAGGTGTTCCGCAAGTTTCTGAATTGATCCAACGGTGATCCAAAAGCCCTCTATACATTTAACCCGCGCGTTGTTTGGAAGTTTTAATCTTTTCAAGAAATCTATATGGGCGTTCATTCTTTTTAATTCGCCCGTATTACCGGGAGTTAGTGGGCATCTAATCGGATTATAAGAGCCAATATATTTGCAATCAAGCTCGTCAAACAAGTCGTTCATGGTTTTGACAAAGATTTGCGTCGACTCAGCACATTTTACCACGTATTCATCGTTGGCGAATAAATTTTGATCTCGAGCCATCTGAATACCAGCCGCTACCGAATTTCTCAAAACTTGGGTTGCCCGGGACACACTCATTTTTTCAAACGAGTGTGGTCGAATGTGGGCCTTAGTCAATTTCGGACATATTTTAAAATTGTTACTCATCTGGTCAATCTCAAATAAGCCAATATTTGATGGTCCCTGGTCAGAAACTAAAGCTTTGACGTTAAGTCCAATATTTTTTAACATAGATATATTTTTTGTGACGATCGGTAACAAGGTGTTCGCATTAAGACCACTTTTGGAAATATAGTATGACAACACTTATTTCCAATTCGAACATAGGCCTTTGACCATAAAAAAGCAACATTTTTGTGCAATATTTGTTTCGCGTTGGCCATCCCCCAAGATCAACAAAACCATCAATTAAATCTCGAGATTTATTGTAGCAGAGGTCGGGTTTGATGTTAATTTCATCAAAATTAAGTACGCAAATGCGTTCGGGGTCGGACATATTTTGCACAAATTTGGCGAGATTTTTTATAACATTGGCATCAAAACCAGGGATGACATAACGGATGGGGCGCCAACGCAAAAGAAAAGATTTGTGGGGCAAGTAAAAACCGAGATCGTCACGCATGAAACCATATGCTTTAGAAGACATATAATATAATTTGGGCCAATGTTTTTTGTTCTTCTGTATATTGAGATTTAGAGCAGTTAACAATCATTTTGGCAAAATTGATAGCATCAAGGCTACACGATTCGTCCGCAATGATTGACCGAGAGCAAAAATCTCTATATTTTTGTTTGAGATTTTCATTTTCTGCCTCGAGATTTGTAATGATGGTTCGGAGTTTTGCAGCGTTACGCTGATAGAACCGGGCAGCCTGAGCAAATTTTTCACGGCTGGTTGTGGTTTCAGAGTCGTCGCAATCTCCTCGAAACTCATGTGCGCGCCTTTTCTCTTCCAAAATGGAATACTTCTCAAACTCTTCTAAAGTTAAGTCATCATCGGTTTTTGCAACGCGAACATACGTTTTTGAAACGGGCGGGCACACCCACTCAGAGCCAGCACTAGGTGAGCGACTTCTATGTGCTGACTCTGTATTTAAGTTTAATGAAGGGAAATCTGGTTCCAAAAGTTTAATATGTATACATATGCGAAAACTCATCGAGTATATTATAAACATCCAAGTAGAACACTTTCAAAAATCTAACGAAAACTTAATGATTGGGCAAACGAATTAATTTTTAACATTTTTTTAATTAACTATTTCAGTTTTAATACCTACAAGAACACACATATACATACTTATGTATGGGCATACATTTCATGAAGTATATTAAAACAAACTCACATATGTACATATGTATCTCGCTTTTTGCCCTTACAATAAATGGTGTTTTTACACAAACTGTATATGTAGTATGTATGTACATTAATACATATGTATATACGTGACGCTATTTATATTATATTGTTTTCTTCTTTTTCTTGTCCGACAGGGTGAATTGTTGATTTTTGTTGGAACGATTTTCCGTCATCCCTTGTCAAGTTTGGTTTGGAGACAATTTATTTATATTACTTTAAAAAATGCACAACTTGCAAACAGTTCACCACATTCATATACCATATGTATTTACATACATATATTCACACACAAGTTACACTTTTCCTTAATAAAACTTCATTTAGCACTTTAAAAAATTACACATTATCACTTTGCTAATGAGCATAGTCGTTAAACTCCTGCAAAATTATAATGTACCCATATTCAACACACAGGTACAAACCTATTTATGTACAAATGCAACATATAAAAACTTACCTAGATTAAGGGTGGGAATTGCTCCTCCTTTTAGATATTTAGCACCCACTGCGTCAGGTTGAAAATGCTGGATGCAAACAAAAACATTTCTCGATGGAAGATCTTGGACAGCCGGGATTATTAGGTTTTCTCTTCAAATTTGCATAAGCGACGAATCCTTTGGAAAATTAAAGAAACGCGAATTAGAAGGGCTGTTACACCCACGAATCCGACATATCCGCGTATTAGGCAGTTTTCAAAGATTTTTTTATGATTTAAACAACTTTTACAAAAACTCAAGCGATCGCATAAAAATTCTCGAAGAACTAACTATCCGTTGACTTTTTCGTTTTGTAGTATTTCTATTTACCGTAATTTTATTAATCCAATTGAAAATCGAATTGGCAAATTTCCGAAACAAAACAAAAACGTAAGTTTTCATAAGAAAAACACCCACAAACACCAATTCGAATGTTAATATACTTATGTATATGTATACTTTACATTACATTTCTCTCCTGCTGCATTTTTAATCCCCTGCTGTTAATTTTGCCGACAAATTGTAGTGAGCTAAGACAAAATACATATGTATATCGTAGTGAGCTACGACAAGAAAATTAGTACACCTTAAAATCAGAGGAATGTGTGTCGGAATGGACTGAGATAAGGCTTCTCTGGCAATACACGTTCTCTGGTAATAGTATAGTTGCTGCTGCAGAAGCGTTTGGTCAATGCATAAACAATTTAATTTTAAATAAAAAAGACGCTGTGCAGCAGTAATAAAGCAAAAACGATTTGCGACAAAATATTAATGTTCATTTTTCTGTTGGCCTAGTAAAATGTTAATATTTTATAATTTTATTGAGCTCAAGGCCAGTTTATGGAAGATTTGTTTGTGAAAAAACAACAACAGTTTTTAATGGTTGAAGTTATAGTACTATTTCGGAAATCACCACATTTCCTCATCAGACTTCTTTTTGATTATTAAATTAAATTATTTTTAATTTAATTTTCATAACCACTTCTCTCAGGCTTTGAACCCGGGAGCTCGGAGTTGCAGAGCCAATACGCTACCTATTGTGCTACGCTAACCGAGTTGGCTGTTGTGTTTATTTCATCTTCCTTAAACAAACCAACTACAAACAAGAGAAACTGATCTGCCGCTATTTAACTTGTTTGTGTGGTTGTTGTTTGTGTTTTTATTATGCAAATTGTGTATAAGGTATTTTTACTTTATATTCTAATGCATTTTTAAGGCGTGCTCATCCTTGTATACAAATGTTTGTTCATTTTTCTGTTGGCCTAGTAAATGTTAATATTTTACAATTTTATTGAGCTCAAGGCCAGTTTATACCTTATACAGAATTTGCATAATAAAAACACAAACAACAACCACACAAACAAGTTAAATAGCGGCAGATCAGTTGCTCTTCCTCCTCCTTTTCTCTCAAATCTTCTCGAAGTATCTTCATAGACAACAACCGTGCCACAATATACTGCACATCATGTGCTGAAGGATGGATATTAATACCTTGACTCGCGCGGATTTTATAAAAAAAATTTTCTAAAGCGTCTTGATTAATTTTCCGGGCAAAACAAATCTTACTTCAGAATATTCAACAAAAAGGTGTTCCGCAAGTTTCTGAATTGATCCAACGGTGATCCAAAAGCCCTCTATACATTTAACCCGCGCGTTGTTTGGAAGTTTTAATCTTTTCAAGAAATCTATATGGGCGTTCATTCTTTTTAATTCGCCCGTATTACCGGGAGTTAGTGGGCTTCTAATCGGATTATAAGAGCCAATATATTTGCAATCAAGCTCGTCAAACAAGTCGTTCATGGTTTTGACAAAGATTTGCGTCGACTCAGCACATTTTACCACGTATTCATCGTTGGCGAATAAATTTTGATCTCGAGCCATCTGAATACCAGCCGCTACCGAATTTCTCAAAACTTGGGTTGCCCGGGACACACTCATTTTTTCAAACGAGTGTGGTCGAATGTGGGCCTTAGTCAATTTCGGACATATTTTAAAATTGTTACTCATCTGGTCAATCTCAAATAAGCCAATATTTGATGGTCCCTGGTCAGAAACTAAAGCTTTGACGTTAAGTCCAATATTTTTTAACATAGATATATTTTTTGTGACGATCGGTAACAAGGTGTTCGCATTAAGACCACTTTTGGAAATATAGTATGACAACACTTATTTCCAATTCGAACATAGGCCTTTGACCATAAAAAAGCAACATTTTTGTGCAATATTTGTTTCGCGTTGGCCATCCCCCAAGATCAACAAAACCATCAATTAAATCTCGAGATTTATTGTAGCAGAGGTCGGGTTTGATGTTAATTTCATCAAAATTAAGTACGCAAATGCGTTCGGGGTCGGACATATTTTGCACAAATTTGGCGAGATTTTTTATAACATTGGCATCAAAACCAGGGATGACATAACGGATGGGGCGCCAACGCAAAAGAAAAGATTTGTGGGGCAAGTAAAAACCGAGATCGTCACGCATGAAACCATATGCTTTAGAAGACATATAATATAATTTGGGCCAATGTTTTTTGTTCTTCTGTATATTGAGATTTAGAGCAGTTAACAATCATTTTGGCAAAATTGATAGCATCAAGGCTACACGATTCGTCCGCAATGATTGACCGAGAGCAAAAATCTCTATATTTTTGTTTGAGATTTTCATTTTCTGCCTCGAGATTTGTAATGATGGTTCGGAGTTTTGCAGCGTTACGCTGATAGAACCGGGCAGCCTGAGCAAATTTTTCACGGCTGGTTGTGGTTTCAGAGTCGTCGCAATCTCCTCGAAACTCATGTGCGCGCCTTTTCTCTTCCAAAATGGAATACTTCTCAAACTCTTCTAAAGTTAAGTCATCATCGGTTTTTGCAACGCGAACATACGTTTTTGAAACGGGCGGGCACACCCACTCAGAGCCAGCACTAGGTGAGCGACTTCTATGTGCTGACTCTGTATTTAAGTTTAATGAAGGGAAATCTCCTTCCAAAAGTTTAATATGTATACATATGCGAAAACTCATCGAGTATATTATAAACATCCAAGTAGAACACTTTCAAAAATCTAACGAAAACTTAATGATTGGGCAAACGAATTAATTTTTAACATTTTTTTAATTAACTATTTCAGTTTTAATACCTACAAGAACACACATATACATACTTATGTATGGGCATACATTTCATGAAGTATATTAAAACAAACTCACATATGTACATATGTATCTCGCTTTTTGCCCTTACAATAAATGGTGTTTTTACACAAACTGTATATGTAGTATGTATGTACATTAATACATATGTATAAGTTAAACTCAACAAGGTTAAGTTTATTTAAAAAAATAATTGTTTACGGCTGCAAACCGTGTACTTTATTTAAACTTCAAATTAGGACTAACTACAAGTTTTCATTTAACTTAAGTCTATACCTCTCAAACCTTCAATGTCACGTTGCAACGACAGGTGCCATGTACTGGCCTTGATTGAGGGTGTCGGGTGTCCAGACTTGTAGTCTGCGAATTCGGCGAATTCGGCGGATGCGCGTGCAAATATGTAATTTTCGAATGCAGGTGCACTGCATTAGCGTGGGAAAGAATTCGTGAGAATTTTAAATGTTAGTGACGTTAACTCCTCCCTCCTTAAAAACGCTTGTCCTCGAGCGTCTGGAAAATTTGGAGAGTCCCCGTTTCAGGTGTAGGGACTTGGGAAACGGCTTCTTGGTGCTGGTTCTCAGCGCTAGTCATTTCCGGGGTTTCTTCAACCAGGTTCGTTGATTTAAATCTTTTACAAAAACGATACTTTGCGCTTGCTAAAAGTACGATTACCATTACAATGATAATTCCTGCGGATATGCGGTTCACAGATCTTTCCATTTGCAGGGACTGAATTTCTGCGGTGTTATTTATATGAAGTTCACTAAGTGCTTCTAGTGAAAGTAGTTTTGTTAGACTTTCTTCAATAGGAGTTGGTTGGGCAATAGCCGGCATCACTTTTACTGCTGGTAATTCGAAATTTTTGTAAGTTCGATCATCGATAGATATTGATGAATTCTTGAAATTTATAATATAAGTTCCGTTCATAGTTCGCATGCCGTTTTCTGTTTTAATGTTGCCGTGATAGTCGTTCAGGAAGATGATTCCGGGAGCAATAAGTTCATATCTTGGAATATGGTGACAGTTGATCATGTGGCATGAAGATTTGAGGCTTTTTATTAAATTTGGGATACATGAATCATTTCTTAAATCTAACAATTCGTCTTGCTTACATATGCTAATTTGATTGTATTTTTTACATTGATTTTTTATTCCAAATATTTCTTGTTGGTTTCTTAGTACATTGTTAAATTTCAAATTTATCAAAACATTATTTTTTATTACCGATTTAATGATGTAATTATTATAAATTTCCTTGGTAGTTAAGGGTATCTTTAAAATGTATAAAATTGTTGTTGAATTACTTAATACACTAATTTCAGCTAATTCTAGAGCCTCTTCTACCGTATTGAAGGGCATATTTTCTTTATTCAATTCTTTTACACTTATTTCAATTTCTTTTTTATTTAAAATAATGGAATTAACAATTCCTATTCTTGCCCATTGAATGGCATATTTTATATTAACAATTTCTTCTTTTATTAATCGTATTTATTTTGGAAATTTAAAGCTATCTCATTCGCGATAGTATTGTCATTTTTAATAGAGCTTAATATGTCGTTGGTTACTTCAGTTAATTTATTTATTTGCTGTGTTAGAGCATTATTTACAAAAATTTTTTTGTTATTATTAGTTATCAGTTTCTCTAGGTTATTATTGATCATGTTCAAATCGTCGTGATCAGGGCTTCCTGCTAGGTATTTCCACGCAGTGCCGAGGATGTCTAAGGATCTTCTTGACCTAGGATTTTGGATAGGTTCAACGATTCTTAACATTTCTATTGCTTGTTGGGTTTCGTGTTGTAAGGTGGGATATATGGGATTTTCCGGTGGTAAGCTTTTATCCATTATTTTGGTAATATTTTCTAAAATGTCACGGTAGGCTTTGGTATCAATGATGTGGATGAAATTAAGGGTACCGTCCTTGATTTTGGAATATCCGTTATCTATGGTTATTAGGTGGGATGAGGAATAATCGTGGATCTGGATGTCTGCGTATACAATAAAACCGATGAGACTGAAAAATTGTATTTCATCGTAATTATTTATTATTTGCAAGATTTCTGGCTAATATCTAAAATCGTATGCCTATGGCATATTGGTCGATTTACCTTATTTTAAAATCGTACGCCTATGGCATATTGATCGATTTACTTTAGTCCTAAACTTGTTATCCTATTGTCTAATTAAACATATTTTGTTTTTATATTTATTATTTATTTCATTTTTTTTTTTTTTTTTGTTTTTGGTTCTTGTTATTGAGCCTTGATATGGCTTTTATGCACCGATCTTCCAGATTTAGTTGTAACAACGTTTCCTTTGTCTTCGAGAACTACTTCCTTCTTGTACCTTGGAGTGAGTTTATTACCTATTCTTCTATTGATTTTTACGTATATGATGTCATTACACGAATAAGTCTTCATTTCCGTTCTTTTTTTGTTGTGAAATGTAAGGTCCTTTTCCTGTTTATTAACTATATTTTCGATGTTAGCTAGTCTGTCTTTCTCGCCTAGTGTCGGGTCACTGTAAACGCTTCTGCCAAAAAAGGTTTCTATAGGTTTTCTCTTTGTCGTGGAGTGAATAGAGTAGTTATACTTGCAAATTGATTTGTTCAGTAATTTTCTGCTCTTATGCAGCGCATTATTTCGGAAAGAGTTGAATGAAATCGCTCTACTTGACCGTTTACGGAGCTGGTGTAAGGAGGAGTTTTGAAAATTTCGATTCCGTACTGGTTTTCTAACATATAAGTTATGGGAGATGAGCTCAAAGATTTTTCGTTATCAATAACAATTTTTTCTGGAATTCCGAAGGAAGTAAGCAAGTCCTGCAAGGGTTCCTTAATATCTTCAGTCGCCCTTGACTTTACAATTTTAGCTTGTGCGTACTTAGAAAATTTGTCTATGGCGGTAAGGATTACCCTGTTATTAGTGTGATAGAGGTCGATGTGGACAATATGCCCAGGATAATTTGGAATAGGTGTGGCTTTTAGAATTATTTTTGGAGGATGTCTTTCATATTTATTTTCTTGACATATCTTGCACTGTTTGGTTATTCTCTTGACTTTAGAAGACATTTGGGGAAAATAAAATTTCTCTAGAATTTGGGCTTTATTTTCTATGGGATTCCTGTGTGCTCTTTTATGTTCTTTAATTATTTCCGTTTCCTGTTCTAATTCGTGCACTAAATCTTTTACTATTTTCCGTGTGTATCGTATCTTGTACCTGCTAAAGTGTATTGGATAAATAGTTTGTATTTTGCCTAGGATAGAATCTTCTGTAACTATTGCATTTGTGACTGAAGGGTTCAGGTAGCGTTTTAGGTAGTTAATTAATATTTCCTCTGTATATTCGGGCTCTTCGATAATATGTCTGTGATAGGTTGGGAAAGGTATTTTAAACTGGTATGATGGGGTGTCTGCAGTCCTTAGAAATAACTGGTTTTTGAAAACGTTAATAGGGGCGTCCGTGTACTGAATTAGGTTTTGGGGTGAACTCTCGTCACTATGTTGAGTTGCAGATAAAGAATTTATTTGCTCTTGCTGTGGAGGTCGGGATAGTCCGTCTGCTACTACATTTGTTTTGCCGGGTTTATATTTCAATTCATAATTATACTCTTCAAGAATCGCTTTCCAGCGTTTCATTTTATTGTTGTTGTTTTTATTACTAAGCGCGTATGTAAGTGGTTGATGGTCTGTATATATTTTGACTTTTGCTGAACCGTAAAGGTAATTTCGTAGAGATTTCAATGCCCATATGATGGCGAGCATTTCTTTCTCGTTAGCAGCATAATTTTCTTCTGTTTTTGAAAGAGTCCTAGAAATGAAAGTGATTGGTCTATCTTCTTGAGACAGAACTGCGCCTATTGCGTAATTGGATGCATCAGTTGTGAGCTCGAAGTCTTTATTTAAATTGGGGTAGGTTAGCATAACTTCTCTTGAGATCAAAACATTTTTAATTTTTTTAAATGCAGCGAGTGCTCCACTGTCAAGTGTAATCTGTTTTTTTGCGGATTGAGTTTTGGACACACGTCCCTCTTCCCCTCTTAAAAGGGCTGTCAGGGGTTTAGCGAGCTTCGCATAGTCTTTAACGAAGCGGCGATAATAGCCTGATAGACCTAAAAAGGATCTGAGTTCCTTGAGATTCCTTGGAAGTGGGAAATTTTGAATAGTCGCGATTTTTGAAGGATTTGTTTTTATTCCTTCAGGCGTAACAATAAAACCTAGAAATTCTACTTCTTTTTCAAAGAATTTACATTTATCTAATTGCACCTTCATGTTCGCTTTCTCGAGAGTCCTGAAAATGTTTTGTAAATGAGCTGCGTGTTCGTTCTCGGATTTGCTAAATATAATAATATCGTCTATGTATACGTAACAGCATTGTCCTATATGGTCTCGTAAAATGTCATCTAATGTTCTTTGGAAAATTGAAGGGGCGTTTTTTAAGCCGAATGGTAACCTGGTGAATTCGTACTTTCCATTGTTGATGGAAAAAGCAGTCTTTTCGACGTCTGAATTTTTTAATGGAATTTGGTGGAAACCACTTTTAAGGTCGAGCACTGAAAAAAAATTATTACTTCCTAGCTGGGAAAGGACTTCATTTATTTCGGGAATGGGGTAACGGTCTGCGATTGTTACTGAATTTAGTTTTCGATAATCGATAACTAGTCTATATTGTTTGTTGCCTAAAGAGTCTGGTTTTTTGTCCACTATCCAAACGGGTGAATTATAAGGTGAGCGGGATGGTCTAATGATTCCATCGTCTAAAAGCTTACCGATTTGCCTTTCTACTTCTGATTTGAGAGACATTGGATATGGATAGCATCGAGAATAAATTGGGTTGTCAGTTATTGTCCTGATTTCTGCTTTCACTGCAGTGGTATAAGTTAGCTTTTCATCAGGTTCTGAAAAAAGTTTGGAGTGCTGTGCACAAAGGTCATGCAGCTTTTCTTTTTGATCTTCTGTCAAATGTTCTGTCCTGATTTCTAAACTATTTACAGATTTGGATATTTGTTGCTTTATTCTAATTTTCTTTCCATTTCTAATGGTCAGATAATCTCTTGAAGTGTGAATTACTGCGTTTAACTGCTTAAGGCTATCATTTCCAAGAATACCATGAAATGATTTTAGTGAGGGAAGAATGAAAAATTTCAAGTTTTCGTCATTTAATCCAAAAAGATTTAAGAATATATGGTGGGATATTTTAATTTTTCCTCCGACTGAGTTGGCGTAAAAAGTATTTTCATTTGGCAAGGGATTTCTAGCAAGTGAAGGTTGTATGTAATTTTTATTGGAGCCAGTGTCTATTAGAAATTTTAATATCTCTCCGTTACCAGTTTTACACTGAATATATGGTAACGTAGAGTGCGTTAGCCTAAAAAATGAACGTCGCAGAATTCTTCACAATTCTTTTGGTCTTCTTGGTCGTATTTGGAATATTGTTCGTAGTAGTCGTCCCAGGATTGGGTTTGTTCGGAGTCATCGGTGCGGGTGTCGTATCCATATTCGTTATCTTCGTATTGGTTTGCCTCAGTTTCAGTATCGTCAGGTGTTTGTGAAATATAATTTATTCTCTGAATTTTGTTAGGAATATTTTTGCTTAATTGAGTAGGCTGGGTTGGGGGTGGTCGTTTTGAAGTTGCATTATTATAATTTGGCCTATTCATATAGTTAATATTCCTCGTCCGTAAGGATTGGTCTACGTCCATAGGAGTGGGCGGTTTTGGCTGAGCTGGCCTTGGTGGAGGATTGCTATAAAATTGTTTATTAGTTTGCAAATTTGGCGTATAGGAATTTTGAGCCGGTTGGTATTGACGCGATTGATATTGTGGTTGTATGTTATTCTGATGCTGGTATTGAGGTTGGAAGTATAGGGGTTGCTGGGTAAATCGATTGATTGGAGAAAACGATTGCGGTATATGTGCAAGCTGCGGATAAAACGTTTGGTCAGGATATGGGAATTTTTTTGGTGGAAGTGGAGGTTTTTGCTGTAATTGCATTCCAAATGGTGCAGAAGGATGATTTAATTTTCTTGGTAAGCCGTACTGATTATTTGCATGCACAGCTCTGAAGTTCTGATTCTCCAGTTTTACACACAAGTGCAAGGCTTCGGGTAAGTCAGCTGGTTCCTTCATGCCAAGGAGCCTAGAAAGATCACCAGATAGTCCCCTAACAAAAGTATCAAGGGCTTTATCGCGGTACGTATGCGTAATAACACGCATAGCTTCCTCGCTTATATCCATGCAAGATATTTTGTTCAGAATGAGAGAAAGGTGGGAATATACCTCCGCATAGAATTCATGCACAGTTTTCCTGCCTTGTATTAAACAAGTCATTTGGTATTCCAACGTGCTCAAGTCTCTTTTGTCTGCATAATGCATAGTGAGACAGCGGGAAATTGCTTTCCAATTTAGAGGAGTGTTATAAGACTCCAATGCAGCATCTGCACTGCCCACAATTTTATTACGGATTACGTTTAAAATACCGAAATATTTAGGTGAACCTACGCTAGGTTCATAGATTTTAAGGATTCTCTCAACACTTTTTTTCCAGCTGCTGAATTCTGCTGGATTACCACTAAATTCACGTAAGGACCTAACAACGTCCGGAACTTTGTCCATGTCGGATAGGTTATTTCTATAGAGATCGTCAATGGTTTGGTCGGAAACTACTTGCTGTGCGGGCTGAAGGATGCCCCTAAGGAAGTTGCTATCGTCGGCAATTAATATTTCCGACATTAAGTCCCTAATTATACTCCTAAATTCAGGAGTGGCATTTGCCGTTTGCGAGGTGGAGGGGATGGGAGGCTGCTGGGGTGCTGCTGCACCTTGTGTAGGTGCACCACCGCCTGTAAGCAGGGAAGGTCGGATTATATTATTTTGTGCCATTTTCTTTTGGAAACTCTTATTTTGTTTTGTTAATTTAATTTAATATTCTCTGGAGGGTCCCCCTTTCGGAGTGAATCGCAGAGATATGATTATTTTATAAAGCTGGAAGCTTTTAGTTGTATTTATTTCAAGGATGTACAAGCCTTTTATATTATATATTTTTGAATTTAGCACTTAAAAAAATTGTGATGTACGTGGAATCTTTTCTTTTGTAATAAAAGAAGAAATTTTAATATTCAAATAAGTAATATATATATAATATCTAAAAATTTCTTAACTCAACTTCACTTATCTTTAAAAATTTAATTTTAATTAAACTATAAAATTTCAATTTATAATATTTATTTCACTTTTCTTTTCTTAAAAAATTTTAATTCTAATTGAAACTTTAAAATTTTTAATTTATAATATTTATTTCACTTTTCTTTTCTTAAAAAATTTTAATTTTAATTGAAACTTTAAAATTTTTAATTTATAATATTTATTTCACTTTTCTTTTCTTAAAAAATTTTAATTCTAATTGAAACTTTAAAATTTTTAATTTTATTACACTCTTTCTCACTCTTAATTCTATTTCTTATATTTAGTCTCTTACTTAGCTAATCCCACGGCGTACGGGGCTGCTCCTTTTTGCATTGCTTAGCTACTGGGGTCCACCGTTGCGCACTCTGCGTGGGTGCGTGGCTGTCTTCTACCGAAGCTCTCCACTGAGTCCTACCAGTCTCGTTCCGGCACTACTTGAGGGCCTGGTCTTCCAAAGATTGCACTTTAACACGGAAAAAACCCGGTTTCCTTTTTATAGGAAGCGCGCGGCACTACTTCAGGGCCTACTTATTCGGACGAACGCGACTGGGCCGTTGGGCGCCAGTTAAACTCAACAAGGTTAAGTTTATTTAAAAAAATAATTGTTTACGGCTGCAAACCGTGTACTTTATTTAAACTTCAAATTAGGACTAACTACAAGTTTTCATTTAACTTAAGTCTATACCTCTCAAACCTTCAATGTCACGTTGCAACGACAGGTGCCATGTACTGGCCTTGATTGAGGGTGTCGGGTGTCCAGACTTGTAGTCTGCGAATTCGGCGGATGCGCGTGCAAATATGTAATTTTCGAATGCAGGTGCACTGCATTAGCGTGGGAAAGAATTCGTGAGAATTTTAAATGTTAGTGACGTTAACTTATATACGTGACGCTATTTATATTATATTGTTTTCTTCTTTTTCTTGTCCGACAGGGTGAATTGTTGATTTTTGTTGGAACGATTTTCCGTCATCCCTTGTCAAGTTTGGTTTGGAGACAATTTATTTATATTACTTTAAAAAATGCACAACTTGCAAACAGTTCACCACATTCATATACACATATGTATTTACATACATATATTCACACACAAGTTACACTTTTCCTTAATAAAACTTCATTTAGCACTTTAAAAAATTACACATTATCACTTTGCTAATGAGCATAGTCGTTAAACTCCTGCAAAATTATAATGTACCCATATTCAACACACAGGTACAAACCTATTTATGTACAAATGCAACATATAAAAACTTACCTAGATTAAGGGTGGGAATTGCTCCTCCTTTTAGATATTTAGCACCCACTGCGTCAGGTTGAAAATGCTGGATGCAAACAAAAACATTTCTCGATGGAAGATCTTGGACAGCCGGGATTATTAGGTTTTCTCTTCAAATTTGCATAAGCGACGAATCCTTTGGAAAATTAAAGAAACGCGAATTAGAAGGGCTGTTACACCCACGAATCCGACATATCCGCGTATTAGGCAGTTTTCAAAGATTTTTTTATGATTTAAACAACTTTTACAAAAACTCAAGCGATCGCATAAAAATTCTCGAAGAACTAACTATCCGTTGACTTTTTTGTTTTGTAGTATTTCTATTTACCGTAATTTTATTAATCCAATTGAAAATCGAATTGGCAAATTTCCGAAACAAAACAAAAACGTAAGTTTTCATAAGAAAAACACCCACAAACACCAATTCGAATGTTAATATACTTATGTATATGTATACTTTACATTACATTTCTCTCCTGCTGCATTTTTAATCCCCTGCTGTTAATTTTGCCGACAAATTGTAGTGAGCTAAGACAAAATATGTATATCGTAGTGAGCTACGACAAGAAAATTAGTACACCTTAAAATCAGAGGAATGTGTGTCGGAATGGACTGAGATAAGGCTTCTCTGGCAATACACGTTATCTGGTAATAGTATAGTTGCTGATGCAGAAGCGTTTGGTCAATGCATAAACAATTTAATTTTAAATAAAAAAGACGCTGTGCAGCAGTAATAAAGCAAAAACGATTTGCGACAAAATATTAATGTTCATTTTTCTGTTGGCCTAGTAAAATGTTAATATTTTATAATTTTATTGAGCTCAAGGCCAGTTTATGGAAGATTTGTTTGTGAAAAAACAACAACAGTTTTTAATGGTTGAAGTTATAGTACTATTTCGGAAATCACCACATTTCCTCATCAGACTTCTTTTTGATTATTAAATTAAATTATTTTTAATTTAATTTTCATAACCACTTCTCTCAGGCTTTGAACCCGGGAGCTCGGAGTTGCAGAGCCAATACGCTACCTATTGTGCTACGCTAACCGAGTTGGCTGTTGTGTTTATTTCATCTTCCTTAAACAAACCAACTACAAACAAGAGAAACTGATCTGCCGCTATTTAACTTGTTTGTGTGGTTGTTGTTTGTGTTTTTATTATGCAAATTGTGTATAAGGTATTTTTACTTTATATTGTAATGCATTTTTAAGGCGTGCTCATCCTTGTATAGAAATGTTTGTTCATTTTTCTGTTGGCCTAGTAAATGTTAATATTTTACAATTTTATTGAGCTCAAGGCCAGTTTATACCTTATACAGAATTTGCATAATAAAAACACAAACAACAACCACACAAACAAGTTAAATAGCGGCAGATCAGTTGCTCTTCCTCCTCCTTTTCTCTCAAATCTTCTCGAAGTATCTTCATAGACAACAACCGTGCCACAATATACTGCACATCATGTGCTGAAGGATGGATATTAATACCTTGACTCGCGCGGATTTTATAAAAAAAATTTTCTAAAGCGTCTTGATTAATTTTCCGGGCAAAACAAATCTTACTTCAGAATATTCAACAAAAAGGTGTTCCGCAAGTTTCTGAATTGATCCAACGGTGATCCAAAAGCCCTCTATACATTTAACCCGCGCGTTGTTTGGAAGTTTTAATCTTTTCAAGAAATCTATATGGGCGTTCATTCTTTTTAATTCGCCCGTATTACCGGGAGTTAGTGGGCATCTAATCGGATTATAAGAGCCAATATATTTGCAATCAAGCTCGTCAAACAAGTCGTTCATGGTTTTGACAAAGATTTGCGTCGACTCAGCACATTTTACCACGTATTCATCGTTGGCGAATAAATTTTGATCTCGAGCCATCTGAATACTAGCCGCTACCGAATTTCTCAAAACTTGGGTTGCCCGGGACACACTCATTTTTTCAAACGAGTGTGGTCGAATGTGGGCCTTAGTCAATTTCGGACATATTTTAAAATTGTTACTCATCTGGTCAATCTCAAATAAGCCAATATTTGATGGTCCCTGGTCAGAAACTAAAGCTTTGACGTTAAGTCCAATATTTTTTAACATAGATATATTTTTTGTGACGATCGGTAACAAGGTGTTCGCATTAAGGCCACTTTTGGAAATATAGTATGACAACACTTATTTCCAATTCGAACATAGGCCTTTGACCATAAAAAAGCAACATTTTTGTGCAATATTTGTTTCGCGTTGGCCATCCCCCAAGATCAACAAAACCATCAATTAAATCTCGAGATTTATTGTAGCAGAGGTCGGGTTTGATGTTAATTTCATCAAAATTAAGTACGCAAATGCGTTCGGGGTCGGACATATTTTGCACAAATTTGGCGAGATTTTTTATAACATTGGCATCAAAACCAGGGATGACATAACGGATGGGGCGCCAACGCAAAAGAAAAGATTTGTTGGGCAAGTAAAAACCGAGATCGTCACGCATGAAACCATATGCTTTAGAAGACATATAATATAATTTGGGCCAATGTTTTTTGTTCTTCTGTATATTGAGATTTAGAGCAGTTAACAATCATTTTGGCAAAATTGATAGCATCAAGGCTACACGATTCGTCCGCAATGATTGACCGAGAGCAAAAATCTCTATATTTTTGTTTGAGATTTTCATTTTCTGCCTCGAGATTTGTAATGATGGTTCGGAGTTTTGCAGCGTTACGCTGATAGAACCGGGCAGCCTGAGCAAATTTTTCACGGCTGGTTGTGGTTTCAGAGTCGTCGCAATCTCCTCGAAACTCATGTGCGCGCCTTTTCTCTTCCAAAATGGAATACTTCTCAAACTCTTCTAAAGTTAAGTCATCATCGGTTTATGCAACGCGAACATACGTTTTTGAAACGGGCGGGCACACCCACTCAGAGCCAGCACTAGGTGAGCGACTTCTATGTGCTGACTCTGTATTTAAGTTTAATGAAGGGAAAGCTCCTTCCAAAAGTTTAATATGTATACATATGCGAAAACTCATCGAGTATATTTTAAACATCCAAGTAGAACACTTTCAAAAATCTAACGAAAACTTAATGATTGGGCAAACGAATTAATTTTTAACATTTTTTTAATTAACTATTTCAGTTTTAATACCTACAAGAACACACATATACATACTTATGTATGGGCATACATTTCATGAAATATATTAAAACAAACTCACATATGTACATATGTATCTCGCTTTTTGCCCTTACAATAAATGGTGTTTTTACACAAACTGTATATGTAGTATGTATGTACATTAATACATATGTATAAGTTAAACTCAACAAGGTTAAGTTTATTTAAAAAAATAATTGTTTACGGCTGCAAACCGTGTACTTTATTTAAACTTCAAATTAGGACTAACTACAAGTTTTCATTTAACTTAAGTCTATACCTCTCAAACCTTCAATGTCACGTTGCAACGACAGGTGCCATGTACTGGCCTTGATTGAGGGTGTCGGGTGTCCAGACTTGTAGTCTGCGAATTCGGCGAATTCGGCGGATGCGCGTGCAAATATGTAATTTTCGAATGCAGGTGCACTGCATTAGCGTGGGAAAGAATTCGTGAGAATTTTAAATGTTAGTGACGTTAACTCCTCCCTCCTTAAAAACGCTTGTCCTCGAGCGTCTGGAAAATTTGGAGAGTCCCCGTTTCAGGTGTAGGGACTTGGGAAACGGCTTCTTGGTGCTGGTTCTCAGCGCTAGTCATTTCCGGGGTTTCTTCAACCAGGTTCGTTGATTTAAATCTTTTACAAAAACGATACTTTGCGCTTGCTAAAAGTACGATTACCATTACAATGATAATTCCTGCGGATATGCGGTTCACAGATCTTTCCATTTGCAGGGACTGAATTTCTGCGGTGTTATTTATATGAAGTTCACTAAGTGCTTCTAGTGAAAGTAGTTTTGTTAGACTTTCTTCAATAGGAGTTGGTTGGGCAATAGCCGGCATCACTTTTACTGCTGGTAATTCGAAATTTTTGTAAGTTCGATCATCGATAGATATTGATGAATTCTTGAAATTTATAATATAAGTTCCGTTCATAGTTCGCATGCCGTTTTCTGTTTTAATGTTGCCGTGATAGTCGTTCAGGAAGATGATTCCGGGAGCAATAAGTTCATATCTTGGAATATGGTGACAGTTGATCATGTGGCATGAAGATTTGAGGCTTTTTATTAAATTTGGGATACATGAATCATTTCTTAAATCTAACAATTCGTCTTGCTTACATATGCTAATTTGATTGTATTTTTTACATTGATTTTTTATTCCAAATATTTCTTGTTGGTTTCTTAGTACATTGTTAAATTTCAAATTTATCAAAACATTATTTTTTATTACCGATTTAATGATGTAATTATTATAAATTTCCTTGGTAGTTAAGGGTATCTTTAAAATGTATAAAATTGTTGTTGAATTACTTAATACACTAATTTCAGCTAATTCTAGAGCCTCTTCTACCGTATTGAAGGGCATATTTTCTTTATTCAATTCTTTTACACTTATTTCAATTTCTTTTTTATTTAAAATAATGGAATTAACAATTCCTATTCTTGCCCATTGAATGGCATATTTTATATTAACAATTTCTTCTTTTATTAATCGTATTTATTTTGGAAATTTAAAGCTATCTCATTCGCGATAGTATTGTCATTTTTAATAGAGCTTAATATGTCGTTGGTTACTTCAGTTAATTTATTTATTTGCTGTGTTAGAGCATTATTTACAAAAATTTTTTTGTTATTATTAGTTATCAGTTTCTCTAGGTTATTATTGATCATGTTCAAATCGTCGTGATCAGGGCTTCCTGCTAGGTATTTCCACGCAGTGCCGAGGATGTCTAAGGATCTTCTTGACCTAGGATTTTGGATAGGTTCAACGATTCTTAACATTTCTATTGCTTGTTGGGTTTCGTGTTGTAAGGTGGGATATATGGGATTTTCCGGTGGTAAGCTTTTATCCATTATTTTGGTAATATTTTCTAAAATGTCACGGTAGGCTTTGGTATCAATGATGTGGATGAAATTAAGGGTACCGTCCTTGATTTTGGAATATCCGTTATCTATGGTTATTAGGTGGGATGAGGAATAATCGTGGATCTGGATGTCTGCGTATACAATAAAACCGATGAGACTGAAAAATTTTATTTCATCGTAATTATTTATTATTTGCAAGATTTCTGGCTAATATCTAAAATCGTATGCCTATGGCATATTGGTCGATTTACCTTATTTTAAAATCGTACGCCTATGGCATATTGATCGATTTACTTTAGTCCTAAACTTGTTATCCTATTGTCTAATTAAACATATTTTGTTTTTATATTTATTATTTATTTCATTTTTTTTTTTTTTTTTTGTTTTTGGTTCTTGTTATTGAGCCTTGATATGGCTTTTATGCACCGATCTTCCAGATTTAGTTGTAACAACGTTTCCTTTGTCTTCGAGAACTACTTCCTTCTTGTACCTTGGAGTGAGTTTATTACCTATTCTTCTATTGATTTTTACGTATATGATGTCATTACACGAATAAGTCTTCATTTCCGTTCTTTTTTTGTTGTGAAATGTAAGGTCCTTTTCCTGTTTATTAACTATATTTTCGATGTTAGCTAGTCTGTCTTTCTCGCCTAGTGTCGGGTCACTGTAAACGCTTCTGCCAAAAAAGGTTTCTATAGGTTTTCTCTTTGTCGTGGAGTGAATAGAGTAGTTATACTTGCAAATTGATTTGTTCAGTAATTCCTCGAAGCTACTGTGGGTATTTTCTGCTCTTATGCAGCGCATTATTTCGGAAAGAGTTGAATGAAATCGCTCTACTTGACCGTTTACGGAGCTGGTGTAAGGAGGAGTTTTGAAAATTTCGATTCCGTACTGGTTTTCTAACATATAAGTTATGGGAGATGAGCTCAAAGATTTTTCGTTATCAATAACAATTTTTTCTGGAATTCCGAAGGAAGTAAGCAAGTCCTGCAAGGGTTCCTTAATATCTTCAGTCGCCCTTGACTTTACAATTTTAGCTTGTGCGTACTTAGAAAATTTGTCTATGGCGGTAAGGATTACCCTGTTATTAGTGTGATAGAGGTCGATGTGGACAATATGCCCAGGATAATTTGGAATAGGTGTGGCTTTTAGAATTATTTTTGGAGGATGTCTTTCATATTTATTTTCTTGACATATCTTGCACTGTTTGGTTATTCTCTTGACTTTAGAAGACATTTGGGGAAAATAAAATTTCTCTAGAATTTGGGCTTTATTTTCTATGGGATTCCTGTGTGCTCTTTTATGTTCTTTAATTATTTCCGTTTCCTGTTCTGATTCGTGCACTAAATCTTTTACTATTTTCCGTGTGTATCGTATCTTGTACCTGCTAAAGTGTATTGGATAAATAGTTTGTATTTTGCCTAGGATAGAATCTTCTGTAACTATTGCATTTGTGACTGAAGGGTTCAGGTAGCGTTTTAGGTAGTTAATTAATATTTCCTCTGTATATTCGGGCTCTTCGATAATATGTCTGTGATAGGTTGGGAAAGGTATTTTAAACTGGTATGATGGGGTGTCTGCAGTCCTTAGAAATAACTGGTTTTTGAAAACGTTAATAGGGGCGTCCGTGTACTGAATTAGGTTTTGGGGTGAACTCTCGTCACTATGTTGAGTTGCAGATAAAGAATTTTGTGTTTTGCTCTTGTTCAAAATCATTTTCCAAAGCCGCCACCATTTTTTGTTTCGAAAAAAGGGATACGTTGCTGTCAAAAAATGCAAGACCAACCGCCTCAGGGCTTAAATACCACAAGTGGTTCCTGAACTTTTTAAGAGCAACATAAGATATAGCAGCATCAATTTTTTTGAAGTTTTCAAGTTTTTGTAAAAATAAAAAATCTTGATATGGCGCTTTAATGGCCAAAGGAGCAGAAAACCACGCTTCGACATAGACTTCAGCAATAAAAACACAAATTTGACGAAGCCCATTTAATTCAGTTGCTGAAAGCTGGAACTCGTTACGGAATAAAAATATTTTTAGACAGTAAATCGCTTTTGCCATCCACCTTGCATGGTGAACAGCTCCTGGCGATCGAAACATTAGGCTGTTTGGATGTGTCTTTTCTGGTTTTTGACCCAGGAAGAGCAAAGTGAGTTCCAAGAATTCTTTATAGTCTTCCCTGGGTTGTTTTTCTTCCAAGATATTATTTACTGCACCGATAATGCGAACAGCAGACTCTTTCATGTACGTCTTGACAGTTGGATCGTTGATGCCATACTCATAGTTTTTAGCATCAATCTTAGCCCAAGCATTTTTTAATTTCTCAAACATTTTAACGTTTGGACTTCCATAACAGCTTATTTTTTCTTCGAAAACGCATCTTAAAACAATCTCGTATATATGATGACGGCATGGTAACCATAAAAGTTGTCTTTGTAAATTATTTTCAATTAACGTACAGGTACCATTGAAACGCCCAGTATTGACCGCTGTTGTATCAAACACTAAAGCTTTGATGTGATTTTGCAGACCATATTCATAAATAGCATCGCATACAGCGGATGCCTGTTCTTTTCCAGTACCGGAATCAAGTGCAGGTATTTCAAGAAGCTGTTCAACTTTACCGCTCGATATTATTATAGGCAACCTATCAACTTTATCATTTCCCGTCAGCGCCGGCAAAAGTTTACCATCCCAATGAAGGCAGATAGCGTCGAGCTCATTTAATTTTAATTTATTTTTTAATGCTGAAATTCTTTCTTCACGGATTTGTTCCCTTTCCTGGTGTACAGACGTTCGGTTTAAAATATAATCTTCAACATTATTACCCAGAGCTTCAACGAGTGCGCTTATTAGATGAACCGCATGTCTGTCACTGATTTTACAGACATCGAGTGCGGCCGCCAGTTTTGGTGTTAGTATTTTATTTGTTCCCCTACATTTTTTGGCTGGAGGTTGACTACAACGTGGGTCACATTCCATATCTGGAAAACTGTTATCATTCTCTGAAGATTCAGATGACAGCAACTCTGCAGTTTCATCTAATAAAAACGACTTAATTTAAAGAAAATAAAAAATAAACAATAACATACAACGAACCAATTAATGCAATTTCACGATTATTCCGCTCCACTTGTTGTAATAAATTGTTGTTGCGTTCTTCAAGTCGGCACTCTCGGCGTACTTCTTCGTAATCGATACCATACATAAAGCCTGGGCGCCCCGTTTTTCGTTAACTTATCAAGAAATCAATATCTTCTTGATTCGACATTATTTTTAATGCACTTGCATGCGCCACGTCAAAAAGCATATCCAATTTTTCTTTCCACGTGTTTACTTTGCTCTTATGGAAATTAGAAGTCTTCTTTGAATCTTTTTGAAAGCTTTGCCATTCTTTATACAATTTCTCTACATTTGTAATGCAGTGTTGCTTATCCTTGACCGGAATGCGGGCTTTTTCCCAGAACACGAATAGTTCTTTTACAACTAAATCTGAACTTTCCCGTAAATTTTTTTTTACTACACGTAAATTGAAAAACAAAACTTTCAACACTTCTATATTGGAGGGTAGTTTACTTCCCGTTAATGAGTTGGTACAATAACCAATTAAATATATGCGTTCACGTAAATTTCTAGCAGACATTTTCGACTTTTCACATTCAAATATTCACTTCGAATGATTTTTTTGCAAATTTAATGCTATTAAAAAATGTTTGCGGCTGCTGCATATAACTGTAAAATAAGAATCTATTTTCCGAGAAACATTGGTGCTGATTTTTTGTCGGTAGCTTACGCAAGCATTGAGAATAATATTGTTGAGGTTGTAACGGGAATATTCTCGGTCACAATTGTCAATATTATAGATCGCTTCAGCATACAGGCAAAAAAAATTTGAAGCAAACTTTTAAAGACAATTCTTACACTTGAAAACAAAAGTAAACAAAAAAAGTCTGAAGTTCGGACTAGCGAGGTCTTACTGTATATAATTGTTGAAGCTACTCTTACGTAAATCATAAGGAATTTTCTATATGAATCTTTAATTAAATAAATCTGAACAAAATCCAAAATTTGAATCATAGTAGTTTTATTTAAGTATAATAAATCGACATTGAGGCGTACTTTTTCTCCTATATTTAAGTTTTTTTCATTAAATATTAACATTAGACAAAAATGTTATTGACAGATGTTATTGTAGACATATTAATGAACATCTTTCGCCAGTAATGTTTAAAAAAAAAAACACAGAGAAAGTTACAAGCAGTCAAAGTAAGAATTTGCGTGAAAAAACGTATTTTGTGTAACTTTGGGGGGCCGACGCGCCCCCTAATCCTCTTCCTACGACCTTGAAATTTTACTAGAATTTTTTTTAAATAAAACTACACACAAAAAAACACTGAGACCAAAACAGTAAAGAAAAAAAAAATACTCCATACATTTAATTGTCACCCTAATCTACACTTAAGTATGCACATTAGTCTATAGTTTTATAAGAGTTTTATATACGGTTTTTTATTTGCATATAAATAAACACTTTAATTTATGTATATATGTACATACATACATACATACATACATGTATATATAGTTGGTTGACTAGCAGCTGGGAGCTAGTACATCAATACATACATACATATGTATATATACATACAGTGAATTTGTGAAAAAAAGTGGCGATCAAAAGGACCCAAGTGTTGGAGCTCATCAACTGCAAGTCAGCGCTGGTGGACAATCTATTTACACAACAGATAAATACACAAGTTATTTTTTATTTATTTTCGTCGCCCTTCTGGGACGAACGAGTGTCCATACACAGCTACATACATATACGAACATACTTCAATAGTTGTGAGTGCGTGTGTACATGCATGGAATACAAAACTGCTAACAAGAAGAGCAGCAAACAGAAAGGTAGATTGCGAAGCCACTGTAGGTAGCTGTCAAACTTCTGATAGTGACGTGCAGATTGGCTCTCTCAGTAAACGTTACCTAATACGGTACTCGGTACGCGAGGTTAATAATTTAAACAAATTAACATTAAATTATAAAATCCGGTTATCCGAAATAAAAAGGCAATAAACTTATAAATACATATACATAATTCAAATAAAGCAAAACAGTAAAACTAATTAATATAAATAAAATAAAATAAAATAATAATAATAATAATAATAATAAGTAAAATATAAACAAACATCATAAATCAAAATATAAATTAAACTAAAAAAAAGCAAAGAAAATAAAAACAGACTAATTTAAAAGTAATAAATAAAGAAATAACTGTCTAGCCTGAATAGACTTCTCTAAACAGGGAGCTAATACAAAAAAACAAAAATATACAGTCGTACCGAGGGGGACTAGCGCAGGACGTCAACTCGCCTTGCGGTGGTTGGGTGCGTTCCGACCGCGCAAAAAAAAAAAAAAGGAGGAACTATGCCGGTAAATTCGGAGTCGGAGTCTCCTTTTATGAGGAGCTCGAGGACACTGAGGTCACCAGAGCGCCTCGCTTCCTCCACGCAGGAAGCTCGGAAAATTGCAGGAGGGACAGCCGCTGCTCGAGACGGGGACGATGCACATCCTGCAAACGCACCGCCAGCAGACGGGTCCAGAAAACTAGCGACTCGAATAGTGAAAGGTGTGAAAGTGAGGGTGCAGCGGGCGATGCTGATAGCGTCGCTGGTCTCGAATGCAAAAAAGCAGCGTTGGCGATGTATAAAAAATTTGAGGAGCTAAAACGGATGAGAGACACGTCAATCAACAAATGAAAAACGTCATAGCAAGCATAGGAAAACTCTGCGAAGTGATAAGGAGCAGCGGCACTCCATCAAGTAATACGTCGGTAGACACAAAAGCAACTCAAACGGAGCTCAAAGTTGAACCACCCAAACAGGGAAAAAGGCTAAGAGCTTCAAATGATGACGGTGTGGCTACGGAAAGGCCGAGTCAACCATCTGAAAAGCGCGTACGTGTCCTTTCTCCCCGGAGCGAGAATGACCAACAAAGAAAAAAAATGATACGTAGTAAGGAACAGCCCAAGGTAGACTCGAATATAGAAAAAGCAAGAGTTACAAAAAAACCGGCAGAAAACCTGAGCGCAAAGGGCCATTATCAGGAGTGGACACAGGTCGTGAAGCAAAATCGCCAAAAGAGCAAGTCCGCCCGTCCGGATGCTATTGTGGTTAAAAGCGCGGGAGAATGCTCATACGCTGATATACTAAGGATGGTAAAGACGGAAGAGAGCTTAGTAAGCTTCAGTGAAGCCGTCCAAAAAATTAGGAAAACGGCGAGCGGCGATCTGCTTTTCCAGTTAAGAAAGGCATCCGACACAAACACCGGCAAATTGCAGGCGGCTGTCGGAAAATTGCTGACAGGTAAAGCCGAGGTAAAGGTCCTAACTGAGCAAGTACGCGTGGCAATTCACGATATTGACGAAGTTACCTCCAGCGAAGAGATATGCTCAGCTCTGAACTCACTTAGCTGCGGCCTTGATGTAAAGACCAACAACGTTCGCTCTCTGCGAAGGGCATACGGAGGCACGCAAATCGCTACGCTTCTTCTCCCAACTGATACGGCAAAGACCTTGATCGAAAATGGGAAGGTTCGAATTGGCTGGGTGGTATGCAGAATAGGAGAAATTCTACAACCTATGCGGTGCTATAAATGCCTTGATGTCGGGCACATCGCGAAGAACTGCGCTAGTACCGAGGACCGCAGAGGCATCTGCTTTAGGTGTGGACAAGCATATCATACTGCTAAAGGATGCACAAGTACGCCCAAATGCCTGCTGTGCGCCAAGAAAGGACGGCGCCACATGGCTCCGATCCGCTGACGGCAAGGCTGCACTATGGATGTGCGGCAACGAACCAAAATATATGCAATGTGTCTCCTCAGAAACAGGCTTCGTGTGCACAAAAGTAGAAAATATTTACATATACAGCTGCTACATTCCAACCAGCATGCCGATTGCAGCGTTTGAAAGCATTGTGTTCAGCATCAGTAGGGATGCCAGCGATAAAAGAGATGTCGTAATAGCTGGCGATTTTAATGCTTGGGCGCAAGAGTGGGGTTTCCCTAAAACGTATCCAAAAGGAAAAGCGCTTTTAGAGGCCTTGGCATGCCTAGACGTATTTTTGCTAAACACGGGTACTCAGCACACCTTTAACCGAAATGGATTTGGGTCAATTATCGACTTCACCTTTGTGAGCAGAAGCTTGTATAGACAAGCAGATTGGGTAGTGAGTGACTGCTACACCCAAAGCGATCACGGCGCAATAATCTGCCATCTAAAATGTGACCAGGAAGCTTCCGGGGCTGGAAGCTATCATCCTTCGATTGTGACTTATTCGTCGAAGCGTTTCCCGTGTCTTAATACCAGGGGTCAGCAGAAGCCATGGCAAAGAAACTTATGACAGACATCCGAGCTGCTTGCGATCGTCAATGAAAAGATGCTCCTCTCGCAAAAATAGTAGTGCCGTTTACTGGTGGAACGATCACATCGAAGCGCTGAAGAAGAGCTGCTTGCAGGCTAGGAGATCTTTTCATCGCGCAAGAGGAAGAATAAACTTCATAGAAAGTCAAATAATATATAAGGCAGCACGTAACTTGCTCAAAAAAGCAATCAAAGATAGCAAGCGTCAGTGTTTTCTAGAGTTGTGCGATGATGCCGCGGAAAACCCATGGGGAACCGCATACAAGATTGTAATGAAGAGGCTCAAAGCCACCAAAGCTGTAGTTCCAACTTGCCCACTGTTCCTCAAAACAGTAGTAGATACTTTGTTCCCTAAACAGAGACGGCTGGTCTCGCCGGTGCATAATGTAAATCTACATTTATTTGAAAAAGTAACTGCAGAAGAAGTCATACAAGCAACAAAAAGAATGGACATAAAGAAAGCGCCTGGGCCAGATTGCGTGCCAAACAAAGTCCTAAAAGTGGCTATCGATCACAAAATGTCGTCGTTCGTCTCAGTCTTCAACGCATGTTTTGCAGAAGGTTGTTTTCCATCGATTTGGAAACAACAAAAGCTCGTGCTACTTCCCAAGCCTGGAAAACCCACGGAGAACCCATCGAGTTACAGACCGATTTGCCTGCTAGACTCTACGGGTAAACTCTTCGAGCGCATTATGTCCAACAGGTTGAAGGTAGAGATTGAGGCACTGGGTGGTGTATCGAATGATCAATACGGCTTTAGAAAGGGAAGATCTACTGTGCATGCTGTTACCGAAGTAACTCAGCTCGCGAGACAAGCAATCAGTGGGTCTCGATGGCTAGGAGGAGCCAAAGAGTACTGTTTGATTGTCACACTTGACGTGAAGAACGCCTTCAACTCGGCCAACTGGGAAAAAATCTTAGACACATTGGAACGCATAGGAGTATCACTCTACCTGCGACGGATAATAAGAAGTTATTTCCACGATCGCATACTCTGGTATGACACAGAGCAAGGAAGGAAGACGATGGATATTACCGGCGGCGTACCACAAGGGTCAGTCCTCGGCCCATTACTGTGGAATATCATGTACGACGGCATTCTTCGGCTGCGGCTGCCACAGGGTGTGAAGGTGATCGGCTTCGCCGATGACATCGCTGTGGTGATATCTGCCAAACACCTTCAACAGATATCTGACACAGCCACCACAGCAGTGGAGAAAATAAAGACATGGCTCGACCAACAGGGGCTAACGTTAGCAGAACAGAAGACAGAGTCAGTTCTTATCTCAAGCAGAAAAAAGCTGGAAGATATAACGTTCAGAGTTAACGGCTATCCTGTATCCACGAAGCCCGCGATAAAGTATTTAGGTATCAAAATCGATAGAAGGTTGACGTTTAAAATGCACCTTGAATACGCTAGAGACAAGGCAGCAACCACAACGACTTCTCTATCAAGAATTATGAACAACGCGAGAGGACCAAAGCAGCGAAGCAAAAAGCTGATGGCAGGAGTAGTTAGAAGTCAAATAATGTACGGAGCTCCGGTGTGGTTCGAGGCGGTAGGCCACTCATCTTACTTCCGGGGCATAAAGTCAACTTATCGCCTGTGTGCACTCAGGGAATGCAGTGCATTCAAAACTGTGTCCGATGAAGCAGCTCTGGTAATTGCAGGTATGTACCCAATAGACATTCTAGCTAAAGAGTCTGCATATATATTCACAAGGATGAGGGTAGCAAATGAAGCCGCACGCAAGGAAGCCAAAGACATAAGCCTAGCGGAGTGGCAAAATAAATGGGATCGCACGCCAAAGGGGCGATGGACACACCGATGTATACCGAATATAGAGCGCTGGATTCAAAGAAGCCACGGCGAAGTAGATTTTTACACGACCCAATTTCTAAGCGGTCATGGATGCTTTAAGTCCTATCTACATAGATTCAAACACGAGGTCGACCCTTACTGTGACTTCTGTGGTATCGGAGTAGTAGACAACGCGGAACATGTTTTCCTAATGTGCCCGCGCTTTATCCACGAGAGGAGCAATCTCCAATCAGCAGTTCGAGAAAACCTTTCACCACAAGCGATCGTTAATTACATGCTGATGGGCAAAGACGAATGGAATTTGGCCAACGGCTTTATTTCATCGACGATGAAGGTTTTAAGAAGTGAGGAAAGAAGAAGACGCAGAAGTTCCACTACCATATAAGATGAGGTAAGAGGTCTTGTGTGCCCTAATGCATCACAGCAGATTGGATCCAAGGCCGTTGCAACCGCCAAGTGGTGTATCCAAATCGTCCGTTCGGCCCAATGTACGAGCAGATTGGAATCTCGGCCTTTCCGACTGCTTAAGGCCTTCCGTAGAAACACAAACTCAGACGTGGATGCGGATTGGAACCTAGGCCGTTCCAACCGTCAAACTACGCAACGAGGAAAAAAAAGTATAACAAAAATAATAAAAATTTAATAATATAAAAGTGTTTTTCATACATAAATGCAGCATAGGAATTAATGCATCACAGCGGATTGGAACCCAGGCCGTTCCAACCGCCAAGTAGAGCATCCACAACCTCCGCTGGACCCAATAACCGAGCAGATCGGAATCTCGGACTTTCCGACTGCTCAAGGTCTTTCTGCCGAAACACGTACACTCAGGCGTCGACGCGGATTGGAACCCAGCGCGTTCCAACCGCCAAAGCTCCCAACGGGAGAAATATAATATTATATTCCATACAGTAATATACAAGTCTTTTTCAGTCATAGACGTAGCAAAGGATTGAAGAATCTGGGGCGGATTGGAACCCAGGGCGTTCCAACCGTCAAGAGCTACAACGCAAACCTGGACATCGTCCTGTTGGAAACTTTCAACTAATACGTTTACCTACATGGAATCACTCGTCGCATGCATATCTAAGTAAGTACATCGATGCCTTTTTTATATTAAATAACTTAAAGGGGACGAGGCTGCGGCCCAAGACAGCTTACAATAGACTTAGAACGTACGATCGAGCTTAGTGCTCAAACCACCTCCCGACGGAATACCTGACGGTGGTACCGGGGGGTTCGGTACATGACAGTAGGAGGTTTAGTGCTGGTTAAAGTCCCACACTGACGGGGTACATTCTTCGATGCTTCCTCCTCGTAAAAAAAAAAAAACATTTATATCCATATGTAAATAGCATAGGAATGGGTAATGGGTAGCTGGAATATATACAAGTGTACATGCATTTTTTAATTAGGATATGATGACGCCCCTAAACACCAATGGCCAGGCTACACCAAAGATAAAAAATGCTGCGTGAAGAGCTGTGTTTCGGACGGAAAACGAATTTTGTATGCTTTCCCAAGGAACGACCATGTTTATTTAAGTTGGGCGCATGCCTGCGGAGTACATGCCCCGTCCAAGACTGAAAGGTTGTTTGTTTGCCACTTTGATATTAAATATATTACAAAATTTAAACTTTTGGAAGGGGATTTCCCTTCATTAAACTTAAATACAGAGTCAGCACATAGAAGTCGCTCACCTAGTGCTGGCTCTGAGTGGGTGTGCCCGCCCGTGTCAAAAACGTATGTTTGCGTTGCAAAAACCTATGATGACTTAACTTTAGAAGAGTATGAGAAGTATTCCATTTTGGAAGAGAGAAGGTGCGCACATGAGTTTCGAGGAGATTGCACCGACTCTGAAACCACAACCAGCCGTGAAAAATTTGCTCAGGCTGCCCGCATTTCAGAAATCGTGACATAAGCCTTTTTATCATTTTGTTCAGATGGTGATTCTCTATTTAATTTCTCTATCATTTTTATCTTTGTCTCAGAGCTTACGTTTGAATCGAAAAAGGCAAAGGCGACAGCTTCTGAACTTACATATCAAAGATGCTTACAAAATTTATCAGAAGCTCTTTTTGAGATTTGTTTATCATATTTTGCATATTCGTGGAGCTTTATTAAAAAATTAAAATTACAAAATGGTGCCTTAATTGGTAAAGGAGCTGTGAACCATGCATCAGCGTAAATTTTGATAAGAAAGATGCAAATTTCGCACAAAGCCTTTTCTTCTTCCTTCGTAAGCTTAAACTCCTTTCTAAATAAAAATATTTTCAAACTGTATATGGCCTTTGACATCCATCTGGCATGATGCATAGCTACTGGAGCTTTAATTTTTACACCACGACTTGGCGTTTTTCGTAAGAATATTATTATAAGTTCTAGAAATTCCATATAATCGGCACGGGGCTGTTTGTCATTTAAAAATTTGTTCAAATTTGATATTATGATTTCTATTTCACTTGCACAGAATATTTTTTTAAATCTTTTGTCACTGCTAATGTTTTTGATATCAATTTTTGGCCACGATTTTTGAAATTTCTGGAAAATTTCAACATTAGGGTTTTCGGACTTTGAAATTTTTAAATCAAACACGCTTCTTAAAACTAGTTCATATACATACATATATGATGCCGGCATGGTAAATACAAAAGATCTTTTTCTAATTGGCTCTAAGCAATAGTAGCTGTTCCGTTTATGTGACCGGTGTTTACTGCTGTTGTATCAAAAACTAACGATTTCACTTTATCTTGCAAACCCCACTCGTAAACAGCTTTACAAATAGCTAATGCTTGGGCTCTTCCAGTGCTTAGGTCTAAAGGTGGAACCTCGAGTAATTGCTCTCTTTGACCATTGGAGATTATTATAGGGAGCCGGTCTACTTTCTCTTTTCCTTCTAATCCGGGAAGTAGTTTTCCATCCCAATGCAAACATACAGTTTCCAAATCACTATTTTCCATCTTGGCTTTGATTTCATCAACGCGTTCTTTCCGCAATTTTTGTCTAGCAGTACGAACTGAATTTTTATTTAAAATGAAATTGTTTGCAATTGACCAAACGCTTCTGCAGCAGCAACTATAATTTTAACAGTATTTCTGTCACTTATTTTGCAAGCATTAGAAAAGCCGCAAGTTTTGGAGTATCTAAATTAGTATTTCCCCTGGCTTTCTTTAAAGGTGGCTCTTGTGCATATTCCATGTCAGAAGCACTATTTTCACAATTTGAATTTTCCGGGTCAGACAACGAAATATCGTTTATTGGAACAGTTCTTAATAAATCGTTAACTTCTTGTGTACTTTTATTTATCGTTTCCAACAATTTTCTTTGCCTATCTTCTGTTTGTTTTTCTGACTGTTCAAGTTCACGATCGATACCATGCATATATCCCGGTCTTCCCTCTTTTCTTTGATTCAATAAAAATATTTTATCTTCAATTTTTAGAATAGCCAATGCATTTGCATGAGCTACATATGTATATCAAATAAGATTTAAATTTTTTTGGTAAATACTGTCTCTTTTTTCTTTTGTTTTTCTGTCTTTCTAGCTGAGTTTTTTTGCAGATTGCGCCATTCTTCTCTTCTCTAGTTGGAATTCTTGCTTTTTGCCAAAATATTTGCACTTCTTTTATTGTTAAACCGGCACTTTCCCTAAGACTTAGCTTAACAACACGCGTATTAAAAAATATAATTCTCAAAACTTCTTTCGCAGACGGTAATTTATTTACTACCCATCAAGCTATTTGAATAGTTTCCAATTTAATAAATGCGCTCACGTAAAACCATAGACATTTTCACTTATTTTTCCAATGTTAATACTCTTATTGACGATTTTGCACTGAAAGCTTTATCAAAGAAATATTGTAATATTTTGCTCCAAAAGAAATATGTAAAAAAAATTCTAAGAATCCTCGAAAAAAGTCAACAACTTGCGAAATAATTTCTTGGAAATTATTATCAACCATGAGACACATCAAATCTGTTAGTTGCTGGGAAATAAAATGCGCATATTAGTGATGGGAAAAGTATCGATACTTGTCGACAAGTATCGACAAGGTCCGTATTCGATACGTATCGACAACAATAATAGTATCAATAAGGTATCGATAATCGTTTAGTATCGTTAAGATAATCAAAAACTTTCTATGACAAAATTACTTGGCATAAAATTTTCTTCATTTCTCTCAAATGTCATTTTTATGAGTAATTGATATTAGCTGAGGTATTCAAGGCCAAAGTCAACTTTTTTGAAAAAATGCTGATTTTTTGAAACTTTGGTGACTTTGAGGCACCACTTCCCCCGAACCGAGTTGGATAAAATTTTGCCACAATCATTTTTTTTGGAAAAAGGAACCAGTCTGAAGGGGTACCGCAAGCGTATTTCTTCTAAGTGGCAGTCTAATGTACATGTATATTGTGAAATTTTAGGTCAGCAGACCGAAATATAGAATTAACCCTGCTACTACGTTAGAAAAAAAGTACACATATTATGTTTGGGTCATTCTGTGACCCTGGTCATATTTATTAAATTTTTATGTGATATTTTAATATACAAATTTATTTTATGACTTATGATTTGGACAATAAGTCGTGGTGGTAGTTATTGTTTGTCTATGAGATGGACAGACGGGTTTTTTGCAAACAATGCAGTTGGTATAGGGTTTTTTTTCTTTTTTGGTCGGGAAAAATTGGTATCTTTTGCGTTCACTAGCGCGTCGACGTTTGGGAGACGGTGGGGACGAACATTGTGGTGTGTTTTATTCACTTTGAATTCTTCTGAATATGGAAGCCGAGGCTTCTGAATGAGGACTCCGATCTCCTAGTTCTTGTAAAAATATGCGCCTCCTATACAATTTAGTTTTAATCCAATCGGGATATATATCGATCCATAAAATTAATGCGTTGAGAGCAGATATGTCAATGATGTTCGAAAACAAAGCTACAGGCCATCGATTCGTCTTCCGCTTACAGAAATATGTGCTTACAATTTTGTCCATAGTATCGACTCCACCCTTTGTTGAGTTGTAATATTGAATTATTTCAGGAATTTTGTTTGGATGTTCTTCTAAGACTTTCATATTATGGTGCATAGTGCTTAGCAAGGAAACAAGCTTGTATTTTTTGGGTACATATTGAACAATCGTTTCTTTTCCATAAAAAAAAATTTGCTTGAATAAACTGGCAGTTTGCGTAATTCTTGGGCTGAGGCATGAACAGGCAAAAAACGTTTATTTTTACGAACAGTGCCAACTATGGTAATATTTCGCTGGAGTATCTGCAGTGCAAGATTATGGCTCGTAAAAAAATTGTCGGTTGTGATATTGCGCCCACGATATTGCGAAACTAAATCCAGAACAACCCGTTCGCCTTGGTTTCGCTCCGCTAAATCTGCCGTTTTTCCCAAATTTATTTGGAACTGCAAACAAAACGCTCTGGTGGAATCTGCGGCAATCCATGCCGTCATGCCATATTTTCCGGGTTTACTTGGCATGTACACTTTGAAGGGACATCTTTCTCTAAACGGGATAAGTTGTTCGTCAACCGTTATGTTAGCATTGGAAACATAAAGCAATGGTAAGTTTCGAGTCCACTGCTCATATAAAAATCGAATAGGTGCCAACTTATCCCCTCTTTGTTCAGATCTTCGTCTCTGCCTATTATCAAATGCTAAACACGAGAAATTTGGCTGAATCGTTCCAAAGACATGACTGCTCTTAGAAGAGGACGTCCATGAGTGTCATCCCACAGGGCATTCAGGCTTTCGCTATAAGATCGATAAACACCTGAAACAGTAATACTTTTTCATTTGTATCAGAAAAAATTATGTAATGTACGATTTTTTAACAATAAGAATAAGAACGCCTAAGTAAGCATCAAACTCAATCTCATCGATTGCATTGAACTTGTCAAAAATGGCGTTTCCTTGCATATTACTGTATTCAATGATGCTTTCTTTCATTGGTAATGTAAAACACAGATCAAAAGTGTCACGTATCTGCAATATACGTTGAATAGCATATAAGGTTGCTCCTGGTTTTGTTGTTATAATATTTCTCTTGTTCAACGACTGATATCTTGAAAAGATGAAATTGTTGACCAATTTATTTCCCCGTCTTTATCGATGTAGTTTGTAGCATTGATTACGGTACTTGTACGAAGCTCTTCAATATCACTCGATATGTTGTGTTCTGACGATTCTTCGTCTTGTTCCTCTGGTTGAAAATCACCGTCCGCATCATCGCTTGCTTCATCTTCAAAATCATTCAAGAATGCACCAATCTCAATCTCATCCATTTTCTAACTCTTTGAACTTATGGGCCAATTTATATGTCAAGCTGTGTGGTTGTGTTTACTTTGCTCCCTTACAAATATTGTTATAAAACAATTTAAATATCAAATTAATTAAAAGAAATTTCATTAAATTGTGATTAAATCAATTTTTTGCACTTCAAGCTAAGTATAAAGTGATTTGGTGCAATATTCATTTAATAATCTTTGACTTATAAAAAATCTCATTTAAATCTTTGTTGTGTTGTGTGCCGAGTCATCATTTTTCTTGTAGTACAGTTGTTGTTGCCAATTGTTTTGTTTTTGAATTTGCGGCTGTTGCTGTTTGTGCGCGCACTCTTCTTTGTTACTCCTTTTAGCTTTCACAGCTGTTTGCGTGATTTGTTAAGTGTCAATAAAACTGTGTATCCCAAACTGTTCTAACTGCCTTACCGACTTCTATACTGCTTTTTTTGCTAAACTGCTTACCACTGTTAGATCCTTTCTTCTGCCAGTCCTATAAATTTTAATTTTAATTCTAATTAATTTTCTCCTAAATAATGTCTTGTAGTTATCCTAACTGCCAAGTTAAGAGTGGATCTGAACGCTTTGTGTCTTGCTGGCTTTGCGATGGGCTTGCCCACATCAAGTGTGCTGGATTGACAGGTAGAGTGTTAGATTTGATTGATGATGGTAACGGTGTCCGCAGGTCTTGTCTAAAATGTAGGTCAACTGAAGTTGATCTTTTTAAATTTTTTAGGCAGTGTAGGAACGGTTTCTCTGAGATTGGTAAGGAGCTAAATGTTCTTACCGAATTCCTAATAGCCGTAATAGTAAACGGAAACGTATTGAGAGTCCGTCTGACGAAGCTGAGCCAAATCCTATTCTGACGACAATTATTTCTTCTTCCTCAGGGGAGTTGATTAGTTTCTCCTCACCTTGTCCTCAGGCTGTTGAACCTTCAACATCAAAAGCTGCTGCACAGAGATCAGTTCAAAAGGAAAGCAGCGAAAGCAAAAATTCTGCTGGGGTTTCTGTGGCGCTTGCTAGGGGGCTGGTTGTGGTTCCAGTGATACCACATTTGACGATATCAAGTTTCACATTTCATCTAAGGTTAAAACTGATGACATAACTATCAGGAAATTTAACTTTAATTACAAGAGAAACATTTCTTCATTTAAAATCGATGTAACTTCCGAAAACTTTAATATACTTTTAAATAGCTCTTTTTGTCCGACTGGGGCTTTTGTTCGCGAAGTTTAAACCCAACATAAATAATCAAAACTTAGCAAAAATTTCTCATCTTAATTCGGAGTCAAAAAACTGATAAAAACTAAACTTGATATATATTACCAAAATGTTAGAGGCTTGAATACAAAACTAACTGACTTGCTTTTGAAGAGTTATCACTGTAATTTTAACATTATAGCTTTCACTGAAACTTGGCTTAAACCTCAAGTTTTTGATTCGGAGATTCTTTGCAGTGAATATCATATTTACAGAAATGATCGAGAGTGCAGGATCGGTGGAGGTGTTCTTTTTGCTGTCCATTCTTCATTACTATCTGAAGTGGTTAACGTCCCTATCATTGAGTCTACTGAATTTAAGTGCATACGAGTGCAATTAAGCAAGTCTTATATTTATTTAGCCCTCTGTTATATACATACCTCCTCAGTCTGACTTGTCGGTATATAGTGATCATATTTCTTTACTTGGGATTGTGGACTCAATGCTTAGGCCTCCCGACTCATTGATTGTGTTGGGTGATTTTAATCTCCCAAACATTTCTTGGAATATAATTGATGGTCATATCGTGCCTTCCATTAACAACGCCTTTCTGGAGGGGATGACTGAACTTTGTCTGAACCAAGTTAATACCCTACAAAACAAGTTGGGGAGGGTATTGGATTTGGTTTTTGTTGACAACATGTACAGGGCCTCCTTAAATCGTTGTGAACCATTGGTTTTACCTAAGGATGTATATCATCCTGCGATTGAATTGTCAAACGAGATCATAGACGGAGAGCGGGTTTCTGGATCGAAAGCTTTTAATTCTAATGACAGCTTCGATTTTAGAAAAGCAAATTTTAAAAAATTAAATTGTGACTTATCTAAAATAACTTGGCCTTACTAAATACAATAGCGATATTGAGCGTAATGTTTTGGACTTCAACAATACTTTATACAATTTAATTCTTAAACATGTACCTAAAGGTTCTTGTATTCGTGATGAATCAGCCCCTTTATGGTTCACTAAAGACTTGAGAACTTTAAAAAATAAAAAATCGCGTTCTTTTAAAATATATAAAAGTACTGGTCGTCATGTGGATTATCTTAATTATTCAGTCTTGCGACATAAATATCTAGAATTAAATAAAAACTGTTATGAAAAATACTTGAATGAAATGAAAATGAACATTATCCACGACCCGAAAGCTTTCTATGGTTTCGTTTATTCTAAGCGCAGAGTAAATGCATTCCCTTCCGCAATGAAATATCAAAATACTGTGTCATGTGATAATGAGATTATTGCCAATCTATTTGCCCAGTTCTTAAAACCACTCAATTTAAATATAACTCTATTTCCTATCCATACAAGCTGAGCCCCAATAACTCTATTAATATTCCAGTCATATGATGTTTTTCATTATTTAATATCTTTAAAAGAATCATTCAAGTACGGCCGTGATATGATCCCGACATGTTTTTTAAAAAAATTTGCAAAGCACCTGTACCTGCCATTATCGAACTTGTTTAATTTGTCCCTCCAGCAAGGAGTTTTTCCGTCAATATGGAAACAGTCTTACATAATTATATATAATATAATTTTGGCGCGTACACTATATAGCTCAGTGTTTGGCCGAGCTTCTCCTACCATTTGTGGTGTGCGTCTTTATATTATATCACAAATGGAGGGACCTACAGTTTTGTGCCGACTCCGAACGGCAGATGTATTTAATGAGAAGCTTTTTTCATGGCAGAAATACCCTCGGAGGTTTGCCATTGCCTGCCGAGGGGTGACCGCTATTAGAAACAACTTTTTCTATTATTAAGATTTTGCTTGCCCTGACTGAGATTCGAACCTCGAACTCACCGGCATATCAAGTTATAGCACGCACCGCTACCAACTCGACCACAGCGGCCACTCTTCTATTGAAAACTATCGTGGTATAGCTAAACTCTCTTCTATCCCGAAGTTGTTTGAAACTATTGTTACCAATCAAATGACTTATCCGATTTCCTCAATAATAGCAAATTGCCAACATGGCTTCTGTAAGGGCAAATCAACCATTACAAATTTACTTGAATTTACCACCCATGTTTCAAATGGGTTTAGGGAATACATTGATACTGATGTTATATATACCGATTTCAGTAAAGCATTTGACAAAGTATGTCATTCTTTACTCATCCGTAAACTATATCTGCTTGGTTTTCAACCTGGTATCCTCTGTTGGATGTCTTCTTATCTCTCCGGTAGGACGCAAAAGGTAGTTTTTAAAAATTTTCATTCTGGGATCATCGAAGTTTCCTCGGGAGTTCCTCAGGGCAGCCACCTCGGACCGATTTTGTTCCTGCTATTCATAAACGACATTTCTACAGTAGTAAAGTATTCTAAAATATTGATGTACGCGGATGATGTTAAACTTTTTAAGACTTATGCCTCGGCTGAAGAAAGATCCTTGCTACAGCAAGATTTGGACAGCATAGTCAATTGGTGCAGCATTAATTATATGCCGCTTACCCTTAACAAATGTAAATTCATGTGCTTTTCTCGACGAACCATTCAGCCGGCCTCCTACAAAATAAATAACTACGTCCTAGAACATGTAAACAGTTTTGTTGACCTGGGTGTTGGTATGGATTGTAAACTCAATTTTAATTTTCATATTAGTTCCACAGTTAATAAAGCAAGGGGTGTGCTGGCTTTTGTAAAGCGTTGGTCAAAGGAATTCCGCGACCCGTATATAACTAAAACACTTTTTACTTAATTGGTAAGACCAATACTGGAGTATGGTTCCATAGTTTGGAATCATCGTTATCAGGTCCACTCAGACCAACTAGAGTCAATACAAAAACAATTCTTACTTTTTGCTTTGAGAAATCTTCGATGGGATTCGCCATACAATCTGCCCCCTTACACTAGTCGTTTAAAACTTATTAATCTTCCTACTCTTTCGAGTCGCAGAGAAATGTTAGGTATAATATTTATGGTAAAATTAGTCAATGGATGGATCTCAAGTCCATTTCTTCTAGAGCAAATTAATTTTAATGTACCCTCCCGTGCAACGAGAAACTTTAAACCACTTTTCTTGAAACTATGCAGAACTAACTTTGAGTTGAATGAACCGTTTCGGGGTTTATGCCGAGACTTTAACAATCATTCCAGCGCCTTTGATGTATCGGACTCACTTTTTATAATTAAAATAACTGTTCTATCCTCTCTTAATAACAGCTAACGATCCAATTTTCTTACTTTGCATTTCTCTAACTTTGTATTCGGCTGATGAATTCTTATTCTGTAGCTGAGCAGCTTGGGATCTCGACGCTTAACAAACTTTCTTCTGTCACGACTCGGCACCTAAGATTTGTATATTTAAAAAACATCCGTACGTTATGCAGATTGAGCCCCTCGTGTCTGTTGGGCGGGAAAGTGGGTTTCCGTTGGGTTATAAAGCATGAGAGTAAAAGAACAGTCCTTATCTTATGCAAAATCATAATTATGGGTATATTTGTGGGTATTACTTACTCTGTGCCCAATTATGCCAAATACCGTTTATCAAATATACTTTACTTTTTTCTTTTATATTTTGTAAATCAAACTTTGTACACTATAAACTACGCGTCTTTCTTCAATGATTGTCTTCAATCAACTCGTATTCTCTTTGTTTTCATTACGCCTGGAGTATGCTTTGTTTATGCGTGTATAACGGGATAACGGTACTGGAACATGTACTGACAACGACTTGTGTCTTTCCTCTGCTACCTGTTAGAAAAGATTGTCCAATCAATAGCCAAGTTTTAGTTCTTCTCAATACAAAGTTTTTATTTCAAGTAAAGAAATTGAAAATTTATGAAGTTCAAGTTTTCAATTTCTAAACAGAAAACTGTGATCGTTTCAATGAAGATCAAAGTTTTAATGTAGTTGAGTTGTTCGAAAAACATTCTTACAAACTTCCACTCAACTCAAGTACTTAAATAAATTAATCATTTAAATTTAACATTTGACAACATTTCCTATGTTTTTCCTTAGTTAAACTCTTCGTTAATAAATCTGCAACATTTTCAGACGTTTGAACTTATTCAATAGAAATCTCCTTGGCTTCAAATTTTTCTCTAACATAGTGATACTTTATGTCAATATGTTTGCTTCGTTTATGTGTTGTTGGATTCTTGACTAAAAATTCTGCACCTTGATTATCACATTTAATCAACGTAGGTTTATTACATAAATTCTGCAAACCAATTTCTCGCAATAGATTTCTCATAAATATAACTTCTCTTGTACCCTGACACATAGCAATGTATTCGGCCTCCATCGAGCTTAAAGATATTGATGTTTGCTTTTTTGCTTCCCACGCTACAGGTCCACCAGCCATAAAAAATACGTAACCGCTATACGACTTCCGATCAATTGGATTTGATCCCCAATCTGCATCTGTAAAACATAATAAAACTGTTTCACATTTTTTATATTTAATCATAAAATCCTGTTCGCCTTTAAGGTAACGAAGTACATGTTTTGCTGCAGTAAAATGATCTTTATGTGGGTGTGAGTTAAATTGAGATAATTTTGATAACGTATGTGCTATATCAGGCTTTGATATAACTGTCGAATACATTAATCCTCCAATTAATGATTGATACTTTTTTACATCAACCATATCAGGACAATTCTCCACACAACACTTGTCTAAAATAACTCCACTTGCAAACGGAGTTGATGCTGGTTTGCAATCCGCCATGAAGTAAAGAAATTGAAAATTTATGAAGTTCAAGTTTTTAATTTCTAAACAGAAAACTGTGATCGTTTCAATGAAGATCAAAGTTTTAATGTAGTTGAGTTGTTCGAATAACATTCTTACACTACCACCAGCGGGTACAGCGTCAAAAACCTTCAGAGCTGGAGCTATTACATCCATTCGAATGACGTGACCTAGCCAGCGGAGTCGCTTATTCTTAAGCCGCTGCACTAAGTCAACCTCCTTGTACGGCTCATCGTTCCATCGTACGCGGTATTTGCCGTCGCAAAGATGCAATAGGACGGGCATGATGAGAGTCTTATAGAGTATGGTTTTTGTCCGTCGAGAGAGGACTTTACTGTGCAATTGCCTACTCAGTCCGAAGTAGCACTTGTTGGCAAGAGAGATTCTGCTTGTATTTCAAGGCTGACGCTGTTATTGGTGTTAATGCTGGTTTCTAAGTAAACGAAGTGGTCTACTTTTTCAAAGTTATAACTGTCAACAGTGATGTTTGATCCCAGTCGTGAATGTGCCCACTGTCTATTTGATGACAGGATATACTTCGTCTTGCCCTCGTTCACATCCAGACCCATCCGCTTCGCTTCTCTATCCAGTTTGGTGAAGGCAGAACTAACTGCGCGGTTGTTAAGACCGATGATGTCAATGACATCGGCGTACGCCAGCAATTGCAAACACTTATAAAAGATGGTACCTGGCCGATTTAGTTCTGCAGCTCAGGTTAAAGAAATCGCACGAAAAAGAGTCACCCTGTCTGAAACCTCGTTTGGTATTAAACGGCTTGGAGAGGTCCTTCCCAATTCTGACGGAGCTGGTGGTGTTGCTCAACGTCATTTTACATAGCCGTATAAGTTTTGCTGGGATACCAAATTCAGACATTGGGGCATATAAGTAACTTCTTTTCGTGCTGTCGCCGTTTTCATTCTTACAGGAATTCGCCCGCGTCTAGAAACCTTCCGTTAGCCGCCGTACTTTCTGAAAAAAAATTCGGGCGCTTTTCCTGTCGGCCAGCATCTCAAGCTCTTCGCACTCACGCATTTCGGCCTCTCTCTTTTTCGCACGAAACATGCGTCTTGCTTCCTTCTTCAACTCACGATAACGCTTCCGCACAGCTCGCGTTGTGCCCGATCGCAGTGTCGCCCTGTAGGCAGCGTCTTTACGTTCCGTAGCAGCGCGACATTCCTCGTCATACCAGTTGTTCTTTCGGACTCGCTGAAATCCGATGGATTCTTCAGCAGCGGTATGTAGACAGCGAGAAATATGGTTCCACTGCACGCAAATATCGTTCTGTTGATTATTGCTCTCAGAGAGCAGGAGTGCAAGTCTGGTGGCGAAGTGCGTGGCTGTCCGTTGCGATTTCAGTTTTCCGACGTCGAGCTCTCCTTGTGTCCATTTGCGTGCGCTTTTTGCTGCACAGAGGCGCGTGCGGATCTTAGTTGCCACAAGAAAATGATCCGAGTCGATGTTAGGACACTCGAAGCATGCCTTCCGTCTATAACAATGTGGTCGATTTGGTTTCGTGTCTTACCATCTGGAGACAGCCACATAGCCTGGTAAATCTTCTTATGCTGGAACCTGATACTACAGACTACCATGTTTCGGGCCCTGGCGAAGTCGATCAGTCTCAATCCGTTATCGGACGTTTCGTTGTGGAGACTGAATTTTCCGATTGTGGAAACAAAGATGCCCTCCTTGCCCACCTTGGCATTGAAGTCGCCAAGCACGATTTTTATATCGTGGTGGGGGCACCGCTCATACGTGCGGCCAATGAGATCGTAGAAGCGATCTTTCGTCCCATCGTCCTTCTCTTCTGTCGGGGCGTGGGCGCAAATCAGGGGTATGTTGAAGAATCTCCGCTTGATGCGGATTGTGGCGAGACGCTCGTCCACCGGAGTGAACGACAGTACCTTACGGCGCAGTCTCTCTCCCACCACAAATCCGACACCGAATTTGGGCCTATCACTTATTTCCCTTGCCCCGTCCATCGCATCTCTTGGATGGTGGTGATGTCAGCCTTTGCTCTGCGGAGGACATCAACCAGCCGGGCAGAGGCACCTTCCCAATTAAGGGTCCGCACAACCCATTGCTGGGGGTGAAAATTTTGAGTTCATTTATATAGCGAGCCGCTTGCTCCAAGACAGACGCCCGCTTGCAGCCGCACCTCCTGGTAAACAGACGTTGCGGACTTCAGTGGACCCTTAAACCGAATATGTCGGAGCGGCTATTAGCCGTAACCCAAGGCTCCACACGGGTTGATTACCGTATCTCGCACATGGGTTGCTCACGTTGTCCAGGGTGCACGAACGTGGACGTTAGAGTAGGGATTGAGTACAGCCGTGCAACTGTAACCGCATACCCAGAAGCACCACTGCACCCCATTGCATTCATATGCATATTCATAAATATCCATTTTCCACTGAGTAAAAATTTAATAATTGACTATTCAACTAAAGGGGGGGGAAAAATATAAGTGTTGTAGTAAGGCTACGACTAGGGCATAGCAGACTCACGCAAGAGCATTTGCTGAATAAAAATATAAGTAAGTCATGTAAATCGTGTACCTACCACAATGCAGATACGGAACACATACTCAATAACTGCCCGGGCTTTCACACCCCTAATAAATTTAAATATAAATAATATATCATATAAGCTATCCCTTGTGGTAAAAATAGATGTTGCAGTTATTTAAACCTATTTGGTTAATATTTAAGTATAAATAGATATCTTATATACGACAGTTTTACGCATTAGATAAGTGTATTGAAATGTTTTTTATATAAGTACTATACTAAAATCACATTGCAAGTAAGTAATCGAAACCATATACTTTTAAATTATATACTATGTGCATAAATTAGAAATATTAATCAAAAAAGTTAACAAAAAAACTCCAAATTGCGAATATTGTAAAAATATCACTGCCGTTGTGAGTTATATGAGTTACCGTTAGGGAAAAGAAGTTGCCTTTGGGTGTGAAAGCCCGGGCAGTTATTGAGTATGTGTTCCATATCTGCATTATGGTAGGTACACGATTTACATGACTTACTTATATTTTAATCAGCAAATGCTCTTGCGTGAGTCTGCTGCCCTAGTCGTAGCCTTACTACACCATTTATATCTTTTCTAGAGAGGCTATCGTTTTCATTGTTTTTGAAAAAATCGTTTATGTTTTTGTGGTGTGAGCTTATTTTGTTATACCAGCCTGAGGTCTTTTGGTATAATTGATTATGTTTTATCCATGAGTTTAGTTTACATGACTTTTGGATATCATCAAGATTCAAATTAGGGGTGGTATGTTGTGGGCGGTTTAGAGCATTTTTGGCAGTCTGGTCTACGAATTCGTTCCCTGGTATCTGGGAATGGCCTGGAATCCAAATAAGCTTAATTCTTGGGTAAGATTGTATTAAAATGTTTCTTATAGTATCTGTATAGTGTTCGGTATCGTTTAAGTTGCATATAGACTCGAGTGATGCAAGTGAATCCGTACATATTGCGTAGTTTCCTTTTAGCTTTTGGGTGTATTTGACAGCTTCACATATCGCAATAAGTTCTGCTGTATAAGTCGAACTATATTTTGGAAGGAGACCGCACTTTATTATTTTTGAGGTATCAGTTATACCGTAGCTTATTATGTTGTTCTTTTTTGAGCCGTCCGTAAAAATATACTTAAAGTGTTTTAGTGAACTCTTATTTTTTAGTTTTAAAAACTCTTGTTTGTATACGTCACTTGGTGTTTTTGATTTTCTATATTTCTGAAGGGCCGTATCCACAAAACTTACCTTAAAAGACCAAGGTGGGTATTCAGTGGCTCTTACTTTTTTATTGAGGATCGGTATATCTAATTTATGGCAATTAACAAGTATTGTATTGAGGGGATAGTTTTCTTTTGTTTTATGTATTTTTTAACGTTTCCGTTTATGGAGATGGATTGTCGAAAGTTATGTTTTTGGATATTTTAGAAATCGGTAATTCAGCGCTGATTTGGTTGGACGGCATCATTGCATTTATTGGTGTTGTTCTAAAGGCTCCCAGTGCTATTCTAATGGATGTGTTGTAAATAGAGGTTATTTTCCTTAAATTTGATGTGGATGCAGAACCGTATAGGTATAATCTGTAATCGATTTTAGACTTGATTAAAGCATTAGTGACTGAAATAATTGTATGCGTATTGCAATTAAATATTTTGGCGCTCAAGCACTTAATAATGTTAAGGCGTTTTGCTAATGACGAGGCTAGGTTTCCGATATGTGTGTTCCATCGGTATCTTTTATTAAAAATGACCTCCAAGATTTTAAGGTTGTCAACCGAGATCAACAATCTACGCAAAGAGGAGTTGGATTGCAGTTATGTTTACGGCACACATGTAAATACTTTGTTTTTGGGATAGACAGTTGGGCACCTGAATACTGACACCAAGATGTAATTTTTTCAAATATATCAGAGAAATTAATATCGTCTACGACGTTTGTTTAGTTTTTGATAATGACAAAATCATCTGCGTATGCTACGAAGCTTTATTCTTTTTGTATGGCTAAAGTTTCACATAGTTTATTATAAGGAATCAAGAAAAGCACTACTGATATTGGGGAACCTTGTGGTATTCCATTTTGGAGTGGAAGGGGCGTCGAATATGTTTAGCATGTAATTTTTTACGTAATTGATGATGTTTGGGCCTATTTTCCATGCCTTCAACTGGTCGAGAATTGTGTGGATACCTACTATGTCGTATGCTTTGGTAAAATCTAATGCTATTATGGATAGATGTTTGCGGTTTGTTAAAGATTCTGTTATCAGATGATCTTAATATAAAAGGGAATCGGCAATAGATTTTCCTTTTTTAAAACCTATCTGATTCGGGTGTATATGCTTATTTACTCTAAGGAACCACCATAGTCGGTTCGCCATTATCTTATCTAACACTTTAGATAAGCATGGATTAAGAGATATTGGTCTGTAAGAATTTATTAAAGTTTTATTTGCATTAGCCTTTAGTATTGGTATAATTAAGCTGGTTTTGTACAGTTGCGGAATAAAGTTTTTAAAAATTGTGTTGAAAAGAGAAATAATTCTTTTTTTTACCGTATTTTTCTATTAATTTTGTATATATCTGTCCTGTAATGTTTGCTGGCTGCACTTGTCAATACTGCCAATATATAAGCTATTAAACCACAACGGATAAAAAATATTTTCTTATCGTGGAGGCTCATACATGCATACATATGTATGTATTCCATATTACTAAAAATGCCAAATATTTTATAATTTTATTGAGCTCAAGGCCAGTTTATGGAAGATTTGTTTGTGAAAAAACAACAACAGTTTTTAATGGTTGAAGTTATAGTACTATTTCGGAAATCACCACATTTCCTCATCAGACTTCTTTTTTAATTATTAAATTAAATTATTTTTAATTTAATTTTCATAACCACTTCTCTCAGGCTTTGAACCCGGGAGCTCGGAGTTGCAGAGCCAATACGCTATCTATTGTGCTACGCTAACCGAGTTGGCTGTTGTGTTTATTTCATCTTCCTTAAACAAACCAAATGTCAAAAAAAGGCATGCATAAGTACATACATACGCATGTACATACATATGTATGTATATCTAAATTTTTTATCATGATGAATATTATTATTTTAATTTAAGATGACATAAAAAACAGATAAATTATTTGGTTGGCGATATACTCGTACTTACACCTGCAGCCAAGTACATCTTACCACTCAAGGTTTTGAGTGCTTTTCAAATTTATCTAACTTCTACTGGGTCAAGCTTCTTGAAATTTGGCATGCACATTTAATAGACCTATAGGCATTTTAATTAATGAGGGACCATTATATTGTTTTTTATGATACAAATGTTTGTTCATATTTCTGTTAGCCGAATAAATGTTAATATTTTACAATTTAATTGAGCTCAAGGCCAGTTTATGGAACATTTTTTTGTGAAAAAATTGTAAAATATGTTTTTTATGATAAATAAAAGAAATAAGTGAAGTATGCGTTATTAGCTTTTGAGCAAATTTGTTTAAATTCTTTTTTCTTTTTTATAAAACTGCTTATAATAAGGTAACCTGAACTATTGTCTAAAGAAATAGTGAACCTAGTAGGGTGTTGGTCCACCTTTTGCTGCAATAACTGTTTCGACTCGAGCAGGCATCGACAAAACAAGATTTTGCAAAATTTCGTCGAAAATTTCCTCCTCCCATACTTTCTCCAGATTTTTTTTTAATTCCGTCTTACTCAGCGGTTTATATTGAGCTACTTTTCGCTTCATTTCGTGTCACAAATGCTCAATTGGATTTAAATCAGGAGAGTTCCCCGGCCAATCCATTCGTGTTATTCCTAGGTCAAAACACCTTTGTTGCACGTGTAAGCAAGTATAAATTATTAGCTTATAATTTTTAATCACAAACTTAAGAATGCATTGCCAATTAATTAGGAATTAACTAACTTACCTTTCAACCGTATAGCCATATTGCTCCTCTATAACGGGTACGACTGTATCCGTTACAATGGCACCATAATTTTGCCATCAATAAAGAGCAAAGGACCCCGTATGTAATAAGAAAAACACCCCCAGATCATTTGACTCTGGGAATGTTTAACTGTTTTTATGACTCACGAATCTTTAAATATTTCTCCCGGGAATCGTCGAACGTATGGTAAATTGTCGGCACTGTGTAAATTTAATTTACTCTCATCCGACCATACCACACTTTTCCACTGCTCCAAAGTCCAATTTCGACGTGCTCTTGCCCATTCCAATCGCTTGGATCGCATTTTCTTTGTAAGCAGTGGTTTTTTAGCTGGGAACCGGGTAAGTCCGAACTCCTGGAGCCGCCTTCGTATAGTTCGCACACTAACGGACACCTGATGCTGGTTTTCAAGATCTCTTCTTATTTCCGCAGCATTTTTGAAGCGATCTTTCATACTCATTCTGTGAATGACGATGTATGTACCGCTTGATGTGTTTCTCCTGGTTCCCTTCATGCTGACGCAATCATACCCATCCTCCAAGTCTTTTTTTTTAGCAAATTTAAAACAGTAGGATGACTACACCCTACTCTCTTCGCTAGTTCGCGGTAAGACACTCCTTGGGTCTCCAAAATAAAAATAACGATTTTATTGTCACGAGTCAACCGCTTGTATTTACCACACATATTATAATAGTATGTAAAAAAGTACAAGCACTGGTTTATAAATGAAATACTTTTACTTAATTTTTCGTAAAACGTGGTTATGGTCCGATTTCAAAAATTATTGACGGTGATGCTAGTGATATCAAGGACAATATGTTCACCAAATTTTGAGACGATACCTTACATCGTTATTGAGATACCTACAGATGTTTTTTTATAAGTGGGCGTGGTAATGCGAAACGAAATTTTTGCGTTTTCAAAATTTGCGTTATATGGGAGGTGGCGAGGTTATCGTCCGATTTCAAAAATTTTTAACGATGATAACTGCGATATTGGGGAAAATTTGTTCACCAAATTTTGTGACGATAACTAATACTGTTATTGAGATACAAAAAATGTGTCATAAGTGGGCGTGACAACACCCATTTTTAAAAATTTCATAAATACCTAATTTTTTAGTTCAAAAGCGCTCTAAATACCAAATTTCATTCTATTTTCTGTAATAGATACCAAAAAAGCGGAGTTTTTGCATATTACAAAAATTTACGTTATATGGAAGGTGGGCGTGGTTATTGCGATGTCTCAATTTTTACTCAAGTTGTTGTAACCACGGACAGACTGATGGACGGACAGACAGTCCCGGCTAAATCGATTCCTCTTTTCATTCTGATCATTTTAGTATATACATATGTATGTATATATACATATGTATGTCTATATCTATCTCGATTATTTTTTGCTGTTACAAACAACCGTTATGCGAACAAAGTTATAATACCCTTATGTACAAGTACGATCGGGTGTAAAAATAAGAAACTGCAACAGTTTCCGTTAAAAATTACGGCATAAATATACTTAAGCTTACAAAAGTTCAGTGGAAAGATGTACTTGGCCGCAAGTGTACATACATACATACATACATACATATCGCACTTGTTCCTCAAAAGCGTAACAACTCAAAATTCATGAATTTTCAGTAGAGGCCAAAAACTGTTTCCGTTGATTCTAACGATATATTACAGCAAAAAATGATGTCATTGTAAGAAAATACCATTAAAAAAGAATATAACGGTTTGTTTCTTTTTATTGCTAAAGTGATTTCCAAAAAAAACTACTTTTTGAGTTGTTATTCTTTTTCTGAAATTTTTTTGTTTAATTAGTAGTGTTATTTCGTGTTGACCCAGTTTAACTGAAAACTCACTCTGGATTACATAAACGTGTTAATAAAACACAAAAATTTCAATTTATTAAAAAAAAAATTATATTTATTCATATTTTATAAATTAATTCATAAATTATTGCATTTAAAAAAAATTTACAATGAAATGTTAACGATTGTTAACAGCAACAAGTTATACGAAAGGCCAGGAAACCCAAACATTGAAATTTTTTGGATTTGTATGTCTGGCTATGAACTCTCGTAGTCTCTGTAAATCACCAGTACACCAATATTCATTAAAGATTTTAAGGCGTGCAGTTTCTGATATTTTCCCGCTGCATCGAAAACGACAGTTTTTTGGGCAAGGGGGTTGCAATCTTCTTTCTTTTATTTTTTTCTTGGACTTAGATAGTGATGTGTATGGAAGCCCAGAGTTTCTTAAAAGTTGTTGACGTTTTTGATTGCTATTATAAGATTTGTATAAAGAAGTTCTTCTTTTTTTACCAATAGCTTCTTGTGATTCCAATTCGGATGAATTACTCGAAGTAACTGCAGACGGATAAAAATCGTCCTCAGAATTTTCGCTGAATGCATTTAAAGAGCTCTCATCCCTATAGTCAGACGATTGGTGCTTAGCATTGGTTGTGTCATTTAAATACGAAATTGTTGAATAGTGGTCTAAGTTTGGACACGTCATATCGTCAAAACAATAACATCTAAAAATGAAGTATTTCATATAAAACCAGCTAAGGTAACATTAATAGAGCTATAATTCATGAGTTTATGCAGGAAAACAAACAATAATTAACAAATAACCGTACATTTGAGCTCAGAAAACTAAACTAGTTACACAAATTACCAACAATGTTTCATCAAAATGGCAACAACACGAATTTAAACACTGAACTGAACTTACCTATATCAACTAAAGATTAATGACTCAAAATTAAAACACAACTTATGCAAACCGTTCACAGTCGAAAACAACGACAACTCGAAATGTCGTTTTTTGTATGAAAAAACGTTGACGTTTTTTGCTCAAGCACTTGCAAACAACTAAAAATGTCTTACTTTAATTGAGACGAAAGTAGTTATTCTAGAAACACAAAGAGGGTCATAACGGGTTTTTTCACGGAAGAGAGGACAAATCAAAGGGTGATTTTCACAGTGGGTAGATATGACCTCTGTGGTTTGGTTTTTTGGAAAAAGTGAAAATTTGAAAATTTTGAGTTGTTACGCTTTTGAGGAACAAGTGCGATATATGTACTCGTATGTATTTTAATTAACCAAAACCCGTTTTACAATTTGCTAATAAACCTTTTTTCAATTTTATTTATATACTTACTTACTTAATTGGCGCATCAACCGCCTAAGCGATTTTGGCCGAGGTACTTTACTTTTTAATTAGTTTTATTAAATATAATTATAAATATTTACATTACATATGTATGATAAGGCAACTAACCAGGACTATCGGTTGGCAACGCGGTTACGAAAATGCTTCAAAATATGTACATATGTACTTATAAATTCGTAAATTTGTAAATTAGTGGATTAAACTAATTTGTAGCACCTGAAAAAGCTCCCCTGTACAGTCTTATTGAAAGATAAGCGGCTGTCAGGCGACGTACTATCGATTCCCGTCAAACGGTAATAAAAATTTAACTTTTAAGCTCTCCCGCTACAAATAATAAAAAAGATATTGTGTTTATCGATATATGTATGTAGAAATGTAGAAAAGTCTCATTATTTCAAAAATTCTTCGCAGAAACAATAAAATTTAATTACAGTTTTTGGTGTAGGCAATAAATCGGATTTAATCAACTATTTATCATATGCATACATACATACATAAGTATCTTAATATTATCTACGTTGTTTATAACGCCCCGATTATAAGGCAGCAAAAATGCATTAATTTTCAAGGCATTTGTTGATAAATTAATTTAATACATATGTATATACAAACAGTTATATTTTCATATTTAATTACCAGACTTTTTCAACAATTTTTCTTGGTTGTTAATGAATAAATTCTGTACAATTGTCTTTTCATATGAACTTGTAATATTTGTACATATGTAAGTATGTATGTGTCGTTACCTTTAAATAGAAAGCTTCCAACTAAAATTTGTTTCGGTCATCCATCATACATCAATATTATATATGTACATACATAAGTATGTACATGAGCATGTATTTTGAAAATGTAAGGTTTCGCAGACGCGGACTCTGTCAAAGAATTGATTTTTATGCTGTAGTATTTTTGTCAATTTACATACAAATGTACATACATATGTATGTATTAAGGCATATTCAATTTGATGTGCCTTGGAATGTATGTATGGATATTAGAGATGTTTGACAGACTGAATTAATCTGAATCGAAATGATAATGAGTTATGGTAATTCTATATTAAGATATGTTACATATGGTACATACATACATACATACATATGTATGTTATTAAAAAAGCTCGTAACTTTATCTATTCAAACGGCAATATTTGGATGTTAGTAATTACAATGTAAAATAAGTCGCACACATAGATACATACATACATATACATGCATTAAATATTATATTAAACGTTAACATTAAGTATATCGGGGCTTAATACATGCGTATAAAAATATGTTTTTGAATACAAAATAATTCACTTATCTATTACATACATATGTACAACATACGAAAATGTAGCCAGTCAAAAGACAAAAAGTAAAATGCTTTTGTAATTGAACTTGAAATTGGAGCTATTATTAAACTCATTACTAACATCTAATAAATGAACTCAGTAAATACTCGTCATGCTCTATAAATCACTTCCTTCTCGTTTACTAAGTGACAATGTTGAAGTAGCATATGTGATGTAAAGGAATAAATCCTCTGGAATATCGCAACGATCTACTTCTCGCCCAAGAGCAAAGTATCGTTTTCGAAGCAGATGTGCTGTGGCCTTTGGCTGTCGATTGCGTGTGAAAACACCTTTTTTATTACCGCCCACACGAGTTGTTGCTGAAATCAGAGGATACAGGTTAATTGTATTGTGGAATATAATCAATATGCATCGTACATTGAGCTGTTTTAAAGTCTGCGAAGTTCCAAACGAATTCGCCTATAAACCACTGCTTCTTTCTAAGTATATCAAATGCCTTAAAATGTTTAGAGAACAATTCGTTTTGGTACTCTTCTGACCAAATATAAGCAGGAAGCAAATGTAGTCCTTCGATAGTATCTGCACCATATTCTCCGACCATAACTGGTTTATTGTGTTTTTTGTTCCAAGTGATCGCTTCTTCAACAACGTTCGTGGTTATCATGTCCAATTTCCCTGGATTACTGTACCATCCGTTGTAGCGATTAAAACATATTATGTCCAAATGTTTAGCCTGTGGGAAAACAAATGATCTGAAGAACGAACATTAAATATGCATTGTAAGTGCTTACAGCTCTATCACTGCCAGAAGGAACAGCAATGGCGGCCGTTACCGGCCTTGTATTATCAAGTGAGCGGGTGAAGTTGGCTACAAACCTTTGGAAAAATAGTTGTACATAAATATCATACATACTTACATATGTAGCAACACATACACATAGGTTCATATAGCTTAAATTAGCAAATGTTATCTTACTGAAAGTGGGAGTCAGCTTGGAATTGGCTTGTACGTGGCTCATTAGCTATCGACCACATGATCACACTTGGATGATTTCGATCGCGATGTATAAGCTGTTCCATTGCGGATTTATGCTTATCCAATAATGCCTGATTGTAATTGCTGACGTATGCCATAAAGTAAAACATGTATGTAAGTAAGTAAGTGAAGTTGAAATTGTAAATATAGCATACATACTCGGTGTCAACACTGGGGCACTCGTCGATTATCATAATGCCATTTTCATCGGCGAATTGCATGGACTCTTCGGAGTAGGGGTAGTGTGACGTTCGGTAAGCATTTGCACCAATCCATTTTAACAAATTCATATCACGCGTTAGCAACGCGAAATCTAGCCCTTTGCCACGTATCTGGTGTTTATATAGAAATTTTTCGGATTAGGATATGTATGCACTTATACGAAACAAATAACGATCCTTAGCATAATAGTAATACTAAAAAAATCACTAATAATTATAACTATTCAGACGACGCTTGATTTCTCACAAAATATACCTCTCGCAGAGACAAGTTTGATTGTGTGTACCAAGGTACATTGATCAGGTAGTATCAGCAAAGCAGGCTGATTTTATTTTTTTTATTTTATGAGGCTCCTAATCTTCCAAACTGTTTACCTTTTTCATACAGCCTTGCCTACCGCATATTGATTTAATGTGCCTTGCCTTTTACTTCATTCAGATACATACAGTTGCGATCACTGAAATAGTAGTGCGCTCTTGCGAAATGCTTTGTTCCCTTAATGTCACATATTCCATATTGGGGTCATGGAGTGGCAAGCTCAGTGTCCTGACCTCAACTATGTAGAAATTATTTGCACTGGCCTTAAAAGAGGCGTATGGGATACAAACCCGAAAAAAATAACGAACTGTGAGCTGTGGTCTTCCGGGCCTGTCAGTCAATACCAAAGGAAAGATTTCAATGCCTCGAAGGCTCCTTGAGGAATCATTGTACAGCAGAGATACAAAATAACGGCCAAGCTACCAAATTCTAGATACCTGTGCTAAATTTAAGTATAAATATAAACAATTTAACAGGAATTTATGTTTGTCTGTTATAAAATAAAACTATTTTCAACCTACATTTATTAATGAAATTGTCCTTCAGTTTTGCAATAAAAAGAATACATCTATTATTTTAATTTTCTTGTAATTTCAAGAAATGTTTACCACAAGTGCACACTACTATTTCAGTGCTCGCAGCTGTACATATGTATTTTCAAATCAAACTTCAATTTTTAACAACGTCCACCCTAAATTGATGTGCCTGCGTTTACTTTACAGAGTTGCAAGGCAATCAAATTCGTTAGAAAACAATACAAGGTGGAAGTTTTTAGCGTTGGTTCAATTTATTTATTTGGTTTAAAGATTTGCTCACCCTTGTGTTACATACTCATTTTTATTTAAACATTAAATATATTCTTGATTTATATGCGACGCTTCAGCATAGGGACTTATTAACAAGTTTCGCAATTGATTTGTTCCCTGTTTTATATTATAGAAGCAATAATAAAAATCATAATCCCATAATTAACACAAAGTATAAATTTAGGGATAAACGTCAAATCGAAATTTCACGCAAAACGCAAATTGAAAGTTGAGTTAGCTTTTGGCGCAGGCCGTTCCATTTCGGTTGCTCGTAAAAAGTTGTATTAGTATGAGAAACTTTTGACAGAAAATTGCCGGAGTGCGTTAATATTAGGTTAGGCTGTTAACTCGATACAATTTTTATTTTAATACACTAACTTGATGGCCAAGTCAAAACTGCTCGCTCATACGTATGTATGTAGATGTGCGAATAAATTTTCATATTTCGTTCCCCAAAAGATTTTACTGCAATTAATCGAATAAAACTTTTAATTTAAAAAGCAATAAAAATGTAAAATATTGCGAGAATTTTAAGTTATTTTCTTAACGAAAACATCTCAAAAATAAAATTGACTATCAAGTTAATTGAAACTTACGGCTCGTATTATGAGTTGAGAAGCGAATTTTTTGTCAAAGTAAATGAAAATTAGATCGCAAAATTTCGACAGATATGAATGAGTGAGCGGTGAAAAAGCGCGAGTCAATATTCCAAGGCTTTAGCAACATCACTGGAACATTTTCGCCGTTCTCTTACTTGCATCTTTCAAAATATTTTAATCCTTTTTCTATTCGCTTCGCAAAAGACTTTCGCTTCGCAACTCATAATACCAGCCTACGTCACAGCATTCAAGTCAAATCCATTTGACAAGCAGTACGTGCGACAAATTTTAAAGTTTGATTGTTCTTGATCGTGTAAGTTTTAGCTAATTTTTATCAAAATTTCAAAATTTGTTTTCAGAATTTTTTAGATAACGCGGGCTTATGACGCATTCAATATGCGTGTATATATATACATTTTCTCATTTTTACGATCCTGGTATTTTTCTGTTACAGCCTACCCAGAAAAAAAATTGAAATTGAAACCAATTCATAATTTTTGAAATCTTGAACAATTTTACCGGGAAGTAGTAAGATTTCATAAACATTAGTATGTAGCCCCCAATTAATCGGGTGTGCTTGACTCAATGGTTTTACGTTTTTCTTAATGAATTATAATCTTAAAAAAAAAAAATAATATGAAAATTTGCAATTTCCACGCAAATACTTTAGGAACTATAAGACCGATTTTCAATGTGGTAATTTTGTGCAAATCTACACCTCAAGACCTTTCATTTCTTATACGAGTATGTCATCTCTGTAGCTATTATAGTTAAGTCAAGCTAAGTGCCGCTTTTCATAATATACAAAAATACATATAAATATGTACATACTTAAGTCAAAGTAAGTTCTTATAGTTGATATGTTTGTAAATTAAAAATAAAACAAAAACATTCACCCAGCAAGAACGGCCTAACGCATTCTCCAATACATTAACAACATTTTGAAAGAAAACTACACTCTTGCATTTTGCTTTCCAATTGCTATTGAATGAGTAAGTGAGAAAACGATGTGTGAAGTTGATATCCATTATTAGTGCTGTGAAAAAACAAACCTGGTAGTCTAAGAGCCATTAGATTAAACCATTAAGTATATGTGTATATTTTACAACACTTATTTAAAAAATGAAATTAGTAATTCGAAAACCATTAAAATATAGTTTCGTGTAAACATTTTTTCACATATCAGAAAAGAACAATTGTTGACTTGTTAGTTTTTATTGAGTTTGAAACGAATTTTTTCTTAATGAATAAGAAAAAATATATCGACATCGGTAATTTTTGGAAAATTTGGTTGCCTAAGCTTACAGAACTTTTGATTTAATTTTCTTTTTATGTTGAGTAAACTCTCAGAATGTCTTTTAAAGTCAATTGAACCATTTTTGATTACAAATTTGAAATAAGTCGCCACGGAAATTGGATCCAAAACAAAGTTAACCAAACGCATACTTTTCCAACGCTACCGGGTTAAAATAGCAAAGTCAGCATCACTATCGTATGCTAAGAGCAGCTTTCAAAATGACAAAAGTCAAAATTGTAAAAAGCCAAAAAATTTTCTAGAAAACAGTTGATATAGGTAAGTTCATTTTATTTTGGCTTTATAAATTGTTTTTAATAATTTTTCATTGCAGAATTCATTCGCGCATATAACGAAAAAATGCCCAAGATAGCACTCGATGTGCTGCGTAGAATGGCCAAAACGTTTGCGGATGAGGTGCGTCGCGCTATGCAATTTTAGAATTTCGGTAAACTAATTACTTTCGTTTTTCAGGGGGATGTTGTTAAATTGCAAATTCTCAATCTACCGTAGAGCTCTTTTTATCCAACTAATGGCAGAACAACTATACTTTCGACGCGAAAATGCGCGTTAAATCTTTCACTCCTCGAAACCCAAACCACTATCTGAATATGCCCGCTAAAGGTTATACAGATTTGCCACCATTTCCAGCTAAGACACCTGAAACTACAGTACGTAACATCGAAGGCAGCGCGCAGGACTCAAACACTTCCACAGCAAGTGCTGGTGGTGAAGCAAAAGGCGACGTGACCGCACATACATACATACGCCACAGAAGCAAAGCCATTAAAATGAGCATTCACCCAATGATAAGAATTTCTTCTCAGAATCCGAGAAATCCTCCGCCTACTCGGCGTCTGGTAGAATCAGTAGCTCCCCGTCTTTATCATACCTAATTTTTCTGTATGTTATATAGTGTTAATCTATTAAAATAAATAACATTTTGTGAATTGATCCTGTTGCATATGTAAAAACTATTAAATGTAGAATAAAGAAATTAAATTGAAAAATAAGTTATATTTGTTTTATTATACATACTTACATATGTATATGGAGTAGGAATAACGGATAGAAAGATGTGTTATATAATACGTTATATTTATCATATCAATATGCGATAGTTCTACGGCATAACTTTCCATAAATAATGCATTACATATCGTTTTTTAATATCGGATTGAAACGAGACAACTATTTAAAAAAGTAATAGTAAAGTTTCATGTGAATGAAAAAGAACGTTGCTCACGCATAGCAAAGTATACAGTAGGATTGTCATACGGCCCTGTATAAATTCATGGAAACTTTTTGAATTTCTCAAAGAAACTTTTTGTAGGACAATGGATGGTTTAACGCATTAAATATCACAAAGCGTTCTTGCTGGGCAAATATTCAAACATACATACATACATAAGCAAAAAGTTGTTTACGACAAAAAATTATTAATTGTGCACGGAGGCTGCTGAATTATAAAAGACCCTAGAAATAATTTACTTAAAAAGCATTAAAACTTTTTTCATATTTTTAAAAATGCGTCTGAATGATCATATTAGTTTTTGCTACATTCATCTTATTATTATGAAGGTAAAACTGCGATATTTCATGAGAAGGTTTCCGTTTAGAAAATTTATCAGAATCATGCTGTTGTACATACATATGAATCACTTTGTAGATTTATTGTCTGATTTTGTGTTGATAAATTATCAAACATATATGTATGTATGTATGTACATACAAATATTCAAAAGTTTTTAATTTGTCAAAAAAAAATTTCATATTTATAATTAAGCAAAGAAATAAGCTTTTTATTTTTGAATATAATACAAAAAACTTAATAAATGTTCAGTATTGACTTTCTTTTTGCTGACGTCATTTGTTCAAAAACTAGGAAAACACAAAGTAACGGATGTGTTTTCTGGCTCACCTTCATTTCTCCGTATTGTGAAAGTAGGTGGTATTATTAAGATTGAGTGTATCAGAAAAAAATTGTCAATAATTAAATTTTCATCCGATATCAGTAATATTAGACTAAGCGCCGGTTACAGCCATCCGCCAGATAAGTTAGCGCTGAATTTTAGCTTACCGTACTTTTTAAAAATATAAAAATTTCCTGATTTTCACAACTTCATATAAAAACAACTAGTTTTAATTCTTGAATATTCTGCTTGCGTTGATGTCACTTAAGCGTTTAGGAAAAAAAAATGTTGATAATAGTAATACACCGAAAACCAACAGGACTTTCAAAACCTTATACATAAAATAATAGAGATCAGGTGTTCAATACCTCATAACTTATTCCTGTGCTTCAATTTTATTGCTAAATTTTTTGTTGTAAGCAGTGATATTCATGTCTTTTTTGCACATTTAACTTATAGTCGCAATGTCCTTTCCTTTAATATTCTAATTATTCAGTCTAGTTAAGTTCAATTTCATTCAGCAAAATGAGAAGGTATTTTTGAATTTGGTAGGAGCATATATGCAAGGTTTCTGTGGCTACTTACATCTGAATCTTCATGCTTTCCAAAACCCCTGAAGTACACTGGCCGCCCATTGATTAGGAACGAAGTATTATTCCAAGTAAGTGTGCGTATACCGACATTCAGTCTATAAACATCAAGTAAAGTGTTATCGGCAGTGTGTAAATATAATTCCATTTGGTAAAGGTAGCCAGGTTCCGGATGCATTAGATATGGCCACCAAGGATTCACTTTTTTTACTTCCAGTAGACCTTTCAAATCACCATTGGATGTTCCATTGGCAACAATGTCACCTTCTTTGTTACGCAGTTGCACCCGCACTTGCAGAGAGCTGTCGGCTTCGTTCGACGCAGTTCCGTTCACTTTCACTTTGTAATAAACATGACCAACTGCAGCGAAAGTGTTAAAAACGTATAAAAAAAAGTGCGTGTTTGTTTGTGTTTAAGTATGCTTATATAGTTACAAACCAACCTGAGTTTTCAGCCAGATCGGAAGTAATTTCAACTTCTTCGATAAATGTTTTTGGTGTGGTATACAAATGGACGGATCGATGTATTCCTGCGTAGTTGAAGAAGTCAAATGTATAGGTTTGAACTATAGCAACTCCGCCATCCCTTAAATGATAAATAAATCGTAAAAATATGCAATGAAAAATTAAAAAAAAGTATTTTTTATTTTATAAATATGTACATCCTATATATCTTATGGAATTATTCCAGTGCAAAACGATGCGAATGTAAATTTCAATAGGAAAGGAAATTCAGTATTTTGTATACCAAAGCACATTAAACCTTGTCAACATTTTTCTGAGTGCTCAGAATTTATGAGACTTTAATACGTACTTATATCATCATAAATATGATTCTAAGACCACAGCCGGGTGCTTTTAAGACTCTTTTGATAACAAAGTTCAGGCGGAGGGTAAACTCGCGGAAGTCAAGGGCGCGAGCACCACCTTCTTAAAACCAGCCACCAAAGAGATAAAGGTATCTAGAAAGAGAAAACCCCGCTGGGAAATGGCCCAAGGTCTATCATTCCGACGCCGGGAGGGATGACCCGGGCTTCCAGAAGTACGTGGGCGGAAGAGCCCACGAAAGCAGACTCCATCAGTATGGAGGTGGAATCTGCGATGTCAGAGGCGGAAGGCGTTGGTGAAGTTCCCTCTTCGGCGGGTTCGGAAATTATTATTGGTCGCCTCTTTGATAGAGCAGAGGAGTTACTGTTCAAGTTACTGTCCGCGGTGCACTACGGTGCCGAGTTGGCGTGGATGGAGAAATTACTGGATGGCGTTCCTAACCGCAAAAAAAATCCACCTGAAGCGAGGTGGAGCTGAAATAGTCCTGATTCAAGAGCCGCAGCTGAGCAGTAGCGGAATCTCTGGCATCAGGACGCCAAACTACAAATTGATTACGCAGAAGCAAGTATGTAAACCTAGATCTTGCATGCTCGTAACTTCAGCAATAAGGATATTGCCACAGTAAGCCTGGAGGGCGGCGCTGGTAAACTCTGGCTCATATCGGCATATATGGCGCACGATGACGTGGTGGAACCACCTCCGACCCTGCTTCGGGAAGTCATTGCCGAGGCGAAACGGCTAAATGTCGCTATCATCATTGGATCTGATGCGAACTCATGGCACACGTGCTGGGGAAGCTCGAACATAAATAAGAGGTGAGTCACTTCTTAATTTAATTTATAACTGCGGTCAGGCGTGAAGTACTAGACATCACCCTGGCCTCTTCTTCCCTAATACCACTTATATCTGACTGCAGGAAAAGCTGCCTGAACCCCCGGATGGGAGCTCAGATCTTTCGGTACGTTCCACCCATAAGATGGTAGAGAAGTTCACCTCAGCAATAGTGCAATCGAAAGATCGTGCCCCTTGAGCAGAGGTTAAGCCGAGCTGGTGGACGATGAAGTTGTCTGAACTTCGGACGGCGAGTAGACGTCTCTTCAATAAGGCTAATAAGAGCAATATTAATTTATAAATATGAAATTAGGAAGTCCAAACGCACATCATGAAAAAATTTCTGCGAGACCGTGGAAGGTTGCCATGAGGCTTCGCGTTTTAGACGCATTATATACAGCAATCCTGCCCCAATGGGATACCTGAAGGCTGAATCGGGAAAATGGGCGACTTACGGTGAGGAATCTCTCAGGCTGCTTCTGGGAGTTAACTTTCCTGATAACCCCGCTCCAAATATAGCAACCGACATGTATCTCAGTGGCATCTTTATCCCCTCAGGTGAACTACTTGGGGGACGCCGCCTGCTCTGGGCCCTGGACTCTTTCAAACCCTTCAAGTCACCGGGACCGGATGGTATTATACCCGCGCAACTACAGAGGGTGAGAGATGTTTCATGTCAGTGGCTTGCCCCCATCTTCGCGAACTGCATGGATAGGGGTATGCCCGAGGGCCTGCAAGCGGGTGAGGGTGTCTTTTATACCCAAGGCGGGGAAGAGCCCTCACGTGTCTCCCAAGGACTTCAGGCCAATCAGCCTCTCGTCTTTCCTCCTGAATACCCTTGAGAGACTGACAGACCTCTACATCAGAAACAGAATCCCTCGTGAGAAATTAAGCTTCTCTCAACATGCCTATATGAAAGGTAGATCTGTGGAGTCTGCTTTGCACTCCACAGTTAAAATAATCGAAAAGAGCATAAAGATTACGCAGTGGGAGCTTTCATCGACATTGACGGAGCTTTTAATAATGTTCTTTCCGACGCGGTTATGCAGGCTAGGTCAGCTCGGGGTTGAGATCAATTTAATTAAGTTTATCTCCAACATTCTATGCGACAGAACTGTCGTGGCAGAGTGGGGAAGTGCATCGGCTCAAGAAAAGGTGAGCAGGGTCACTCCACAAGGAGGGGTTCTCTCTCCCTTTCTCTGCAATGTCGTTATTAATGAGGTCCTGGAAAAGTTAGAAGGGATAGGACGTAAGGTGGTTGCCTTCGCTGACGACGTGGCGCTGTGGGTTAGCTATAAATCCCAACAAGGCGGAGCTGGTGTTCACCAGGAAGTATAGGGTCCCAGATGCACAATTACCTTCCATTGCTTGCACTCCCCTTGTACCTTCTTACAGATCAGGTACTTGAGGGTTATTCTGGACAGAAGGTTAAACTGGAGGCCGAAAATCGAGGATAGGGTCAAGACGGAGTCGGTCGCTTTATACTGATGTAGAGAAGCCATCGGGAAGAGATGGGGTATCTCTCCAAAAGTGGTCCTCTGGCTGTATAAGTCAGTCATAAAACCAATTATGTTATATGGAGTCTTCATCTGGTGGAACTCCCTAGATATATCTACTCTAGCTAAGAAATTGGAACGGGTGCAGAGAAACGCCCTAAGTGGCATTAGTTAGGCATTACGCCCTACCCCAACGCTGGCTCTACATGTGATGCTTAGCATCCTCCCTGTGAAGTTGCCGCCACTTACTCTGCCATCAGGTTGCGGAGTGCTGGTTTCTCTCTAACGCCAGAGCATGGGCACTCAGCGATTCTGAGACAATTCGAGCTCATCTCGGAGGAGGAAGATTGTTCTCGGCGCAGTGAACCTGTTCTCGGATGGATCGAAATTGGCGGGAAGTGTTGGAGGGGGTGTTTTCTACGATGAACTATCGCTCAGTAGTAAGTTCAGATTACCAGATTTTTGCAGCGTTTTTCAAGCAGAAAAGGGAGGCAATCAAGGGAGCGATGGACCGGCTGCGTTGTAGCACCATAACACAGAAGGCGGAGAACATCTACCCCGACAGCCCGGCCGCAATCAGAGCCCTTGGATCGCTGACGGCTTATGTACTTCGCAAGAACATGCCAGCACCAATGGACTTTAGTGGAATGAATTTGAGTGTATAAAAATATTTCTAATACAAAATGTACTTAATAAATGCATTATAAATTGCCATCATTTCATCTGACTTCAAAAAATCATAATTCCTAAAGAACGAATTTAGGCTAGTAGAGGCTGCTACATAATTTCGTTTATATATATGAATATAAAAAAAATATGAAGGAAAGAAAATGATGCAATTCGAAATTTTTTAGGTCAAACAATTTTTGATGTTTTTTTTATAATAACGATATAGAATTTTTTTTTTTAAATATATCCTGTTTCACTCTTTTTACTTTTAGAGGACCCCTTTACCTACAAACAGAAAAAGAAATCTTGAAGATCAGTAATTTTTTCGCAAAGTTATCGAATTTAAAAATAGACTAACATGCACCAATAGAGCAAAAAAATTCACCACGCCGAAAGAACTTAAAATCAAGCAAAAAGAAAAAATACGTGTCTTATGGATTTCGATGTAGAAACTATAAAAAAAAATTTATTGGAAAAAAAAAGACCTAACCCTAACTGCCTGGACGATTTGAGATGAAATGACCCATGTACTTTTTTTTGGAATCAGGCACGAAACAACGCGTGCAGAAAACAGCACTCAGGCTTCATGCCGTTCATTGTACTGTTTCATGTTCCTTTTAATATGTTTTAAATCTGCAGGATTTACGAATAAATCTTAGCAGATTTTGGGGTGTCAAAGAGCTCAGGTCGCTACCAAATGCCTCATACCTAGTTCTTGCAAAGGCGAGGCAGAAGCACAGAAAGTGTAAAGCAAGTTCATTATGTTTACCAACACAGTTTAGTCGAGACTTGCATTGCCGAAATAGTTTGGAAGTAGTTAGAGGGCTGGCCAATGTCTTGAGTGCAGCTTGGCTGTCACTGCAGACACGCATACTCCTCCCCCTCCACTTATTTTCCACCACGTAGTCCATGGCCTACAGAATTTCAAAGACTTCGGTCTGGAATACCGATGCATATCCCCCAAGAGAAAAGTGAAGCTTATCACCATTATCTTCTAAAAAACTCCAGATCCTGACCCATAGTCAGTTTTGGAGCCATCAGTAAAGATTCGACAACGTGTAAGGGCTCAGTGTTGGCATTGAACTAGCATTCAGCCTCAGGGAACTCAAGGGAACTCAACGTTATGGAGTCTCATCAGCAAAGGAAACAGTGGTGTAATATCCTTTGGCATTGAAAAGACGCAAGTGTCCATATCTCTGCAGCCAGCAATTTCCGCCTCGCCCCACTCCATTTTTACCAACATCCGTTTCTTTTAAGTCTACAGGTGGCCTTTTGGACCTCCCCACGTATGAATATATAAAGTGACGGTAAGTGCAGCAATGCGTCAAGACCAGCGCCATGTGTTGTAGAGAATTCCCCTGTACAGCACACGGCGATTGTTCTCTGAAGTTAAGCAAGCAGGTCCCCCACGCTATTAACTGAGGGTCTGCTCCACCATACCACTGAAGCATAGCTGATTATGGGTCTGATCATAGAGGTATGTATATATCTAGAGGATACCCTTTGGGGATAGACCCAAGATTTGTAGAATACCCGTTTACACTGCCAGAAGGCTGCCAATGCTTTAGAGGTATTGTGCTCAACGTGAGATTTCCACGACAGTTCTGCATCCCGAATTACTCCTAGATACTTTATTTCAGGAGAAGTCTGAATTGTGATTCCCTTAAGTGTGAGGGGAATGAGGCCATCCACCCTTCTCCGCCTAGTGAAGAGCACAGCACTAGTTTTGGTTGGGTTTGCGGATAGTCCATTATCGTCACATCAAGTGTCAATCTTATTCAGTATTGTCTTCGCTTTCCTGCAAACAGCCGACAGAGATGGGCCCGTGACTAGACAGGCCACACCGTTCGCATAGGCCTGAGCGTAGATATTCGAGTGATCAAGAGTGACAAGAAGAGAATCATTTGCCAAGCACCAGAACAAAGGGGAAAACACACCGCCCTGAGGACAACCCTTATTTACTCTGCACTTTAGGTATTGATCCTCTTCTGCCTGAATCCGCTGCGCCAGCATTGAAGGTGGCATTGTCAAAAGCACCCTCAATGTGCTTGACGACCTCGCCAATTCTGGCAACTAGATTTTGCAAAGCCGTCTCGCATCGGTCTTAACAACCGCGCAGTTAGTTCTGCCTTCTCCAAACTGGATAGAGAAGCGAAGCGAGTGGGTCTGGAGGTGAACGAGGGCAAGACGAAGTAGCTCCTGCCATCAAATAGACAGTCAGCACATTCACGACTGGGATCTAGGTCACTGGCTAGGCCACGTTGTTTGAATGGATGAAATAGCTCCAGCCCTGAAGGTTTTTGACGTGGTACCCGCGGGTGGAAGCAGAGGAAAAGGAAAGATCAAGTGCAAAAAGACTTGGCTATACTTGAGATTTCCAATTGGCACCAGTTAGCACGCCAATTAAGTAAGTAAGTAAGTCTCACAGGATTTTCCCGCCTGATAGGCATGCTGATGCAAAGACAGAGGATGTGATGAGAGCACCTCCCTACGAATGCGTAGCTCTATTAATCTTTCCAGACATTTTAGCATGAATGATGTCATGCAAGTAGGTCTGTAGCTTCTGGGGCTAGCGTAGTCATCCTTGCCAACCTTTGGTATAAAGGCGACATTTACCAGTCTCCAAGATTGTGGTATATAAGCAAGTGCGAGCGACGATGTGAAAATATTTTTCAAGGTCATCAACACGAGCTCAACACCTTCTTATAGTACAATATGTGAGATGCCTTCCGGACCGGGCGATTAGAAACTGTCAAAAGATTCAATAGCATATCTCTAGGCATCTCCCCTCCCCTGTCGAGAGAGAAGACGGCGTATGGTATGGTATGGTATGTGTGGCTGTCACCGTTGCTTCAGCGACCCACTTAGGCCATGATTGGAGGCCCGTTGTGATACCACTAGCTAAGTGTTCATTCCCCTTTGCTGAACCATTTTGAGCTCTTGACGAATCTCGCCAAGCATCTTGGGTCTATAGAACCTAATTCTCCGAGGTCTCCAAAAAGTGGTACCCCTAGAAATCGTAGCCTGCTTCTTGCTAGCGCTGGACAATTGCATAGAAGATGGAGAACAGTTTCCTCCTCTTCATAATTTTTGCAGCTTCTACAGCATCTGTGAAAGGGTACACCGAGACGCCCCGCGTGGTTGCCTATGAGGCAGTGCCCCGTAAGCGCTCCAATGACCTGAGATATATCATCCCGTTTTAAGGTGTACAGACCACGCGACCGTTTACGATCCCATCTAGGCCAAGTCTGCCTAGATATCCTACAAGTCGTGGTCTGTGCCCACCTCTCATTCGCACGAGCATAAGCATATTCTTTTGAGAGCAGCCTGCAAGTACCAAAGGGCATACCAATGCGTTCTTTACCAGGAAGAATCTGCTTGGTTGTCCCTTCCCTCGCAAGTTCATCCGCTATACAGTTACCCTCGATGTCCCTGTGGCCTGGAACCCAGATGAGGTTTAGTCTGTTCTGCTTAGCCATCTCCTGAAGAGATCGGCGGCAGTCCAGTACAATCTTTGAAGTTATCGCAGCTGAGCTCACTGCTCTAATTGCCGCTTGGCTATCGCTAAATATAAAAACGTTGTTGGCTTTTAAGACGGTTTGCAACCTGTCCACAGCCTCCTTAATGGCTGAAACCTCAGCTTGAAAAACACTACAGTGATCCGGCAGCCTAAAAGAACAGCTCAGAGATAAGACTCGCGAGAAGACCCCTCCTCCCACTCTGCCATTCAGCTTCGAACCATCTGTGAACACCGTAATACTTCCAGGTGGGGTATAGAAATTTTTAGACCACTCCTCTCTACCTGGAATCAACATCGCGAAGTTTCTGTCTGGGACCATGGTATCGACGCAGCGATCAGTGCAGTCCGGAAGGAAGCTATACTTACTCAGTATGCTTGAGTGCCCACATGGGGTAGACTCCCATTGATATGTCTCTCTTAGTCGAAGCGCGGCAAGAGCCGCCATCTGTTGACCCACTAAGTCGAGGGGTAGAAGGTCCAGGAAAACATTCAAGGCGTCGTTTGGTGTTGTTCGTAAAGCTCCGCTAATGCAGATAATACTGGCTCTTTGTACTTTACTAAGTAGATTGAGGTTAGCATTTTTGCTCAAGGCAGGCCATCATACGATGACTCCATAAAGAAGAATTGGTCTTACTCCCGCTGTATAGATCCAGCGGCATACGCTTGGATTTAGACCCCATTTCTTTCCAATGGCCCTTTTGCAGGAGTATAGGGCCACAGAAGCCTTTTGAGTGCGCTGGATAATATTATTTCTCCAGCTTAGTTTCATATCTAGTGTGACGCCAAGAAAGACGGCGTAACCATCACCTGATTTCCAGGAAAATGAGTCTCTAGAAGAAGAGAGTAAGCCTCAGTCCTGGTCTCTGTGAAAGAGCCATCAGGCCTCTTGAGTGAACCCAGCTTTATGGATTGGTCCTTTTTTAGAACTTTTACCAGTCTGGCTGTTTTACCAAAAGTTTTAATCCCGTTCCAGTATTCTTTAAAAGAGTCCCTTTTCGCAGAGCGAATTAGCCTCTTATACTATCTTTGCTTGCAGCGATATTGTTCCCAGTCCATCTCAAGTTTAGTTAGTCCGGTTAAGATATTTTCTCGATTCACCTCTCATCTTCTGCAGCTGCTTGTTTCACCAGGGAACAGGCGTGCGGTTAGGAAGGCCTTATCCAAACTATCACATAGAGCAGTCGTTAAAAAACCCACTGCCTCATCAATGGCATGAGTGGATGGTATTCTAGATGGCGCCGAGATCTGATTCCCAAGCTCCTCCCTATGCCATATGTATGTATATTTGCATACAATTTATTTCGTTTCATACAGTCAGGAATTTTTTATATTTACTTATATGAAATTGCAAAGAATTGAAAATAATTTTTACATAACTTCTGGTTACTTGAAGATTTGATAACAATGCAATATGAGAACAGAATTTACCCATGAAGAGTAATAGCAGCCAAGAAAAAATTATCATTCAAACTACATATGTATGTATTTAAAAAACCTGTATTTATAGTTAGCCCGGTTTTATATTATTATATTTTGAATGCCTATATGGAAGGAAATACCTCTATAAATGTTATTGGTATAAACAAAAAAATATTTTATATTATCACATTTTCATGATACATTTTGGAATCTTAGAGAAGTTCAAAAGATTGTTTTAAAAACCTTATACGACTCTTATACTTGAAAAACATCTCTGAGCCGTTCGAGATCAAACGAGGTTTTAAACAAGGTGACTTACAAGATGCAACTTCTTTAATTTGATGCTGGAAATCTCAATGGTGTTTGGCGTATGCATTTCATAGTCCAGAGTAGCAAGCTAAAGGTGATCATCAACCACCAATAATGCCAGTTTGGAGATCTAGCAAGGACACAAGGCAAGCTCTTAAGACACGCTCTTAACTAAACGCATTTCCATGCCCAAAGAGTTCACATGCTTATGCGCGTTGGTATGTGAACACTTCGATGCAAAGAAAAATGTAAGTAGTTGTAAACGCGTTGAGCGCCTCGCATATGAGTGCGCTCGAACTCTTGTCAACAGGTGCTAATTTGGGCTCAGTAGGCAATTCAAAATCACTGCACTTTTCCGAACAAAAACATGAACGATTTTATGTAAAAATATTTGGAATTTTACAAGCAAGTGTTGTACGTGGGATAGAGACAAATTACATTTTATTTCTTTGGGGTTCTAAAAATCTTCTAATACCTTGTTAACGAGCACTCTAAAGCACATGTTTTCCCAATTTTCTGTAATTAATTTAAGTACTTAGAGCTCTACACGGACGAGAACTTCTGGTTTTTAATAAATTATAAAACTGAACAAAACACGAAAATTGACATTTCACTTTTACAATTGACACCACAGATATAAAGTTTAGCATTCTGCATTACAAACTGTTCAAATATGTATATACTCACTTTTTAACTTCGCTAATTTTTCCCTGAGGCACTGTGGTTTGTATGAGTGCATTGTCACACATAACGGTAATACGATTCTCCTCACCGTATTTCACAAAGTTAGTGACCTCCGCTTCGAAAGGCAAATGACCCATTTCATGTTTCACGACCATTTCTCCATTAATCCACTTTTATTAGATCGGATATAAGGTGAATATTTTGCGTACAAGTGTACATACTTAAGTAATTATCAAACGAAAATTACTTACCACAAAGGCTTCGTAGTGTACGCTACCAAATCGTAGCCATACTCGCTGATCTTTCACCCAAGAGCGTGGCACGAAAAATTTTCTATCATACCAAACTGTACCAACATGATCGCGAATTGCATTGTCTGTCGTGATATCGTTGTAGCTAGCGGGCACTGGCATGGGAATTACGTCATTAATTTTACTCAGATCGTCACCGAACCATTTGTCCCTCACTCCCTGCGTTGGATTCGCTTCGTCCGATGTGACAAAATTCCATAGTCCATCCAATGAGCGCACCTCCCTTGTTTCAGATTCCCTTGGATAAAGCATTCCCCGAGAAGATGTTACTTCTTTATTCACAATTACTAATGCTATTGCGAAGTGGATAAGATACCCAACAACACCCATGGCAAGTAAAGAAAATGCTAAAAATGGACAAAATTAATAATATATATAATAAAAATGTTATTGCCTAATTTTGTATTAGAAATTTAGATTCTATTCAGATATATATCTAACATAATCTCGGAATTTATAAAATTAAGATTAATAAACAATGGCAAACGCTTAAGAAAGGCATAACTTTTACTCTGAGGTAGGAGGTCTTATACAGATATTTAAATTAAAAATGGAATTTTTTTAAGGAAGTGGACCATAAAATATAAAAATCTTTTAGAAGCTGCAAAGTTGGAAAGTAAGCTTCTAGGGTGAGAATGATTTAATAAACCACAAGATTTAGTTTAGTTTTGTGTTTTTATCAAAAATAATCTTTATTTTTAGTTATTGTATTCAGTGCTATTGTATTAGTGGCCGCTGTGATAGAGTGGTTAGCGGTGCGTGCTATAACTCGATATGCCGCTGAGTTCGAGGTTCGAACCTCAATCAAAGAAAAAGTTGTTTTTCTAATAGCGGTCACCCCTCGGCAGTCAAGGGCAAACCTCCGAAAAAGCTTCTCATAAAATACATTTGCCGTTCGGAGTCGGCACAAAATTGAAGGTGCCTCCATTTGTGGTATAATATAAAGACGCACACCAAAATTGGTAGGAGAAGCTCGGCCAAACACTGAGCTATATATTATTATATTATTATTCAGTGGTTTATCCTTATCATGTCTGATAATAGTGATGGTAAGTTTATTAGTAAGGTGTAAATATATCATAACGTGCAATAATAAAAATATTGCAAGCCCTTATGAAAATAAGAGGATTATGAAATTGAGCAGGCAGGTTTTAAAATTAAATTTACATTGCAAGAGAGACGGTTTGCAATGAGTTGATTTAAAACATTTGAAAATCATGTTCTCAAACCAAGTTTGGAAAAAATTTTTAAATACTCAAAGTGGAAGTTTGATTAAAGCTGTTGATAAAATTAGTACTACTACTTCAGGACCTTCTGTTCAAAGAACGCTACGCAAAAAGTTGGAAGAATTATTGAAGAGAAGCCAACATATGAAGCAGAGCCAGTAATAAAGTGTTAAAGCCACTGTTTGCAGATCAACGTAAGCATTTTACCCTTGCATTGCTCAAAATCCAAATTAACCTAAATTATGCATCTTATCGCTATCTAAATGCAATTAGAAAGAGTCAGTCAGTGGAAAAACGTTTGAAGTTACTTACAAAATGAAACGAACGGAACGGTACAACAAGGAAATCATATATAGAAAATTGGAAAAATAATAAAAATACAGGTTGAGCAATTATAATTAATAATAATTAATAATTATTACATTGCATTTTTTATTTGAATTCCTTTATATAAAGCGTGTTTTTTTATACATGTGCTTTTTAAGAAGAAATAAAACGCATATAATTTAATGCTACGGTTAAGAATTTATTATAGAGATAAGGGTTTGCCATTATGTTTTAAAAATGATTTCTGGCAAAAGACCGCCGCGGCTGGCTCGAATAAATTTCAACCGTTAGGCCCGATTTTCGAACAGTTTTTGCAGCAATTGGGGCCGTATGTCAGCAATAACGCCGAATATTCTCTTCCAAGGTGAAATGGCAAACCAAACTGAGTATAAATCAAGTAACAGGTGTCAAGAAGACCAACTCCGAAAAAAGTATTGCCTTATTGAGAGCCACGCGTCTAAAAAAAAAACACCTTTTACATATGTATGCAGGTTTGTGAGTGCATACTACTACTTTAATTGCAAAAAAATTTGCATATAATTAATAATTGACAATTTTATAAAAGATTTTTATTTGGAAAAACAACAACAGTTTTTAAATGGTAGAAGTTATAGTAATATTTCGGAAATCACCATATTTCCTCATCAGACTTCTTTATTTAATTAGTTATATTTATTCTTCATAACCACTTCTCCAAGGCTATGAACAAAGGAGCTCGGAGTTGCAAAGCAAACACGCTAAATGCTGTGCTACGCTAGCCGAGTGGATTGCTGCGTTTTTCCATCTTCCTTAAACAAACTAACTACAAACAAGAGCAACTGATCTGCTGCTATTTAAACTTGTTGGTTGTGTGATCGCAAAGAAGAAGAGATATAGAACGTATTTCTTATCGCAACGTTATTGTCAATTATTTTACGCTGAGCCGGAACGGTAAAAGAGAGTGTACAAAAAAATTATTTACCACACTTTTCAGGTACATTTTTTAATAGCTTAGAGATTATGATAAGAAGAGCTTGCTTAAGCTCTGTTAACCCCTTGCTGTATCAACAGAGTTTCAACAGCGTTCCATCGGCTTCTAATATCCACTGAACTAGTTTTACTAACTTTGTGGCTTAAGACCATGCAATTATTATTTTATTATTGCCAATACTATACAACGCAACGCAGAATACAAGTGTTGGTTGAAAATTTGAAAAATGGAATGGTTTAAAGTGGTTAACGTCCCTATTATTGAGTCTACTGAATTTAAGTGCATACGAGTGCAATTAAGCAAGTCTTATAGATATTTATTTAGCCCTCAGCTATATACCTCCTAAGTCTGACTTGTCGGTATATAGTGATCATATTTCTTTACTTGGGATTGTGGACTCAATGATTAGGCCTCCCGACTCATTGATTGTGTTGGGTGATTTTAATATCCCAAACATTTCTTTGAATATAATTGTTGGTCATATCGTGCCTTCTATTAACAACGCATTTCTGGAAGGGATGACTGAGCTTTGTCTGTCCCAAGTTAATACCCTACCAAACAAGTTGGGGAGGGTTTTGGATTTGGTTTATGTCGACAACACGTCTAGGGCCTGAGGATGTACATATATCAACCTGCGATTGAATTGTCATACGAGATCATAGACGGAGAGCGTGTTTCTAGATCGGAAGCTTTTAATTGTAATGATAACTTCGATTTTAGAAAAGCCAATTTTAAAAAAATTTTATTGTGACCTATCTAAAATAACTTGGCCTTACTACAATGGCGATGTGAGCGTAATGTTTTTGATTCCAACAACACTTTATACAACTTCTTTCTTAACCATGTACCTAAAGGTTCTTGCATTCGTGATGAACCAGCAACCCACTAAAGGCTTGAGAACTTTCAAAAATAAAAAATCGCGTTCTTTTAAAATATATAAAAGTACAGGTCGTCATGTGGATTATCTTAAGTTCTCAGTCTTGCGACATAACTATCTAGAATTAAATAAAAAGTGTTATGAAAAATACTTGAATAAAATGAAAATAACCATTATCCACGACCAGAAAGCTTTCTATGGTTTCGTTAATTCTAAGCGCATTTCCGTCCGCAATGAAATACCAAAATACTGTGTCATGTGATAATGAGATTAATGCCAATCTATTTGCCCAGTTCTTTAAATCTAATTCAATTCAATTATAATTATTATTCCTATTCATACAAGCTGAGCTCCAATAACTCTATTAATATTCCAGTCATATCTTCAGATAATGTTTTTCATTATTTAATATCTTTAAAAGAATCATTCAAGTACGGCCTTTTATGATCCCGACATGTTTTCTTAAAAAATTTACAAAACACCTGTACCTGCCATTATCGAACTTGTTTCATTTGTCCCTCCAGCAAGGAGTTTTTCCGTCAATATGGAAACAGTCTTTCATAATCCCCCTTCATAAATCTGGAAGCAGGTCTTCTATTGAAAACTATCGTGGTATAGCTAAACTCTCTTCTATCCCGAAGTTGTTTGAAACTATTGTTACCAATCAAATGACTTATCCGATTTCCTCAATAATAGCAAATTGCCAACATGGCTTCTGTAAGGGCAAATCAACCATTATAAATTTACTTGAATTTACCACCCATGTTTCAATTGGGTTTAGGCAAAACATTGAAACCGATGTTATATATGTATACCGATTTTAGTAAAGCATTTGACAAAGTATGCCACTCTTTACTCATACGTAAACTATATCTGCTTGGTTTTCAACCTGGTATCCTCTGTTGGATGTCTTCTTATCTCACCGGTAGGACGCAAAAGGTAGTTTATAAAAACTTTATTCCGAGATCATTGATGTTTCCTCGGGAGTTCCTCACGGCAGCCACCTCGGACCGATTCTGTTCCTGCTATTCATAAACGACATTTCTACAGTAGTAAAGTATTATAAAATATTGATGTACGCGGATGATGTTAAACTTTTAAAGCCTTATGCCTCGGCTGTAGAAAGACCCTTGCTGCAGCAGGATTTGGACAGCATAGTAAATTTGTGCAACATTAATTATATGCCGCTTAACCTTAACAAATGTAAACTCGACGAACCATTCAGCCGGCCTCCTACAAAATAAATAACTACGTCCTAGAACATGTAAACAGTTTTGTTGACCTGGGTGTTGGTATGGATTGCGGGCTCGAGGTCAAGTTTTTATAGCAATAAAACGAGAAATTGTATTCCATTTATCGACCTTGACCTCGAGCCAGCGAAAAAACCCCTTATTTAAAATGGAAAGGTTGCCAAAATCAATGTTACTCAATTTTAATTTCCATATTAGTTCCACAGTTAATAAAGCAAGGGGTGTGCTGGCTTTTGTAAAGCGTTGGTCGAAGGAATTCCGTGACCCGTACATAACTAAAACACTTTTTACTTCATTGGTAAGACCAATACTGGAGTATGGTTCCATAGTTTGGAATCCTCGTTATCAGGTCCACTCAGACCAACTAGAGTCAATACAAAAGCAATTCTTACTTGGTGCTTTGAGAAATCTTCGATGGGATTCACCATACAATATTTTCTTTTATGTTAATGTAAGTTGAAACGATTTTCCGACATCCCTTTTCATGTTTGGTTTCGAGACAAACACATCAACATTCCGCCCTGGCGGACAAGAGTGTGAAGATAGGAGAACAATATTTTATGTTCTTGAAATGAATTTTTGTTTTGATTTTGAATTAATCGATAGGAACGTTTTCTTTGCGAGAATAATATTTTAAATCCCATCGTACTCTCCGCTGTGCAACGTGGAATAACGTATTAAAAGCTACCATTTTTAACTGCCATCGCGATTTGAATATGAAACATTTTTCCACCGCAAAAAGTTAAAAAAAAATGTTTATGTATTTTGAAAATAAGATTTCTGCTTTCATTATCATTAGTTATTTCATTGTAATTATTATATATTACAAAAACAATGATCTTTTTTTGCGCTGCTGAAAAATGATGATTTTGTAACTTACAAAGTTATTCGCGGCGCCCTTTAAATGAAATTCAAGGAGTTGGTATCGAAAACGAATATCGAGGAATTTTTATTCGTAACTTAAGTATGTTTGGTTTTGGCCAAACACTGAGCGCCAAATTATTATTATTAAGTATGTTTGAGGAAATGTGTAAAACGAACACCAGGCCATATATATGTACATATACGTAGTTAAATATGTTACTCAAAAAGTCTTAACACGCAAAGTCTTTTAAACTGCCTACTGCTCAGCATTAAGTTTGATTATTACTCTGTTACAATGTCAAGTAAATCACGTACTTAGTTTTTAGAGCCGCTACTAACTAATGTAATGCAAAATCTCCTTCATTCATCGAAATGGGTTTGTAGGCCAATTAAATTTAAAAATTTCAAAGGAAGTCCGGAAACAACCTTAACCGAAACAGAATACATAAACAAACGAATTAATAATTAACAGGATTTTTCATTTAATGGGGAAAAATATTAGGTCTGTACTCCAGTAAAGAAATTTCTTAGAAATTGACCACATTCGCTCTCACAGCGAAAAATATCCCAAAAATTACAAGAACGCAAAACCACTAATAACTTGCAAGTTATACGAACAGCTGATTTCATTTGTGGCGCGAAAAATATAAAATAAAGATTAACCACGGAAAACGAAAAAGATTTTACTATTTATTGTTCTTCTGGAGCATTTGGAAAGTTTCAAACGGGTAAGAAAGTGTTAAATTACAATTTATCAATTATGTGCATAGTGTACAAACATATGTTAGTTTGTTTGTTTAAAATCGCAGAACTGGACCAACGCCAAAGCATCGCCATTTCATCGTTTCCATTGTAAACTACTTTAGCTGTATTTCCTACTTGCAAGTTTTTGCTGGCAAAAATTTGTCCAGTAAAAATTATCAACTTCCTCTCAAAATGAAATGTCAATTCGCTCTCTCGATTTCCCCTACTTTGCAAGTTTTTGCGTAAAAGAACGCAAAAACGTGATACATAGTTTGTAACAATTGTAACAATTATAAAATTAGAAGAGGAAAACCGAGTAAACGTAAGTCAAAAATGACGCTTGAATTTAAAATAAAATCCAGTGGCGGTACGCTTAGAAAGATTTCGAGTTTTCCTGTATTTTGTGAAATTTTTGAATACGATAAATTGCAGAAATGTCGCACAGATGCTTTTTATGTGAAAAAAACCAGAGATAAAGTAAAAAATATAGCTTTGCATGCGTAAGTGTTTCGTTACAAGTGCATTACAAGAGTTTAATTGGCGATGAAATGCCATCGCTCGTTGCACACAAAAATATGTGACCATTTCTAAGACCGTCTAGAAACGTCTGCAATAAACAAATCCTACTATTTCTATTCGTCTCAAAATAACATTAAGTAAGAAATAAGAAGATTTGGTACTGTGATGGCCATTTTCCACCACCATAGTACAGAAATATTAAAGGAAATACATACTCGTATATACTCGCATATGTATACACAAATTGTGTGCACATCGAAAATTCGGTGTAGTTTATATGTAAGAAATGTTCAGCTGAAAATTCTCAAATATTTCGATGATTTCTGGGACTCATATGGGGATGAATGCTAAAAAATTAGTACCTATTGAGGTATATGTAAAAAAAATTCTCGTACAGTATTCCTAAAGAATACTTACACTATGAAATTTTTCAGAAAGCGTGGATCCATTGCATTTACGATTTATATACCAAAGCTATAATTGAATATACATTTTGAATAAAAGTATTTGGTTGCTTTACCATGAAATTTTTTCTTGAAGTAGCTGTTATAACTCATAACTATTAACATAATTAAATAGTGATGATAAAAAACGTCCGATGGTGTTGAGATAGTGACCAACATTCATCTATAATGAAACATTATTAATGATCACAAATTTGGGAGAGAATATAAAAAGTTACGTGAAGTTGTGCGCATATGCATGACTATAAAGTTTAAATCAGGGCTGCAAACCGGTTTTGAACCGAACCATTTTCATAAGAATGAAAAGAAACGAATCGAAAACCACTCCAAAAAAAATGGTTCGGTTCGGTTCAAAACGAAAATCCTTTAAAGCATTTTTTCAAATTGTGCATTGTATCTTGCCCAAAAAAAGGCCATCCTTATGAATAAACTACCAACGTTATTTTATTTGATGGCAACTCCGTGAGTTGTCATTTGACATTGTAATTTCGCAATTGCGCCTTTTGTAGCTTGGGTTCTGAAGAGTTTAACAATAATTACGTTTGGAAAGTAGCAATTTGATAAAAATGAGTGTCAATCCAGTACATAAGAGTTTTGTCTATGACCCGTGTAAACTTTGCAAAATGAAAATAGCATCATGAAATACATAATAAACAAACCACCTACGGCAACTTTAACCATTTCGAAACAAGAACTGCTGGATGGTTGTATAGAAATGGTGACGAAGAATGGGCGTCCACTCAAATTGTTAGAGGATAGCGGGTTCCGTAAAGTTATTGATCCATTATGTAGAGCAGTGGCCATATCTATCTATCCACAAAATATCAAGGAAGAAATTGTGAAAAGAGCGGTCCTACTACGATCTGCTATGACGTCAAGCTTTAATAATCGGTATATTACAGTTTTCTTTCAAATGTCAATATCTCATTATTTTTTTTATTCCAGCTTACTTTCCATTAATGTAGATAGTGCAAGTAGACTCGACAGATCAATAATAGGAATAAATGCGCAGTATATTGAAAATGGCAGTATTGAAATTAAAACATTGGCCATGAAAGAAATATTTGTCAAGCATAGCGGCTGGAATTTATCTAAAATAATAGTAAACGTCCTCCAATCGTTCGAAATAAATATGGACCGAATTTACTTGATAACAGTCGATAATGCTGCTAATATGATAATATGATAAAAGGTGACAAAGATACAGATACAATTAAACAATTGATTGAAGTTTATATAATGAATAAATTTAAATTAATTTTCGATTTTTCAGTTCATGACGAAGATGATGATTATGAAGATGACGATGAATTTTGCTGTGACACTATTCCTATTAGTGTCTTTCAAGAAGTTGAGCTAAACTTATTAACGAACGACTCCATTAGTGTCATTAGGTGTGCCGCGCATACAATAAATTTAGCAGTGTCTGATTTTTTGAAAGAAATAACTGAAATTCGCAATAAAGCAAGAACAGTAGTAAACATTGTTAAATTTGTTAAATTTGCTACGAACAGATAAACTGCATAAGCCTATTATTGACTGTGTGACTCGATGGGGGTCCACATACAATATGTTTAAGCGTTTACTTTAATTAAAAAGTTTATGCTTAAAAAGCGCTGATGATATAAAAGAACTGCATATGGACGAAAATAATTGGCAGTAAATTGAAAACGTTTGTGAAATCCTTAATCTAGCATATGATATATCAATTAAATTGCAAAGAAAGAATTTACTTTTAAGTGATATGTTTTTTGCGTGGTATTCTTGTTAATTAAAAGCAAAAAAAAGCTTGGATGGTTAAGTCTTAAGTTCGTAGCAGCATTAAAAAAAGAGGCGAATATTTACTAAACAATTCATGCGTTCTGGCTGCCGTTTATTTAGACACCCAAGATATCAGATTTCGCTGTCAGACTCAGAAAAATATTTAGCAACAATTTTTGAATACAAATCTATTTGTAATCTATTGCAAAGTAATGAAACTTCAGTGGAGTCTCCACAATCCAAAATAAGCTCTGATGATGATTTGGAATCTATTCTTGAGCAATTGTATAAAAAGGAAACTTGTCCAAGTAGAAAAACGACTGTAAACATAATTAATTGTTTCGACAACATTAAACGCCTCTTTCCACATGCAGATATTTTAAAATTTTGCCACAAATATCCAGAGAAATAATTGAAAAGCATAGCTTCAATTGTACTAGCTGCTCCAGCAACGCAAGTCTCCGTAGAAAGGGCATTTTTTACCTTAAAGTTTATTTTATCTGACTTAAGAGCAAGCATAGATGCAGATTTATTAGAAGACATTATTTTATTAAATTTGAACTTTGTATAATTTAACTAAATATATAAGTAATTTATAAGAATTATTTAATTATTTCATGGAATTTAAAGAGTAGTGCCTTCTAATTTTGTTTTTAAAGCATATATGTATGTATGTATATGTATGAAATAATAAACACTTAATTACATGCTACATAATATATTTGAATTTCATGACAATAACAAATATTTATTTTTTACATAATAATTATGTAGCGTATTTTTATTATTGTTTTCGAAAAACTTAATATAAAAAAAAGATGTGAGTGTTTGAACTCAAGGTAGATGTGTAAACGGTTAAATTTGCAGTATTTAGAAATGTTAACCCCTACATAATACTTTACAATCTCGTTAATAATGGTTGTATCTTTAAAGGTATCATGGGCATTCAAGGGTTAAGTCAATCATACATATTTATCTTGTTTAATTTTTAAAATTTAATTTATTTTGTTATTTCTGTTGCAATAGTTAAAATAGGCTTATGATAGCTAAAATAAGAAACGTACACCTTTGATTCAATACTGGTAAGTAGTCTGGAAAAAACGGCCAGCAGGCATATCTTTAAGGTCGTTTTTAAACCACAATCTATCACACACAGCGCATGCGTATCCAAAGTCGTTGTCGATCATTTTTAATTTAAATTGTTTATGGGCATTAACATGGTTAAGATAATGCTCATATTGCAATTCAATGTTTTGGTAATTTGGTTGTTGTTGCTGTTGTTGTTGCCGCTGTAAATGTCCACGTAGCCTATTAATTTCTTTTTGGCGTTGACGTTCTCGGTAGGCACGTTGATATCCAGCGTTTCTGGATCTTCTTAATGATTGCGATGTTCTCTACAATAATAATTAATATTAGTATTTGACCTGTAATTTATTTAGAAACATGAATATTACCTGCATTTCGGTTATATACCTCCAGTTTAAACGTTTAATTTATTGTTTTAAAGAACACCAATCAGCTGAGTTGTAGAAACACAAAGCGATCAGCTGTTCAAAAGTAGTACCAACGCAAAGCGAATAAGGGAATTTCAATCAAAATTTAGAGAACACGCTGTGCTCTAATTCACGTGTGCAAAGAACGTACATACATTATCTACGTTCTTTGCACACAGTTTGTAAAAATTTGCGCCTAATTGCATGCAACTCAAAGGTACAGGGTGCTCCCGATTAAATATAATTAATTTTGCTTTTTGTGTCAACAAAGAACGTATATCTATAAGAAGCGACCAAATATCTAATAGATTTACGTTCTTTGATAATACTAACACATACGTCAGACGGCACACGCATTTTCACACAGAGTCGTTCTTGACCAATCAAAAACGTCTTACTTTTTTTTATATGGAGTTTTTATGGTAGTATTAGCGTAAGAGATTTGCCCTACCGCGGCTATAGATGTTTACACATCAAAAAAAAATGTGAACCAATTGAACCGAACCGAACCGCGGACCAGGAGTACTTACGAACCGGTTCTTCAACAGGTACAAATTTCTTCTAAGTGGTGCGAACCACTGAATCGAACCACATAGATTTTGGAACGGTTTGCAGACCTGGTTTAAATTGACGGTTTAACGAACACAGTTTTAGCAGTTTTGAAAAAATGTTAACTTCATTACACTAAAAACGCTCTTTCATTTGACTATACTCATAACAGCGTTAAAGCCTCTACCACTTGGGTACAGTTATCGTTCAGGACACATCCCTGTAGGATATTCAGAAAAAATATAAACTAAACATACATATATGCGCATATACTTACATACATATTTGTATGCATAAATGCTTAATTTGATACTGGTACACAATTATTAACCTACACAATTAACTATTTACTTACCCGATTATTAATTTCGTGATAACGACGTTGTCAAGGTAGATACGGTAACCGGAAACGAAATGTGCATGGGAAATGGCGATACATAAGTATACATGTCGGATTTCAAAAACATATAACAATAGCAACAAGTGACAAAGTTTGGTAATTAAAAAATAAAACCCTCGCAAAAATTTTATTCATAAGTTTAGTTGAGAGAGTATTCTCAAAACATACATGAGCGTACATACCTCAAATGAGTAACTATATCTGTGATTAAATTTTCCCCCTTATTTATTAGTAAAACCTTCTCTTTTTGCCATTTGATACCTAAGTCATACGTAAAATTGACTCCAAACATGATAGCCGCATATTTTTAAATTGTAACGAAGTAAATAAGGCTATTTAATTTTCCATATCTTCGCCTATAGTGAACCTAATTCAAGTTAATTAATTTTTGTTATAGAAATTTAAATTCCCCTTCGGAGAAATTAAAAGCTAAAAAATGGGGTTGAAGTTTGAAATACGTACTATACCATTACGCTGTGGTAAAAGAACTTATTTGCTTAAATATAAGAAAATTTAAAAAATGGCGAAAATTACAATATTAGGGAGATTACTAAAAACGCAGACGTGATTTACCATTTGGACCTCAGATACAGCGTTCAGCGCCAAAATTCTAAATAATAAAAATATAATTTCGCAGAACTAATTTAAGAAATCAATAAATAATAAATATAGGTTTGTTCACTGTTCACATTGTAATTTTTTTTATTGTGATTCAGAAAGACACAAAAATATCATTATTAAACGTTTTTTCAGACCACGGTGCAAAAACCAAGGGTTATTTATATTTCGTACAAAAAATTTCAAATAAAGATTAGTAATAAAAGTAGTACAAATTTGCATCAAAACTAAATTCTGTTCCACCATAACTACATATGTCATTTCTCAACAGACTAAATAACTTACAACAGAAATAAAATTACATAAAATTCCGTTCACTAAGGGCGGAAGTACTGGAAATTGATTAGCCTGTTTTTTTATAAACTTACGAAAATACGCAGAAAATTTCAGAAATTCAAAATTTGCATACAGCTATACCATGTGTTTTTCGAAAAACAATTTGAAAACTTTTTGGAAGGGAATGATTATATAGTTTTTGCAATACCCATATTATTTTACAAGTAATTAAGGAAAAAATTTAAAAAATCAGGAAGGTTTTATATTAAACGTAGCTGTTACGGAAAATATATCTCAATAGTTTTTTGGATATCACTAAAGGACGCAGAAAATGAGTATCGCTTCAAAGGGAATGTAAATGTTCTGTCTCGCAACACTATTACGAATATTTTACGAGCGCCAGGCGAACATTAAAATAGGGGTTTCGGGATCTGTTGTATTTGCCATTGTATTTTATATTCGCAGTTTCTGTTGTTTTTATAGTAAATGTAGTAAAAATCAAATCAAATACAACATGTAAGCAAATACAATGGTTGGAACCTGTTGTAGTTGTGGGTTTTCTCTTGTACATTTCTCAAAGCTGATGAAAACAAAAAAGGGGGCGGAATCGTCGAACATTGAAAGTTTTCATCCACAAATACGCAAGTCGAATAAACAGATTTTTTTTATGTGTATTAAAGTTTATCGTTCAACTCAGCAATTTGATTTTCACAATTATCAGCAATAAAATCTAATATTTTCATTTTGTCGCTTTTTCGCGGCATATTACCCACTTTTCTTTGTGACACATGCAATTTTTCAATGACAATATTACAATAGGATGTGTCGCGATTTATGTACTAATGTGAATCCAAATTAGTTGTAAAAATAGTAAATAATCATTACGACTATAACAGATCTCGAGTACCCCTAATTATTTGTTATGGAACTGACTTACACAAAATGTTAACATCTTGGGTCGCTTCAAAGTAATATTCTTAATGATTTATTTAAAAACACAAGGTATAGCTGTCAATTAAAATAAAATCCCCTTCCGCACCGCATTTTCAAGATGGCGACGATTCTGCAAGCTAAGAGCCTCACAAATCCAGTTTTACACATAAAAATTTGAAAAGAATTAGCCAACAAAAAATTAAATACCTATTGACTGTATGTAGTAATGCACAGAACACACAAGTAAATATGTAAACTTGCCGATGAGATAGTACAACGCCTATACCGCCCAGCCAGATTTATAGTAATTATCTTATTTTAACTCTAAGCCATGGCTGGTTTAATATTTTTCTTTGCTGAAACATTCAGATTCAAAAAAGTGATAGAATACCTGACGTCAGTCTATAATAAAGAGGGAACATCCCAAATAATTATTTATGATATTAAACTACGAATATACAATATACATACTATGCATACGGTCTTCTCTGTAGAATTTAAACAAAAAAGATGACAAAAAAAATGTTGTTATATTTATTGTTGTGAGATAACAAAAACAAAAATCTTGTACTCAATAAATGTGCTGACCCAATGTGAGTCTCGTTTGCTCACCTTGCTAGCTTCGTTTACTTAGACAGCATTTATAATTTGATCATTGTCAATATAATCAGAAGAGATAAAAAAATGGTAATCATTTTTTTGACAATGTAAAAATGTTTAGGAAATGGAATTAATGTATACCGACATTTTTTCAAGTTATAGGAAGTGTATTCAGAACCGACAGATCAGCACATCAATTTTTGAGAAATGAAAATGTTTAAAGCCTTCAAACCGAGAGAATTACGAAAATGTATCTAAACTTTGCTAAAATGATACCAAACAATTTCTCAACTAGTCCCGAAAAATATCTGAACTAGTCTCGAAATGATACTGAGCAAGTTCCGCCTATTATGAGTTATTCATTATTTTCTCCCTCATAATTATAATAAATACTTTAAATACTGAGTCTCAAAATAAGTCTTCGAAGACTTACAAATATTTACATATCTTGCTGATAATTATAGTGGAAATAGTTTTATAATAATATAATTCTCAAAATAATAGCTATTGATAACTTAAACAAATTTTAACTGGTAAACTAAATTCGAAAGACTTTTATAATTATTTCGAAACATTTTGTTGACTTTTTTAAAGCTAAACCATAAAATAGTTATTTTTATGGGTCACCTTGTATTTATGTGCTCTTTTGTTAAAAAGTGCGATCATATTCTCTCACAGTAAGAAAATAAGAGAAGTCTCTATGAGAACATATAGCGGATAGCCGGCGAATATGACATCAACATGTCCCAGCAAGCCCAGCGTGACCATAAAACCAATACATTTATAAAATTTACTAACACACCCAACCGATATTTGGAAAAGAGCGAAGGACCAACCTGATTTATTTATCCTACTTACTATAGCGTACTTTCTTCTTTCAATGGATTTTCAGCTGAACCGAAAAGAAAGAGACAACATGATTTTGATGATGTCGACGTTAATTGCCAAAACGGCAGGAGTAAACGTACAGCATGATAGTCTACATTGTACGTTCATTTACTGTTGCCAACTTTTACGTTTGGGAATTTCATCGTTTGGAAATTTGAGGCCAAAAATTTTGTATTCAATTCTATATTATATATTTATATGCCATAGTAGCGTATTTAATATCATCACTTCATATTATTTGTCTGTTGGAAACCAATATGTTAATTTTTTACATAACCGGTTTTAATGAATGTTTAATATACATATGTATGTACATATATAATACACTAAATATGCGAATATATGTACGTACTCCTCATTTAATAATTTTCAAATTATAAAGAATATTTAGTGCATTATAAACATGCATATGTCCATATGGACGTGTACATGAAAAAAACTTTCATTCATTCAGATAATATATATATATGTACAAGTATATAGTATATATGTATATTATATAATTTGATTTGCATACAATTTTCGGTAAAAATTAAAACAAACAGGATTTTTTCTTCAAAAAGAAAACGTAATTTCGGGATAGTGCTTTTTCGTACCCAAACCTTGGCAACACTGCGATTGCTTTCGTTTGTTCATTCGTTGTGGAGAAAAGTGAAAAATTACACGAATTTGCTATTGTGCGTGCATTTTGCGATAAAATCTCGAAAACAAAACAACAGCAATCAACTAAAAAATAAAATTCAGCTTGGAATATAATTTGACCAACTTTTAAAGCGGTAAGTAGAGTTTGTGAAAAATGAATAAGAGTACCTTTTCCGCGTACATGAGCCGTGAAAAAAAGGCTTTTAACTTAAGCGCGTTAAAATATGCAAAATATGATTTTGGTGCAAAAGCGGAATGTGATTTTGTTGAATTGAGTAATTCAGACTGCTCCCATGATTCCTTATCCTTGTGTAGTGATAGCAGTAGTGACAGTGGAGTTTTAAATACGGCAGAAACTCGGAACGGTAGTAAAATTTTAGAAATAAAGGCATGGGCTTTAAGGAATAGGGTATCCCAAAATGCATTGACCGATTTGCTGCAAACCCTCAGAAAAATAGGGTACAACGATTTGCCTTTGTCGGCTAGATGTCTTTTGGGTACCAACAGAAAAAAGGTGACTGTTCAAACGATTCCAAGCGGACAATTTCTCTATAGAGGAATACAAAACTACTTTTGCAAAAATACATTTCCTTACCTCGACAATACAAATATTGTAGTGCTTGATATCGGGATAGATGGACTTAAATTATTTAAGAATTCAAATCGTGTTTTATGGCCAATCCTGGGAGCAGTCGCCGATTTTCCTAATGCGAGACCCTTTACAATTGCCTGTTTTTCTGGAATGGAAAAACCGTGGAGTAGCAATGATTTTTTAAAAGAATTTTGTGAAGAAGTTGCGTTTTTAAAAGATAATGGTCTTCAAGTAGGTAATAATCCAATCAAAAAGAAATTTGAAATTCGATTGTTCTGCTGTGATTCCCCTGCTCGTGCCTTTGTGTCAGGTGTGCAAGCACATACTGGCAAAAATAGTTGTTCGAAGTGCGCCCAGATTGGAAGCTACAAAAATAGAAGAGTTTGTTTTTCTAAAACCATACAAAATTTGCGATCTGACATTTCTTTTAAAAATAGAGTTGATCCCTCACATCACAGTTCCTCTTTCAAAACTAGTGAAAGCATTTTAGAGTCAGCGAATTTCAAAATGGTATCGCAATTCCCATTAGATCCGATGCATCTTGTAGACCTTGGAATATGTAAAAAGTTGCTCCATTTGCTAGTTAAGAAAGCCAACGTGACTAAAATGAATGAAAAAATAACTTTTCTTTCCAATTTCGTTCCTGTTGAATTCGGTCGAGTTTGCAGAAATATATATGAGATCAGTAATTGGAAAGCAACTGAGTTTAGGCAATTTTTATTGTATATAGGCATATTCGTTTTAAAAGATTGTATTAATAGTGATCTTTATTACCATTTTATTTTATTGCATGCAGGTATAAGACTACTATCATGCGAAAAATCTTACAAAACCGAAGCAAAAGTTGCCCAACAAATTTTAGAAGAATTCGTTAATTTGTTCGGAAGTATATATGGAGACCACTTAGTTAGTTACAATGTGCATAGTTTATTACATTTAACTGATTGTTCTAAGCAATATGGTCCTTTAGATAAGTTTTCAGCTTACAGATTTGAAAACCACATGCAATATTTAAAAAAGCTTATACATAAACCTAATAAAATTCTCGAACAATTGCATTTAAGACTAGAAGAAAGGAATAATATTGAATTCGATTGCAATAAAATATCCAACATGGGTTCCTTTCACATAGATTTTAAAAAAGAAAGAGACTCCTATTGTTTTAGCGAAAGCTTTGGCCCCATTAAAGTAATAAATATGCTTGAGAAATCTGATTATGTTGTGGCAACAGCACATACTTTTTTAGATATCCAAAACTACTTTCAAGAGCCATTGGAATCAGCGTCCGGATTAGGCATTTTATTAGCTGGAAAATTAGATTCGATAATAGTAAAAACTAAAAAAGATGACATTAAATATAAATATTTTTGTATTCCTCACGAGGGTAAATATCTGCTTATTCCAATTTTGCATCATCTTTTCCACGAGTTTTCAAATTAATTTAGTTTAATTAGGACCTTAATACTACTTATGTTTTATAATAAAAGTGAAAAGTTTGATACTGCCCAATCTTTTTGCTTTTTCTTTATTTAGATGGATGATCACGAAAAAATCATGGATATATTTAACGAAAATAGCATGGAAAACGTTTTCGACAAGTCGTTAACTCCCTTGAAAGGTATTCATTTAATATAATAACGTACTCCAAATATTAAAACATTTATTTGCAGATATGGTTGTCAGAAAGAAAAAATTTAGCACATCCGCAGTTTACGGGTTGGACAACAGCAGCACAAAAAAATCTCAAACCAATATACCCATACCCATACCCATTGTCAATAATGGTAATTCAATGTACATATTTATACCTACAGTCAACCACAGAAATTAGTATACAGTGATTCAATAATGTAGTTGTATAGCCCGTTCAATTCTAGTGCAATATAGTGTAGGTTTGAAGTCTCTGTGAATTGTCGTTGATTTTTGATAATTTTTCCCGCTGACGGTGTAGATCATTTTCTTTCATACAAAAATTAATTTGGCTTAAGTGTTATATGGAAGAAAATGGGTGTTTTTTAGACTTTTAATCTACACTAAAATTAAACGAGCTACAAAATTGCTAAATTCTCCTAAATTTTGTACAAAGTTTAAAACTTTGATTTTAATGGTTTATTTAATAGAATCAACAGTATTTTCATAAAAATAAACAAAAAACATTTAACTAGAAAGAAAAAGTAAATATTGTAAAAATAAAGCACTGTTTACTCATTTCTGTCGGTGACTGTATATCTCACATCCTCAAAATAACTAAATTTTATTTTCGGCTTTTTGTAGAGGTTACACTTACAAGTATATCTAATCAACTTACACAGTTAATGAGCAATGTTTCTAGTTTGGATTCCCGTCTTACTGTATTAGAAACTAAAATGGATATCTACTTTAAGGAAAACGTAAGTATAAATTTCTCGTTAAATAAAAGTAAAAATTTTGTCGTGGTGCTGAATTTACATTTTTCCAGATCATACATAAAAGCGAAGAAATGGCTCAGCAAAAAACTATGCGCGAGTGCAAGGTTCTCATTAGAAAGATCCATCACTCAGTGTGCCGCATAACAGGAGAAGAAGTGGATAATGTACAAATTCATATTGCTTCTACCTTGCCTTTGACAACACTGACTGCTGCCTTCGAAGTAGAAGAGAACTTGAAAAGTGAAGACTACTTCAATGCAATGGTTAATATACATACATACATACATAAAAGTTGATTGCGTGATAATTTTTAGCACTTTGCATAATTATATCTATTTTCAGAAAGTATACGTTTTAAAACAAAAAGGTGCGTCGGAGAATGTGGATGATGTTTTGCGACATATATACAGCGATGAATTTTTATATGCTTGCAACTGGGATGGAAGGGGTGGCAAACAACCCTTATCGAAATTTAGTTTAACAACTAAAATATTATATGGTCCGTTTTTGACACATTTTACATAAATTTGTTTTCAATTGTACCTATTTTATTTTATTGCAGAAGCTTTTATAATACTTGGAATTACTTCTTTTGAAACACAAATTAGAAAGTCACTGAATCTGAGTCACAACAGATTAAAACAACAAAAATATCGCATGAAAAAATCTAACGACGTCAAAAGTAGCATAGTTTAGTTAATAATTTGAAACCACAAAATAATATAATATCATATCATATAAAATGTGAAATATATAATATATATATACACATATGTAAATAATTGTGATAACTATTGCACTCGCATCTAAAAAACTTATTCGTATATTTTTGTACATATATGTGTAAATCTCTTTTATGGTTCAGTGAAAAATTTTCATATATGTATACCAAAGTTTTTTGTCCTTAATAATTTCAGTAAATTTTTAAAAAATGTATAGTTTATACTTAAACAAAGAAACATTTTTTTTAAGTGTGTTGAATTTTCTAATATAAAGTAGTGAAAATACTTTACTGGGCCAATTGGACTGTGAGTCCCCGTACATATGCATGAATATTTAAATCCTTTAAAGATATAAATCAGTCTTAACTTTATAATAGTCTTAATTATACAATAGAGTATTTTATAAATATAGTGTAAACTGTTGATGGCATATCTGTTTTATTAATTAAAACATAAGTAATTTCAGCTTTTAACACAAAATTGAATTGAACTAAAATCCACTTAAATTTGTATTTGTGTGTTTCTCACTGAAAAACATTAATTTAAGTTATTTCTTTACTAGTTTTCCTTGGTTTTTGTTTATAAATTAAAAAAAAAATATAAATTAAATTAGAAAAAGAAATTGGTTGTTTTTTCTGGGGTTCGATCTCAGGATTTTCGTGCTGCAAAGCTTAGGTCCTAACCACTGAGCTATTGCACTAACAAAGCCGGCGCTTGCTAAAAACGAGTTTTCTTTTATCTATAGTTGACAATTGGCAGATATAAATGGGTGTGAGGGAGTCAACATGTACTTTTACAGAGGCAGTAAATGTGTATGCAAGAATGTGATAAAAAATTTCACGTACACAAAACTTCGGGGACTATTTTTGATTCACTATTAAGAATGTGATTGCAAATGTAACTAAGTAAGAGGGTACGCGTAACGGTCACGTCACTAGGTTACGTTACGGTCACTGTTCTTGCTGGGGTATTCACATACATACATATGTAACTACATACATGCCATACATTTTAGTTAGAACAGGTACTCAAATAAAAGGCCTGCCAGATAGAATACGTTGAGTCCGCTCCAACGAGGCATTCAACTGACAAGGCGTAAGAAACGCAAAGGTACGCCACATAAAAAGCGTTGTCGCATGTAAACAAATTAGTTGTTTTGTATTGGCGGTTAACTTTTTTTGTATACAAATCAAATATATCTTAAAGTTGTGCTGATATTTACTTTTGTGTAAAGATTATAAAAAAAATGGAAATAATTGAAAAAAACCAATCAGCTAACACTAGCGACGGATTTGAATGCGTCAAAAGTAGAGAGTTGGGCTACTTTTGTACGTTGCGGCATCGCATGCGTTGCGAATGTGGCATTCTGCATTCAACTACATATAATATACTTAGCTGTCAGTCGAATGCTTCGCCGGAACGCACGTAACGTGCTCTATCTGACAGGGCTTTAAGGCACATGCATTTACATATGGATGTATGTGTGTATGTATGCACGTCGATTAATTCAATAAAAAAAATACTGAAATAGGTATTCACATTTTGTTATTAATGTTTACACAGGCTTTACTTTAAAGGACTGGAAACATGAGTGATATTGCAAACATATTTGCTTCATAATTGATTATTTTAAACTCAGCTGGAGCAGGTATGTATGTATGTATGTACGTATATTTGTCAGCTTGCAATCTACGAGTTGTTATTGTTGGTAAAAAACAAAGTTTTTTGGAACAAACATGTTATCAAACGACGCACATTCCAGCCCATAATAAACACATCCACGTATCGCGGTTGGGATTGATCAACGTCCGTTAAGGTAATACAATTTTCGTCTTTTCACGATATGTATAATTTAGAGAATTATAAACAAATCTTGATTAGATAGCACAAACAAATTAAACGATGTTAAATAGAGAATAATAAATAAAGTAACCGAACGGCTTCTCAAGCGAAATTGAACTAATCACATGTGAAATTATTTTGTATGGTGAAGGTGTGTCACACACTGCCGCTGTGTTTAACCCGTGCGGGTTGGTGAGGTTGAGTGTAAGTATAAAAGCTTTTTCAAAAGCTTCCAACCAGTGTTCGGACTTTACCACATTTGTTGTGAATTTTCCACTTATTTTGCTAAATTGCATTTCTAATACATCAACCACCGTTAGCTTGAAAACTACCACATTTTGATTTTACTCGTGTTTTGCAACTTCCTCATATTCTTCTAATTAACTTTTAATTTTTTACTGCGAATTGTACGTTATTGAATACTCACTAATTTGTGTTAGTATATGCCTTCATATCTGTGCTCTTCCTTAATAACCGCTTAAGTCCTCTATTATAACATTAAAATATACCCCCTATTCTTATTATTTGTCCGGTCAGTTTGATTCATACCATTATTTCACAATTAATTACTGTTTTTCAATTAGAAAACCGTTCATTCTCTAACAAAGACCATAAAAACCTATTATTAAACTTTATGCAAAATGTAAAATGATTTAATAATTTTTATAAAAATTTTGGATTGCTTACTCATGTTTTGATATGTAATTGTTCAAAATAATGTACTTATGTAAGTGGAAAAAGTGTTTGTATCTTGTTATTACCCAATAAACATTTGTCTTGGTTAACAATTCGAAAATAGTTGGAAAACTAATCTCTTTTTCGAGGCTCACCTTCGATAATGAGTGTAAAAAAAGCTGGCTTTCCATTCTTGAACTAGGGCATTCTCCAACAAAATGGAACCTTCGTTATACAATGTTTTTTGTCTACGTTTCGAATTCGAAATCCAGCCCATTCTTGAAGGGAAATTTTATTGAGAGAGAGTGATTGTCTTATACATATTTCCCTTCGAGAATGGGCTGGATTTCCACTTTATTGGTTGTACATTTTTGCTTTTAAACAATGTCAACATACTCGTATTCATTTAACACATAAACGCTTCGTAACTGCGCAAACCTTCTAAACTTTCTTAATTTTTATGTAAACAAATTTATTTACGCGACATACGTGGTTACGAGGCATTTATGAGTTTATATGAATGCCCATAACTAATTTATATTTAAGTATATTTACTATTTATTTGACTGGTTTTTTATTTAAATAAAATAAATTTTTCATTGAAAAGCAAATTAGTAATTATGTAATTAAGAGACCATCTTCAGGATGTTATTTAAGTACCTATATAAGAAAAATGCTTATTCTAATTATATTGTTTTCTTCTTTTTCTTGTCCGACAGGGTTAATTGTACGGAACAACAGACATAAACTGAACAGAACGAAATTTGACACTGAAGATGGCACAACGCCGAAACCGGTTTGTCTCCAAACCACACTTGACAAGGGATGACGGAAAATCGTTCCAACAAATATCAATTATTCTAATTATATATTAACTGCTTAGTTTTATTAATTTCTTGATAAAGTGCCTTTTTCGTTATACGGGTTTTGGCTTGCTGAAAAAATGTAATTGAAATCTGTTCGAACTCTGCGCCGGTTGAACTTTTAAACTTTATTGAATATGCTTCTGAAAAGAAAGTTTTCGCTCTATATACTAGTATTAGATTTTGCTTTGAAACTAAATACTTTTTATAGCTGCCGTTACAGTCAATTATCGAATTGAGCGCTTCCTATCTGTGCCTTTCCAGCAAAATGACTGTGCAGCTTTATCGTCAAAAATTCTCCTCCAACATATTTTTACAAACTTATCCGAATTTGATGAGGTAAGTTTTTCGAGCTGCGAAACCTGATAAATAAATCAGAAAGGTGTAGTTAGGTGTTGCTTTAATAAAACATAACTTGTATTTAAAGGATTCTTTCAAGGAAACTAAATTTTTCGTCTCAGGAGTTTCAGCAGCGTATTCGTGGCATCGTTCGTAATACTAAATTGTATAACCCATTTGCGCAATTCGTCTTGAAAATTGGAAATATTTAAGTCGATTTCGCTATCAGATGTGGAACTATAATTCAAATCAGTGAGATTTTCATCTCATCTGATAGAGCCGTCGCGTTTGTAAAAACTGAACGTGTAGACACATCATCCATTAGTTGCTGTTGGGGTCGCATTAGCATATCTACAATTTCATTGCCCTCACGTCGTATATTTTTTGACGTTTTCATTTTAAACTTATATTTTTAACTAAATTTATAATTACAAATTTTATATTCCCGAAAATTTGCGACCGCTTTAGTTGAAAATTTTAGACTTTATAAATAAATTAAATTCCCAAACTATTAAAAAACAAACGTCACTTTTTCTCTTATTGCTACGATTATAATTTTTTTCTGCACCCAGTTCGAATGTACATATTTCCAATATACTATGAACGTGGGAAAACTTAGATTGGTTATGAATTCGTCCTCTGTTCGATATTCATATTGGATATCGAAGGTAATTTTCGAACGTTCGCCACAATATACATATATGTATATATATGTTTATTGTATTTGTAATAAATACTCTCTGAATAATACCCGAATCAGTGTTGCCACGAGTAAATTTTCGGCCGAACTAAAAAGCTAGAAAAATCGTAGTATTTCGAAGCTAATCGAAGTGAAATATTCCTAAATTGCTTTATATACGACCTAATGTAAACATAACAGCAAAAGTCCTGTTTTAGACAATTTAAAAGTTTTGTATTACATTTTTACTAATTAAAAAAGGGATTTTATTCATATTTCTTCTTAACAAATTTCGAAATGTAGAATAGTAAGCAAAATGTTGTTGGATTCGTTTTTATGCATTAATTAAATTAATATAATTCAGTGCATACATAAATAAAGTAAAGTACCTGAGGTACGGGTTAGAATTAGTTTTCTAGTTAAATGTGTATTTTAATAATACGTCTTTAGATAGAATCCAATTCAAGAAATTGTCGTTATTGAAATAATCTTTTATTAGCATTAGAGCGTTAACGGTCCTTACGTTTAATTTTTTTTGTTTTGAACTTTCTATCAATAGCAGTTTAGAGAAAACGCTTTTAGTAGTGGCACTACTATGGAATAAACTTAACAACGCTCCAACAAAAGTTAAAATGTTTCGCCCAATGAAACACATGAAACCAAAACTCTTCGAAATTTATTTTTTCTCAATTGTAAAGTCTTTTAAAATCAAAAGACGCCATTCACTTTCGAGATCGTCGATTTAATTATTTTCAAAAAGATTTTGAAAAAGTGTAATTAATGGAACTAAACTATTCCCTAAAGAATTTGGAACTATAATTGTTAAAATGCTGTCTTTGAATTTGACTTTCTTTTTAATTTGCCTACATAGTGTTGTAAAAAATAATGTGAAAATGTTCTGAAGTTTTGAGCGTGTAAACTCAAAGTATGAATAAAACCAATTTTGTTTAGGTAAATTCTAGTCGCTCAAAATCGAAGTGCAGAAGTGATGGCTATTAAAGTAGAGTGAAAAGCTACGATCGTAGGGAAAACGGCAACATTGACCCGAATATGCGTCGAAACATGTGAAAAAAAAATAAACGTTAGTTTTATCTAAAATAAGGGCCGAAATCTCCAATAACAACTATGGTAAATAAAAAAATGTATGTATAATTTGTTTGAATACTCAGTTCTATAGCTAATTAAATTTCTGTATAATAAAGGGAAAGTTTCAAGTGCCTACAAAGTACCACTACCTACCAGTTATCTGTTTTGAAATCAAAAAATTGTTTGAGGTTGCTCAAGGTACTAAAAGTTTCCCATGTAATTTGTATGAAGAAAATAAATTTTACGCAGAAATGGTTTAGAAATACTAAATTCTGTATTCTCTCCAAGAGACGTCAAAGCCATTATTCAATAATTTTTTAAAATTAACTATTTAATAAAGGGCCGCTGTGGTCGAGTTGGTAGCGGTGCGTGCTATAACTTGATATGCCAGTGAGTTCGAGGTTCGAATCTCAGCAAAACCTTAATAATAGAAAAAGATTTTCTAATAGCGGTCACCCCTCGGCAGGCAATGGCAAACCTCCGAGGGTATTTCTGCCATGAAAAAGCTTCTCATTAAATACATCTGCCGTTCGGAGTCGGCACAAAACTGTAGGTCCCTCCATTTGTGGTATAATATAAAGACGCACACCACAAATGGTAGGAGAAGCTCGGCCAAACACTGAGCTATATACATAGTGTACGCGCCGAAATTATATTATATAATATATTTAATATAGGGTGTTTAGAGAACCTATGTATAAAAAATAGCTACTGTATAAATGTATTAACAACAATTGAATATTATTCTTTAAAGTCTTCTGAAGATAAGCAGAGTTTACGGATTAAAAAATAATGATTTTCAAGTATTCTATACAATTGAAAATTTTGGGAATAATCATAGTTAAATTAAAGCTTCCCCAAAATTTAATTAAGCTTTCTTTAATAGAAAGTATACTTTATCTCTTCCATAATCGCGTTAGAGGCGGCTTTCCCGCTTAGTGATAGCTCTAAAATTAACGACATAAATACACAAATAATAGTAGGATTCTCTGAGTCCGCCAAAACCACAGCCCGGTGCACACGGATTGCAAATCCATTCACTACGAAATCCCAGATTAACCGTACAATCCGCGACCTGTAAAAGGACATTGAAAGACTGACAAATCTATCTCATATAAAAAATAATCTAATTATTTTTAAATAATTTATTGCCGTTTTTCAACCACCAACCGTAAAACGTAAATAATTAAAAGTAAATAACTAAGAATGTATTTTACAGTATTAAGTAAATTATTCAATTTTTAAATAGGCTTCACCTTTTTAGTGTGGCACAAACTAAGATGTGCTCCTATTCAACACTATGATTCTGCGCCATTCTTCCCATATAATACCAAGTTTTTATATGTATTACTACACCTTTTCCAATTGCACCTTTGCAAATTGTACTTCCGAAATTTTAATATATATTTCAGAAATTGTAAAATGTATTTTCGAAACATAAAATGTAGTCCATAAACTGTAAATGGTACTTTAGAAACTGTGAAATGTACTTCAAAAACTGTAAAATAATATTCGGAATCTGAAAAAACCAACATAGATACTACATGCATATATTAACAAGTAAGAAAAGCTAAATTCGGGCGAAACCGATTTTTATATACCCTCGCGATATAGTTTTGTAAGGTCGGTGACCCTGATTTCATACAATTCCCGCTTCTTTGTTTCAAATCGCAGCTAGTATTAAACTTTTCAATATTTCTTCCAATAAATACTGAAAAACGAAGTTTTTTGCATTTTAAAAATTTCCGTTATATGGAAGTTGGGCCTGGTTATGGTCCGATTTCAAAAGCTTTTGACGGTGATGCTAGTGATATCAAGGACAATATGTTCACCAAATTTTGTGACGATACCTTTCATCGTTGTTGAGATACTTACAGACGTTTTTTATTAGCTTGTAGCAATACAATAAAACTTAATTGAAAAAATAAAAAAACTTGTTTATTAAATCAAACAAAAAATGAAAATATCACTTGATGTAGGTATAAAGGAATATTTTCAGAACTGATGATTTTTTAGAGAGCATTGACGCTGTAAAAAGAACGAGAGTGAGCAGTAGAGCTATACTCGTATGTGTAATATTATTGAGTTCGAGTGCAATACATACAATATCACACGTACACATTTGTTGATATCAGTTTTTACATAATGGCCCTAAGAAACTGACAGAAACTTTGTTCTATGTCCTGACAAAATTTTTTCAGCCACTGACCATCAGATGTACGATAAATTGACCGGCACTGTTCTTGTAGGGTTGGTTGTATGCGAAGCATAATCAGCTTAAAGTATGTATGTAAAGTTGTCCGATGTTCTCTAAAGTTATGCGAACTAATGAAAATTATGCGCGAGGGGTACTGATAGATATTTTCTTGAATAAAAAATAGTTCAAAATATTTATTATCTAAGTACTCGGCTGGTCCAGGTGTCCACACCTGTTAAGTCGGCCTTCACTTCACTATATGCAATAATATATCAGTAATTATAAAGTGGCCGCTGGGGTCGAGTTGGTGGCGGTGCGTGCTAAAAATTAAGGGATAGGTACAATGTTTCCTGGAAGATATGCTTGGGCTCTGTCTAAATCAGATTAATTTAATTCCAAACAATTTTTGGACGATTTTGAATCTTGTTTATGTTGATGATATATCTTAAGCATCTATGAATCGGTGTGAACCCTTGGCTATTTCAGAGGACCCATTATAGCCGCTGTGGTCGAGTGGGTAGCGGTGCGTGCTATAATTCGATATGCCGGTGAGTTCGAGGTTCGAATCTCAGTCAGGGCATGCAAAATCTTAATCATAGAAAAGGTTTTTCTTCTAATAGCGGTCACCCCTCGGCAGGCAATGGCAAACCTCCGGGGGCCCTCTGTAGGTCCCTCCATTTGTGGTATAATATAAAGACGCACACCACAAATGGTAGGAGAAGCTCAGCCAAACACTGAGCTATATAGTGTAAGCGCCAAATTATTATTATATTATTATTATTATTAATTATAAAGATATGTACATATGTATATATGTATGGACATACATATATAATTTTTCATTAGAAAATATTTTACAATTATTTCAATTGTTTTCGGTTTTCACATGATTCAATAATAAAAGCAGCTTACTCGTTCCCGCATGGCATATCGGCTTCTTATTTTATGAAGAATGTTGCTTATTTTACAATATCCACTTAAAATGGTAGTATATTGTAAACTTCTTTATACTAAAAAAAAGTTGGCATCACGGACTCCTTTGTCTAATTTTTTATTTTTTCATTAACTGACATTTGATTTTGTGATTGTCTGAATTTGGGTAAGTTTTGCAAAAAAATTATGATATTCATCTACATATATACTTATGTATGTATGTATATAAAAATCAATTGCTGTTCGTTTGTCTCGCTAAAACTCGAGAATGGATGGGCCGATTTAGCAGATTTTTGTTTTGAAATGTTTGTCGTAGTCCAGGGAAGGTTTAAAAGGTGAGAAAATATGGAAAAATTGCGAGGAATATAGCAAAAACAACAATTTAATTTTCCCATATAAACAGTTCTACATTGATCATGATAGAAGATACATATATATGTACTAGGCCGGATTTGTGGGGAGGCAAAAAAATCGCTCATTGCTCTGTGAAAATCATATTCTAGGGATCAAAATAAGAAAGAAACTTTGCCGAAGGATCCATACCTCTAAAACGAATTCTGATGTCCCCCAATTTGGGTCGAACTTTTGGGTAGGGGCAAATTTTGAAAAATCCCACTTTGACCCATTTAGAGTGCTCCAATCGAGTCCAAATGTATGACCGACCCCCACTAACTTTGGAGGGCCGATCCACCCATGCCAGTGGCACACCCCTGGCCTTTACATGAAAAAATCAGCTATATTTTTTCTTTATTTTTATTTATTTTTTTATAATAATATTTATTTTTTATTTATAACAATATCTATTTTTTCTCTTAAGAAATTTATTTAGTCAGAACATACATATGTAAATGAAAAAATTAATTTAAGTGAGTTATAGAAAAGAAACTAAAAAAAATTATTGTTTGAAGTCTTTTTTTCTTTCAAGTCTTTGCAATTTCGCACGGCTCTCTAATTTCGTCGCCATAACAGCCTCTACATTATCCGGTATAACCCGTTTGGAAACGCTAGCTAGCAATTGAACATGTCGTTCCGTTCCTTTTATGTGTGATGGAATTTTTGGATCATTAAACGGTGGATCATCTTGATTTAAATATTCTTTCAATGTATCGTAAGGAAAGCTTCGCGTGAATGGTGGTTCAAATACGATATGTATATCATTCAAATTGATCATTTCCGTATAACTTGTGCAATTAAAGTTTATATCTGGTTTTTTATAAACTCTAAGTTCCGTTGGCTCGTCAACATCGGTTCGATAGCGTAGAATTTTCTTGATAGCACAGCCGCGCTTTTCTTTGCTATCATCAAACAACATTGATAACAAGATATTTTCCGAATGCGCATAATATGTATTATCTTTAATTACTTGATTGACAATTTTGCGTAAACGAGGTTCTAGAAATCGTGACCACCCAATGAACTTGAAAAATAATGCACTGCCGTACACGACAGAGCTGTAATACTTGATATTGAAGTAATTGGCACATAACATTTTATTATAAATTCAACAAGAATTCTTAAATTTGCATCTGGATTTTCCGTTGTCACATATAATCGTAATAATCTAGCAGCCTTGGTGAGCCACCGAGAATGTACAATTTTCCCTGGTTTGATGTTAGCCAGATCCACCGGAGCCACGCCGCTAGAAATTGCATGGGCCATGTCGTATAAGTACTTCGAATCGGTGGAAAATTAAATTTTTTTTTGGAGCAGGGGGCATATTTTGCAGCTCAATTTTCTGGAAGCCGTCCACCACCTGAAAATATATAATAATAAAATAATTAAAAATAGTTGACAATTATAATAAATGAGTGATAGCAATAACTTACCGGAAGAGTTTCACAAGTTTCGATTTGACGGCTCAGTTTTCCGGTTGCCGATCTTGGTCCAGTGCTGGTTGATTTATCCAAAGCTTCAAACAAATGCCGAAACGGAAGTTCGTTGAAGTGTAGAAGGCAAACGAACCAATGCAATGGTCTTTTTAACAGCAATTCGAATCGTCGTATAATTCCACCGTGTGGGCCAGTGTTTGTTGGCTCACCGTCAGTGCATATTCCAATTAATGCATCCAGTGATATATACATATTTATCGTTGAAAAAACCATTTAATTTGGTTGTTTTGTATTCAGCGGTTTCATGTTCCAGTCTTACGTAACCAATCAATTCAGAATTGGGTTCTCTCAAAATAACAAGATGAGGTTCTTTTACCATCCAAGTATGATACTTCTCATCAATTTTATCTATCGTTAAAGTATCATCTTTTCTGCCATTGAATGAAAACGCTAACAAATTGGTATTATCTAACCGTTTGCGAAGCACTGCTTGTCTGCATTTCTCTTTTTCTCTGCGAACTTTCGATTTATCCATGATGAGAGGTTTCCCATGCTTATCTTTAATTTTAAAATCTTGCAAAAGAGCGGTTCCCAATGCTGATGCTACTCTGTCAGGCACACCAAATCTGTCACATACCAAGGCAAAGTTAAAACAATCGTATCTCTCTGTGTATTGTGATCTTGTGCTTCTATCCATATCTTCTTGAAACGGTGGCGGTGCGTATGTTGAATCATCGGGATTTTGGTATGTTGGCATTGATGACATAGACGTTGCTCCTTGCTCTTCAGTTTCCATCACAAATGCTTCCATTGTTATTCTTCTCTGATTATGTTGATCGTGCATGAACTCTTTGAGGCGTTCGGGAACCCAGCCGCATGCACATGGAGCTGCCTTCAAATCGCATTTACATGTTCCAATGTAAAAAATTGTTTCCAGAGATTTTACATACTCTGTAAATTGTTGGGTGTTGTTTCTTCTCTTGATTTGCTCTTGATACTTGTCAAGCAATTTATTCAATTTATTAAATACACTTTTTTTCAGCATTATTTCCATACCAAGTTTTTCCCAAATTCCAATCAACTTATCTTGTACTTGAATAGTGAATGGGAACACTTTTTTTTTCTGTTTTAGCACGTTCGCTTAAGTAAAAATATCCAGATGGGTTGGTAAATTAAGATCAGTTAAATCAGTAGACACACCAAAAACAGTAACATCATGCTTGGGTATATGACTCATTGGGTTTTCGATAGTTGTTGATGTAGTTGCTTCATCTTGCGGTGTAGAGGATGGTGGATTCATTGTAAACTTTTTGACTTGGAATGGTCACTTCACTTATTATTTTTTTTTAAATATTTTTTTATCTGAAATTAGCACTTCACACTTTGAGTTCTTCACAACGACTTAATGCATTCACAAAAACTGTTGCGTTATATACATATGGTCTACGAGACGAGGTAATAAGAATGAAATGGTAATACAATTCTACCTGCTGTGTCTTGTGGTGGCTTAAAAACGCACACAAGCAATTTTACGATTTTTCATTTACATACATATATATGTTCTGACTAAATAAATTTCTTAAGAGAAAAAATAGATAAAATAAATAAATAAAAATAAAGAAAAAACATAGCCATTTAGCTGATTTTTTCATGTAAAGGCCAAAAATGGTGATTTTTTGAAATGTTTGTATGGGGGTGTGCCACTGGCATGGGTGGATCGGCCCTCCAAAGTTAGTGGGGGTCGGTCATACATTTGGACTCGATTGGAGCACTCTAAATGGGTCAAAGTGGGATTTTTCAAAATTTGCCCCTACCCAAAAGTTCGACCCAAATTGGGGGACATCAGAATTCGTTTTAGAGGTATGGTTCCTTCGGCAAAGTTTCTTATTTTGATCCCTAGAATACGATTTTCACAGAGCAATGAGCGATTTTTAAATCGACCCGCCCTAATATGTACATATGTGTTTATTGATGGCAAAAAAAGTTGTCTCGTGTTTGGGCATGACAGCACCAAATGATCCCATGCGTGATGCATTTAACCAGGAGTTACAAAGAGAACAACAGTACGATACTGAACTATTGACTGAAACAGTCCATTCAGATGTTCCGCAATTAAATCCCCAAGGATTGCGTATGATACTTTGATAGAAGCTGTAAACCATGGATCTGCTGGAATTTACTTCCTTGATGCTCCCAGGGGGGGCTGGAAAAACGTATAAATTTTATTGCTATTGTCAAAGATCAGATCGTAAAATGAAGTAGATCGAGCTCATCTGGAATAGTTGCAACATTATTAGAAGGTGGACGAACTGCACGTTCCACCACTAAACCACATGGCGAAGACTCTTCAAATATGCCAATTGATCGTTTTGGGATGAACGTACGATGGCCCATAAGAGGTCACTGGAGGCGCTGGACATAACGTTGAACGAGCTTCGTGGAGCCGTTATTCTGTTATCAGGTGATTTTCGTCAGACTCTTCCAGTTATTCCTCGATCCACAGTTGCTGACGAACTAAACGCATGGCTAAAATCATCTTATTTGTGGCGGCACGTTAAAACACTCCAATTAACAACAAACATGCGGGTGTTTTTGTAACAAGATCAAACTGCGATTGTGTTTTCGAAGCAGTTATTAGTTATTGGAAATGGTAAGCTCGCAGTTGATACCACCTCACCGACTCAAAACAGGACCCTCAGCGAGTTTTTCCGGACATAGAACAATACTTCAACAACCATATTTAATTGGCTTAGTGGAAGAGCAATGTTGGCGATCAAAAATAAAGATGACGATGATACCAATGCGAATATTCAACATTTTCTTCCAGGAGAGCTGTTTTCTTACAAATCAGTTGACATCAGTTGACACAGTAACTATCCCATTTTTTAAATTCACTGTAATTGCCTGTATTTCGACCTCACAATTTAAAATTAAAAGTAGGATCATGCTGCGTAACATTAATCAACCACGACTGTGCAATGGAACGAGACTGGCTGTGAATAACGTCATCGGGCCAAGGTCATCAAGGGAAATTACAAAGGAGAGGATGTTTTGATCCCGCGTATACCGATGATTCCAACGGATTTGCAATTCGATTTTAGGCGGCTACAATTTCCCGTGCGTCTGGATTTTGCGATAACCATAAATAAATCGCAAGGTAAGTTGTTGCAAGTTTTCGAAATCAAGTTGAAGGTTCCCTGTTTCACGCATGGACAATAATACGTCACGTGTTCGCGTGTGGGAAAACCATCATCTTAATATATTTACGCATTTGTTTATTTATTTGTATATAAAGTCTTTGAAATTGTTAGCAAGATACGTTTAATAACCGAACGAAATTAAAACGGTGTGAGATAAGTATGCTGAACGTGTGTGAGTGTGCGTATGGGGTAATGTGAAATATACATACATATGTATGTATGTATATGTTGTTACTGAAACATATCCGTCCGAAATGAAATTCAACAATTCGAATAATTTTATTGTAGGTCAACTTTATTTTGTAAGTTCCGGGAGTTCTGTAAAAATATTTATCGGTTGGCGACATATCGATCTACCTAACGGCGAAAGTAAACCAGACGTAAGGACTCTGTTCGGCGGGAGTCCATTTTTTTTAATGTTGTGAGGATAGGAGATACGAAGTTCACCGGGTCATCTAGTAGAATTATAAATATCCTTCATTTGAAACATCTAATATATCGTAATTGCAGTGTAATTTACACATATAAAGCGAACCCTTCTGTGAGATATTATTTTAAAATTTGCACTTTCTGGCGGTGAAGCTGGTGAGCAAATACCAGTTTTGTTTTTATTTGATCACATCAATGATAAATGAATTTATTTGCATAATATCTTTCCCCAGTCAGCGTAGCGGGATATACATCCATAATTGCATATTCATATACATATCTGTGGCATCCCGGCATAACTGAAAAAGTCAAAAATCGAGTTATTGCAATATTTGACATCTGTGGGTGTTAATCATTCGAAATAATATAAAAGTACTTTTATATTCAATATTGTGGTTGAATTCTCGACATTTCCACACCGAATAACTGCATTTTTCAAACAGCTTCAAAACTTTTGGGCGCGTTTTCTCGAAAACAGCTGTAAGTGACTTTTTCGGTAATGCCGGGAATCCTGAGCTATGTTTCCCCCGCCGATCGACTGGACCTTTTTTCCTGCAGCTGATATTCACATTCATCTCTTTATTTACAGGCTTCTTTGTTCGTTTGCTGTTTCCCTGCCCAACTGCAAAGCCACCGTCTTCGCCTCAGAAGCAAATACACCTACGTAAGTTTAATATTATAGTAACTGCAACTATAATAAGAAATTATAATAATTGAACCTTTTAGTTTACAGGTTCCTTTAAATGTTTGGTGTTTCCCTGCCTATTTACGAACCTTCCCTAAGAATATACAAAATTGTTTAACATCTAGTTTTTGTCGATCATGAGAAAGAAAAAGTATGCTTTCTCGTTACAGTTTCCAATGTTATCATACTGTTTTATTTTTATCTTTACTTAAAAAAATTTGCAGGTCCGTTTTGCATTTGGGGGAGAAGAATGTATAAATACTTTATCCTCGCTTTGTTGTTAGTTTCTTTAGTTATGTGAGGATCAGAGAAAATACTTTAAGTCAAAAATAACAAGTAAGAAAGGCTAAATTCGGCAAGGTATGCAACAATTTTTGTATTTTTAAAAATTACATCGGGAATATTTTCTGAGTATGAAAATTTCGTTTTATGGGAGGTGGGCGTGGTTTTGATACAATTTTAAAAATGTTCAAAGATTTGTTTAGTGATGTCAAGAACAATATGTGTACCAAATTTAGTGACCACACTTATCACTGTAATTGAGATACAGAGATTTTATCACAACGTGGCAACGTACATTTTTCAAAATTTTACAAAAATCCAATTTCCTTGTTTAAAATCGCTCCAAATATCAATTTTTACTTATTTTACTCTAACAAATACTGAAATAACGAAGTTTTTCCGCAAAATACCGTTGTATGGGATATGGGCGTGGTTGGGATCCGATTTCAAAAATGTTGAACAATTTGCTTAGTGAGGACAATATGTTTACCAAATTTAGTGACGATGCCTAGCACTGTAATTGAGATACAGACATTTTATCACACAGTTTTTATGTTTAAAAGTGCTCCAAATATCAAATTTTCACCTACTTTGCTCCAATAGACTCTGAAATAACGAAGTTTGTGCATTTTTCAAAAAAGAAGGAGGCTGTGTCAGAGACACGGCCATTAAGTTTAACGTAGAATACGCCATCCGATAAGACAGAAAACAAATGTATAATGGTAATTTATAATGATAAATAATACAAGCAAATGAATTTCTTTATTTGATAGTTACTTTTGATGATATACATAAGCTTATGATAGGAAAATAGGATACAAAGAATGTTTTTAAATTATCAATTAAATTTCTCGCAAAAACGAAGTCAATGGTAGTTATCAATAGTAAAGATAAATGATAAATAACAGACCCAAATCTATTTGATTATTTGAAAGTTACTTTTGAGAATATAGGAAAAATAGGATAAATATGTTTTTAAATTAACATTTAAATTTCTCGCAAAAACTAAGTCAATGGTTGTGTTATCAATAGTTGTGGGAGCATCATTTCGAATATAATATACATATATAAATTAAACGTATCGCTCATAAATTTCGCCAATCTAGTATTTGAAGTGATTTCTGTGTTAAAATCACCACCAATAAGCAGTAGTTGGCAGCGCTTTCTCTGCCTTTACTCTACTTAAATTTTCCCGCCTAAAATTATGCAATAAAATGAACGTATATTCACGCTACAAACTAGTGGTGGGTAACACAGTGCTGCACTGTGTTACCCACCACTACTACACACTCAACCAAACACCACACACATTGTTGTTTGGATGTGTTTATAAAATTTTCATTTGAGAAATTTAAATATTAGGAAGATATCAACCACTATGAAATGTATGTCAAACGAAAGCTAACATCTTCATTTGACTACAAAAAAATTTTTAAAAAAATGTATCTCGCCGTTTCCTTATAATTAAAGAAATAGAGATTACAACAATAACAATCTGACATGGGTGCCCATACCGTAAGGTAAGACGTATTCTACGCCAAAAACCGTTATATGGGAGGTGGGCGTGATTGTGAACCGATTTGAAAAAATTTCAACGGCTGGCTTAGCAATTTTAAAGGCTATACATATGTGTACCAAATTTAGTGACGATACCTAATACTGTTTCAACATAAGTAGGCGTGCCACCGCCCATTTTTCAAAATTTCAAAAAAATACCGTTTCGTTATTTAAAAAAGCTCTACATTCACCCTTTTGGCTCCAATAGATACTGAAATAACGAAGTTTTTGCATTTTTAAAAAATACCGTTGTATGGGAGGTTGGCGTGGTTATCATTAGATTTCACCCATTTTAAATAGCAACCTACCTTGTCCAAAGAGCAATATACATATACAGTTTTATTAAGATACCTCAATTTTTACTCAAGTCATCGTTTGCACGGACGGACAGACAGTCGATTTCTCTTTTCATTCTGATCGTTTTGGTATATAAATGTCTATACCAATCTCGATTCCTTTTGGCTATTCCAAACAACCGTTACGCGAACAAAGTTATAATACCCTTATGTACAAGTAGGCTCGGGTATAAAAATATAGCCTTCGATGTATATCAATGTCATTTATTCCGATTCCGACCAATTTGTCAAAATCGAGTTGCAAGCTGTTAAATCTGCAAAAAATATACATGCATATACATACATACATACATATATAAACGGCTCAACGAATTGGAATAAAACTTAGTGGATAGGACGTCAGCTCATAACCTGTATTGAAAGATTGGGCATTTTTTATAAAATATGTGTAGGAATGGTAATTTCTTTGCATGCGATGGACCGATGGAATTCGGTACGGATGTACATAGTATATATATATATATATATATAACCAGTTTCAGGGTCATCGTTATGAGAAGAGTGGACGTACCACTTTTAAATTTTTGATACCGCATATCTCGTAAAATATGTCGCATGGAGTACCGGAATTATGTTTTTACGCACAACCACGTTTTCCTACACGACGGTTGAGTTTTTTTTAAATTACTTTTTTTTAATATTTACAATTAATATATAGTAATTTCCCTACACAATTATAATTAATACATAAATTAAATAATTACTCAAAAACAAAATACTATTTTAATGCGTATTTTACTTAGTATTTTTCTACTACCTTTTGGCCAAAAGGGATCATGTTCTTCCCTCTTTCTGTGTACTTCCAAAATACCACTATAGCTTAAGGAGTGTCCGAATTTGACAGTCAGTAAGTACAGAACTTTTTATAATTGAAGCATGCTGTTTTCATACATATGTATGTGGTATGTACAAACGTCAAGCCATTGAGCATGAACATTACACTCTTGACCAGGGTTGTAAAAGAGTGCATTCATTTGCGAATGCAATCAGTTGAAGTCGAATTCAATGACTCCAATTTCGAATGCACTCATTGACTTGCTTTTTGACTAAAGAATGAAAAATTGAAGTCTGAAGCCTTTTTGAAGTCACGACTTTGAAGTCATTTAGAGAAGTCACTTACTGACTTAATTTTTTGAGTGAAGTCACTAACTATTTGCAACAAAATTTATACAAACTACTTATAATGATCCATAATAACAACTTTATTATAAAACCATATGCATTTTTAACAAAATATAAACAAAGGGAACTTATAGTGAATTATTAACTTTTAAAAGCAACAGCTTTTCGAATGATTCATCTGATAGACGTCCTCGACGTGGTGCATTAAGTAAGGAGGCAAACGAAAATAGTCTCTCTACGGGGGCTGAGGTAGGCAGAGGTGCGTTGTATTTAATGTACGCCCTTTTAATAGTAGGATAGCGGTGTAAGATGGATGTATTCGGAGACTTATCAACCATATAGGCTATAAACTCGCCTTCAATAGACGATTGCGATAGTTCAAGTTGTTGTGAAGACTCATCTGAAAAAGGCATTAAACATGTTTTGTCAATTATTTTAATTATAATTACATATGTATAACAAAATAGATTGCCATTACCTATAAAAGAAAATTCGAAAAATTGACTATTGCTTTCTTCACTATTATCGACTCGCTCCGTATCATATGGACTAAGAAATAGCGAAATGCATACAGTGCTGATAAATGATATTGTTGACAGTGATCGTACATAGCAAAAGGTAGTAGTTAATATGGAATATTACTAATTAAGTAGTATTTGCTTATATTAGTATTATTAATGTATTTTGTGCTTATGGTTGAACAGTAACAGATTTAACATTGTAATTCGGATATATGACACATGTTAACTTTTCACAAAGAGTACTAACAAGATCCATAATTAATTATTTATATAATATATTTTACAGTTTAATAAGTATTGTTTGAGTAAAAATACTTTGCGATCATGTCTCGTATGCCACAGGTAAATTGACTTCAAATGACTCCATATGACTCCAATTGACTTCAGTGAGACTTTTTATTCAATGAATGCAATACATGAATAACCAAAAAATGAATGAAAAAAGAATTGGAAGTCACAAAATGAAGTCTGAATGGGTGACTTCATTTTTGAAGTCCCAGTCAAAGAATTCAAAAAATGGCTGCAATCATTTTACGATAAATCAAGTGAATAATTATTCACAAAAGAATGCATTCTTTTACATCTCTGCTCTTGACTGTTAATCCAAATGTTTCTAGTAATAGGCATCGAATTTTTTGCGTTCGATGCGGACTGCGCTACAAGTGAGAGCCAATCAATTAGCGAACTCGGCTTCTAAAGCTGGGTAACGAAGCAAATTTTCGGCGCATTGGATCAGCGATATTGCGACATGCTGTATCTTTTTGCATCGTGCTTCATTCTGCTTCTTTTGGCGCCCTTCTGTATTCTTTTGGCGAGACACAACAATTATTTTGCTTTCTTTTGTGCCAATTACTTATCGACTCCACGCAGGTGAAAACCGTCTAGCAAGCAGAAGCAAATTGTTCGAATTAAATTTGTAATATTATAATAAAAACAAATAACAGCAACTAAGTCGAATTCATAGAAGGTGGTATATTCCCATCAGCTGAGTCCTTGTACTAACTTCGTCTTGCTCCGTGAATATGTCAATTTTTTTTGTTTTGTTTATATTTTTAATTTTTATTAAACGTAATCTAAAATGTCAAACGAGTGCTATTTTTCAGAGATCCAAAAATAAAATTTACCGTTTGCCCGTTAAATTTGTGAAATAATTACATAAAGCAATGAAATAAAATTTGGAAAGTATGAGTTTTATGGTAAAAGTATAAAACTTGGAACTTGACCGTTTTTCCAAGTCCCAAGTGAAAGTTATGGTCGTTTAGCGTAGTCCAGGTCGTGCCGGGTGCAATTAAATACCAAAGATGTTTATATATTATGTACATAAATCGTTCATATACTTTTAGATAAAAATGTTAATTAGCCGGGAATATCCACAAATATAAATGCAAAATATTGTAGAGTTTTGTTAAAACCATAACATCTTTTCCCAATTAAATAACTAATCAACCCAAATAAAAAATATAAATACAATATTTGCGCTCATTTCGAATAATGGAAATTTTGATTACTAATAATTTATAAATATGTATTAGATGAGCAATAAACGCATATACTCGTATGTTAATCGTAAATGAAGTTAAAGGTATTTCAATTTCTTGTTTATACATACATACATATGTATGTACATTAGGGTGACAGTTAATTTCGAAAGTGATATTTTCTTTGGTCTCAGTATTTTTTTGTGTGTAGTTTTATTTAAAAAAAATTCTAGTAAAATTTCAAGGTCGTAGGAAGAGGATTAGGGGGCGCGTCGGCCCCCCAAAGTTACACAAAATACGTTTTTTCACGCAAATTCTTACTTTGACTGCTTGTAACTTTCTCTGTGTTTTTTTTTTTTAAACATTACTGGCGAAAGATGTTCATTAATATGTCTACAATAACATCTGTCAATAACATTTTTGTCTAATGTTAATATTTAATGAAAAAAACTTAAATATAGGAGAAAAAGTACGCCTCAATGTCGATTTATTATACTTAAATAAAATTACTTATATGATTCAAATTTTGGATTTTGTTCAGATTTATTTAATTAAAGATTCATATTGAAAATTCCTTATGATTTACTTAAGAGTAGCTTCAACAATTATATACAGTAAGACCTCGCTAGTCCGAACATCAGACTTTTTTTGTTTACTTTTGTTTTCAAGTGTAAGAATTGTCTTTAAAAGTTTGCTTCAAATTTTTTTTGCCTGTATGCTGAAGCGATCTATAATATTGACAATTGTGACCGAGAATATTCCCGTTACAACCTCAACAATATTATTCTCAATGCTTGCGTAAGCTACCGACAAAAAATCAGCACCAATGTTTCTCGGAAAATAGATTCTTATTTTACAGTTATATGCAGCAGCCGCAAACATTTTTTAATAGCATTAAATTTGCAAAAAAATCATTCGAAGTGAATATTTGAATGTGAAAAGTCGAAAATGTCTGCTAGAAATTTACGTGAACGCATATATTTAATTGGTTATTGTACCAACTCATTAACGGGAAGTAAACTACCCTCCAATATAGAAGTGTTGAAAGTTTTGTTTTTCAATTTACGTGTAGTAAAAAAAAATTTACGGGAAAGTTCAGATTTAGTTGTAAAAGAACTATTCGTGTTCTGGGAAAAAGCCCGCATTCCGGTCAAGGATAAACAACACTGCATTACAAATTTAGAGAAATTGTATAAAGAATGGCAAAGCTTTCAAAAAGATTCAAAGAAGACTTCTAATTTCCATAAGAGCAAAGTAAACACGTGGAAAGAAAAATTGGATATGCTTTTTGACGTGGCGCATGCAAGTGCATTAAAAATAATGTCGAATCAAGAAGATATTGATTTCTTGATAAGTCAACGAAAAACGGGGCGCCCAGGCTTTATGTATGGTATCGATTACGAAGAAGTACGCCGAGAGTGCCGACTTGAAGAACGCAACAACAATTTATTACAACAAGTGGAGCGGAATAATCGTGAAATTGCATTAATTGGTTCGTTGTATGTTATTGTTTATTTTTTATTTTCATTAAATTAAGTCGTTTTTATTAGATGAAACTGCAGAGTTGCTGTCATCTGAATCTTCAGAGAATGATAACAGTTTTCCAGATATGGAATGTGACCCACGTTGTAGTCAACCTCCAGCCAAAAAATGTAGGGGAACAAATAAAATACTAACACCAAAACTGGCGGCCGCACTCGATGTCTGTAAAATCAGTGACAGACATCCGGTTCATCTAATAAGCGCAGTCGTTTAAGCTCTGGGTAATAATGTTGAAGATTATATTTTAAACCGAACGTCTGTACACCAGGAAAGGGAACAAATCCGTGAAGAAAGAATTTCAGCATTAAAAAATAAATTAAAATTAAATGAGCTCGACGCTATCTGCCTTCATTGGGATGGTAAACTTTTGCCGGCGCTGACGGGAAATGATAAAGTTGATAGGTTGCCTATAATAATATCGAGCGGTAAAGTTGAACAGCTTCTTGAAATACCTGCACTTGATTCCGGTACTGGAAAAGAACAGGCATCCGCTGTATGCGATGCTATTTATGAATATGGTCTGCAAAATCACATCAAAGCTTTAGTGTTTGATACAACAGCGGTCAATACTGGGCGTTTCAATGGTACCTGTACGTTAATTGAAAATAATTTACAAAGACAACTTTTATGGTTACCATGCCGTCATCATATATACGAGATTGTTTTAAGATGCGTTTTCGAAGAAAAAATAAGCTGTTATGGAAGTCCAAACGTTAAAATGTTTGAGAAATTTAAAAATGCTTGGGCTAAGATTGATGCTAAAAACTATGAGTATGGCATCAACGATCCAACTGTCAAGACGTACATGAAAGAGTCTGCTGTTCGCATTATCGGTGCAGTAAATAATATCTTGGAAGAAAAACAACCCAGGGAAGACTATAAAGAATTCTTGGAACTCACTTTGCTCTTCCTGGGTTAAAAACCAGAAAAGACACATCCAAACAGCCTAATGTTTCGATCGCCAGGAGCTGTTCACCATGCAAGGTGGATGGCAAAAGCGATTTACTGTCTAAAAATATTTTTATTCCGTAACGAGTTCCAGCTTTCAGCAACTGAATTAAATGGGCTTCGTCAAATTTGTGTTTTTATTGCTGAAGTCTATGTCGAAGCGTGGTTTTCTGCTCCTTTGGCCATTAAAGCGCCATATCAAGATTTTTTATTTTTACAAAAACTTGAAAACTTCAAAAAAATTGATGCTGCTATATCTTATGTTACTCTTAAAAAGTTCAGGAACCACTTGTGGTATTTAAGCCCTGAGGCGGTTGGTCTTGCATTTTTTGACAGCAACGTATCCCTTTTTTCAAAACAAAAAATGGTGGCGGCTTTGGAAAATGATTTTGAACAAGAGCAAAACACAAAGCGAGCTACAATAAATGATAGAGAAATCGTTGAAATATTCCATGACGGAATTGAACAGTTCGTCTCTGCCGAAACAAAAGCATTATTTGAAAGATTTCAAATAAATACTGATTTTTTTAAATTAAACCCAGACAAATGGGAGCAGGACCAATCTTATTGTAAAGCGGCTGAACTGATGAACAAATTAAATGTTACAAATGACACTGCCGAAAGGGGGGTTAAATTGATGGAAGAGTATAATAAACTATTTACCAAAAATGAACGCCAAAAACAATTTGTTTTAAAAATTGTTAGCGATTACCGCCATCGGTTTCCGGACTGTAATAAAAAGACATTGTCTCAAGTGCTTTAAACAATATTAATAAAAAGAGAAATCATATACATAAGTAGTTTTATTTAAGTATAATAAATCGACATTGAGGCGTACTTTTTCTCCTATATTTAAGTTTTTTTCATTAAATATTAACATTAGACAAAAATGTTATTGACAGATGTTATTGTAGACATATTAATGAACATCTTTCGCCAGTAATGTTTAAAAAAAAAAAACACAGAGAAAGTTACAAGCAGTCAAAGTAAGAATTTGCGTGAAAAAACGTATTTTGTGTAACTTTGGGGGGCCGACGCGCCCCCTAATCCTCTTCCTACGACCTTGAAATTTTACTAGAATTTTTTTTAAATAAAACTACACACAAAAAAACACTGAGACCAAAACAATAAAGAAAAAAAAAATACTCCATACATTTAATTGTCACCCTAATGTACATACATATGTATATAAAACGTTTTGTTCCTATTATGTCGTTGACCAGTTTGCAGCCATACCGTTAAGCCAATACCTATGCTGATCCAAACAGGCAGTTTGGCAAAGTCAGTGATTTGGTATAATTGGTGGTTTAGTTACAAGAATGATAAATTAGAATATTGCGGCACTTTCGTCCCGTTATCTTTTTTGTTTCGGCTTGACAGCTGTGTGACGTCATAGCATACGAGAATATCGAATCAAAAGGGAAAATGAAAAGAATTTCACATTCGCGCGCAAAACTTTAAATTAAGTGAGTTTAAATAGTATAATATAGTAATAATAATATAGTGTGCAGTGGCTATTTGCAACAATTTAAGGTATCAAAATGCATGCTGAGTAATGCACCGAAAAAATTCTGACCCACTAAGGGTTGGACAAATTTAACTATGAAGTGAAAAACACTTTTTCTGATCAAACCTGCACTTTTTGTTTTTTTTTTACACGCACGCAATACATTCGAAATAACGTGAAACTCCAATACAAACGCTACCGTACACTTAAATTGTTAATTTTATCTTATTCCACCTGCTGCTTATGTGTACTTATGTCCCCGTAGAGACTGTGACCCAGCGATAATTGTCTTAAGCATCCGATCGGAGAGTCAAGCAGACAGACGGGATGCAGAACTTATTCACATCATGCCATTATAAATGAAGCAATTATTATCAGCTAAAGTAAAAGTTTAATATATTACAGTAATTACGAACCTCGAAGAACCGATTAGAAACATCATTGTTTATAAAACAATTATGCACAAAGTTTCACTGATATCAATTAAACAAAGTATTATTACCTAAAACGGCAATTTATTTCCCAGCAGCCGAAACAAATCCATCACTGCAATTGTATTCCATCCTTTTTTCCAAATTTGCAGTGTTCTTCTACTCTTACTGTTGACGTTCGCATTGTATACATGTGAAAAGCCTAGTTCGTTTCCCAGTAAAGCGCTTGACTAACATGAATCAGCGCCATACTAATATATCATTCTTGCTTCTCTTTGTTAGTTGCGCTACTGACCAAGAATGATAGAGAATAAGATTGCGCCTTCCCCAAATGCATACTAAGCTTACAATCAGCTTAAACGACAAACAGAGTTGAACTTGCACTAAGAAACTGGGCCTTAGTAAATGAGCGACATATTTGAAGGTTTTGACGAGTTAAACGACTTTTGGTAATATTTTTCAGAGTTTGGTGAAGTTTTTTTAGAGCTTTGGTATTAAATTAAAATCTTTGCGGCAACGCGGTCAGCCAGAACGAGTAAAATCTAAATCATAGCAAACGTTTTTTTCAAATAGCGGTCACCCCTCGGCAGGCAATAGAAAACCACCGTGTTTATTTCTGCGATGAGAAAACTTCTCATAAAACACATCTGCCTTTCGGATTCGGCACAAAACTGTAGGTCCCTCTATTAGTTATGTGCTGAATCGATACTCGGTACCGACTTAAAAAGTAACCAATGCATTCGATACTCGGCACCGAAATGTTTAGATTTCTATTAAGAACGCACAACAACGAAAAATATAAAGTAAAAGCAGTTCAGGGGACCCTCACGTATCAAAATCCGACTGAAGTGATTAATAGTCCTTTTAAAGATGCAGAGACATTTTGCGGAAAGAGATCTTTTCTCAGATTTCTTACAAATGTCTTCCCAAATTTTACTTTCTCTTGATCAAAAATATAACCAATATAAAATAGGTTTTTTAAAAACTTGTTATGTTTTTAGAATCAATATTTTTTTACGCATTTATGTATTCATATTAAAGTACATATGTATACATGCACATACATATGTTTGATTTTTATTAGACTTTACTACAAAATAAGAATTCAAAGACATTATTTGAGGTAATATCAAATAACTTCAAGGCACGCATGAGGATCGTTAACGTTACCATGGAAAAGACTCGGTTTTTGTTCAAAAACATCAGTTTCTCCACATTATTAGGATCTAAACTTATTTTTCGCTCAGTTAATATAAGTCTCGCTTTTGAAAATATATATGTATGTTTGTTTGGAACTTACGTCCGCACAACGCAAAGAAATTCTTGCGAACCTCTGCCAAATTGGGATAGAAATCCCTTTTTTCTTTCCACCATTTTAGTAGATCAGAAAGGTGAATTGGATATGAAATTGCACGAAAAAACTGTGTCTAATAAAATTAGTAAGAATTCTCAATGTACGACTAAACCTATTTGATCAATTATCACAGAAAGAAAAAAATCGTACAAAATTGTTTCTCCCTGCTATCGGTTAACCAAGGTGGATTCAATAAGGTGGCGATAACCGCATATAAGTAAAAATCCAACACGTATTTTGTTTTTGTCAAATACCATTAGACATTTATATTGGCAGCCAATCAGAGCGAAGCAGTTCGACATAATGCTCACCAAAGCGAAAAACCAGCTGGCGCCTCAACGCCACCTTATTGAATCCGCCTTGCGGTCAACGCATCGCATCTTTGTTGGAACGAACTTCTGCATGCGAAATCGTTGATCAAAGATTTGGTTTTTTCCTAATCAAGATTAAAAGCCCCGAAACATGTAGAATTCTATCCTCAAGAATAACCCGGCTTTTTCGAAACAAATTGCGGACGAGTATGGCATGATACGAATTTTGATGATCTCATTAATACTTTTGTAAACTTAACTTACAGTAAATTGTATATTCATTTCAATTAACAACATGTACGTGTATGTATAATATTCGTCTACTTTTGCAAAAATATTTTAAAGTAGATAAAAGCGAAAAACGATGTTGGTTTAATGATTTAATAAAAAAGTTTGAATTGCTATTAGTAAATAATTTTCACATCATTTATTAAACAAGGAAAAAATTGGGAGAAACAGATTCCCCTTAAAAATTTTATCGTGTTTCGATTAGTGATACTGACAAAAACTATGTACATATGTATGTTATTTAGCATAATCGTTTGCAAGTTAAGAGCAGACCACACATAGAGGCACAATTTCAATTGTAAACAATAATATAAAATCAAAACCCTTACCCATTATAACAGCCACAGCCTAACTGCTGGCTGATTGTACATTAAAGTAAACATAGAAACCAATAAGAATTGCAAACTGATATGCTTTTTCCGTTGACTAGAATAATAAAGATCTTGAGAAATTAAAAAATACTACTAATGGAATTATGACATTCCAATCAGAATTGTGAAATTAGAAGTAATTTGAAATAATTTTAAGTTATAATTGTAACCAAGTTTAAGTTTGATTTTGAAAACGACACTAGGGAGTTGTCATTTTTTAAAAACGCTCTTCAAGTTCATGAGAACACATTTGCATAAATGTTTACAAATAACAGTTAACGAAATTGCTTATACGAGTATTTCGAGTATACATTTTTACTACCATTGCAAAAACTACCTCATAATCATGATTTATAACCTTAAACTGTCACTTCAGTTACTTGGGGTATGGGTCTGGGGAATGTTTTATACACTTACGAGTACAAAATCAGAAACTGCACAAAATGGATTCAGCCTTGATTACTGTACAAATAATTATTATTTACTGTACACATTATTAGTTATCTTTTAATATGTATGTATGCATGGATGTATGTATACGCATTTATTGGTAATATTTCTTTGCTGTTTTTTCACTTTTATTTATACTTAAGTAATACCCGTTTTTATTTTCATTTGCATTCACATACCACTTAGCGAATATTTGCATTAATTTACTTAGAAGACAGGATTAAGAAGAGAATTTTTTAATTTTTTTATTTGTAAAGTTATAGTTGCGCTAACTTACGTCGTTTTTGAATATCACTGATGACTAAATACCCGTAGATTTAACTTTTTATAAATTTGTTGCTAAAATGAAACAGGACTAAATATTTGCACAAATGATATCTGCATTTCTGTTCTGTCACTGTAAGCCGACTGATTGTTTGACAAAGTTTTGCATCGAATTTTATGTATTATTATAGGCGAAGAATCAACTTCAGCTCTGTATGTATGTACATAAATATTTGCACATGTTTAAAAATGTGTATGTATGTACATGTATAGTTGTTTTAACGTATGCATATTCATTTATACATACTCGTATATGAATAATCAACCAAAATGCTATTAGGAAAGCTACCAATTGAACGTCTAAAACATGTTTGGATCACATTTAAATTTTATCAGGGCTACGCCGTAACGGTTCTTATTATTTGTTCAAGAAATATTTTCTCTGTTCAATTAAAATGCAAACTGTGTCCACCACTGGGTTAACAGTGCGAAAGCCTGTGGGCGCGCCTGACCCGATTAACAGCATTATCATACGAATGCGGATTTAACTAAACTCCAACAGGCTCCGTATTTAATTAATTGGCACTGCTGTTTTATTCTTGCAATACGACCATGGTTTAGTATATATACACATTCATATGTAAATACATACATACATACACATGTAAGTTTGGTGCATGTACCTACTTGTATTTACTTTGTTGCACCTAATTTTAAAGGTTTCATGCGGCGCGTATCAGCTTACCGTAAATTTCAAAACGATGGCACTCAAGCCCAATTTTCAAACGCATTTTAATTTGATTTTGTGACTTAATTAGAAATGTTTTATTAACTAACTTTTCACACTATTTGTTGCTGCAATAAATTTTCACATTTTATGCAAGTTTTCTTTACGATTATCGGTGGCGACCCATACGCGTGTCCCGCAATCAAACCCAGACTAATCATTCAGTTCAGTTGAAGCTACAGTGCTTGAGTTCTCGGCTGTTGTGACTTTTCATTTGACGTGGATTAAGTGCAAAGCCGCAAATTCCAGTATGAACTCAATCGCCACTTGCATGTTTACACTGGCCGTAACTTGAGTACGCAACTGCCCTCAAAACGCCCCATTCATGTGGGGACACTGTGCTTTGAATTGTCAAAGTGTTCACATTGCGAACGGAATAAGCGATAAGCAATAAACAAATTACATACACTTTGAATAGTCGTTTTTTAAAATAGAATTAAATTAATTAATCGCATCCCTAGTACAGCATAATTTTTTTCTTGTTTCCATACCGATAATTTTCAGCCAGCGCATCAACATCAACACTCATTGTTGCATGAATATTTGTTTTCCTATCTGTAATATTATTCATATTCTCGATGTTGAAAGTTCTTGCATTCCGTTTTACATTTTTTCAACCAAATGGACTGACACAACATTTTCTTTGGGACTATAATTACAGACTTCTACCTTCCTTTACATACTACAGAGAAAACCACTAGATATAACCTTACTTAGTTACCAGTTCAGAAAAATATTGCTTCATACTAACGATTTTTAGAACGGCACCGTACCTGGCATTGCTATTTCACCCTTTTTCTTTTTACTTTATTTTAGCCGGAAAAATTTAATTTAATTTTTAGTTTTTTTTTTCAAAATTAATTAGCCTTTCTTCGTATGCAAACCTCAAACAAAATTTTGATTCATCGTCGTCGCTGACATCATTCTGAAGTACAGTTCCTTACTACCTTTTATTAAAGCCAAAATTTGTGTATATAGTATAGCATAATTGTATAGAGAAAATAATATAAAGGAAATGCAAAATTCGAATGCATTTAAGTGCTATGAATATTGTAAACCAAAACGAGGAAATATAATTAGTGTTATAATGTTAAATGCAATATTAACTTTTTTGATATGGCTTGAAGAAGGAAGGAAAGTGTGTTATGACTTTTAACCTTTTCATCTTTTTAGTTTGCCTCTTTAGTCTTTTATTTTAAAAAGTTCTGTCAACACTGGTGATAACCGCGGACCTGATTTTATGGAAGTTTACTTTTTTGAAAATTTTGACAACGAAATTTATTAATATACATACATACATAAATTGTTTGATATCATCCAATAATTCGTTTATATCGCGCTTTATTAATTCCTCTTCCGTGTTGGTATTCGTAATCTACCAACACATTCCAGCGTTTATTGCATTATTAGAAGAATTTCTTCTACACATTTTTTTTTTGTTTTTAAATGTTACTTTTATTTATTGATTCTGCTCAACTAAGGAGCCTAACAACAAGTTTGCAAATCTTATTCTAATCACATAATTTACATCCCATAGTCGGGATGAGTATTTTTATTAACTGGCCCTAAGAAATATTACGACTGGGCTGGAAAGTCATTCCTACGTAATCTTGAGTTCCTGTTTACATGCAATAGATTTCTTGCCAACTGAATAACGTGCGCTAAAAGCTTCGATGCATATTTCGCCTTCCGCTGCTCTATTTCAGTTCGTACTTCCGGGATTCTCAAGTCGTGGTCGATATTCTCCTTTCGGATATACCATGGTGATCCGGTTATTGTTCGAAGGATTTTAGATTGCGCACGATGAAGGATTTCGATGTTGCTGCTGCTCGCGTTGCCCCATAACTCACATCCATATGTCCAAATGGGTTTTAGAACCGTGTTGTATATAGTCACTTTATACTCCAGGCTCAGGGGTGAGCGAGAGTTAATAAGCCAGTGTAGAGAACTGGTCTTCAACTTAAGATGAGTCCGTTTAGCCTCTATGTGGTTGCGCCAAGTAAGTCGCCTATCCAGGTGGACCCCTAGGTATGTGACATTATTGCTTTGTGGTATTTGAACGTTGTTCAAAGTCAAGGGCGGACAATTTTTCTTATTTAGTGTAAATGTAAGTTGCTTAGATTTTTGTTCGTTAACCTTTAAACGCCAGTTTGCAAGCCAATTGACCACAGCTTCCATATGATTACCTAAGAGCGCAGATGCTTACAGTGGACACTTGGAGCGGCTGATTATCGCAGTGTCGCCGGCAAAAGTGGACATTGTCAGGCGGCCGTTTGTTGGAATATCCGAGGTGTATAAGACGTATAGCATCGGGCCGAGAACACTGCCTTGTGGTACTCCAGCTTCTATTAGATGAGCTTCAGTGATGGCAGTGTTACATCGAACTGTGAACTTTCGATCATACAGATAAGACTTAAGTAGTCTGTGGGTGCTCTGAGGGAGTAACATTTGTATTTTATACATTAGACCGTCTAGCCATACTCGATCAAACGCCTGGGCCACGTCAAGAAATATTTCAGCATAATATTTCCTCTTTTCAAACGATGTACGGATTTCAGATGTAATGCGATTTACTTGTACGATCGTACCATGTTTCTCCCTGAAGCCAAATTGGTGGGATAGTATTATGCTGTGGGCTTGAAGATGTGGGTAAATGCGCAGCATAAGAAGTCTTTCGAATAATTTCGATATGCACGGTAGCAGGCTGATAGGTCTATAGGAGGATGGTTGTGTTTTGTCTTTTCCGGGCATTGGTATCATTACAATAGTTGACTTTTTCCATTGTTGAGGGAAATAGCAATGTTTAGTAATTGCATTAAATAACATACAGATGCAAAGTACAGCACAATTTGGTAGCTCAATAATCATTTTTGGAGTAATCAAGTCGTGCCCAGGGGCCTTATTTGGTTTCAATTGTTCCTTAATTACTATTGAAATTTCTTCAGGTGCAAATTTCAGTGGCTCAGATTCCGACACTTTGGGTACGGGTGGTAGTGTAAACCCATTGGTCCGCGTCACTCCGAGCCCAATTACCATTCTTGTCCCGTACTGGCATTTCAGTCTCCATTGGGCCACTTAAGTGTTTATGTGCTTTCCACAGCGGGTACTTTGTGCTAGTCGGAGAAAGCTTTTGAATGTACCGGTACTGTGCGTGCTGTTCCTCGCTCTTGAGGGCTCTCGTTAGCGCATATGTAGCCGCCTTCAGCAGTTGTTTAGAAGCAGGTGACCTATGAGTCTGCCATATCCGTCGTAGGCGTCGCTTTTCTAATAGCAGCATTTCAATTTTTCTATTGGTCGGGTAATGTTTTTTGTTTCCCATATAACCTTGCTTTTGAGTGGAAATGCTAGCGGCAGCTCTGATTGTAGATTCAAAAGTTGCTACGGAGTTTTCAATGTCGTCAGGTGTATCTAAATTTGGGTGGAGTTCTATATGCGCACTGATATATTTTTTATACTTCAACCAGTTTGTAGCCTTTGTCGTGAGCATGTAGAGTGACTCCTTTTCGTGCGGCTGGTGCCACAAAGTGAAGAGTACAGGTGAGTGGTCTGAAGAGAGGTCTGCACTTGATTCTGTACTAATAAGACTACGAGGAATTTTTCTTGTCACCGCGAAGTCAATCAAATCTGGCAGCTTTTGCGGATCTGAAGGCCAATATGTGGGCTTTCCAGGAGAAGCGTAATCAAGTTTGTTTCTTTTACATATAAGCGCGTTATATAATTGCTTGCCTTTAGGGTTGGACAAGCGTGAGCCCCAGTGAGGATGCTTCGCATTATAATCGCCTGCAGCAATGAAGCGCTCTCCCAGCAAACTGAAGAAATCCATAAATTGTTTTTCTGTTATCGTAAAACGTGGGGAGCAATAAACCGCGGACAGTGTAATATCTCCTTGCTTTGTTTGTAGGCATATTGATGTTGCTTGCAGATAATTCTTGGCAATTCCAATCGAGGGATGGTGTTTAATGCGATTTCGGACTAAAATACCAGTTCCGGCATGCGCCTTTCCATCTGAATGATTCGTGCAGTAAAAAGTATATCCCGAAATATTGAAATTATATTTGTTAGTTAGGTGTGTTTCAGCAAGGAGCATAACGTCAATTTCCTTGTCGTTAACAGCTCTAGTTTGTGGCGAGGAATGCCGTTTGCATTCCAGAGGGCTATTTTAGTTGAGGTCATTATTTTTTTTGTTGAGTAGCAAGCAGTTTGAGCAGGGTGTTTTGATTTCGCATGAGATCTTGCATTGTGTTTTGCATGTAAGTTATGAAATTCATCATGCTTTGTTGCATCGATGCTATCATGGCTTCGATATTGGATTGACTACCGTATTGGGCGTGGGGCTCCCGTTCTTGTGGCGCAACTTGAGGTGCAGTTATTGTATGTGCAGGATTTACTAGGCCTGACTTTACGGCACTTGCAAATGAGACACCATTGACGGTGTTTGATAAAGCCATTGGCGGCATAGTTTTTTTGGCAAAGAAAACGCTAGGATTTGTCTGGGAGGGTACAAAGGTATTCAATACGTTATCAGTGCGTTCAGAGGCCACACGTTGGTTGATCCGGTTTTCAACTCCTTATAGACTGGACAACCCCTATAGTTTGCTGTGTGGTTTCCACCGCAGTTACCACACTTTTTTGCATTTGGGTCTTCTTTGTTTGACGTGCAGGTGGCAGAGTCGTGTAGCTCTCCACAAGCTACGCACACTGAGCGAAGAGTGCAGTAAGACCTGGTGTGACCATACTCCTGACAGTTAGTGCATTGTGCAGGGCCATTTCTCTTGTGTGGTTCTTACACAGTTATCTTACGATACAACAGGTATTGAAGTTTATAAATTGGATGCACAGCGTTTTTCCCCAGTGGTTTGTTTTCAGGCTCAAGCTCAACTTTAAACATGGGCTGCGAAATTTTGTTTCTATTAAAAATATTTACTACAACTTTTGGCTTAAAACCCTGTTCTTTAAGCCCTTGTAAAACTTCCACAGCTTCAACATTTGGCTCGATACCTTTAATTACAATTTGTAAGCCTTTTACACTTTTAAGCTGGTATGTATAGAACTTTGTGTGTGTGTCATTCAAGTGTTTGGACACTGTGCGAAAATTATGTTCAGAGTATAGGTATTTGCACTTTGATTTCACGAGTATTTCCCTTAGAAAGTGGGATAATATGAAAGTTATTATTACCGATAAGCTGACTGAATTTTTTAAAAAGGGCGCTTGAATTCTCTTCTCTTATGTACATACATATATTAGCGGAGGTTTGGCATTAGTGACTTTGTAGCACCTTCAGAATTTTAGTTACTCACTTCTTCTATATTTTCACTTAGCAGTGCAAATATATTCGTACTGACTTGCTGATTTGAGCTTACGCGGGTTATTTTTGGCTTAGTACCCGTTGGTTTTTGCGGACTAAGTTTTCGTTTAACTGTAATATAGCGATCCATTCCAGTCTGTATCGACACTTTTTTTAGCTGCTTTGTTTTCCAACAGTTCTTTCGCTTTGCATTTGTTGACACTCAAGCTAATTTGTGCTTGATCGGCAATAACAGGCAAAGCCGTTGACACCGCTGTGCAGACGAAAGGTACCAGTGTGGTTGTTGTTGTTGTAGACGCAATTGCGGTGGTGACAGAGGCCTCTGTACTTGTTGTTGTTGTAGCAATATTTGGATATACGTAACTGCTCACCGAGTTTGATGTAACCGTTGAACATGAAATATGGCACGGCACAGGTGAAGCGCATTCTTCACTCCAAGCAATAGGAATAGTCGTTGGTAAGTTCGGTGAACAAGGGGGTTCGAGGGTAGTCAGTGGGTTGGACTATCCGCTTTCGCTGTCACTCTGCGACCGAATCGAAAACTATGCGTTGTTACGTTGAACTGAAAGCCGGCGCTTATCTTGCTCGCGTTGTCTCTGGGCACGGGTATCAGTTTGACTCATCGCCTTCTTTTTTCATTTGGTTTGTTTATTTTTATTTTTGTATGTATTATTTATTCTGTTAAATAAGCACAATATTTAATGTATACGGAGCGAACTAAAAACACGTCCGCACTCTTTGACTATCAAACTTCTACACATTTAGAAGGATTTAAATCAATTTAACATTAGTGATGAAATGAAGCTCATGAGGAAGTATCTGAAAAGTAAGAGCAAGCAGTTGATACTGCTACCACATGATTACTCCGTTATTATAAAATGTCTCCCTCGTACTGTATGTAAAAATATCAAAGTTGTCTCAATGATGTTTCCCCAAAAAACCCGTAATGACTGGTTTTATAGTCTGTCCTGCTCTAAATTCTTCATCGCGAAACACAACATTAAAGTTTCGGTTTTCAATTGTAGTAACACCAAAATACTTCAGTTTGATTTTATTATCATTCTCTTCCCTTTTTTATTTATCATTCTTGCTAATCTTAATGATTTCGTTCTTTTTGGCATTAATTTTATTTTCAAGTGGATTGAAACACGAGTTTAAAACTTTATCCACATAATAATTTCCATCCTGTGGCCCAATAATAGAACCAACGATACCAATGACATTTGAAATTTAAACTTAAAGATGCTTACCATTTAAAAGTTTTTGTTGATGTCGTTTATATTATTATAACCCAACGGAAACCCACTTTCCCGCCCAACTGACACGAGGGGCTCAATCCGCATAACGTACGGATGTTTTTTAAATATACAAATCTTAGGTGCCGAGTCGTGACAGAAGAAAGTTTGTTAAGCGTCGAGATCCCAAGCTGCTCAGCTACAGAATAAGAATTCATCAACCGAATACAAAGTTAGAGAAATGCAAAGTAAGAAAATTGGATCGTTAGCTGTTATTAAGAGAGGATAGGACAGTTATTTTAATTATAAGAAGTGAGTCCGATACATCAAAGGTGCTGGAATGATTGTTAAAGTATCGGCATAAACCCCGAAACGGTTCATTCAACTCAAAGTTAGTTCTGCATAGTTTCAAGAAAAGTGGTTTAAAGTTTCTCGTTGCACGGGAGGGTACATAAAAATTAATTTGCTCTAGAAGAAATGGACTTGAGATCCATCCATTGACTAATTTTACCAGAAATATTATACCTAACATTTCTCTGCGACTCGAAAGAGTAGGAAGATTAATAAGTTTTAAACGACTAGTGTAAGGGGGAAGATTGTCGCCACACAATCCCATCGAAGATTTCTCAAAGCAAAAAGTAAGAATTGTTTTTGTATTGACTCTAGTTGGTCTGAGTGGACCTGATAACGATGATTCCAAACTATGGAACCATACTCCAGTATTGGTCTTACCAATGAAGTAAAAAGTGTTTTAGTTATATACGGGTCGCGGAATTCCTTTGACCAACGCTTTACAAAAGCCAGCACACCCCTTGCTTTATTAACTGTGGAACTAATATGAAAATTAAAATTGAGTTTACAATCCATACCAACACCCAGGTCAACAAAACTGTTTACATGTTCTAGGACGTAGTTATTTATTTTGTAGGAGGCCGGCTGAATGGTTCGTCGAGAAAAGCACATGAATTTACATTTGTTAAGGTTAAGCGGCATATAATTATTGCTGCACCAATTGACTATGCTTCTTCAGCCGAGGCATAAGTCTTAAAAAGTTTAACGTCATCCGCGTACATCAATATTTTAGAATACTTTACTACTGTAGAAATGTCGTTTATGAATAGCAGGAACAAAATCTGTCCGAGGTGGCTGCCCTGAGGAACTCCCGAGGAAACATCGATGATCCCAGAATGAAAATTTTTAAAAACTACCTTTTGCGTCCTACCGGAGAGATAAGAAGACATCCAACAGAGGATACCAGGTTGAAAACCAAGCAGATATAGTTTACGGATGAGTAAAGAATGACATACTTTGTCAAATGCTTTACTGAAATCGGTATATATAACATCAGTATCAATGTATTCCCTAAAGCCATTTGAAACATGGGTGGTAAATTCAAGTAAATTTGTAATGGTTGATTTGCCCTTACAGAAGCCATGTTGGCAATTTGTTATTATTGAGGAAATCGAATAAGTCATTTGATTGGTAACAATAGTTTCAAACAACTTCGGGATAGAAGGGAGTTTAGCTATACTACGATAGTTTTCAATAGAAGACCTGCTTCCAGATTTATGAAGGGGGATTATGTAAGACTGTTTCCATATTGATGGAAAAACTCCTTGCTAGAGGGACAAATTAAACAAGTTCGATAATGGCAGGTACAGGTGCTTTGCACATTTTTTTAGGAAACATGTCGGGATCATATCAGGGCCGTACTTGAATGATTCTTTTAAAGATATTAAATAATGAAAAACTTCATCTGATGATATGACTGGAATATTAATAGAGTTATTGGGGCTCAGCTTGTATGGGTAGGAAATAGAGTTATATATAAATTGAGTGGTGTAGTTAGATTTAAAGAACTGGGCAAATAGATTGGCAATAATCTCGTTATCACATGACACAGTATTTTGATATTTCATTGCGGAAGGGAGCGCATTTACTCTGCGCTTAGAATTAACGAAACCATAGAAAGCTTTCGGGTCGTGGATAATGTTCATTTTCATTTTATTCAAGTATTTTTCATAACAGATTTTATTTAATTCTAGATATTTATGTCGCAAGACTGAATAATTAAGATCATCCACATGACGACCAGTACTTTTATATATTTTAAAAGAACGCGATTTTTTATTTTTTAAAGTTCTCAAGTCTTTAGTGAACCATAAAGGGGCTGATTCATCACGAATACAAGCACCTTTAGGTACATGTTTAAGAAATAAGTTGTATAAAGTATTGTTGAAGTTCAAAACATTACGCTCAATATCGCCATTGTAACAAGGCCAAGTTATTTTAGATAAGTCACAATTTAATTTTTTAAAATTAGCTTTTCTAAAATCGAAGCTGTGATTAGAATTAAAAACTTTCGATCCAGAAACCCGCTCTCCATCTATGATCTCATATGACAATTCAATCGCAGGATGATATACATCCTCAGGTAAAACCAATGGATCACATCGATTTACGGAGGCCCTGTACATGTTGTCAACAAAAACCAAATCCAAGACCCTCCCCAACTTGTTTTGTAGGGTATTAACTTGCTTCAGACAAAGTTCAGTCATCCCCTCCAGAAAGGCGTTGTTAATGGAAGGCACGATATGACCATCAATTATATTCCAAGAAATGTTTGGGAGATTAAAATCACACAATCAATGAGTCGGGAGGCCTAAGCATTGAGTCCACAATCCCAAGTAAATAAATATGATCACTATATACCGACAAGTCAGACTGAGGAGGTATATAGCAGAGGGCTAAATAAATATAAGACTTGCTTAACTGCACTCGTATGCACTTAAATTCAGGAGACTCAATGATAGGGACGTTAACCACTTCAGATGGTAATGAAGAATGGACAGCAAAAAGAACACCTCCACCGATCCTGCACTCTCGATCATTTCTGTAAATATGATATTCGATATGCCAACAAATTATTAGAATTTGTTGTCGTAATAATTGATGAAATTGGTTTAGCGAACAATTTGTACTTGATTTTTAAAAACAAAAAATACGTAAAAAAGTATTAAGTTTTATCGGAAGAAACATTTCCTTTAATTGCAAAATAAGAGAATTTTGTATATTTTTATTTCATGTAAAATTAAAATAATACGCTAACAATAAATACCCGTTATTAAACCATTTTTTTAAATTTAAATTATACGGTTGATTTGAAATACCAAACACCATCAAAGTTCAAAAAAGTGAATAGCAATAAAGTTTACAGGACAAATGAATATTGTTCTCCTATACCTTTCCAATTGATATATATGTACACCTCATCAGCAAGGTCAATATTCGTTTTTGTGCGGCCGGTTGATAATGAACTAAGTTTATAGGCGTACATGTACGCAAAAGTACTAATATCGTTTGTTTTTTAATAGTAATTGAAAATTTTGGGAATGTTTGATAAATTTTATGTTCGATTATTAATTGATATAACTTACAAGATAAATGGCGGCAATTGCAGGTTTTTTCCACTGCATGTTTTTTGTAACACTGTGCTATTAAGGCTGTAAGAATCAATAACTGATATACGATTTTCGAAATAAATTGTTATATAGTCATCCTTCAAACTATGTAAATAAAATAGGCTGATTCTGAAATAAGTGTTTTATTCAAAGATTTTATGGAAAACCAAAGTATATTGAAACGAGTTTGTTAAGCAGAATATTCTGAATTATAATGTAAAGTTGTTTTTTCTTGAGCATTTAACAAATATTTATAAGGTAAAAACCATATATATAATACTCATATATTGGCAGTGACCTATCTGCGCAATGTGTAAAAATTCAGCAATCAAAGGGAGATAGTTTTAGTGTAAATGTACGTTGTGCGCATGCGCAGGTTTTACATGTTTGACATATCTGAAGTTGCGCCAAAAAATAAATTTGAAAAGGGTTGCTTCACTGTGGGGGGCTTATAACCTTTTTTGACGAAGTTTACACATACAAAATAAAGTGTGCTGATGAATTATTAAAATTTTATTTCCGAGCTCCTTGGAAATCAAACAAAAACGATTTGATTTGCATTGATAAGCAATTTTTTATATGTGAATGTTTAATTCATATGCATATTCATAAATTTCCATTTTCAGTGAGTAAAAATTTAATCATTGACTATTCAACTAAAGAGAAAAAAAGTATGTTGGCTCAACTCAAAACGGAAGTGATATTTTTACAATATTCGCACTGTCGTTCATTTGGAATTTGTTTGTTCATTTTTTTTGATGAAGATTTCTAATTTCTGCACATAGTATATAATTTAAAAGCATATGGTTTTTGTCAAATGAGCTATAATTTAAAATAAAAAATAAATAAACAAAAAATTTTTAAACGATAACAACAATTTATAGTTTGAGAACTAATTTTTGGCTATACCACTGGATTTTTTTGACTTAAGTTTACTCGGTTTTCCTTTTCTAATTTTATATATCTGTACTGTAATGTTTGATGACTGCACTCGCTCATACTGCCAATATATGAGTATTATACATGATTCAATTATAAAAGGTTGGATACTTATTGACGTTTAAGTTTTCCGACTGCCTTGTAAGGTTGCATTTGGGAAGGTCTGATAAAGGGGAAAATATTTGAAGCCTTTTCGCGCAAAGGTAGTAGAAACGTAGGTTACTAGTAGCGAAATGCGGTTTGTACATAGAAAGAAACATATTTGCAGAAATTTGATATTTCAATTTAATATAATATAACCGAATATTCAACCACACATGTATGTATGTATATACATAGCACCCTAATACAACAAACTATATAAACAAAAAACGCAAGTGTAATTTAGGAGCAAATATTTTTTACACATTTTGTTAACAAAAACTATCACATTTGGAAAAATTTTGATAATAAAGTTTTCTTTAATTCAATATCAATTTTAGCAACCAAAATAAGAGGTAAAAGCCCAGTAACCAGGATTGAATACATATTTCATTTCAATTTCAAACTTTTTTTAAATATAATTACCATTTTTGTAGATCATAAAATTGTAAGATTCAAGTCACTAAAAATGTAACATTAGCTGTTCGAAAACACCACACAATACCTTCGTCAAAAAATTAACGGATTTTTTATTGATATACATCTGTTAGAAATCAAGTAAAGACGTTAGTCAAAACTGGTCAAAATGCTAATAAATGTTCTTCTATTCGACATTTTAACTGTATAATTTTATGGTTGTTAATTTTTATTTATTTTTGGTTTTTTTTAATTTTATGTTATTTTATATAAAATATATACAGTAAAAAATTTAAAAACATAAAATGATTTCTTGGAAAAAAAATATCAAACAAAATGATCTGATCTGGCCGGGAATCGAACCAACGACTAATCAATTTCATACATGCAAAGAAAAAAAATGTCAATTCCTGTTCGCTGCTAGATAAGCAAGGTTACTGGAAAACATACGATAATGCTGTCAATCCGATTATTTAATGTAGGGCATGCTGAAATAATTTAAAAACTACAAAAAGGCAACAGTATTGCCTGCAAGGCCATTTCACAAGAAAAGTACTAATTTCCACTTGTTTGATAACATTTTTTTCTTAAATTAAAAAAGAGCAACACAGGCTACCTTAAGGCAGCGTGCAAGAGTGAGACAACTGCCTAATTATCCAACCTTGTATGATTGAATCATGAGTATTATATATATGGTAAAAACACAGAGAACAATTTTGAAGTTTCCTAGCACTTAAAAAGCTTTTAAAATTTGTCACTCAATCAAACGAAATTTTGAATATTTGAAATTTTTATTACCTGCTTTACTTTTATTTGCCATTTAGGTAGTTAAATTTAAATTGCAAGAAGTTGAAAAACTCCAAAAGTTCAACTAGCGAAATCATAGAAGGTGGTTATTCCCATCAGTTGATTGCTGGTTTATTGTTAATCTATTAATAAATCCCTTTCTAAAACTCTTATATTTTCAATTAACAGAAATTGGACACGTCTTTATAAATTCATACCAAAATATTGTATCCAGGTGCCTCTTGGGGAGTCTCAATAAATTTCGGTAGATTCCCCAACACATAAATTGCAATCAAGTGCTTTAATACTTATTGACTTTTATTTTAGGGCCAGATTTTCCATCGCCGGATAACCACTTGAGGAAGAAGAGCCAGTTAAAGCTAGAGCTGCACATTGGGCTTCAAAGGCATTGTGGCTTTCGGCGCCCGCGCTTTAAAATTTAGTTGAGTACAATAGTTGGAAATCTGTAACACGATCCAATTCCAAAACTTAGGCAGACGAGGAAGATGACAATTTTCGATCAATTATCAAGCTTTTCAGAGGTCATAAGACCGCTAACTCATTAGATCACTAATATTTTAATAATTTTAAGTTTAAAAATTAAGGAAACAAATCGCAAAGAAAATTGTTTATTATAAATATAAACAAAAATTCTTGCATCCAAAGTTGAGTCGTGCTTACATTCAATTCTTGGATTTTCATGAAGTTGTATGTGTATATGAAATCCATGAAATTGATAAACTGCCTTTACGATCTTGTTTTCACATAAATATTTAATGTCAAATGACACCTCAAAAGCGAAAATTTATTGTGGAGTTTTTAGTCTGAAAACCCCTTATCTGTTCAACTTAAAAAAAATGCATAAATGCATCGTTTGTTTACCCAAACTAGGCATGTTCATAAAAAGTACCTACATATTTTAAAAAATTTAAAAAATATATACCTCGTCCTTGCCCAACCATAAACATATATTGTCCCAACATTTTTTGATTTGAATCTTCTTCACCGTAGTTGAGTTTAATTCAGGGCAAATGAAACGAAAAGAGGAATAGTTGCTACTTATTATAAAAAATTTAATTTTTAGTCCGATGCGGTGCTAGTGCACAAATTCCAGACAGGATGAGAGCGCAAGTGCAGCTTCAGCAAACACACAAAACAAATGTGTGAAATTGATGAAAAACAATGGTGAACAGACATATGTACGCTTTTATGCTTTTCAAAATTTGTTGTTTATTTACTGGAATATCGGGGTGTGGAATGAAAGTTTTGGCTGCTGCTGATTGATTGTAACGTAAAGCTTTTAAAGACGATAGTTTGGTGAATATTGTAAATTACCGACGCGTCGCGACGGTTAGCTGCTATTCGGCTTATTATAAGGCGGGAATTTATTTCTTAGAAAGCGAATTTATTTGTGAAAGAAAATTTATTTGCAGATATGTAGGTAAGAGGTTCCGAGTTTTAGAAGTTGCGGTGACAAATGTTTTCGTGCAAAAATATAATTTTCAACCCTTATATAATAATTTAAGATTTAAGAAAATAAAATTTTAAAATGAACGAATTAATTTTTTAAAAATCTTCATTTCGAAATTAATATTAAGTGGGTTCCTCACACTTTACGAATGCACTGAAGGAGAGGCACCAATTTCAAAATCGGGAAAAAGGAAGTCTTACTTTATCAATGGAATTGCACATATGTAGCTGCAAGTGAAAAATGAAATTGTACTGGTGTTATAAAGTGGGAAACTTTCTCGATAATTTTTTTTTACATTCGGCAGAATTAGTTTTGTTTCGTTTAATGTTTCATAAATATTTTAAATTAAAAATCACGAAAAATTTATTAATTTTGCAAATAAAGACGCGTATGTTCGTTAAATTCCATTTCCCTGCACCAATGGATGTGTAAGTCTTCAAAAAATTTCGAAATTAGTAGCGTAAGTAGTCATTAAATATATGTAGATTGCCGAGAGTATAGCTCATTGATATGTATATAATACCTCAAGACAAAGGGTAAATATATTTTCCTGTGGGTTAGGCATGGACGCAAACACGGTCCGTGCAAGAAGGTCATGGGCTTATTTATATGTAACTATTTATAAAAAACATTAAATGATGTATTTTGGTTTCGAACAATGGCACAGAAGATGGCACCAAACCAGTTTCTCTTCAAACTAAACTTGATACAAATGTATTTCAGAAAATATCAATTTTTCAGAAAAACAAAAATGTATTTCAGAAAAACACAAATGTATTAATTTCGTCTTTTCTGAAATACATTTGTCCTATTCTGAAATACATTTGTGTGTTTCTGAAAAACATTTGCGTTTTTATGAAATACAATTGAACATTTCTGAAATACATTTGTGTTTTTCTGAAATACTGCTGGAAAAGGTGTAGATTTCTAGTTTTAGTTTCGAGAATTCAAAAGATGGGTTTTTCAAGACATCGGATTGAGTTAGCAATATCATCGTATTTTGAACTTTTAATTCAAGTTAATTTTTTATGCATTGATCGGTAAGTCCCTATAAAATAATAGGGTTTTATCCTAATCTACATACACACATATGTATATAAATTTATTAATTTGTGCAACTATTTATGCATAAATCTCTTATATAAAATTCCATTTCGAGTATACATATGAAAAATATAAAATTTTATCGTATTTCTCCCATTCCATCTGTTTTTTTAAGAAAATATAATTTAAAAAATCCTCTGCAAGGAAACAATAAAATAACAGATTATCGGTATAGTGTATTGTTACCCTATAGGTTTTGAAACCATCATTGTTCTGAGCTCATCTAAATCTAAATTTTTCCACCGACATTTAAAGTTAGCAAATGAAATATGTATGTTTGTGTGTTACTTACGACTGCTGTGATCGAGTGTGCAACACTGCAAATCTTATTGAGCTAATGGATTTGGATTTCGCTTTTTCACAACAACACATACTACATACCTATAATCTTAATATAAATAAGGTTCACATTGTAACGGGTGTTTTTTTAGACTTGCGGTTTTTAATGAGGCAATACTTTTTTCAGAGTTGGTCTTTTTGACAGCTGTTATTGGTGTGCTCTATGGGCAAAAATAAAGCCATTACAGTCAATGGGGAAAGCTATAGAGCAATGATTAATGAATTTTTCGTGCTTGAATTGGAGGATGTTGATGTGGACGACCTTTGGTTCCAACAAGACGGCGCTACATACCATACAGACAACGAAACAATCAATTTATTGAAGGAAACTTTTGGTGAGCGCATTATCTCGCGTCGTGGGCCTGTGGCGTGGCCTCCAAAATCGTGCGATTTAACATTGCTAGACTATTTTTTGTGGGATAATATGAGTCACTTATTTACGCAGATAAGCCCTAGACGATTGACGTCAAATTCGCTCTTCGATCTTTAAGTTTTTGTGACACCATTACCTCATACGAATCACGCTGGAGACCTTTAAACCTAAAAACTCTTAGTAATATATATGCGTATCTTGCTTGTTCTTTTGTTACCAAGTTCTTGAGTGGTTCAGTTGACTGCCCTAACATCTTAGAGCGAATAACTTTTAATGATCCTATGCGTAGTCTACGGCGTTCCATTCTTCTACATCGGTTTTTCAAAATCTAACTTTGCAAAGTATGCTCCCTTAATAAGGACTCTTTCGGAATTAAATAAAGTTCAAAGATACCATCCGTCCTTATCTTGTGGAGCAGTGCATAGCTTACTTTATACTTATTTTAAATAGTCTAAATCACTTTAGTCTTATAGTCAGTAAGAATTTATTGATCAATTGACTGAAATAAATAAGGATATAGAAATAATTTAATTACAATCAACAGTAATTGACGAAACTCCAAACTGCTTCTCCCAAGTAAAAGCCGCTTAAGTTCATTGGCCAGCGGGTTGCCGTGCTTACCACTTACTACCATATTCTTCTTCTTTGTTTTGATTCTATGCTTGTTCCATATATTTTTGCTATACATATGTATGTACATATATCTGAAATGATTATTAAAGCGATCGTAATACTAACGCGTAAACCAACCAATGTGTTCACTAATCGAGCAAGGACATATAATATACTTCGGTAGGGTTAATTTAACGCTCATTACCCCAATACGCATATGACATGTTGAGTTTGATTAGTGCCCCTATGGTGTGGAAGTTCATATTCGACGATAATTGCGGTCATGGTTTAAGCTATGTATAAACTAAACAATTGTAACTTCAATTTAATAGAAGCAAGATTGTCAATGCCCCGCGTTTTTGCTTTCATATGCTACCGCAGTTCTCCGATGGGAATCAAGAAAGAGGGTAAATACATATACATATATGTATGTACCTATCCTCAAAGAAATTATAGAAAACAATTAATCAAATAATTACAAAATCAATGTGAATCGAATGTTTTTGTTCTAGAAGTTACATATACATATGTACATACATATGTATATGTAAGTACCTTGCCGAACTTAAAATAAATAATCGTAATTTTAATTAACAAAAGGCTGCAGTCAACATGACCTGATTTTTTGGTTTAAATCCATCACACCAAAAATCTTAATATTTAAGGCATTATTGGAAAATATAAAAACAATAGAGTACTTATAATATCTTAATGGATTTTAGGTTTAAATTAAACAAAAGCTACAGATTTGCATATTTCGCGCGCCCTTTTCTTAAACGAGTATAAACCTCAAAATAACCCATTTATCGTATAGAATGAACTAGAATTGAACTTTTCCTTACGGCGAACTTATAATATACTTATGATGTATTTTCTTACTTATGTGAGATACTCCACGCTCACCTAACATGATTTCAATAACTTCCAAAAAAATTTAAGTCTTAAACTTTAAGGGGCCAAACGAAATACGTGCACCATATTTATTGCATATTGTTGTTAGCCAGTAGACTGATTATAATAATTATTGATTGATTATTCCAACAAAAAATATGAAGAAACAAAAATTTCTATATTATAACTTATTTTTCAAGGTATCAAAATCCTTGGCATACCGAAAAGAAATATATATCTCAAAATTATGAAAAATCGAGAAGACATGTATTTTGAGTTTTGATTTTTTCTCATTTTAATCGGTATTTTCTGAAAGTTTCTGGAAGTTCTTTTTTTAACAAGTTTGCCAGATGTCTGAAAACTTATAATTTAAAGACTCCACAGAATATTTCAATATTACAAACCGTTTGAAGAGATTAAAAAAATTATTTTGCAGAGGTTGTCAACTATCTCAAAAGTAACGAGCACACTTTTTCTGATAATTTCAGACCCATGAATTACAACTGAATGAAAAGTGGATGACAAATATAATCAATTGTAAGATTTTATACAGATGCGGTGGATGTACAGAGATCACCAAAGCGTTTCGGGTCTATAGCAAATTACGTATTAGACTCAAACCATTAGCAAATATCTCTAAATGGACGCCGCGCTGTGCTTCCATTATTTCTTTTACCACATCCTCCTGGTTTAGATACATACGTAAAACAACTTTAAGCTTAATTTTCTTTAAAAACATTTTGAATGTGTGTTTTTCGGATAGTGTACGAGTATTGCCATTTATTAATAAAGTTTGTTAGATATTTGCGTTGGGATCTCTCTAACCCCGCAGTATGAACACTTTAAATTTATGCCGTAGAAGCATATCGCTGCCTGCAAAGATCGCTCTCGGAGGATCCTTCACAACACACATTTCATTTCGCGAGGAACTATCGCTTGACATTAAATTTAGTTTACCAGATTTCTTCAGAGTTTTTCAAGCCGCAATTAGAGTCCTGGGATCGCTGGCTGTGCCTTATAAAACTTCCGATTCCAGCTGATTTGGGTCCCATTCCAGGACACTGCTACTCCGACGAGTTGACTCGGCAGGGAGAAAGAACATTGGAATTGCCCTTTCAACGTGGGGACTGCTGGGCTGAAACCCCGTTGGTCGGAAACCGCGACATGCAAAGTTGCAAAGTCTTTTTGGCCAGTTGTAGATCGTGGCGGTATGGGCAATTACTTAAGACTACCAGGACACTGCTCTCAGCATTGATTGGCACCCTAACCGGGCACAGCCTGATGGTTTGAACGCGCCGTACGTTTGAACATCGTCTCAGACCCGAGGTGCGGGTGATGCGTCATCTATCATCTTCCCACTACCTTCTCAGCTGCTCTAACCTAACTTAGATATATTCAAATACGTATTAAAAATACTAAGCCAAGCATGGAGTGGACAAATGCCGTACAGACACGGCTGTGGGTTCCATAATTAATTTGAGTTTGGCAAGAATGGAATGGAGTGATGGACACAAGTCTACATACACCCTCTATTTCGGCAGTGTTAATACCCCTATAGCTCAATTGAAAAATGTGTTGATACAGTTTTATTTTACAACTTTTTTTAATTACAAGTTAAAAAATCGATTTTTTAACATAAAATAACAAAGTTTTAGCGAAAAAACGAAAAACCAGCATTGACACAAGTCTACATACGGATCGAAGATCATTTTATGTACGCTGGAATGATGTGCTGTAATTACGGATATATTCTGCTTTGCTTATCTTGAATTTAGTTGCGGTTTAAGCATTAAAGTATCAACAATGGCTCCTCGAAAAGAAATATCTGTTGACATAAGAAATTGGGTTATTCACCACAGAAAAGAAAATACTTTAAATGGCGAAATTGAAAAGATTTTAAACTTGAGCCGAGACATCAGCTTGATTTTGAAAGAAGTGGACAAAAATCCAAAAGTTACAGCTCAAATATTAGCCGAGCACGTGGAGACAGAAGCATTTTGGGGTTGGATTTCCAGCAGCGAAATTTATTTGTAAAACTTCATTATAGAAATTCATCATAAGGAGTTAAAAATACTACTTCAATTGTAGAAGAAAAAGCAAAGTTCATTGTATGGAAGTTCACTGAATATCTGTAGTTGTTTATGCTATGTTTTGTAATTAAAATAACGTGATACATGATTCTTGGTAAACGCTGCACTCTTTTAGTGTCACATCAATTTAAAATTATCAGCCCATACGAACAATTGGCGTTTATTTACACTTTCACTTTAGTCTGCTTTCAAGCACGGACTCACAATGCATGGCAGACAGGCTGGGTAAACGGAGGGAGATGAAAACGTAAAAAATGTTCGTTAACAAGAAACCACTGCAACTTGCAATGCCATGTTAAGGTAGAGGGACAGGGTCATCGCAAAATTTTCACTCCGTTGCATTTGATGACATAAGTGCTCGTAGATAAATAAACACTGCAGTTTATTTTTTTCAATTCAATTTATTTTCATTTCAATTCATACTAACCTTAAGCAACACTAATTCAAAGGATGTCATTCACACACATCAATAGTAAATGAAAAATCTAATCTTGTCCCGGATATTTCGAAATGAGTTGATATCTGTATATACCATATGTACTTACATACATACGAGTGCATGCATATGGATGTACATTAAATTGATTTAGAAAGATCAAGCGTGTTGGAAAATATTTTAAGTATTCATGTATTTTATTTCACACAATAATGCTAATTATCGCGTCGCCGTTATATCTGTATTTGTGTCGAATTTACACGCTTTTCCGGCTGTGGCAACAACTAAATGAGCATTCCATGGCAGAAACCTTTTAACCGCGCCGCAATCAACCACTCACGCTCGCAAGCCCGTACCAACTGACAATCAGAATCAGAGAATATGCGCTAGCGACCAGCGTTCGGACTAAATGTTTTTCGTTTCGCGGTATATACAAAAATGGAGTAGACTGAATGTTTTCGAAGTAGATCTTATAAAATTGTAACGGGAAAAAAATACTAATTGTGGTGATGGATATCATAATTATGGCTACAAAACAAAAACAATCTTAAGTAAAATAACTTTGCATAATTATTTCTATAAGTGTATTCACAAGGTCTCGTCAAGTGTTGTAAAATTATAAAATTTGAAAAACTCCAAAGTTTTGTCCTTTCACTTTCTTTTTACAACTTCTTGCAAATATTAACATATACACTGCATGTACACACATATATTTACTTTATTTTCAAGATTAATGTGTTTATCAATGTAAATTTATTTGTCAACTTACTAATTTTTAAGATTTTACTTTAACTAAATATTTATTAAATTAATTTTTTGTATTGTATTATTTGAAAGGCTTTAAGAAGAGAACAACACCAGTTATATGTTTCTGTACTAGTATTCCGATTTCATACCCTCTGTACTCATTTCAGAAAATTTCCTCTGAGCAGCAACACTTCTTCAATAACACTTCATCAGTATTTCGCAGAAGAAAGTACATTTATATTTTTTGTCTCTCAACTGTTATAAATTTACTGCATTATGCCGAAAATACATGTGCAGATATCTGCGTGCATTAAAAAAATGTGTTGCAGATCTGCAGTTCAATACAGATCTGCATGGCATGAATAATTTGAATTTCTCTTCGCAGAAACAATACTGAAAACATAAATCAATATTTGTTTGAGCAAAGTCTGGCAGCATTCTGCACAAATAATCAGCTGTTTATTGAAATGTCTGGAAAATGGAGGAACAATTCTGTGGTCATAGGAATAACCGCTAAAGTCGAGTTAGGGCAAAATTGTGTTATTGCTACCACAGTTTTCCTCATATTATAATATAAAACCACACAAATGTTTATGGCTGTAACTTAAAAAATGAATATTTTAGGCTATTAAAACAAAACAGCCAAAGTCAATATATGTAGTGTTCTTATAATTTTGGAATAACAACCTAACTTAAATGGTTTTCTTAATTTCAAAAAGAAAGTTTCCTATGTAGAATTAGTCTTTTATTCCAAAATGTGTTAGACGTGCACTTTTTTCCTAAGTAGAATTTTGTCATTATTCGGTTTCAATATTTTATTTTTTAAATTTGGAATAACAGCCAAACTCAAGTTTAGTCATTACTCAGTTCTTTTTTGTAAGTTTTTAAATTTCCAACAGTAACCAAAGACAAGTTTAGCTGTTATTTTAAAAGGAGAAATCATTACCTGTAAGTCCTAAGATTACTTTGGTCTTATTTCCCAAATTTAAAATTCAAAATTTTCAATCTTAAGAATTGAAAATTTTCCAAAGTCGAAGTAGGCTTGTTTTTCCAAAACTTTTACACCATAGAAAATAATATTATTTCGAGTTTGGTCGTTGTTCGGAATTAGCAATTCAAAAACAATCAAAAGTGCATTTGAACGTACCAGGTAAGTTGTAAATATATTTTTTTTTATGAACAAACATTAATTTCGAAAATTATTTCATTTCAGCATCAGCTAAGGGTAAAAAATCATATGTCAAATATTTCGCAATAGCGGTCAAGCGTAAGAAACAGCTTCTGGGAAAGTTATTATAGAAAAGACATGCAATCTCTATGATATATGCCGATTAAAATGCCAAGCAAAAGTTAATTATGAAGCTTGTAAGATGTTGTTTAACCATTATTGGTCTCTAGGATCATACAATCAACGGATTTTATACAATGGGTCATTTATGGATATTAAAAACAAAAAATGTGATACTTTAGTAAACTCTACTGCCAGAAAAAGGCAACGAGAAAACACTTTGGAATACAGTTTAAATTTTAATGGAAACAAAATTAAGGTTTGTCGTAGGCACTTTACCCAATGTTTTGGTGAAACTGAAAGTTTTGTGAAAAGTGTAATTCGTAAAAAAACTGGTTTGTCCGTCTGCTCCATTTGAAAATCTTCGTGGAAAATTTGCACCCGCTAATAAATTAACTACGAAAAAATTTAAAGTGTTAAAGATCATATCAATAGGTTCCCGGCATATGAAAGCCACTACTCCAGACGTGAAACGAGCCAAAAATAACTCCACTCTGATTTAAGGATTTCAAAAATGTATCAATTGAACACCAGCGAAACTGAAAACCCTGTAAGTATTATAAATACTCCCAGGTATTCAAGAGCATGAATTTGAAATTCAAGTCTCCGCAAATCGACACTTGTTACACATGCGACTCTTTACAAATGAAAATTAAGTTTGCATTGGGAAAGAACTAAATAAGTTTAAGCAAATTAAAAACAAAACATGTTGAGAAAGCAGACAATGCTTACGGGCTTACAAAAAAGCAGCGAAGGATAATATAAATATAAAAGCATATGCAACAGTGTTTGCCTACACCATTTTTAAAAAGCTCTATTAGCTTTTATAAGCGTCAGTTGTGGGCGTTTAACCTTACAGTTCACGACTTCGAAGACGATTCCGTCCAGTGTTTCATGTGGCATGAAGCAGTTGCTCGAAGAGGTGATTATATGATTTCTGAAAATATTAGTAAACTGTGTTTCTATAGCGATTTCTGTGCTGGACAAAACAAGAACGCCTACTTATGTGTACGCAATGTTTATAACTTTTGTGCAAAACAATACTAATATTAAGTTTTTAGATCACAAATTTCTTGAACCAGGGCATACACATATCCGTCCAAGTCACAGACCATACCTTAATTGAACGCAAAAAGAAAAAATCCAATGTTGAAATTCAAATTCCCAGAGATTGGTATCAATTCGTTAGATCTGTTCATAAGAAAATGCATGTTGTTGAAATGAGAGCAAAAAATTTTTTTAATTTTTCAGAGTTATTAAAATCAAAAAATGTCTTCTATTTACTACAAAACCTCGTTAGATATCGAAGTGTCATTTAAAGTCCTTAAAATAGGCATGCGTGAAGTCTCTTCCATCAATATTAACAAAAGTTAGTGCTATACCAGCTACATACATACATATGCATATCAGTCGAAAAAAAGAAAGATATCCTTGACATGAAAAATTAAATTGATCCAGAATTTCAGGCTTTTTACGAAAATATAAACGACAATTCCAATGAACCCAATAATATTCATCCAGACTAAGGACAGCGATCGAAAATTTTGATCGAACGAATTTCCATTTGGTATTATGACACTCATTCGATGAAGATTTTCGCTATTGTGAATTTCAATCATTTTGATGGTTCACGATAGTATACATCTGTCATATAGTGTAAAAACTAAAAGCGATTTGTTTACAAAGTGAAAAGGAAAAAAACAAATACTTTATAAATAAAGAAAATATAAATAAAAGTTTAAATAAAATATGACTACGATTCTTCAGAGGAGGATGAAAGTTTGCTGGAATTAGCCAGAAATAGGAAGAAGCTAAGGGACGCTTCCAACCCTTTGGAAATGGATTGTACTACGTAAGTTTAATGCTATTTCTTAGAGGTTTCGGCACGTAGAACATTTAAGTTTTGTTTGCAGATTTATAAAAAACTTCCGTTTGTCGAAAGCGGCGTTTGTAGACTTGCTGTCCACTAAAGAAGAGCTGCTGCAGAGATGCACCCGATCGAAATCTATTCCCAATATACTAAAATTGGCAACAACTTTACGATTTTGTGATCAGAGTTCGTATCAGCTTACTATTGGGAATGAAAATATGCTTGGGCTTGCACAGCCTATACTTTTGCCGCCTGTACTTTTGTGCAAATCCCTTTAGCAAATTGTGGATTTTCTTCCACCAATGCAACTAGCCTTTCTAACTGCTGCTTGGTACTCACGACTTTCGACCTGCATACAATTAACAAAAATAACATCTTATTATTAATTTTTTACCATAAAGCAATAAATAAGCTCGAAAAACTTACATTTTCACAAAATTTCAAACGCTTCGCTTTGCTGTCGAAAGGAAAATTCTGTTCGACTCAAGATTCGATGCTCAGCGAAAATTTCGACAGGGTTGCACTGCTTATAATACGAATTTGACATTCGATCTTCGATGTTCGATAACCAGCGAATATCGAAGATCGAATGCAACTCATAATAGGGGCCTAAGTAATTGAACAGCACAAAGATATACATGCATACATATGTAAGTATGTAACTCCTTAGATTTTCTCTTTTCTTTATACATCAAACTTTTTTGCCAATATTGAAGGAATTCCATAATATATTTTAGTTCGTCTGTTGTCCACATGAAATTTTATTTTGTAAAAATAAAAAAAATACATACATATATGAACATAAATAAAATGTTTTCTTTTAAATGAATTTTTTTTGGTTTTAAATAATTAAAACATTTGAGGTAGCAACTGAAGTTAGCTTTAAATAATAAAAGTTTTGTATTGGGAACAAAAGCTTAACTTTAGTTCTGATTTCACACAACATTTAAAAAATTTGGAGTAACAGCTTAAGTCGAGTTAAGATCGTCAAATTTAAAACAAGCCAGAAAGTAAAAAGGCTAAAATGTTTGTTTTGAATAATACTCCTAAGAAATCTAACTTTTCGATTCGGATTAAACTAAAGTGAAAAATACTACTTAATAGTTTCCGTTGACCGTAAAAATATCAGCTTAATCACAATTCATTGATTTCAGGCATCGAAGAGAAAACTTAAAAATGCTCTACTGAACACTAGGTAAAATTGACTTAAGCTGTTATTCCTTGTGGGCAAAGAATTGATACAATTTGTTACAGGAGCTCTCCGATAAGTTAAATATTCCAGATAAAATTATTGATTGCATTAATGAACACAGTATTTATACATATGTTCGCATTTGATTGTTGTAGCTGATAAATTAAAAGGACGCTGGCGCTTTGTACGTGATAAATTTTACAAGGACATTAAAAAGAAACCATCCGGAAGCGGTGTGGACTCACCGCATAAAAAATTGAAGTGGCTGGACAGCTTAACCTTTCTTAAAGATGTGGAAATGGATAATTTAAAGTAAGTTTTTATTTTTGTAATTTGTAATTTACGTGTTTTTACTAAATTCAGCACTCACGGCAATTATAGAGAACTCCAAGAAGCCTTAGAGGGAGATGCCTCCTTTCTTACCGGAGATTTTGATGAAAGCGCTGGCCGTCCCATGATCTCGCAGCCCCTTTCACAAACACGAAAACTTACACCACAAACGACTTGGCGCAAAAGGAAAATTGAGGAGATACTCGAAAGTGCCAATAATGACTTCAAAAGAGTTGTGTCCTCGGCAGAAAATGTGCTAGTGGCCGGCGGTGATAAATCTGCAGGTAAAATTTTGTTTGAAGGCCTTGCCGTCCAAGCTCTCCAAGTGCAAATGTGCCAATCATTTCACCATTTTTTTACAAAATATTTAGAAAAACATAAAATTCTTGCAATATTTTTTATTCAATGCAAACATACATATATATATATATATGCATATATGTACATACTTAAATTAAAAATTAAATGGATTTAAGATTAATGTAAATTAAAGGAAATTGAATTAAAGTAAAGGTAAGGGAATACTAAAATAGAATGTTAAATAAAAGTGGCATAAAATAAAAAAGTAAATCTAGGTTGATACTTGTTGGAACGATTTTCCGTCATCCCTTGTCAAGATTGGTTTGTGAACGAAAATTGACACTGAAGATGGCACAACGCCGAAACCGGTTTGTTTCCAAACCAAAATTGACAAGTGATGACGGAAAATCGTTCCAACAAATATCAACAATTCACCCTGTCGGACAAGAAAAAGAAGAAAACAATAAATCTAGAGAAAAGGTAATATTTAAGAAGATCTCGTGCACCAAAAGCACTTCGTTTTGCATTCGCGCTTGACAATACCATACTCTGATTTAATGGCGCAATAAGTTGTCTCCATTGTCCTTCTACTAATGTTCCTCTTTCATTCACGTGGTCAACAAAGTATGTGGGACAATAGTGAGCAGAATTATGAAATTTCACAAAATTGTGAAAAGTTACTGTTGCTTTAACTATTGTATTAGCATTTTTACTAAACACGTTCAAAGAATTGGACAAAACCCGCCATCTAGCTACCAAAATACCAAAGGTATTTTCAATTGAAACCCGTGCTCTTGATAAACATTTATTGAAATGGTCTTTGTTTGCCTCCAAACACTTCCCCACTGTATGGAATATTTCTACCTTCTGGTAAATTCATTGTTCCGTTCAAAATTATATTGCCGAAACCACTGACTTTTAAAACTCCGCCATTACTTTGGCTTCCGTAAGCCCCTATGTCCACTGCCGTGAATGTGTATTTGCTGTCACATACGGCTAGCAATATAATACTAAAATATTGTTTATAGTTAAAGTACATTGATCCGGATTTTCTTGGACACTTTATTTGTATATGTTTGCCATCAACAGATCCTACATACATCATGCGGCATTTTTGTCTTTAGGTAAAAGGAATCGGATATTTCCCGGCACTCATTTTCGTTTGGTTGTGCTAAGTATACTCCGGAAAGTTCATCCCAAATGGCTGCGCATGTTTCCAGAATAATCTTCCCAATAGTCGATACTCCTACACTAAAAGCAACAAACTTTTGGCGGCATACTCCATAAGCCAATATCTAAGTTGATAAATTTATTTCTTTAAATATTACTAAATTATAAAATTTACAAACTAAATAAAGTTACACTAATGTTATTGCCAGCCGGCATTCTGGTGGTATTGGATGCCGTATATAGTTTTGTTTTGTTATGCGTCTTTTAATTAAATTAAACTGTTGGTTAAATTGATCTACTCCCATTCGCGTTGCCTTTTGAAGCTGGCCAGTATCTTTGTTTTTAAAATGCTGAAATAAGTTAATGAAAACAAGGTCCGAAGATCAATATAATTTTTTTCGAATGCCCAGAGTAAAACCAATTTAGCATTCTTTTTTTCCTTCGGCTTCCATTTCTTCAATTTCAATTTATTTATTTATTTTCAATAATCAGCTGCTTGTCAAAAATGACTGCATATGTATCCTAGGTGCAGATAATTGTGAAGATCTGCTTGCAGAATATGTACATATACATATGCAGATGTATTTCCAGCTTTAACAGTAAAATACAAACGCTACTTGCGACTTCATACACATGGATCCTTAAATTTGACACCACTAGCTACCGCACAAAACCATTAATAAATGTTGTTAACCGAGTAATAAGCTCTCTAAATCATCTCTAAAAATTTAAATCCATTGAGATTTGATGAAAATACTGGTATTTGTAAATTGATGTGCATAGCTAACTTGACGTCAAGTTAGCAAAATATTTTCTAAAAAATATTCACAAATGCTTAGCAAGACTATATCGCACCCTAAACCAAAAACCGTCACAACTCAAAATTTTTTAAAATCGCTTTTATCTCATAAACCTATTCCCAGAATACTTCCCAACATGCTACGAAAATTTCTTCATCGTAACTATCTTATTTACTGGAAAAGTACGTTTAAAATATTACAACAATTTTTACATAACATTTTTTACTTCTCTTGGATATTAAAAAAAAAACAAATTTCAAATCCTTTTTCCACATAAACTAATTCACGGAATACTTCCCCAACTGCTCCAGAAATTTTTTCGTAGTTACTATCTTCTTTTACTGGAAAAGTATGATTATAAAATTATCATCATTATTGTGCCGACTGTTTGTTTTGCCTCTGCTGAACATTTGAGATTTTTTGTGCGATATGTACATACATATGTACATATATGTTAGTATGTTCATATTAATCTTTTAGACGCACATCAAATGAACTTAAATACAATAGCGGAAAGAAACGATTTGATGATGAAACATCAAGCGTGGAGCACGAGCTCGACAGCGGAAGAGCACTACAAGGTTCAAGTTTTCTTCCCACCAGAAGATCTTTTACTAAGAGAAGTGGGCACCTTGCACCCAAGAATATCGGAATTGTCGAAGCTGTTCACGCCAATACTTGAACCGCTGAGTAGTTGGAGTAACCTGGAAAACAGTGCGGATGACGATGAACGCATACCCCAATGATTTTGTTGAGAGTGATCTGGTTGAACCACTTGATGATCATCTGTGTCGAGCATGAAAAAGCCAGTTCAATCAGTTTTGAGAACCTGATCAAAGAATTCAGTGCACTGATAGCAAGGAAACTCGTGCAGTAAATTTGTGATACGCGCATCGCAACGTAATATGTCTATCTTGTGAATAAAGAAACTTTATTTATATAATCCTTAGAAATTGATACACATATTTATATTAATTGTCATCCATACCTAATCTAATGAAATATCATTTGACTTAGTAAAATTGTATAAAAGGGCCCAACAATTCTCTGCCCGGGCCTCATAAAACCTCTGTGAGCCCCTGCAAAAAATCATAATGAGAAAGCCGTCACTTCTTGAGCTCATTTCAAATAGGTATTGATTGTAAGTTTTAACAAAAAAGGTAAAAATATCAATTATTTTTTAACCCATATATTAAAATTCAACATAATGTGTTATTTTATTTTTACAAACAGTTATATTAGGACTTTTCTGTCCTAAAATAAAAGTCCATGTATGGCAGAAAATTTAATTATTGTCGAAAAAAGTCATCTAACGACTTTTTAAGTAAAAAAATATTATAAAACTCGTATATTAAATTTTGCGTTTTAAAATATCTTCTGAAGAATTTGAGGTTAGTGGAACAGTCTATGGAGATTTTATTGTTGCATGCCAAATTTTGTTGCTAGTCCGATTTTCGTATTTCTATAAGGAAAACAACATAATTGTTTATTTGTACATCTTCAAAACCTAAGTACAGTCAATGTCAAAAACAAGTGTTCAAACTTTTTTATTACATTTCTTGTTTTACATATATTACCTTTTGGCTCGGAGATAATATGTAACATTTTATAGATTTCTGAAAATGGTATTTATTGCTTTTCCATTAATTAACAAAACAAGATTCTTACAACAACAAAAGTTATAAACAGAAAACTTTAAATACTTCATATTTTTGCCTTCAAAAGAAAGTGTACAAAAGAACAAAGAGTAACGGAAACAGATTTTTAGTACTTTGTGTGCTTTTCCTTTTGCTTTAATAACGGCTTTTTAACGACGCGGCGTTAAATTGACAGGATTTGCTGTTACTTCGATGGAATTTTTTGCCATTCTTCGGCAATAACATCTTTGAGCATGTTCTTTTCTGAGTTGTCTGTCGAGGTGCTCCCATAAATGCTCGATGGGGTTGAGGTCCGGTGATTGTGGCGGGTGATCCAATTGCTTGGGTACGTGATAGAGCATCCATTCTTTTACAATGTTCGCTGTGTGTTTAGGATCATTGTCCTGTTGAAACACCCAAGATTGACCCAAACGTAGTTTTTCGACACTGGGATGCAAATTATTCTTTAATATATTCAAGTAGTCCATCTTGTCTTATTCATAGTGCTTTCTATGAAAGTTTAATTACCGATTCCACCTGCAGCCATGCACCCCCACATCATCACCGAACCGTCCCCATGCTTCACTGCGGATATGACGTTTTCTTCGGCAAGAGCTTGATTTGTTGTTCTCCAAATTTTGGCTGATTTTTTCTTTCCAAATACCTCAAATTTGCTTTCGTCGCTAAAAAGCACATTGTTCCAAAAATAATTATCTTCGTACTGATACTTTATAGCAAAGTTTAAACGCTTCAATTGGTTTGTTTTAGATATCAAAGGTTTTTTTCGCGGAACTCGGCCATGAAAACCATTCGAATATAATGCCCTACGGATTGTGCTGGCACTTACTGCCACTCCTGATGCTTCCGAAATATTTTTGGATAATTGCACAGCACTTTCAGAAGGATTTTTCTCCACACTCCGCACAACTGGCCTTATTTCGGCATCACTTAGCCGCTTTGGTCTCCCAGATTTGGGGCGGTTTTCCAATTTTCCGTACTTGTTTTCTTTGTCAATTATTTTTTTTACAGTTTTGTGACTTCTATTAATAAGAGAACCAATTTCGCGCAGAGTTTTTCCGTCCTTACGATATGCTAGTACTAGTTCACGAGTACCAATGCGAAAAATTATTTTTTGTCAATTTAACTTGTGATCGAGACTAAGCAAACACTTCAAACAAAAACAATAGCCTGCGGCAGTGTAACGGTTATTTTCTGTATCCGTTATCATACAAACACTTCAAGGCTAATTTGTACACTTTCTTTTGACGGCAAAAATATGAAGTATTTAAAGATTTCTGTTTATAACTTTTGTTGGTGTAAGAATTTTAACTTTGTTTTTTTAATTATTTAAAAAGAATTAAATACCACTTTCAAAAAATATAAAATTTTACATGTTATCGCCGAGCATAAGGTAATATAAAACAAGAAATGTAATAAAAAAGTTTGTACACTTATTTTTGACATTGACTGTACATATGTATTGTGGCCGCTGTCGTCGGGTGGTTAGCGTTGCGTTATAACTCCACATACCGCTGAGATCGGTGTTCGAATCTCAGACGGGACAAGAAAAATCTCAATCATAGAAAGAGTTTTTTTTGTAATGGTGGTCGTGCGTTCTTCAGCCACGAAAATGCTTTTCATAAAATACGTAATACAGAAGCTTTTTCAATACAGATGGGACTACCCAAGTTTTTGGGTTACCTTGGTATATCCAAAATCGTCTAGGCAATTATTGAGCCAAAATAAATTTTATCGACATAAGAATGAAACGAAAGAAAAAAGTATTGGCAACTGCCAAGGTGGATTCAATAAGGTGGCGGTAACCGCATAAAAGTAAAAAACCAACATGTATTTTGTTTTTGCTTTTTGGTGAGCATTATGTCATATACCATTAGAGATTTATATTGGCAGCCAATCAGAACGAAGCTGTTGCCATAATGCTCACCAAAGCGAAAAAACCAGTTGGCACCTCAACGCCACCTTATTGAATTTGCCTTGGCAACTGCTTACCACATACATATGTATGTATACGTAGCTTGCGACTGAGCTTGTACATACAGGTAAACACAGATTGCTAGAAGAGTAGAGAAATATTCGTACTTACATAGCTACATATACCTAGAATTAAATAAATACGAACAATAAACTTTATTCTCAAGTAAAAATCCACAACAAAGCCAGTACTTGAATATGTGCGTAGCACTGTACTATTGGAAGAAAAAGGTGAAAACCAACATTGTTAATGCTTTTAAATAAACAAATTATTACTAAAATAAATTAAAAATAACTTCGGTTTTATTAACTCATAATACATTTTAACGTCGCTCAAATGTTAATATACTACCAAAAATGTCGGACTTTTTTATACTTTCCAGGTTCTTAGGCGACTTTTTTCAACGATAATTATATTTCTTGATAAATATAACTGTTTCGAAAAGCAGAAAAAATATCTGTCCTAAAAAGACTTTTCTGGTTCAAGAAATAAAATTCATAAAATAACACATTATGTTGAATATATGTACATACATAAGTAGGTTAAACAACAATTTATTTATTTTGACATTATAGTAAAAAGTGAGAAAATGACAATCTGGAGGTCATTTTTTAGAAAAAAAACTCAAAACCGTTAGGGTCCCTAATGTAAATAATATCACATTTCTTCTTACATACTTACACACAGTATGCATGTTATATCCTGTCAAACGACAAAAATTTAATAGATTCAGCGAGGTGCTCGCCTGGATCGTGTTATATGTGTGCATGTGTAGAAGAATGCATATACTCATACATATATACACATAACCGTAAGCAATATAGTGAATTTAATAATAATAACAATAATAATAGTTTGGCGCTCGCACCTTATAAACGTATTACATGGTTTGGCCGAGCTCCTTCTATCAGTTGTAGTGTGCCGATAGAACGGTAGACGATTTTATGGGAAGCTTTCTCATGGCCGAAATGCTCTCGTAGGTTTGCCATTGTCAGCGACTTTTAGATTTATATAATAATTTCAATTTAAATACAAATTCAAAAAAATATCTTTTTTTCTTTGATTAGGAGTCAAGCACTTACTACCGGTTTTCATACCTTTTATGGAAATGGTTTATTAAACAGCTTGTGGCTTTAGTACCTGCGTTATGTTCAGTCAGTTAATACGCATATGCATTTTTTCTTATACTTATTGGATTTTTGTGCCATTTTGCGAAATTGTTAACTGTCATTACTTTTTAAAAATTCAAAAAATTCCTCGCATTTCATTTAAAAATTTTCTTTTATTTGAGTTAACATTCAACTAAAAGCCAATATCTCTCTACACGCCCTCTGCAAACATTAAACTTAAAATTCTTTAAAGGGCTGCGTTGGAATGAGCTATTGAGAAAATAACATTACACAAATTTTCAAATTCAGAAAAGAGACCCTATTCAAAAATGTGACTAATTTGTTTTCAAATTTTTTAAGGCTTCATAATTCATCATAGCAAATCGTAATACATACATATATGTGGTGCCTCCAGCATCACAACAAGAACTTTCATGAATTATTTTTAGTTAGAATTATTCTTCTTTGGCCACTGTAAGAACTAGTTTAGATTTACTTATGTATTATGTACTCTTTTATAATTTAATAAACGACGATGAGAGAACTTTGCGGTTGTCGCATTGCTATTGCTTTTACGTGCATTCCATCCGTTGGAAATAACCAACTCGAATATAAGAAGAGCACAGGCAAGCGGTAATACCAATTTCTCATTCACGTCCGACAGCGAAAAGGCATACGACTTTGATTTCACCTTTTGAGACCTCCAAATATACATATGTATGTGCATACATTATTATTATTATTGTTGGGGAGATAGCACTGCGACCTTAAGGTCTATTGTGCCCCTACTTGGATTAAAGAATTTCCCTTATTTAAACCTCCGATTGTCCCAGTGTGATTTACTGAGGGCTTCCTCCTCTTTCCTCGTTAAGGCTGATAGTGTCCCTTGTCCTAATCCTGAGAAGGGTTCGGGACCTATGAATGGAGTTGATGCCCCCTTTTTTTCGAGCATGTCCGCCAACTCATTTCCAAAGATAACAGCGTGACCAGGTACCCAAAGAACCCAGACCCGGTTCGTAAGACCAAGTGTGTTCAGCTTGTTAAGACACTCCGTTACCAGTTTTGAGGTTACCTGGTAAGATTTGAGGGCCTTGATAGCTGCTTGGCTGTCCGATAGAATAGCAATGTTCCGTCCCCGGTAGTTACGCTGGAGGTTAAATGACGCGCACCTTTCTATAGCATAAATTTCTGCTTGAAAAATGGACATCTGTGTCCCCATCGATTCCGAGTACTTTATTCTCGGTCCATACACACCGATTCCGGTGCCCTGTTCGGTTAGCGAGCCGTCCGTGTACCCGGTAATCATGTGTTTGTTTATCTTGTACGTTTCCGAGAAACCCACCCAGCTTCTTTTGTTGCTCAATTCGGTTTTGAATCTTTTTGTGAGACTTAACTCGGGTTTCATGGTATCTCTCGGTATAGCTACTTCGCATTAGCCATGCAAAACCTGGGTCTTTTTCCGGCTAACAATTCAAATCATACACATTTCACACAAACTAGTAGTAGGTACTTTCCTAGATATATTTTTTGTTCACAATGCCAAAAGAATACTTATCTTTGACCAATTGTCTGTTCCAAGGTTTTCGAAGCACGATTTAATTTTCATGACATTTGACTTTCAATTGACTTATGACACTAGCTCTTACTCATATCGCGACTTCTCACATGTTGACTATAAACAGCTTGAAGAAGCGGTGGATAGAGTCGACTGGGGGTTAATCGTCAACTTATCATCTAGCAATGACCAAAGTATTTTCCTCGAAGCTAACGTTAGATCACTCTTTGACCAGTTCGCCCAGTAGTATACAAATCTGTCGGTGATAAAAAACGACCTTGGTTCAACAAATGTATGAAAAATTTGATCTTTAAACGCAACCATGCGTATCGAAAATGGAAACAATTTAAATGTTTAGAAAACTACAACATCTTTAGGGCTCGCAGAAGAGATGTCCCCAAAGCAATAAAACTACGAAAGCTTCAATATTATGAGCATCTGTTCAGTGTGGCGGTTGATTCAAAGCAGACGTGGAAAAGAATACGTGAGATCGGAATTGGCAACAAGAACCACTCTGTCACTGAATCAGTTGATGCTAATGTGTTAAATGAACATCTTGTAAGTTTGTCAGATTCCTTGTGTAATATATGTTATGAGAGTTACAGTTCTAGTTTTAATGTAGTAATATCGAGTTTCTGTTTGAAATGTGTCGATGAGTGTGAAGTGGTTCAGGCAATTCTTAGTATTAAATATAATGCATCCGGTTTTGATGGTATTCACCCCAAGTTCCTAAAATGTTTGTTGCCAAAAATTTTGCCATATGTTACTCTCGCTTTGAACACTATCCTAATAGTGTCGGATGATATAAGACAGAATATTGACAGGAACCACGTGACCTTACTTGACCATTCCAAGGCATTTGACTCTGTTGACCACAAGCTTTTAATCCTAAAGTTAAAAAATGTGTTCAATTTTTCAACGTCAGCATTAACTCTTTTGAAAACATACCTAAGTGATCGCTTACAAGCTGTATGTGTTGGCAACTCTATTTCTAAATGCTTACCTGTAACCAGAGGTGTTCCCCAAGGTTCTATTCTTGGTCCACTGCTGTTTGTACTGTATATTAATGACCTGTTTAATGTGATTCAACATTGTAATATCCATGTTTATGCAGATGATGTCCAGTTATATGTTAGTTGTCCCCTTGACTCTATTGATAATTGTATGAAAAACCTAAATCTTGACTTGAAATATACAAGCACGTGGGCTTCTGACAATGGTTTAATCCTTAATCTAGATAAATCTCAATGCATCACCATATATAAGAAATCTTTCAAACTTGACGACCACGTGAGGATTAGTTTAAATAACGCTGTAATTAAGTATGTCGACACTGTCAAAAATTTAGGATTTATATTTAATAGAACTTCGACATGGAGAAACCACATCCTTAGCGCTATGGGCAAAGTATATGGCATGCTGTATTCTAATTGTGATAGTGTGTGTCGTAGTAAACTTAATGTTTTGTATAATAACATCGCTAGGTACATCTACTCTAAAAAACGCTTCGACCATATTTCTGAGCTTTCGAAGCAAATTATGTCCGTGTCTTTTGACGATCTACTCAAATTTATTATTATTATTATTATTATTATTTATTAGAGTAATATGAAATATTAAACTAACTTAAGTAAAATACACACTAGCTACCAGGGCCTACGGTGCTACTCAAATTTAAATGTCTATTGCTACTCTACAAAATCATCGCTACTAATGAACCCCAATATCTCAAGGATCGTCTTCGGTTTACCAAATCTTCCCGTTCTCTCAACTTAGTACCAATGACGTATAGTTGTTTAGTGACTGAACGCCAATACTTGGTGTTCTCTGTCCGTCTGTGGAACACTTTGCCGCTTAAAATCAGGAGTATTAGGGGAACATTGCGCTTTAGACGGGAATTACTTCTTCATTTTGCCGAATATTGCTGAACGTATTATCTACCTCGAAACAAACTATTCTATGGATAACAACTATCAAACTTTTTCTTAACTTTTCTACTTAATCTATTAACTTTCCCTTTACTGCCATTATATCTTCTACTTATGTTCTAATCTGTATATTATTATTGTTATTATTATAATTATTATTAATATTAGTATTATTAATTGTGTTTAAAATGACTGTTACTTTAAGATTTATAAGCATACGTGTAATGTTATGTAGTTATATAGTCAAATATTGTAAAAATAACATATGGTTGTATGTTTGACTTAATAAATAAATCAAATTAAAATAAATTAGTTTTAGCAATTGATATTTTTTGACTGCAGGGCTAATAAGGCTGTGTAAAATGACGTTGAGCAACACCACCAGCTGCGAGAGAATTGTGAACCTTTTCCAGCCGTTTGATAACAAACAATTCATGATTCTGGAGAAGATAATTCAAACCGTAGAACTATATCTGTCAGCCACCATATTTTATAAGAATGTGACATCATCGGCTTTAACAACCGCACAGTTAGTTCTGTCTTTTTCAAACTGCATAGAGAAGCAAAGCGTATGGATTAGAAGATGAACGAAGGCAGACAAAGTATCTCCTGTCATCAGTTAGACGATCGACCCATTTGCGCAATGGATCCCAAATTACTTTTGACAGTAAGAAATTTAAAAAAATAGAGAACTTTATGCACCTTGCAACCAGAATTAACATCAATAACAACGTCAGCCTTGAAATCCAACGGAGAATCTCTCTTGCAAACAAGTTCTACTTCGGAGAGGCGATTGAACAGTAAAATCTTCTTTCGACGTACAAAAACCACACTCTATAAGTCTCTCATTATACCGGGCCTATTGTACGGCGCAGAAGCATGGACGATGAAGAGATGAGATAAGAGGCTCTTGGAGTGTACGAGAGAAAGATTCTCCGAAAGATTCATGAGCTTTTGCGACAGCGAATACCTTATACGATGGAACGATGAGCTATATGAGCTTTATAAGTTATATGAAAGGTACATGCATTTTATCAATAGCGAGGAGGGGCCATGCCAAGGCACATTCAATAGGTAGCAGCAGTAGAAAAATTAAAAAAAAAATGTTTGAGCTCTGTATATTTTGTTTTTGCTTTTAAAATCTAAAATTTCAAAAATATTTTATCAACTACCTTGAATTGTACTGAAAGCATTCTTATCACAAGGAAATTCAAAATTTGACAGTTCAAATTAAAATAAAATATGAAAAAAGTTCAAAAAAAAAAGTTTGCTGCTGCCATTGTGTATAACAACAAGTGAGATATCTTATTTGTCAGTTGCTTTTGACAGGATACCTAAGATGGCGTTTGACAGGATACCTAAGCTGGCCGCCAATATGTCGACAATTACGAATGGCCCGAAGTTGGAAAAAGCTGATCTGAAAATATTTTGGGGGGTTTAAATTTTTTAGGATATTTTACATATTTTGAGATATTCGATTAATATGCATTATAAACATAGATATAATAATATTGGGTAAAATGTTGAATGCATTTTTATAAAGCCATCGATAGGCTATGATATAATTTGAATCAGTAGAATCATAAAACGTCAGGGGTTTAAAGTGCTTCATTGATTCTCCTCTTTTTCTTTGCCAAAATATCTAGGTCACTAGTAACCTCAATATCTCGAGATACGTCTTCAATCTCCGTAAAATAGAAAAATACCGTTCACTCGGAGCCACCGTGACTGGCAACGTAACACTGATTTGAAAAATTCGGTAAATGTGTTTGTAAAATTGCATATTACGATTGGGGTTTGATAAGTCATAAACTTTTAGAATAAAATATACTTTTCGGCAAAAAATCATTTCTTTGTATTCCAGTTACTGGGTAATAATTTTTAATTTTTTTGTCTAGAGTGAGTTTTTGTGTGTGCTACGAATTTGAAAACAAGGTTGAAATTTTCTGAGACTACCGATTTTTTGGGGGGAATCCATACACCTAGAACCCCTCCCCTGTATCCGTCCCTGCATTCGGGTAAAATATACGAGGAACGCCAGGGTTGCGAATTTACTTTGCAAAAACAGGTGATCTCAGCTGTTCCAAATTTTGACGTTTATCGAAAAGATATCTCACTTGTTATTATACACAATGGCTGCTGCTACCTATTGAATGTGCCTTGGGCCATGCCTATTATACAAAAATGTACATATAATAATCATTTTTATGCTCAAATAATGCGTCCGATTGCAGTTTTGACCAATTTAGGTCTAATAATTAAATAAATAGCATAGTTTTTGCATTTTGCAAAAGCTCCGCTATAAATATTAGATGTCGGCGTGGTTATTGTCTGGTTTCAATAATTTTCAACGATCATCTTAGCAATATCAATTTAAACACTAAATTTAGTGGCAATACTAGACACTATTATTGAGAAACAGATATATTCACCAAAAGTAGGCGTGGCTACGCCCATTTGTAAAAATTTCCACGTGTCGTTTTTCATTTGTAACTTTGGTTTGTAGAATGATTGTTTGTTTTGGGCTTCGTTTCATTAATTAAAATAAATTTTATTTAGTGGAAATTACACAATGTAGCAAACTAAAGATGACACATTCCGGGCTATCGGTACTTTGGTTTGTGCGTTAAAAATTATATGTGAAAATATTGTGAACATTTTTAACAATTAAATAATGGGAAAGTGCGCTTTATGTAGAAAAGTAAGTGAAACGCGGAATTGGACCGTTCTTTAAAGTTTCCAGAGACGAGTCGGATGGTTTAGTGTGGTCCAGGTCGTGGCAACTGCAGTTAAATTCCTTAAATCCGTTTTAATTACTTACAATGTTTCTAAACTCATTTCGCGTATAAATTTAAAAAAAAAAGGATTCAAGTCACTTAAAACGACCTTTGATTTTTTGATTGTTTTGCCATGGGCGTTGCATATAACACATTGAAACTTAATTTTACATGTTACAAAGAATATCATTTTAAAATGTTGCACCAGTTTTTTGTTCATAAGTGTACTTACATATATACTATGTATATATGCACTTTACAATGTCGCATGATTCAAATATTAAAGGTTTGGTACTTAGCAGCTACCTCCCTCCCTCGCTCACTTAGCATCCAAACCGTGTTGCTTCATAAAAATAATAATAGTAGTAACCTCAAAACTAGGCAACACTTTTTATTTCTTATGTGTGCGTAAACGGTAAGTTAAAATCCGGCTTTTAATGACAGCATATTTTTGATTACAAGATTAACCCCGTCTCGTAAATATTTCATGTAAATGTTTATAAAGAACGCGCTTTTTGATTGAATGCTTTTCATGCCCATATAAATTCGATGTGACAGAGTGGAAAGTTTTGTAATTTCTAGAAGGAATAGGTTTAAATAAATTTAAAATATTGTGACATAATAATCATCCAAATGCCAAAAACATGAATTTGTAAGAACTAAGTTTATTTATTAATTTATTCACCTTCTTCATTTCCTTAATTCATCGGTTGACACTATTTTACCAATGACCAAAGTCTCGAATTTTGGTGACTTTCATCCGCGTTTTTAGAGATTACATTTTGACGAACGAGTATGTATGTATGTATGTATATATTTTGAGAACTGACTAATGGGTGAGCAAAGAAAAAAAATATGGTTGGACAGATTTAAAAAAAAAAAGAAAACAATATAGATTTTAAAATCTTTATCTTGCTTTGTAATGGAATTTTTGTTTACAATAAAAATATGCACACTTACAAAATAAAGTAGGTTGATGTTGGTGACAGTATATATAGATATATGTACATATGTAAGTATGCATTCATATACATACATAGCAACAAAATGCACGATAAATAATACGTACATATGTATATTCGTGAGCTCGTGGATGTAGACAAAAACATGCAAGCGTTTAATTCCTTTGTCAAGCATTTATCTTATGCAAACCATAAACGTTCCGACTGTTGATTCAACTCGGTTCGTAATCAAGTTGAACGTTTTCAGACAATTCCACGTCAAATCTCAATGTACAATGTCATATTGTTAACAGTCATTTTGAGTAAAGTTTCACTTTTTATAACAATGCTCTCGCAAACGCAGCAAAAATAAATAACAAGTGCCAGCCGAATTGTTTTGACTAATGCCTGGTTTTCACTGGGACTAATTTGATGACAAACGTTGCCAGTTGAAAGAAAAAAGGATGTCATATGTTGTCAATATTTGACAGTTAGCAGTTTTAGAGAAATAATACGCACACGTTTAAATCTTGAGTAAATACAAGAGGAAAAGGTTAAAATTATATTCAAACAGGAAGTTAATTGAGCAACAAGCAATGCTTTCCCAAATAAGGTGCGGTTTAAGCGCATTTCATTCCCTAAAATTTCAACTGTTACCATAATTGCACAATGATTGTAACTTGACAGACACTTGCACGAACGCTTAATACTCTACAAAAAACTCAAAATACAAATTAGCTTTTACTTAACTTCCTCTGGCCGCTGTGGTCGAGTTGGTAGCGGTGCGTGCTATAACTCGATATGCCATTGGGTTCGAGGTTCGAATCAGCCAGAGTAAGTATAATCTAAATCATAGAAAAGTTTTTTCTAATAGCGGTCACCCCTCGGCAGGCAATGGCAAACCTCCGAGGGTATTTCTGCCATGAAAAAGCTTCTCATAAAACACATCTGCCGTTCGGAGTCGGCGCTAAACTGTAGGCCCCCCATTTGTTGTATAATAAAGGATGTTTTTTTTTAACATTTGGTTTTCAATGAAAATATATATGGAAAAATATTCGGCGTGTTATTGCTGCAAAAAGTGATCGAAAATAGTACTTTTCGGCGGGAATTTTTTCGAACCAACCGCGGTTGTCACTTGCCCGAAATCATTTTTAAAACATAATGACAAACCCTTATCTTTATAATAAACCTAAATTCTTGGCGGTAGCATTAAATTATAGGCAGTTTATTTATTCTTAAAAACCACATGTCTAAAAAACACCCTTTACAAAGATGCACACTACAAATGGTAGGAGAATTATTATTAATATTATTAACCATAACTTCAGATGAACTGTGAGTATTGTTTCGCTGTCTTATCTTAAGCATAGCTTAAACATGAATTAGTGTTTGGCAGTATTGCCGCTCGTATATTTTCGAGGAAAGTGAAACGATAGAAAAATTTTAGTATTTCGAAACTGATAAATGGAATTTTCCAAAATTTGCTTTATATACGACCTAGTGTAATGCTAACAGCAAAAGTAATTTTTTGGGCAATTTAAAAGTAGTGTGTTTATTTTTTTTACTTATACAAAATGTATTTTATTAATATTTTTTTTTAACAAATAAGCATTTATCTGTTACATGTTACAGACACGCAGTTTTGGCATTTGTGTATTGAATTCGTTTTTATGCATTACTTAAATTAATATAATTCAGTTTTTATTATAAAATTGTTACAAGCAAAACAACAACTACATTCACATTAAATAAGTATGCTAGGCATATGTATTTTTGTATAACGTATGTACTTACAAATATCATATCAAATAAAGTAAAGTATCTGCGGTATTCATTATCAATATCAAAACCCTGAAAATTGTACTAACTAATAATCATGAAAAAAAAATTGCAAATCACCGTTTGCTACATGTTTATTTTAATAGTACGTCTCCAGATGGAATATAATTCAAGAAATTGTCCCGATTGAAATAATCTTTTCAATAATGATAGATATTAGGTAGAGATTGAGCTAATCGTTGCTCTGTTACTACTCTCCCCGTTGATTTGACATTCGTTGACGTCACATATCCACAATTGAAGAAAACGAAGGAATGTGAACACACAAAACCGTGAACGTTGGCAGTTCATTTTGTGCGTTAAAATTATTTTCTTTAATTTTTGAATAATATTGAATAAACGCAACGAACATAATCTGTAACGTTAGAGAACACTAAAATTCTAATAATTCTACTGTTTCTAGAATTAAAAACGAGCTTAGAATTTGATTATAAAATGATTAGAGAAAAATTCGTATAAAAGACTAACGCTTGTTTTATTTGACCAGCACTTTAAGCTATTAGCTTATATTGTACGAATGACTTAACCAACATAATTATATTGGCTTGTATAATGAACTAGAGGCATTGTCAGTTAATTTTGTTCAATCACAATGGTTTGGTTATTGCAAAACAATCATAATAATAACCCCTATTTTGACAGATGAAAATGTAAACAAATAAAAATGCGAACAAATGCTTGTAAATGTGCGAAATGGCATACTAAAAAAAAAATTTAAACTTTTTAAAGTTAACTTAAGCGAAAATATGAATTAAGCTTAGTACGTTTTATTTGGCAAAGGTTTAGCCATTAACTTGTGTGGTCAATTAAAACATCCCTAATATGAAAAATTTTATTTTAGTCTGGTTTAGAAGTCAAAATAAATTGTAAACATTCATTTTGTGGATGAAAATGCGTAACACTGTCATCAAACTAACAAAATTGCCAAAAATCAGCGATATTTTGTAAGCACTTGAAACCTGTACTTTTGTGTACTTAAATTTAATGGGCTATAAGATTGTCTAAAAATAAAAATCATAATAATTAATATAAATTAATTAAATTATTATTTTTTCACCGGGAGCATATCGTTTGGTAACCATAGCGGTAGTTTTAAATTAAGTTAACATTTACTTGCTACACAAAATTGGTAATATAAAGTTTTAAATAAGTTGAAAATCTATTATATTTGTTTTGTTTCCAACCTCTGTAATTGATACATTGCTTTAAAGATATGATTTACTGCCCGATTCTGTGTTCTTGATAAATTATCAAACATTTACAAACATTAGAAGGTTTTAGTTTGTCAATAGCATTTTTCATTTTTACAAATAGATTTATAAATTTTCAATATTAAATATATGTATGTAAATGTTTTATAATTTATAAAGAAGAACAGAATCGGGCAGTTAACTTATTAACAAAATTCGATGTAATTTAGGTGTTTTACAAAGCTCTATCTACGCAAAAATGTTTCCTCTCTCGTTGTCGCAATCTCTAAAATATATAATTCTTGGCTAATAAACTATTCGTTTGCTTGTTCGGAAATTTACGAATGTTCGCTCATTTTTTTTTTATTTTTTCAAAAACAATGAAATGAAAAGATAAAAATCAAAAAGCTAGATCGACCAAATAAATGGCCAGCCTTTTCAACAATTAATGTAAGTTCAACAATCGAAGCATAAATCTATGTTATTAAAATATTAAATCAGTTTGTTTCAAGTGTTTACGACTAAACGAGATTTGAATTTCAACATTTTACAAAAAGAAATTTTATTAATGAGCGAATGTTTCGCAATGAGTTTAGTATTTTAATTATATTTTTTTTAGTCCTTGCTAGTTTCATTGCACTAAATCTGCGCTGAACTTCAGCTTTGCTGAATGGCAGAACTAAGAAACTAACAACTAAATTGACAAGCTCACAAAACGGATTTTCGTGTCAACTCTTGTACGCATCTCTTAAAGCCAGGTTACGCAATCTTTCGACGTAAGACTTTCAGTCTTGTTTAATACATCAATAGATGGAAATTACAGAAATAAAGAAATTTGATGCTTATAACTATTTTAAGGTTTAAGATACAGTCCAGAGCAAGATGATCATAAAATATTATAAAACAGAAATATAAGGAGAAGAAAGTTAAATATCCGTGAATTACCTTCCTGTAGCTACTCCTAACCAAAGCAGTTTTTACAGATTACGGAATGGAATTTCAAAGCCTCACAATATTAATAAAAAAGAGCCTTGACGAAGACAAATTGGTTTAATTAGGAATAACCAGACTTCGATGTCTACTTGACCTAGTAAATTGTAGTTTTCATAAAGGTATTTGGGAGTTTTATGTTTTATGAGCTTGGACATGAATATACAATTTCTTATCGCAAGGAAATTATATATACCACATCCAGGAATTTTCGATTACCAAAAATATATGTGATCATATCTTTTAAGGCCATAGACGTTACGAAACAGAATCAAATTTGCTATATAACATACAAGCTAACAGTACGTGATATGAGGCACAATAAGTTGAGCAGCAAGCTTTCTTCTTGTCTGCAATGTTCAAATATTTTCAAAAAGACAAAACAAAAGGGGACCCAGAACCGAACCTTGCGGAAAACCGGAGACAACAGCACTTGACGCGGAAGAGGTAGCTTTGCAAGTCACTTTCTGATTTACTTCCCGCAAGGTTATCAGCTTTTCCGAGCTATCGCAGAATCCAAAATAATGTTTAAGCTTTTTGCAAAGATAGTCGTGACTTACCATGTCAAAGGCTATAGAAAAATTCAGAAGGTAGAGAAGTGTCAAACTTTACCCTAATATCCTCAGTTATTTTTAACATAGCAATGGAGATAACAGATTATTTTGTTGAACAAATGTAGAGTTTTGGGCTACCAGTGTGTGAGTACCTAACACACTTTGGAAAAGGCTGGCAAAATGCTTATCGGTCTATAGTCACTTGAATTGGTGGCAATATTCTTCTTATAAACAGCAAAAATCAAAGCCCGTTCCACTCTGTTGGGAAACATGCCGCTGTGATGCAGTGATTGATGAAATGTACAACAGCTCCCAAAATGAATGGCAGAACAAGTTTTCCAAGCCTCAATGGTATTCCATCCTCACAGATTGCGTTGGACTTAATCGCCATCACAGATCTTAAAGCATCAGCCTCTGTTACTCCATTAAATTGAAAATTTATTCTAAAGTAAAATGGTTAACTAAATTTGGAACGCATATTAAAATTACATATATTAAGAGACTTCAAATCCACGATTCATAAATGTAACACTTTCAGCACGACAGTTAAATGACACATAATAAGGTCATGGGTCGAAATACAAAACATTTGGTAGAAAATTAGAATATGACCATTATTAGGGCTAATAACAAGGTCTAGTAGCCTGGGATTTGAGTTGTTGGCGTAGGAATCTGTTAAACACAGCAAGACCTGCAGCAGATACATGGTCAAGTAGATTAAGGGCATATGAATGAAGGTTTACATTAAAACCACCATATACATATAGCACAAGGCTCATACTCAATCAAAAATGATTCTCACATGCAACATCTATTAGGGTTATTTGCACAGGACACTAAATTTCCGCAAAAAGAATTCCGTATCAGAATCGTTTGATTTGTAGGCTGGATCTGCAATAAATTGCAACAATTTCGCCTTTTTTGGTTGATCTGTAGTGACGTATATATAGTGTGGGATATCATAATAAAAGTCAGAAACGTTTGGATGAACCGACTCCCGGTCCTCCAAAATATGTCTAGCATAGTCCATTTTATCACGCGCATTAAAATGCACAACGTTAAGATCATTTGACGGCTGGCATAAAATATTCATTAAAATTTTGTGGTTATCATTAATATTGTAGGCTGATTTCCTAGTGGGATTTAAGTCGAACACACTGGGATGGAAAGAGATCGGCTACAAATTGCAGCAAGCACAACAAATATAAAACACAACAAAAGCACAAGTGATTGCAATTAAGTAAAGTTACCGATAAAACGAGTCTATTTGATATGGTAACATAGACGGACCATCAAATAGAAATAAAAATTAAATTATAGACAAGAAGTAAATTTAAACATAAAAATTAATTAAGAAAAGTTTATCGTATCCTCCAATATAGCACTGTACGATAAATTCTGCCCTCGATGTATATTGGAACAACAAAGTGTCTATCTACACTGTGATAGCTTTTTTCAAAAAAAAAAAAAGACAAAACCAAACTCGACGGTTTCCCCTTATTTCGGGTCCTACGAATCGAACGGCATCATTACTTTTTTGAGTTAGAATCATGGTTTCATACAAAATTTTTTGTTGAAGTTTTTCATCAAAGTGGCCCATTGTAAGAGAAAGGCACATTTTTCTTCGGTCTCTAACTTTTTTAATGTAGACGATTTTGGTAAGCTTTATTTGGCAAAGCTTCTCAGAATAAGTCCGTCTTTATGTTCTTAGATGACTGTAAACCCCAAAACCAATGTTTTTGGTGTCCTTATAGCCAATATGTCGAAAAAACTGAAATTTAATCAATTTTTTTAATGTTTTTTCCCTCACGTTTCGTCAATATTTTAATTTACCCTTTGATACTTATACATCAAGTGACATCTTGTAATAGTAAGAAACCTAAGCAAAGACAACGTTCTGAGCAAACTAACCATTAGAAAAAAAAACTTAACAAAATTTGTATTTTTTAAAAAAGCTACACTAACTATGTTTGTGTGCTGTTTTATTTTTTTTTTGGAAAATATCTTCGGGAACTGCCGGCATCTACGAGGAATATTTCGATTTGCCCGTTATAAGAGACGTAGATTGGGTGCCAAATACCATTTGCACTCAATGCAACAATAACCTGCATCACTGGTCAAAAAGACTGTGCCTAAAAATGGGGTTCGGCATCCCAATGATTTGGATAGATCCACAAGGGCATCATACTGGTAACTGCTACGCATGCAAGAACAAATTTGCAAGACTCAACAAAAAAAACACAGTTTACAAAAGTGTTCAATCTGCACAGCTACCAGTATCTCACTCAGAAAATGTTCCGCTACCAAGATGTCCAAGTCCAACTGAGAGATATATTTCGCCAACATTTGCCACCGAACCTACAGATCTACTCTCAATGTATAACCCAACTGAAGTTGAAAGCCCATGTCGTCACTTGGAGTTTTCCCAAGCCCGTTTGAATACGATGGTACGACAGCTGAAATTATCGCAAAGACAAGCGATTTGCCTAGCACATCATCTTTGATCGGTAAATATATTGTCTAAAGATGTGAAGGTGTATGGATACCCCAAAAGACAGGAGGAGCTTTTAGATTTCTTTGAGGTTAATGGCGACAATACTTTTTCGTATTGTAAAAATATTCCTGGTCTTATGCAATACATGAACTGTGAGTACAAACCAGAGCAATGGCGCTTGTTTATTGACTCGTCGAAAAATAGTTTGAAAGCAGTATTGCTGTATGTGGACATCACAAGAAATACGGTTCCAATCGCCATAAGCTCCAACACAAAGGAAACATACGAAGCAATGAAATTAATTTTGGACAGAGTTCAGTATCAGCAGCATCAACGGAAGATATGTGCGGATTTAAAAGTTATCGCCTTGCTTATTGGTTTGCAGACAGGATACACAAAAAATATGTGCTTCATTTGTCATTGGGACACAAGGTACCGCGGAAACCAATATAGAATGCGTGATTGGAAGCTTCGCACAGAATTTCATTTAAAATTGGGAATTTTCAAAAATTTCATAAAAGCAATAAATCGAGATGCCGAAGCTTTTAAATGTTTGACAGAAATATTTCCAAGACTAAGTGTTGCGAAAATAAAAGAAGGTATTTTAAGTCTTTTAATAGAACTAAATCAACATAACATTATTTTCAGGTGTTCTCAATGGCCCCGATATAAGAAAACTTATGAAGAAAGCAAAATTCGGAGAACTTTTAAGGCCAAATAAAAAAATTGCCTGGAACTCCGTTATGACCGTTAAAAACCATTGCTTAGGAGTGCACCGGTCTGAAGATTGGAAAAAATATGTGGATGACATGTTAGACGCTTTTGAAGAAATAGGTGTGAATATGTCCTTACAAATTCATTTCTTTCACCATCACAAGGACCATTTTGAGCAGCAAGTTCCGACTGAATCCGATGAGCATGGAGAAAGATTTCACCAAGTCGCCGCTCCCCTTGAGCATTGGTACAGCGGCAAAAAGCCTGACTCGTTCCTTGCTGATTTGTGTTGGACATTGATAGATGAGTCTTATTAAATTTAATTTAAATATTGTGTACAAATTTATAATACTTATTAATAACACTTATAAAATACAAAAAAAAAAAAAAATAAAACAGCACACAAACATAGTTAGTGTAGCTTTTTTAAAAAATACAAATTTTGTTAAGTTTTTTTTTCTAATGGTAAGTTTGCTCAGAACGTTGTCTTTGCTTAGGTTTCTTACTATTACAAGATGTCACTTAATGTATAAGTATCAAAGGGTAAATTAAAATATTGACGAAACGTGAGGGAAAAAACATTAAAAAAATGGGTTAAATTTCAGTTTTTTCGACATATTGGCTATAAGGACACCCAAAACATTGATTTTGGGGTTTATAGTCATCTAAGAACTTAAATACGGATATATTCTGAGAAGATTTGCCAAAGAAAGTTTACCAAAAAAGTCAACATTAAAAAAGTTAGAGACCGAAGAAAAATGTGCCTTTCTCTTACAATGGGCCACTTTGATGAAAAACTTCAACAAAAAATTTTGTATGAAACCATAATTGTAACTCAAAAAAGTAATGATGCAGTTCGATTCGTAGGACCCGAAACCGTCCTCTGACCAAGTGACTGATTCTTGCATATTTTGTACATTTGTACTAACCTTAAAAACATTCGACACAATTTAATTTTCCTTGTCATTTTAACAAGCAATGTGCGATTTAAAAATAATCACACTAGTTCTTTATTATCTACTTTGTGACAACGAATCTATTCAAAGAACAATATGCAACAAAAATAAATCGTCAAAAATTAAGTTTGCGTGTTGAGTAATTGGCGCCAATTCTTAAGCAAAGTTAAGTTAAGTTATGTCCTGACTGCCTGAGCCTTAAAAGATGAATATTATAGTCATAATTTAAAGCAAATGTTCTTTCAATGCATTAATAATAGTATTTTAAACTCTCCGTTCAAAAAAGGGGTTGTACTTGAAAATTGACTGCATTTAAAAACTTAACATTTTAACAAGTTTAAGAAAAGCAATCGTGAAAGAATATATTAAAACTTGTTTTATAATATTTATTGTTAAATAAATTTTGTACAATAGCTACTACCCAGCGAAATAAATCGCGGAAATATATATTTTCGTTGCCATTTCGTCGGAATTTTCCGACTGTAGTTTCCCTAGGGTGTTCGCGAAATATAGCTTTCTCGCAATTCTTTCGCAGTGAAGGTTGTCTGGCAAAAAATTCCCCTTTGCAAGAGCAATATGCTAGGGTACTCAAGGAGTATCGTGAACTGTGTCACATGACTGAGGTGTTCAGTTTCCCGGATGAGGGCCCTTCCGATAGTTATTACCTGCCTCATCATGAGGTTACCATGCCGGGAGTACTTCAACGAAGGTTAGGGTGGTGTTTAATGCATCCTGTCCGTCTGACATGGAGTAAGCCTCAATGATGCGCTACTGCCTGGACCTATTTTACAAAGTGATCTGACGATACCGATCCTCCGATGGAGGTTATTAAAATTCGTCTTTAGCAGCGACATAGAACAAATGTATCGTCAGATCCTAGTTCAGCCTCAATAGAGGAAATTTAAAAAAATTGTATTTCGTGATTTAATAAGTGAACCGGTTCGTCAATTTATATTGAATACTGTCACTTTCGGCGTAAACTGCGCTCCTTATCTCGCAATTAGGACGCTTCTTCAACTAGCCGACGACGTTCACGAGTCGCATCCAATCGCCTCGCTAGTCCTCAAACAACACATGTACGTCGACAACGTGCTCGCAGGTGGACACGACTCAGAGTTCACCATTAAGGCCCGGGATCAAATCATCCTGCGCGGAGAGATTGTGTTGCGGTCAATCTCCTCTTGGCCAAAACGAAGGTTGCACCAGTGAAAACCATTTCACTGCCTCGTTTGGAGTTGTTTGGGGCTATACTCTTGGCGGAAACGGTGGAATCAGTGATTTATCACTTGGATCTCCGATCCTTGCAAGTATTATTATGGACTGATTCTACCATCGTCCTGACATGGCTCCGGAAACCACCCTGTTCTTGGTCCATATTTATGGCACATAGGGTGACCAAAATATTAGAAAAAGTTCAACATCGGTGGTATAATGTGGATTCGTCATCTAATCCAGCAAATTTAGGAGTCGAAAGACTTACAATAATAGCGATCGTCATCCTATAATTCTCCCCTATAATTCTCATTTTTCACAACGGAAAACACAGTTTATTTATGAGATCTCCTTACACGGGAAAAACAGTTAATGCTGCGGCTTAGCCGAGCACAATATTGTATCCCTCAGGTCAAAGTAATGATCAAATCGATTATACATAATTGCAAAATTTGTACGATACATAAGAAGCAGGTGTAACATCAAATTATGGGTGCCCTTCCATCCGAACGTACTACCTTCACGCGCCTTCTTACTAATACGGGCGTAGATTTCGCTGGTATATTCGAGATCAAAAGTTACATATGCCTGTTCGTTTGCTTCGCAACGAAAGCTATCCACTTGCTGCAAACGATTTGAGCACTCCCACGTCCTTAGCACCCTTTTTAATGTTCATATCACGGAACCAATTTCGTCGGAGCATCTAGAGCTTTAAAAACAGAATTTAAGGCATTTCTTTCTAATTCGAAGTCTGCTGTAACATCCATGTACATTCATCAGCAGCTTTCTTGGAATTTTATTCCAGCATCTGCACCACACATGGGTGGTTTATGGGAAGCAGGTGTGAAGAGTTTTAAGTCTCATTTTCGAAAAAAGCATCTAGTTTTAAATATACTACGTTCAAAGAGTTTGCTACATTACTATGTAGAATTGAAGAGTGTCTCAATTCAAGAGCGCTTAATGCAGCATCTACTGACGCCTAAACGAGTTTCAGAAGTCCGCAGCGGGAAGGGAGTCATCACGAGACCGAACGTCAAATTGGTCTTGCTACCATCGGAGAGGACCAGCACTTCCTAAGAAGCTCCAATTAGCCACGAGAATCAGCGGTAAATTAAAATCCTTTTTCTCTAAAGGATGTTCTTTTCATCATTACAGGAAAAATTACTAGCTATACCGCACGTCGACGTAAGTCCGAGCAGAGCGCCGAGGCTTTTACCATCGCGTGCCGACTATACGGAGGCAACCACGGCATTAGGCTATGCCCCGACTATGGGGGGAAGTCAACGGAGGAGCGACTGCGGGTAGTGCTCATTCACCGTTATTGTCCTAATTGTTTTTTTACCTTCCACCTACTAGAGATTTGCAGCAGCAAAGAGCGGTGTCACAGATGCAAGGAGAAACACCATACGTCGCTGCACCTCGACGATGTTGGTCCCTCAAGCGATTGAAGGCAATCCAACACCGAGACTGAGCACGTCCGTACGAGGCCCGAAGACGACAGTTCTGACGACGTGCTGTATATCCACTCAACGGAGCCTTACAAGTCGTGGGCTTAGCAGAACACATGATAGATGCCGACTTTGCTAGCGAGCTCCAGCTAGAATCAACTACTGTAGGGCGTCACCGATCTTGCGCTCTCACGCTAAGGGGAAAACATGTAGTGTCAGAGAGAGTGACGGCTCAGGCGATCGTAATCGATAGGCATATGCGGATAAGTTCCTGGACGAACGTCGACGCGAAATTCGCCACGCCCTTGCAATTTATGCGGCTAGCCGACCAGAAATTCTTCGTGTGGTCTTCTCGGCTGACATTGAGCGTCGCATGTACGCACAACTGCTGACCAACTTCGGTAGGAGAGTTGCTAATTCCGGCGACCATATTTGGCTTGGTGGTTTCTGGAGCAGTAATACGGACAAATGAAATTTGTATGTACCTGTTTTGGGATGGACTTAGTGTTGGCTGGCGCGTTCTAGTGTTTTGCTAAGGCAAAACATTCGGGTCGGCGACAAATAGGAAAAATTCGAAAACCACTCCGTTTTGGACTGACCACCAGCGAACAGCAGTTTTTCAGCGATCACACCAGCAAACGCCAGCCAACACCTAAGAAAGTATACAAGTGTAAGTAATATTTTTAAAATCCAATATTGTCAACTGTAATATCTTTTTTTTTCTTGAGAAATATACAAACACCAATTTCTATAAATAAATATGTATACAAATTTGGCCATTCGTCCTAACACAAATTCCTCTTCTTTTCATTTAAAAACGGACTGCCCACGAGACCACGGAATTGCGACAGTTCCGTCCAAATAATATGAGCTTTCACAGTAGCAAATATATAAAACTAAAGCGGAATGTGTATGTTTAAGTAATGAAAGTATATTTAAGAGATTTTCTTTAAAAACCCTTTTAATTGACATTTTTAATGGCGCTTTCTCGAAATAAAACAATATTTTTGTATACAGTTAAAAATTGTATACTTTATTAGCACTAAAAAAAATTACTTTTGAGAAGTTAACAATGTAATTAGAAAACGCACTAATTCTGTTGACGATTTACACATTTTGCCTCTGGCATCTCGTTATTACACTAGCCAGCTGGTAATAAAGAGACTCATCCTGTTTTTTTCACCAGCATAGAATGTGATGAGTCAAAATGAGTCCCCTATTTTACCAGCAGTTGAGAGAGTTTCGTTTCATATAGTCTTTGCCAGCGGTCTCTTAAGAGTGCGTCGTAGGAATGATTTTAACATTTAAATTAACCCTGTGCCTCAATGTAGGAAAGGGGATTTGGGAGTTTTTTTTTCTAGATTTTGCAGTTTCCAAGAATAAATTAAAGATATTATATAACTTTTTTATAAAAAATCATCAGCAATGAATGTTTTAAATTAAACACAATTATATGTATGTATGTTAATTTAAACATTACAAGCCTTGTTTTTACTAAAATCTTAAATTTCACTCTTAATTTTAAGATTTCAACAGGCATTTCGTTAAATAATAACTTTTAATCTTTTTTTATCCACATAAATATACTGAATCTGATAGCTATTTTCATATTAACGTTTATGCATTTACTGATACCAATTTATTATTTTACAAGCTCGAAAAAAATGTGTTCAATTTATGACGGCGTTAAAACCTTTTTCACTCCAAGGCAACAATCTGTAGTTTTTACCGTTTTTGACTCTGCAAACAGTACAGATTCGATTGTATTTGTTGATAGCCTATAACACTGTGCAACATTTTTGGGATTATTGTCTGGGGGGTGAGAAATTCCAAGTCAGGGTGATGGTACTAGGTCAGTATAGTAAAACCCTCAAAGGGTTTTGCGTTCGTATGTGTCAGTTTTTTTTTATGACCTTTTAAATTTTTTCCTTATCTTGATGTTTTTTCGCTTAGTTGTAACATTTTGGCAAAAACGTAGTTTAACATAACTCGAGAACCACTTGTCCGATTTTGATGAAACAAATTTAGAAAAAAAAGAATTACAATTTATATTTGTTTTTATTTGTTTTTATTCAAAAAAGTGTCATTTATCGCCTTTTTTATAAATTTTCCCCAATAACTCCAGACTTCTGGCCATAAACTACTAAAAAAATAAAGTAAACATTTTTATAATTTTTTATTTTTATTTTATATATTTATTTTTATTTATTTTAATAAATATTGCCTAGACTTTTTCGATGGTGGTTGTTCGGGACTATGTGAGGGGTATCCAAGAACAATTTGTCACTGGGTTTCTTAATGTTCCGATATTTACTGGGTGTTTGTATACATGTGGGCGCATATGTATATTTGCACGCACGTACATACATACATAGTTATAAGCTACCGCTGCTACGAATAAACGAATGCAGGACAAAGCGAATTAGGAAAGAATTCCGCATTTCTGCAAAGTGAATCGCGCTTGCGCTTACTGATATACGTAGGTGCGTATGTGCGTATGTGCGTGGGTGGATGGTGCGATCAATGACGTATGCTAAGAATTTGCTAATTATGCAGTGCCAAATCACGCCATCTTACCGTTAGCCTATTAGGTGTAAAATTTTAGCTTAGGCCAGACTTTGGAGCTGGAGAAAAGGACAGTTTGTCAGAATTTATTGAAGTGAAGAGACGTTGTGTTTTCGCGCAGCGACAAAAATAATTCGCATGTGCTTTGTGCGCCTCTTAACGTTTTTTTTGTGGTTGTTATTTTAAACAAACCTAACAAAAGATATTGAACTTACAAAAAAAATAAAAAAAGCTACTGACTTGAAGGATTTTAAAGAAGCGAGAGTTTCGCATGAAATTATACCAATACTGTGAATTAGTGCAGTTACAATTTTTTTCTTATAAAAGTGAGAATTTGGACGAGAAGCGGTACGGATGTTAATTTTGCTATGGAGTCGATCGTTTAGCGATTTTTTTTTGTTAAGGCAATAATGAACCGAAACCTCATGTTTAAAAAGAGGAAATTGTAAATGCTATAATGAGGATGAAGTATCATCTCTCCTCATAAAGTCCGTGAAACTTCCTACGAGTGAAATTGGCCCCGGATAAGGCATTCTCTAAGGATAATTAACATCATGTATCACCCAGTCATCCGGCGTCTGCCCGATCAACATCCAACAAGGATATATACGAAAGGATTATCTAATTGTTCCATGATACATTTTTTTTTGTGTTAGGACAACTGAAAATATACCTTTTTTTTTGTTCTTAAATAAAGTAATTACATTAATTAAAGTAATTTTATAAATAATAAAATGAATTTTGGTTTTGTACATATGTACGTACATACATACATATAGATTTAATATACAAATGTATAAAATTAAAAATACGTTAAATTTTGGAGATTTCATGTACATACGTAGATACATATATGTATAGTATATTAAGTTTTCTCTTCTTTTTTTTTATTAATTCGGAATCTAAACTAGAAATTAATTCAGCTTTATATTGCCTATTTATCAGGATCATAGCTCATAAGTGTTATGTTGTTAAGAGACAGTGAAAATAACTGATAGTGTTAGTGTGATAACACTATAGGAATACTCTGCTGTCAGCGCGAATATCACGGACACTTCCGCTCTCAAACTTCGAAACTAGTGTCCCACATTTTATGTTAATTAACATTAATTTTAGAACCAGATTGGTCGTGAGCCTACATGGCTAGTTGCATCAAACTTCGTACGCTGAGCTCAACGTCGCATCGATGGAAGCCATGCATATGTAAGTAATTATGTAATTAACTCTATATGCAGTATATCTACGCATATTCTATTGCTAGATGTGTGATGGATAACATTTTATATTTCTTTTGTGGGTAAGGATAATCATAGAGATAATCATAAATCATAAATGAAAGAAACTAAGAAAGTTAATGGAAAGAAGAGTAATAGAGAGTTAAATGAAGAACAAAATCTTGAAAACTAAATTCGATTGAGTTGAGAGTCAGCAGTTCCGTCGTAATGTTCGCAATCAAATATTTTCAAAAATGTAATGAAAATAGCTTATTCCGATGAATAGTAGAAGTTGAATCTAGAGTTTGTTTAAATTAAATCGTAAATACAATTCCTAATTTCTTTATGAGTTAAGTTAATAATATGAAAAGGTACAAATTAATTGTAAATAAAATTATTTCATGAATTATTAAACGAAACCAAATGCGACTCTAATAACTTTAATTGATGACGAAATGGAGGGAGGGTAACGAAGACATGACCTAGAGGGAGTGAGTGGGCTGATGGAGTCAAAAGGGGTCTATTAGCAGGTTGGGTGGGTTTAAGAAAATGGGGTGGAAAACTAACATCTTTCCTCCTCCCCTCTTATCAATTTGTTGTTGGCGCGCTTCAACGTTCCGCTTATAGATATTTTCGATATCTAAGTTGGCTGCCGGTAGTGCTTCGCTGGCTTTTGTCGTTTATTTTTTTTCTTTTTCTTTTCTCTGCATACATTTAAATTTTTATGCGATTTTCATAGTATGGAACCGTGGCAACCCCACGCCCAATTTCCCTGAGCTAAGACTGTAGCAAGGCAAGGTATGCAGACCCGCCTCGGTAACATACGCCTTCCCTTTTTCCAGATTATGGCAGCATTTAAGGCGAGAATCGTTACATAAGAATTTTTGGCGCCCAACGTGGGGCTGCTGCCCGAGGAGGTATCAAAGACATTATATTTGTCCTTCCTCACAGCTCTACCTTTTATCCTCACATATTTAATTTTATTTGGTAATGGGGTAAAGAAGAAGGAGTAGCATGGTTTGGATCACTTTGGACCATGACCGCCAATTTCCCCAAAGCCACGATAACTCCTCAAAAACTAACTTCAGTTTAATTTAGGCAAAGATGCTGGAATTGCAGTTAATTAAGTTATCCTGATTATGCACCGCAGATTTAAATATTTTTGGATTGGAGTTAAATACAGGTTTTTCTTTTCTTACGGAAGCGGACCTTCGGACCTACTGATCCATCTCGGTTTTTGACCGCTATTCCGGTAATGCTGGGACTTCACCAAATGATTTTCGGTATAGTTACTTTCTCGAAAATTTTAACTTTTGGATTGTTTGTCTTCTGAATTATTTTGGAGGTGAACCAAAGTTAAGCATCAAATAATTTGTTTTTTTTTGCCAGCATTTATTTTTTTTGAGGGTTAGGCAACAACAATTTGGTTACAACTTTCTCGCGTAGGTTTTCGTACCCTACCTTACAGAGTAGTCATCAAATAATTTTTTTATATATCAATAAATTATCTTATAGAGTTAAGAATTTTTTTCTACAAGGGTTTTATCCGATTATGAAGCCAGGTATGTTTTTCATGAATATTATATGCATACATACATATATATTGTTAGATATTGGTTTCGTTGAATTATCCATGTTATTTTGAGCGAACATTTGCCACATAACATATACCTGTATTGCGAAACTTAAAAATGTTGGAGTAAAATTTTCCTTTAAGTCAAATAAATTTTTCGTATTGTCTCGAAATATTTTGTTGTATCTTGATTTAACTGGAGCTGTTATCTTCATATTTCGTCCAGTTGAGGCCGTTTTGTTTATTATGCCTGTGACACGAAGTCCTGGGAAAGCCTCATGTAGCCTTGAACTAGACATTATGAATAACACAATCTGTGTAATATGTAGCGATGACTTACAAAGCAGTGGAGTAGGAGTGCTCACTCCTTGCAATCACAAATTTCATTCAAATTGTATTCGTGGATGGTTGGAAAACAATCAAACTTGCCCAGTTTGCAGACAAGCATGTAATGTGAATGATTTAAAGTCTGCAGTAGAAGAGGTTGAGACTGCTAATCCGCCTTCTGTTCGAAAGACTGGTACAATACCGCGCGATCGACCCATTACTCGCGGATTTGCGCAAAATATTCCTCCTACTCAGATTACTTCAGCTTCAGTACACACGTCCGAACATACAAATAGCCCTAGATATAGACGCGGAGCCATGTCAGAGGGAAGAGTTCAGGAATTAATATCAGAGTCACTGAGCCTTTTTCGGGAAGAAATTAAGAGTACCATTTCAAATGAGTTGCGAAACATTATAGGCAATCTGAATTTAGCAGGGAATAGGTCACTTTCCCCTACAAATTTTCGAAGAGACGAGTCACGCGCATGGCCGCCTGATGCTCCTTACGAAGAACGGTCCTCAAATCGAGTTTTCGCGAATGAGAGGCGTCATGAATCGTTTGGCGTGAGTAGATTTTCGATCGCTAGTGAAAAACTATCTAACCTAATTCGCAACTGGCAGATTCGTTTTAGGGGGCTAACTGATAGCTTGTCGATAGACCAATTTATTTACCGTGTTAATATTTTAACGTCTTTGCACCTCAACGGTAATTTCGACCTCTTATGCCAGCATGTAGATTCCCTTTTTGAGGGAAAAGCACTTCAGTGGTTCTGGAGATACCGTCAACAGCGCGATAGTTTAGAATGGTTTGAGTGGTGTGAAGCAATGCGAAGACAATTCAAAGACTTTGCCACCGATTCAGAGATTCGTGACGATATTAGAAGAAGAAGGCAGAGGCCAAATGAACTTTTTGATGACTTTCTCGACGCAGTCATGGAAATGAGCGACCGCCTACGACTTCAAATGAGTGACTCAGAATTAGTTGAGACTCTTATGCGCAATCTAAAGCCAGATTTGCGGCTTGAGTTGCTCCATTTGGACATCCACGACATGGCAAGTTTACGTAGAGAAGCCCGAAAACACGAAAAGTTTTTCCGCGATTTACCCTCTTTGGCGCAACGGTCGAATCCATTGAGACGACAAATCTCTCAGCTATCCCATGCAATTGCAGATGATACATTGGCAGATTCTCAAAATGAAGAAGCTGTTGGTGAAATCGAGGCAATTGATGTCAAAAAACTTAAGTGCTGGAACTGCGAGGAGACAGGACATCGTTATCAAGACTGCTTTAAGACGCGGCGGATCTTTTGTTATGGTTGTGGTGCCGCAGATACCTATAAGCCGTCATGCCCTAAATGCTCAACAACGTCGGAAAACACCAAGAAGGATGTTCGTTTGATGTCGGACGGACGTCCTGCTCCCAAACCTCGGATTCAGAGATAGAAAGTATCTTACCACCAGATTTACAAACCATAATTCCGGATGTAACTCGGCACAAAGTTGAAGATTTAGATTTACAAACAAAATCATCAATTCGAAAGTACTCTCATCATCTTCAAAAACCATATCATGTTCGGTTGGCCGAATATAAAAGGGCAAGAGAGCGTATATTCTCTATGTTGCTTCCAAAACCATTAAAATCTCGGTCAAGCCAACGTATGCACGAATATTGGCTATGCAGAAAATCACTGCGAAAGCATGTAATATCCTCAATTATTTATAATGCCTCGGACATTCGTCCTTACGCCAATCTTTTAATTTTTGGTAAACCTTATCTTAGTCTACTTGATAGCGGGGCAAATAAAAGTTGCCTAGGTTCAAATCTAGCAAAATCTATTATAGAAGAAGGAAGTCACAAATATCAAAAGTTCGTTGGTAATGTTAAAACAGCAGACGGGAAGAAACAGACTGTAGCTGGGGCGATCACGATTTCTTTGAAGTTTAATAACCAAGAAAAGAAAGTCGAGTTCCTGATAGTTCCTTCCGTTACCAATGACGTGATATGCGGTATGGACTTTTGGCAAGCGTTTGACTTAAAAGTACATTCCGACCCGTGTGTTAACCAATTTTCCGCTGAAGACGAATCAGAAACTTTACAACTTACTTCCACACAAAAGTATCAGATTGAAATGGCAATATCCGCTTTTCCGTCATTCGAAAAAGAAGGTCTTGGTACCACGACTTTGATCGAGCACCATATTGACACTGGAACAGCAGCACCAGTAAAGCAAAGGTACTATCCAATATCCCCAGCCATGGAGAAAATACTGTGCAAAGAGATAGACCGAATGCTGGAATTAGGAGTAATTGAGGAAGCCGAGAGTTCATCTTGGTCGTCACCAGGTGTTCTCGTAGTCAAGCCAGGAAAAGCTAGATTTTGTTTAGACTCCAGGAAGTTGAATGAGTTGACAGTTAAAGATGCATATCCTATTCCAAATATCGATGGCTTACTCTCACGATTGCCACCTGTGCATTGTATCTCAAAAATTGACCTAAAAGATGCCTTTTGGCAAATCAATTTATCAGAAGAATCTCGCCCTAAAACAGCATTCACTGTCCCCAATCGACCATTATACCAATTTAAACGTATGCCTTTTGGACTTTGCAATGCGCCGCAAACAATGTGTCGATTGATGGAGAAAGTAATTCCATATCACCTTAAAACTCACGTATTCGTGTACTTAGATGATCTACTTGTAGTGTCACCATCATTTGAGGAACATATAACCCACTTGTTATTAGTTGCTACGCAGCTTAGAAAAGCAGGTCTTACTATCAATGTTAACAAGAGTAGTTTTGGCTTGCGTAGAGTAAAATATCTGGGATTTGTCGTTGGCAATGGCTCACTATCTGTGGACTCTGACAAAGTAAGGGCCATCACTGAATATACTACTCCAAAAACCGTTCGCCACCTTCGACAATTTTTAGGCATGACCGGTTGGTATCGGCGTTTTATTGCCGACTACGCCAGCCTAACGTTTCCGCTGACAGAGCTTCTTACTAAAAAGAAAACGTTTGCGTGGAATCCGACAGCGCAGGAGGCCTTTGGACTTGTTAAACAGAAACTTACTACGGCTCCTTTATTAGTTCACCCGGATTACACGAAGCCATTTATAGTGCAATGCGATGCAAGCCAATGCGGTGTCGGTGGTCTCTTAGCCCAAGGTGATGACAATGGAGATGAGAGGCCCATAGCTTTCATGTCGCATAAACTAAATAAGGCGCAGAGAAACTATACCGTCACTGAACTGGAATGTCTTGCCGTTGTTCTGGCTATAAAGAAATTTCGGCCTTATATCGAGGGACATGACTTCAAAGTAGTGACTGATCACGCAAGTCTTAAATGGCTTATGCGCCAAAAAGACTTAAGCGGTAGACTAGCACGATGGGCTTTGAAATTACAGGGTTTCAGATTTACAATAGAGCATCGTAAGGGCAGCGAAAACAAAGTAGCGGATGCGTTGTCTAGAGTTTTTGAGGGGGAGGATGATTACATTAACGAATTGAATTTAGAAGTTTTACCCGAAATCGACTTAGAGTCAGAGTTTTTCGAATCAGAACAATACAAGAAGTTGAGAGACAAATTTTTACAAGTGGAAATGCCGGATTACAAAGTCATTGATAAGTTTATTTATCATCGCACATCATTTGATAATGAGGATAGTTCGGAGACAGATGTGTGGAAGCTTGTTGTTCCAACAGAATTAAGGGAAAGCGTAATGTATGCAGCTCATAATACGCCTACTTCTGCCCATGGTGGTATAGCCAAAACGATCGATCGCATACGCAGACATTTATATTGGCCAGGAATGGTGACGGACATTCGGAAATACGTACTATCATGTGATTTATGCAAAACGTCAAAAACGCCAACTTATGTACTCCGACCACCTATGGGACAAATGGTCGAGACAGAAAGACCTTTCCAACGACTATATGTAGATTTGATTGAGCCATTTCCTCGATCAAAGAAGGGCAATATTGGTATATTCATGTTAGCAAAGAATTTGTAAGTTTCCTTAACCAATACGGTATTAGACATGTACGCACGGCGATTTACTCACCACAGTCCAACGCGTCAACCGGAGCATCAATGAAGCCTTGAGATCGTTCGTCCGTAAAGACCAGCGCACTTGGGATTGCTACATAAGCGGCATCAATAGTTCCCTACGAAACGGTTTGCACCATACGATAGGAAAATCTCCTTATTACATTGTTTTCGGTCAAAACATGATAACTCATGCATGCGACTACAAAATATTGAAAACTTTAGGCTTATTATCGGAAGGTTCGGCTAGACTTACTAGGGAGGATGAATTTTCGAAAATTCGCGAATCCATAAATTCGAAGCTCAAGTCCGCATATGATAAAAATGCTCGCTCGTATAATCTGCGCTCACACATTCGAGAATTTAAAATTGGCCAAGAAGTTATACGTAGAAATTTTGTGCAAAGTAATCTTCTAAAACACTTCAATGTCAAATTGGCACCAAAAGGAATTAAAGCCAAATTTTTAAAAAGAATGGGTAATTCATACTATCTGCTCGAGGATTTAGATGGAAAATGTAAAGGGACTTATCATGCCAAGGACATATGGTAATTTTAGCAAAGGCGATCTATTAAATGCTTCCAAATGCATACATTTGTTGTTTTCAAATATAACCATCATACTAGTATACATATCAGCAAATGCTCACTTCCGCGTTGCATCGTGTAGCATTCGTCTGCGTGGGGGGAATTTGTGAGGGGTATCCAAGAACAATTTGTCACTGGGTTTCTTAATGTTCCGATATTTACTGGGTGTTTGTATACATGTGGGCGCATATGTATATTTGCACGCACGTACATACATACATAGTTATAAGCTACCGCTGCTACGAATAAACGAATGCAGGACAAAGCGAATTAGGAAAGAATTCCGCATTTCTGCAAAGTGAATCGCGCTTGCGCTTACTGATATACGTAGGTGCGTATGTGCGTATGTGCGTGGGTGGATGGTGCGATCAATGACGTATGCTAAGAATTTGCTAATTATGCAGTGCCAAATCACGCCATCTTACCGTTAGCCTATTAGGTGTAAAATTTTAGCTTAGGCCAGACTTTGGAGCTGGAGAAAAGGACAGTTTGTCAGAATTTATTGAAGTGAAGAGACGTTGTGTTTTCGCGCAGCGACAAAAATAATTCGCATGTGCTTTGTGCGCCTCTTAACGTTTTTTTTGTGGTTGTTATTTTAAACAAACCTAACAAAAGATATTGAACTTACAAAAAAAATAAAAAAAGCTACTGACTTGAAGGATTTTAAAGAAGCGAGAGTTTCGCATGAAATTATACCAAGACTGTGAATTAGTGCAGTTACAATTTTTTTCTTATAAAAGTGAGAATTTGGACGAGAAGCGGTACGGATGTTAATTTTGCTATGGAGTCGATCGTTTAGCGATTTTTTTTTGTTAAGGCAATAATGAACCGAAACCTCATGTTTAAAAAGAGGAAATTGTAAATGCTATAATGAGGATGAAGTATCATCTCTCCTCATAAAGTCCGTGAAACTTCCTACGAGTGAAATTGGCCCCGGATAAGGCATTCTCTAAGGATAATTAACATCATGTATCACCCAGTCATCCGGCGTCTGCCCGATCAACATCCAACAAGGATATATACGAAAGGATTATCTAATTGTTCCATGATACATTTTTTTTTGTGTTAGGACAACTGAAAATATACCTTTTTTTTTGTTCTTAAATAAAGTAATTACATTAATTAAAGTAATTTTATAAATAATAAAATGAATTTTGGTTTTGTACATATGTATATACGTACATACATACATATAGATTTAATATACAAATGTATAAAATTAAAAATACGTTAAATTTTGGAGATTTCATGTACATACGTAGATACATACCTATATGTATAGTATATTAAGTTTTCTCTTCTTTTTTTTTATTAATTCGGAATCTAAACTAGAAATTAATTCAGCTTTATATTGCCTATTTATCAGGATCATAGCTCATAAGTGTTATGTTGTTAAGAGACAGTGAAAATAACTGATAGTGTTAGTGTGATAACATTATGGGAATACTCTGCTGTCAGCGCGAATATCACGGACACTTCCGCTCTCAAACTTCGAAAGTAGTGTCCCACATTTTATGTTAATTAACATTAATTTTAGAACCAGATTGGTCGTGAGCCTACATGGCTAGTTGCATCAAACTTCGTACGCTGAGCTCAACGTCGCATCGATGGAAGCCATGCATATGTAAGTAATTATGTAATTAACTCTATATGCAGTATATCTACGCATATTCTATTGCTAGATGTGTGATGGATAACATTTTATATTTCTTTTGTGGGTAAGGATAATCATAGAGATAATCATAAATCATAAATGAAAGAAACTAAGAAAGTTAATGGAAAGAAGAGTAATAGAGAGTTAAATGAAGAACAAAATCTTGAAAACTAAATTCGATTGAGTTGAGAGTCAGCAGTTCCGTCGTGATGTTCGCAATCAAATATTTTCAAAAATGTAATGAAAATAGCTTATTCCGATGAATAGTAGAAGTTGAATCTAGAGTTTGTTTAAATTAAATCGTAAATACAATTCCTAATTTCTTTATGAGTTAAGTTAATAATATGAAAAGGTACAAATTAATTGTAAATAAAATTATTTCATGAATTATTAAACGAAACCAAATGCGACTCTAATAACTTTAATTGATGACGAAATGGAGGGAGGGTAACGAAGACATGACCTAGAGGGAGTGAGTGGGCTGATGGAGTCAAAAGGGGTCTATTAGCAGGTTGGGTGGGTTTAAGAAAATGTGGTGGAAAACTAACATCTTTCCTCCTCCCCTCTTATCAATTTGTTGTTGGCGCGCTTCAACGTTCCGCTTATAGATATTTTCGATATCTAAGTTGGCTGCCGGTAGTGCTTCGCTGGCTTTTGTCGTTTATTTTTTTTCTTTTTCTTTTCTCTGCATACATTTAAATTTTTATGCGATTTTCATAGTATGGAACCGTGGCAACCCCACGCCCAATTTCCCTGAGCTAAGACTGTAGCAAGGCAAGGTATGCAGACCCGCCTCGGTAACATACGCCTTCCCTTTTTTCAGATTATGGCAGCATTTAAGGCGAGAATCGTTACAACTAGTGGCATCGCATTCATCGCTATCATCGATTCTGAACCACACATAATCAAGATCATCCCTGTCTTGCCACACAAGCTTACTCCACCAGCAAATTTCCGCAATTATTGCACTCGGCGACTTTTTGCCTCTATATCTGTAAGTTTTTGTTTTATTAAAATGAGTTTGAAAAAATAAAAAATCAGTATTACCTCATTTCAAATGGCATAGCAACTTGATGATAGCGTTCACCTTGTTCATCAGATTCGGTAGCCAATTGTTTGCTGAAGTAGTCCAGATGATGATGTAAATAATGGATTTTCAAGGAAATGTGGACACCAATTTCCGAGAATGCTCTTAACATCCTTGCGACAGAAACATCGTAGTTGTTAGAACGATGATTTCCCAACAAGCCTTCTATTACTTCTTTGATTGCCTGCCATGCATTCAATTCAGCGTCAATCAAAATATTGTTGAATGCGTCACTTTTAATCAGCTTTCGTATATCTGGACCATTTAGTACGCCTGTTTGGAAAAAATTAATTTGTTAAGATGGAAAACCATGGGAAATGAATGTGATATTATAACTTTCCTTCTTTAATTTTACTTTCGCTGAGTCTCGGGTAAATTAGTTTCAAAAACAAGAAAACTTCATCTCTTTTGGCGACAGTTTTGATAAAATTCTTAACAATTCCAAGTTTAATATGCAGTGGAGGCAGCAATATCTTCTCCTTCGGCACTAGAGGCTCACGAATAATATTGGCCGTTTGTAAAATATTTTCCAGTGCATCATATGTTTCTTTCGTTTCTGTACTATAGGCGATGGGAACTAAAGGTTTTTTATTGGTCTTATGCAGTAAAACCGCCTTCAAGCTGAGTTTTGAACTGTCAATAAATAATCTCCCGTCATCTGCTTCATATTTTATTTCCATTGCGTTCATCAATTTTCCTACATCCGGGCAATATGCAGAAGTTTTTTCATCATTCACAAGGAATAAACTTTGGAGTGTTGCCTGACGACTTCGATAAGCTGTGACTTTCACACCGGGTGCCAACAAATTGTTTGATTTCAAAATGGAAGCCAGCTCTTCCGATTTATGCTGTGTTAATTCCAACTTGGCAACAATTGAATCAATCTTATTTTGATTTATTAAAATTGGCTCATTGGATACTGATGGCTCATATGGGGGATCATCACGTGCATGATATGTCGGAGCAGTCGTAAAAGAGAAAATATCTGGGCTAGAAGCTTTTGCCACAGGAATGTGGTCCGAATGAGGCAATGGTGTTGCGGCACTTGCAACACCAACGTAATTATAAGATTTTCTTATCCTTTTTGCGGCTCCTTTATTCGCACATGCATAGCAATTCAATGGATTGTGACCTTCGCCAGGATTAGTCCAAGTCATTGGGATACCGAATGGCATACTTTCACGTCTTCTATTTTTCCAATCCATTAGACGGTTGTAGCAGCTTTTACACACTATATTTGGTACCCAATTTTCGTTCACTATAACATTTTGGTTGAAGTACATCTCGTATGTTTGAACAAAATCAGTACGGAAATTTCCCCTTTTTTTATGTGTTGAGACATATTGACCACAGCAGTAGCAAAAGCTATTTATATCTGGCTTGCACAGTTCCATATTTTGTTCTCTTTTGTTCACTTTTAAAAAAATTGAGAAAAATTACTTTTACTGTTCGCGTTCGTCGGCACTTGTTGAATGACAAAAATCACAGAACCAGTGTGAGAAAGAGAAGAAGTATAATGACAATGCATGTTTTATGTGAACATTACAGAACCAGTGTTGCTGGATTTTTTATGAATTTAAAAAAAAAATATAATTTGTTTTAAATCGATAAACAGATAATGCCAATTACAGATGTACTACAATGTCTGCAAATCGATAAAGAGGTCTAGAAAAATACATTGGGTGCAAAATTAATAAATCCCCATTATATTATGATTTCTGTGCGTATCTCTTTCTGTGCAGCTTCAAATTCGTAGTCCTAAATTTCTTCTACGAGTTTTGTCAGCATTTCTAGTTAATTTTGCATCTGTTTTGAGGTTAACATTGTCCAATATTTCAACTCCATACCTTAGTTTACTTATAATGGCGCCCGTTCTTCATCCGTGCTCTAAGGTGGCCTTTACCACATTAGGTGTTATGACACTTAACATATAATTTAATACTACGCTGATAATTGCCAATAATGTTTATCAAAGTTTTTGGCGCGTTAAAGTGATTTTAAGTCTTAAAAAGCGTATAGTTTGCGAAACAATTAAGGAACAACAAGTTGTGTTAGGGCATTGTGGACAAAGTTGTCCATATTTCAGTTACTTTCAAATTAAAATAAAATTAGAAAAAAACAAGAACAAAACCAAATACTGAATACTGAAATACTGAATGAAAATTAGAGTAGTTGGCAAAGTTTGTAATATCAATAAACTTAAATGTATAAGAGGGGACAACACGTCATTATTAGCAATAAGTGAATATCCCGGGCATGCTTTCTCTTTTGCTCAAGTTAATTTTTTGATTGGCTAGAGTGAGAAAGCACGCCCCGAGAGAAGTGGCTATGAAGAATAAATATAACTAATTAAATAAAGAAGTCTGCTGAGGAAATGTGGTGATTTCCGAAATAGTACTATAACTTCTACCATTTAAAAACTGTCGTTGTTTTAAAAAAAAAAATCTTCCATAAACTGACCTCGAGCTTAATAAAATTGTCAATTATTATAAATAAGCATTGCTTATTGTTTTTATTACATGCGTCAGTTTGTAACTGTACCAGTTATCCATCCGTGCTTAAATGTGACATTAAACAAATCAATACGAGTATATCACATTGGCTGCCAGTTCGAAAGTTTTTGTACGACACGTAATTTTTGCTAGGGTGCCACGTCGTTAGAAAATGTCTTTACCCACCAAATTGCATATGTAAATATAAATTTTTTATAGTGGTTTAGTTTTTGATTAATTTTGAATAAGTTTACACCAAGAAATTAAAATAGATAATATCTATTATACATAATATTTTCTAGGGAGATAAGGACAAAGAAATAAAATTCACGTTTTTTTTAACATATATGTACATATGTATATAGTTCAAACGAATTAAGAAAATATGACTGTGTGCATATGTACATACATATATACATATGTATGTACATATTTCAACCCTTCTATGACACCCTTCCTAAAAATCCTTAGTCTAACATCCTTGCAGATATGTAAGTATGTTCGCCGATGGTATGCTGGCAACATAGAGGATCACTGCATGCCTGCCGTGTGTTACCAATAATGACAATCGAGCTGAGTAAAAATCAATGACGTAATATTATACCTCGAATGGGAGAGCAAAAAAGAAATTGTAAAAAAGAAGAGGAAGACTTTGCCTTTACACGGTAATGTTATATGCAACCATTGTGCGAAGCAAAATTATGCGATAAAAAATTCAGCACGTTCATACATATGTACATACATACATATACGCAAAGTCATGTCCCGACAGTAAAAACAAACAAACAATTTTGAAAACCGTTGAATATTAATTATTTACATTAATTTTTTACCATCAAAAGCTCATACTTCTCACCTCGTTATTCATGTTTACATACTAGAAAGATCGTGTCAAGGCGGATAGATGCTGTCAAATCGACAGGACTAGCGGTTCTCGGATGTCGCAACCTTAATTTCACTCGAACGTGGTGTTTGCGATTTTCTTTACCTTTAATCACCCACAGGTTACAGCACATTAAACAGGTAGCAGAAAAAAAGAAAATGCAAACCCCGGGGTATATTTTGTGGTTTGATGTGGTAAACAATCCGTCAAAATAGGCACATACATATGTATATACATAAACATACATATCAAATTTGACGAGTTTGATAATTATAAATGAAAACAAAATGTTTGCGTTTCTACATTTTGGTTGGAAAACAGTGCAAGACGCATCTTACTAGTAAACCAGGCAACGAATTCTCAGGAAGCAGTGGTAACAAAATTCCAGCAAGACTCACGTGGTAAAGCTTCAAAAATGTCACTTATATGAACATGGATTTTTCGAAGTTCCTTATTACAATACTCACTTCGAAGAAGGTGGTATATTTAAAATAAGAGAAGGAACAGTGTTCGGCATTAAGTTGATCCTTTGCGCTCAAGCAATTAGGTCCGATTGCAAAAAGAAAGATCCGACATTTCCCCGTCTTTTATAACACAATGTACATCTTACCATTTCTGAGTATGTATCCTGCCAGCTTCGTATAACAAGTTTCCCCAAAAATTCAAAAAATTACACACACATTCTAAACTTTTTAGCCATCTCATCCCCAAAGTTACAAATTTGTCTTTTTAAATTGTCGACAAATTTCCATAAGTTAGAGCAGTAATGCCGTTACTCTAATAAGAATTATATGTGTTAGAAATTAAAGATAGATACATATACGGAAACTTCTAATCGAAGTAGCTATGAACAAAAATGGCATTTAGGAGAACATTTTTTTTATAATTTTATTTCAAGTTTCCATGCTTATGCGTGCAAATAATTTATGCACTTATGTATATGACCTTTAATCTTATGGTTTATTTTGTTTTTATTTAAAAGTTGTAGAAATTTATCTTTACTTTTTCTGTTACTGGAGGTTTCTTACACCATGTCGTTCAATGCCTTCCTCCTAATCATCCCACATCAATAATAAGAAAAACCCGCTCCCAAAAAATATATGAATGTCATGAAAAGTTTGAAAATGTAAAAAACACGAGCACAACAAAATCCAATTCTTGCTGAACTATATTAATTAGAGCAAAACACATGTATTCTACTTCGGCAATGCATAAGCCAAACAAATTAAAATAAAGTTGATGTAAAATAATTTTTCATACAATTGTACTAAGGATGACAGTAAAGGTATGCATATGTATGTAAGTATATGATATGAACATTTGGCACTCCCACCGATGTACAAGACATACATAAGTACATGTACTTATACTTACAAAACGAATATAACCATTTCATTCCCAATTGCTTGCAAGAGGCATTCACAAAGTTTCAGCTCTCTGCATACTAGTATCAAAAATTTAATTTCAAAATCCGAATTGCCGAATTGGCAGCAGCTTCAATCAGATTCATCAACATTTGCGCCCGCCATTTCAAAACCGAAATTGAATAAATGCCGAAAAAATTTAATTCTTTACATTCGTTTCCTGCCATCTGTCGGAAAGTAGCAAAACTCTTCCTATAATTAGTTCTGTCACAAACCTGCTGTTCTAATTTTTGTACAAAATATTAGACCTTTGTTTCGGGTCATCTACCGGAAGTCTGCTAGACTCTAGCTATTAATAGTTGTGTCGCTCGCAAACTTGTTTCTGTAGTTTATGCTAAGCGTGATTACTATACTAAAGTAAGACATGAAAGGATGAATAGCCCATTTTACTCTGTACTACAAACACCCACAGATCCGTTAATTAATTAAACAATTCTCCTCCCAACGTCTTTCTTTACACCAGTAACGCGATTCACTAACTCTTAACAATTTAATATGTCGAGTTGTTAGTTAAAAATGTTTGCTGTTTGTAATAACGAATGTGCGATTCACTAACTCATGCTTAACCACACTTAACAGCTGATTTTTCTTATGTATTCAAATTGTCAAAAAGTGGCACCTCTGCTTTACAAAATGTCAAAATACTCGAAAAGCACAAAGAGGAATAAGAAAAAATAAGCTCATTTCATCGCGCCAATAGTCTTCGAGCACATATTTCAACAAAAGGGAAGTATTTTTGATATATTTATTTAATTTGAACAAAATACTGCTTATAAATATTTTGCTTTTATTTCACAATGGCATCAACGAGTGCAGCTGCAGCCAAACGGAGGCGGGCGTCGACAGAGCAACTCCTTGCTTTGATCGACTTTTTGACGGAGCACCAGGGGCTAGCCACCGGCAAATTCCAGCGCCTCCATGGGAAATTGGAGAACGAAAAGAAGTGGGCGGAAATGGCAGACAAACTCAAGGCCATTGGAGGAGCAAACAAATCTGTGGAGCAATGGCGCACGGTAGGTACCAATCAGGCGCTTTTATCAGAAGTGGATAGACGCGTAGTTGCTCTGGTTGGCGACAGCTATGCCGAGGGCCACGAGGAGGCACCCTAATACCTAATTTCTTAGTTCAAAATCGCTCCAAATACCAAATTTCACTCAATTTGCTGTAATAGATACCGTAAAAACGGAGTTTTTGCATTTATCAAAAACTTCCGTTATATGGGAAGTGGGCGTGGCTATTAACCGATCTCGAAAATTTTCAATACCAACCTACCCTGTCCAAAGAGCAATCTATGTATGTACAAAACTTCATTGAGATATTTCAGTTTTTACGCAAGTTATTGTAACCACGGACAGACGGATGGACGGACGGACGGACAGACAGTCAGAGCTAAATCGATTCCCCTTTTCATTCTGATCATTTAAGAATATATATTTCGAAGTCTTAAAGGTGAAATCAAAGTCGTATGTCTTTTCGCTGTCGGACGTGAATGAGAAATTGTATTTTACCGCTTGACTGTGCTCTTCTTATATTCTAGTTGGTTATTTCCAACGGATGTAATGCATGTAAAAGCAATAGCAATGCGACAACCGTAAAGTTATCTCATCGTCGTTTATTAAATTGTAAAAGAGTACAAAATAAGTAAAACTAAACTAGTTCTTACAGTGGCCAAAGAAGAATAATTCTAACTAAATATAATTCATGAAAGTTCTTGTTGTGATGCTCGAGGCACCACATACATACATATATGTACATATGTCTATATCTATCTCGATTATTTTTTGCTGTTACAAACAACCGTTATGCGAACAAAGTTATAATGCCCTTGTGTACAAGTATGCTCGGGTATAAAAATAGCTCCTGAATAAAAACCGCTATGAGAAAAGCGAAACTCATAATAAAACCAAGCCAATACCATTAACTTACAGCCATGAACCCATCAGCTCCACCACTAATAGCTTTAACGAAAATTCATAAACAAGATATCCCAAATGAGACCGATAGTAAACCATAAATCGGCACCAGGATATAAACTATCAAAACATCTAACAACGACCCTCAAAGAAACGTTGGAACTACCGAACAAGCACGTAATAAAGAACACGACCGAGCTTATCGAAAAACTAGAGGGAATAGAAATAAAAGGGGACACCAGATTATTATCGTTTGATATTAAAGATCTATACCCCTCAATACCAATAACGAAAACGTTGAACGTCCTGTTTAGCATGCTACTCAAAAAGACGAACGATAGAGACATCGCTAAACAAATCACAAACACCTTAAGAACCGTAGTGCAGCAAAATTATTTTAAATTCAACAACAATATATATAGACAAATCAATGACCTAGGAATGGGTAATCCTACGTCAACAATACTTATGGAAATATTTATGCAAGATCTGGAGGAGCAATACATGGAGCATCTTAGAGACAATCTAGGACTAACGATATATGCGAGATATGTGGACGACATTATATGCTTACTCACTAAAAACAACGAGGATGAGATATTAAAATATCTCAATCGACAACACAAAAACATAAAGTTCACAATGGAGACGGAAAAATAAAGAAGAATAAATTACCTCGACATGACAATTAAGATAAATGACGTTACAGAAACACTGGAATACAAAATTTACAGAAAACCTACAGTCACTGACGTCATTATACAAAGCACATCGATTCATCCACAACAACACAAGAACCCAGCGTTTAGACAGTTTGTAACCAGACTAGAACGAACACCATTAACAAAAGAGGCATACAAGAAAGAACTCAAGACGATATACTATATAGCATCAATAACGGATACGGACGAGACTTAGTAAACAGAATAAGAAGATTAACCAAAAAAAACCATAACATACAAAGTAGATAACGACAAGAAAACATGGACGACACTACAAACTGGCTAAATTCTTTAATAAATATAATATCCGCACTGCATTAAAAACATCGAACAATATAGGACAGATACTACAGACAAACACAAATTGCGAAGACCCACTAAATAAACAAGGTGTGTACAAACTATCACTTGCATGTCAATACAGCTACATCGGACATACTGGACGGGAAATACGAACAAGGTTCCGGGAACACATAAGGGACTAGATTAAAAATACTCTGAAACCAAAAACAACAACAGAGTCAAATTTCGCAAACCACATGTTTAACCAAAAATGTACACCGACACAAAGGACGTCGTCTCAATATACTGGAAAACAAACAAAACTTGAACGGCAAAATAATTAACGAGCAAATAAACACGGGATCAGACGTAATATTCGAACCGTTGAAATTACAATACGGACGAAAAAACAAAAGCCAAGAAATAACCGTCGAACAACAAACAAACAATACACAACAAATATCGACGACACAAAATGCAAAAAAGGGAAAATACCGATTTTTTTTCTACCTGCAGGTACAAACCACAAAATAACGGCTTAACAAACGGGAGCCTTAAGAAAACATAACATGAATAAATAAGCACAACTCAAGTACCTGAGTGGTGCCTGAAATAAACAAAGTAACACACCGACCCACATCTGACCTAACCTACACGAATATAGACAATGCATTCAACCGGAACTATAAATACGGACGAAAAAATTAAATTAACCAGAACGAAAAATGACACTGAAGATGGCACGACGCCGAAACCGGTTTGTCTTAAAACCAAACTTGACAAGGGATGACGAAAATTCGCTCTAAGAATTATTTTGCTCCCCAGACAGTATTCGGTTGGATACTAACTGGAAGTGCGAACGAATAATCGCGTATTGTTTTTTAGTGAAGTCACTCTGGACAAATAACTACACTCTTTCTGGGAAATAGAAGACATGCCGAAGGAAAAAATCGCCACAGCAGAGGAAAACCAGCTCTTAAAACGAACCACAACGCGAAACGAGGATGGAAGATATATCGTGGCTCTTCCGTTCAGAGACGGTTTTCTGGACAAACTAACTCTGGGGCCTTCACTGAGAATTGCACTGTCTCAATTCTATAAGAACGAAACACGCCCAGCAAAGAATTCTGACTTGCAAAAAGAGTACAATAGAGTTATAGTAGAATATGAAACCATTGGGCATATGACAAAGGTTAATGCTTTACAGTCCGCACATGCAGTCGACAGTTATTACATACCGGACCAAGCAGTTAGAATAGAAGAAAGTACAACAACAAAGGTGAGGGTAGTTTTTAACTGCTTCATGTCCCACAGTTAATGGTATCAGTCCTGAAGATATACTTCTTCCAGGACCCGTGCTCCAGTCTGACTTTACAATATTGACACTACGGTGGAGATTTTTTAAACATGTCTTCAATATTAGTTAGTTATTTATTAGTTTATTTAATCGTTGACAATAAGGATTAAAATATCAGGATATAACCCGCGAAGCTACAGTGCCTATCTGCATGTTTATAAATAAATACTTTACATTTACATAATGTTTCTTCTGGGTGTATTAGGTAGGTTCGTTACAAGAGTTTTGGAAGCATTACTGACAATGAATTTTAGGCATAGTCATTTAGGAATTTTGGTACAGCAAGCCTATTCTGTAGACGTCTTCGTGCATGTTTGTGAGAAATCGGTTCTTTAAAAGTGGTTTCATCATAAAACTTATTCAAAACTGTTGTTTTAAATATCGAGTTAACGTCAAGCTGTCCTAATGCACTGTTCAGTTGAAGATTTGGAGTATAAATATTATTTTTCTTTGCTAATATTTTTAAATTATAATTTTGGCTCTGTTGTAATCTATTACAGCGAGTTGAAGATCCCCAAGCCGTAATACCATGTCTTAGGTAAGACTCCGACAAAGCTAAATATGCGTGATGTAATACGCTATAATTGCCACAAAAGTTAAGTTGTTCCAAAAAGAAATTGATAATAAGATAATAGACAAATTCTGTAAGGCCATAGTCAAATAAAATATCAAAGAATAGTGTTCACCCCACAGATCCGGTGAGTTCTTATGAACTTAAGATGGTGACTTTCGGTTGAGAGAGTTTCGTATCAGATAATCCTTGGTTTAACTACATATTGTGACGGAAGGAAATACATTAATCAATCTTATGCTTGCGAAAACTAGAGTGGCTCCAGTGAAGACAATTTCTCTTCCTCGATTGAAACTTTTCAGGGCTGTATTACTAGCAGAAATAATCGAAACGATCACTTACAATGCCGACCTGGGTCATTTGGAAATACGACTATGGGCAGATTCAACGATTGTTTTGGCTTGTATAGGAAACCCCCCCCCCCTGCACTTGGTCAACATTTGTTGCCCACCGTATCACAAAAATTATCGACAAGGTAGGAAACACGACTCAGCGACAAATTCTGCGACAACACTTTGTGGTGGCAGGGACTTTCTTGGCTATAAGATGAGGGAAACGATAATGACATCTATAATACCCGGTTAAAAAGCGCGAAGAAAACATTGTATTCTACAATTTACGCTTTCTTCCAAGCTATAAAAAAGTGAATGACGGAGCTCATCCATACATAAAGCTAATGTCGATAAATAAGTAAATTTTTCGATACATTGCTATCGATTATTGTGCCATTAACTTAGGCTGGGTGCGCACTAAGAATGTGCCAACTGGTGTGGACTTGCTTAAAACATGTAATCACACGCACAATAATATTGGCACTGTAAATTTAGCAATTTGAAACTTTTGTGTCGTTTCCACTGTTTTATGAAAACAGTATTATTAGGATACAAATAAAAAAACACACCAATTGCCGCTGTCATTAAATTCATACCTATGGTTAAATAGAAAACGCGAAGTAGATTTAGATTTCACAAAATACAACATTTTCAACTTCATCAAAATTTCACACAAATTGAATGTTATTATGAACAAACATGCTTACGTACATACATAGATCGAATTCGAACACCGCCGACAGCGGTGGTCAAGATTGAAGCAGAAGGATCGGCTGCATTTGGTGCCAGAGAGCTGCACCTCAGCGTAACGAGGGTGAGTGAGCAGCGAGGCTGCTTTCTCAAAATGCGGGGAAAGCACGGGCACGGGAACCGACGTTTTTCCAAAATTATATTTGGGCGCCATCAACCCAGGAATTATGGAACCACTCCTGGCTCAAAATACCATATTTGGCTGTGTGCTGTCAGGAGCCTGCTAGGCGATACCGAGAATAATTTTAATTATATCTTCTTCTCATTTTTAAATTTAAGTTTAAGTCGTGAAAATATCCCGTATAGTTTTAGGCGCAGTTAATATCTTCGACTAGATGCATTAAATGAATGTGATACACTTCCGGTTGAGCAAGTAGAGAAGACGATCGGCTTTTTCAGTGTTACGCTCCAAAGGTTTTTTTCTGTATAAATTGTGTAAACGAAGATATTGGAACAGTGTGGGGTATTTGGACTAACCCCAGGTAAGCTGCATAGTTGTTTTTTATTCTTTTTCATTGATTTGCTAGTGTTAAAGACTTCTGTGCAAGCAAAAAGGTTTGAAGATTGTTCAGGTGCACCATGTTTTCAAAAGTTAAGGAAGGGGAAAATATTGAGCAAAAAGAAGTGTTGTCTAAAAATAGTTGGTACAAAATAAAAAAACGGATTTGAAAATGATCAATAATTACTTTTAGAAGAAAGTTCTTTGGAAATAGCGAATTCAAATGAAACAAATAGTACAATTACGAAAAATTAAAATGCGGTTTTTTAAAATACAGTTAAATCAGGTGGTCATGCAAGAAGAGAAGATGCCAGAAGATAAACTTTGCATTTCCCAGCAAACTATAAGGTCAACGCATGTGATACCTCTCATAATGCGTTTGAAAGGATAAAAAAATAATGTTTGGGAAAAAGAATCAAATAATCCGCTGTTGTTGGAGGAGTCAAACTACTTGTTCTTACAACATCTTAAAATTTTGGTTTCTATAAACGTTAATGCAGATAACACTACCAAGTCCGTCAGTAACAGGATATAGTGCCATCTTTTAGAGAATACGAGCTCAACTTAATTCTTAAAATAAAAAAAAATTAATGGCGGGTGGGCATGACAGACCCACCTATAATAAGATTCGCGCATTACCTCATGTAGCAAAAACAATACTCCTTATAATAATAATAATAATAATAATCCCAACGGTTTTTGCCCTCGATTGTTTCATTTTTTTTTGGCTTACCGAGTCAGTTCAGCTACAGAATTAAAGTTCATCAGCTTATTTTAAATCAAAATTGTTTTGGATATTAAAATTTGATTTTGAATTTACTCTATCCGGTCAGAATGAAATTGATAGTGCGGGTTCCAAACGATGGAACCATATTCTAGTATTGGCCTCACTAACGATGTGAAAAGAGCCTTCGTAATGTCGGGGTCACTGAATTCTTTTGACCATCGTTTTACAAACGCAAAAACACCCTTAGCTTTGTTGATTGTACCATTGATATAATAATAATAATAATAATAATAATAATAATCCCAACGGTTGTATCCCTCCATACCCGCCCGACCGAAGCGAGGGGCGCATCCGCATGACGCACGGATATATAAAAAAAAAAAATTTTGTTTTTTCATATATATTGCGCCGAGTCATGAAAGGCAGAGGTTTGTTAAGTGTCGAGATCTAAAACTGTTCAGCTACAGAACAAATGCTCATCAGCTGATCGAATAGTAATATATGTATATGTATGTATGTATTAATTATTGAGAGGATTAAGTATAGTTTTCTTTATGTAAAAAAGTGAGTCTGAAATATCAAAAGAACCGGAGTGAGTGTTAAAATCCTGACACAAACTACGGAGTGGCTCATTTAACTCAAAATTACTTTTACATGGCTTCAGAAAGAGAGGCCGGAAATGTCTTGAAATTCTGGAGGGAACGTTAAGTTTTATTTCGCTAAGAAGAGATGGGCTAGAGATCAAGCCTGTCAGTAACTTGACCAAAAATACAATGCCTAGCATTTCTCTACGACTAGCAAGTGTAGGAAGATTAATGAGTTTTAAACGACTTTTATATGGTGGCAGGTTGTACTGAGAATCCCAACGAAAATTCCTTAAAGCAAAAAGCAGAAATTGTTTTTGAATGGACTCTATTCTGTCGGAATGAACTTGATAGCGCGGGTTCCAAACAACAGATCCATATTCCAGTATGGGCCTCACTAACGTTGTGAACAGAGCCTTCGTGATGTAAGGGTCATTGAATTCTTTTGACCACCGTTTTACAAATGCAAAAACACCCTTGGCTTTGTTAACTGTAACATTGATGTGAAGATTAAAATTAAATTTCGGATCCATTGTAATTCCAAGATCAACAAAGTTAAACACTTGTTCGAGGTTATGGTTACCTATTTCATAAGATGTTTGTTGAACTGCTCTGCGAGAAAAGCACATTACTTTACATTTTTTAAGGTTTAGTGGCATGTAATTTATTTCACACTATTCATGCTATTTAAATCCGCTTGAAGTAAGGACCTTTCCTCAACAGAATGATACGATCTAAAAAGCTTTACATCATCAGCATACAATAAAATTTTTGAATAATTTATTACAGAAGGTAAGTCGTTTATAAAAAGTAAAAACAGAATCGGACCAAGGTGACTTCCTTGCGGGACCCCTGAAGAAACATGAATAATGTTTGAAGAACTATTTTTAAAAAGAACTCGTTGTGTTCTGTCAATGAGGTAAGAAGCCATCCAACGAAGGAGATTAGGTTGAAAACCAAGGAGATCGAGTTTATGGATCAGTAAAGAGTGACTTACTCTGTCGAATGCTTTACTAAAATCAGTGTATATAACATCAGTGTGCATAAATTCTCTGAATCCATTTGAAACATGAGTTGTGAACTCAAGCAAGTTTGTAACGGTAGATTTACCCTTAGAGAACCCATGTTGTGTGCTAGAAATTGTAGAGGATATGGAATACGTTAAATGGTCAACAACAATAGCTTCGAATAATTTAGGAATAGCAGAAAGCTTAGCTATACCGCGGTAATTTTCTATAGAGGACCTACTCCCGGTCTTATAAAGTGGTATAATGAATGATTCTTTCCAAGCTGAAGGGAAAATCCCAAGCTTAAGAGAAAGATTAAATAAATTAGTTAAGGGCACATAAATATGTTTTGCACAGTTTATGAGGAAACACGTCGGGATAGAATCGGGGCCAGCCTTAAATGATTCTTTTAAGTTACTCAAATAATAAAGTACTTCCTCGGAAGATATCTGCGGAATAATAGCAGAGGTGAGGGAACAGAGTTTATATGGATAAGGTTTGCTCAGAGGAGAGTTAATGGAGTAATTTGACCTGAAGAATTGGGCAAACATGTTGGAAATTGATTGGGGGTCACAAGAAACGGTATTTTGATATTTCATAGCAGACGGAAAACTAGTCACTCTGCGCCTAGAGTTAACGAAGTCATAAAATGATTCAGGGTTTTTTATTAGATTCCTTTTAACTTTGCACAAATAAGATCTGTAGCATTTTTTATTTAATTCAAAATAAGCGTGTCGGATAACTGAGTATTTAATATAGTTAGTGTGCAAACCAGTTTTTTTGTACAATTTAAACGATCGCGACTTCTTATTTTTTAAATTTTTTAGTTCTTTAGTAAACCAAGGTTGTGATTGCTCCTTTTGTACGCAAACCCGTTTTGGTACAAACTTTTGAAATAAGCTAAATATAGTGTCATTAAAATGCTGGACGCAACGTTCAACATCATCTTTATACGTCGGCCATGATAATTTTGATAATTCTCGATCTAGTTTTTTGAAATTGGCTTTCGCGAAAATAAAACGAGCGATTGAGCTACTTGATTTATCAACATTATTTCCAAAATCACCAATAACCTCGTAATTTACCTCAATCGCAGGGTGATAAGAGTCCTCTGGAATAACCAAGGGTTCGCACATCTTCATAGATGACTTAGATACGTCATCAACAAAAACTAGATCCAGAATGGTGCCAAAATTGTTTGGAGTTAAATTGATCTGATTTAGACAGAGCTCAGCCATATCTTCTAAAAACACATTGTATCTATCCTTTGATGATATTGGAACGATAACGTCCTCTATAAGAGTCCATGATATGCCTGGCATATTGAAGTCACCAAGTACAATCATCGAGTCATGTGCAGTAATCATTGAACTTAAAGATCTAAGTAACGCAATATGTTGAGAATAAACCGATAAGTCAGAGTTAGGAGGGATGTAGCAAGCAGCTAAATAAAAGAAACCATTTCCTACCATAACTCGTATGGCTTTAAATTCGATTGACTCGATGAGGGGGATATTAACATCTTCGGATGGTATTGAAGAATGAACTGCAAAAAGAACACCCCCACCGATTCTGTCCTTACGGTCATTTCTATAAATTTGATATTGATTAGGAAGGATCTCTGAATTAAAAATATGTGGTTTAAGCCAGGTTTCAGTAAAGCAAATTACGTTATAGTCACAGTCTAAGCCTTTTAAATATAAATCGTTCAATTTAGTATTTAAACCTCTAACGTTTTGGTAGAAAATACTTAAAGTAGAATTTAAAATTAGTTTTTTGGCTCAGTGTCACGATTAGGAATTGAAGCTAAGTTATTTATTTTATTTTTATTTTTATGTGGCTTGTATTCAAATTCGCGAACAAATGCCCCGGTTGGCCAAAAAGAATTGTTAAGCAAAGTATCAAAAACTTCAGGTGCCACATCAATTTTAAAAGATGATACGTTACGTTCGTATTTAAAGTTAAATTTTCGGATTGCTAAGTTACAACGTAAACGGAAATGAAGATTGAAGTTAAGGTTTGGGTTCTATGTGATACCTAGGCCAACAAAGTTAAATACTTGTTCAAGGTTATAGTTACTTATGTATGTCATATGAAGCTGGTTGAACCGCCTTGCGAGAAAAGCACATTACTTTAAATTTTTAAGGTTTAGTGGCATACCATTTACTTCACACCAATTAGACATGCTATTTAAGTCCGCTTGTAGTAAATACCTTTCATCAACAGTGTTAAATGATCTAAAAAGCTTTACGTCATCCGCATACAACAAAATTTTTTGAATATTTCACAACAGAAGAAATATCGTTTATAAAAAGTAAGAACAGAATCGGACCAAGGTGACTTCCTTGTGGAACCCCTGATGATTCATGAATAACGTTCGAAGAAGTATTTTTAAAAAGGATTCGTTGTGTTCTGTCGTGCAAAAAAGAAGATATCCAACGAAGAAGATTAGGTTGAAAACCAAGGAGATAGAGTTTATGGACAAGTAAGGAGTGATTTACTTTATCGAATGCTTTACTAAAATCGGTGTATATAACATCGGTATGCATAATTTCTCTAAATCCGTTTGATACATGAGTAGTAAACTCAAGTAAGGTTGTAATAGTCGATTTTCCTTTAGAGAACCCATGTTGCGTGCTAGAAATAGCAGAAGATATGGTCAACAACAATAGCTTCAAATAATTTTGGAATAGCAGAAAGCTTTGCTCTGCCCCGATAATTTTCTATAGAGGACCTACTTCCAATTTTGTGTAGGGGTAAAATGAACGATTCCTTCCAATCCAATGGGGAAACTCCAAATTTAAGAGATAAGTTAAATAAATTCGTTAATATTTCAAATAGATATTCAGCACATGTTTTAGGGAAGTAAGTCGGGATCAAATCGGGGCCGGACTTATAAGATTCCTTGAGGGTACTTAAGTAATGAAACACTTCTTCGGGATATAAAGCAGGAATGGTAGCGGTGGTCATCGGACAGAGTTTATATCATTTTAAAATATTATCGTTAAAGCAATTATCATAATAAATTTCATTACGTTTTTAACCGAAACGAAATGCTGGCGTTAACGTTAAAAAAACGTTAAGAAAAACGCTGGAGATTCACTCGTCGCAAACAGAAGCGCTGCATACTTTTAGGCACATTAAAATTAACGTAAACGGAAATTTTATAACGTTGCAACATTAAAGATTTGATTTCGTTTTGATAACATGGCGCCGAAACGCAACAAACTCATTTCGTTAAGTTAATTTTGCTCGTTAACAAAACAAAATGGTATCGTTTCGTTTGTTGAGCAGCCCTGGTTTATATGAATAATCTTTGTTTATGAGCGAGTTAATAGAATAATTGGACCTGAAGAACTGGGCAAACATGCTCGAGATGGATTGACTGTCACTTGGCACGATTTTTGATTTAGGATTTTGTATTAAATTATTTTTAATCTTGCATATATAAGATTTGTAGCATTTTTTATTCAAATCAAAGTTAGTGGGTCGGAGAATTGAGTACTTAATATAATCAGTGTGTAAAACAATTAACTTAAGTAAATAATTTGAAAGATCGAGACGTTTTTTTTAAGTTTCTAAGTTGCTTTGTAAACCAATGTTGCGGTTGTTTTTCATGAACGCAAACACGTCGACCAGGCTAATTTTGACAATTCACGATTTAACTTCTTGAATTTGGCCTTCGCGAAAATAAAACGCGGGTTTGAGCTACATGATTTATCATCGTAATTTCCAGAATCAATTATAATTTCTTAATTTAACTCAATTGAAGGGTGTTTAGAATCCTCAGGGAGAACCAATGGGTCACACCGATTTATGGATGATTTAGATATATCATAAACATAAACAAGATCTATGATCGCTCCAAATTTGTTTGGAAATGAATTACTTTGATTAATGCAGAGTTCAGCCATATCATCTAAGAACACATAGCATATATCCCTTAATAAAATCGGAATGATATGATTGTATATTAAGTTCCATGATATGCTCGGCAAATTGAAGTCGCCGATAACAATCATCCAGCCATGGGGTGTAACCATTGCACTTAAGGAATTAAGTAATGAAATATGTTTCGAATATAACGTTAAGTCTGAATTTGGAGGGATATAGCAAAGAGCTAAGTAAATAAATTCCTTACCCACCATTATCCGCGTCGATGGGCTCAATAACGGAGACACTCACTTCTTCGGATGGTATTGAAGAATGAACAAAGAGAACACCTCCACCGATTCTGTCTTTACGATCATTTCTATAAATTTGGAGATTGTCAGGAAGCATCTCTGAATTGAAAATGAGCGGTTTAAGCCAAGTTTCAGTGAAGCATATTACTGTGTAGTGACAATCAAGGCCTCAATCAAGTCAAAATTCTTATTTATTTATTGATGCCGTATGTATTACAATATGCTGCATCATTCCAATTTGTATATATGAATACATACATATAAGTATTTATGCGACTTATCCATTATCTAAGATCCAATAAACTACGTAGATACATATATTCACGGTGGCAATGCTTGAAATAAAACAGTATTCAGAAGAAGCAAATTTAGGCGTAGTGATAAAGAAGAAAATGATAGTTAAAATATAGACAATTATAAAAATATTATGGACAATGTATCAGCTATAAAACATGAATAGAGCGAAATAGAAAAAAATCTAAAATTCTTAGCTTACATAAAATATAAAAAGTAATGGTTACGACTGCGAGAGGCTTATAAGTTTTGGGTGTCAATCTCCCAATATCAATCTGAGTGCCGAAAATGACCTTTCTACACTGACTTGAGTAACAGGTACAGAATAAATAATTAAAGCTAATTTTCGAAGCCATGGAAACGCAAATTTTTTGCTCTCCCAATATTCCAATAAATTAGCAGAAGTAAACAAATGTTTTTCTTTATAATTGTCTATTTCAAAATACGCTTTGCGTACGCTGTCATTTATTGACGTAGGAATATCATCGTCGTCCGAAGACGAATAACTCATCTCCATTGACTTTAAACCGTCTGCTTTTATTAGCTTTTATTGATCGAGAGCTTGCAACGGAGCTTTCGTCTATTAGAAATAAGTCTTCTGCAACAGATGGCGTATGTATATCTATGTATGTATAAGTTATCACGGGAAGCAACATTGTGTTTTGAGTTACCTAAAAACGTTGCGCGTGGCCCGAGTCAGCAAATTCCATGCAACGGGTAACATACAAAGTCTATGAACGGAAACAACAAGTTTAAAGTTACATCCAAAAAGTTGCGCGTGGCCTGAGTCAGCACATATTCGTTCTCACGCCGGCCGGTTCGCAATACCACCTCTGCTACACAACAACAGCGCGGTAGCAGCGGCAGCAACAGATAGCTTGAGGGTAGCTGTTAAGTAAATTTTGTTAGAATAGTCAGTATAAATTTTGGTACTCTTCGGGCTGGACGTGCTTCCCACCCGAATAATAAAGTTGCAAAAACAAGTGAAGTTCTTTTTATTATAATTGGCGCCCAACGTGGGGCTGTGTTAGAGTAAAGTAGATTGTAGATGAAGAAAAGTAATCAACCAGCAACTACAATCAACCAGCAGCCACAAACAACCAACACCGAGAACTACAGCAATTACTTACAAAAATCAAGCAACCAGCGACTACAATCAACCAGCAGCCGCAAACAACCAGCACCGATAACTACAGCAATTACTTACAAGAATTAAGCAACCAGCACCTATAATCAACCAGCAACCCGCAGCGAGAATTACTGGAAGGAAAATAGCAAATATCATATAATAATGAATTCGATGTAAGTTGGAAAACTCATTTTTCATATTTGAATCAAAAAATTCTGAGTTTAAATAGAGAGTTAAACAATAAATTAAAAAAATAATATTTTGAAAATCATAATTAAATTTCAACAATTATTTTACGGTGCACCCGGTATCTATTTCGTGAATGAATATCTGAGCTGAAACAAATAACTCTTTGAGCGAATATTTAAAAAAATAGTGAATTTTATTGGTTAAGTCGGTATATGAATAGGTCGACTGTGAATTTGACAGACTTAGTCTCCAACTTTGAAAAAATTAATTTATCAGAAGGAAAAGAAGTGAAAATGAATGAGGCACAGCTCACGCAGGTAGTAAACGCGGCGGTTAGTGCTGCTTTAGGAATGCAGAGACGGGAGTTCGAGGATAAACTTAAGGTCATGCAGGACCAAATTGTGAATTTATCTCAAAAACCGGTAGTAGCGAAATACGAGAAAATTAAAATTGTATCAGGTAGAACTTGCGAAGAATCGTTGGACGTAGTGAAGTCCCTGCCTGAATTCTCCGGAAAAACTGGGTGTTATGTGTCCTGGCGTGAGGCGGCACATAACGCGTATGAAATTTTTAAGGACTACGATGGTAGCTCACGGCATTATCAAGCCGTTACCATTATAAGAAATAAAATCCGTGGCGCTTCTGATGCGCTTTTATCGTCGTTTAGTACCGTCTTAAATTTTAACGCCATCATAGCCCGTCTAGATTTTACTTACTCCGATAAACGACCCATCTACTTAGTGGAACAAGAACTGTCGACATTAAGGCAGGGCCCTTCCAGTGTACTCGAATTCTATGATGAAGTTGAGAAAAAACTCTCCTTACTCGCTAATAAAACCAAAATGTCTCATGAAGAAAATATAGCAAACGCAATTAACGAAAAATATCGGGCTAACGCTCTTAGAGTGTTTATCTCTGGGCTAAGAAAACCCCTTTGTGATATTCTTTTCGCATCAAAACCTAGTGACCTGCCATCCGCATTGGCACTTGCTCAAGAAGTCGATGCGAATCACGAACGGTACATTTTCGCAGCAAGCTTTGCAAATAGGTCAGTTGATATTACAAAAAAAACAGAAAGCAGCGAAAAGAGTAGTAGGAGTAACGGTAATCAAAACGCGTTCAATAAAGCAAGCTCGGAGAATCACAAAAATGCTCATTTCGTAAGGCAGTACAGGAGTGATAACCAAAATAATGGCCACTCTCGCCAACAAAATTTTCCGCAGAACCGTCAAATTGAAAACCGGAACTCCCAACCTAGACAGGAACCAATGGATGTGGATCCCTCGTTATCGCGCCTGCGACAAAATAGAAACTACACAGGAAACGAAAATGGACCAAAACGTCAGGCACCATCGGACCGCCGAACAGGACCAAAACTTCAAAGGGGTAATAACTTGAATGAAAATCAAAGTACCAAGATAAACTCAGACTCTTATGAGGAATTATCTGAGTCAGTTGTTGAGGACCTGGAGGCAGAGGAGGTAAATTTTTTAGGGGAAAATCCCTCCTGCCCTGGATTTCTAAGTCAGTAGGGGGGCGGGAGGTAAAGTTTCTTGTCGACACAGGCGCCTCCAAAAACTACATCAGGCCTTTAGAGGGTCTAAAAGGGGTGAAGCCTGTCGATAAGGAATTCACAGTGAAATCCATACATGGATTCACCGATATTAGGAAAAAATGCAAGGTACATTTGTTTGGAGTGATATCTGAATTTTTCGTCCTGCCAGATCTAATTCTCTTTGATGGCATAGTAGGTCTGGACTTGCTGAACAAAGTTCATGCGAATATTAATTTAAAAAATAAAATTATCGAATACAACTCTGGTAAAGAAACTATACATTTTGTCCAGGGTCAAGATGTTAGTCATCTTCAGCTCCATACCGAGTCAGTCCCGGGGAGCATAAAAGAATCATTTAATGATATGATAAAACGCGTGTCAGGGATTTTCGCCGACCCGAATGAGAAGTTACCGTACAATACTAATATCGTAGCCACAATCCGTACTACGGATAATGAGCCGACTTACGCAAAGTTCTACCCATACCCACTGGGAGTTGCCAACTTTGTAAAAACAGAAATAGAGGATCTCCTCCAAAATGGTATTATACGACGTTCGCGGTCACCATATAACAATCCCATTTGGGTAGTAGACAAAAAGGGCCTCGACGAACACGGGGTGAAAAAGAAAAGATTAGTAATTGATTTTCGAAAATTAAATGAAAAAACAATAGAGGATTCATACCCCATCCCAAACGTAGGGGTAATATTATCAAATTTGGGTAAAGCCCAGCTTTTCACAACCTTGGACCTTAAGTCCGGGTTTCACCAAATAGAACTCACCGAACGAGACCGTGAGAAAACTGCTTTCTCTGTCTGTAATGGGAAGTACGAGTTCTGCCGCCTTCCATTTGGCCTGAAGAATGCCCCCGGAATTTTTCAGAGGGCAATTGACGACGTTCTTAGGCATCATATTGGCAAGTACTGCTTTGTTTATATTGATGATTTGATAATTTTTTCACAAAATAAAGAAGACCATTTGGAACACGTAAAAGCCATTTTAGCGAGCTTACTTGAAGCAAATATGAGGGTTTCTGTTGAAAAATCGAAATTTTTCAAGACAGAACTCGAATACCTCGGATTTCAAATACAAAAAGGGGGAATAAAGACTTGCCCACAAAAAATCGAAGCAATTCAGAACTTTCCACAGCCAACAACATTGAGAGGCGTCCGGTCCTTCTTAGGAATGGCTGGGTAGTACCGGTGTTTCGTTCGAGACTATGCGAAAATTGCTAAACCTATAACCAATATCCTTAGAGGCGAATTTGGTAAGGTGTCGGCATCCCAATCGAAAAAAATTAAAATTTCATTTGATCAGGACCAATTAAATGCATTTAATAAATTGAAGAATATACTTATATCAGAAGATGTCATGCTAGCCTATCCGGACTTCAAAAAAGCTTTCGACCTTACCACTGATGCTTCCTCACACGCCCTAGGTGCGGTCCTCTCCCAGGAGGGGAGACCAATTACAATGATTTCTAGAACTCTTGACAAATACGAGGAACATTTTGCCACAAATGAGCGAGAACTTCTGGCCATCGTATGGGCCATTAAAACGCTGACGCACTATTTGTATGGTGTTAGGGAACTAAACATTTATACACATCACCAACCCCTAACTTTCGCCGTGTCTGATCGTAGCCCGAATCCAAAAATAAAGCGATGGAAAGCTTTTATTGAAGGATATAATGCCAAACTTCACTTTAAGCCAGGGAAAGATAATTTAGTAGCGGACGCTTTATCACGCCAGTTTATAAACGCCCTAGATTCAGAACCCGAATCAGACGCAGCCACTGTTCATAGCGAGCAATCCCTCACCTACACGGTAGAAACAGTTTCAAAACCAGTAAATGTTTATAGAAACCAATTAATTTTGGAATCCGGCTTGCATCCGAACAAAAGGACATTTGTTATTTTTGGAAATAAATTACGACATTTTCTCACGTTTCCTGATAACGAAAGTTTGTTCAAAATGCTATTAGAGGTAATAAAATCTGACGTGGTAAACGGCATTCACTGCGAACTTCCGCTACTGGCACAAATCCAAAACTGGCTGGTAAGAACGTTCCCGAATACCACATTCCGTCACACCACTAAATTTGTTACAGACATTTTTGATCCCAACGAGCAGTTAGAAATAATTACACAAGAGCATAACAGAGCTCACCGTGCTTCCCAAGAGAATGTAAAACAAATTCTCGAAGATTATTTTTTTCCAAGAATGGAGAAAAAAGCTAAGGAGGTCACATCAAACTGTAAAGTCTGCATTAAATCTAAATATGTCAGGCATCCAGTAAAGCATCCTATAGGAAAAACACCCATTCCAGCTTTCCCCGGTGAAATCCTTCACATTGATATCTTTTCTACTAATGCCACATATTTCCTTACTTGTGTCGACAAACTATCAAAGTTTGCAGTGGTGCAACCAATTCCTTCACGAACCATAATCGATATTAAGCCGCGTATTCTGCTATTGGTCAATATGTTCGCAGGAACAAGAATTATTTTCTGCGACAACGAAAAATCATTAAACTCCAATACAATAAGATCTTGTCTCAGAGACCTTTTCGACATTGAAATTATAAATTCTCCTCCTCTGCATAGTACTTCAAATGGACAGGTGGAGAGATTTCATAGCACTATAGGAGAAATAGCTAGATGTCTTAAATTAGAAAAAGGAATTGAAGATACTACGGACCTAATTTTACTAGCCACAATTGAGTACAATAGAAGCATTCACTCTGTAATTCGCGAAAAACCCTTGGATGTTTTTCATTCGCGGGTAGGTGGGACAGAAGCAAAGGATAAAATAGAAAAGGCTCAAGAATCAATGCTAAGGACTCATAACAAAAACAGGGTAGCAAGAACATTTGCCGTGGGAGAAACAGTGCACATTAAATCAAATAGACGCTTAGGAAATAAACTTACCCCCTTGTATGTGGAGGGCATAGTTCAGGAGGACTTGGGTTCCACAGTAAGGGTTAAGGGTAGAATAGTTCATAAGGATAATCTTCGATAGTCAAATATAATATTTTTAATGTTTTTCTTTGTTTCTGTCCTTCTTATTTTTCTTTAGACTTCTGCTCATACTCGTCATGACCTCGACTTCCACAAACTGTAAGGTTGTGGATTACTCGCACGCAGACTACTTACCGATTACGGACGGTGACGTTGTTTTATGGGACTCGTACGATTACATTAGACACACGACAAACCTGACTGCCTACGCTGAATTGACCCTTGACACTCGCTCAGTACTAAAACTATACCCACAAAGCCACATGACGAAACTAATGAATGCGGACCTGGACCAAATCGACAAGCTCCTTCGAACAGTAATGGGACCGACGAGACACCCACGTAGCCTAAACATCTTGGGAACTGCTCTCAAGGTTGTGGCAGGCACACCTGACTTCGACGATTTTCAAAAAGTAATTATAGATCTAGATAAGCTTAGGGACAATAACAATCGGCAAGTAGCAGTAAATTTAAGATTCCAAGAACAAATTACTGATTTAACCAATACAGTAAATGAAATTTTAAAGATAACAAAACTGGAACGATTAGATACCGGACATCTTTATGAAATTCTCTTGGCTCGAAATAGGGCTATTATTACAGATCTAGATAACATTATCCTATCAATCGCCTTAGCACAATTAGGATTATTAAACCCAATCATTTTTGATAACGCTGAAATTGATTCAATCTTGAAAACCGAGTCTCTCAACAATTTAACCGTAACTGATTTGATATTAGTCTCTAAGTTTAAAGTATTTCACGATAATAATCTCTTTCACTTCCTAGTTAAGTATCCTAGACCTAAGCTTATCTGCAAAAGAAAAATTATATTACCTGTAGCTCATAACAACAAAATGCTATCATTGCGCGACAACGCCGTAGCGGTCTGTGGTAAGGACATCTATTCCTTGGATGGCTGTGCAGGGACAACTATGCGGTTTTGCAGAAAATCGAACACAACGACTTGCGGTCAACAATTAGTAGCCAGCACCACTGCAGAATGTAGAACGACATTTGGCGAACTAGATCCTGTGCAGGAAATTTCAGAGAAGGCAAGCATAAATGAAACGACCTTCGTGAACCGAAATTCCCTTGAGGTAAAGGTAGCAGAAATCCCTTGGGCCACTCGGATAAATATAACCGGACATGATGAAATAATGAGTCTACCTTACTTGCGGCATCGCGCGCTGGTGAATCGCCAGCTGATGGAGCAGCTAAACGATGGATATAAAAAGGGTTTGGCAACGACATCAACAATCCTCATTATAATAATAATTGTCGCTGTGCTGCTTCTCATAATAATTTTATACAAAAAACAAAGACGGCAAGCTGCAATAGCAAGAGTAGTAGGAAACATCACCCACTCGTCAAGAGGAAGGTCCGAGGACGGCCCTTACTTAGAAGGGGAGGAGTTATCACGGGAAGCAACATTGTGTTTTGAATTACCTAAAAACGTTGCGCGTGGCCCGAGTCAGCAAATTCCATGCAACGGGTAACATACAAAGTCTATGAACGGAAACAACAAGTTTAAAGTTACATCCAAAAAGTTGCGCGTGGCCTGAGTCAGCACATATTCGTTCTCACGCCGGCCGGTTCGCAATACCACCTCTGCTACACAACAACAGCGCGGTAGCAGCGGCAGCAACAGATAGCTTGAGGGTAGCTGTTAAGTAAATTTTGTTAGAATAATCAGTATAAATTTTGGTACTCTTCGGGCTGGACGTGCTTCCCTCCCGACGTTGTTGCAAAAACAAGTGAAGTTCTTTTTATTATAATTTATATATTATAATTCGTAAACAATGAATCTGGACGAGAGGAAGTTTTAGTAGTTGCGTACCACATGGGCATGTTTAGGCTTACCGCTTAACATAACGTTCTTTGGGCTAACGCATTTGTTGAAGATAATGAGTTACTTACTTGTATTCTGAAGATTGAAAAAAGGAGACGATTTTCCAACTAACCACCACGCTCCATTTCCATTTAATTACAGATTCATTGTAAGAGTATTATAAAGGTAATCTATAAATTATAAACAAATTAACCAATATTAATTGGTTCCCATTTCCTTTCCATAAATTGACATCGGTGCGAGCGGAAGCTATCTAAATTCCAAACTCGTTCCGAATAATACTCGCCTATTCTAACGGCTCTCACAAAAATCATCACACCACTACCAAAGAACATAAGGAACAGGAACTACTGTCATATTACCAGCGCCTAAAAGTTGATAGTTAATGTATCAAAGAAAATTTGGACACTAGACCTCGGGCTGCTTTTCTTGTGCGTTAAAGAGAAAATATCCCGTATAGTTTTAGGCGCAGTTAATATCTTCGACTAGATGCATTAAATTAATGTGATACACTTCCGGTTGAGCAAGTAGAGAAGACGATCGGCTTTTTCAGTGTTACGCTCCAAAGGTTTTTTTCTGTATAAATTGTGTAAACGAAGATATTGGAACAGTGTGGGGTATTTGGACTAACCCCAGGTAAGCTGCATAGTTGTTTTTTATTCTTTTTCATTGATTTGCTAGTGTTAAAGACTTCTGTGCAAGCAAAAAGGTTTGAAGATTGTTCAGGTGCACCATGTTTTCAAAAGTTAAGGAAGGGGAAAATATTGAGCAAAAAGAAGTGTTGTCTAAAAATAGTTGGTACAAAATAAAAAAACGGATTTGAAAATGATCAATAATTACTTTTAGAAGAAAGTTCTTTGGAAATAGCGAATTCAAATGAAACAAATAGTACAATTACGAAAAATTAAAATGCGGCTTTTTAAAATACAGTTAAATCAGGTGGTCATGCAAGAAGAGAAGATGCCAGAAGATAAACTTTGCTTTTCCCAGCAAACCATAAGGTCAACGCATGTGATACCTCTCATAATGCGTTTGAAAGGATAAAAAAATAATGTTTGGGAAAAAGAATCAAATAATCCGCTGTTGTTGGAGGAGTCAAACAACTTGTTCTTACAACATCTTAAAATTTTGGTTTCTATAAACGTTAATGCAGATAACACTACCAAGTCCGTCAGTAACAGGATATAGTGCCATCTTTTAGAGAATACGAGCTCAACTTAATTCTTAAAATAAAAAAAAATTAATGGCGGGTGGGCATGACAGACCCACCTATAATAAGATTCGCGCATTACCTCATGTAGCAAAAACAATACTCCTTATAATAATAATAATAATAATCCCAACGGTTTTTGCCCTCGATTGTTTCATTTTTTTTTGGCTTACCGAGTCAGTTCAGCTACAGAATAAAAGTTCATCAGCTTATTTTAAATCAAAATTGTTTTGGATATTAAAATTGTTTTTGAATTGACTCTATCCGGTCAGAATGAAATTGATAGTGCGGGTTCCAAACGATGGAACCATATTCTAGTATTGGCCTCACTAACGATGTGAAAAGAGCCTTCGTAATGTCGGGGTCACTGAATTCTTTTGACCATCGTTTTACAAACGCAAAAACACCCTTAGCTTTGTTGATTGTACCATTGATATGAAGATTGAAGTTAAGTTTTGGGTTCTATGTGATACCTAGGCCAACAAAGTTAAATACTTGTTCAAGGTTATAGTTACTTATGTCATAAGAAGCTGGTTGAACCGCCTTGCGAGAAAAGCACATTACTTTAAATTTTTAAGGTTTAGTGGCATACCATTTACTTCACACCAATTAGACATGCTATTTAAGTCCGCTTGTAGTAAATACCTTTCATCAACAGTGTTAAATGATCTAAAAAGCTTTACGTCATCCGCATACAACAAAATTTTTGAATATTTCACAACAGAAGAAATATCGTTTATAAAAAGTAAGAACAGAATCGGACCAAGGTGACTTCCTTGTGGAACCCCTGATGATTCATGAATAACGTTCGAAGAAGTATTTTTAAAAAGGATTCGTTGTGTTCTGTCGTGCAAATAAGAAGATATCCAACGAAGAAGATTAGGTTGAAAACCAAGGAGATAGAGTTTATGGACAAGTAAGGAGTGATTTACTTTATCGAATGCTTTACTAAAATCGGTGTATATAACATCGGTATGCATAATTTCTCTAAATCCGTTTGATACATGAGTAGTAAACTCAAGTAAGGTTGTAATAGTCGATTTTCCTTTAGAGAACCCATGTTGCGTGCTAGAAATAGCAGAAGATATGGAATATGTTAAACGGTCAACAACAATAGCTTCAAATAATTTTGGAATAGCAGAAAGCTTTGCTCTGCCCCGATAATTTTCTATAGAGGACCTACTTCCAATTTTGTGTAGGGGTAAAATGAACGATTCCTTCCAATCCAATGGGGAAACTCCAAATTTAAAAGATAAGTTAAATAAATTCGTTAATATTTCAAAGAGATATTCAGCACATTTTTTAGGGAAGTAAGTCGGGATCAAATCGGGGCCGGACTTATAAGATTCCTTGAGGGTACTTAAGTAATGAAACACTTCTTCGGGATATAAAGCAGGAATGGTAGCGGTGGTCATCGGACAGAGTTTATATCATTTTAAAATATTATCGTTAAAGCAATTATCATAATAAATTTCATTACGTTTTTAACCGAAACGAAATGCTGGCGTTAACGTTAAGAAAAACGTTAAGAAAAACGCTGGAGATTCACTCGTCGCAAACAGAAGCGCTGCATACTTTTAGGCACATTAAAATTAACGAAAACGGAAATTTTATAACGTTGCAACATTAACGATTTGATTTCGTTTTGATAGATAGATAGATAAATAAAAGAGGATTGCACTGCGACCAATTGGTCTATTGTGCCCTCAGTAACGTACAACACATCCAATAGTCCAAGAGCATCTATGAATTTCAAGATGGATCCCGGTGACAGGGAGTGTATGTACTCCTCCTTAGGCCACATCTGACCTAGCCATCTCTCCCTTCGTCGAGCCACAGCATCGCACTCGCAGGTGTGTGGGGGTCTCCTTTGTCCTGTCGCAGAAGCGACACAGGTCGCTCGACCAGACACCTAGTTTATGCAGATGACCCCTCAATCTGAAGTGACCTTTGAGGATGCCTGTGAGGATTCTAAGTTTTGCTTTTGGGAGGTCTATCAGTATCTTATATCGTTTGTTACTGTACCCCCCCAATAGTTTCTTTGCCTGTAGCAGGCCCAGGGTCTCTTCCCATTGCTGAGTCCTGAGCTGTCTAGTTTCCTTTCTGAGCGCCTCCTTTATAGTGCTTGGTCCTATTGGAAAGAAAGGCTCTGGTCCTATGGGATTCGAGCTAGCCGCCAACCTGGCCAGGTCATCTGCCATCTCATTTCCCTCGATCCCTGCGTGACCTGGAACCCATGAAAGACTTATGGTATTCCTTTTTGCCAGATCATTTAGTCTATTTATGCACTCCAAGACCATTGAGGATTTTACCTCGAATGACGTAAGGGCTTTGAGCGCTGCCTGGCTGTCGCTTAGGATGAGTATTCTCTCTCCGCGATAGTTCCTTTGCAGATTTAATTCGGCACAAACGCTGATCGCATATACATATCTCCGCCTGGAAGATGCTGGGAAAGGCGCCCATGGGTATCGAGAGTTTAGCTCTGGGACCATAGACGCCTGCCCCAATACCATCCACGGTCTTGGAGCCATCAGTATACCACTGCAATGTACTTCGCCGAACCCAGCTCCTCAAAAGAGAGGGGTTCCACGACATTTTGTCTGTAATGTCACTAATTCTGAAGTGTCTTTCAAACACTATTTCTTTATTTATGTCATCCCTGGGAAAAAGGGCTAGTGGGAGCTGGCAGCCCAACTTCTCCCTATTTTTGGACGATAGTACCTTGAATTTGCCATAGCCTTCTCTCGCAAAGCTCAGCTTCGTGCGTTTTGCTGCCTGTACTACGTGTGTATGGAGTGGCTCGAGATCCAGGATCACTTCTAGCGCAGCCGTCGGACATGTGCGCATTGCCCCCGTAATGCAGACACATTCCAGGCGTTGCAGTTTGGCAAGAGATTGCCTTACCGTAGCTAGGTTGGTCCTTGAGCCCCAAGCAACTGCTCCGTACGTAACTATTGGTCTGACTATCATGGTGTACATCCATCTCAAAATCTTCGGGGTGCATCCCCAGGATTTACCAGCCAGCCTCTTGCACACCATGAGTGCCCTCGTAGCTTTGGGGATGGTCGCGTCTACATGGCTTTTCCACAGAAGCTTAGAGTCCATGATTAGGCCCAGGTACTTAGCTTCTGTGGCAATTACAGCCGGGACCCCCTCCATAGCTATGCTCCTCATGCCTTGCACTTTCCTTCTCCTTGTAAAGGGCACAATGACTGTCTTAGAGGGGTTGATATTAAGCCCCGCGACAGTACACCATCTTCTTGCTAGCTGAAGTCCTCTCTGAATAATGTCACAGAGAGTGCTAGGGAACTTCCCTCTCGCAATGATCACAATGTCATCCGCATACCCCTGGCAGCGAATGCCATTTTCTGTGAAGATCTGCAAGAGTTCGTCTACGACAAGGCTCCACAATAAGGGGGACAAGACCCCTCCTTGCGGACAGCCCTTGACCGTTTTAATCTGCTCCACACTGTTGCCAGTATGTGTTTCCGCAATTCTGGTATGCAGCAACTCAGCTATCCATTTCCGAATAGTGGGCTGCACACCTCGTCCTGCCAGCGCTCGATCGACACTTGAGTGAGTTGTATTATCGAAGGCACCCTCAATGTCGAGGAAGGCGCAGAGCACCATTTCTCCACATTCAAAGGCCTCCCGAATCACCTCAGTCAGAGCGAAGAGCGCAGTATCCGTTGATCTGCCAGCCCTATAGGCATGCTGATCAAAATGCAAAGGCTGTCGCTTGAGAGCGTTACGCCTGATTTCATTGTCAATAATCTTCTCCATGGCCTTAAGCATGAAAGGAGTAAGGCTTATGGGCCTGAAGGATTTTGCAAGCGAGTAGTCTCGTCTACCTACTTTTGGTATAAAGATAACTCGAGCTCTATGCCATACCTCCGGAAGGTATGCCAGCGCTAAGCTGTCCCTCATGATTTTTACTAGGTGAGGAGTTAGTAGCGTCCCGCCCTGTTGTAGCATCACAGGACTAATGCCGTCCACTCCCGGGGCCTTGTACCTCTGAAACGTCCCCAGAGCCCAACTGACTGTTCGCCAGTTAACAAGTTTCCTGGCTACTTTCCAGTCAGTCGGGGTCGGGCTGAGGGCCCGAAGACCAGGATTCCGCGACACCTGCACCGCACCCGGGAAGTGAGCCTCCAACAGAGCACGCTACCTCTCTCTCTCGTTGCTTGTATAAGTACCATCAGGTAGCCTAATTGCCAACCTGGATTCTGTGTTTTCCTTTGCCAGGACCCTATGGAGTCTGGCAGCTGCAGGGACTGCAGTAACGTTTTCGCAGAAGCTTCTGGAGCTGCCACGTTTTGCTTTCCTTATTTCCTTGCTATATTTTGTTAGACTAGCTGCATACTGGGCCCACTGCCCTGTGCGCTTTGCTCCATTGAACAGCTTTCGCACTTCTTTCCTGAGCTTGGTGAGTTCCCGAGACCACCACACCGGCTGGGTTCTGTCCCTTGGCCTACTCTCAGGGCAGCTCGAGTTAAAGGCATCTATAATGACACTGTTAAGCCCTTTAACTCTGTCGTCTAACTCCATATAACCTCCCCTGTTGTGTCCAGATTTTACTTTTGGTAAGTTGGAAGTTTCTTTATAGTTCGCCCAGTTTGCCCTTCTGGGGTTCCCGCTCGGGTAGCCTGTTTGAACACTTGCCTTCAGCTCGAATCGGATGATCCGACAAGGACGGCTCCGATGAGACCCGCCATCGAGAGATCAGAGGGCTAGCCAGTTCATTGCTGAGGGTAATGTCCAAAACTTCCTGTCGAACCCTGGTTACAAATGTCGGTGTATTTCCGACATTGCTTATACTAAGGTCAACGCTACTGATATATTCTAAAAGACACTCACCCCTAAGGTTTGTATCGGTGCTGCCCCACTCCAGGTTGTGGGCGTTTGCGTCGCAGCCTAGGACAAGTGGGAGCCTTTTCCTCCGACAGTGGTCTACTAGCTGCTGTACCTCACGGGGCGGCACACTGGCACTGTCCCCCGGAAAATAGGCGGAGGCGAGGACAACCTCGGTCTCCCGGCTGTCTACCATCAGGGTCGCCTGCACTGCCACCAGATCTCTTGTTAAAAACTCTGTAATGCAAAAGTGGTTAATACCTGATCTCAGCACTACACATGCTCCTGGCCTCTCACAGGAGAGGTCCCATATTACCTTATTCATGTTTTGATTTAGGCCCCTTATGGTGTCAAGGTTTGGTGGATTTGCGATGCCACAAATGCATATCCACTGCATGGACAAATATATACTGGCCAAGCAGAAACTGGTAGGGAAACGAACCAAGGCGAACGAGTGGTGAAGGATTTGTCTGCCAAATACCAAGGAAGTGGCCGAAACATTACAATGGACAATTTGTTTACGACCTTGCCAGTTGCAGAACTGCTTCTCACCTGGAAACTCACGATCGTTGGAACTTTGCGCAAAAACAAATCATATATTCCTCAAGAAATGAAGCAGAACAAAAACAGGAAAATTGGTTCAACGACATTTGGCTTCAAAAATAATGTGACAATGTGCTCTTATGTTCCCAAAAAAAATAAAGCAGTAATTTTGCTTTCGACCATGCATAATGATGCTGAAATAGCTGACAGTGGGAAACCTGAAATAATTGAATATTATAATCGTACCAAAGGTGGTGTTGATCGAATGGACCAAATGTTTGCGGAATATCCAACACAAAGACAAACAAAACGATGGCCACTAGCGATGTTCTTCAACATGTTAGACATTACAGCTCTTGCAGCCTACATTGTCTACGATTTGAATAACCCTATGTTGCCTTGCAAAAACTAAGTCAATGGTTGTGTTATCAATAGTTGTGGGAGCATCATTTCGAATATAATCCACATTGAACGTATCGCTCATAAATTTCGCCAATCTAGTATTTGAAGTGATTTCTGTGTTAAAATCACCACCAATAAACAGTAGTTGGCAGCGCTTTCTCTGCCTTTACTCTACTTAAATTTTCCCGCCTAAAATTATGCAATAAAATGAACGTCTATTCACTGTGCAGCACTGTGTTACCCACCACTACTACACACTCAACCAAACACCACACACATATTTGTTTGGATGTGTTTATAAAATATTCATTTGAGAAATTTAAATATTAGGAAGATATCAACCAATATGAAATGTATGTCAAACGAAAGCTAACATCTTCATTTGACTACAAAAAAAATTTTAAAAAAATGTATCGCGCCGTTTCCTTATAATTAAAGAAATAGAGATTACAACAATAACAATCTGACATGGGTGCCCATACCGTAAGGTAAGACGTATTCTACGCCAAAAATGTTTTTTTTTGATTATTATGAGGATTTTTACTATTGGGGTACAAACGTATCCCGGCTGTGTAGCTGTAGCTCCTGAACCAATGGTCCAAATTTTGAATTTGAACTCAAAACTAAATAATCTTCCTAGATCCGAAGTTAGCGGTATAGAGGTATAGCGGTTCAAAAGTTACAACACTTCAAAGTTGAAAGTGGATACATTTGTACCCGGGTGTGTGTTCTAGGGTTAAACCGTCTGCTTTTATTGATCGAGAGCTTGCAACGGAGCTTTCGTCTATTAGAAATAAGTCTTCTGCAACAGATGGCGTACCGCAGGAAAAACGCTGAGTTTCAGTGTTTTGCTTAAATACAAATAAAAAAACATTAAAAATATATTATAAATTATTTTAAATTTATTGCCTTAGCTCACCACGTTTACTAGCTAGAGCACCATTTTTTTAAAATGATTTTTTGCCGAATTTATTTTCTCATTTGACAACACACGCTTAAATCTGGGGTCTAAAAACAAGGCTGCATACATAGTGTCACATTCAAGCAACTTCGTTTTCCTTTTTTCGATGTGACCCAGAAGTTGTCTGGTCATCTCAGTAATGAAGCCTTTTAGAGTAAAAAAAGCTCTAGCCAATTTTTATAAAAATCTCCGAACAATAAATTAGATTTTTTTAGTTTCAGCGTCAGAGTATTTACTGGTTGTAAAGTCTGTATAATTTTTTATAGTTCCGCCCTCTCATGTGTTTGGAGTTGCTCATATAATGGCAAATGTTCACAGCAAAATTCTTTTAAGTCTAAAAGTCGCTTAATCATATTATAACTGGAGCTCCAACGTGTTGGTACGCCCATTATTGGTTTGAGGTTTTGGCTACTTTTTATACTATGTCTGGAATAGAATGAAACATTTTACAAAAACACAGTTTGTACATGCAAATGCAAAGTTTAAGGAAATAACTTACCGATATGCAGGTGTTCTCAAATATTTTACACAGTTCCGTGACCTATTCACTACATTGGAATTTAAGTTACATAAAAAGTCTTTAACAGTTAACTGCAATGTGTGGGCAGCACATTTAATAGAAATAATATTTTCGAATCTTACATTCCACACAATACTTCCGTAATTGTCTTCACTTTCACTGTCACTTTATTCGTCATCACTATGCAATGATAACAGCTCCACCGCTTTCACCATATTTATGCCGTTATCAGTGATTACTGCATAAACTTGCGCCTTATCTATAATGAAACTTCAAAACATTTTCAATTTTAGTAGTTAAATATTGCGCAGTACGTTCCTGCTTCAATTCAAGCATGGCTAGTGTGAATATTTCAAGTATATTGGATGTGATTATTTGCACATTTATGCCCAAAATAGCCCGATCATGGCGAGTAGCTGTATCCATTTTTATGCAAAGTATTTTATTTTTTGTAAAATTTTTTATGTTATTTTTTAAGCTATCACACTGATCTTTCAAATGTTGTAAAATATTTCTAGAGTTTATTTTTGAAATATGTAGACTATCAAATATTGGTTTTGTTAATATATTAAATGGCTCACTATCAAAATGTGACAAGGGCACTGATTGTTTAGTTAACAAACTGATAAAAGAATTAAGAATTTTATAATTTTTGCATGCTTCACTGCTTTCTATTTTAGCCCTTTTGTCATCACATATGTATATCACTATGGTCCGTTTGTAAATGTCTTTTCATATTAGTTAAACATAGCGCAACTTCTCCCTCGCGATTGAATGCTATCATGTAATATGCAATATGAATTGAAATTAGCAAATTGAAAACAACTTTTCAAGTGAGCGCTACTCACTGCACTTGTCACTGCACTTATTTACTGGAACCACTCACCACTTTTTACACCACTTTTTATTTAAAATAAAAGGAAATGAAATTTGGATTTAAATTTACAAAGTTTATTAAATTAAAAATTATGATCGGGGGGGCACGTCCGTTCGCTTTGATGTTTCGCAAAATGGGTTTTTGTATTTAGTTGAATGTTGTTTTTGTTTTGTTTTTTTCGCGCCCGAATGTTGTTTTTGTTTTGTCTACTTAGATTTATTTTGCACAGTTTAAATATTTTCTGATTTTCTTTCTTTACAGGCTTTATTTCACTTTTATTTTTTTTTTTTTTTGTTTAGGTGCCTGTCTTTTTGGCGTGTTTTGAAATGTATGTGTACTAAAGTATTTTTGCGTCGGCGAGCAACCGCGTTGGCAAGCTGCTCATTTAGCCATCCCGGCCCCCTAGGCGAACTTTCAGCCTAGTAAGCGTTGCAGCTGTTGGAGCGTCGCTACGACGCTACTGAGCCCGGTTGGGCGATGATTGTGATGCCAGGTGGCACGAACGCTATTTATTGGTTGGCGCCTGTTGCTGTGGTGGTGCGCGATTAGTTGCCGTCGGTGTCGTGAAGTGGTACGTGGTTGCGGTCCTTGCCGCACGTTGTAGCGCGGGGTCGTGCGCTCTGGTGCCACACGCTGTTGTTGTTGTCTGGTGCGGTGGGGCAACTACTTGCATTTCAGTGTCCATGTTACTCTATGGGAGAAGAGAGAACGTTAGTGCTAAAAATTACATGCAGTTTTTTGGAAGTGGGTATCAGAGTGCGGAGTTCGTGGTTTCTTTCTGGCCAACCGTTTAATTGTTATGCTGTGGGTTATATTTGATTTTAGCGGTGAATTATCGAAATGTGCGGTATCGATATTACTAGCATTATGTAGGAAACATAGTTTAACGAGCGGTCGAGTAAGTTTGCCGTTTTGGGTACGTAGGTCAACTACTCTTATATGACCGTCAGAGCCGAGATGTACATTTTCTATGCGACCGAGTCGCCATTCGGTAGGGGGGAGGCGTTCGTCATGAATTAGGACGCGTTCTCCAATTTTTGGGGCTTCTTGAGCATTTTTTCACCGATATCTTTTAAGGAGGTCTTTAAGATATTCTTCCTTCCATCGACGACTGAATTCATGATGGCGAATTATAATTCGTTCCCATCTATTTATTAGTGACAGAGACTGCATTTCGGGGGCTCGGGGATGGCCAGAAGTTGCGCGCCTCTGAGGAAATGCCCAGGAGTGAAGGGTGTGAAATCGGAGGGATCTTGCGAGAGTGTAGAGATGGACCGTGAGTTTAGAACGGCTTCGATTCCAGCTAATAATGTTGTAAATTCCTCGAACGTGAATTTATGATTGCCAGCAATTTTCTTGAAATGAGTTTTAAAACTCTTTACGGCGGATTCCCATAATCCGCCCATATGGGGTGCGCTTGGAGGGATGTATTGCCAATCAATGCCTTGGGGTGCATATTTTTTAATGATTTCAGGCGAGACTTCCTTTATAAATTGAATAAATGTTTTTTCGGTTGCTCTTTGGGCTCTACAAAGGTTTTACCATTGTCGCTCATTATTTAAGAAGAAAATCCGCGCCGTCCGACAAAGCGTGCAAATGCCGCAAGGAAAGCCGCCGTCGCCAGATCGGAACACAACTCAAGATGTACCGCCCTTGTCGTAAAGCATAAAAAGACGGCTCCATAACCCTTCGTAAGAGTGGAGGACCTTAACATAGAGGCCTTTATCTGGAAAGGTCACGCAAAGTCAACACCTGTAATTGTAAAGGGCAGAGTGAAATTGCAGCGTTCGGGTGGTAGTGCTGCCATGATCTGCGTACGCATTTTTTGGTTATGTAGAGTGCAGACTTTACACATGAAAATACATTTCTTTATCTGTGGCTTGAGTCTTGGGATGTAAAACTCTTGTCGGACCATTTGTTGCATAAGTCGATGCTCGGCATGAAGCATTAATACAAATGTGCAAAAAATTAAAATATATTGCGGAGAAAGGGGATTTTTCAGGTATAATTAGGGGGTACCTTTCATTGTAGCTCAAACTGGAGTTTGCTAGGCGCCCATTGGCACGAAGTAATCCTTTCGAGTCTAAAAAGGGGTTGAGTACTAAGAGTGGACTCTTTTTATCAATTGGCTTTGATTCTCTTAGCATCAATATTTCACGACTGTCATAACGCGTTTGAGTGGAAGCAATGAGGGAGACTTTTGCGTGTTGTAGGTCTTGATGCGTTAGTGCAATACTTGCTGAGTTAGCCGTTCCTTTTATTTTGTTCTTCAGGCGGTTTATGAACTGGAACATATAGGCTATTACTCTGAGGGCTCGGGGGAATGATGAAAATCGCTCTAGGATGTCATAATCATTTAATATTGTATGAAAGGTTTCAATTCTCCGACTTTCTGGAGGTATTATAAAGCAAAAATTCGGGGGATTCTGAAAGCCAGCTGGGGCCATTCCACCAGAGTGTGGAGGAGGCTAGGTGCAGGGGTTTGCAACCACTTGTGCCCAGATAAGCTAAGTTATCGCCACTGGCTATTGTCGGTAGTTCTAAAAACTGAGGTGTTTTTGTTTCTTTTAGCGGGGATTTATCAAGTGCCATTAAGCAGCAAAATTAAAATACAAATTATTAATTTTTTGTATAGCTGATTTTTTGTTTTTTGTATACCAAAGTATTTTATGTGATTTAGTACCGCCGCGCTTTATGTAATATATTACTGTGTTAATATACTACTTTTCTTCGTTGCTTTTATTTTTCTCGCAACTATAGTTTCTATTAGTTTTATTTTATATCAAATAATTTTAAGTTTTAGCACTTTATTTTTCCGCAATTTGTAAATTTTATTTTTATATATATACGTGTATGTGGTGGAGGGTATAACTAATTATAAATAAGTATTTTCAATATATGTATATGTTTGTTGTTGCGTATATAAGTATATGCTTATATGTTAGCGCTAACGAAGGTAGCGAGAATGCAGTAATGCAGAAAACTTGCTAGCAAGGAGCATGATGCAATAATTAAAGGTGTTGTACGTTGGCAACTTCTCGCTCTAAATCGGCCATATTACACGCCCTTAGAAACAATGTTTACTTATTGTAAAAATTTTGTTTCGAAATTTGATAAAAATCTTTAAATAGTAATAAAAAGTTAAGGTTTTTAGACGAAACAATAGGTAGTCATCATTGTTGGTTTTGGCATTTTGTGACAAATCGTATTTGTTGACAATTATTTTTCTTATCACGAGAATTTGGGTAAGTTTTTGTAAAAAAATTCTATATTTTAAAAAAATAAGCAATATTTTTCTATATAGTAAAGAGACAGTACTCGGACTTGCAAAACAGAAGTCAGCAGCTGAAGTAGTTCATATTTTGCGACCCAGATCTCGTCCAGGTAAGTGGAAAGCAACTATTTCTTACCAATAAGTTTTAAAAAACTAGTATTTTTAGATTTCAATAGGTCTTTCTTGCTTTCCTGCACAACTGCCGTTCGACCTTTGTGTTTTTTTTTTGGATAACTTTACCAAAGTGCCGCGTTGTCCAATCTACCTTCAAAAGTAAGTTAACTTTTGCATAAAATTTATGGTGTGGCATTAATAAACCTAATACACATATGTTATTTCAGATTTTTACACGGTACGTATGTATGTACATACATATGAATCTGATCACGCTTGTAAGTATATAAGGAGTTAGTTTTTAGCGAATTTCTTTCATTTTCAAACTCTGTCTTTGATTCAATTATCGCCGATATTGAATTTTCTTTTTTAGCGTTAATATCATCAAGCAACTGCGATCCTTCGAACCTTCCTGCGCAAGTGGCTGTTTTCACATTTTATTGTCTACTCGTCAGTTCCTGTGGGTAAGTCTGCACACGTAAAAAACGTCCTAGACATTTAAATGTCAATCCACAACAGATTTGAGTACTTTTTTTAAATATATGTATGTGCCTGAGTCACTTGCCGCATCTGTTAATGTGTCCATAGCTTTTGGAGTTGTCTAGGTCACAACGTGCCCGATTATTTAATTGTAAAAGTGTAAAAACAAATTTCATAGATTTACAATTTTATTGAGCTCAAGGCCAGTTTATGGAAGATTTTTGTGAAAAATCAACAACAGTTTTTAATAGTAGAAGTTATAGTACTATTTCGGAAATCACCACATTTCCTCATCAGACTTCTTTTTATTAAATTAATTAAATTTAATTTTTTATAACCACCTGTTGTTGTTTTTTCACAAAAATCTTCCATAAACTGGCCTTGAGCTCAATAAAATTGTAAAATAGATTTACAAATGCAAAAAGTTGCAAGTAACTGACCAAATTAAAAAGTGAAAAGATCGCAAGTGAACTAAATTTTAAAAATCAGTGATAATACATAGCCACTTTGATGCTGCACTTTACTATAATACAATTGAATAAGCGACAAAACTACATACCTTTAAATAGCCATATTTATTTAAGATCGATTTTTAATTTAATTATAAACTGTATTAAATTTAAACGTTATTTTTAATAAAATGTTCATTGCAAAGTGGAGATGAGGACAATATATTTCAAACAAAGTTATTCATAGGATAAAAGACTATTAAAATTACAAGTAAAATGTTACGACAATGAACTACTATAAATCAAATTAAACAATAAAATAAGTCTTAAGTTTCCCAGCCCACTATAATAAAGGAACACTAGTATATGTACAACAAAAGAAGATTTTGTGATAAGGCATTGTCATAACGCTTTTTATTAACCATTATTTTCATTTAAAATATATTTATATAAAGCATAAGCAGTTAGATTAAATATCTTAATAAATGTTGATTTTTTAGCAAAAAGAATATGTCAAAAGCGAGTTGTTTCTTATGTCATAAGACATGGGCGAAGGAAGGGATAAAATTATTTCATGTACCTAAATGCAATTTAAAAAGAAAAAAGTGGGCGGCCTCTTGCAATGTGGAATTAACACCATGGGCAAAAATATGCGGTCTTCATTTTTCTGCTGCAGACTTCATATCTGGCTCGGGTGGAAAACGAGTCAAGTTAAGTGGCGATGCTATTCCCATGGTAGTTGAAACCTTCACTTCTTCGGAAGTTTCGGAATATTCTTCGAAATTCGTGGATGCATCAACACAGACTCAGTAAATTTGCAATGCATTTTAAAATCATAATTTTCATTTTGCGACGCATAATAAACGTATATAATTAGATTTGACGCAGATGGCCGAGTAGCTCTACTAGAGGCAGAGATAGCGGCGTTAAAAACGCACATTGGTGAAATGAAGAACCTTAGACTAAACCTGCAAGCGATTTTCACAGAAGGACAGTTACGGAAGATCGAAAATCCATCTAAAACCTTCCATTGGTCATGGAAGGATATGTCGGCAGCCATAGCTTTGCAATCATCTGGACCAAGAGCGTATACACATTTACTAAAGAAGGGATTTCCACTTCCATGTCAGTCTTCCGTAGCGAAATGGTGCCAAAAACTCAAGTTTGAAGATGGAATTTTAAAGTTTTCTTTAAGCGTAATGCATAGCGCAAGCGATATGTCCGTAGTAGACAAACTTTGTGTGCTCTCTTTTGATGAAATGAGAGTAGAATCTGCTTACGAGTACGACTCACTCACAGACTCCGTCCGAGAACCAAGCAAATATGTGCAAGTAGTAATTGCTAGGGGACTCAAGCGTTCCTGGAAACAACCAGTATTTTGCGCATATGACTGCAAGATGTCGAAACCTATTTTGTTTAATATTATTGAAAATCTACACGAAGTAGGCTATTCTGTCGTTGGAGTCGTATCGGATATGGGGGCGGGGAATCAAGCCCTATGGAGGGAGCTCTTGCATATGACTGCAAGATGTCGAAACCTATTTTGTTTAATATTATTGAAAATCTACACGAAGTAGGCTATTCTGTCGTTGGAGTCGTATCGGATATGGGGGCGGGGAATCAAGCCCTATGGAGGGAGCTTAACGTTTCTGTTGGTAAATAAATATTTTATTACAATTCTTTTGATTTATATCTAATAATTTTTTAATACCTCTTTAAGAACAAACTTGGTTTTCCCATCCTTCCAATGATGGAAAAGTTTTTATATTTGCCGATACGCCTCATTTACTAAAGCTTTTGCGAAATCATTTTCTTGATGCTGGGCTTGTGTTTAAAGGCAATCTTATATTACCGTGCAGTATTTCACAATTAATAACCCACACAGCGGCCTCCGATGTTTCAATATCACACAAATTGTCCAATGCGCATCTAACAGTACACCATGCGGGACGTCAAAAAGTAAAACTTGCTGCACAAATCTTTTCGCATAGTACGGCTAGCGCTATACGCCGTTGTTTTACTTTCGGGTTGGACACTCATAAGGCGTGTGAAACAGCTGACTTTATTGATATCGTAAACGACTGGTTCGACTTGCTTAATACAAAATTTTCTACGTTCCAATCGTTTCCATTGAAAAAACCTTTCGGAATGAGTTTGGCTCAGCAGTTGGAAATTATTTCAAAAATGGACGAATGCATGGAACAAACGCGTGTTTGGGGAAGAAATTCTTTGTTGCCTTTCCAAGGAGGTATACTTTTATCAAACCAATCGCTAAAAGGTTTACATCGGTATGTCCGGGAAACTTATGGCTTGCAATACATCCTAACATACCGATTAAACCAAGATATTGTGGAAAATTTTTTCGGTGCTATGCGTGCAAAAGGAGGTCTACATGACAACCCAACCCCAATGCAATTTAAATATAGGTTGCGAAAATATTTACTAGGTAAATTTAAGTATATACCAATATATGCATCTAAATTAGACTGGATCGTGAAAATGTAAGTAATAGCTCCATTATGTAAATATAATTCAGAATCATACAAGTTTTCAATGTCATGTCCTTAAAAGCTTATGGGCTAGAGGGTATTATAAAATCACTATGATCTATTCTAATTTAGCCATATTCATATTTTTACATATGTATGTACATACCTACTCGTATAAATATAGTTTATGTTGATATAGATACATATGTATGTATGTATGTATATGCATATACATGAATATACATATATACTCGTCTTAAGATATGTTACTAATATTAATATATGTACCATCGACTTTATTAATTATTTTAAATTATAAAAGCGCGTAATACCGAAGCCCTTGCTGCACGTGGAAATGTAGAAGCTGATGAGACAGAGTGGCTAGACTTTGACACCTTCGATAGGCAAAATAGCTTATTGGTCGAAGACGAGGGCATAGTCAGCGAAGATAATTTATTTGAAACAAATGTGGCAGATTTGGGAGATTTGCACGAAGACGCTTTGGAGTATTTTGCGGGTTACATAATACGTAAGCTTGGCCTAAAAGAGCACGTTAACCAAGATCCATCTTTTACCTGGGTGGACCAAATATCGCGAGGTGCACTTTTCAAACCCTCAAGAGAATTTTTAAACAAAATTAAGGAGTTGGAGAATATTTTTTATAAATTTAACGGCACATTGCTTCAGACTAGACCAAGCTTTCTTGCTAGCTTATTAAGGATGAGTGAAGCCAGCGATCTCAGTAGTAATATAAAAAATCTTTTTTTCAAGGCCAGAATGCATTTTCGCATTAAGGCACTAAACAAAAAATTAAGACATTAACGTAGCGTATCGCTCCTTCTTTTTAACATACTTTTACTTTCATATACTTTACATACTTCTAATATAAATACTTTTTATTATGACCGTTACACTCTCACAACGTGGGTTCATCGCCCCTCGGCGCTTCCTAAAATCGCAACAACATTTACGATCATATCTTCCGCAATTATCTCTCTAATTATTTTTATGAAGTAGATAATTATTTCTCTCATATAACTATTTATACTTTTTTTATTCTTTTTCATGCATAATTACTTTTAATCTTAAAATCGTTACATATTAAACTAATGTAAAAACTGAATACAAAAATATTGTTAAGAAAATATATTAATATATTTGCACTGTAGCGATATATATTTTTTTATGTTTTAGCATGTTTATAACGTATCTTTTTTGTAATACATAATTACAAAGCGTTAAATTAACAAAAAAAAAACATTGAAATATAAAGCAACAAGTTATTTTCACTTAACTTATGAGATTTAATTCTTTAATTCTTCAATACTTGGAAAACTTAAAATTTGGGATAACAGTTTTCAATTGTAATTTTAAAATTTAAAATGCTTACTAAATTATATATTTGGCTACAATCTCAGAACATTGAGTTAAACTTCCTTCAGCATGGTATCCATGTTATTTACTACTACTGATTTCGAAACATTAAAAAAGATTTGCCTTAAACCGATTAAATTAAAATCATTGTAGGTATAGTTTGCATTAATACGAGTATATAATTAGTACTATTTCCCAAGAATGGCCTCCTTTTCTTCCCGTTTTTCTAATACTTCATAAATACAACATTGAGCTAAGGGCGTTCAAACGGGCGTCACAACGTACATCACCTTTCATTATTGCATTATGTGCATGCATATGCTTACATGAACGCGTATCGACTAATTGACTTTTCGTCATTCTATTCAAAATTGTTCGTTAAAATAGAGTTGCATTTTGAGTCAGTAGTTTGGTAGGGCACTATATAGGGTGGCGCTGACAAGTATTTTTATTTTTATTGCATGTTTTTCAATTTAAGGTTGGGTTTCGCAAATCTGTTTAGTTATGAATCCAAATTTAATTTACTCAATACACGCTATTGTAAGGGCACAATAAAGCAGGGGGAGGAAATATGATGATGTGGACCTGCGTTTTAGCAAGATGGGTTGGCCCATTCGTAGAAAAACATACAGAAATGGATCGTTTTGTATACAGAGACATTTTATGTAATCATTTGATTCCATACGCCGAATGGGAAGTGCAACTTCGATGGGGGTATCAACATGATGACGACCCGAAACACTCCTCAAAATTGGGTAAAGAATGGTTATCTTCTAATGGAGTTAAGGCCTTGAATTGGCCACCTCAATCTGAAGACCTGCACCCGAATTCCGCTGTCGCTAAAACTCCATCGCCAAAAAAAGCTAAATGAATTTTAAAAACTTTTAACGATTTTCGCGATTCTATCATAAAAAAGCGACTCTGAAAATCTCCAAAAATTTCCATTTTTAGTTAACTTTTCGCAGATTTTAGCGATGAACAAAATGAACCCGGATAATATGAGTGAACAGTTTTTGACAGCTCAAAAAGCTAAAATTGCGATTCCGGTGTATTTTTCATCGCTAATAATCTCTATCTTTCGTTTAAAAGGCTGATAATTTGGCGACGAAAAAAAGTTGGTGCTAAAATAAAATTAACAAAATATAGGTGATATTTACAATGCAGTTTGTTCAAAATACTCATTTAAATTTAAAATAAATTGTAATTAATAGGAAAAATGGAAAACGGCAAAAGTAAACGAGTGACAAACGAGCAGAAATATATGCTCGTTCAATATTTGGAGGAAAACAGGGAATTTGCTCACTACAGGTATGGAAAACATGTCATCGTAAATGATATCGTTAAAGTTTTTTTTAAGATACACAAATGACACTGGTTGTAAAAGTTTCCTGGAGCAGTGGAACCACCTTGCCCAGAAATTAATTGCGTGCGGAGGAGCTGTTAAAGATGGTGAAGGATGGAAAAAAGCGTGGATTAATATGAGGTAAATAATTTTGAGAATCTAGAAAGCATTATGATTCTTAATATTGTTTCCAAATAATATTAGGAGCGAGGCAAAACAAAAATTGCAGGACTTACGAAATGCAATGGAGCAAAGCGGTGTCAACTCATCTATTAGCGATAAGCATTTAAACAACCTAGATGAGCGTATCATTAGCGTGATGACCACAGTGGCAGTTGTTGGTCAAATGGAAGTGAGTGAGCCACTGGTGAGTTGAGAGCATTTATAAAAGGCTACATATATTGTTATCTATAATTACGCATGATCATAAGTATGTGTATCTTAAAATGTCTAATAATTTATAATTACAGAGGAGTAGCGGTGCAGTAAATTCCGTGGAATATTTCACGCTCCTGAAAGCCACCTTGAAATAGAGGTTAGTTCATTAGCCATTACGCTTATCTCTGTTTTATAAAACCTTTTTTTTACAGTTTCTTGAAGTAAGCGCTGAGGCTCTGCAAGCCTCACATATGGTTCCTGAGAATCCTCTGCCAGCCCAACGTCGAGCTCCGAAGCGTAGAAATTGCTCCTTAGAAGAAACCAATGCGAAAATAGTAGCCATTGAAGAAAACAAACTTGCCCTGGCGGAAAGAAAAATTATGGCGCTGGAGGAAAGAAATTGCATCGAAGGGAGGAAGGCCGATGTTTTGTAAGAAAATAATAAAATTTTGTGTAATATATTGAACAAATTGGATAATTTTTTTCAAAAATTAATTTTTATTAGGTTACGTTTTTTAAGCTGTAGGGCATCGTTGTGATTTTTTATATTTCTTGTAAATAAATTAGATATTTAAGCGGTAGGTTAAATTTTTTAAGCTGTAGGATAGCGCTGTGATTTTTTATATTTATTGTAATTAAATTAGATATTTAATCCGTAGGTTAAGTTTCACAGCGCTGTCCTGTGATTTCTTTATAAAATATATATTTAAAAAATATTTGCAAACATAGTTCAAATAAATCAACGCAAAATTTTAATGAATAACAGTTTTTATTGAGGAAAACAAATTATTAAAAATCAATGTACAATTTTAGATGCTTACTTGCTAAAATACCTTAAGCTACATAACTACAAACACCAACATTTTCTTTTATTATTAATTACATTATTTCTGCCGTTACTGATGGTATATTTAAAAAAAAGTAAGAAAGGCAATTTAATAACTAACAAAACTCAGTAATTAAAATAGGTATTTGTAACTTGTTGTCTACCAGCAATGCCACAACGAGTACTAGTTATTTCATCAACGGAATTTATCTCCTCGTCAAAACTTAAGCTATTCGTATCCTCAATTATATTTCTTATATTATTCAATATCATCACATTGTGCAAAATTATACACGAATTTATAATTTTTCCGGCTAAAACTGGATCATACATAAGAACTCTATCTTTTTAATGGTATCGAAATCTAGATTTTAATACTCCAAAACAGCGTTCAATACAGTTTCTTGCTTTCCGGTGATGTCTATTATAATTATCTTCTGATGCTGAGAGTCTTACTTACTTACTTAATTGGCGCATTAACCGCCTAAGCGATTTTGGTCAACAAAGCACGCCAGCTGTCCCTCTCTCGTGCTAACTGGCGCCAATTGGAAATCCCAAGTATAGCCGATGCTGAGAATCTGTTTCCGTACGCATTTTCAAGAAAAACCTTTAACGCACTTGCTCTCCAAACTGATGCATCGTGAGCAGTTCCCCCGAAATGAGCATTACAGTCAAGTATTCTTAAATCCATATCACAAACCTTCAAGTGATAAAATAATGTAAATACACATAAACTAAGTATGTATATGTGCATGTTATTATACATTTGTTTACATGCAAATTAAAATAACATACCGCTTGTACGTTTATTGAGTGTTCTCCTTTTCGGCACACATATACATACATACATACATGTTCAATGTCTTTCGATGGAGTCTTAATTTTTATGTGCGAGCCGTCAATGGCTCCTATGACCCCTGGGAATGTGAACTTTTGATAGAATCTGAGAAAACGAATATTTATTAAATTATCTTAAGTAATATTAATTTTTAATTTACTTTTCTTTTAAAGCCTGTTTTTCTTCAACAGTTGATGGGAACTGTATGTACATACCTAGTTAACAAATATTTGTCCATGATATATGCAAAGTCTTGTCCCACCGAACGTTGGTAGCTTCCTGAAAAAGTAACAATTAATTTAATGAAATAGTAAATGAGAGTTCATATGTATATACATATGTATGTATGTACCTTGGGCGAAAAATCGCAATGCTACAAGAAACCTTAAAATTTTCGACAATGCACAACTTGATTTCCTTTGCAGCATAAAAGGACGAATTTCGTTAAAAACATTTTTGCATATTTCTTTTGGAAGTCGAAATATTTCACTAACCCGTTCCTCTGAAATACAGAAGGGATCCGTGGACTATCGCAACAACTTGCTTTTATTTCGCTAACGATTCCGTAAATCTCGCTGAGAGTTTAATGAAATCTATATAAATACCTTCGCAGCGCACTCATTTCAATATATTTATTTGCACAACACTTTCTTATTAAGATAGCCAATTTTTATTTACAAAATAGAGCGAGATTGCAGCACAGCTTTTAATTTTTCATAAATTTATCAAATTATCGGCTACCATAAACTTAAACAAAATTTGACGTTTCTCAAACTACACCAGCGACGCCTGCGGCGGATAAAAGTATAATAAATTTCCTTTGAGATTTTTGGCGATGAAAAAGCCAGAATCGCATTTAAGAAAATTCGCCAAAAGTTCGGATAATTTTAAGCGTTTGGAATTTTAGCGATTTTTAGCGTTTTAGCGTTAGCGAATGCTGGAATCCGGGTGCTGAACCCTATTGAGAATGTTTTCGGCATTTTGAGGGTAGGGACTCGTAGATTTTAAAACTCATATGAGCCAATGACCTATTTAGAAGCAGAGTGGAAGTCGATCCCCACAACGATACTAACAATCCTTATAGAATCGAACAACACTGTAAGTACATTCATACATACATTCATACACATGTAGACTATCAAATATTGGTTTTGTTAATATATTAAATGGCTCACTATCAAAATGTGACAAGGGCACTGATTGTTTAGTTAACAAACTGATAAAAGAATTAAGAATTTTATAATTTTTGCATGCTTCACTGCTTTCTATTTTAGCCCTTTTGTCATCACATATATCACTATGGTCCGTTTGTAAATGTCTTTTCATATTAGTTAAACATAGCGCAACTTCTCCCTCGCGATTGAATGCTATCATGTAATATGCAATATGAATTGAAATTAGCAAATTGAAAACAACTTTTCAAGTGAGCGCTACTCACTGCACTTGTCACTGCACTTATTTACTGGAACCACTCACCACTTTTTACACCACTTTTTATTTAAAATAAAAGGAAATGAAATTCGGATTTAAATTTACAAAGTTTATTTAATTAAAAATTATGATCGGGGGGGGCACGTCCGTTCGCTTTGATGTTTTGCAAAATGGGTTTTTGTATTTAGTTGAATGTTGTTTTTGTTTTGTTTTTTCGCGCCCGAATGTTGTTTTTGTTTTGTCTACTTAGATTTATTTTGCACAGTTTAAATATTTTCTGATTTTCTTTCTTTACAGGCTTTATTTCACTTTTATTTTTTTTTTTTTTTTTGTTTAGGTGCCTGTCTTTCTGGCGTGTTTTGAAATGTATGTGTACTAAAGTATTTTTGCGTCGGCGAGCAACCGCGTTGGCAAGCTGCTCATTTAGCCATCCCGGCCCCCCTAGGCGAACTTTCAGCCTAGTAAGCGTTGCAGCTGTTGGAGCGTCGCTACGACGCTACTGAGCCCGGTTGGGCGATGATTGTGATGCCAGGTGGCGCGAAGGCTATTTATTGGTTGGCGCCTGTTGCTGTGGTGGTGCGCGATTAGTTGCCGTCGGTGTCGTGAAGTGGTACGTGGTTGCGGTCCTTGCCGCACGTTGTAGCGCGGGGTCGTGCGCTCTGGTGCCACACGTTGTTGTTGTTGTTGTTGTTGTTGTGGCGGTGCCACAAGTCGACTGGTGCGGTGTAGCAGCGTGTGGTGCGGCCTGTCACATAACCGACAGGTCACCTCGGAGGTGCACGCTCTAGTGGCATGCGACCGCGTCAAGCAGTTTAAACAAAACCCATGTGCTTGTGCCACCTGCTGTCGCTGTGAGGGCTGCATGCCCCTAAAAATAGCACACAGGCGTAGCGGATGAGGCCGTCGGCAGAGGGGACATCGGATGCCGGGCAATCTCGCCGTTGTTGTTGCTGTTGCGATGGGTGCTGCAGCCACTGCGGCTACATCCGTCGGGGTTTCGCGTCGAGGTGCAGCGGCTGGAGTGAGCGCGGTCCGTGGCGCATAAGAGCGGGGCGCTGCTGTAGGCGCTCCGCTGCTGTGGGCGGTGCGTGCCGGAGTTGCAGCATTGCGTGGCACAGTGATTGCCGAACGGATCGCTGCGGTGGGGCAACTACTTGCATTTCAGTGTCCATGTTACTCTATGGGAGAAGAGAGAACGTTAGTGCTAAAAATTACATGCAGTTTTTTGGAAGTGGATATCAGAGTGCGGAGTTCGTGGTTTCTTTCTGGCCAACCGTTTAATTGTTATGCTGTGGTTTATATTTGATTTTAGCGGTTTAATGCGGTGAATTATCGGAATGTGCAGTATCGATATTACTAGCGTTATGTAGGAAACATAGTTTAACGAGCGGTCGAGTAAGTTTGCCGTTTTGGGTACGTAGGTCAACTACTCTTATATGACCGTCAGAGCCGAGATGTACATTTTCTATGCGACCGAGTCGCCATTCGGTAGGGGGGAGGCGTTCGTCATGAATTAGGACGCGGTCTCCAATTTTTGGGGCTTCTTGAGCATTTTTTCACCGATATCTTTTAAGGAGGTCTTTAAGATATTCTTCCTTCCATCGACGACTGAATTCATGATGGCGAATTATAATTCGTTCCCATCTATTTATTAGTGACAGAGACTGCATTTCTGGCTCGGGGATGGCCAGAAGTTGCGCGCCTCTGAGGAAATGCCCAGGAGTGAAGGGTGTGAAATCGGAGGGATCTTGCGAGAGTGTAGAGATGGACCGTGAGTTTAGAACGGCTTCGATTCCAGCTAATAATGTTGTAAATTCCTCGAACGTGAATTTATGATTGCCAGCAATTTTCTTGAAATGAGTTTTAAAACTCTTTACGGCGGGTTCCCATAATCCGCCCATATGGGGTGCGCTTGGAGGGATGTATTGCCAATCAATGCCTTGGGGTGCATATTTTTTAATGATTTCAGGCGAGACTTCCTTTATAAATTGAATAAATGTTTTTTCGGTTGCTCTTTGGGCTCTACAAAGGTTTTACCATTGTCGCTCATTATTTAAGAAGAAAATCCGCGCCGTCCGACAAAGCGTGCAAATGCCGCAAGGAAAGCCGCCCTCGTCAGATCGGAACACAACTCAAGATGTACCGCCCTTGTCGTAAAGCATAAAAAGACGGCTCCATAACCCTTCGTAAGAGTGGAGGACCTTAACATAGAGGCCTTTATCTGGAAAGGTCACGCAAAGTCAACACCTGTAATTGTAAAGGGCAGAGTGAAATTGCAGCGTTCGGGTGGTAGTGCTGCCATGATCTGCGTACGCATTTTTTGGTTATGTAGAGTGCAGACTTTACACATGAAAATACATTTCTTTATCTGTGGCTTGAGTCTTGGGATGTAAAACTCTTGTCGGACCATTTGTTACATAAGTCGATGCTCGGCATGAAGCATTAATACAAATGTGCAAAAAATTAAAATATATTGCGGAGAAAGGGGATTTTTCAGGTATAATTAGGGGGTACCTTTCATTGTAGCTCAAACTGGAGTTTGCTAGGCGCCCATTGGCACGAAGTAATCCTTTCGAGTCTAAAAAGGGGTTGAGTACTAAGAGTGGACTCTTTTTATCAATTGGCTTTGATTCTCTTAGCATCAATATTTCACGACTGTCATAACGCGTTTGAGTGGAAGCAATGAGGGAGACTTTTGCGTGTTGTAGGTCTTGATGCGTTAGTGCAATACTTGCTGAGTTAGCCGTTCCTTTTATTTTGTTCTTCAGGCCATTAAGCAGCAAAATTAAAATACAAATTATTAATTTTTTGTATAGCTGATTTTTTGTTTTTTGTATTACAAAGTATTTTAGGTGATTTAGTACCGCCGCGCTTTATGTAATATATTACTGTGTTAATATACTACTTTTCTTCGTTGCTTTTATTTTTCTCGCAACTATAGTTTCTATTAGTTTTATTTTATATCAAATAATTTTAAGTTTTATCACTTTATTTTTCCGCAATTTGTAAATTTTATTTTTATATATATACGTGTATGTGGTGGAGGGTATAACTAATTATAAATAAGTATTTTCAATATATGTATATGTTTGTTGTTGCGTATATAAGTATATGCTTATATGTTAGCGCTAACGAAGGTAGCGAGAATGCAGTAATGCAGAAAACTTGCTAGCAAGGAGTATACACGTATGTATGTAAATATGTACGTTTGTTTGCTTGTTATTGAAAGCAATTGAATTTATATAGTTCTTCGCGATCTATGATGGGGGGTAAGAAATTTTAGTATGCAATTATTCAATTCTTATATCTTTTACTGTGTATGTTTATATGTATGTTCTATGCTAGTGGGTGCAAACAACGTTAGCAATAATGCTAATAAGCTTTAGTATTTTTTTTTTGTTCCGAGTATATTTTTATTTTAGTTTTTAATATTTGATGTTTGGGTGTATGTATGTATATTAATATATGTAGAAATGTTTTATGTTGGGCGCACAGAAGTTTGAGATACCTTGTTGTGACTAAGCGTTTTTTAAATACTTTTGTTAATATTGTCTTGCCGCTTAATTTTGGTAAGTTATTAATATTATGCTTTGTGCTTATTTGTATATGCAATCCTGCTTATGTTTGTTATACAAACAGAAGGGGTATTGCAGAAATATTTGCAAGTTTTTACTTGAAATTGTAAGTGAGGGGAGGGGAGGGGGGGCTTGATTCTGTGTGTAATACACGAATTAAGTATAAGCACATAAGCGGGGTTAATATTATTTTTTATTAGTTCTATGAAGCTTTAGTTTTTAAAGCGAACTGTTGGGGCATTAAAATGTAAATTTTTTTTAGTATTAAGATATGTGGGGTTTAAGGGGGGTTAGTGGATTGTATTAATTTTTGTACTTGGCTACTTATAGCTGGAGACTAGCTAACGCCTTATTGGGGGTACATTTTCGAAATTTACAAATAGTTCGCTTTTTAATTTTTAATGATTGTATAAAGTGGAAAAGATACAACTAACTTTGATGGCTTCAAGGGATTTTTTGGGGGGTGGGTTTATTTGGCCAATATATGTACATACATATGTATCTACATATGTATGTATGTTTATACACGTATGAGTTTCCCTTTTGTTTTCCTTCCTTTTTCCCTCGTTGAATTTGTCCTTTTCCTTTCTTTCCTGCGCTCCGGGGATTATATCTGCTTATCTGTTAGTTTATTTGTGTTGTTTTATTCTTCTTTTTCGCGCCCGAATTATGTTTTATGATTTTTGTATTAATTGAATGTTGTTTTTGTTTTGTCTACTAATATTGTTTAAGCACCTTTTTTTTGGTTTTTTTTACTGTTTGCACCTTTTGGCTTATACAAATTTAGCCTTTTTTTAAATTTAATATTTTCGAAGGTGCCTTTCTTTTTGGCGCAGAAGGACCATTTACAAGTCTGCGCTACTCACTGCACTTGTCACCGCTGGAATCACTCACCACTCACCACTCTTTTCCACGTATCTTTTTTTTTTAATTAAAAAAAATGAAGTTCGAAGTTCAATATACATATGTATGTATAAACACTTTATTAAATTAAAGGTATGATCGCTGGGGGAAACGTCCGTCCGCTTTTATGATCGCAAAAATGTGTCGTGTCATATGTTTACATGTATATTTGTGTGTGTGTGTTTGGTATTATTTGTGTGTTTTGAAATGTATGTGTACTAAAGTATTTTTGCGTCGACGAGCAACCGCGTTGCCAAGCTGCTCATTTAGCCAACAACAATAAGATTTCGCTAATAATAAAAGGTGCACGGTTATAATAACAACAACAAAAATGAAAGAACAAATAATAACGTTATTTCAAGTTCAGGGGCAATGCACAGCATATGTATGTATGTATGTATGTAAGTTAGAAACTTTGTTTCAAACATTTTGTTGTTATAAAAACCGTACACCTTAGTTTTACTTTTCTGCGTAACAGAGATTAAGAAACATATGTATGTATGTACATATTATGTCACGAATTTTGAATTGATTTTTATTATTTATATAAAAGTATAAAAATTAAAAATAACTTTTATTTTTTGATATAACTCTTATTTTTGATAAAAAAAAAAATAAAAATCAAAAACAACTTTTATTTTTGATCTAAATACATACATATATAAAAATAAAAAATAACTCTTATTTTTGATCTAAAAAATAAAAATCAAAAACTTAAAAATCATACAATATTTTGCATATACATACATACATATGTACGTACATATGTACATAGTTCACCTAAAAATCATCATGCTGTAATCAAAACTTTTCTACGATGTTTATTTATGTATGATTTTTTGATGTGTAAACATCTATAGCCGCGGTAGGGCAAATCTCTTACGCTAATACTACCATAAAAACTCCATATAAAAAAAAGTAAGACGTTTTTGATTGGTCAAGAACGACTGTGTGTGAAAATGCGTGTGCCGTCTGACGTATGTGTTAGTATTATCAAAGAACGTAAATCTAATCAAAGATTTGCTATCGCCTGATCAAAGATTTGCTATCGCCTGATCAGTCATCGCATCACAGACATGATCTGACAGCTAGAGTTTTCAAACAAAAACTAATGAAACTCATGGATCTCATCATAAAAAATCGTATTTACGGCGAAGTGCAATGCTGGATGTATTCGATTGAATGGCAAAAACGGGGCTCAAATCGATAGTGTTATATCTGCTGAACTACCGAACCAACAGGAAGATCCGATACCTTTTGACGTTGTATGCAAGAACATGATTCACGGCCCATGCGGAGCATTGAATATGAATTCACCTAGCATGAAAGACGGTAAATGCACGAAAACATATCCACGCGATTTGATTAATGAAACTCAAACTGGTGAGGATGGATATCCAAAATACAGACGACGAAAACCGGAAGATGGAGGATTCACCACCACCATTAAAGTAAGAAACGTTGATATTGACATTGATAACAGATGGATTGTTCCCTACAGTCCAATACTTTCAAAAACCTTTCAAGCTCATATCAATGTGGAATACTGCAACTCCGTAAAATCCATTAAGTACATATGCAAATATGTTAACAAAGGTAGTAACATGGCAGTTTTCCACAGAAAAATTTGTAGCCCTAATCACTTTTGCAAGAAAGTTAAAATTGTTTTCCAGCATAATGCATTTTCTTAAGGACGCAGGTACATACATAGCTGTAACACATACATATGTATGTATGTATTTGGGATCTATTAAATTTTTTGCGCAAGAAACTAGGTAAACAGGGTTCTCCAGTATAATGCATTTTATTAAACACGCAGGTACATAAGTAGGTTAGAGCGTATCTATTCAGGTATATAAAAATAGATGTTGGTTAAGGCATTTAAATGTTTGCTAGGTAGGTATGCTAGTTAGGGTTTATTTACTGAGATCGGAATATGCAATTTATTTTGAGCCTATTTTAAAAATATTAAAAATTTAAACGGTTCCGCAGTAAGCACTCTGCAATGATAAGTACAGCAAAATATAATAACTGTTAAAATTACTATTTTCAGAACAATATCGTGTTGTGGTTAAAATACAATTCAAATTTGTTTAATATTGTAGCAATTTATTTGTGCAATAAAGTTTTGCTGATTGACATCTTTTAAATTCAAACGCATTTTTCACGTCGTTCCCGTACAATTATGCCTCTAAAGCGAAAAGCAATTGACCGATCTACACCTCAAGCACGGAATAGCATTACGAGCCTCAGAATGAGACGAGCACCGAGCGTTAAGGCTAGAAAATCTTCGAGTACATGCCGCTAAGACCCGTTCGTCTGAATCATCTGAACAACAAGAAGTGAGGTTAGAAACAGATCGAATACGTACTACTCAGGCCCGTTCGTCTGAGACAACTGAACAACGGGAAAGAAGGCTGCAAAATGTTCGAATAAGCACCGGTCGATCAAGACGAACACTGGACGCTGATTTTAATCTTGGGACATTCCATTATGACAGTAATAATAATTACAGTCTTCATCCAAGTATCAACATTGGAAAAATGGATAAAATTTGCATGTATTGTAGCGGCCTCAAATTTAAGAACGAAACGCCAGGAATGTGCTGCGCCAGTAAAAAAGTTAAACTGACAGAATTACCTCCACCACCCGAACCAATATCAACGTTGCTATCAGTCAAAACGTGAGTCAAAACATTTCTTGGAAAACCTCCGCAAATACAATTCATGTTTTCAAATGACATCGTTCGGTGCAACGAACACCGTGCACGAAAATTACATGCCAACATTCAGAGTCCAAGGGCAAATTTATCATCGTATCGGATCGCTTCTTCCATTGCCGGACGCAGATCACAAGTTTCTTCAAATTTATTTCATGGCCAACAGTGATGAACAAATTAAACAACGATGCCATTATAATGAGGGCACTAGACGGGAAATCGTGGCTGCGTTACAACCCCTTTTCGATCAACACAATGAATTACTTCAGTTGTTTAAAACCGCCATTCAACGAATGCCAGCCGATGACTACGCAGTTGTAATTCGAGCAGACAAAAGACCCGTTGTCCAACACGAACGAGAGTTCAATGCACCAACAATCAATTAAGTGACGATCGTGATAGTTGGCGAAGAATTCAAATCGCGCGACATAATTCTTCATCGTAGAAATGGTGACGTTCAGCGAGTGTCCGAAACTCATCGCTCATACGACAGATTGCAGTATCCGATTCTGTTTTGGCGAGGAGAAGATGGACATCATTTCAACATGAAAATGAAAAATGCACAAACAGACGAGGAAACGAATAACAAAGTCAGTGCCATGAATTGTTATTCGTATCGACTGATGATTCGTCAAGACGCTGAGAACCACATTCTGAAATGTCGAAAATTGTTCCATAAATACATTGTCGACATGTACGCGAAGAATGAAACCGAACGACTCCTATATATTCGATTGAATCAAACCGAGTTGCGTTCTGAAGAGTACATCCATTTACGAGACGCAACCGTTAATGATGGTAACGTAAATCAAAACGAATTGGGAAGAATGGTCATATTACCGTCTAAATTCACGGGGAGTCAACGGGACATGCATGAATACGAACAAGATGCGATGACAAACGTTCGCGCATATGGCCGTCCAGATTTGTTCATCACATTCACATGCAATGCAACATGGGATGAAATTAAAGAACTTATGTTAGCTGGACAATCATCTTCGGACCGCCATGATATTACCGCACGCGTATTTTAACAAAAATTGAAAGCTTTGATGGATTTATTAACAAGCATCACGTTTTTGGAGAGACATGATGCTGGATGTATTCCATTGAATGGCAGAAAAGAGGATTGCCACATGCACATATTTTGTTTGGTTAATCAACAAAATTACGCCAGATCAAATTGACCAAATCATCTCAGCAGAAATACCAGATAAGGACATTGATCTAGACTTATTTATTCGACGTCGTTACCAAAAATATGATCCATGGTCCATGTGGCGCATTCAATAACAATTCTCCATGCATGTCTGATGGGACATGCACGAAACGATACCCAAGAAACTTGGTTTGTAATACCATCACTGGCAATGACGGATACCTACGACGATCAGTTGAGGATGACGGCAAATCCATCGTTCAGAAAGTACGAAACGTTGATGTTGAAGTCGATAATCGTTGGGTTGTGCCATATTCACCGTTGCTCTCAAAGTCCTTCAAAGCACACATTAATGTTGAGTATTGCAATTCAGTGAAGTCGATCAAATACATTTGCAAATATGTCAACATGGCAGTCTTCGGAGGAGGGAATGTGGCCGCACAGCTCCCCAGCAAAAAACCGGTAATCGCTTTTAAAAGTAATGTGTTCCAGAAGGCATTGCCTTAGAATGCCTTATTTTTGCTTTCCCTTCTTTTCCGCATTACCGGTAATGCATAGTAGAATAAGAATCCGATAAACGCGTTGGTTTACATTATCTCAATTTTTCCCCTTCCGTGACAGATTACGGGTAATGCAAAATGGAATAACTAAATCCCGTTACTTTCTGTGGAAATTTCCATTGAATAATTATGTTTTGCATTGTTTGATTTAGTGTAAAGTTGAATTCAGTGAGTGAAGTGCTATTCAGAAGCAATAAGCTAAAAAATAAATATAAATAATAAAACGAAAATAAATAAAGTAGTGAAAATAATATTAAAACTAGTGTGTATTTATAAATCAGGAAATGGCCGTGAAATTCGTGACTTAAGAGGTATGTATCTCTCAGACTTATTCAAACTAATTAAATATTTTCTAACTTCACTGTAGATAATCAGTTTTCATATATTTACCTATTTTCTATTAATTTAACTATTTAAAAAGTACTAGTAAAAATAGAAATTTAAAATAGAAAAATTAAGAAAATTTTAAATAATTTATACATTCATACGTATTAATTTAAAAATTTCAGGGACTATATTAGAACTGAAAGGAAATATGTATATGTAGAAGAGCTAAAATGTATTTTGGTAGAAAATATTGCTGCGACAGAAAGTTTAAAATCCCATATATAGAATAAAATATAGAATTTTATAGAAAATTAGTAAAAACCAATAAAGAAAAATAAATTGAACTATGTACATATTTTTATTATTACAAGTGTACATGTATACACTTCTGCACGAATATAGCATGTAATTTTAATACTTTCTTTTCAGAAGCTACTCAGAAACTTGGAGTTTCAGAAAAATTGCAGACACCAGTTGCGTTATGCAATGAAATCAGTGAAAAATCGGTACCACAAGGCCTCTTGTCTGAAGCGAAAGCGCCCTGAAGATATACTCGAATACAGCGAAGAAGAAATAAATAATATTGAATAAAAACTTAATAAAAAATAAATAAAATATTTATATAAATTTATATGTATATATATGCAGAAATAATTGAATTGAATTATATTCTATATAATTATTATTTTTGTATAAATAATTAACTATTTTAATATGTATGTTTAAGCAAGAACTGAAAACTGAATTCTTGAAAATTTTAATTTTTATTATAACTAAATGTTAATAAAGTTGTGAAATCTGATTCGAAGAAAAAATATTTATCATCTTAAAACACCCTGGTTTCTGATTCTTTAAACCGAACATGTTCATGCATTCTACGTTCGCTTCTCTGTAAGGCATTGGTAATTCGTTTATTTTCAATCTTTAGAGCAAGGTATTCTTACTTCGCATCTACGGTGTTAGTGTATCAAGGCATTCTTCATTCGCTTATCTGTAAGGCGTTCTGCAGTCGTTTCTCTCCAATCGTGTAAGCAATTTGTTCTCTGATTGTTTGTAGGTAATGTAGGTTGCAAGGGCTTACGGCCAATGACATGCCCATGTTAAAGTAATGAATTCCAGAAGCGAAAGGGTAAGCGATTGCTACGGTTTATTTCGATTCCACTTTTATTTCTGCGGTAATCATGTTTTTTGCTGGGTCGATGAAATCAACCAATACCAACTTGGACGCTACATTGACAGCAATGAAGCAGTATGGCGCATCCTTTCATTTTCAATCCATGAACGACATCCAACAGTAGTACACTTGGCGGAGCATCTCGAGAATGGACAGCGCATGTATGTACTTCACAGCAGATAATGTACGTGCAAGAGCATTGGTTCCACCGCAACAACTTTAACTGCATTTTACTCACTGTGCCAGGATGTTATTTTTGCAAAGACTCTGCTTTATTCTGAGGTACCGAAATTCTACACATGGAATGCATCGGCTAAAAAGTTTCAACGTCGCAAACAAGGTAAAGCAGTTGAAGGACAACCCAATTTGTATTCCTGTGGCGCATCGGGTCGTCTGTACACTGTTCACCCGAACAATACAGAGTGCTTCTATCTGCGATTGCTGTTAATCAATGTACATGGACCGACATCCTTCCAAGATTTAAGAGCAATCAGCGGTCAGCTGTGCGCCACTTGTCGCCAAGCTTGCCAGGAGCTAAATCTTCTTGAGAATGATGCACATTGGGACACTGCGCGCGCAGAAGCATCGAATGCTGCTTCCCATCTAATCCAAAAGAACTTTGGAAAAAATACAAGGACTACTTGAGTGAAGATATTCAACATCGTTTGCGCGCTGCGAATCAAAATCTGGACATTCAATTCACACCAAACGTGTATAATGAGGCATTGATTTTGATTGAAGACATATGTTTGGCAATCGCTAACAAAGCACTGGTGCTACTGTGAATGCCTGCTCCAAATTGACCAGCGAATGACATTTTCGATCGTGATTTGCAACGAGAAGCACACTTTGATTCTGACGAACTGGAAACATTTGTTCAGACAAATCTTCCGCAGTTGGTTCCAGAACAACGCATTGCGTATGACAGAATTATGCGTGCAATCACAGAACAAAGCGGTGGACTGTTTTTCATATATGCACCTAGTGGTACAGGCAAGAATTTTCTTCTTTCACTCATTTTGGCAGCCTTACGATCATAAAATAATATTGCACTGGCCATTGCATCATCTGGAATTGCGGCAACTTTTTTGGATGGTGGTCGAACAGCGCATTCAGCATTGAAACTTCCGTTGAATTTGCAAAACACTGAGGCACCAACATGCAACATCAGCAAAAACTTTGGAATGGGCAAAGTAATCCAAGCGCGTCAAATTATCATATGGGACGAATGTACAATGTCTCCCAAGAAAGCTTTGGAAGCGCTTGATCGTACACTGCGAGATTTGAGGGGAAACACACGGATCTTCGGTGGCGCATTTCATTATCTGGTGATTTTCGACAAACACTGCCGATTCTACCACGTTCAACACCCGCTGATGAACTGAATGCATGTCTCAAATCATCAGTTTTATGGCGTCATATACAGAAATTGACTCTGAAAACCAACATGCGTGTACAACTACAACGGGATACATTGGCTGGTAATTTTGCAAAAGAATTAATGGATATTGGAAATGGGCGAATGCAAATTGATGATTCTACACAATGCCAGCAAACTTCTGTAGGCTCACAGAAAGCATAGCCGAATTGGTGCAGAAGGTATTCCCAAAGATTGCACAGAACTACAAAAATCATCAGTGGCTCAGTACGCGTGCTATATTAGCGGCAAAAAACATCGATGTCAATACCATCAACTTCACTATTCAGAAAGGAATACCCGGCGAAACGACAACATATAAGTGGATCGATACTGTGTGACGAAGTTGTCAACTATCCAACTGAATTCTTGAATTCGCTTGATTTGCCAGGCATGCCACCGCACGTTCTAAGATTGAAAATTGGCGTACCAATCATTTTTCTTCAAAACATAAATCCACCAGAACTTTGCGACGAAACCACACTCTCAGTCAAGAAAATGATGAACAATGTTATCGAAGCAACAATTTTGACTGGAAAATTCAAAGGTGAAGACGTACCGTTGCCACGCATCCCAATGATCCATTCGAATTCAAACGTTTGCAGTTCCCGGTGCGACTTGCTTTCGCAATGACTATCAACAAAGCACAGGGACAATCGTTGCAAGTGTGAAGATTAAATTTGGAGAATCCATGCTTCTCACATGGGCAGCTCTTTGTGGTCTGCTCACGCGTCGGAAAACCTTCTGATTTATTCGTTTACGCAGCAGATGGAAAAACAAGAAATAATGTACATTCCACAGCACTTCAATAAATATCGAATTGAAACGAAACGCTGCAATGTCACAATTTTTTTAAAATGAACAAAATCAGTAAAAGGAATTAATATGGATTGAATATTTGTGTAATGTCTTTCCTTCATATTTATTTTAGTTGGTGGCGTAGCAACGCGCGCAGGTTACAGCTAGTTAAAATATAAAATAAAGTAAAGAATTGAAAAAAATGTGTTGATTAAACAAAAGTAACAGGTTTGAAAGCAGTGTAGGTTAAAAATAAAATGTTTGTAGTTTAAGAGGTATCTATGTAACGAACAGTTTTAGTCACAGTATTAGAGACCCAAAAAACAAGACGCAAACAGTTGTTTCAAGTATGTAATATAAAAGAGTAAACAAATATGGGCACAAGCAAAAACAAATAGACATAAAGCAAATTAACAATAATCAAAATGTAACAATAACAATGTTAAGCAACTAATGTCTCGGCAAAAGATGTATAGTGATGTTAAATTAAAATTAAAGAAAATCTATATAAAATTACAAACCAATATTTCCCTAGCTTTAAATGCGCACAAGGAAGTCTCACAACTTTTAATCACAAATTTGATGAACAAGATTTCAAATAAACAACAGCAAAAAATTGCTTGTTGTTTGTTATTATTGTAGTTTGTTAATGTTTATTATATTTGTAATAAATATACTCCCTGAGGAAGACGCGAATATGCGTCGAAACGCGTAGGAGAAAAAGTTAAACGTTTGTTTAATTTAAAATAACCGGCCGTAAAGCTCCATTTAAGCATTGATTTAAACTTAAAACTTGGCCTATGAAAATATTATAAACAACAAAATATTTTATGAAAATAGGAGCACAGTAAACACACAGCTTGACGTTTGCTTTGTATCCTTATTGCTCTAAATCTCGCTCATTCCAGTACTTCTTAAAATAGTAAACTTAAAGTAAAAAACAAATTAGAACCACTACTAACCGAAAAGGGGATATTTCCAAGTAGATGTTATGCTTACCGTAAGGTAAGATCAAAATATATGTACATACATACATATGTGTTTAAATGAAATTTTATATAACTTTGCAGCTTACAAAGACAGAGGAGTTAATGTGGCGGCTGTGGCTGATTACATCAGCAACTCTTATAATTGTGTGCCGACTTCAAAACTAAGGGAAATACCGACGAACATTAAAATTAACAGCTGTTATACAAATAAGATATTATCGGTGACCGTAGCTGACGGGCTGCCACAATGCAGCTGGCTTTCGCCTCTTCTTTTAAAACTATACACAGTTGGAGGACAAATCCACAAATATATACATATGTACATACATACCAGTTCACCAATGACTTTCTCATCATGGTACACGACAGAGACCTTAAGACTATGTGTTACAAACGTCAACAAAAACTAGGGTCGTTTGCAGACAAATGTAAGGAGATAAACCTGATTATTAAAATTCAAAAAACCAAAGTTATTTATTTTGCCAAGCCAGGTAAAAACAGATGAATATAAAAATTTAAAATCAGCCAATACATAGTTCATCTAAATAAGTACGAGTACAGTGGCGGCTCGGTAATCCGGACACCAAAATCAACACATTGCACTCTGTAATCCGGACACATGCATACAATTTTTCCCTCAGTAGTCCGGACATAAATTTTTGCGATATGTAAACGCTAAAATTCAAATGTTACAATACTGAGAATTCAAAAAAACTCCAGTCTGCTTACAGTTATGTATGTATGTATGTAGCGTCTTGCTGGCGCTTTAATTCATAACTGCTAACATGCTGAATGCTTTAATTTTTAGTTTGATTTTGGTATTAAAGTGGCACAGTGTTAGGGATTGGCAAATCAACAGTAAGTGACATTAAAAAAAAGCAACAGAAGCTTTAGAGGTAAGAGTAAAATTATAGAAATTATTTAAGTTTTATGTTCAAACTATTAGGCATAGTACTTGTAGTTTTTTTGGGCAAATGGAATGTGGAATTAATAAAACGAAAACCATGAAGCGCGTAGTGTATGAAGATATGGAAAAGCAACTCTATAGTTGGTTTTTAAAGAAAAGACAACAAAATGTTCCTATATCAAGTGACCTTTTACAAGAAAAAACGAGGGAGTTATTTCACGAAATTTATGGTGAAACTACATCTTTTTTTGCAAGTAAAGGTGGGCATTATAATTTTCAATCCACATTCGGTATCAAGCAACTAACCATTTCTGGAGAAAAGCTGAGTAAGAGCGCAGTTACCCACCGACGTAGAACGGCCGTAAGTGTTAGCTGACACGACCTACTTTATGAGAGCGACTTGGTAATGAAAACTCACCCCCGTTGACGGTGTACGTGTGCCGCCACCCGTAACGTAGAAATCTAAATATTTTTGATATTTTTGCGTGAATACGTGTCAGCTGATTGCTCTCTCGCAGGGTTGCCATATTGAATCTATTGTGGTTCATCAAATAAATATTTAAAATATTCTTAAAATAACTCGAAATCGTAATCGAATTTGGTTGGATATTAATAACACTGTCCAACAAATGAAGACTTTTTGAATGGAATAGAATAGCGACCCCATAATTCTGAAAGGGTATGTTGAGTAGATAATTTTTCTAGAACAAACTTATGGTCCAGCACGTCTAAGTTTTTTTTTACAGTGGGTCAAAGTTTTTATTTTTTGGTCGAAGGGAGCATTATACTATATGAAAAAAATGTTGTAAGTTAATGTCTGAGAGAATTCTTATGGTCAGAGTTGTATTGTGGAATTGTATGAGAATTATTTTTGTGGAAGATCTTAACCCTCTAACTGGTCTCTTTATGGGTCAATTTGACCCTTTTTTCGAGAAAATCAAAAAATATCCTTCAAAAAAGGACATTTAAGGATTAAAATATTTTACGAAAATGTTTGGCGGAAAATTTCAGTGGGGGTCACCAAAGACACCATTCAACAAAATAAAGCTCTTTACGATTCATTGGCAAAATTACACGCCAACATATACAAAGCAGGTGAAAACTTTGACTTTTGACCTGGTACAAAGGCGGTACTAAGGCGCTGCCATTTTCTGCGCCTATTATATGGATTAAACCTGAAGATCACAAATCAGATACATGCTATTTCTGCGTAAATTATTAATTTGGTAGAAGCCAAAGGCACTACGTGATAATGACATACGAAGCAACAAATAATGTCATTGTACCAGAAGTGCGCTGTGAAGGTGTTCCGGTGCCTTAACCGCCTACACATACATACATTTTCGGCCAATATGACATATGTACGCCAATACAGAAATAACAGCGGCGGTTGAAAACATATCAGATATAAGTTACTTGCCTCCTGATGGTTTAAACATATGTCATAATTTGATAGACCAAGCTTATTTTGGAGATCTTGTAAGAGATTTAGCACTAACAAAAGAGAAAGCTGAAATATTATGTTCCAGATTGAAAAACAGGAATTTGATAAAAGCCGATGTAAAAGTTACATCGCCAAGAAAAAGACACGCCGATCTGGAAAGTTATTTTAAAAAATCAGAAGAACTTGTATACTGTTGCAGTATTGAAGAGGTTCTAAAATATCTAAAGCTTCCACTGGACTTTCCGCTTGGCGACTATTTATAGATAGTTCAAAACACAGCTTAAAAGCAGTTTTACTGCACAATGGAAATAAGCATCCATCAATACCAGTTGCGAATTCCACATAAAAGGAGGAAAAATACGCAAATATTTCAAATCTCTTAAATAAAATTGAATACTATAAATATAAATGGGAAGTATGCGCAGACTTCAAAATGATTGCAGTATTGACTGGAATGCAAACAGGATACACAAAATATATGTGCTTTCTTTGTAAATGGGATTCACGTGCTACCAGCAGCCATTATCATATTAAATATTTCGAAGAACGTAAAGAAAATATTATTGGTAATCCATGAATCCCTTGTCCCAAAAGATAAGGTTATACTTCCACCGCTGCATATTAAGTTGGGCGTGGTGAAAAATTTTATTAAAAGCTTAAATACACAAGGAAATGCTTTCAAACGCATTCAAACAATTTTCTCCAGATTATCTGCAGCAAAATTAAGAGAAGGTAAAATACGGTTTTAAGAAATAAGTTATTTCATTTAATATAAATTACCTTTTCTAGGAATTCTCGTTGGACCCGATATAAGAAAATTATTACAAGATGAAGAATTTTATGGTCATCTGTCGGATATGCAAAAGACAGCATTTGACTTTATGCAGCTGGTTATATCAGAATTCCTTGGAAACTCAAAAGCACAAAACTATGCAGAAAATATTTAAAGCATGCTAATCGGTTTTAACAATATTGGCGTTAAGATGTCACTAAAGCTGCATTTTCTACCCTCTCATCTTAATTTTTTTAAAGAAAACCTTGGAGCGGTTTCAGATGAACACGGTGAAAGGTTTCATCAGGATATAAAGGTATTGGAAGAAAGATTCAAAGGGAAATCCCAAAGTGTAATGCTTGCTGAATACGTATGGGGCTTGTACAGAAACCTTGACACATCGGAACATTCACGTCAAGCTAAATACAGGAAAGCATATTAAGTTCAATCTTTAATCCATTGTCATACTACTGCTGAAGCAAAAAAATAAATATGTACATACTATAATAAACCACTATTAAAACAAAATAATAATTTTTTTATATAAGTTGGCGTGTAATTTTGCCAATTAATCGTAAAAGCTTTATTTACAACAATGGTGTCTTTGGTGACCCCCACTGAAATTTTCCGCCAAACATTTTCGTAGAATATTTTAATCCTTAAATGTCCTTTTTTAAAGGATATTTTTTGATTTTCTCGAAAAAGGTCAAAATGACCCATAAAGAGACCAGCTAGAGGGTTAAGATCTTCCACAAAAATAATCCTCATACAATTCCACAATACAACTCTGACCATAAGAATTCTCTCAGACATTAACTTACAACATTTTTTTCATATAGTATAATGCTCCCTTCGACCAAAAAATTAAAACTTTGGCCCACTGTAAAAAAAAACTCAGCCGTGCTGGACCATAAGTTTGTTCTACAAAAATGATCTACTCAACATACCCTTTCAGATTTATAGGGTCGCTATTCTGTTCCAAAAATGCTGTTGGACAGTGTAATTACACTTTTTTTGTTTTTGTTCTTTAAATCAATAAAAATAATAATTGAACGCCTAAATGTAAAGGGTGTTTTTTTTACAGGTTTGTTTTTCGAATAGAGATAAAACTGGCATTTTGTGGTCAAATCTGGCAACTCTAATGTCATTTATGTTCAGTTTGGTTTGCCATTTCATCATGAACAGGTTGACAAAAGAACAACGCTTGCAAATCGTGCAAATTTATTTCGAAAATAATGGTTCAGTTCGCGAAGTTTACCGTGAGCTCCGTCCATTTTATGGTCGACATAATCGTCCATCAGAGCAATTAATTCGGTTAACCATGGATCGTTTTCGCACTACGTTTACTCTATGTGATAATACGCATCCGCAGAGACGTCGAACAGTACGCACCGAAGAAACAATTGCCGCTGTAGAGCAAAGTGTTGAAGAGGACCCGAATGAATCGATTCGCCACCGTGCACAGCAATTGGAGCTTTGTCCATCAACTTTATGGAAGATTTTGCGCAAAGATCTTGGCTTGCGACCTTACAAGATCCAGCTTGTGCAAGAATTAAAGCCGCGAGACCATGCAATGCGTCGTGATTTTGGTGTATGGGCCGAAAATGAGATTGATCTCGATGCTGATTTTCATCGCAAAATTTTGTTCAGTGATGAGGCTCATTTTTGGTTGAATGGCTACGTCAACAGGCAAAATTGCCGCATTTGGAGTGAAGAGAATCCACATGAGACCCTTGAAACGCCATTACATCCACAAAAACTGACTGTTTGGTGTGCTCTATGGGCTGGTGGAGTCATTGGGCCATACTTCTTCCGCAATAATGCTGGAGAGGCAGTTACCGTTAATGGAGACCGGTATAGAGCCATGATAACCGACTATTTTGTTCCCGAATTGGATGGCATGAATGTGGATGAGTTGTGGTTCCAACAAGACGGCGCTACATGCCACACAGCGCACGTCACAATCGATTTATTGAAGGAAACATTCGCTGAGCGCATAATTTCGCGGAATGGACCTGTCAATTGGCCACCAAGATCGTGTGATTTGACACCATTGGATTATTTTCTTTGGGGATATGTGAAGTCGCTCGTCTACACCAACAAACCAGAAACGTTAGGGGAATTGGAAGCCAACATTCGTGGCGTTATTGCCGACATACGGCCCCATATGCTCGAAAAAGTGGTTGAAAATTGGACCTGTAGAATTGGCTTTATTCGAGCCAGCCGCGGCGGCCACATGCCCGAAATCATATTTAAACATTAATGGCATAAAATTATCCTTCCAATAAAGCCAAATTGATGGACCTTAAAACGATTTTCTTGTGTTTTATTTCAATTCGAAGTTCTATACCCCTAAAAAAAACACCCGTTACAAACAAGCATTTATAAAAAATGATGACTGACAACATTATACTGACATAAGCAAAATTATTTTCTTTTAAAATTTATTGAAATGAACGACGAGGAGCTAATTTCCTTAGTGAAAGCTAATTTGTTGTTGTACAACTAAGTTTAAGACAGCAAGAAAGCGGTTTAGGAGCAAATTTGCTTTGGCTTGCTTAGAATTAGCAACTAATTTTAAAAGCAACTTAAATACTGCCCGCGGCATTTTAGTATGCGAAACCACTTTATTAGGCTCCAACGTTTTCATTCGCCTGAATACTTGGAGTTAGTAGCCGCTGCTGCCCCAATTTTTGTTTATTGGGCGATCTCCATATCTCCTTTGCCTTGTCTTACTTTTGAGAGAGGAGAGAACTTGCTTGTAGAATACACCCATAGCAAAATCGCTTGGATGGCAGACATGCTCTTCAAGAGATGAAGAATAAGTAATTCGTTCATTCCTGATGTAAAGTCAAATTTGGACAAAAAAGTTTGCCTAAGAAAGGTCTTTTATTATTAATCAATGCATCGTGCCTTTCACCTTAGCTAGTTAACATTATCAAAAATTTTCATGTTATGTTTTTACCTCCAACCGCTTGATCAAAATGGGATTCGCATTTTTAAAATGAATTACCGCAAAAGTTTTCTGGCCCATATATTGGCTATAATGGAAAATGAGCTCATGGAATGTTTAAAAAAATTTACCCTAAAGCATGCCGCCTTGTTAACTGCTAGCTCTTGGAACTCTGTGAAACCCAGCGTGTTACGAAAATGTTGGAATAAAGTTTTATACAATGAGGAGTGAGACTCTGATGATGACTAACCACTTAGCGTGCTACCAGAAAATAATGCTGAACGCGTGGTTGATTTGATAGATCTATAAGTCAACATAGCAGCAGATGTATACGCACAGCAAGAATTGAATGAGTGGTTGGACGTCGACGTTGTTAAGAAAAATTATGACAGCAGCGAAGGACATATCGAAAATTCAGAGGAAAGTGAAAATCTTGAGTTTAAACTGAACGTGACACATTCAAAAGCGGTATCGTCATTTAATGTACTTATGTGTACAGTACTCCGCCAACCCATTAGAAACATAGAAAATTACAAAGGTACATTTATGTAGGTGTTCTGAAAACCAAAAAAATACTCAAAAAACTCCAGAACGTGAGGTTATTTTACAAAACGCAAAATTTTATTATAAAAAAGGGTTTTTTGAGCTAACTTGCAGGTATAATTTTATTTTGATTACTGTTTTTAAATGTTTACCATAACTATCATTAATTTCTAAATAAGGAACACCCTGTGTAAGCTGTATTAACAAACATAAACATGTTGAAATCTGAACGTGCGCGCTCCGAGGGAGCTTAAAGTTGGCGAAAAGAATGTCATGCATGAATTTGGTGCATCCTCATAAAGTTCTTCTACCACCGCTTCACATTTAGCTGGGATTGACGAAGCAATTTGTAAAGTCACTTCCAAGAGATGGAAATTGCTTCAAATACTTAATATCAAAGTTTCCAGGCTTCTCGAAAGCAAAGTTGAAGGAAGGTGTTTTTGTTGGACCAGATATTAGACGGCTTATGGCTGATCCACTATTCATCACAACCATGACGGATCCTCAAAGAGAAGGGTGGATTGCCTTTAAAGAGGTCATAAAGAAATTTTTAGGCAATAACAAATATACTAACTACAAACAAATCGTCAAAAGAATGTTAAAAGCATTTCAAGCTTTAGGTTGCTTGATGAGTTTAAAAGTACATTTTCTTCATTCCCATCTCGAAAATTTAGGAGACGTAAGTGAAGAGCAAGGTGAACGATTTCACCAAGATATTAAGGAGATTGGAAAAAACTATTGTTGGACGCTTCAAAGAGACCTTCCCGATGCTGCCCACAAGCGAAAATGTACCAAAAGGAGTCTCACTGAGAAAAGGAAATGTGTTTAGTGCTTACTATTTAATGTATTTTACATAAATAAATTAGTTTTGTTACGCAATTTTAAATTACAAATTTTTTTAAAAATATTTTATATTTTATTTTAAGATGATAACTTGTTTAGCATAGACACCTACATTGTCAGAAAACGTTCTTTGAAAAAATTTAAGTTATGTATTTTCGGATTCAACACACCCAAAAACATACGAATTACACAAAAAAGTCAAAACAGCTCTAAAATATTTTTTTTGCAGACATGTGTTATTCATGCAGTTTTTCTTTCAGAAGCAAGCAATCGAACTAAAATTAGTATATTAAGCCAATTTTTTGTAGAACGTTTATTTCAAATGCCTTTTTTTTAAATGCAAAAAATTTTTTTTAATATTTGGTTGGCCAACCTTTATTTTTAATAACCTTTATTATTGCCACACATCCTTTATGTTATCTTTGAGTGTGGCCCATATTAAGCGCTGATTTTTCATTCGCTTAGTCAGTTTCGGCTTTTTTGCTGGACGGCGGAATTTTAGGTTGTTTTCTGAAAATATGCATTCCACTGTTCTTAGCGATATTTTCATATGAGCTGGTTTATAAGAATGCATGTCGGAATCATGTCAGGACCAGGCTTGGATAAGCTTTTTAAAGTTTTCAGATAAAGGAATACCTTCTCTGGGGTTATTGTAGGCAAATTGATTGAGTTATTCGAACTTACCGGATACGGATACTTATGTGGTAAAGTTCATATAGGAGTTAAAGGCATAATTAGACTTAAAAAATCTGACGGAAACTTTTGTAGCTTTCGCTTAGAGTTTACGAAACCATAAAATGATTTGGGATCAGAAATAATAGAATTTTTCATTTTGCGTATATATGCTTTATAACATTTTTTGTCCAACTCAAAATATCTATGGCGAAGAATTGAATATTTTAAATAGTGCGAATGCAAGCCAGTTTTTTTATACAGTTTGAAGCTGCGATATCTTTTATTTTTCAAACATTTCAGTTCTCCCGTAAACCACAATTGTGTTGGCTCTGAATAAGAACATTTAAGTTTAGGTACAAGGTTCTCAAACAATTCATACTGAGTATTATTAAAATGATCAAAGTTTTTCTCAATATTTTCAATATATTTTGGCCATATGATTTTAGATAGTACTTTATTAAGCTTATTTGTTTTCACAAAATTAAATTTAGTGTTAGAAATGAGTATTTTAGAGCTTTGATCCTGTATACATCCTATAATTTCGCAATCTAAATGCATACATAGCTGGATAAAAGACGTCTTCGGGTAAAACCAGAGGGTCACATCGATTGACAGACGTTGTAGCCATGTTGTCGACGTAAACCAAATCCAGCACCCTTCCAAATTTATTAGGAATAACATTAATTTGATACAGGCAAAGTTCAGCATCTCATCCAAAAATTCATTTGTACTCATTTTAGATGAAAAAGGTACAATATTATGGTCAACAATCTTCCACGACATGTGGTGGAGGTTAAAATCACCCAAAAGTGCCATGGAATCTGAGCAGTTGGTCATTGAAACACAGTTTTGAGTAAAGCAATACATTGCAAGTAAACAGAAGAGTCTGATTGAGGTGGAATATATAGAGAGCTAATTAAATAAAGCCCTTACCTGACTTAACACGGATGCACTTAAATTCGATAGAGCCGATAACAGGAACCACACTCTTCAGATAGTAGCGAAGAGTGTACAACGAAAATGACACCTCCGCCCAACCGTTGCATTAGGAGTTGGAGATGCCAGATTAATTAGTTCAATCGAAGGTTGAGCAATTTGGGGTTTCAATCCAATAATTTCTTCAGATTGAATATCAACTCTCTTGCGCTTAGCAACGTTGAGCTTCGCACAAGGTGACACATTATTCAAGCATTTAAAATATTTGAAAATTTCTTCGTACCTTTTAAATTTTTCGGTCAATGCTGAAAGATCCCTGCCTATCTCAGAAAACCCATTTATAGTCTCCCTGAAAAGCTTAAACAGATCGACTTCGGTTGATCTGCACTTTAAACAAGACCAGCGCACTCTCCCCGTCAAACCGGCACACTTCATATGGGCGAGCCCATCACATAGCCAATATGACAAAAATCGTTCGGACTCACCCTTGACTTGGCAGTTTGCAACTGAGCAGGACATTTTTTTTTTTTTTCTAAATAGCTACTTTCTATATTTAGTGAGCCAAAAGTTAAATAAATACAAATGGTCAGCTGTGAGTATTAGCAGTTATGAAAACAGTGAAAAGCTTCCAAAAGTCGCTGAAAGATCAACAGTTTTGAAAGCAATGAACATTCTGAGAAACACAGAAAATGACACTTAACAAACAAACGCTAACAGCTGTGATAAAAAAATTTACAGAAAGTGTAAGTGAAAATAATGTGCATACACAAACAAAGAAATGCAATAATATAAACAAATAAGAGTTGGCAACAACAAACACAATATCACAAATGTATCGGCAGATTTTATTATTAACACTAATAATTAAGATTGATTAAAAGAATTATCCAAAGAGGATTAATAAATTTAAACTTAGCTTCTGTAATGCGTTTTCGAAATAATTTGCACAACAAAAAAAGAGGCACAAACTTACAGCTTTGCGTTAGTGTTGCCACTGCCATGAAAACTAAAAATTAATATGCACAGATTTATGAAAACTATCGATTTTGTCCACTTCGTCCCACGATTCGTCTCCAATTAATCATAATTCACAAATGCTAACTTATAAGTCAAGTAGAAAATTCCTTGTGTTCTCATATTTTAGTCCCGTTTATTGTAATGGAATATTTATTTTGGTATTTGGCATAGCTTAATATAGTGCACAGCCTACTTAACGCTTAGGCAGTGAAAAAAAATAGAATAGAGCAGGAGCCACACAAAAAATTGCGATAAAATGTTTCGAATATAGAAGTGGCAAAATAAATCCAATGATATGCCAAAATTCATTTACAACAAAATATGAGCTTTTCAAAGCAGTACCCTGCGTACATACATAGATGCTTAGGTTTAACCCATTCGACTCCTACACCTAATATTTACATACATATATAAGCGGTTGAAATTGAACCTTGAATTGAAAAGAGAAAAGCTTCTCACGAGTCGTTACTAGTTACACTAAAACCTTACAAGTCAAAACAAGTAAACAGTTGATATCCAGGAAAAAGTCAGATATTCCCAGGTAATTCTTCTTCCTTTCCCTTGTTAAAGCAATGGGTGAAGGGAACAAATTCCCTTGGAGTTTGTATTCAAAATAGAGCTGACAGTGAAAAAAAGTGTACAGTTTATGAAAATATGGGTGTGAAAAGACAGCGAAGAGAAAGTGCATACCTACCCTACAAGACACGACTAATTTTTTGCCAGAAATCGCTGATCGAGCTTCCAAACATATCATACGGCGCACATATCCATATATACATTGCAAGGGGTTGTCCCCTGTTTGAAAATGTTTATGCAATTGAATTATACACGTGTTGTATGACTTATTTAAATATGGGTGCTGAAAGGTTTGTCTCGTTGGAAAAGTTGAAATATTGTGATTTATGCATATTTTCTTCTTCTTTTATGGCACTACAACCATGCGTGGGCGGGATCCAAGGTATACAAAATACTTGACTAGTTCAAAATTGTAACTGCCAACAGTGGCGTAGGTACCAAAACGCGAAGATTTTTTGTTTGCTGCTACAAGGTACTTTGTTTTGTCCTCGTTCGTTTGCTTCCTTCTCTAGACTGGAAAATTCTGCTCTGGCGGCCCTGTTGTTAATGCCAACGATATCAATCTACAAACGCCAGCAGCATCGTGCTTTTGTTATATACATATAGTGCAACTGCGTTTCTCTAAATTCTAAATTCTCCCAGCTGCGCTACGAATAATCGGCTAATAGCTAAATTTTGAGAGAACAATAGCGAACCTACACCATGCGAAACCTCTTAAGTGTAAACCTTGCTTTCCTTGTGTGAAAAAACTTGTATTACACTACTTTCTTTTTTGCGACATATTATTTGTTAAATACATGATCTACGAAAATTCCTAGTCTACGTCCGAAAATAATGCCTGACTCAGTCTCTTGTCATTAGCGCTCTCGTTGTTAGAATGTACTTTGAAGCTGCGTCCAGGTTTTAATTTTATTTGAAAGAAGTATTGCAAGCACGTGAAAAATCTTCTTTGGTGGAACAAGATGAGCCGAATAAATGTATTTTGGAAAAACAAATCGGAAATATCAGGGTTGCGAACAGTTATCTTTGTGCAAACGGTCGCCCTTCGGAAGGTAATAGCAAACTTCCAAGAGTATTTCTGTCATGAAAAAAATTCTCTTAAAATACATATATCTGTCAATCGGAGTCGGCATAAAACTGTAGGTCCCTCCATTTGTGAGAAGCTCGGCCAAACACTAAGCTATATAATGTAAGCACCAAATTAAATAGTCAAAAACTATACTCTAAAATTGTTGGAGCTTGTTTCATTTTTGATTGTCGACCTTTGGTTTTTATAAATTAAAATTTTAATTTGAATAAGCCCGAGGCCCAGTGTTAAATTAAATGACAATTCGTTTCATTAATATTTAAATGTCGATATCACAATTTGTAATCATTTGTTATTACATAATTCCGTTCTGTTATCTATTCGAATTTTTATTATGGGAATCAGTGTTGTTTTGATAGCAATCATATTTCTTAACAGCCCTGATCAACTTATTATTCATCGTCTGACTATTTCCAAGTGGTTCTAAAGTTTCCAGACGGGACGTTTTTCTGTAAAAGAGGAACCCCGAGAAGGTCGACTTAAAGGAGAAGTCCAAAGTTTTACGAAAATCTTCGATTGAAAAGATAAATGATTTCTGATGAATTGGACTTGAAAGCCATGGCTGTATATTAAGTAATCAATCAAAAGAGGCTCGATTGCCTTTTGCTCAATTTTTCTTAAATAAATTCGAAAATGAGCAGTCAAGCAACTTTAGTAAAGTTGTTACTCGTGATGAATTTTGTTTCTATAAGTGTGAACCGGACACCAAGTTCATGGTGCATGGAGCCAAAGTTCATGGTTAATGGAGCCCAACAGAAGGAAATCCATCTGTTGAAATAAAAAAAAGATTAGCCAGCTCACACTGCTGAGAGACCGAGTAACTTTATTGCGATCTCTGGCATTGGAGAAATGCGACCAGCACCATATTTCCAGGATCAAGCACCTTGTGATTTCGGGTTATTTACAAAAATTTAAAGAAATTTGAGAGAAAGGTGTTTAACAGCAACGCGGACATAATTCATGCGGTTAATGCTGAACGTGATATCCTTAAAAAGCTAGATTTTAAAGAATGTTTTAAGTGGATATATAGGCTTAGTTGGCACCATCCGGTTAAGCGCTTAATCGGAACTAAAACCGTCGGTTAAGGTCATCCGACAGATAAGCAAGCGCTAACCGCCGGTAATTTTAACCAGAGATGGTGCAAACGGCCCTAAGAATAAATACGAAATGATTCTCTGTTTTTTTTGTCTGGTCAACTATTCGAATTTTTGTTAACCCCCTCGTACATAAAATAAAATTTTATTTATTTAGTATTACAACTACACAAAAAATAAATTGGCGGCAAAGGATTGAAATCAGCATTAATTCTTCGCTTAACTCTGTAAAAAATATTTAGGTAATACCATTTATTATAAATGTAAAAGTTTGTATGTTTAAATCTTTGACACTCAATCAAGCAAAAATGGCTCAACGAATTGAAGTCAATAATTAAAACATAGGATAAAATAAATGGGAGTGGCACTTTCCGTACATGTTCAATTTGCGATGGACTAATGAAATTTGGTACGAATGTTATATACATTAAATCATTTTAAGTTAATACATAAATTAAAAATTTTTAAAGAAATAAATACTTTATTAATATGTATAACGTATTTTACTTAGTACTTTTCTACTACCATTTTCTCAAAAAGGGTACACATTTTTCCTCTTTTCTGCGTACCTCCCAAATACAACTATAGATTAAGCAATGTCAGAATTAGCTGTCACTAATTATAGAACCGTTTATAATTGAAGCATCATATGCACACACTATGTATGTATTTTTCAAATTTTAAATTTATAAACATGTATACTAACTATAAATATATACAAGTTAACACGTTCGCTAGTGCCCAGTCCAGACAGTTCCCACAGTCAGCCACGACACGTGCGCTGTGTCAGCAGAATCCTATTTCATCATATGCTGTAACTGTGCCTTAGCATAGCTAACGCTCCACCTGTGGGAAATCAAGGCCACGGTCGTTACCGCCGGATATGCTTACACAAGCATTCTAGAGCATGGTGAAATGCCCGTGGGAAGCCAACATCGTAGCCGCTGCAATGCAACATCATGACGCAACAGATGCGTCGCTGCTGCTATACCGAGGGCTGGTGCTCGACGCTGCTACAGTTGAGGAGTTAGTTACCTAGGGGTTCTAGTAGTGTTAAGACCTAATTTAAGTGTATAGTGCTAATAAAGTGACCTTTATAACGTACAAATATCTTTCAATTACTCTTAGGGCGAGTTGGCCCATCTATTTTTTTTAGTGTAAGGATCGATGATCCTTTAACTGGCGCCCGAGCAGGGACCCAGTAGTGATTAAAAGAGTGTGTGACTGATAAATTTCCTAAAAGGAAAAAGTGAACAAGAAATATTTAAGGAAGAATTAAACAAAAAATATTTTTTTAATCAAAAAATAAAAAACCTCACAAAAAGGGATTGAGTATATCATCCAAAGTGCACAACTGAGGAGCGAATTGTGAAGTGACTGAACTGCATCACGAGATCAAAGAAGACATCTAGGAAGGCATCTAAAATTCGTACTAATCGCCTCGACATGCACCCGGATTTTATGAAATCTTTGAATTATCTGTTGTAAGTAAATTATAGAAAACCCAAACATTTTATCTATCGTTTCAGTATGGAGGATCACAGGACAACCGTAACAAACCTCACTGGGGCTGTCAATGCCATTCTAGAAAAATTGAACACTATGGAAAGGCGAGTGGCACATCTAGATGTAGTGAGCTCCAGGTCTGCCACAGCAGGAGCTAGCGCCCTTCCTGAACCAGCGGAAGAAGTGGTGGCTCAGGCCCCCACGACTGAAGCCGATATTAGGGACATTAGCCGGCTTCCTGACTGTGTCAAGGAGCTGCAGATCTTTGATGGCAATCCAGTGCAGTATGTGTCTTGGGTTCACTCCGTAGAGGTGATCCTGTCCGACTTCGCTGTTGTTAGAGGCAAACCTCTTTATCGGGCAATTTTGCAGCATATTAGGCAAAAAGTGCGAGGTGCGGCTGATTCAGCCTTAATATCCTACAACATCTTTGAAAGCAATTGGTTAAAAATTAAGGAATGCCTTTCGCTGCACTACGCGGATAAACGCGATATCCGCACCCTTGAGCACCAGTTGCATCAGCTGCAACAAAAGGGGTCAAGGATTGACGAGTTCTACGCGAGGGTGAACCACCAGTTCTCTCTCATTATCAATAAGATTAAAACCGAGTCCTACACGGACGAAACGGTGAGAGTCCTGGTGGAAACTTATCGTAACCGCGCCCTCGACGTGTTCATTCGCGGTCTAAATGGGGAAATGTGAAGGATGCTTCTAATACAGCGTCCTAAAACCCTACCCGAGGCCTACTCGGCCTGTTTGGAAATTCAAAATGTGTATTTCCGAAATTTTTCCCTTCACTCTCCCACGATGAATAATCGGGTGGTAGTGCCTCTGAACAATTTGCCGAGCAGCTCTTACCAGCCGAATAGAAGCAACAATCCTCCACTCCCTCCGAAATCGAATTGGCGCTCTCAGGATTATCGAAACTCAAATTCACGAAATGAACGTCCTTCCGGACGCGATAGTAACCAAACCGCAGTGCGCCCACCTGTCGAAAAGATGGAGGTTGATCCTTCAGTGCAAACACGAAACGTGAACTACATGAACAGGCCTAACCCATTCAAGCGCACCGCCAAGTCTGACAACCTACCACGGAAACAGCAAAGGTTGTTTCACACTGTTCCGGAGGCGACTGAGGATCTAGAAAATGATCAGGAGTCTGCCACCGATGAAAAATCTGAGGATTTTCTATCCTCCGGGCATCTAGCGTACCATACTTAGAATATACGCTACCCAATGGTCGCGTGCTAGATTTCTTAGTTGATACTGGTGCGAACAAAAATTTTATTCAAGAAGGCATTGCGACGAAGACAATTCCAGTAAAAACCTTGTTCAATGTTTCATCTGTGGGGGGCTCCGTGTTGATAAAAGACAAGGCACAAATAAGGTTATTTGAAGGCATAGGTAATTCTACAGGATTTGAATTTTTCATTTTACCAACCCTTACCGGGTTTTGTGGTATCATCGGCGACGACACCCTAAGAAGATTAGGCGCAATAATTGACAGGAAAGAAAACCTACTCCAGATAGGGGACTACAAAATTCCTCTTAAAGCCCGCAAATCTTGCGATGTTAATTTTACGTTGGGCAAGGACTTGCCCCTGATGTTCATAAAAAAAATAGTATCTTGCTAAAAAAGTACTGCGAACTTTTTAAACCAATAAACGGAAATGAGCTTATAGATACCAGTGTCCGAGCTGAGATAAAAACCTCTACTCCTGAGCCAATTTATAGCAAAAGCTATCCATATCCAGCATGCATGAGAAACGAAGTAGAAAAACAGGTTGACGAATTGCTCACGGAAGGCGTGATACGACCTTCAAAGAGTCCTTACAACTCACCAATTTGGGTGGTGCCAAAAAAACCAAAGGCAAATGGCGAAAAACAGTACCGAATGGTGATTGATTATAAGAGACTTAATGCAGTGACAATAGCAGACACGTATCCTATCCCTGATATTAACGCGACACTTTGCAGCCTTGGTCAGGCTAATTACTACACCACAATAGATTTAACGTCCGGTTTCCACCAGATACCAATGAAGGATGCAGACATAGCAAAAACAGCCTTTTCAACGATGAACGGGAAATATGAGTTTCTACGATTACCCTTTGGGCTGAAAAACGCCCCGGCTATTTTCCAACGGATGATAGATGATGTCCTGAAAGAATACATAGGTAAAATTTGCTATGCCCACATCGATGACATCATAGTATTTGGGAAAGACGCGGACGAACACCTAAATAACGTAGAAAAAGTTTTCTCAAGGCTTTTGCAAGCAAATTTAAAAGTAAATCTAGAAAAGACTTGTTTTTTTGAAAAAGAAGTTGATTTTCTGGGCTATGTGATTACTCCTGATGGAGTACGCGCTGATCCTAAAAAAGTAGAAGCTATAAAAATGATTTTACCCCCAAGGAATTTAAAAGACTTAAAAAGCTTCCTTGGCATGACCTCATACTATAGGAAGTTTATAAGGGACTATGCCAAGGTTGCTAAACCTTTGACCAACCTCACTCGGGGCCCAAATGCGCAGGTAAAAGCCAATGCGTCAAAAAATGTAGGAGTCGAACTCGACGAAAATGCGCTGGAGGCTTTCAGCGACTTGAAGCAACTCTTAGTATCTGCCGATGTTTTAGCCTTTCCAGATTTCGAGAAACCATTCAACCTGACGACAGATGCTTCAAACTACGCTGTTGGTGCGGTTCTCTCACAAGGAACTATAGGCGAGGATAAACCTATAGCCTACATTTCGCGGTCCCTGAACAAATCAGAGGAAAATTATGCCACAAACGAGAAGGAGCTCCTCGCCATCGTTTGGGCACTTGATAACCTGCGATCTTACCTGTATGGTGCACGCAAAATTAAAATTTACACCGAACACCAACCGCTGACGTTCTCTATGAGTAACCGCAATTATAACGCAAAGCTTAAGCGATGGAAAGCGCGTATAGAAGAGTATAACTGCGAGTTAATCTACAAGCCAGGTAAGACGAATGTGGTCGCCGACGCACTCTCCCGCCTTAAGACGGAAGTAAATGCTCTCACGGACTCAATCGTTGCTCAGCCACCGTGTACAGTAACTGATGTGGCTTCCGAAACGGACACCGCATCAGAATGCACTATGCATTCTGCTGAGCAAGATAGCTCAGATCTCATACTATACGTTGAGGTACCGATTAATGTCTTCAGGAACCAAATAATCCTCAGACAGGGGGCGAGTTGTGAGTGTAGCGAAGAACCTCATAGAGGCTACAGAAGGTATTTTATTACGTTGCCCATACTAAATTGCGAATCTCTGGTAGCTGTCCTTAAAAAAAATTTAAATCCAAATGTTATAAACGGGATTAAAATACCAGAATGTTCGCTCTATAGTTTGCAAAATGCTTATATTAATAATTTCAGTAAGTATAAAATTAGAATCACTCAGCGCATAGTGGAAGATGTTACAATTGCTGATAGAGTATTCAGCATAATCGAGAAGGAGCATAAACGTGCTCATAGAAATGCTCGCGAAAATAAGGAGCAAATCCTTGAAAAATTCTACTTTCCGGCTATGTCAAAACAGGTTAGGGAATACATTAGTCAATGCGAAACATGTAAATAAAATAAATATGATAGGCATCCTGCAAAACCGTATATGCAGCCGACCCCTATCCCTAGTTATCCGTGCGAAATTCTTCACATTGATATTTTTGAAATAGAACGGCAGAAATATTTGAGCTGCATTGATAAATTCACCAAATTCGCGAAGCTTTTTCCGATAAAGAATAAATCTTCTATTCATTTGCGAACCAAACTAACAGTTGCGCTTCACTATTTTACAGTTCCACAAGCATTAGTTATGGACAACGAGCGCGGATTTTTAACGCCACTGGTATTGAACTATATCAGATCCTTAGGAATAGACGTATATCAAACGCCAACGCAACGAAGCGAGGCCAACGGCCAGGTCGAGAGGTTACACTCTACTTTGATTGAAATGTATCGTTGCCTTTGCACTGAATATCCTAGACTAACAACCCAGGAACGCGTTGCTATAACTGTTGATAGGTATAACAATACAATCCATTCCGTGACAAGAAGGAAACCCGCGGATGTATTCCTGAACAGAACAGCTAGGATTAACTATCAGGAGTTGACGGACTTTAGGGAACATACAAATGACAACATTAAAGCATTATTATTACATGAACAGGAAAGTAGAAATGCCAGAAACAATAAAACTCGCTCGCCCCCCCGCAATTTTAATAATGGCGATCAATTATTTATCGCTAACAAACAAATAAAGAGCAAGCAGAAACCGCTTTATAAAAAAGAAGCTGTGGCTGAAAACAGAAATGCGACCATTGTCACACAAAGTGGAAAAAAATTCCATAAATCGGACATCAAGAATGTCTGAAAGACAAAATTAAATATCAGCAATATTAATTGAATATCGCAAACATTGGTTGAAGGGCAAAAAAAAAAAACTCATGCGTAGATCCTTAAGCCCCAGCGGTCTGGGTACAAATCTTTTATTTTGTATTCGATCAGTCGTATTGGTTCAATTCCAGTTCACTCGGTGGTCCGAGCGATATCAATCGAAGTGGTTCAACTCCTCCAGGGGACTATGACTTTAACTGACGTGAAGTCACTCGTGCCATGAGTAGGCCATTTGCAATCATCAACGCTTATGGTTAAAAGGGATTAACGCGAGCCTTCCAAGGTCATCTGAGTTTATGCCTGTATTCCGATGAAAAGGAACTGAACAGTAAAGATTCAAATATGAAATCGATCTTTTTAGCGTTCCATAAGTTCCATAATTTTACAAAAAAAGGGGGTATACTTCAAATAAAAATATATTAAATAAAAGCAAAATTTTAACAATATTTTCTATTTGAGGGAACGAAAAGTTCTCACTATTAATCATATTTACAATAATAAATTTACAATAATAAATTTGAATTACATTACAAAACGGGGGAATAAAAAAATAAAATAAAAAATAAAAATAAAAAAAATAAAAAAAAAGAAATAAAAAAAGGGAAAGCGTTCCACAAAATTAAGGAAAAAAAAGGAATTAACATAAAAAACTAACACCTAAATAATTTTAAATATACTAACTTACTAATCCACATAAGTCTTACATAAATGAGCCAAAAGATTAATAAAAATAAATATGCTCATTTACTAAGATGTACTAACAATAACTAAACGAACTAACAAATTTACAAATAAATTCCACTCTTAACATCACCTACTGGGTCCTAATTAATCCTTCTCACCCTTATCCTCCCGAACTCCACTCAATAGCTATAATGTTACTATTAAGGAAAAATTATTAAGTAGAATTGCTACCTTAGCATAAGGCACTCTTTTGTTAAACTTTCGGCATACACACCTCCAAGAAATTTAAAATATATGAATGAAAAAATTTTGTATTTAGTTTGTTAAGTATTAACTATTGAATTATTATTGTAGGCAAATTTAATTTCTAAAAAAGTAGAATTGTGTTATGTCCTTTTAAACCATTTAGAAAATAAAAATAGAATTAAGCTAATAGTTATTAACGGTGCAGTGCAATAAGGCCCGCGGAATTAACACCCTCGGGCTTTATTTCCTTGTTTTTAGGAAATAAAGCCCCTGGGCGTTATTGCCTATTCGGGAGGGATATAAAAGCCGCTGGCCTTATTACCTTTTTTTAATGGGCGTTATTTCCATTCCGAAAGGCAATAACGCCCGCAGTGGTATTTTCTAAAAAAAAAAACAAAGAAATTCAATCAAAACAAGTTTCATTGGCTTAAATAAGCAAACATTTCTTTTTCCTTTATTATAAGAATAAATTTAACTTAACAAATTGCAATGCATGTATTTAATACATTAATATGGATATATTAAAATTAAATAATTCAATGCTTCAGAAAAAAGGTACATGAGAAGTAAAAAGCTAAACAAATACTTTCGTCGATTGTTGAACAATTTGACGGCAAATTGGGCACAAAATACTTGTATTACCATTTAGAATATTACGTCGACTGTGCTCTGCAAAGCAATCTGTGCAAAGTTTAAAATGATTGCATGGAGTTAAGAGGACATCCCGTGGCTTATTAAAACAAATTACACAAAATAATTGGTTCTGGCTTTCTGAAAAATTCATATTAGAATCATCGTCTGACGCTTCATCTATTTCAGATGCATTAATATCATCGAGTTTAATAATGTTATTTTCCCAGTTACTCATTTGATTTAAAAATACTTCCAGTGTTATTTCGTTGTTTGTGAATTTGTCAGTCGCTCTCTCAATTAAATCAGCCCTTCGTTTGTGTAATTGTTTTGGACATTGGAAAACGCCATAAGTTCCGTTTAGAGATTGCTTGAGCTGTATAGATACTTTGAAATCTTCATCTAGAAGACAATTTAAAAATTTGCAAAAGTTACCCTTTGGCACAAGTTTTTTGCATAACTGTGAATGGTAACCCTCTAAGCTGTTTGTAGTTCGCACGCTTTCTTTGTAGACAGAAAATGATGAACAGCCTTCCTAGATTCAAACAAATAAAATGGAAATCAAAATGTATATATGTATAAATATGTACATAAACATAACATACATATATGTATGTATATACCTCATTGAAATACCTACATACGCATGTATTAATATGTATTTATTTCGATCACTTACCCTTCGCATCCATTGATTTTCAAAATATTTAATAAAGCTTTCAAATTCGGGAAAATTGCTTACATAGCTTGCTACTAGCTTCCTCCTTTAATAAATTAAATCCTTCTGTAATTTTAGTCAGAGGCAGAAGTGGTAAGACTAAAAACTTTTTATATAACCGGCCAGCATTTTGGTTTTTTTTTTAATTTTTGATTAAACTTATTTATTTTACTTGCATTTTTTTTCAGTGAATTGCAGTAATGAAACCAACAACCCGTGATTTTCGCACAAATAAAATTTCGCCTTAAACTGTTACGAAGAGCTTTTTCGAAGTCCGTTTTAAACGATACTGCATTAAATTGAAATAAATTATTATTAATAAATTGAAATAGATGATTATAAATGTCTTCCGATTTATTGGACATTAGTACATATATGAACGGATATGTCTAAAAAAAAATAAAAAAAAATAAATGTACATAAGTATGTAAGTATGATGTTTATAACATAATTGAGGAAATGCCTTAACCTGCAGCGGACCGCGTTCTCGCGTTACCCGCGGCGCCCGGCGCGGCGCCCGGCGCGATGCCCGGCGCGGCGGCTCGTCGCGTTCGCTCCTTATTCGCAATAACACAGGTAGTTTTATTGTTTGTATACTTACATGATTTAAATGTTCAATATGAACTATGAGGAGCTGTTTGTATCCACATTGCGGGACTATACTGAAAGTGGCGTCCATCAAATAATTTCTCTCCAGATGTGTAGAAGTATTAATGATTTGGCAAATCGTTGGTGACATGAATATCGTATATGCAAAATTCTTCTCTATTATTGTCTCTTTGTAAAATAATTTGGATTCGGCTGGAGAGTTTTCTTCAAATTTTACTTTAGATGTACCAAATTTTAGCAAAATAGATTCATTGCTAAACAAACTTTTTATATCTTGCGGACAGGCAGGATTTTTTGGCAGTACATTGGTTTTAATATAGCACAAATTCCTTTTCATTTTACCCCACTGAACTAAATGCGCAGCGTTTGGATTTTCTAAGCACTCTTGATCAAATATATCTCGCGTTGCATTTCTTTTTAAACTTACATTTTGGAATTTATCTTTTATGGAGTTCATTATTTCTAGTTTTTTCAAAAATTCTTCTTGATTATGATGATCATGTAATTTATTGTTTAATTTTCTGCACTGTTTGGTAATGTTGTCTATAGACAAACTAACTTGGCATTGTTTCTGATAGCACACGTACCGATTATGTTTTTCACCAACACTCTTAATTTTATAAAGTTCTTTTTCACATTCTACGTAAAGTAAATTACTATTTTTTCTTATGCCTGGCACGAATTTATAGATTAAAGTATTAACCTCCATGCCGTTTCTATAATTGTCTCACCAGCAATGTCAAACAAAAACTGAGAAACATAAGCTGAAAACTAAAATACGCCTCGCATTGAATGCAAAAAACTATAATAATTTACAGTTAATTGGGAAAAATTCGGCAATCAGTGATTGGTTGAAAATACCTTTCGATTTTATGTGTATAAAGCAGACGCAGATTTATATGCAAAAATAAATAGAGTGATTCATTTAAAAGAATATAACACCCAAGGGCTTTATTTCCATTATTTTTAAGAAAAAAAACCCGCGGCCGTTATTGCCTTTCGTGGGTGGGTGTTATTTCCTTTTCGAAAGAGAAATATTGTCCGCGGGCTTTTTTTCTTTTTGTTTAGGAAATAAAGCCCGAGGGCATTATTTCCACGGGCCCTATTTCACTGCACCGTTATTAACGTATTCTTAGAATCTGCCTCTGTGCAACCGCACAGGCATACGTCGTATTCAACCTAGGCTCTCCCGTTTTAACTGTTCGTGATGGTTACGGATGGATAGTCAACTGACACTTCAAGCTAATCCACATGATCGACTTGACCCGCTATGAAGAAATTCTACATCGCTTAGAGGACGAAGCTGCGGAGATAAACGACACCAATGGTATCACGGATGTCATCGCGTACCAGTTAGAAAAGACTCATACTCAACTTGATGAACTAAAGGGCCCAAAACCTATAAGACCAAGGCGCTCAATTAACTGGATCGGTTCGGCCTGGAAATGGATTGCCGGCTCACCTGATGCTTCAGACTGGGATGAAGTCCTGCGGAGCCAAAATGCAATTGTTGCCAATAACAACCAACAATATAAGATAAACTCTGAAATATTCAAAAAAAATCAGGAATTATTGCAGGCCGTCAACGGAATTGCGATGACCACGAACGACATTCGCGGACACGACAACCTGGTAAAGTTTTCCCAACAAATACAGCAGAAAATGATGATCCTCAAGGATGATGTCGGCGAATTGGTTCGGGCATGCCAAATGGCAAAAGCTGGAGTAGTAAACAGCAACCTGTTGAATAAAGAGGAGATAAACCAGTTGATAAGCGAAATAGAAGTACTTCCTTACAGCCAAGGCACATCAAATAGGTAGCCGCAGCAAACTTTTTTTTTGAACTTTTTTCATATTTTATTTTAATTTGAATTGTCAAACTTTGAATTTCGTTGTGATAAGAATGCTTTCAGTACAATTCAAGGTAGTTGATAAAATATTTTTGAAAGTTTAGCTTTTAAAAGCAAAAACAAAATATACAGAGCTCAAATTTTTTTTTTCAATTTTTCTACTGCTGCTACCTATTGAATCTGCCTTGCTTACAGCAACGTTATCGAAGCCATTGAATACAGCGAACCCTCGATCTACACAAACGGCACCTTTTTGCTTTATGTGCTGTCCATGCCAAAGGTGGCACAAACAAGATTCAACCACCTAATCACTCGGGCAATTCTGAAGGAAGGCCAGCGAGTAGATCTGAAGTATAAAACCATTTTGATGAACAAACAACAAACGTATGGGGTCAAGGATAGTTGCCTGCATCTTACCACTGCCATGGTCTGTAAGAAGGAAGCGCTGGATTTACTACCTGAAGAAGATTGCCTACCACGACTGCTCAAGGGTGGTCAGACAAGTTGCCGCTACATAACCTGTACAGAGTCAACTGTCGAAGTACTTAAAGACGATACAATATTCCTGGATAACTTCAATAGCAGCGTTTGGTCAGGTAAAACACCCCATCAACTTTCTGGTTCTTATATTCTACAGATGGAAAACGAGACCGTTACCATTAATAACCAGAGCTATGCGAGCTCAAGCATCTCAGGAGCTCAAGTCCTTCCATCAGTTTTGACCAGCATAACCAATCGAAGCACGGCCCTGAACCTTAACCTCGTACACGAGATGGCGATTGACAACGTCCAATTACTGGGCCACCTTGCGGAAAAAACAAATTGGTTTACTGTCATGTCATACTGGGGTTAGTCGCTCTTTTGCTGGCGATTTGGTTCATTTGGCGCAAAATCACCGCAAGGGTCAACCTGCCTGAACTAAAGATATCCTTACCAAGATGCGATAGTGTCCAACGTAGGAGGCGCTCTTCCTTGCCGCATGATCTGCGGGACGCAGATTTTTGAATTGGGAGGAGTTAACACGTTCGCTAGTGCCCAGTCCAGACAGTTCCCACAGTCAGCCACGACACGTGCGCTGTGTCAGCAGAATCCTATTTCATCATATGCTGTAACTGTGCCTTAGCATAGCTAACGCTCCACCTGTGGGAAATCAAGGCCACGGTCGTTACCGCCGGATATGCTTACACAAGCATTCTAGAGCATGGTGAAATGCCCGTGGGAAGCCAACATCGTAGCCGCTGCAATGCAACATCATGACGCAACAGATGCGTCGCTGCTGCTATACCGAGGGCTGGTGCTCGACGCTGCTACAGTTGAGGAGTTAGTTACCTAGGGGTACTAGTAGTGTTATGACCTAGTTTAAGTGTATAGTGCTAATAAAGTGACCTTTATAACGTACAAATATCTTTCAATTACTCTTAGGGCGAGTTGGCCCATCTATTTTTTTTAGTGTAAGGATCGATGATCCTTTAGCTTACATGTTAATATTGTTGATGAAAAGTAGAAAGAGCCCAATTGAAGTAAAAATTAAAAACAAATATTTAGGAAACTTAGACCGCTTTTTTTTTAAGTTGTTTATTTCAAAAGATAGCCTAAGGTATAGTTATAATACCCAAGAAGTTTTAGAGTGCGATCTCCATCAGTTAGGGAGATATGTGAATTTGTGCACAAACACCTCGCGCTGAGTATGACGCTAGGCACTGTTTGTAACCTTCGGTTCATGTGAAAAAAAGATATTTAGTAAAACTGGTATGAAAGTTTAATGGAAATATAATGAATTACAATAGTAGTAAACTCAGAACGGTTTTACTTTATAACTTTTATAATTTAACATTGGGAATCTATGCTAAAACTTGTTCTTTTTACAAGAAGGCCTTCGGTTGTTGGAATAAAGCCATGCAACTTTTTAGTTCCAGGAATGGCGTTGCAAAAATGTCCTTTCACGTTGAATATCGTCTTTGGAGCAGTAGAAAATCGCAATTTGTTTTAAAGAAGAGGTTGCCCATTCGTATAACTACATTGGTGAAATAATTGATCTACTTGTAGGTAACTGTAAGCTTGCACGCGTAGCTAAACGTTTGAGGCTCCCTCCAAGTCCATCGCATGGGCCCTTTCCGTGAGATGTTGCGTGAAAATGTATTTCTGCTTTCGAACTAAAGCCATTTTTATAATAAAATATATTCACAAAGTTGATTATATTTTTAACATGTTGTGAAGCACTATCTGCTATGTATACAATTTTATACACAATAGGCATGTCAGTCCCGGGTTCCTGAAATCCCGTGATCCAGGCCTTTTTAGCTCCCGAATATCCCGGGATTGTAGAAAACATTTAATTTAACCCAGCAGGAACGATAATTATTTTTTTTAGTAGGAAGATGAAATTTTAAGGGCTTGTTAATGTTGTTGGAATGTATTAAAAAATTGTATTTTTGTGGTCATACTTTATCAGATAACGGTACAATGACCTGTGACCATATGGTAACGCTAGGACCTACAGGGTACAGGTTTACATTTACCTTAAAAATGTAATGTGCTATAAAAAAGTTAATTAATTAAGCCAGGATATGAGAATGAAATAATGAACTTTATTGAAATCGTTAAAAAAAACATATTTATTTTTGGTGTGATCAATGCGAATGGTTCTGTATGCGCCATCATGCAGCCGGGGCCGTTTTGGGCCAGGTTGAACCGGCGGTTCGCCGTAATGTTTGCAGTAAAATAAAGCAATTTCACGTCTAAACTCTAATTGCGATAGCATCTTCGAACTTTGTTGAAGGTTCCAAACATTGGATACTGCAACGTCAATAAGCCAAGTAAATATTGAAGACCACCACATCTTTCCCCGGTATGCTATTCGGTACATATTTACGTTTTGATCGAGCCTATCAACAATGCACATGTATTTATTATGGTAGACTCTTTTTGTTTTCGTCAAAATCATTTATCATGTTTATGAGAGGTGCTGCACACTTTCCAAAGCACTATTCGTATTCCGTGCTTGAACATGGATTTCTTCCTTGGTATATCTCGAAATTGACTAGGTATCCGGACGGAGTACAGTAATGAATGTGCGCAATTCTGTAAAAATGTAAACATGTATTAAAAGTCATAAAAAGAGGTAAAAGTGTATAAGGTTACCAACTAACCACGAATATTGATATTCAACACAGGTTTTTCAAATTTATTTGTGGCATACAATGTTGAACATTGAACATATGCTCTAATAAAGCGTCATAAAAAAAAAAATCAAACAACTCGCGAGGTTGCAAGCCGCGACAATCATTGTAGTTTACCTCCGCAAATAAAGGAATTGGATCACTTCGACAATCCTCCGCCCAATTAAACACAGTGTTCTTGTTCGCTAAAGGAAGAGGTTCTGCAGACGGCGCTATGGGAATATGTTCATCAGATAGCGGTCGTTGTTTTCCTTCTGTACTCTACTTGGTAGTCTGTGTGCTTATGAGCTGTGGGTAGATTGATTTCACATACTCGTAAAACTGCTGTTCTACATTATGGGATCCATCACCTAATAGATCCGCAAGTGCTGCTTCAATATTTTCCTCTACGTCGCATGAGTCCACCATTGAAGCAGAATCTACATGCGCACCATTTTTATTCACAATTTCACACCCTTCGTTCAATTATTTCGACACACATTGACAATAATTCCACCATCATCTTAGTTAGCATCGTCTTCGCCACTTAGTTCTCCATTTTCATTAGGTGGCCCAATATAAATTCCGTCTATTAGTTGGCTAAATGATGTGTCATTGTCGTCAAACTCATCCAAATAGTCTGCAATATCTTTTAACGTGAATTTTCTACAACGAAATTGCGAATTAATCAAAATGTTTCTCAAAATTAAAAGCAATTCAGTAGTGCACTTGATTTGAAACTCATTTGTATACCTGTACCCTGTAGGTCCTGACGTGACCATATGGTAACACATTTATTAAAGCACCAAAAATAGGGCAAAAAGTGCATACATATTTAAAACTAATTACTGAGAGTAAAATATGGTATTTTAACTTCAGATTTTTGTGATTATTTATGGAATATATTTACAAATAAATACGCAGCAATGAAACTAACTTTCTCCCAGATGCCATTTTGTAACGTTTTGCTCGTAAATAAAAATGCACTTCTGAACGACCTCTTACAACAAACTGCGTTTAACCACTGAATAGCAATCTTTGCGAATTCCAAATTTGGAGCTTTAAGTTTCTAATTAAAGCTTTGGTTACTACTGGGAAAACTTAAATGCCACAAAACGACGTTTTTTTCAAACACATGTTCTGTGTTACCACACGGTAACGTCAGTCCCTCCTGGGTTAATTTAATAGCCATTTATCATTCTTAAAAATTCCATTTCAAGAGCAAAACAGAGAGTTCACAATCGACAAATAACACTCCCTTAAGTCTTTGTTTTGTCCTTGCCATTATAAATGAGCTGGAGAATATTCCACTCGAGTAGAAAATGAGCCTCACTATGAAAGCGATGTAAATAGAACTAACGACGAAGTACCTGAAGTGGATAAGGCAGAGAGTCTCAAAGGTAAATTGCATCAAGTTTTAACGAGCAGCTCGGAATTGTCCAATAATCGGAAGGCGTACGATTTAAAAGAAGGCTTGGTAAAAGAAATTGATAGTTTTTGTAATGAGGCGATACAGATATCATTTTACTTATTGTCTACAATCCAACAAACAGCGCAGCAGTGCTTCTTCTGTACGAAATATGAGTATTTGTTCTTGAAGTATAAATTATTTTGTATGTGTGTCAAATTTTAAATTCATTTCCTTTTTTTCTTAATATACCAATAAATACATACATATGTACATGATTTACAAGAAATCGTTCTTCTTTGTTATATTAATGTTATAAATGCCCAAAATTGACATCCCTAATATACAACTATTGCTTTTTCGAAAAGGTGCATGTGTAGTATTTTTTGTTAGGCGTAAAACGTGACTGTGTCATGTTTTAAGTCTTCTGAAATCATAACAATGCTGCCGTGTTTTATTTCAATTCCATCTCTATAATAAAAAACTGATGAGAGGAGTGTTGCTTGTTCGTTGTACCAATGGAAAGATTGGGCGGCGGCTGGACAAAAAAGCTATAATTTTATGCAAATTCACGCTGTACGATGCCTTCTCCTTCGTCCAAATTGTCTTTTAGATTTTTAAAATAAAGTGCTTGTGTTTCTGCAATATAAGCATGTGGTTTCAGAGTATCCAAGGCATCACTGGAAAGTATTTGAGTAGAGATTGTGAAGCGGTCTGTGCCAAACCATTTTTGAAACTGCACGTCTGTTACTTGGTTCTTATCGAAAATGACGAATTGCATTTAAACCAGGGCAGGATTTACAACACTCATTTGATGGTGTTTTTGCAGTCATTAAATGCCACATTTCATGTTTGTTCCAGCTGTGAAATTAGCAATCTCTCCACCATCCAACATTAGCTGTACATTTTGCTGGTATGTGTAAACACATACCATACACGTCCCAGAGTCACCAGCGAGGATACATTGATTCGGTCTTAAAGTAAAAAACTTTGTTAAACCTACTTTAACGTTCGGATATTCCTCTTTGAACTTCTCGTAAAGTTCGTCAATGTTGCACATTAGAAGTTGTGGCTAGTAGTTTGCGGCCACCACGTTTGTTTGGAGTTGATAAGATGCCGAACTGATCCACAATTTTCTTTGCTTTTCTCGCGTGTCGCCGGGATGTCCCGAACTTTTCTGCAAGTTTATTTTCACTCCATTACTTAGGTGCTATAGTCAGTATCGTGGTGTTCATAGAAGCAGAAGTAGACGGATAATTAAATTTCTCCTTTAGCTCCTTCAAAATGTCTGTATTTTCTATTGCCGAATCCGATGAAATGGGTTTATGTCTGCAACTGTCTTCAGGAATGAATGCTTTTTCGCGGGGACTTTGCGAAAGTTCGCTCGAGGTTTCACTATATTCAATATCTTCATTAGCTAGTATTTCATTTAAAATTCGTTTGCTGCAGGTTGCGCAACAATAAGATTTTGCTGGATGCCCCCACTTGTGCGCTAATAATGCAGACAGTTTTCTTAGATTATTTATTTTTCGATGATTTACCAAGCGAAATGGATTGAAACATCGATCACCATACGGAGCCATTTCGAGTCTCTTAACGGTTCGAGGATATAATCTTATTTAAATACGAAATTATTCATTTAAATTTTCATGTTTCACGTAGACAGTAGGTAAGTAGTTAACAACTAGTGTCAACAAAATTCATTTAGTTGTTAGGTCGCTGCGGTCCTTTTTACTAGTTAAGCTATAGAACTGATGTATATTTCAGTAGAAAGTAGGTAAGTAGCAACTAGTGTCAAAAAAATTCATTTAGTTTTTTTAGGTCGCTGCGGTCCTTTTTAATAGTTAAAAGAATTAGTTGATGGAAACTAAAATATTCTCAACTCTTTTACTAACACACTTGCAACCCTTTGTACTACCTTTGCATTTGTTGAAAAGAGACCATTGCTAAAATTAAATAAATACGCAAGAGTGAAATAACTTATATGATTTATTATGTTTTGAGCAGAAGCGTAATTAATACAAGATTAGAAAAATAAAAAAAGCCTCTTGCAAAATTGCTAATCTAAAGAAAAAAAAGCATATGGGGGATTATGGAAAAGACGCCATGGAAGTCAGGCATTCATTCATGCCATAGCCCCTCCCTGATGAAATACGTCAGTGGTCCCGGGGAGGTGGCTTAAAGAAAGAAGATGCAAAGTCACATGTATACATTTGTTTTTATCACTTGGCCTTAAGAACATGATGGTAGTGTTTGATGGACAGTTCTATCACCAGTGAGTATTACATGCTTAGTCAAATGACTATCGCTGTTTTTGTAGGGTAGCAACTAGTTTCATAAAAAATTACGTTGATTTTTGGGTCGCTGTGGTTCTTTTTGGTAGTAAAACTAATGTTTGCCTCTTTGGAACAAGTTCGCATAACAGTTGTTTGTAACAGCAAAAAATAATCGTGATATATATAGACATACATATATATACTAAAATGATCAGAATGAAAAGGGGAACCGATTTAGCCCTGACTGTCTGTCCGTGGTTACAATAACTTGAGTAAAAACTAAAATATCTCAATGAAATTTTGTACATATATTGCTTTTTGGACAGGGTAGGTTGGTATTGAAAATTGTCAAGATCAGTTAATAACCACGCCCACTTCCCATATAATGTAAGTTTTTGATAAATGCAAAAACTCCGTTTTTTCGGTATCTATTACAGCAAATTTAGTGAAATTTGGTATTTGGAGCGATTACCACGCCCACTTATAAAAAAACGTCTGTAGGTATCTCAATAACAATGTAAGGGATCGTCACAAAATTTGGTGAACATATTGTCCTTGATATCACTAGCATCACCGTCAAAAATTTTTGAAATCGGACCAAAACACGCCCAACTTCCATAGAACAGAAATTTTTAAAAATGCAAAAAACTTCGTGTTTCAGTATTTGTTGGAAGAAATTGAGTAAACTTTAATACTAGCTGCGATTTGAATCAAAGAAACGGGGTTTTTATGAAATTATGGGTATATAAAATTCGGTTTCGCCCGAATTTAGCTTGCCTTACTTGTTTTTTTTTATTAATAGCCGTGTGCACAAGTGCGTGGGTATAATTATAATGTTCATAAAGAAATTTGGTTTAAAGTCCATCGAACGTAGGTAGAAGACAGTTTCACTCAAAATTGATAAATAAGAGATTGCGCCTTGCGCAGGTCCGTTACTTTTTTGCTTTACGATATTGGCAATCAACTGCTCAAAATGACCCACATTGGCAAAGTGGTTATATCACAACAACAAAAAAAGATATTTACAAAATAACAACGCGAGTAAAGTGCAAGTGAATATTTGGTGGTTTATTTATTTTCGGTTCACAGCTTTAAACTTTATTTAAACTTATAATCAAAATGAAGTGTGCGGTACTAAATTGCCAGGCTGGATACAATGTTAAGGCATCAGAGTGCAGCCATATATATATAATAATATAATTTTGGCGCGTACAATATATAGCTCAGTGTTTGGTCGAGCTTCTCCTACTATTTGTGTTGTGCGTCTTTATATTATACCACAAATGGAGGGACCTACAGTTTTGTGCCGACTCCGAACGGCAGATGTATTTAATGAGAAGCTTTTTCATGGCAGAAATACCATAGGAGGTTTGCCATTGCCTGCCGAGGGGTGACCGCTATTAGAAAAAACTTTTTCTATTATTAAGATTTTGCTTGCCCTGAATGATATTCGAACCTCGAACTCACCGGCATATCAAGTAATAGCACGCACCGCTACCAACTCGACCACAGTGGCCACCATCTATTTATAAGCCATATAAGGTTGATTCGGAGGAAGCTCAGTGTCGCGCAGAGGAAAATGGTAGAACAACAGCATATTTTTTCAAAGTCGCTAATGACGCTACATAGTAGTATTTAATAGCTTAATAGTAAATCTTTCTTATAATGCAAACATTTCACAAAACTGCATGTAAAAAGAAGCTTTTTGAAGCCTTGCCGTATATTACATCTGTCGATGTTCATTTCAAGTCTATTCGCTTCATCACTTTAAAAGTTAATTTTCTATAAAACTTTGTAAAAATAGGTTAGGGTTTTATACATATATCTCTGAGAAGCTAATCTTATGCAGATTTTACAAAAAAGCTTACGTTTGCAAATATACAATTTTGTTTATTAGTAATTTACTATTTAAAATAATAAGAGAAAACTGAAATATTATCCAAGTTCACGCTTCCACAAGCTTTGCATTTCATACATAGTAATATACAGAGGCATATTATTCCAACATTGGTACCTATATTCGGACAAGCATATGTCCATGTTATCAACTCCACCTTTGGTTTTGTTGTAGTTCAATATAAACAATGGCTTCTTCTTAGGACCGGCCGTTTCTGTTGTATAATGAGAAGTGGACAATATTACAACTGCCTTGTTTTTCTTGGGCACGTACGAGCACATCGTAACGTGATTATAGAACCCAAACATTGACGATTCAGCCTCACGTCGTTTGGGGTTGGCAAATGCTGCTGGCACAAATGTACGCCTTTTGTTGCAAGTAGCCAATATAGATAAATTATTGTCTATCATCAAAGATTTTGCCAAGTTGTAGCTAGTGAAAAAGTGCCTATCAGATTGATTGATGAGGTAACTGGTGCCGTCGTTTGGCAAAAACCGGCACCTTCATCTGTTCGTTATTGTCGACCTACAACTTTGCAAAGAAACCCCAGAGAAAACCAAGTCGTTGTAGATGAAAAAAAAAGTAAAATAAACTCTTTGCGGACATCTATGTATAATTGATGGGGTGCAATGGGGTACAGTGGTGCTTCTGGGTATGCGGTTACAGTTGCACGGCTGTACTCAATCCCTACTCTTACGTCCACGTTCGTGCGCCCTGGGCAACGTGAGCAACCCATGTGCGAGATACGGTAACCAACCCGTGTTTAGCCATGTGTCACGGCTAATAGAGAGGGAGCTTTACTGGAGCCACTCCGATATATTCGGTTTAAGGGTCAACTAAAGTCCGCAGCGTCTGTTCACCAGGAGGTGCGGCTGCAAGCGGGCGTCTGTCTTGGAGCAAGCGGCTCGCTATATAAACGAACTTAAAATTTTCACCCCCAGCAATGGGTTGTGCGCAGGGCTTGGAACCCGCCACGACATCTACTACAGCTGCCATGTAAAGGAGCGCAAGTTTGGTGTCGGATTTGTGGTGGGAGAGAGACTGCGCCGTAATGTACTGTCGTTCCCTCCGGTGGATGAACGTCTCGCCACAATCCGCATCAAGGGGAGATTCTTCAACATCTCCCTGATTTGCGCCCACGCCCCGAAGGAAGAGAAGGACGATGGGACCAAAGATCGCTTCTACGATCTCCTTGGCCGCACGTATGAGCGGTGCCCCCGCCACGATATAAAAATCGTGCTTGGTGATTCCAATGCCAAGTTGGGCAAGGAGGGCATCTTTGGTTCCACAGTCGGAAAATTCAGTCTCCACGACGAAACGTCTGATAAGGGATTGAGACTGATCGACTTCGCCGGGGCCCCAAACATGGTAGTCTGTAGTACCAGGTTCCAGCATAGGAGAATACATCAGGCTACATGGCTGTCTCCAGATGGTAAGACACGAAACGAAATCGAACATGTTGTGATAGACGGAAGGCACGCTTCCAGTGTCCTAGATGTGCGCACGATCCGAGGAGCCAACATCGACTCGGATCATTTTCTTGTGGCAGCTAAGATCCGCACGCGCCTCTGTGCAGCAAAAAGCGCACGCAAATGGACACAGGGAAAGCTCGACGTCGGAAAGCAGCAATCGCAACAGACAGAGCAATAATCAACAGAACGATATTTCCGAGCAGTGGAACCATATTTCTCGCTGTCAACATACCGCCGCTGAAGAATCCATCGGATTTCAGCGAGCCCGAAAGAACAACTGGTATGACAAAGCCCCCGGGGCTGACAGGTTACCAGCTGAGTTATTTAAGTACGGCAGAAAGGAGCTGGTTAAGTGCATGCACGAGCTCATGTCTAGAATATGGTGGGAAGAACGCATGCCTGCCGATTCGAACTTGGGTGTGCTCTGCCCAATCCACAGAAAGGGTGATCCTGCAGTCTGTGCCAATGATCGCGGGATTAGCCTTCTTACCATCGCGTATAAGGTTTTGTCAAGTGTATTGTGTGAAAGACTTAAGCCCACCGTCAACGAACTGATTGGACCTTATCAGTGTGGCTTTAGACCTGGTAAATCCACCACCGACCAGATATTCACAATACTCTTTACCTTGGAAAAGACCCGAGAAAGAAGAATCGACACACACCATATTTTTGTCGACTTCAAAGCCGCCTTCGACAGCACGAAAAGAAGTTGCCTTTATGCCGCAATGTCTGAATTTGGTATCCCCGCAAAACTTATACGGCTATGTAAAATGACGTTGAGCAACACCACCAGCTCCGTCAGAATTGGGAAGAACCTCTCCGAACCGTTTGATACCAAACGAGGTTTCAGACAGGGTGACTCTCTGTCGTGCAATTTCTTTAACCAGATGCTGGAGAAAATAAATTGAGCCGCAGAACTAAATCGGTCAGGTACCATCTTTTATAAGAGTGTGCAATTGCTGGCGTACGCCGATGACATTGACATCATCGGTCTTGACAACCGCGCAGTTAGTTCTGCCTTCTCCAAACTGGATAGAGAAGCGAAGCGAGTGGGTCTGGAGGTGAACGAGGGCAACACGAAGTATCTCCTGTCATCAAATAGACAGTCGGCGCATTTACGACTGGGATCTAACATCACTGTTGACAATTATAACTTCGAAAAAGTAGAGGACTTCGTTTACTTAGGAACCAGCATTAACACCAATAACAGCGTCAGCCTTGAAATCCAACGCAGAATCTCTCTTGCCAACAAGTGCTACTTCGGACTCAGTAGGCAATTGCACAGTAAAGTCCTCTCTCGACGGGCCAAAACCACACTCTATAAGTCTCTCATCATGCCCGTCCTATTGTATGGCGCAGAAGAATGGACGATGACAACATCAGATGAGAAGGAATGTTCGAGAGAAAGATTCTTCGAAAGATTTATGGACCTTTGCGTCTTTGCGACGGCGAATACCGTATACGATGGAACGATGAGCTGTACGAGCTGTACAATGACGTAGATATAGTGCAGCGGATTAAGAATCAGCGACTCCGCTGGCTAGGTCACGTCGTTTGAATGGATGAAATAGCTCCAGCCCCAGTTTTGACGCGGTACCCGCGGGTGGTAGCAGAGGAAAAGGAAGACCTCCTCGTTGGAAATACCAAGCGGAAAAAGACTTGGCTAAACTTGGGATTTCCAATTGGCGCCAGTTAGCACGAGATAGGGACAGCTGGCGTGCTATGTTGACCTCGGCCAAAATTAAGTAAGTAAGTAAATGTATAATTGATAAAAAAATAAAGGTGTGCAAATGAAATCTGAACTTTTTCTAACAATGATAGAAAAGGAAGACCTCCTCGTTGGAAATACCAAGCGGAAAAAGACTTGGCTAAACTTGGGATTTCCAATTGGCGCCAGTTAGCACAAGATAGGGACAGCTGGCGTGCTATGTTGACCTCGGCCAACAATTAAGTAAGTAAGTAAATGTATAATTGATAAAAAAAATAAAGGTGTGCAAATGAAATATGAACTTTTTCTAACAATGATAGAAAAGGAAGACCTCCTCGTTGGAAATACCAAGCGGAAAAAGACTTGGCTAAACTTGGGATTTCCAATTGGCGCCAGTTAGCACGAGATAGGGACAGCTGGCGTGCTATGTTGACCTCGGCCAACAATTAAGTAAGTAAGTAAATGTATAATTGATAAAAAAAATAAAGGTGGGCAAATGAAATATGAACTTTTTCTAACAATGATAGATGGAAAAGTAGCTCAGGTGTTAATGGATACGCCTTCTGGGTCTACCTGTACAATATGTGGGGCTACTCCGCGGCAAATGAACGATTTGAGAAAAGTTGCTGCTAGACCTGTAAAAGAAAATTCGTATCAATACGGGCTGTCTACATTACACGCTTGGATTCGTTCTATGGAAATGATATTACATATTTCCTACAACCTGTCTTTTAGAGCATGATCAGCCTAATGTGAAGAAAAGAAACGACTAAAGCAAGAGAAGAAGACCTTGGCACTGAAACATTTTCGTGAAGAGCGAGGATTGATTATCGACAAACCAAAACCTGAAAGTGTTAGAATTAATGACGGCAATACTGCTAGAAGGTTTTTTTTACAATGCAAGCTGTTCTGACCAAATCACTGGAGTAGATGTTAATTTTATTAAGCGATTTTATATAATTCTACAAGCTCTTTTCTGGGGTGTTATGATAACTGATGAAAGCTTTGGAAAGTATGCTATTGAAACCGCCCACATCTATAAGAGTAATTATGAATGGCATATAGATCTTCATTACATAAAATCTTAATTCATGGAAAAAAATTCATTAAGCATTTAAGTAGTACTTCCTATCGGTCAACTTTCAGAAGATGCGCTTGAGGATGTGTTTCGTACTCTTTTGTGCACTTCAGATCCATACATTACTAGTATTAGAAAACCATATGACAAAAATGTGCAGGAACTTGACGAAGACACTCTGCAGCTCTTGAAAGTGAATGAATTTATTTCAGAAACTTAAGGACCCCAAATATAATATATTGTAGCGAAAGTTCAGCCCTGGTTTGGTTCCCGAGAGGACATTGTTTTATTGGCGAGCCTTATTAAAATAAACTGCAAGTCCACTATTTTATTTGCGAACATTGCTTATAAAGGAAACAGAAAAGAAAAACAATTCCGCAACTACCGAACACAGCTCTGCTACTGCTGCTGAGTAGTACCATTTGACCGTTGGGTAGCTCCCAGTTTCTCTCAATGTGATCACCTGATGTTTCTGTTATGTTTAGAGTCTAAAGCGGTTGCCAAAAAATTAATGTATTAAAGGCTTCCTATGTAGTTGCTTTGGGTCTGGCAAAGCAATGTCGTCCAAACTATGATGGCATATTTGTAAAAAGTCTTGTTCAAGACATTTTAAAATGTTTTGGCCAAGATGGGGAAAATATCGTCTTACTTGTCAAGAAGATTATATTACACTGTGTAACACTGAAAATGAACTTAGAAAGAGACCTAGCCTAGGCGTTAGGCCTTATAAAACTATGAAAAACTGTATACTTGAAATTTGCGAAACACCCCCAAAATCTCATTTTAGGCCCAAAAAACTGTTTTTGAGGTCATTCGCTAGTCAATCATCAATATCTTTGCGAATTTTCATCCGATTCAAAAGTTGTTTATATATTTTGAAAGGTGACAAATCACTATTTTAATGGCGTATAACTCATCAAAATCACGAGAACTGACGAAGCTACAGAGAAAAAAAATCGTAACTTAATAAAAAAAAATTTATTTTGAAACTTTGACTACGATTTTACGATAGTCTTAATTCAGAAAGGTACCTCTGAAAGACAATATTATTAAAGTGAATTTAGTACTGCGTCGATTAAGCTATTTCAATCGAAAATCGGTTGGAAATTGACAGAGTTATTACTATTTAAATTATTTTAGATGATGACCATATTTAAAAATTCATACATTTTGATTATCTTTCAACTTCAAATTTTTATTGTGACTGAAAATAAAAAAAAATTAATCATTAAAATGCTAAATAACTTTAAAGCTAAAAATGTTTGCTTGATCTTCTGCGTTTATAAGACGAGTCATCTGTTTCACGTTTGAGTGACCAGCAGTAATTAGCTATCATCCTAACTTGGACCTTTCCTGTAAACCGTTTTTCAATGTTGGAGATTTCTTGGTGAAATCTTTCACGTTGTTCGTCGCTGAATTGACCAAGATTATCCGGGAAAAATTCCAAATGAGAATGCAAAAAGTGAATTTTTATAGACATGTTGCATCCCATTTCTCCATAAGCTTCCAAAAATTCATGGACCACCTCAACGTAGTTTGAACTTCTCGTGTTTCCAAGAAAGTTTCGGCACAAAGAAATGAAACTCAGCCATGCTCTTTTCTCTACTGGGTTAAATTTTTTTATGAAGTCATCATCAGTCATAATCTTACGAATCTGCGGTCCAACGAAAACGCCTGTAATTCATGATCAAAATGTAAAAATAAATTAGGATGAATTCTTTTTGAAGAATTCTTGTTGGGAAATTTTTATAAGTACCTTCTTTAATCTTGGCGTCACTCAACTTGGGGAATACAAGTTTCAGGTGTAGAAAAGCCTCGCTGTTTTTTTCGAGTCGTTTAACAAACTGTTTCATGTACCCCAATTTTAAATGCAATGGCGGCAAAATTATATCATCAGGCTTAACTAATGCAATATTGAGAACATTATTTTTGCCAATTTGAAACTTTCTCGGTGGCCATATGTTACACTTGTAATGATTTTTGGTACGACTGTCCCATTCACGAAAGTAACAAGGATATTTAGTGTAGCCACCTTGCATTCCAAGTAGAATTGTCAGGACTTTAAGGTCCGAGACAATCTGCCAGCGAAATTTATTGTATTTAAGCAATCGTAGAATTTTTTCCATCGTTTGATAAGTCTCTTTCATATCAGTAGCGTATGCAACTGGAACTGATGGCAATTCATTTCTGTTGTGCAGCAATACTGCTTTCAGACCTACGATGTTAGTCAATTGAAAATGAATTGATAAATTGTATTCAAATTTAGTTCTCTCACACTCATAACACATTAAATACTTACTTTTGCAAGAACCGTCTAGAAATAATCGCCAATCTTGTGGACAGTGCAGGTGATCGAGTGCAGCAACAATTCATCCACATCAACGCAATAAACTAGTTTGTTATTGGTGTCATCAGCTTTGAAAATGTGTTCGAACGAAGATATGTAGGTCTCTGTCTCATGCAGACGTTACTTTAAAGTTACTGTCTACTATATTCCACTGCTTTAATCTGGAGGCCAGAATCTTTGTCTGTCTTATAGACAGATCCATATCCCGCACAAGATCACAATAATCGTGATTTGACACGAAATGACGTTCCGTTTATATTGCTTTGGTTAAAAGGTACGGTTCGTCATTTACCTCATTAGAAGATTTGTGGCTTGAATCAGGAAATGTAGCTGGATTTTTGTCTTTAGTTCGCTGATCTTGTTTTCCTCTTGGAATCGGTTTCGATACAGTCAACACATTGGCATATTCTATGAGGTGGCGACTTTTATAGTGGTGACCAGTGATTTTTGTTTGGCAAAAGTAGCAATCCTCCGGCTTGTGATATATTTGATAATGCCAAGCCATAGGAGTCACAAACGGCAGACGCTGGTCATCGCATTTACCGGTTTTCCATTGTTTTAATGTTGTACAGCACATCGAACAAATATATTCGGGTTCATACCAAGCACTTTCCACGTATGAGCAACTGAAAAAGAGGTTGAACGCTTCAACCACAGCTTTATTTGTTCTTAAATCGAACCGATATTTCTTATCAACAAATAGACCGCAGGCGTAACAAAATTTGTTGCGCCTATCACACATTTTACCACACTTATTACACAATATAATTGCGAAGCGGTCGCAAGGTTAAATTGACGGCGTAAATTTATTAGATGACCACTCAAAATTTTTGGAAATGAATGTGTTTAAAATAATTCCTCATACTTGCTATGTTTCTAGTAAAATAACGCAATGAAATGCGGTCAAAGTAGAAAAATTAAAAAAAAAAAACTTTTCGCAAGGTAAATTTATTTAATAGCAGAAAAAATTTAATAGCTTCGTAAATTTTTGTCCGATTTCATTGCATGAGCACTCAAAATTTTTGGACATGAATGTACTTTCAAAATAATTCCTCATACTTGATATATTTTTAGTAAAATACTGCAATAAAATGCGGTCAAAGTAGAAAAATTTGAAGAAAAAACAAATTTTCCAAGTTTACCCGATGAAAACTTACAACACGCTAGCTCAATTTAAAGGTATAATCCTTACCTTTCCAAAACATATTTCATATTGAAAATCGGTAAAGAAATGGCCAAGTAATGAAAAGATTAGCGCGTACACTTCCGAAGAACGGTTTTTTAACGGTAAAGCAAGATTTCGAGGGTGTTACAAATTTTCCAAAAACCGTTTTGAGTTATATTCGACCAGGTGAACAATTTCCAATATGTCACTTTAAAAGTTCATTCAATTTTTTCTATTTTGTAACACTGTGTTATCTAACTGTACTATTCAACGACGTAAGGCAAAAAAAAATTGATGGAAGAGTATAATAAACTATTTACCAAAAATGAACGCCAAAAACAATTTGTTTTAAAAATTGTTAGCGATTACCGCCATCGGTTTCCGGACTGTAATAAAAAGACATTGTCTCAAGTGCTTTAAACAATATTAATAAAAAGAGAAATCATATACATAAGTAGTTTTATTTAAGTATAATAAATCGACATTGAGGCGTACTTTTTCTCCTATATTTAAGTTTTTTTCATTAAATATTAACATTAGACAAAAATGTTATTGACAGATGTTATTGTAGACATATTAATGAACATCTTTCGCCAGTAATGTTTAAAAAAAAAAAACACAGAGAAAGTTACAAGCAGTCAAAGTAAGAATTTGCGTGAAAAAACGTATTTTGTGTAACTTTGGGGGGCCGACGCGCCCCCTAATCCTCTTCCTACGACCTTGAAATTTTACTAGAATTTTTTTTAAATAAAACTACACACAAAAAAACACTGAGACCAAAACAATAAAGAAAAAAAAAATACTCCATACATTTAATTGTCACCCTAGTGAGCAACCCATGTGCGAGATACGGTAACCAACCCGTGTTTAGCCATGTGTAACCCGTGTTTATCCATGTGTTCACCAGGAGGTGCGGCGTCTGTCTTGGAGCAAGCGGCTCGCTTTATAAACGAATTTAAAATTTCAACCCCCAGAAATGGGTTGTGCGCAGGGCTTGGAACCCGAGACGTAAAAAACCACTTCCAATGAAAAAATTAGATGACGACCACGGCAAACGTTTTAAGGACCATGATTTGAGGGCATGTACCTGGAATGTCCGAACCCTTAATTGGGAAGGTGCCTCTGCCAGGCTGTAGATGTCCTCGGCAGAGCGAAGGCTGACATCACCGCCATCCAAGAAATGCGATGGACAGGGCAAGGGAAGAAAACGGTAGGCCCTTGCGACGTATACTACAGCTGCCATGTAAAGGAGCTCAAATTTGGATTTGTGGTGGGAGAGAGACTTCGCCGTAGGGTACTGTCGTTCACTCCGGTGGATGAACGTCTCGCCACAATCCGCATCAAGGGGAAATTCTTCAACATCTCCCTGATTTGCGCCCACGCCCCGACGGAAGAGAAGGATGACGGGACCAAAGATTGCTTCTACGAACTCCTGGAGCGCACGTTCGAACGCTGCCTCCAACACGATATAAAAATCGTCATTGGCGATTTGAATGCCAAGATGGGCAAGGAGGGCATCTTTGAGGAAACGTCTGATAAAGGATTGAGACTGATCGACTTCGCCGGGGCCCGAAACATGGTAGTCTGTAGTACCAGGTTCCAGCATAGGAGCATACATCAGGCTACGTGGCTGTCTCCAGATAGTAAGACACGAAACCAAATCGACCATGTTGTGATAGGCACGCTTCCAGTGTCCTAGATGTGCGCACGATCTAAGGGGCCTACATCGACTCGGACCATTATCTTGTCGCAGCCAAGATACACACGCGCCTCTGTGCGTCAAAAAGCGTGCGGAAAGGCACACTAGGAAAGCTCGACGTCGGAAAGTTGCAATCACAACAGACAGCCACGCACGTCGCTACTCGACTCGCCCTTCTGCTCTCTGAGAGCTCTAATCAGCACAGCGATATTTCAGAGCAATGGAACGACATCTCTTGCTCTTTATGTACCGCCGCTGAACAATCTATTGGTTTTCAGCGAGCCCGGAAAAATGACTGGTACGATGAGGAATGTCGCGTTGCCACGGAACGGAAAGATGCTGCCTACAGGGCCACGTTGCGATCGGGCGCAACGCGAGCCTTGCGGGAGAGAATCGTGAGTTGAAGAAGGAAGCGAGACGCATTTTTCGAGAGAAGAAGAGAAAGGCCGAAATGCGTGAGTGAGAAAAGCTTGAAATGCTGGCCGACAGGAAAAGCGCCCGAAAATTCTTTCAGAAAGTACGACGGCTAACAGAAGGTCTTAAGACCGGGGCGAATTCCTGTAAGAACGACAACGGCGACCTGGTAACTGACGTTCAGAATATACTTAGTTTATGGAGGGAGCACTTCTCCACACTACTTAGTGGTAGTGACAGAGACCACCTTGGAGAAGATGATGATCCCGAAACCCCAATCGATGACGACGGAATTCATGTTCCGTTACCCGACCGCGATGAAATCCGTATAGCAATAGCACGGCTAAAGAACAACAAAGCGCCCGGAGTTGCCGGGCTGCCAGCTGAGTTATTCAAATACCGTGGGGAAGAGTTGGTAAAGCGCATGCACCAGCTTATCTGTAGAGTATGGTCGGACGAATGCATGCCTACTGATTGGAATCTAAGTGTACTTTGCCCAATCCTTAAGAAGGGCGATACTGCAATTCGCGCCAACTATCGTGGTATAAGCCTTCTTAACATTGCATATAAGGTTCTGTCGAGCGTATTGTGTGAGAGACTAAAGCCCACCGTCAATGAACTGATTGGACCTTATCAGTGTAGCTTTAGACCTGGTAAATCTACTATCGACCAGATATTCACAGTGCGCCAGATCTTGGAAAAGACTCAAGAAAGAAGAATCGACACTCACCACCTTTTTGTCGACTTCAAAGCCGCTTTCGACAGCACAAAAAGAAGTTGCCTTTATGCCGCAATGTCTGAATTTGGTATCCCCGCAAAACTTATACGGCTATGTAAAATGACGTTGAGCAACACCACCAGCTCCGTCAGAATTGGGAAGAACCTCTCCGAGCCGTTTGATACCAAACGAGGTTTCAGACAGGGTGACTCTTTGTCGTGTGACTTTTTTAACCTTATGCTGGAGAAGATAATTCGAGCCGCAGAACTAAATCGGTCAGGCACCATCTTTTATAAGAGTGTGCAATTGCTGGCGTACGCCGATGACATTGACATCATCGGCCTTAACAACCGCGCAGTTAGTTCTGCCTTCTCCAAACTGGATGGAGAAGCAAAGCGAATGGGTCTGGAGGTGAACGAGGGCAAGACGAAGTATCTCCTGTCATCAAAAAAACAGTCGGCACATTCACGACTGGGATCAAACATCACTGTTGACAGTTATAACTTTGAAAAAGTTGAAGACTTCGTTTACTTAGGAACCAGCATTAACATCAATAATAATGTCAGCCTCGAAATCCAAAGAAGGATCCCTCTTGCCAACAAGTGCTACTTCGGACTGAGTAGGCAACTGAGCAGTAAAGTCCTTTCTCGACGGACAAAAATCACGCTCTATAAGTCTCTCATTATGCTCGTCCTAATGTATGGCGCAAAAGCATGGACGATGAAGATATCGCCAGTTAGCGAAAGAGAGAAACAACTGGCGTGCTGTGCTAAGCTCGGCCAAAATCGCATATGCGGTTATCGAGTCAATGAAAGAAAAGAAGAAGATTTTATTGAAAAACATATTGAACTCGCCTTAGAAATTTCATGTGATACAAAAATAAAAAAGTTGAGAAGTGTGTAGCACTGTGCCACTTTGACGGACCGTTATTGCGGATAGTTGCACGTTTGAAAATTAGGGCCGTTTGCTGCATGTGTCAGATAAGCGCTGAATAGTCAGCTGAATTATATTCAAAGATGATCAAACGGCTCTTAAATGACAGCGAAAGTGATGAAAATTTGTTTCGCTAATAATTATACATCGGCCAATCAACAATCAAAAGGTGTGTATCTAAAAGTATTTTTTTCTCTGAATTTCGTTCTTATATTAATTTTATATGTTTTTCAGTAACCTTCCGAGAAGTTTAGCCAAAGTTTTTGTTCACCCGCTGTGGCTTCCGTTTGAACCAACGTTTTTCAACTTTCAACTGCAGCAGTCAAAAATATAACACAATCGCGGTTTTATTCAAAATTTTTTAGCTATATTGTGCCAGGTGCAGCAGTCTGCTTTTCAACGAAGCCTGGATTTCATGCAGTATTCCACTAAAGCTATTTTTCACGGGCATCAGCGTGTACTCGTATTTCTACCAATGCTTTTCAAAGGTATCTTTGGGAAATTGTTTGTTCCATTAGATACTTATTTTTAACTTTTTATACATTTTAGTGGACTTACTTTTGTTCAACGTCAAACGCCTTATAATTTTTCAACGGCTTTGTTAAAAATTCACCTTTTTAAAAACGCCCATTTTCCAGTAGCAGTTTGTATTTTTCATATTTGATATTTACTTTTATCTTAAATTTTGTAAATATGTCTCGAAAAAAAAGCGACGTATGCGTCATTTGAATACAAAGCACCCAACACAGAAAATTTTACGGCAGGAGCAATCCATAGTTCAATCAGCTACATAGTTCAAATATCTACAATTACCACAAGTTCTTACGCAAGCTTTGTTCGTTGAACCCCGTTGCTCAACAATACCTCATTATTTTAATAAACCGCTTTCACTAAAGAAGCAAAATGAAATTGATCGACAAATTGTCACAATGATTGTGAAAGAGTACCACCCGTTCAGTATTGTGGAGGATAAAGAATTTAAAAAACTTGTTCATATGTTAAATCCGAACTATAAGCTTCCCACAAGGAAGACAATTTCCTCTTCATTAATACTTAGTATTTTTAATGAAACGAGAGCAGACGTGAAAAAACGTTTATCCAGAGCATATACGGTATGCCTTACAATGGATGGGTGGAGGTCTCGGGCACAAGACAGCTTCATTAGTGTGACAGCTCACTATATGGCTGAAGACAACAAGCGTACATTTTTAGCGTCGGACTTGTTAACTTGCATTGACTATACAGAGCGGCATACTGCTGATAACATAACAAGAAAAATGAAGGAGATTTTGCTCAAATGGGAACTTGACCACAAAGTGACAGCTGTGGTAACGGACAATGCGGCTAATATGAAGGCGGCTATTCGTGGAGGTGGGTTTCGTCATTGGGGATGCTTTGCACATTCTTTAAACTTAGTTGCGCAATCAGGTTTAAAAGAAATTCAAATCGTATTGGATAAAATAAAAGCAATCGTACGTTTTTGCAAAAGAAGCTCATATGCGCATACGCAACTTAATGTAACAACAACGAGAATGCAACTGTCCGTTTCGAAATTAATAAATGACGTCCCTACACGCTGGAACTCAACGTTCCAAATGTAAAAGCGCATTTTAGATATAAAAGAGGCCGTAATATCAACAGTAGCTGTGGTTAAGTCTTCTGGGATTGTAATGGATGATGGACTATGCAGAATTAAACTTTTAACTTATGAAAAATGGTTAGTTGCGGAGGAAACCATGAAAATCATGGAAATGTTTGACGTCGTCACGACTGCGATAAGTGGAGAGAAGTATATTTGCGCGTCGTCGGTAATATTATATATAAAACAAATTAATAAACACTTGAATTCTTTTAAAATTGATGAGTTGTCACAACTTCGAAAAATGTTAGTAAATAAGTTAGTTAACGATTTGGCTGAACGTTTTAAAACAGTAGAAAAGAATGAACTTTTAGCACAAGCAACTATTCTAGACCCACGATTAAAAAAATTTGGATTTATTACCGATTTTGCATATAAATCTGCAGTAGATAAATTTTATACAAAGGTAGCAGATACAATGGTCCAAAATGTTGATTGTATTGAAATAAATACAAATGTTAATAACGAACAGCAAAACCAGGCAAGTTCCTTAGACATTCTATGGAAAGATTTCGATGCCGAAGTTCAATTGCATACTCGTCCGCAAAACCAACGTTCGTCTGCAATTGTAGAGCTGGATAAATATATTGCATAACCCCTTTTGCCAAGGAAGAATGCTAATGGCACAAATAGCGATCCTTTACTCTGGTGGAACCAGAGAAAACATATATACCCGCGTTTGTATCAAATAGCCAAAACTCGGCTTTGTATGGATATCTGCCACGTCTGTGCCTTGTGAGCGCATATTTTCCCATGCTGGGCAAGTATGTAGTTAGCGAAAAGCGTGAAAGTTTAACCACAAGCAAAATATCCAAAATGGTTTTTCTAAACTATAATTTAGGAAATGATGACTTTTAATTACAAGACTTTTAACCATATCAATATTATATAAATATTAAAATGTGATCTCTGCACAGCAATGAAATTTACAAAGAATTTGTAATGTACGTTATTTTGTATTAAAAAAATAAAACCGTTAGGTGTTGTTAGAAATAAAAATTAAACAGTTTTGATTAATTACATTTTAATTACTCATAAGTTGTGGTTACATGTAGAAGGTAAGTTTGGAACTATCCTTCCGAACCTCCCGAAAAGTGCTAAGAGCACTTGAACTCGCATGCATATGTACATACATGCCGACACATGCACTTTCGTACATACCCTGAAAAATTGCCTGACCGAGTCTCGAGTTCTTGCCAAAATTTCCATTTGGATCTATGTATATATATGTATGTATGTATATGTATTTATGTATGCTCAACGATAAATTACATGAAAAGATAATTTAACTTATGAATATTAATATGTAACACCAATATGTATGAACAGCTTTCAGAACTTTAAAATCCGCTGTGTGTTTACCATAAACGACATTTATTTGATTCTTCGATTTAAAAAAAATCAGAATAATCTTCAAAATGCAAGCATTTATGTTGGTAAATCTCGTAACAATTCCAATGACAACAAGGAATAATATATACCTAATAAAATTTTTAATGTAATATTTATTTCATCACATGTATGTGGGAATTGACGTACGCAACCTACTACATGTTCACGAGGACGAATTGGACAGTGAGAACAGGACTAAGACTGATCGACGAATACAACACTGACAGGAGTTGAACGGACCGCACTGAACATACTCAACGATAGACTTAAAAACAAACGAGCGAGGGTCCGGACGACAGTCTGTAAGAAACCGCCATCAAGCGAAGCTAGATATTGTAATCGACAATAGTCTTAAGTGTAATTTAAAGTAAACGTTAAATATAATCAAACCTGTGTTAAATTAAAATAAAAGACTACAAAGATAATCAAACCTGTGTTTAATTAAAATAAAAGACTACAAAGTGGTGTCAAGAAGTGGCAAATGATCCACAGCCGAAAATAGTGTGTCGAAAGTGAAAAGTGACTTGCGGAAAAGCGTATGTACATACATACATGCATACACGTGCGTACGAGCAGAAAACTTTTTGAACTTTAAACAAAATACATTTTTAATAAAAAATTTAACGAATAAATTGTGTGATTAAACGTGCAGTGCGACTGATATTGCGTACGATTTGAAAAATCTAGTTGCATACGTACATACGCATGCATGCAAGAGAACATTTTTTTTAAAGCACTTTCGTCACGCCACAAAACCGTTACCTCGCCAAGTAACGCTAGCAAGCAAGCGGCGAGTACAGTTTTAAACGTCGACAGATTTGGTGGTGGTAGCGCCAAATAAGCAGAGCATACAGCAGAAGTGTCTGCGCCGGTCGAAGCAACGACAGTACAACGCCAACAGTATTAACGAGCGGCGAGTACAGTTTTAAACGTCGACAGATTTGGTGGTGGTAGCGCCAAATAAGCAGCGCATGCAGCAGAAGTGTCTGCGTCGGTCGAAGCAGCGACAGTACAACGACGGCGGTAGCCTATAGTGCAGCGAAGCAGCAGGAGTGACAGCGTCGTAAGAATAGCAGCAGTATTATTAAGCAGCATAGCCCTGGCAATTGCAAAGGCGGTAGCGGTAAACAGCGACAACAACAACAATAAGCCTAGTAGACTGCAGCGGGGGAAGACCACAGAGCAGCTAAGTTGTTTTACCGTATATTAGTTCAAACAATCAAACACAAATTTAAGCAATATATGTATTTGTACCGTTTTATATGTTCATATGTTCGCAGCATAATCGAATTTAAGATTGTATCCAATTATTACATGATTCAGTTATACATAAATGTGTTAGTACATAACACTGAACAAAGTACAGTAGCGTGCACATATTTAGCAGAAATATATAAGCAATTCCAATCAATTTGAGCTGAATATCTGCTTTTCTATTTAATACACTGTATATTTTAAATTTATATTGAATTTAATATCTAAAAATAAACTTTTGTAAGACATGGACCGTGACCAAATTTTAGCATTGACAGTGGACGGATTGAAGGACCATTTAGAAGAGTTGGGGTTAGAGACAAACGGACGTAAACAGACCTTGAGGGAGCGACTCATGGAACACTACGGCCTGAATGTGAGCGATGGCGAAGATGTCGATTTTGATGACGCGACTAGTGGTCCTAGCACAAACCGCTCCGTGACTGGGCGTCCAGCATTCACACTCCGAGATATTGAGGACTCCTTATGCAAATTCAGCGGTTCAGGTCAGCCAACATTCGAGCAGTGGCTGGAAGATTTCGAAGACAACGCAATAGCCGTGCAATGGAGTGATCTCCAAAAATTTATTTACGCTAAGCCGCTGCTGAAGGGCGGGGCGAAACTTTTTATTCGTAGCCGAAGCGGAGTAAACAGCTGGGATTCATTGAAGTCTATCCTACGCTCAGAGTTTGGGATCACCATGTCGTCTGCCGAGATACATCGAGCCTTGCGGAGGCGCCGCCAGCGACAAGGAGAAGATCTGCGGGAATACTTGTACGCGATGATGGAGATTGGGAAGCCAATTGACTTAGATGATTCCAGCCTGATAGAATACTTCATCGAAGGCATTGCAGACAGCCGGTCCAATAAAAGCAACCTCTACCAAGCGAAAACCTTAAAAGATTTGAAGGAGCAAATCCGCATCTACGAGAGAGTTCGATCCAGCAGGCCTGCGTCTTCAAACGTAAATCAGGCAGCGCCATCAACAAAATTAACCTTAAGTTCCGGGGCAACAGAGAAAAGATGTTTCAACTGCGGTGACCGATCTCACTTCGCCAGAAGCTGTCCGCGTAAAACGCTGATATGTTTTAAATGCGGAAACGAAGGCCATCGCGCCAGCGAATGCAACGACGGGAGGAGAGAAACAAAGCCTGGAAGAGCACCAATGAACATGATGACCATGCAGCGAAGTGGCTTGATTCTCAAGGAAATCTGTTTCAGCGTGCCAAATCAGACGGTATCTGCACTTATTGATACAGGGTCAGACCTGTGTCTAATGCGGCACGATACCTTGTTGATGTTGCAGTTAGACGTAGAGCTGAGCAGAGAGAGACGGCGACTAATGGGTATTGGTAACGGGGCAATGACGACAATGGGCAGTTTTACTATGCCCATGCACATCGACGGTATTTTGCTCGATATAACCTTTAATGTAGTGCGGGAGCGTGACTTAAGATACTCGCTTGTGATAGGCAACGATGTCCTCAAACATGTTGACCTCATCGTTACGGAAGATGGAGCCGTGTTCAAGGAGAAGGGTTCCCATGGTTGCAAGGATACGCTTGATCGTAAGACGGTGGAAGGTGATGACAGCAAACGAGATGAAGCAGTTGCACGAGAAAAGTTAGCGGCACATAGGGCGGATTCCCGTGAGCGCGTGGACGACGATCCAGGAGTCTTGCTGGCCGCAGATTTGGACTTCTTCTGCAAGGCGATAAAAGATGCAGCTAGAATACTTAGAGAGAGAGCTAGCCATCGGACAAGTGGGATGTGCGATGATGTCAGTGGACATAGTATGAGCGTGGGCAAGCGTTGTGCGGAATTGACGGAACCTCGCGTTGGAAGACCTTCAAGTCAGATAACCGAGCTGCAGGAGGAATTCAGTAACATATGTATGTTAGAAGGGACGGAGAGAGATGAAATAAATGAGGCAGACCTGTGCCACTTGGATAAGGCACAAGCGGGCAAGGTGCGGAGCTTAATACAGGCGTACACGCCAGCCAAGAACTCCGTATCTCCAGTGGAGATGAAGATCGTATTGACAGACGATACACCAGTGTTTGAGCGGCCAAGGCGAATGTCCTATGCGGATAGGAAAGATGTTGAACAACAGGTGGCAGAATGGTTAGCCGACGGCATAGTACAGCCGAGCAATTCAAACTACGCGTCGCCAGTCGTTCTCGTAACCAAGAAAGATGGGAGCAAACGCTTATGTTGCGATTATCGGCGGCTAAACGAAAAAATCATCCGCGATAATTTCCCTATGCCGATGATCGATGACGTTATCGAACAACTGTTGGGATCCAAGATATATTCAACGCTCGACCTAAGGAATGGGTTCTTCCACGTCCCAGTAGAAGCAGACTCGAGGAAATACACATCCTTCGTAACGCATAATGGACAATACGAGTTCTTATACGTGCCATTTGGAATATCTAACTCGCCGGCAGTTTTTTCAAGATACGTGTCCGTTGTATTAAACGATCTGGTACGCAGTGGAACACTTGTAGTGTACATGGATGACTTGATCATTCCCTCCAAGGATGAAGTCGAGGGCATCGAGAAGCTAGAGTTAGCGCTAAAAGTTGCAGAGGCAAAAGGTTTGCGAGTGAAGTGGAACAAATGTCAGTTCTTGAAGAGGAAGGTCGAGTTCCTCGGATATATCGTCACGGAAAACAGAATACGACCCTCTGAATCGAAGACCAGCGCGATTATGAATTTTCCTTTACCAAGCGATAAGAAATCCTTGCAGCGTTTTCTTGGTCTCACATCGTACTTTCGAAGATTCGTCGATAATTACGCCGTCGTTGCAAAGCCTCTATCCGACCTACTCCGGAAAGACGTAAATTTTTCACTGCAAGATGAACAGTTAGCCGCATTCCAACAGCTAAAGTCAGCGCTGACATGTTCCCCAGTTCTAACTCTGTACAATCCGCGAGCAGTAACGGAAGTACATGCCGATGCAAGCATGGTTGGCTATGGCGCCGTCCTGCTGCAGAAAGACGTCGAGGATCAGGAGTTTCATCCCGTGCAGTATATGAGCCGGAAGACGAAGCCTTCGGAGGAGAAGCTTCATTCTTACGAATTGGAGGTGTTGGCTGTTGTCGAAGCGCTGAAGAAGTGGCGGGTATATTTGCTTGGCATCCCATTTAAGATTGTCACGGACTGCAACGCTTTCACCATGACATTAAAGAAAAGGGACGTCCCTCTTCGAGTTTCGCGTTGGGCAATGTTCCTTCAAGATTTTAATTACGCAATCGAACATCGCAGTGGAACGAAGATGCGTCATGTTGACGCCCTGAGTCGAATATCGTGTCTGACCATGGAGGATTCGCTGCGTCATCGACTGAGGCAGGCGCAGCAACAGGATGATTGGATCCGAGCCGTTCGCAAAGCACTGGAAAGAGGCGATTTTGAAGACTTCTACGTCAAACACGACATCCTATACAAATATCCCTCCAAGGAACTCATTGTCGTGCCGTCAGCAATGGAGGAAGAGATCATAAAGGTGGCACATCAGCAAGGTCATTTCTCTGTGCGCAAGACGCAAGATGCGATCGAAAAGACATTCTTTATACCTCAACTAAACGCGAAGATTCCGAGAGTCATCAGAAGCTGCATACCGTGCATAATAACCAATTCCAAAGCGGGAAGAAAAGAAGGCTATTTGAATCCCATTAACAAAGAAGATAAGCCATTAGCAACATTCCACATCGATCACGTCGGACCGATGGAGTCAACAAAAAAAGCGTATAACTATATTCTGGTTGTAATTGACGCCTTTTCTAAGTTTGTGTGGCTCAACCCGACGCAAAATACTGATGCGGAGGCCGTTGTTGATCGGCTGAAGAAGCAGTCAGCGCTATTCGGAAATCCCAGGCGGATAATCAGCGACAGAGGAGCCGCTTTCACCTCCAATCTCTTCAAAGATTACTGTGGAAGTGAGGCGATTGAGCATTTACTCATAGCGACGGGTGTGCCTCGTGGCAATGGTCAAGTCGAGAGAATACACCGTGTAATAGTGCCGATGATAGCGAAGCTGAGCCATGAGACTCCAGGAAACTGGTATAAGCATGTCGACCGCGTCCAGCAATTGTTGAACAACAAGCCGCCGCGCAGCACCAAGATCTCGCCATTCAGGATCTTGACTGGGACTGAGATGCGCATACAGGGTATTCCGCAGTTGCAAGAACTACTGGAAGAGGAGCACATCGATGAACTGAGCGCAGAAAGAGAAGAGGTGCGTCGTCAAGCACGTGACAACATCATCGAAATGCAGGAGGAGAATCGCAAAACTTTTAACAAGCATCGACGGGCCGAGAATGAGTATGCCATAGACGAGCTAGTAGCAATCAAGCGAACGCAATACGGTTCAGGACTCAAGTTGAAGCCGAAATTCCTTGGGCCATATCGGATAGCAAAGATTATGCGACGAGGACGCTATGCCGTAGAAAAGGTCGGCGACCATGAGGGACCAGGACGCACCATAACAGTAGCGGAATTCCTAAAGAGATGGAACCCATCATCCGAGGCCGAATGATCCCACAGGATGGCCGAATGTGGGAATTGACGTACGCAACCTACTACATGTTCACGAGGACGAATTGGACAGTGAGAACAGGACTAAGACTGATCGACGAATACAACACTGACAGGAGTTGAACGGACCGCACTGAACATACTCAACGATAGACTTAAAAACAAACGAGCGAGGGTCCGGACGACAGTCTGTAAGAAACCGCCATCAAGCGAAGCTAGATATTGTAATCGACAATAGTCTTAAGTGTAATTTAAAGTAAACGTTAAATATAATCAAACCTGTGTTAAATTAAAATAAAAGACTACAAAGATAATCAAACCTGTGTTTAATTAAAATAAAAGACTACATGTATAAGCAAAATATTGCTTTTTTAACAAGCGAGTGGTGATAACTTCTAATGAGTTGTTGAAATATCTTTAGTTCCTGATCCCGCACTAATTGGCGCTCAGCAGTAACTCTGCCGCCTCTTCGGATATAACAATACCAAACCAAATTTTATAGAACTTGTCTTGCCACAATTCTAACCGAATTTTCCCATCATATACATTTTCCAACATTTGGCATAATTCTCCAGAGTTGGTGTCTAAATATGATTCGGCTTGAGCAGATGCAAACTATAAATCACCTGATTCAATTCAATCGCCATGCAATGAAGCGGCTGTAAAGAAAAATTAATATGTATCAATTCTAATTGTAATAGCAATGAAATTTCAATAAAGCCTCGATTATAATAAATAAAGATACAATCAAAGCACCTTTATACTTTGTAAATTGTAAAATTTATCCATTTTCGTTGGCGTTTGTTCACCAGTCCACTGTTTTCCACTAGTTTATCTGCAATGATATGAATATAAGTATATACTTTTGCTTAATTATATACTTTTCACTTTATGTACCTTGTGTTTTTAATATAATGACGCCTTTATTTAACACAATTATATGCATAGATAGAGTTTCGTATTATACATCTATGATTAAAAGGACGGTAAACTTTCCGTATCTTATTTTCAATTTATTGGGAGGAGAAATGTCAGATTTTGACATTTACACCAAAGGCGAATTCAGATTTTGACATAACATCATTTTTGATTCTCAACTCAGTGCTGAGTTACCCACCTCTAAAATTAATTTGCTCTAGAAGAAATGGACTTGAAATCCATCCATTGACCAATTTTACCAGAAATAGTATACCTAACATTTATCTGCGACTCGAAAGAGTAGGAAGATTAATAAGTTTCAAAGGACTAGTGTAAGGGGGCAAATTGTATGGCGAATCCCATCGAAGATTTCTCAAAGCAAAGAGTAAGAATTGTTTTTGTATTGACTCTAGTTGGTCTGAGTGGACCTGATAACGAGGATTCCAAACTATGGAACCATACTCCAGTATTGGTCTTACCAATGAAGTAAAAAGTATTTTAGTTATATACGGGTCGCGGAATTCCTTTGACCAACGCTTTACAAAAGCCAGCACACCCCTTGCTTTATTAACTGTGGAACTACTATGAAAATTAAAATTGAGTTTACAATCCATACCAACACCCAGGTCAACAAAACTGTTTACATTTTCTAGGACGTAGTTATTTATTTTGTAGGAGGCCGGCTGAATGATTCGTCGAGAAAAGCACATGAATTTACATTTGTTAAGGTTAAGCGGCATATAATTAATGCTGCACCAATTGACTATGCTGCCCAAATCTTGCTGCAGCAAGGATCTTTCTTCAGCCGAGGTATAAGTCTTAAGTTTAACATCATCCGCGTACATCAATATTTTAGAATACTTTACTACTGTAGAAATGTCGTTTATGAATAGCAGGAATAGAATCGGTCTGAGGTGGCTGCCCTGAGGAACTCCCGAGGTAACACCAATGATCTCGGAATGAAAATTTTTAAAAACTACCTTTTGCGTCCTACCGGAGAGATAAGAAGACATCCAACAGAGGATACCAGGTTGAAACCCAAGCAGATCTAGTTGACGGATAAGTAAAAAGTGACATACTTTTTCAAATGCTTTACTTTTCAATGTATTCCCTAAACCCATTTGAAACATGGGTGGTAAATTCAAGTAATTGAATGATTCTTTTAAAGATATTAAATAATGAAAACATCATCTGAGGATATGACTGGAATATTAATAGAGTTATTGGGGCTCAGCTTGTATGGATAGCAAATAGAGTTATATTTAAATTTAGAGGTGTAGTTAGATTTAAAGAACTGGCCAAATAGATTGGCAATAATATCATTATCACATGCCACAGTATTTTGGTATTTCATTGCGGACGTGAATGCATTTACTCTGCGCTTAGAATTAACGAAACCATAGAAAGCTTTCGGGTCATGGATAATGGTAATTTTTATTTTATTCCAGTATATTTCATAACACTTTTTATTTAATTCTAGATAATTATGTCGCAAGACTGAATACATAAGATAATCCACATGACGACCAGTACTTTTATATATTTTAAAAGAATGCGATTTTTTATTTTTTAAAGTTCTCAAGTCTTTAGTGAACCCTAAAGTGGCTGATTCATCACGAATACAAGAACCTTTAGGTACATGTTTAAGAAATAAGTTGTATAAAGTATTGTTGAAGTTCAAAACATTACGCTCAATATCGCCATTGTAGTAAGGCCAAGTTATTTTAGATAAGTCACAATTTAATTTTTTAAAATTAGCTTTTCTAAAATCGAAGCTATCATTAGAATTAAAAGCTTTCGATCCAGAAACCCGCTCTCCGCCTATGATCTCGTATGACAATTCAATCGCAGGATGATATACATCCTCAGGTAAAACCAAAGGATCAAATCGATTTAAGGACACCCTATACGTGTTGTCGACAAAAACCAAATCCAAGACCCTCCCCAACTTGCTTGGTAGGGTATTAACTTGGTTCAGACAAAGTTCAGTCATCCCCTCCAGAAAGGCGTTGTTAATGGAAGGCAAGATATGACCATCAATTATATTCCAAGAAATCACCTAACACAATCAATGACCTAAGCATTGAGTCCACAATCCCAAGTAAAGAAATATGATCACTATATACCGAAGAGTCAGACTGATGAGGTATATAGCAGATGGCTAAATAAATATGTATATGACTTGCTTAATTGCACTAGTATGCACTTAAGTTCAGTAGACTCAATGATGGGGACGTTAACCACTTTAGATGGTAATGAAGAATGGACAGCAAAAATAACACCTCCACCGACCCTGCACTCTCGATCATTTCTGTAAAAATGATATTCATTGCAAAGAATCTCCGGATCAAAAATTTGAGGTTTAAGCCAAGTTTCAGTGAAAGCTATAATGTTAAAATTACAGTGATAACTCACCAAAAGCAAGTCAGTTAGTTTGGTATTCAAGTCTCTAACATTTTGGTAATAGATATCAAGTTTGGTTTTTATCAGTTTTTTGACTCCGGATTAGGATGAGAAATTTTTGCTAAGTTTTGATTAATTATGTTAGGTTTGAACTCGAATTCGCGAACAAAAGTCCCAGTCGGCCACAAGGAGCTATTTAAAAGTATATTAAAGTTTTCGGAAGTTACATCGATTTTAAATGAAGAAATGTTTCTCTTGTAATTAAAGTTAAATTTCCTGATAGTTATGTCATCAGTTTTAACCTTATTTGAAATGTGAAACTTAATATCCTCAACTGTGGTATACATAACTGGAAAATCTTGATTGAGGAACCACAACCAGCCCCCTAGCAAGCGCCACAGAAACCCCAGCAGAATTTTTGCATTCGCTGCTTTCCTTTTGAACTAATCTCTGTGCAGCAGCTTTTTATGTTGAAGGTTCAACAGCCTGAGGACAACTCCCCTGAGGGAGAAGAAATAATTGTCGTCGGAAAGGATTTGGCTCAGCTTCGTCAGACGGACTCTCAACACGTTTCCGTTTACTATTACGGCTATTAGGAATACTCGTATTCTCTAAGCATTTAAAAGAATTAAATACGTTTTCGTAGTATTTGAATTTTTCCGTAAGAACATTTAGCTCCTTACCAATCTTAGAGTAGCCGTTCCTACACTGCCTAAAAAATTTAAAAAGATCAACTTCAGTTGACCTACATTTCAGACAAGACCAGCGGACACCCTTACCATCATCAATCAAATCTAACACTCTACCTGTCAATCCAGCACTTTTCATGTGGGCAAGCCCATCGCAAAGCCAGCAAGACACAAAGCGTTCAGACCCACTCTTAACTTGGCAGTTAGGATAACTACAAGACATGGTATATTATTTAGGAGAAAATTAATTAGAATTAAAATTAAAATTTATAGGACTAGCAGAAGAAAGGATCTAACAGTGGTAAGCAGTTTAGCAAAAAAAGCAGTGTAGAAGTCGGTAAGGCAGTTAGAACAGTTTGGGATACACAGTTTTATTGACACTTAACAAATCACGCAAACAGCTGTGAAAGCTAAAAGGAGTAACAAAGAAGAGTGCGCGGACAAACAGCGACAGCCGCAAATGCAAATACAAACAATTGACAACAACAACTGTAATACAAGCAAAATGATGACTTGGCACACAACACAACAAAGATTAAAATGAGATTTTTTATAAGTCAATGATAATTAAATGAATATTGCACCAAATCACTTTATACTTAGCTTGAAGTGCACAAAATTGATTTAAACACAATTTAATGAAATTTCTTTTAATTAATTCGATATTTAACTTGTATTATAACAATATTTGTAAGCGAGCAAAGTAAACACAACCACACAGCTTGACGTTTGCGAATCTGCATATATGTACTTACATCCACATACGTCTCCACATACACTTCTGGAAACACGATTGTATTTATATTAACATGTGCATAAATATCAAGATTGATGAAGGTAAATACCAAGATTATTTATCAATCTTGCATAAATACATTTGCGCCGGCCATGGAGTTTCCGTCTATCACGAAACTTGCAGTCAAGCGATCACTGCAGCAGCTCCTTATTTCACAACCACGACCATATTCATTTATGGTTAATGTGTACTAGCTCCTGACTCCGTTGGTGGCTTACTTACTCCGGCATTTGTCGTGGAATAGATGTGGACCACTGCTCCATCTGGCATTATTTTTCTACCAGCAATATAATAAACTAATAAAACTTTAAACTAATTAAGATGTTTACATGTAAACACAAAATTAATGTAACTTACCTTTTTCCAAAGATTGCTGTAGATCATTATTTTTCTATCTTTATTTTAATAATACATACAAGCAGAATTGCAAAAACTCTGCTTAGTCTTTGTTTTACCGTTTTTAAATACGTTATTGAAGGTGTGACGTGCATGCGCAGATCGTAAATTATTTTTGTTAGCTGTCGGCGCAATCTCTTCAACATCAATCTTGAGTTTCACTACATTTGCATTTTACTAAATGTCTTTTTAACATGAACCAAAGGTTGCAAACAAGCGCCTAGCGCCATACTTAGCGCACAGCATGTCTACACCAAAGGCAAGTCTACAGAGACAGCTCTCCACTTATTAGTTTCGAAGCTTGAAAAATCTCTAGAAGTAAAGGAATTTACATTTGTTGCATTTATCGGCATAAGGGATTTCAACAATGTTGTCCCACATGCGATTACCTCGTACTGTTAATAGAGGCACTCAGCAAGGAGGAGTTATATCTCCACTTCTGTGGGTAGCAACGGTGAACCAATTCTTACGGTGCATGAAGGGAGAAGGATACGAGGTGATGGCGAACGCTAAAGACCTTACGGTAGCCGAGCGGGGCAAATTTCTTCAGACGTGATGCGATCTCATGGAGAGTGCCCAGCAAAAAACTCAACTAGTGGTATAAGATACCCAATCATACACCATCTAAGCCTGAAGCTTAGAAGTATTGCGAAATATCTGGGATTGGTTCAAGGCTTGTCTTCTAGAAAGACAACACAGTGGAACGAATAAGAAAAACACCAACGACGCCTTTCACTTGTAAAAAAGTAAATTGTGTATAATGGGGTTTCTCCCCAAAGATACTACATAAGATCTACACGGCCATTGCCCGCTCAATACTACTATATGGAGCCCGGGTCTGGTGACCCAATCAACAGCGCTTAAACAACGGCAAAGAGTACAAAGAAGCGTGGAGCAGTGTATAAGTGGAGCAATATGCTCCTCACCCAATGAGGCTCTAAATGCAATTCTGTACCTGCCTCCTCTTGCCGCAGTCATTCAAGAGGTAGCCGTAATCAATGCACTAAGGGTCAGAGAAGCAGGTGTCTGGACTCAGAACATGTTTGGTCACTCAAAAATCTTGGGCGAGATGGCCCCCATACATATACCGACTATTGCACGCCAAATGTTACCTTCAGAAAATACTACAAAGTTATCATACCAACCCGATAGGATTGGTACGTAAGGCCATTGACATGTACACCGGTGGGTCTAAACTCGGCCTGAAGGTCTGAGGAACAGTTTTCTCCCCAGAGCTGATACTTGAAACATTATTCCGACTCCCATGTTACTGTGGCGTGTACCAAGCGGAAGTGCTGGCCAACCAAGAGACTACTCAGCACTTAATAAAATAACCTAAGGATAATAAACAGGTGTTCATCTTCTCTGATAGCAAAGCTGCCTTAAAAATCTAGATTCCTGCATAGACAATACAAAGTTTTCAATGAATTATAAACGAGATGGCTCAGCATTATCGAATATAACTCATATGGGTGCCTGGATACCGTGATATTTCAGGCAATTGCAAAGTGGATAATCTGGCATACTATTGGTCACTTTTAAAATGCAAATCGAGTGCAATACACAAAGGAACGCTGGAACTCCCCCTCACACTGTGAAATCTCTAAATTGGCTATTTATACAAATTAGTTACGGTTTTAGATGCGTACGATGTGCATACAAATGGTAGTGAGATACTAGGTTTCGACCTAAACTCGGTTTAGTGTTTTTGTGCTTGTGAGCAAATTTCAAGCATTCACATAGGGCTGTTTGATAAACTCCGGGTTTAATTTGACATTTAATTGATGTCTTTCTCCTATGTTTACTGTCAAAACACTCAACTATTCTGCCAAATATCTCAACAGTTGGCCACAATTTCCAACAGCATGGCTAAATTCTTTATAAGTAGGTACTGCTAGAAAATCCTGCCATTGTATCGTTCGTAATCGTATCGTTTGACAAAAATCGTGGATCTTAGTTAGTGCCATTAAACTTAACTTGTGTGAAACTGTTAATTAATACGCTGAAATCATGCAAATAAAAGTTTCAAACTTTGCACAAAACTTATTAGATTTTTTTTTAATTTACTGCCTCATTCTGTGTACTTGACAAACTATTAAACATTTACAAATATTTTTTAATATAATACAAAAAATTTGATAAATTGTCAATACTAAATATTTGAAAATGTTTGACTATTTATCAAGAACACAGAATCGGTCATTTAGGTATGTAGTCTAAATTTCAGACAATTTAATAAAAACCTCTGAAAAATGGTCGGGTTTAAAATTTTATAGCATTTTAAATTCCAATATAATAACAAAGTTGTAACATTTTTTAAAACGTTCTAAGCCTTAAAATATAATACTAAAATTTTTAGATGGGTTTAAATATAACATTGACATTATATATGTACGTATGCGGACTGTTTCACGAGTTTTGGAGAAAAATATTTTCACTGAAATTTTGCTCACGTTAATATGTATATGGTAGACCAAAACTGTTGAATTGCCCGGAATTTACTTAACAATTTACTTTTTCCATTCAATTTTAAGGTAAAATATAATTTAATTGTCTGAGAAGGTAATTATACGCAGAATATAATTCCGTTTTTTCTTACCTGCCAACGGAAGGATACGCTTCCACCGAAATTTTAAGTACATTTATGTATGTACGTTTGTATATACGGTTGTGGTATTTAGACTTATTTTTTGGATATTTATTTACATACTCCAAACACAATTTTTATGATTGTTACCATAAATCCTCATCATAGCAAACCCGTGAAATTTTTCGCTTTGTAAATAAACACAATGCCAACAATTCTTGAGCACTCTCATTTTTTTTTATAAAAGTTATCACTGCAGGAGCTGCTTAAATACAAAACATATTTAAACATGTTTATTTATTTATATATGTATATACATTATGTCATATACATAAATGTATATTTAGAATTTTGTATGCGAGTGCATTTGTATGCCTGTAGTTGTAAACATGTAATTTAGCCTAAATTAAGGTGCCAACGGGTGTGGCAACACCAGACATTATAATTCAGTAATTATTTCTGTTTGTTCTATTTTATAGTTGATGACTCGGTCATTTTGGTTGTCGAACTTGCAATCAGAAAGAGTTTGAGATTAGTTACTAATGAAGGCAACAAAAACGAGGGTAGAAACACAAATGTACTTGTACTTTACCACAGTATAACAGAACATAATGCAACAACGTAGACGATGGCGTATACGTAAAAGCTCACACGATTACAGCGAAACACTCCGACACCGTGTGATGCCTTAAAGAACCTGGCGACAACTGAACGTTGTCGGCCTCAATACGGTTTCAAAAGGCAGCCATGAAAACGTCATCCATGTAACCTCCTGCACTCGATCCCCCCGATTGCAACCATGAATGGTGCGTCATTGAATGCCGTTTAATTTTTTTTTGTTTTGTAGTAAGCTTGTAGTGAAAGTTCATCGCTCCCCTCCCCAACGACTTTTTCGCATGTTAGACGATTATGTTTACTTGCATAAGTGAAAGGAGCCGATGGGCCAGACAAGCAACTCAACCACCCGACGCGTTATAGCTGCAAATTATGGTTTTTGTATGTTTTCCTTGCAACTCCGTTTGCATGGAGGTCGCTTTCTTATACATACATACAAACATATGTGCATATACAAAACCATAATTTTTATTTAAGCATTAGGGAGCTGACGCTTTTATTATCTTGAGTTTTAGCCTTTTATTTTCACTTACACATTTATTCACAATTTTCATAATGGTAACATGTGAATTCTTATATTGCTAGTTTTATTTTCTTCAAAAAACCAAATAAATGTAGCTGAAATACAAATACCAATAATATAATATCGACCACTCGTATTTTCGTTGGAAGTTCGAAACATTTTTTATAATTGAAAGGAATGTAGGGGAAGAGTTCACCAAATGAGTATAAAATATTTTTTTAAGTTATTGTAAGAATTGGTTTTCAATTTTATGTACATACATATGTATATAACACATAACGTTAGCGAATTCTAAATCACCACTTCATAATCCGGATTTGAAAATGCATGTTAAAAACTATTTTGAGCAGTTTGCTCATAAAATGAATGAATATGTTGTATATTTGTGTTATATTATTTGTGCCCCATTAGAACAGAGTTAGAAAAGTGTGTTTTCTGCAAAGAATGGCTAGTAAAAGACGGAGCTTCTTCCTTAAAAGTGCCGCAAGAGCTACACCGAAGGAATGTTAGCAAGAGAGCTTGTGACATCACGTTCACGGAAACATTGTGGTGTTCATGGACTATTTCGAATTGGGACCCTACTACGTTATTAGCCATTTGTTATTGTTTGGCCGTTGGCAGGACTGATAAGTTTGGCTGTGCGAAGCGTAATCAGCATTAAGTACGTAAGGTTGGCAAGGAACATTTAAATAGTGCGATAATACTTTTTGCAATTTCTTCCCGATTGATTGCAATGGTGCTATGGTCCCGATTGGGCTAAATCTTGGTATTGAACTTAGTATGAGTCAATTTACTCGTTAAGACCTAAAAACTACCCTCATAATTATATATACTTCACAGTCTTTAAACTTAAAAACGTTGCCCCATTTATGTATGTATGTAGCTACCTAGTTTGTGTATGTAAAACGGTAGGTTATAAATAGCATCAATAAGAATTTTCTCACTAATTCGGATTTTCTTCAGATTCAGACCAAGTTTGTAGTTTATTTACAAAATTTAAGAAAATGACAGCAATTTTTTTTAAAGAGCAAAGGCGTTCTCTGTTTATCCTTATTATACAAAAAAATCAAATTTAAATAAAATATCGATACGTGGTATATATGGTATGTATATGAACTAATTTCGTATGTAGCTCTTTCTAATAATCTTTTCGATTTAACAGTTCTTTTCCAATATTGTGATTGTAATGACACTAAATTATGTAGCTGTTGATTGATACCATATTCAGTATTTCGTAAAAAATGCACAATGGCCATATATTCGTTTTTCGGCTGCACGCCATTATGTTGTACATCTGGTCGAAGGTATCCACAGCTCCTTATTTTGATTGTAAAATTTGATAATATGTGGCTTATTTGTCCCGCTATTGACTGTTCCTTCTTCACCACTTGAATAAAACACATATACCATTTTATTTGGTTTTGGTTTATATGATAGTAATGTTCATTCGTTATCGAAGCAAAACATAGCTGTTCCCACTTTCCAAAACTGTTAATTTATATGGCTGAAGAAGTTACGATTTCACAAGTGGAATGGACGTAAATCAATTGTCCTTAGTAACATTACGGTTAGAGTCATAAATAGTTTTCGTCTACTGTTTTTCGAAAAATTCGACTAGAGGCAAGCCAACCGTATTTGTAGTTTTACCTAAGTAAGGTATTGCATCCACCATGTATTTGGTACCAGCACTACAAATAATAGCAATCTTTGACCCGTACTTCGCTGGTTTATTTGGTAAATACATTCGGAAGGAACTGAGAAGTTGTTCATCAATTGTTACATAAAATCCATGCTCATAATTTGTTCATCAATCATAAATGAATACATCCCAAACCTTTCCTGATCGGAGTGAACTTGTCGTAAGTAATATTGTTCAAACTTTCAGACTTGTCGTCAAATCTTATGCATTGTGTTAAAAACTGAAAACTTGCCTTACTCATTGCTGAAACATACCTGTTGCCAGAAAAAATTTGATCAAACAACTCGCTTGCATTCAAATGGTTATCTTTCAGCACATCAGTTAAAATTAATAGTCCAATAAACGCTTTCATTTCATCTTTTAAAATTTTTCTTCGCTGCAAGCTTCAAAGTTTAACTGTGCCATTTCAATTTAAACGTTTGCCTATTTAACAGTTTCGTTTATAATTTCATTCGTTTAACACAATTCAAAACAAGCCGTGGATGAGTAAAATGTTTAGTTTTGCGTGTGGTTTCTTGAACCTTATGCTCAATATTCATAGCTGCTTGTCTTGCCAAAGTTTTGGGTTTCTCTGTGCTCCAGATATGCATGTTTTTACCACGAATAACTTTTGCCTTGAGTTCAATTATATTCGCTTTATGCGCTGACTTGTAAGCTAATGATTCTTCTCGTGGAAAACAACACTCTGAATTAATCTGCTCATCTGTGTCAACATGGTCTTCCTCTTCGACGACATCATCTTTTTCGCTTATATTGAAGTTCATCAATATCGCTTTCATCGCAAGCTGTTGCGATTACTTCAAGTCGCTGCTTCCTGCTTACGGTTTGATATAAACCCATTGATTTTAAATTTATTGCCTTATATAATTGGCCATCAATATAATTTGAAACGTTCGTCTTAATGTCATTCAGAATGCCAGGCAAATAATAGCGTGAGATAATTTTATCAATGGTTCTATCGATTCCATAGTGGCCTGCCGTATCCTTGTTGTGGTAATACTCGAGTATTAGGATTCCAACGATACCTTCAAAGTATTGATAATTTTACTCACCCATAGTATAGCCAGAAAGTATCGGTACTCGCGTAAGTACCAGATTAAAATTATCGATACTTACTGGGTATCGAAAACTTTTACAACACTTTTATTTTTTGTACTAAATTAATTGACAATTTTATTGAGCAGTTTATGGAAGATTTTGTGTGAAAAAACAACAACAATTTTTTTATGGTAGAAGTACTATTTCGGAAATCACCACATTTCTTCATCAGACTTCTTTTTATTAAATTAATTAAATTTATTCTTCATAACCAGTTCTCCCAGGCTTTGAACCCTGGAGCTCGGAGTTGCAGAGCCAACACGCTACATGCTGTTCTACGCTAGCCGAGGTGGTTGCTGTGTATATTTCATCTTCCTTAAACAAACCAACTACAAACGAGAGCAACTGATCTGCCGCTATCCAAATGAATAATAGAACACATTAATCTTTAAAAACTTGGAAATTCACGCAGGATTTTGAAACGCCTTTCAGCACCATTATAAGAAATACAATCACAATGGAACGAAACCTTTGTATACTTCTAACATATCGTGTAAAAGTATAAAAAAATTTACGCGACTAGGGATTGGACACTCAGTATCTACCCATGTTAACCTACTAAAAGGATCGCACAAACCTGTCTGGCCTCACAGCAAGTCTAGCGACTACTAAATTACTCATATTCTCGCCTCTTGCCAGAAAGGAGATGAATATAGAGTTATGACAAGGCCAATTTTTGTTGGAAAAATTTGAGCAAAAATAACAACACCCAAAGCGGTAGAAGTTATAGTACTATTTCGGAGATCACCACATCTCTTCATCAGACTTCATTCTTGTAGTCTCGGTACTTCGGTGCTAACCCACATTATGGTAAGTATGGATCAATCGCATTTTTGCTCAGCTGTGTAAAACAATTTGCTGGCATTTTCTTTTGGGTGCGTGTTAGGGCTATCCAACTGGAGCAAAGTTGCAAGAGCTGGGTTCAGTCTTCATGAGCCGCTTGTTTCAATATTTTTCAACTTCTTGTAGGCAAGATGTTTGTGCCAAGAGCACGCTTGTTAAAAATTAGAGAGCAGGAGATTATGTCATCTAGGTATGTGTACGACCGCGTAACGATACCTTTACACGATCAAGGAGTCGTTGAATTATAACTGGAATGTTTCGTAGTCCGAATGGCATACGAGTGAACTTGTACATTCCGAATGGTGTGATGAAAGCGAAATAAATTTCCATCCTATCTGGCAGTAACCAGATTGGAAATCGATAGAGGACCGCAACTTTGTTGTGTTGGCTTCGTATAGTAAATCGTCTATGCGGTTTAACTTAGTTGTAGCGTTCAGTCTTCGGCACTCAATGCAAAATTGTATACCACCTAATATCTTGGGCACCATGACGCCAGGAGGAGCACACGGTGAATCGCATTCAACAATTTTACCACTTTCGAGCAATTTTTACGTAGCGTAAGGCGTGACTTTGGCTAGTTCGGCAAATAAATCCGTATGGTACAATAGCAAGGAATCTAATTCCAACTTCTGACAATTCGACAACTCGGGATCGTCGGATTCTGGTAGCATTGTAAACTCTATGGGGTGGAGAGAGCTTTCCATTCTTTATAATACTTTGTACTGAATGCGGTAAATATTCGTTGATGCGATTGGGTTTATTGGTTGCCTTAATAGCTGAACCAATATCTGGTATACGTGGCGCTTTGCTAATTCTATACCCCTTTTCCATGAAATCAATAAATTTAGATTGGCAAGAGCTGACTGGTCTCGCTGGATTGCTGTTGCTCATTCTTATGCTTTATATGACAACAGTGTGTCTATGAATTCGAGAATAAGAGCACCGCTTTTGCTCCTCTGTATTTTCCCATCGAGGGAAAGTTGTTTCTGATGGGAAAGCTGAGGGCGACCAACCCCCATGGGTTTACCAAGGCCACCCACTCCCTGAAAAGTGCTGAGGTCAAGCAGGAGTCCTCTACGGGCAAGAAAGCGACCACCACCACAGAACAAACGCATGCCGGCAGCTGAGGCAAATGACGCAGATCAGAGCTCCCAGGCTGCCCAAAAGCAATCAGGACCCACGTCAGAGCCCGGCACGATCGTAGGGCTGCGCCGAAGGTTATAGGCTGGAGGCTGTGCAATACGAACAATGGAGCCAACTAGTGTTGGCTAAGGGAGTCGTGGTTGCAAGCGAAAAGCGCTCCTAAGGGAATGGCGGAAAGGACAAACCGCCCACTCGTCTGGACCACCGAATAGAATTAGCTTTAAAGAGACAGCGATCTCTAGAGGAGACTCCGAGTGGTTCTGAAAGGCATAGAACCTTCTCCCCTCCAAACCGTCAGACGATGGCAGTAGCCACCCAGCCGTTTAGCAAGGCATACTCGATAAGTATCATGGCCCTGTACCAGTCGTCCGCGACTCGGGTGCCATCAAGGGCGGATTAAACTTGTCTCGTGCTGGGATGAAAGCTCAGTACGGCTCTACAAGGCGAATTGGCGAGACCAAGGAGAAGCTGCGTTACGTTGACTTAGTCATCAACGATGCTTCCATCCCAGTTCTTGCGGATTGTGGTGGGGTTATAAGCTATGGCTTTTACTCAATCACAGTTAAAATCCACAAGAAGGCGGAAGTTAGCGAAACGGAGCAGGCAGGCAACGCTACGAGCGGGCCTGCGACTTCTTCTGTCGGCGAAGAGGTTAACAATGAAGGAGATTCCGCGAGCGCCCCAATTGATCTCGAGCCGATTTCACCGGAAGCTACTGTAGGCGTCCCATTGGTGGCATTGGACACCGCGTGAGAGGCTGATGGCGATACGGGCTCTGCGTCGGCATACGTGGGTCTGTGTACGCCTAATGGTTAACGCAACTCTAAGAGGTCCAGCTTCTAGCTTCGGAACCTGACGAGGCGAATCACGACACCACGGTCATAGCCGCCGAGACAGTTTAGCTAGAGGAAGTGGACACCGCAGACTCTGAAGATAGAGCAGATTTTGCAAATTAATTTGTACCACTTCAAAGCAGCCTCGGCTGCTCTTCTTCTTCGGCTCAGCGAAGGGCTGTAGACGTTATTATAGTCAAGGAGCCCTGGATCGTCTGGAACAGGGTCTGTGGTTGAACTCTGACGCCTACCAACTAGTAACGTCTCCGGTGGCATGTAGGATCAGAGCATGTATTCTAATAAAACAAGTATTTTCTTATATAATTGGGGCTGACTCGAACTCGCATCATGAGAAATGGGGCTCAAGCGATACCAATCCTCGAGGTGAGTGTTTACTTGATTTTATATTAGCAAATAATGTATGTATATACATTAGGGTGACAATTAAATGTATGGAGTATTTTTTTTTTCTTTATTGTTTTGGTCTCAGTGTTTTTTTGTGTGTAGTTTTATTTAAAAAAAATTCTAGTAAAATTTCAAGGTCGTAGGAAGAGGATTAGGGGGCGCGTCGGCCCCCCAAAGTTACACAAAATACGTTTTTTCACGCAAATTCTTACTTTGACTGCTTGTAACTTTCTCTGTGTTTTTTTTTTTTAAACATTACTGGCGAAAGATGTTCATTAATATGTCTACAATAACATCTGTCAATAACATTTTTGTCTAATGTTAATATTTAATGAAAAAAACTTAAATATAGGAGAAAAAGTACGCCTCAATGTCGATTTATTATACTTAAATAAAACTACTTATGTATATGATTTCTCTTTTTATTAATATTGTTTAAAGCACTTGAGACAATGTCTTTTTATTACAGTCCGGAAACCGATGGCGGTAATCGCTAACAATTTTTAAAACAAATTGTTTTTGGCGTTCATTTTTGGTAAATAGTTTATTATACTCTTCCATCAATTTAACCCCCCTTTCGGCAGTGTCATTTGTAACATTTAATTTTTTCATCAGTTCAGCCGCTTTACAATAAGATTGGTCCTGCTCCCATTTGTCTGGGTTTAATTTAAAAAAATCAGTATTTATTTGAAATCTTTCAAATAATGCTTTTGTTTCGGCAGAGACGAACTGTTCAATTCTGTCATGGAATATTTCAACGATTTCTCTATCATTTATTGTAGCTCGCTTTGTGTTTTGCTCTTGTTCAAAATCATTTTCCAAAGCCGCCACCATTTTTTGTTTTGAAAAAAGGGATACGTTGCTGTCAAAAAATGCAAGACCAACCGCCTCAGGGCTTAAATACCACAAGTGGTTCCTGAACTTTTTAAGAGCAACATAAGATATAGCAGCATCAATTTTTTTGAAGTTTTCAAGTTTTTGTAAAAATAAAAAATCTTGATATGGCGCTTTAATGGCCAAAGGAGCAGAAAACCACGCTTCGACATAGACTTCAGCAATAAAAACACAAATTTGACGAAGCCCATTTAATTCAGTTGCTGAAAGCTGGAACTCGTTACGGAATAAAAATATTTTTAGACAGTAAATCGCTTTTGCCATCCACCTTGCATGGTGAACAGCTCCTGGCGATCGAAACATTAGGCTGTTTGGATGTGTCTTTTCTGGTTTTTGACCCAGGAAGAGCAAAGTGAGTTCCAAGAATTCTTTATAGTCTTCCCTGGGTTGTTTTTCTTCCAAGATATTATTTACTGCACCGATAATGCGAACAGCAGACTCTTTCATGTACGTCTTGACAGTTGGATCGTTGATGCCATACTCCTAGTTTTTAGCATCAATCTTAGCCCAAGCATTTTTAAATTTCTCAAATATTTTAACGTTTTGACTTCCATAACAGCTTATTTTTTCTTCGAAAACGCATCTTAAAACAATCTCGTATATATGATGACGGCATGGTAACCATAAAAGTTGTCTTTGTAAATTATTTTCAATTAACGTACAGGTACCATTGAAACGCCCAGTATTGACCGCTGTTGTATCAAACACTAAAGCTTTGATGTGATTTTGCAGACCATATTCATAAATAGCATCGCATACAGCGGATGCCTGTTCTTTTCCAGTACCGGAATCAAGTGCAGGTATTTCAAGAAGCTGTTCAACTTTACCGCTCGATATTATTATAGGCAACCTATCAACTTTATCATTTCCCGTCAGGCAAAAGTTTACCATCCCAATGAAGGCAGATAGCGTCGAGCTCATTTAATTTTAATTTATTTTTTAATGCTGAAATTCTTTCTTCACGGATTTGTTCCCTTTCCTGGTGTACAGACGTTCGGTTTAAAATATAATCTTCAACATTATTACCCAGAGCTTCAACGACTGCGCTTATTAGATGAACCGCATGTCTGTCACTGATTTTACAGACATCTAGTGCGGCCGCCAGTTTTGGTGTTAGTATTTTATTTGTTCCCCTACATTTTTTGGCTGGAGGTTGACTACAACGTGGGTCACATTCCATATCTGGAAAACTGTTATCATTCTCTGAAGATTCAGATGACAGCAACTCTGCAGTTTCATCTAATAAAAACGACTTAATTTAAAGAAAATAAAAAATAAACAATAACATACAACGAACCAATTAATGCAATTTCACGATTATTCCGCTCCACTTGTTGTAATAAATTGTTGTTGCGTTCTTCAAGTCGGCACTCTCGGCGTACTTCTTCGTAATCGATACCATACATAAAGCCTGGGCGCCCCGTTTTTCGTTGACTTATCAAGAAATCAATATCTTCTTGATTCGACATTATTTTTAATGCACTTGCATGCGCCACGTCAAAAAGCATATCCAATTTTTCTTTCCACGTGTTTACTTTGCTCTTATGGAAATTAGAAGTCTTCTTTGAATCTTTTTGAAAGCTTTGCCATTCTTTATACAATTTCTCTACATTTGTAATGCAGTGTTGTTTATCCTTGACCGGAATGCGGGCTTTTTCCCAGAACACGAATAGTTCTTTTACAACTAAATCTGAACTTTCCCGTAAATTTTTTTTTACTACACGTAAATTGAAAAACAAAACTTTCAACACTTCTATATTGGAGGGTAGTTTACTTCCCGTTAATGAGTTGGTACAATAACCAATTAAATATATGCGTTCACGTAAATTTCTAGCAGACATTTTCGACTTTTCACATTCAAATATTCACTTCGAATGATTTTTTTGCAAATTTAATGCTATTAAAAAATGTTTGCGGCTGCTGCATATAACTGTAAAATAAGAATCTATTTTCCGAGAAACATTGGTGCTGATTTTTTGTCGGTAGCTTACGCAAGCATTGAGAATAATATTGTTGAGGTTGTAACGGGAATATTTTCGGTCACAATTGTCAATATTATAGATCGCTTCAGCATACAGGCAAAAAAAATTTGAAGCAAACTTTTAAAGACAATTCTTACACTTGAAAACAAAAGTAAACAAAAAAAGTCTGGAGTTCGGACTAGCGAGGTCTTACTGTATATAATTGTTGAAGCTACTCTTACGTAAATCATAAGGAATTTTCTATATGAATCTTTAATTAAATAAATCTGAACAAAATCCAAAATTTGAATCATATAAGTAATTTTATTTAAGTATAATAAATCGACATTGAGGCGTACTTTTTCTCCTATATTTAAGTTTTTTTCATTAAATATTAACATTAGACAAAAATGTTATTGACAGATGTTATTGTAGACATATTAATGAACATCTTTCGCCAGTAATGTTTAAAAAAAAAAAACACAGAGAAAGTTACAAGCAGTCAAAGTAAGAATTTGCGTGAAAAAACGTATTTTGTGTAACTTTGGGGGGCCGACGCGCCCCCTAATCCTCTTCCTACGGCCTTGAAATTTTACTAGAATTTTTTTTAAATAAAACTACACACAAAAAAATACTGAGACCAAAGAAAATATCACTTTCGAAATTAACTGTCACCCTAATATACATATATGCAACCGTGGGAACGATTCCACCTTTATGACCTTATGGGCATCTACAACGGGCGAAATGCTGGAGCTACTAATGACCACCTACTTTCCTGGGTACTCTGATGACTCCAGCATCTTGCCAGGTCTTCAAACCAACTCACTCTTGAGGAGAGAGGCTCACAGATGAGCATATTAAGTGAAATACAAGGACAGACAATCTTTTTTCGAACCAGCATGCATATTCAAAAGGCAAATCCATAGAGACTGCTCTCCATGACATCGTCCTAACGATCAAGAAAGGATTGGCCATAAAGGAGTACACGCTGGGAATCTTTCTAAGTATCGATGGAGCACAGGAGCACGGTGGCGGCCACTCTAACCTAACCTAATCTATCGTATTGAACAAGTTTTTAGACGTATCTCAGTTAATTTAGAAACTAAAAAAAAAATGTAAATCACATATTTTTCAGGTCTCCTTAAAAAACTTTAAATGGAGTTAATGAGATCATTCCATCGTCGATTTTTTTTTGTTTTCAAATAAGTTCTGTCCGATATAAAGATTCCAGCTTTGCTAAACATTTTTTCGCAGCGTTTAGCTAACTTTTTTTTAGCCTCCATGTCGTAAATAGGTATATATGTGCTGTAAAATTCTTGAATTTTTCCTTTATATTGCAACGAAAGTTGTTTTTACCCACCGCCTCTTTATCGCGCTTTTATTTTAGCCAAAGATGATTACCTTTGGGCTCGCACACTTACATTCATGAATGTCTTACACCGCTTAAGGTACTAGTACAATTTAGAAGGCCAAAAATAGGCATATTTTCAAGAACTTTTTGTTAGCCCCTTTACTAAATATGAACATGATTCTTTTTACACATAAATCCTTAAGTTTTAGAGAGTACAAAAACATATATATTTTTTTTCATTTATAAATTTACAGTCATATTATAAAGAGCGCCAAAGTTGCGGACCGTTAATCTCAGGATTGGGATCTCTGAAACAAAAAAATCGAACGGTATTGGAAAAAGGAAGGTTTCCTAAGTGACAATTTACAACCGTTAGTGAAATTTCCTACAAAAAGAAATGTGATATTAAGGTCACGGAATGCCTTGACCTGTTTGTTTTTACAAATAGTAGTGTTTGTATGTTTTTGCATGCATAAGTTTCTAAAAGCTGGATGATCTCTAGAAACTTGTTTCGGTGGCTTTCCATAATGTGTTTCAAAATAGTAACTACCTTATATATTTTGTAAAAAGGTGTACTGGCAAGCGTCTTAATTCCTGCTTAGTGCCACAATGCAGTTCATCTTACGGTACCTATTTATGTTATTTTCTTCCCCAAGTGTTAAAATTAAGGCAATATTGTGTACGAACATTTGCAGCAAAACAACACATGCTTTCATTCTGTATTTGCTTGGCTTACTTGGCATATAAACCAAGATTGGGCATCTGCCTCCAAAAAGTATTAGTCGCTTATCAACTGTAATATTTTCGTATGGTACCTATACATAGTAGCGGTAAATTAGCCACCCATTTCTCGTATAAAGCGCGAATCAGGGCAAGTTTATCGTTCTGTCTACGAGCCCTGCGATTATCCCTGTCATCGAACATCAAAAGGCGATTCATTTCAAGAAAACTGCCAAGGGACATTGTAACGTGAAATATTGGTCGACCATGTACTTCATCACAGAGACTACGAAGACTTTCTCCATGTGAACCATGTAGGCCTTTGTATAAATTTTTATGTTTATGTATATGTTCGGTATAAATATATAAAAGCATACTAATACCCAAAAAGGCATCCAATTCTCGCAAAAACGAGAACTTGATCGCACATTAAAAGATTTGCGCAGCAATCAGAGCCTGTTCGAAGGCGCGATGATTTTCCTAGCTGGGGATTTTCGTCAAACTCTGCCAGTCAATCCCAGATCAACAACTGCTGATGAAATAAATGCTTGATTGAAGACTTTGAATTTAGTGTGATACTAGAAATTGTATATCAAGTTAACTACGAATATGCGAGTGGCGTTAAAAATGAAAAATCAGTGGAAGTGTTTTCAAATGCATTATTAGGCACTGATAATGGGAAAATTCTGGATGACACTTCTCCTGGCCTACAAATGTTTGTCCCTTCACAAAAGGATACGAAAACCAACGGCAATACCAGAATCTAATTTTGCAATACCCAATCAGACTAAAATTACTGACTATCTACCAGTTCTTACCGCGAAGGCAGATTCGAGTTAAAATATACCCTTTTGGATTCTAACCGCGCAAGGCTTCAGGTACCTATTCTCAGAACACTTAACATTTGTTAACATTTACGATTATGCACCAATTCCTGCTTGACCAAAAAAACTAAATAAATATGGAACAACAGACCTAAACTGAACAGAACGAAAATTGACACTGAAGATGGCACAACGCCGAAACTAGTTTGCCTCCAAACAAAACTTGACAAGGGGTGACGGAAAATCGTTCCAACAAATGTCAAAGGAATAATTAATATCAAACGTGTCGACGGAGCAATTTTAGCAGCGAAAAATAAGAACGGAGAAGATTTAAAAATAAAAATTGTATCGTGAATGTATTGTATTTGCGGGAATTGCAGCCGCAAGGTTACTTACTTACTTAATTGTCGCATCAACCGCCTAAGCGGTGTTAGCCGAGGTCAACAAAGCACGCCAGCTGTACCTATCTTCTGCTAACTGACGCCAATTAGAAATCCCAAGTATAGCCAAGTCTTTTTCCATTTGGTCTTGCCAACGCAGAGTCTTTCTTTTCCTCTGCTACCACCTCGCAAAGATGCAAAGGTCCATAAATCTTTCGAAGAATCTTTCTCTCGAACAATCCAAGAGCCCTCTCATCTGGTGTTGTCATCGTCCATGCTTTTACCCCATACAATAGCACGGGCATGATGAGAGACTGATAGAGTATGGTTTTTGTCCGTCGAGTGAGGACCTTACTGAGCCATTGCCAACTCAGTCCGAAGTAGCACTTGTTGGCAAGAGAGATTCTGTGTTGGATTTCAAGGCTGTTGTTATTGGTGTTAATGATGGTTCCTAAGTAAACGAAGTCCTCTACTTTTTCAAAGTTATAACTGTCAACAGTGATGTTAGATCCCAGTCGTGAATGTGCCGACTGTCTATTTGATGACAGGAGATACTTCGTCTTGCCCTCGACTACCTCCAGTTTGTAGAAGGCATAACTAACTGCGCGCTTGTTAAGACGGATGATGTCAATGTCATCGGCGTACGCCAGCAATTGCATACTCTTATAAAAGATGGTGCCTGACCGGTCTGCGGCTCGAATTATTTTCTCCAGCATCAGGTTAAAGAAATCGCACGAAAAAGAGTCACCCTGTCTGAAACCTCGTTTGGTATCAAACGGCTCGGAGTTGGTGGTGTTGCTCAACGTCATTTTACAAAGCCGTATAAGTTTTGCCGGGATACGAAATTCAGACATATAGGAAACTTCTTCTCGTGCTGTCGAAGGCGGCTTTGAAGTCGACAAAAAGATGGTGTGTGTCGATTCTTCTTTCTCGGGTCTTTTCCAAGATCTGGCTATTTGTGCATATCTGGTCGGTGGTAGATTTACCTGGTCTAAAGCCACACTGATAAGGTCCAATCGGTTCATTGACGATGGGCTTAAGTCTTTCACACAATACACTCGACAGAGCCTTATACGCGATGTTAAGAAGACTAATCCCGCGATAATTGGCGCAAGTTGCAGAATCACTCGTTTTGTGGATTGGGCAGAGCACACTTAAGTTCCAATCAGAAGGCATGCGTTCTTCCGACCATATTCTAGAAATTAGATCGTGCATGCACTTAACCAGCTCCTAATGAGAACTGACTTTCCTTTTGAATTTAAGCGTGTCCAGTTTCCAGTGCACCTTGCTTTCGAAATTACCATTAATAAATCCCAAGTCCAATAGTGAGAAGTGTGTACCGTGTATTGCAGTGTTTTTCGCAGCTGTACGTAGTGTCCTCAACATTCGGGAACCCATCGGCACTATTTGTTTTCTCTCCAGAAGGAAAAACGAAAGGGATTGTACATTACAAAGCATTACAATAGCTATGCTCGAAGTATTAAATTGTAGTTTTATTATATTATATAAGTGCTGATGGCCTCAGTAGCCAGTGCTCAAACAAAACATTTCTTAGTACTGGTATTTATACTAGTATCTAAATAATAATAATAATAATATATTATATGGTTATATTATACACGAAAGATTTTCTTTATTTTTATTGAGGAACGTAATGTGTAACATTTACGGAATTTGATCGTTTGGTGGAATACAACTGTTTAAGTTAAGTGTCAAGTGTTTAATTTTTTTAGTCCTCAACTGTACACCACCTGTATGATGCCGAATCAGCCATAAACAGTAAAAAGTCTTTCAGAAATTACAAAGTTCGCCGGGGCAGCTAGTTTTATATAAAAGTAACGAATATTTGCTTTAGAACAGAAAATCAAATCAAACAGGTAAGAAAAGCTAAATTCGGGCAAAACCGATTTTTTTATACCCTCGCGATGTATTTTTGTATGAGCGGTGCCCATAATTTCATAAAAACCCCCTTTCTTTGTTTCAAATCGCAGCTAGTATTTAACTTTACTCAATTTCTTCCAATAAATACTGAAAAACTAATTTTTTTTGCATTTTTCAAAATTTCCGTTATATGGAAGTTGGGCGTGGTTAAGGTCCGATTTCAAAAATTATTGGAGGACAATATGTTCACAAAGTTTTGTGACGATACCTTACATCGTTATTGAGATACCTACAGAAATTTTTTTTATAAATGGGCGTCGCAACGCCAATTTTTCAAAATTTCATAAAAATCAAGTTTCTTAATTAACTATCTCTCAAAATATCAAATTTTAATTATTATGTTCCAATAGATAAAGAAAAAAGGAATTTAGCTTTTTCAAATTTCCGTTATATGGGAGGTGGGCGAGGTTATGGTCCGATTTCAAATATTTTTAACGATGATAACAGCGATCTTAAGGAAAATTTGTTCACCAAATGTTGTGACGATACCTTACACCCATTTTTCAAAATTACATGCCTACATAATTTCTTAGTTCATAATCGCTCCAAATACCGAATTTCACTCAATTTTTGATTAAATACCGAAAAAAGGAAGTTTTTGCATTCTTCAAAACTTCCGTTATATGGGAGGTGAGCGTGGTTATTGACCGATCTTGAGTGATCTTGACATCAATACCAACCTACCCTGTCCAAAGAGCAATCTGTCGACTAAATTTCATTGAGATATCTCAATTTTTACTTACCGCACGGACTGACGGACGGACAGATATCGCTAAATCGACTTCTCTTTTCATTCTGAGCATTTTGGTATATATGTCTATATCTATCTTGATTCCGTTGTGCTGTTACAAGCAACCGTTATGCGAACAAAGTTATAATACCCTTGGGTACAAAAAGGGCGAATTACAAACTTCGCGAGTAAAGTATCTGATGGTCACTGAATTACTGAACAACTCTTGATGTTGCCGCTTGTTTGATATCACAAAATCAATATTTTTATGTTCTTTCGAAGGGTGATGTAAATCCCTTACAGGGGTTCATGAAAAGAAATACTAAAATTTTGTTCCTATTAATATTTATAAATAAAATAAACAAAAAAGGTTATCAAATGACTTTTACTTGTTTATACTCTAAAACCATCACAAAATGCAAAAATTTCCTTGAAATATCTATTGAAGTTCTGGAGATATGCCCATTTCGACCCAATCGTGCACCTGTCGTATTGAGTCACGTGAAACCTTTAATCGCGTTTATCTCAAAACCACATGTTTGCGGCTTTATGGCAACTTTTCTCATATAATTCAATAATTAAATATATAAATTACTCGTATAATCCTCAGGAAAAAGATGAACTATAATTATTTGAGTCCAATAAAATTTATTATTATTAAACAACAAAAAATTCCAAAAAAAATAGCCAAAAAAGTGACTTTAATTACAAAAATGTTTCATTTGTGCGTTTTAGAAACGTGAATTTTATACAATCTTGCCAAGAAACAGGAGATGTCGTCTATACAACGTCCACTTTGAACCCATCATTAAGGCTTATTTTTTCATATTTGTTGATGAATAAATATTGTAGAAAAAATACCTTGGAACTAACAATATGTAGTTACTTAAAGTTTAGATATAAAAAAAATATTGAATTAACTAACGAGTTGAGGCACAAAAAATGTAACAGAAGGGTTAAGTCGTCTCAAGTTTCTTTTCTTTGCTCCTATAAGAGATAGATATTTGGCAAAGCATTAAAAATAACTTTATTTAGATTTCCTTTCTGGTAAAAGGAGAGAGCAAACAAAGAAATAAATAATAAGTAACGTGGGCAAAATATTCTCAAGAATATATAACCATCGATAGTTCTGGAAAATAAAAAAACCCGCTTTATCGGTGCTGTAGTATGCTAAAAGCTCATCGAAAATTTTAAAGCGAATTTATAAAGGCGGCAGCAAATGTTTAAGAAAAAAACTACGGGTATTTTTTGTTGCTTTCGGTACAGCGAATGTCAAAACCACCCAACAAACAAATGATTTTGACATTTGGTGTACCACGGCGATAGAAAAAACAAATCAATCGCGTTGGAGAGTTTAAAACGAATCCTGACGCTTCGCTTACACTGTCACTAAATTATTGTATATGGTGTCAGTATCTGGACATCTCTGCCCACGGACCCAGTAAACGAACTTTCTTTTCTATCGCTGGATATCGCTGCCATATTTAGGCTAATTTGCTCTGGCGAAAATGTCGATATCGTTTTGACATTGTCGCTATTCGCAAACTTGCGCACAAATGAAAGCTGAGGACATACCAAGTTTGTCGGAATCCGAATGAAAGACATTGCTATACATTGAAAGCGAGCATTTAGTTTTGGTTTTAAAGTATTATCTCAGCTTCTCCGCAATGCAAAAAAAAGTTCTCATCCTCACGGACCTGAAGAAACTAACAACGGATTACGAAGAAAGGATTTATACATTCCAATTCCCACCAAATTTGTTGGAATCGAGATGCAGAACAGGTCTGATAACGACATCTCCTCATCAGACTTCTTCCTTCAATACTTCCGGTGAGCTAAACTTACGCCGTGTGAGCTGTTGTACTTATATATGTACACATGTATGTATATACAGGGTGGCCCAAATAAGACCAGCTGATGTGAAACACAAATAACTTTTCTATTTTTAAATATAATTTATTTTTTCTTTTTGCAGATTATAACTGAACTCTTGGAAATTTAAAATGAATACGTACAGTCTACACGAACGCATTAAAATTATCAGTTTTTATTATTTTTCTCAACGATCAATTGTGCTGACGCAGCAAAATTATCGCCGTTTTTTTAACGTAAGATCAGCGCCCACATCTTCCATGATTACAAGTTTAGTTCGCCGTTTTGAGGAACTGGGTTCAGTTGCTCATCGAAATATTCGTACTAAAGACAACGTGGAAGCTGTGCAGCAGAGTGTTGCAAATGATCCATCTGTCTCAACTCGTCGCCGTTCCGGCCAATTGGGTATACCCAGAACAACATTGCAGAGAATTTTAAAGTTGAATCTTAAGATGTATCCATACAAAGTTCAAATTGTGCAACAGCTTCTACCGGAAGACCCCCAACAACGACTACAATACGCTATTCGCTTTACACAATTAGCCACACAAAATAATTTTTTAAATAATCTTTTGATGACGGATGAAGCGCGTTTCCATTTAAGTGGAAACAAAACTGTAGGTTGTGGGGCTCCGAAAATCCAAGTGCAATACATCAGCATCAGTCACACCCAATCAGATGCACTGTTTGGTGCGGTGTTATGGCCACAAAAATCATCGGCCCATATTTCTTTGAGAATGAGGATGAAACGCCAGAAACGGTCTCCGGGGCTTCTAACAGAACAATGATCGACAACTTTTTGCGGCCAATGTGGTTTCAACAAGATGGAGCCACTGCGCATACTGCTAGGCAAACTATGGGCATGCTGCGTGAAATTTTTGGTGAACGCATAATTTCAAGAAATTCAGATTTCCCTTGGCCTCCTCGTTCACCAGATTTAACTGCGCCCGATTTTTCTTATGGGGATATTTAAAAGACAAAGTATATGTTAAGAAACCACAGACACTTGGACAGCTCAAGCAGAATTTCAACAAGATGGAGCCACTGCGCATACTGCTAGGCAAACTATGGGCATGCTGCGTGAAATTTTTGGTGAACGCATAATTTCAAGAAATTTAGATTTCCCTTGGCCTCCTCGTTCACCAGATTTAACTACGACCGATTTTTTTTATGGGGATATTTAAAAGACAAAGTATATGTTAACAAACCACAGACACTTGGACAGCTCAAGCAGAATATTCGAGACGAAATACGGCGTCTGCAACCAGAAACATTACGCCGTGTAATGCAAAATGCGCTAAAAAGAGCCAATGCCTGTGTTGAGCAAAATGGTGGTCATTTGTCTGATGTCATATTTTACACATAGTCACGTAAAATTTCCATAAAATGTTTTTAACATGTAAAAATAAATCATTTAAAAAAACCGTTATTACAAGAGTTACACGTATTTAACATCACTAGGTCTCATTTGGGCCACCCTGTATAAGCATATGTATGTATATGTAAATATCTGAAACCAAAGTTCAATACGTTACATAAGGTATACAGTTTATTAACACTCGAACAGTTTATATGTACATATTTGTTTGAGACAATAGATAGTGAAATACTGGAAAACAAATTAAACATATGTACATACATATGTATATTTAATAAAAGACATTGAACTCAAGTGGTTTAATTATTATTTATCCGAAAGGACCCAAAGGACCAAGATGAATGGATGCATATCATTGCGATACCGAAATAACGAAGTTTTTTGCATTTTTCAAAACTTCAGGTATATGGAGGTGGGCATGGTTATTATCGGATCTCGACCATTTTCAATACCAACCTACCCTAGGTAAAGGGCAATTATTACTCAAATTATCGTAACCACGGATAGGCGGACAGACAGACAGTCAGGACTAAGAGCGTAGAAACGGCCGTACGAATCAGATGACACGATCAAACTAACGAGAGCGCCATGTAAATAAAAACTCCGCGCTGACGAAGAATTTACTTAGGAAATCCGAGTGTGTTTGATATGTATGATATGCCGATATAGACGTTTACGCTACGGCTACGTACATTGCGGTGGGTGACTGCGCTCTAAATCGATTACTTTTATCATTTAGATCATTTTGGTGTGTATATGTATATATCTATCTCGATTATTTCTGGTTGTTACAAACAACCGTTATGCTGATGACACTCTGATATAAGCAGATGGTCAAGCCGAATTTATCAAGGTGGTGGTAAGCGTATATAAGTAAAAGGCCTCCATGTTTTTTGTTTTTGCTTTGCTGGACTGAATACCAAATTTCTGTAGGTGATTTACATCGCCAGTCATTCGCCAGCCAATCAGAACGAAGCCCTTTGACGTTCAGTCCAGCAAAGCGAAAAAATCAGCTGGCTCCTTAACACCACCTTGCTAAATTCGCCTTGCAGAACGTGCAACAGAAATTGAATGTGAAAGCAAGCGTTTAACTCTATGGCTCAAGAGTAATAAACTTAAATTAAATGAACAGAAACGAAAATGATGGAAAAAAATACGAGTAGTGAAATTGAGTTGAAAATAAATAAGGTCAGTATTGAGAAGGTGAACAAAATAAAATTATTAAGGTATTACAAAAGACAAATTCAATGAACATATTGAATACATATGTATGTTAAAAATTGTTATAATTATAAAACCTCACTTTGAATACTGTTCCATCGTCCTATATACAATGCTGTAACCAAAGGTAACTTGGATGATATTGTTGCCCATTGTACTTGAGGCCTGTAAAAAGGATAAACAGGATGAGGGAGAAGGGGTGGGTGGGGAGTCATAGGAGGTAATTACTCCACAGCAAACTTCCCCGATTATTCAAGGAATCTGCGTAGTCCGCTGAGGGAGAGAGAATGTATCTTGAATGAAAAAATGCTCTGTACTATCCTCGTCCTCAAGGCAGAATGCGCAGAGCGCATCGGCGATGATACCTTAGGTGACCATGTGATGCCCCAATGGATTGTGCCCCGTAATCAGTCCTGTCAGAGCTCGCCGCTTCCTCCTCCTCGGGTTGAGGAGAAATTTCGCCATGCTCTGTCTGGCCTTTTCAGAAAGCATTTAGTTATTTTGCAGGCGTCAGTACTGCACCAACGGTCCTCATGAGCTTTGCTCATAAGTTCCCTGATGTACCTGACAATTCCCGCCATACTTGACCCGATGATTCCGGTCCAACTGGACAGTCCGATGACCCGCGGTTTACAAATTCATCAGCCAGTTCGTTACCTTGAACACCACAGTGTCCCGTCACCCACACAAGCTCAAGCTTATTCCGTCTTGCAACGGAGTTTAGCCTTAACTTGCATTCCTGGACAATTTTTGAAGAAACACAAGCGGTCTCCAAAGCATTTAGGGCAGCTTGGCTGTCACTACAGACCTTAATATGGTATCCTCTCCATTTTTCGCAAACTATCCAGTCTGCTACTTTGAGTATTGCGAATACCTCCGATTGAAACACCGTGGTCATCTGACCCAAAGCAGAGGAGCCTCTGAAGTTACCCTCCAGATGCCTCCCATTATCAGTCTTGGAGCAATCAGTGTAGAAAGTTTTTACCGAGCTCCCAGAAGAGTATATGGATCTCTCCATTCCTCCCTTGTAGGAAAGCTAACGGCGTACTTTCTTCCAAAGGAGACCACCGGTATCATTTTGTCATTGGGGGCCAGAAGCAAAGGGCATTCCTCTGACACCCTTCCAAACAACTCCGTGTGCCCGAAGCTCCCGTCGTCGTGCCACTGGCCGTAAGCATGCCATCGACACATCGTCTTCATTGCCTCCTCTTGAATCTAAATCCAAAGGTAGCAAATACAACAGAGCATTAAGAGCCACGCCTGAGGTTGTGCTCATATTTAGCGCCCGTATTGCTTATGCACACACTTCTTTGTAATCTGTTCAGCATAGAAACCGTGGTTTTCCCCATGGTTCTACGCCACCATACCACAGCAAAGAACATGACTATCGGTCTGACTAAGGATGTGTATACCCAATGTACCATAGCCGGTCTCAGACCCGAAGTCTTGCTAAAGGTTCTCCGACACTGTCTTGATCTAATGTACCTTTCGACCATACGCTCCAGGCTCTTCAGCATGAAGGATGTCAAACTAATCGGCCTGAAGCTTTTTGCCAGGGCTTATTCATCCTTTCCCGGTTTGGGAATGAAGACAACCCTGGCTGTTCGCCAAAGCATAGGAATATAGCCAAAGGCCAGACAAAAAGGTTCTCATTAGAGTCTCAATAAGCTTGTAACTTAATATACTACAAAACCTGCAGAACAAAGGAGTGAGATGTACATAAAATATAATATTTACACCCCGCTTAAAATTATGCATGAGATGCTGAAATGGCTAAATATTTCACAAGGACTTTAACTAAATACCTTTTTGTTGATATTCCGAATTAAGAACAATAATGCGCCGTCTTTAATTTCAAATGATAATAATTTTATGTTGTTTGTAACGGACAGACAACACACAGAGACAAAACACAATGTTGCACAAAACTAATGGATTGCAATAAATACAGTACAACGAACACTTACTACTCGGAACGTCAACGACATGGCAAAACGACGAAACCGGTATGTCACAAAACCAAATTTGACAAGGGATTACGAAAAATTATACGTACATACTACATACATACATCAAATATCCACCCTGTTGGAAAATGAAGATATTGTATAAAATACTTAAAAAAATAAATAATCAGCCACAATACTGTCCAAACAGTATTGTATATAATAAGATAATTTAATTTTTACTATGTAATATAATTAAGATTTAAATGAACTTACTTGCCATTTGAAAAACTCCAAGCAAATCGTCAAATTCAGTCCGCCTGTTAGTTGAATTTTATATGTACATATATGAAGGAATAAATTCAAATATTTATGCATAATCGTTTACAGTGACAGTCTACTGATATCCTCGTCGAATTTAAACGATTGGCTTTCATGGCTGAAACCAAAGCAGCGATATTTTCCTTTCAAAAGAAGAAAAATACAAGATTGCTTAAGCATCAAGAAATTTATCGCATTTTTTTGGTAACACCATTCATCAGTCACACTGTAAATATGTATGAACATGTGTAGGCATGCATGTCATATGATTGGCGGTTTTGAATATAAATTATACTGTGAATAGTTCCAAGCTGGTGCTACTTGTCTAAGGACTGCATCAGGGCCGCTACGATCGTAGAGCTTAGTGGTTAAGCCACCTTTCGATGAAATACTTGACAGTAGTACGGGAGGGTAATGAAAAATGAAGATAGGAGGTTTAGTTCGGGACAAACCGGTGAGATTTAAGCTTTCGAGTCTTCTTCCTTATAAAAACCATTTTTTATGATTAGTAATGTAACACGTGGAAATGGAACCTATGCAGGCATTTTAAAATAAATTTTGTTAAATGATTTCGTGAAACCACATGCGTTTTAAAGACACGTAAGTTTAACCATACCGCTCTGCTGTTGTTTAGCATGTGGTGGTCGCTAAATCTTAACCTTACAAAATGAGAATTGTATTGTATATGCATATGTATGTATGTGCATATGTACTTACGTAAATTTCATTGTAAAAATGTCGCACTGATGTTTTATGTGAACAAATTAATCACAAATTTAGTAATAGGGTCTTGTATTAGTAAGTAGCTTCGCGCGGGAGAGGAGTGATGCAACTTGCAAAAAAAACAAACTTCAAATGTCAACTCAATTGCTGAAATGGATTCGCTACATGAAGATGGTTTGGAATATTGGCCTGGCTTTTTAATCAATATGTTCAATTTGCGTGAACATATTTCTAAAGAATGCTCATCTCATGTACCTGGATTGATCAGCTTTGTCTAAAGTAGTCAAAAATGTATTTTTTCAGGTGTAGGATATGCCTTAGAATAAGGCATTTGAATAAACATCTGGAAAAAAAATTGTGCCGAAGTAAAAAAATACTTGAAATTATAACTTAAAAACATTTGGTATTTTTTCATTTCGTGGACTAAGCTTGAATGTTTCCTTTTTTTTCTTTTTATATAAATTTATTATTTCTTCCTAATTTTTGTTGGGTCTTTTATATATCAAATGAAAGGTCTTGATGTGTAAATTTGCACATAATTATCAAATTGAAACTCGGTATCATAATTCCTGAAATATTTGCGTGAAAAGATATACACATTTTCATATTGACCAGCGTTGCACGAGCAAAGAGTAAAGTGATTGCTTTAAGAGGGAAGATAAAGATAATTGTTCTTAAAGAATACGTCAAATTGTTGAGTCAAGCAAAATCGATTATCGGGGGTTACATACTAGTATTGAATCTTTGCACACAATTTATTGCTTAATTAGGTTAAGTACTTGGAAAGTATTCTTAGAAAATACTCATGTAAGCTTTTTGGATACTAAGAGTTAATTTTTGAAGTTTGTTTTTTATTAGCGCTGCGCTAAATGGCGCTGTTGGCCAATCTAATTGATTTTCATATATTTTCTTTTCTCACATACATACATATTCTTTTCTGCCTTTTATGTTGATTTTCAAAATTAATTTTAAGCAGTTTTTTCTATGTACATACTTACATATGTTTATGAAAGAAAGATAAGCTTTTAGGCTTGTTCTAAAAATCGTTTTTCGGCAATATCGCCTAATCGTTTTGTCGCCCTGTTCTGTAAATCGGAATCGTTATTTAAAAGCATCTTTTTATTTAAACTACTCATGACTACTCTGCCCACATCAAGTACATTTATTATTTATTCTTATGTTTACTTTTCTTTTATTTCTCTTAGGTTAATAACTTCCCTCTTAAATTTTCTATTGTCTCTCTATACTCGTATATCTCTACTTTCAAAAATTTTATTATTTTGTCGTAAATTATTATAATTGCACTCATCTGAATCTTAAATTCATTAAGATTCTGGAAGTTATCTCTTCTTTTAAAGATAACTTTACTTTATTTGGAGGCGCAAATAGGCGAGAGTTGTTTTCGGGTGTAGATTCGCCAACTGGTAATGAGCCTTTGAAATTTTCTGCACTGAGTGTGGGGAGTAGTCGTTTGAATGTAAGCGATTCTCTTTTACTGCTGGTCCATAATTATGTTGTGGACATATGTATATCTGGAGAATCGTCATCGTCGACGTTAGTTCCATTCCTCATAACATAATGTACGAGCTTTGAGTATTCATTTACCGCTTTTGTACGAGGCGATAGTCGATTGCTCGTTATTACATGCGCGCCTGTTACGTCCATAGCAAACGGTAGACAACTGGTTTTGGAGATAAAGAAACCCGAATTATTTGATATTCAAAAAATCCAGATTTTAAAAAGCCCGTACAGGAATTTATGAAAAAACTGAAGAAAACCGGTTTGAAAAAACCGAGTCAATCACCCTAGTGCATACATATACATATTAATTGCAAAAATGTGCATATACGGAAAACGTGACTAAAAAAATTTAAAGAAATACAACTTCACAGTTATTCACCATGTAAGGCACGACTAACCGAAATTGCAGTTTCTGCAGTTGTTTCGGGTATTCATACCGTGATATCACTGTTAGTACTATAATGAGTAAGCGAGATCTGCATATATAAGTATATTTGGAAAGCATACTAAGTTGTATGAGTAAGAAAGAGATGGAATAAATAGTTGCGGGAAGAATTATTAACTCGGCCTTAAGAATCTCATAGAAACTTTACCTGAAATCTCTGGTAGAGCTCTCTGGTATATCATACGTTATTTAACCGAGAGTATGCTTGCTGGGTACATATAATAGTATGTACATACATATGTATAAGTATATGTATGTACATATGTAAATTGGGGATTTTGAGATTATACGTTAGCAACCGAACCCGGACACTTTGAAATGAAAACTGAAGTTTTAAATTTGCTCTTTCAATTAAGCCTTGCATTAATGACAACAACAAAGCTATGCTATTTCTAAAGGTTCAATTAGAGGTACCATACCATAACGCCATAACCATAATCGTAGTCATAACCATAACCATATTTAAGCAATCGATTAGTGGTGCCATAACCATAAACAGCTGATATTTGCAATAAACTGAAAGTAAATAAAAATTTAGTAAAGTATGTAAAACGCGGACGAAAAATATAAATTAAAACTCATCAAAACAAAATAAACTGCACAAGAAGAACAAAAATATCACAATAAACAAGGCGAATCAGCGATCATTTGTTTATGGTTACGGCAAAAACCAAAATTCAATTGGTCGCTATGGTTATGGTTATGGTTATGGCGTTATGGTATGGCACCGCTAATCGATTACAGTGTAACCCATAAGGTTGGTTGGATCAGCTGTTTTCTATGGTTATGGTTATGGCACCTCTAATTGAACCTTAAAGCTGAGGTGTGCCAGACGCAAGCGTCAGCATTTTACAATAAGCAAAGGCATAGCAGCGGATGCGCGTGCGTGTGTTAACTTGTATAATTATATCGTCTTCCACGATTATTCTTTGTATTGAATTTATAAGCGTAAGAATGTATTTCCTTATTTTTTTCTTGCTCTTTTTCAACGTATTTAATTACACATTCTAAAAAAACAAAGGCGAGATGATGTTGCCTTCGCATCATTTGTGGCTATTTACATTTCATGTCTACATACTTAAGCACTGCTAACACATGAATAATGCTAAGCTCTAACAAATTACGTATGTTATACCCAACGCATGTGAGGAGCAGTGGATATGTATGTCAAATTTCCTTACAACCTTGATTTTTTACATTATTTTCATATGACCTATTTTACTTGAATTAATTTTTTTAAATCGTATGTGTGGTCGTGCTCCCCTCTATCTTGTTTCCGTTATTCGCTTGATGACTCCTAACGGTCAGCGAATTATTTCTGCCTCAGATTCCTTAAGAGCAGTGCCGGCTCTGGTAAATTTTTCAGCCCTCTCGTTACCATATATGTTGCTATGGCTGGAAGCCCAAATGAGAGAGATGTCTTCTGACTCAGGCGACGAGCTGAATGCCCACTTGCTATCACGGACTATCCAGGAGTTTGCCTTTGGTCATGTTAGTACAGGTAGTCGGCATATAGCTTCTCTTAGAACACCCCGGCACCCACCACGCATGGCATTCTTGACCCGTCAGTGAAGATAGACGTGGTGTTATCATTTCCAACTCTTATCCCAAAAACTCCACTGTACCCGTACGCTTCAGCCTCCAGCAGTCAGATTCTTTGAACCTGCTATTACAACGTCGTCTGCATATGCAGCTACTTTTACTCCATATTTATTGAGCTCCAGTAGAATATCGTTCATAGCCACCGATTTATTCCAAGCCGGGAAAAATGCGCATCAACTAAATGTTGATAGACATTTGTTGCGAGTTGACTTTTAAGAAAGTTTATACTTTTCTAGATTTATTTTAATAACGCAAAAACTACATACATACATACATATGTAAATCGTAAAAATTCACGAAGCTCTTTTATTTTGTGAATACCAGAACCTTTTCTGTGGAAGTTTTGCAAAAGATAATGAAGAATGTAATTGCTTCCTTCCTTCTACTTTAAAAGAATTGTAGCGAATACTTAATATACATACATATTACAGCTGTAGCAAACCGTATGTATTAGTTACCGAGTAACGAGTACAACGCCTTTTCAACGCAGCAGTATCATCTTACAGCTTGCAAGGCAATGTTTCGTATGATTCGCTTTTGCCGATTTACATATGTACAGGTTTATGTTCTTTCTTTCTCACACACGCCAATGTTGCATTCGCAATTTTTAACTTTTTGGAATTGTTGCAAAAATACGTTGCGTCTAAATATATTAAACATTTATTTAAAAAACTACTAATTTTCATACTTTTACATCTGAATTAAAAATGTAAATAAAAACATTTAAACGAACTAACTAATCATTTTGCATTTTCATATTTTCATTAATATGTTCTTTGGAATTATCAAGGCCATTAATGTACGCAAACATCGATGCTTCTACATCTCGTGAAACATACCAGTGTTTGATTATATCAAAAGTAACGAGTAACGCTACGCTAATTTGTTGTCGCCATTTAGATGGCAATGCCGCAGAATATATTAAAATTTGTGTGGACAATTAACTACTTCAGTAGCAAAATTCTTTTAACAGGACAACTGTTATTTCATATTTTCCGGTTTTAGCATCGGCAAAAAGCAAAATATGAAATTGTTTAGATTTTATGTGCACGTCTTTATTTTATGTAAGCAAACTCAGTGCATTTAATTCATAAAACAGACTTATTTTACTGGAAAAATTTTAATTTAATAAATGCTCGTAAATTCATATTTTGATTGAGAAAATACTCGTAAATAGGTTTAAGCATTAATTTAAATTAGCATTAATATGCAAAATAATTTCCATTTGAGTACATACATACATATCTATTCAACTTTTATTACATATTAATATATGCATATGTTCCAATTACCTTATATATTTATTAACATAAGTATGAACATACATATATGTATGTATTTATATAAGTTAACGTCAAAATTCCCACAAATTCTTTCTCACGCTAATGCAGTGCACCTCCATTCGCAATATTACACTTTTGCACACGCAACCGGCGAATTCGCCGAATTTGCAGACTACAAGTCTGGAGACCCGGCACCCTCAATCAAGGCCAGTACATTGCACCAGTTGTTGCAATTGAGCCATATGAGATGCCTAAGGCTTTCACAATCTCTTGCACTTTCAATCTTCGATCGGCCAACACCATATCGTGAATTTTTTAAATTTAATTTAATTTAATTTTTTTATAAAATATTATAGGCACAGTAAGACACCAGGTCTTTTCGTTGTACGCATATTACATACATTATTTTTACATGACATTGAATTTAATCCTAAGGAAATATCGTAAGTAAAATAAATATAAAAAGTACTAAGATTGATAGTTATAATACAATGAAATATTAAAAGATTTTAAAGGAGGGTGTATATATATTAGGGGAAAGGGGTAGGATATTACATGAATAGATTTGTAACTGCCGTTTTGAAGCATCCAATCGATGTTACACATTTGATTGAAATTGGTAGTGAGTTCCAAGTTCTGACAGCACTAACAAAAAACAATCTAGAGGCCGTCAGAGTTTTGTATTTTGTGACAACAATATTGTGCGTACGGTTTGATTGCACAAATTTTATTTTTCGGAAAAGATAACCTGGTTGACGGTTTCTAATAATTTTAAATAGGTATACCATATTGCGGACCTTGAGATAATTTTCAAGGGTGGACCCAAGGATATTTTTGGTATATAAGGAAATGTGGTCAAATTTCCTTTTACAGTAGATGAACCTAGCTGCGTTATTAAGAGCTAGATTTAACTTGTTTTTAGAATCGCAGCTTAGGGTACCATATACGCGTTCAAAATAGGAAATTTGAGGCACTATAAGGGACTTAACCAATTTGAGTTTTGTGCTTATCGGTAGACAATAAAATGTATGCCATAGATTTCTTAATGTGAAGTAAATTTTTGTTATGCAGTGACGTTTATGGTCTTCGCATGTTAAGCAAGAGTTCATTTTAAAACCAAGATTATTCACAACGTTTTGAAATTTCAGTTCCGTTCCATTTAGAACAACTAGTGATAAACTACTGAGATCAATAGAATCACTCATAATTGGAAGCACCTGTGTCAACGGGACGTGAGAGGTATATCTGGGTGTCATCCGCATATACATAGGTGAATTGAGGCATTTTGACAGCAGTGAACAACGTCATTAATAAATATACTGAAAAGTATAGGGCCCAAAATAGAGCCTTGGAGTACTCCAGAGTTAATTTCTCCGCGATATGAAAATATATCTCCACACTGGACTTGTTGATATCTGTTTGATAGGTAGCTTCGCATTAGCTTAATTGCTGCCAAAATAATGTTTTAATTTTGAAAGAAGGATATCATGATTTACGCTGTCAAAGGCTTTAGAGAAATCTAAAAGTACTAAGATGGTAAGTAATTTTTTATCAAAAGCTGGGCGGATGTCATCCATAGTTTTTAACACGGCTGTGGAACAACTGTGGTTCGATCTGAAACCAGATTGGAACTCACTCAGCAGATTATGAAGAGCCAGGTGCATCCGTATTTGAGTGGAAATAAATTTTTCAAAAATTTTGGCCAAAGTTGGCAATATGCTGATGGGCCTAAAGTCTTAGGGGAGACACAGGAGCTGCCTTTAGCGACCGGAATCACGTTGCCAATTTTCCATTGATTTGGGAAGGTAGAGGAGGTTATGACAAAATAAAAAATAGGAGTAAGGGTAGGAAGCACAAAAGGCAATATTAGTTTTAAAAACCGCAAGCTCAGACCATCTACACCAATTGCATTCGATTTTATAGCAAATATGCACTTTATAATATCTTCTTCAGTGGCTGAACCAAATGAGAATTCATGGGTGGGATCACTTTCTAAGCTTTCGTTGATGTTAAATGGAAAAGCAGGAGCATGAGAATTCTGTCCAATGAAGTAGGAATTCATTACATTAGCATCAATCTCACAAGTTTTTACATTTTTGGCACAAACACCCAGTGATTTTTCCAACAGTTTCGGGTGTTGAGACCTCAACTGGACGTCCAGAACGTTCGGCATCTTCCGTGCTTGTACGGCCACAACCACTTTTTTAACATTGAAATTGATGGTGAAGAGTCCCCATAGTATTTATCAAGCTTAGCTTTGGTTAGAGTGACGGTCTTTTTCCGCAAGCAATAATGCTTAATGAGCACACGAAATTCATTTTTTTTCCATTTTCTCCTCAAATCACGCGATAGTCTGCTATGAATGGCTGTCAAACACAAACTAAATGCCGCAGATTGTCTAAATTTTGACAGCAGTGAACTGACAGATGCATGTTGATAGTAGCAGTGTTGCAAAATATCATCATGGACATATATAAGCGAAGAAGCTATGCGTGTTATTACGCATACGTACCGCGACAAAGCGCTTGATACTTTTGTTAGGGGATTATCAGGTGATATATCTAGCATCCTCGGCATGAAGGAACCAGCCGACTTAACCGAAGCCTTGCACTTGTGTGTAAAACTGGAGAATCAAAACTTCAGAGCTGTGCATACAAATAATCAGTACAGCTTACCAAGAAAACTAAAACAACCTTCTGCACCATTTGGAATGCAACTACAACAAAAACCTTCGCTTCCACCAAAAAAAATTCCCTTATCCTGACCAAACGTTTTACCCGCAGGTTGCATACATATATACGCAATCGTTTCCTCCAATTCATCGGTTTACCCAGCAACCTCAATTCCAACATAAGTATAACATACAACTACAATATCAATCGCGTAAATTCCACCCAGCTCAATATTCCAATACTAGTAAACAATTTTATAGCAACCTTCACCAAGGCCAACGCAGCCAAAACCTCCCTCTTCTATGGACGCAGACCAATCCTTACGGACGAGAAATATTAACTATGTATATGAATAGGCCAAATTATAACAATGTAATTTCCGCTGTGGTCGAGTTGGTAGCGGTGCGTGCTATAACTCGATATGCCGGTGAGTTCGAGGTTCGAATCTCAGTCAGGGCAAGCAAAATCTTAATAATAGAAAAAGTTTTTTCTAATAGCGGTCACCCCTCGGCAGACAATGGCAAACCTCCGAGGGTATTTCTGCCATGAAAAAGCTTCTCATTAAATACATCTGCCGTTCGGAGTCGGCACAAAACTGTCGGTCCCTTCATTTGTGGTAGAATATAAAGACGCACACCACAAATGGTAGGAGAAGCTCGGCCAAACACTGAGCTATATAGTGTACGCGCCAAAATTATATTATATATTATATAATTTCAAAACAACCACCCCAACCCAGCCCACTCATTTAAGCAAAAATATTCCAAATAAAATTCAAAGAATCAATCACACTTCACAAACACCCGACGATTGCAAATGAAGCAAACCAATACGAAGACAACGAATATGGATACGACACACGCACCGATGACTCTGAACAAACCCAATCCTGGGACGACTACTACGAACAATATTCCAAATACGTCCAAGATGACCAAAGAATTGTGAAAAATTTTGCGACGTTCCTTTTTTAGGCTAACACACTCTACGTTACCATACATTCAGTGCAAAACTGGTAACGGAGAGATATTAAAATTTCTAATAGACACTGGCTCTAATAAAACTACATACAACCTTCACAAGCTTGAAATCCCTTGCCAAATGAAAATACTTTTTACGCCAACTCAGTCGGAAGGAAAATTAAAATAAAACATCATATGTATATCAGTCATCGACTGCCACTCGACGCGTACGGTTGTTCTCTCGGTGTTATTCGGTGTCTACTTTACACAGCGCGCTTACAAGCTAATTCGCTACACGTGTTTTGCAATTTACTTTGTTCCTTTTGTCTGTAATGATTTTTCTAACATTTCAATACAGTTAGCTTCAAAGGTAACAATTTTTCAAATAAATGGGAAATAATAGGTTTGCCCTGTTAGACTCTAGCCCCGAACCAAAAAGAAAAACAACCAAAGAGACTAAATTTGACCTCTTCCCTACTCTGCCAACAAAAGGAAAAGACCATGCCAAATATTTAGTGGAATGTGCGAAAGACACGAATAAACCTCTAAACAAATATTCCTGTTTCGCAATCCATAAAGCTTTATTAAACATAAGCTCACATCCACAAAACAACTATTAGGAGTTTGCAATGTCAAAATTGACTTACACAAAAATCTGAACTCTAGCAAAGGAATCATTTACGCTCCTTGCTTAAATGACGTTCCTGACGTAAAAATAATTGAAAATCTGAAAGAACAGGGTGTGTCCTCCATCTTCAAATTCCCTAAGTATGTAAATGGTCAACCTGCTCCGAGCGGGGTAGTTCTTCTTACATTCGACTTGTACTATTTACCGGAACAAATCGACATCTCGTGGTACAAAACAAAAGTAAGACTTTACTACGCTAATCCCATGAGGTGTAAAAACTGTCAAGTTCTTGGTCACACCCAAAAACGTTGTAATAAGCCCCTTATATGTGACACATGTACTCTGCCACCTCACCCTCCGCCATGCACCCTTTTCCTTTTAGTAAATTGCTCAGGCAATCACTCATCTTTCAGCAAAGAATGCCCGAAATTTGAACAAATAAAAAAAATAATCACTATCCAAGCATACAACAAATGCTCATATCGCGAAGCAGTAAACATACATAAATTGCAAACTCCACCACCTTTTAATTCTTCATCTCCCTCATTCTCTAACATATTAAACAACTCAACCAACAAAGATAATGGCAATAACAAGAAAACAACCCAACCTGAAATTCACACAGTTACTCCCTCTCACAACTCAAATGACACCAATGAACTAAACCTCAACGGCAGTCGATGACTCTACCACAATGACTCTCGATTACACCTGAACGATCCCACTCATTTCCAACTTTATTACTCACCTCAACAACTCAACCTCCCACTCAACCTCCGCACAAATAGATACTCTCAGTTCTGAATAGAATATGCGAATTCTCCGATGGAATTTGAAAGGTCTATTTAACAACTACGCTGACCTTAATCTCCTTATCAATCAATTTTCACCACACATTATCGCATTACAAGAAACACATCTCCCCTCTAATAAATCAGCTTACACTCCCAACAACTACGTACGTTACTTTTATAATCTCCCCCACAATAAAACAGCTAAACAAGGAATAGCTATTTTTACAAAAAAATCTGTTATACATAAACAAATTCCTATTTCCTCCAACATAGCCACCCTAGCAGTGGAAATTGACATAGGCTTTAAATTTTCGGTAATTACGTGCTACATACCACCACACCAAAACTTTAGCTCCAGAGAAATCATAAAGATCGCCGATTCCTTTTCTACACCATCTATAATTTTGGGCGATTTCAACGCCTGGAGCCCTCTTTGGGGCTCTGGTTCTACAAACCGCAGAGGTCCGGAGTTAGAAGATGCCTTACCAAAAGGCTTGTCGTTCTAAATGATGGGCAACCAACACACTTCTCCACAAATAATTCGTTTACCCACGTAGATATCGTCCTTTCATCGGCCTCGATTGCTCCTAAACTTTCGTTCCTGACATTAAAAGATTTACATAGTAGTGACCACTTCCCCATCGGAACTAACCTGTCTACTCCCAGTTTATATACCATTAAACCGAGGTCAAAATTCGTAACTGAGAAAGCTGATTGGGCTAAGTATTGTTCACTTATCTCCACTTTTATTCGAGAAAAGCTTATATCTAGCAACATAAACGCGGAAGCATCCACAATTAAATCTGTTATACTCTCAGCTGCACTCTTAGCTATTCCCCAAACTAATACTAAACAGTTTTCCACAAAGCTTCCATACTGGTCTAAAATGTTATCTGTTACTACGTTTATACGGGAGCATAATACGGTTTCATCGAATACACATCACTTAAAAACGCATGTATAAACTGATTTTGAATACGCCTTGAAATGCTTCGGTGAATTCACTCACACTCACTTTCAAATCGGTACTTTATTTCTCGCTTTGGTTAGAAGGAGCATATAAACGACTACATTTATCGATGTGAAATTCAAATCAGCTGTTAAGCTTACAATGCCGTTTCGCTGGGCACGCTTTAAAGTCGAATGTATAAACAGAAACAAATAAAGTGTTATAAGTCGATACGAACTCGGATAATTCTTCGTATAAACAAGGTATGTGTTAAGGAATAGAAAACAAACGTTATGGGCTACCTACAAACACAACCTTACAATCAACAACTTAATACAATACAAAAAAGCCAATGCCACCTTTCGAAAGGAATTAAAGAACGCAAAAAGACAATCGTTTGAAAAATTTACAACTAACATAAAGCTTACTTCTAGTCCTAAAAAGGTTTGGTCGGATATAAAGGCTCTGTCTGGCACATCTAAACACCATAAAGTCGATTTTATCCAACCGTCACCTTATTATACAGCTTCAGTAATCGAATCAGCAATCTCACTTCACGAATTCTACTCGGCTATTTCTACTATGTAGGGTAACTCCGCAGGCCCGGATAAAATACCTTACTCCGTCCTCAAAAATCTTCCATACACCCTTAAACTCCGACTACTATCCTTGTATAACTGAATTTTTGATAAAGGCACCCTTCCACAAGATTGGAAAAAGCTGCTATTATACCTATCCCCATACCTAACAAAAACAACCCTTCCGTCCCCAACTTTAGACCTATATCCCTAGTACCCTGCATATCTAAGGTGCTTGAAAAAATTATATCCGGGAGAATTATGTGGTACGCCAAGAAAAAAGGGTTGATAAGCTCTAACCAGTGCGCATTTCAAAAAGGTCTCGTTGTCATCGACCCACTTCTGTATTTTGAACACTGTGCTTCGACAACGCTCTCCGCAAGAAACCACCTGTCCGTCCTTAGTCTAGATTTTGAAAAGGCTTTCGACAGAATTGGTGCACATATAGTTTTACGAGAATTAGAACGCTGGTGCGTAGGAGACAAAATCTAAAATTTTGTTAGGGCCTTCCTTCTGAATCGGAAAATTTTTGTCAGCGTAAATAATCAAAACTCTAACATATACCCCTTGCACAACGGCTTGCCACAGGGCTCACCTCTTTCAGTCACCTTATTCATAATTGCTTTAAATGAACTCAGCTCCCTATTATCCCAATACGATACGGTTGAGTATTTAATTAACGCTGATGACGTTCTGGTATTTCAGCTTTCAATTAGTGTAAGATCTAATTATTATTATTATTATAACCCAACGGAAACCCACTTTCCCGCCCAACCGGCACGAGGGGCTCAATCCGCATAACGTACGGATGTTTTTTAAATATACAAATCTTAGGTGCCGAGTCGTGACAGAAGAAAGTTTGTTAAGCATCGAGATCCCAAGCTGCTCAGCTACATAATAAGAATTCATCAGCCGAATACAAAGTTAGAGAAATGCAAAGTAAGAAAATTGGATCGTTAGCTGTTATTAAGAGAGGATAGAATAGTTCTTTTAATTATAAAAAGTGAGTCCGATACATCAAAGGTGCTGGAATGATTGTTAAAGTCTTGGCATAAACCCCGAAACGGTACATTCAACTCAAAGTTAGTTCTGCATAGTTTCAAGAAAAGTGGTTTGAAGTTTCTCGTTGCACGGGAGGGTACATTAAAATTAATTTGCTCTAGAAGAAATGGACTTGAGATCCATCCATTGACTAATTTTACCAGAAATATTATACCTAACATTTCTCTGCGACTCGAAAGAGTAGGAAGATTAATAAGTTTTAAACGACTAGTGTAAGGGGGAAGATTGTATGGCGAATCCCATCGAAGATTTCTCAAAGCAAAAAGTAAGAATTGTTTTTGTATTGACTCTAGTTGGTCTGAGTGGACCTGATAACGAGGATTCCAAACTATGGAACCATACTCCAGTATTGGTCTTACTAATGAAGTAAAAAGTGTTTTAGTTATATACGGGTCGCGGAATTCCTTTGACCAACGCTTTACAAAAGCCAGTACACCCCTTGCTTTATTAACTGTGGAACTAATATGAAAATTAAAATTGAGTTTACAATCCATACCAACACCCAGGTCAACAAAACTGTTTACATGTTCTAGGACGTAGTTATTTATTTTGTAGGAGGCCGGCTGAATGGTTCGTCGAGAAAAGCACATGAATTTACATTTGTTAAGGTTAAGCGGCATATAATTAATGCTGCACCAATTGACTATGCTGTCCAAATCTGGCTGTAGCAAGGATCTTTCTTCAGCCGAGGCATAAGTCTTAAAAAGTTTAACATCATCCGCGTACATCAATATTTTAGAATACTTTACTACTGTAGAAATGTCGTTTATGAATAGCAGGAACAGAATCGGTCCGAGGTGGCTGCCCTGAGGAACTCCCGAGGAAACATCGATGATCCCAGAATGAAAATTTTTAAAAACTACCTTTTGCGTCCTACCGGAGAGATAAGAAGACATCCAACAGAGGATACCAGGTTGAAAACCAAGCAGATCTAGTTTACGGATGAGTAAAGAGTGACATACTTTGTCAAATGCTTTACTAAAATCGGTATATATAACATCAGTATCAATGCATTCCCTAAACCCATTTGAAACATGGGTGGTAAATTCAAGTAAATTTGTAATGGTCGATTTGCCCTTACAGAAGCCATGTTGGCAATTTGCTATTATTGAGGAAATCGGATAAGTCATTTGATTGGTAACAATAGCTTCAAACAACTTCGGGATAGAAGAGAGTTTAGCTATACCACGATAGTTTTCAATAGAAGACCTGCTTCCAGATTTATGAAGGGGGATTATGTAAGACTGTTTCCATATTGACGGAAAAACTCCTTGCTGGATTGACAAATTAAACAAGTTCGATAATGGCAGGTACAGGTGCTTTGCACATTTTTTTAGGAAACATGTCGGGATCATATCAGGGCCGTACTTGAATGAAAGAAACTTTCACGAGAATTCTAGATTACATATCCAACTGGTCAAAAACTTCTGAATGTAAAATCTCAGCTGACAAAAGCTAAACCTTCCATATTTGCAGAAAACATAAATGCACCTTTCCTATCCTATCCCTTTTGTAATACCCAAATCCCTCACACTAATACACTCAGAATACTTGGTATAATTTTTGATAAAAAAACTAACTTACAAGGAACACTGTAAATATGTTAAAATAAATTTAATATCTAGACTTAACATTATTAAATATTTAGCATCTAAGCACTGTCACATACATATGTCAAATCTTGTAAACATTGCAAAAGCACTGATGCTATCAAAAATTGATTTTGGACTCGCGATATATGGACACTGCGCAAAAACTCATCTCACATGCATCCAAGCGCCTTACCACACAGCACTAAGAGGAAGCATACGCGCGTTTCCCACCTCTCCGATCAAAGCCATTCTAGCCGAAGCAGGCCTACCGAGCATCCAGCGAAGAACTAAACATAATACCATGATGCTTCTACCGAGGATTCTCCATAGTAGGAGCAAAACCTTTTTCAACATCCTCGAGACGTCTACAACTAGGATGTACGCATCTAGCAAACAGTCCACCCTCATGCAATGCATAGCCCTGATCAATGACCTCAATTTAAAATCCACACCCGAATTATTCGTCGAGCCTAACCATCCACAATGGTTGACTCCCAAACATTCTTTTATAAACACGCTGTCAATACACCAGAAACAAAAAACCAGCTCCAACGTATTTTTTCTGCTTTTCAACGAGGCTATTGAGTCTTATAAACCAGAATGGGAACCCATTTATACCGACAGGTCAAAAACGGATACTACTGCCACGTTTGCAGTGTCAAACGATCAGGGTGTCGCTATTATTGTCGGTGCTTTGCCAATATATTGCTCGATTTTTACTGCAGAAGCTGCTGCAATTTACGAAGCGGTTCTATTCGCCTCATCAACAGGAAAAAACATAGTAAATCAACCATTGACGCACTTCAAAACTCAGCAAATAATTCATGGCTAATACAGAATATACGCGACAAACTCTTCCATCATGAAAACAGCATAAAAATCATGTGGGTACCAGGACATGCTGGTATAAATGGCAACGAGACGGCAGATAAACATACGAAAGAAGGTAGTAGAGAGCCACTGGGGTTTTTTCCTCACTTTACTACTAAAGACATCAAACAACTTACAGTAAAATACTGCCATCATATGCATCTCCGAGATTGGACTAGCTACCATCATCACTACAGAGATCAGAACCCAACTGGTTTAAAACTTATATACCCATCGGACTGCCCATGCCACAACATCATAACGTTCACTCGTCTTAGAATAGGCCACACTACAAGAACTCACAGCCATATTCTTAACGGTATCGATCAACCAAGCTGTCACCATTGCAACGCTTCCCCCCAGTCAGTCATTCACTTTCTTGACGAATGTCCTGCACTGCATCTATTAAGGAAATCAACATTCGGGAATAAGAGACAATCCGACCTTCTCAAAGCAACAAATAGCGATAACATCAGTGCTATTAAAAAATTTCTTAAATTGTGTAACATTAAAGACATATAACAACACATACAACTAAATATCCTTACTAAATATTTTCTTTTTACCATAATCTTAGAATTAAGAGCCGAAGGCCCTGGCAGTCAGTGCTGATTTCTTACAAGTGGATTAGTTATTTATAATTAGTTATCTTTTAAATAAATAAAAAAAAAATAAAAACATCATATATTTTTAAATCTTTTTGGGTTAAATGACGAAATCTTGAAATTTTTCATTCTTTCCTCACTAAAATCACATCACGGTATTCATGGCAACGATAGTCTTAAGCCATTAAACGCAGTAATTCACACCCTCAAGAGTTTATTTGATTATTAAAAATGGGGGAAAAATTTAAATAAAACAACAAATATCCAAATTTGAAAATAGTTTAGAAATCAGGACAGAACATTTAACAGCACTCCAAACATTTTGCAGAACCTGATAAAAAGTTAACTTATACCCCTGCAGTGAAAGCAGAAATCAGGACAACAACCGACAACCCAATTTACTCTCGATGCTATCTAAGTATATCCAATGTCACTCAAATCAGAAGTCGAGAGGCAAATTAGTAAGCTTCTGGACAATGGAATCATTAGACCATCCCGCTCACCTTATAATTCACCCGTTTGGATAGTAGACAAAGAACCAGACTCCTTAGGTAACAAGCAATATAGGCTAGTTATCGACCATCGTAAATTAAACTCAGTAACAACTGCAGACCGTTATCCCATAATAAAGTACTTTCCCAGCTAGCGAGCAATAATTTTTTTTCAGCGGTTTCCATAAACAATGGAAAGTATGAATTCACCATGTTACCATTTGTCTTAAAAAACGCCCCTTCAATTTTCCAATTGACATTAGATGACATTTTACGAGACGATATAGGACTTAGTTGTTACGTTTATATATACGATATTATTATATTTAGCAAAACTGAGAACGAACATGCAGCTCATTAAAAAACATTTTCATGACTCTCGAGAAGGCGAACATGAAGGTGCAACTAGATAAATGTAAATTCTTCGAAAAAGAAGTGGAATTTCTAGATTTCATTGTTTCGCCAAAAAGAATAAAAACAAATCCGTCAAAAATTCGCGACAATTCAAAATTTCCCAGTTCCACGGAATCTTAAGGAACTCAGATCCTTTTTAGCTCTATCAGGCTATTATCGGCTCTTCGTTAAACCCCCTGACAGCCCTTTTAAGAGAGGAAGAGGGACGTGTATCCAAAACTCAATCGGCCAAAAACATATTACACTTGACAACGAAGCACTCGCTGCGTTTAAAAAAAGTTAAAATGTTTTGATCTCAAGAGAAGTTATGATAACCTATAAAGAGCTCACAAAAGATTCATCCAATTACGCAAAAGGCGCAGTTCTGTCTCAAGAAGATAGATTAATCACTTTCATTTCTAGGACTCTTTCAAAAACAGAAGAAAATTATGCTGCTAACGAGAAAGAAATCCTCGCCATCATCATCAAAATATATACAGACCATCAACCACTTACGCGCTGAGTAATAAGAACAACAACAATAAAATGAAACGCTGGAAAGCGATTCCTGAAGAGTATAATTATGAATTAGAATATTAACCCGGTAAAAGAAACGTAGTAGCAGACCGACTATCCCGATCTCCACAGCAGGATCAAATACATTTTTTATGCGACAAATAATAATTCAGTACACAGACGCCCCTATTAACGTTTTCAAGAATCAGTTATTCCTTAGGACTACGGACACCTCATCTATCACAGGCATCTTATCGAAGACCCGAATATACAGAGGAAATATTAATTAACTACATATTTAAAACGCTACCTGAACCCTTCAGTTACAAATGCAATAGTTGCAGAAGGTTATATCCCAGGCAAAATACAAACTATTTATCCAATACATTTCAGCAGGTACATGATACGATGCACACGGAAAATAGTAAAGGATTTAGTGCAAGAATCAGAACAGGAAATGGAAATAATTAAAGAGCATAAAAAAGTACACAGGAATCCAATATAGAATAAAGGCCAAATCCAAGAGAAATTTTATTTTCCTCAAAAGTCTTCTAAAGTCAAGAGAATAACCAACAGTGCAAGATATGTTAAGAAAATAAATACATATGTACATATGAGAGACATCCTCCAAAAATTGTTTTAAAAGCCACACCTATTTCCAGTTACCCTGGACATATTTGTGGGATTGACGGACCAGGGAAAGTATACTAAAACTCGACGAAACTTTAAACTACACTACTACTAAAATGTATCCCTGCACATGTAACGAACTTTATTACAGACAACCCTGACCGAACGAAGAGAGCATCGAACAATATTTAAAACAAACGGACGTGACACTAGAATAAAAGGCACGGAACTGATCGGACGTCATCCTATTAAACAATAAATTATTGTAAAAACCTATTAAACCAAGTTTCATTTCGCGCGGCGGAATATAAGAATTCCACAAATTGGGGGCTCAACCGGGATCGTCATATTTTTGCGAAATAAAGTAAAACACAAAAAAGGTAATTTGGTAGTCGGTTCGATCGTGCGCAGCGCAGTAAAGTGCATATTTTTTTACGGCGCACAGTGGCATTTCGGCGGAAAAAATAGGATTTTGCCACTTTCCAATTTCAAAACTTTAATGATTTTGTTTTGTAAAGAAATATTTGGATAAGAAAAATTCAACAAGGTTTTTTATAAAAAGTGAAATTTTATAGTTAAAAAAACCAACAGAAGTCGACGGAAAGTTATTCAATAAAATCAGATTAAAATTATTGTCCAAATAAAGAATTTTTTTTGTGTGTAAGTTTATAGCTATGGATTTTCTTTTATTTTTTAGTGAAAATATAGCACCTACTTGTTTATACAAAAAAAAAATTTATTGAAATTGGCAAAGTAAGCTAATTTTTATAATTTTTCAAAAATTATACTAAAAAATATCAACTTTTCATTTTTTGATGGAAAAAGCTTTATGTGCTTTGCCTTGCTTAGCCCTCTTACTATAAAAAAATGAAAGTTCCGAGTCTGTACTTTCAATTAAAAAAAAAAATAAACCGCCAATTACCGTCCCTTTTAGTAACATCGATTTTAATTTCAAGTCACTTCCAATATTTCATACAAATGGTCAATAAGAAAAAAAATTTAGTATACTTTCAGGCTCTCGTTAAGTGAAACATTATTTTTGTTTACGAATATGTAGGCGTAACGAAATTGAATGACATTTCAATCGAAATAAAAACATATAGTTTTCACGGCTAAAATATATTAAATTTCATTCATATACGTATATAGTTCATATTAATATGAGTACTTTTTCGTTTTTATACAATGAATTAAGCGAGGAGCTTATTAACAGTGATCGCAATGTTGATTCATTGACTGAATACATAAAATCGAGAAATTTAGGTGTAACTGATGAAGATGTTGCATATGTGAAAAGAAATATATCGCAGCGGGTTTTACCTTTATTTAATAAAAGGTGGTTTGGCGCATCACAAAACATTGCTCGTTTTTTTGCAAGCAATTCAGTTTGGCTTACAAGTGAGTTTTCGGGTAACTAGCGCAATAAACTATCTTATTATGTTTTTGTTATTTTTAAGATGCATTTGAAGTAGCATTGCCATTCACCTCCTCATGTGAAAGTAGAGCGAGGGGGAGAAAAACAAAAGCTTTTGAGGAATGTAGTGATCTCGCGAAACGGTATAAAGCTGCAGCCTGCAAGGGAAACAAAAGAGAAAGTAATGGAAGTTAACGGAAAAATGAAGTCAGATATTGTTGCATTGAATAGTACAAAAGTTGTTGTAAAGGGCAAGGAAATTAATGTATTACACAAGCTCCTTTTTACAATGCTGGATGGTAAAACCGCTCAGATAGTGACACATACTACTGCAGCAGCAGTATGCTACATTTGTGGAGCGAAACCTACTGAAATGAACAACTTAGAGTTAGTTTCAATGAAAACAATTAAACCTGAGGCATGTGAATTGGGAATTTCATCCTTACATGCTAGAATCAAGTTTATGGAATGCATTCTCCATATAGCTTATAATTTACCATTTCAGAAATGGGCTGCAACCTTCCAAAACAAAGAAATTAAAAAACAAAATAAATTAAAAATACAAGCGGCCTTTAAAGATAAAATGCGGTTGCGAGTTGATTTTGTTCAACAAGGTACAGGAACTTCTAACGACGGGAACACGTCAAGGCTTTTTTTTTTAAACCCACAAATGGTTGCGGATATTACTGGCGTCAATGAAGAACTTATCGATCGATTCAGGATAATTCTTCAAATAATTACATGTGGCGAAAAAATTGATAGTCACAAATTTAAATTATATACGTCGGACACTGCGAAACTGTTCGTACAAAATTATAGTTGGTTTTATATGCCTGTTACTGTGCACAAAGTACTAATGCATGGTAAGGATATAATGGATGCTGCCGTATTACCAATAGGAATGCTTTCAGAGGAAGCCGAGGAAGCCAGAAACAAAGACTAAAGGAAGTATCGATTGATGTTTTCGAGAAAGTGTGATCGAATTTCCACAAATACTGATGTCTTCAACAGACTTCTTATAACTTCGGATCCTTACATAAGTAGCTTAAGGCGTCATTCGAACAAAATTTCCTTAGAACTAGATCCCATTGTTAAAGATATGGTGCTTGCATAATATTACAAATAAAAACTAACACAATTTTTCGCCTGTTACATATTCAATTAAAACATTGCATATTATATTGGATTTTTATCAAGCTGAAAGGTATAAATAACGTCACTTTGCGTTTAAGTTTAATTTTTTTTCATCAGGAGAACTCAATTAACCCTAGATGGTTATAACTCGTCGAATCGACTACGCACTCTCAATCTTTTTCACATAACTTTTTTGGGGTTGCTTTAATTGCTCTCATTTTTTCCACAACGTTAGTTGCTTAAGAGAGCTTGCAGTGAGCAGACGTACGCAGCGAAAACCTGTTTCGAAGATAGAAATTTGCAGGTGTGTATTCGTCGTATCGACGAGTTATAACTTTAGTGTGACTTTTTGAATTTGTATGGCCTCTTATGTTTTTGATTAGTTTGTTTAGTTTTTTTTTGTAATGAGTTAGTATTGTTATTTTCAGGTTATTTATTATATTTTTTATTTTATTTGTATTATAAAACAGCAATATGAGCAACAAAAAAAGTCTTACGGAATCAGGCATTGAAGAGTTTTTGTAACATTGTGACGATGATGATTCCAGTGATTTGGATAATTTTGGTTTTGAGGAAGTCGATTTTAGGGAAGATGAAAACAGCGGCGCAAACGCAGATCAGTCTGATTTTATAGTCGCTGGAGAAGACGAGTTTTCTGATGAAATAAATATTCCATCAGAAACAAATGAAGAAACAGATGAAGATGACATCCCATTAAACGTTCTACGTTCGCAAACAAATATCATTGTTACGTCGAAAACTAGCCTTCGCGGCAAGAACTTTCATAAGTGGACAACTAAAAAGGGGAAATCACACCGCCGGGCAATACATTATGTCCACAAGGCAAGAGGATCATAATTTGTATAACCAAACAAAAGGCGGCGTTGACACTTTAGACCAAATGTGCAGCGTGGTGTCCTGTTCGCGCAAGACCAACAGATGGCCGATGTGTTTATTTTATGGAATTCTAAACATAACATTCGTAAACTGCTACGTAATATATACCCACAACATGTTTTCAAAAGGACAAAAGCCAAAAATTCGTCGAGACTTCTTAAAAGAGCTTCATGAATCGCTGGTGACTCCAATTTTGGAAAAAAGTCTGGAAACACCAAACTTGCGGTTCTCCCTGAAAGAGAATATTCATAACATTATTCCTACTGCACAAGCAGAAGCTGAAAATGTTAAAGCGGAGCCAAAGAAACGCAAAATATGCCACTTCTGTCCATCAAGAAAGCGCAGGATAACAAAGTCTGTCTGTAAGAAATGCTCAAAAAGCGTATGCGGTGAGCACAAAGTTGAGCTTTGTGCCTCATGTATGAAATGAGGCTTTTTCCATTTTTTTTTTTTTTCTTTTATTTGCTTCAATGTATTATCTTCAAAGTCTGTGCATGAAATAAGTCACTTTAGTTTAAGTTTTTTTTACTTATTGTTTTTTAAAATGTTAGTTCTTAAAAAAAAAAACAAAAAAAGAGGCTGATAAATAATACAAAGTTTTATTAGAAAAGAAAATTATTTTTATATATTATATTTTTTTATTACTTTTAAATAAAAAACCTTACTAATAATGATTTTGGTGTATTTTTACTTTAATAGTTCTCTTGTAGGAATTTTTTAAAAACAAAGTTCGTCGATTCGACGAGTTATAACCGTAGTGTAGGGTAAAAATATTATAACCATGTAGGGTTAAGAAGTATCCCGAATTTCAAGTCCCTAGGTCCAAAAATAAAAATTTTGGCAATTGCAGTTATATGGGAGGTGGGTGTGGCAGTGGGCGGTTTTCCAAGATTTTTTCAAAATTTCTTAATTTAGTCCAGAGAAGTGTTTCTGCAAAGTTTCATTGCTGTACGACCACTCCTATTTTTTTCCAAGAAATGTATGGAGCGGTGCCACTGTGCGGCGTACATCAACCTAGCGAGCATAGTTCCGAGTTTTTATGTGCAAAAATCGTTAACTGTTTGCATAAGAAATTTGAGTCGATTTGATAGCAGAACCGAGCAGCATAGTAGCGTCGGCTATAATTTATGTATGTAAAAGCACTAACTTTTCACAAAATTATTGGCGTGGAGAAAACGGTAAGCCGCTCGAGTAAAGCGGTACCAGCAGAATTAACGGAACTAGCAGACCGGGAGACTAGCAAATAACGGAAGCGCGACGTAAAGAACAGCGTACACAGTAGCAGCGCGCAGTCGTATATAACAGCATACACAGCAGCAGAGCGCAATCCTACATAACAGCGTACACAGTAGCAGAGCGCAGTCATACATAACAGCGTACGCAGTGGCATAGCGCAGTCGTACACAACAGCCTACACAGAATAGGAGCGCCGTCGTAAAGTATATCGTGCGCAGTAGCCGGTGCGATAGCAAAGCAGCGAAATAGATAGAGTGCAAATATAGTGCCTAGGCGATAACAGCAAAGGCTTTCATCAGCAATAGAAGGCAGCATACACGCGAGCGCCATACAATTTAAGGGTGAACAACTACAAACATGTTGCAGTGAATTCATCGGAATACAATTAGAAAAATATGTATCGAGAAGGAGTTCGACTGCGTATTGCAGAGCGCAGAGTTGAAGTTTGCTGAACTGAGTGGCAACAAGTTCGAACTGTTGTGAATCGGAGTTGGATGAACTGCGGTTAAGCGTAATGCGAAGTTGAAGACGAAGGCGCATATGAAGGCTAGCATACGAATGCGATGGCAGATAAGTATTGTAGTGGTAGTTGGCATAATTTACACTGTTGACATTTGTGGTACGCTGTGAGCGAAATGAAATAAGCATCGTACAGGTCTACAAGTAAGATAACAATCAGCTGTTTTCCCGGAAATAGCTCACAGCTGAGATCACCTGATTTTCAGAGCACGGTTGTATTTAAAACTTCTAAGTACTGACAGAGTTGCATGAAATATATGTAAGTTAAATTTCCGAAAAAAGTAGTTAAAGTTTGAACTGACTTCCGAGGTAAAAAGCAAGATGCCTTAGACATTTAAAAGTGAAAAATAATTAACTCTTCAGTCTTATTTTATTTTATTTTTTAAGAATTTTAATTTGTTGATAAAGTAAGTTTAAAAATTTATTAAACTCATATTCAAATGGAATGATGTGCGAAATGTAATTTATAATAAATAAATTCTATGTTAATACATTATTCTTCCAACTCTTCTTTGTTTTCTGCTTCACTGGGCAATTTGAAGGCATACTTTTTCATTTGCAATGTGCCGTCAAGTAAGAAGGTTCGTGTCTTTCGCGACACTTCCTTCTGTCATTTTTACTAATCCAAAGCCGTTTTGCCGCCGCTGTGGTCGAGTTGGTAGCGGAGCGTGCTATAACTCGATATGCCGGTGAGTTCGAGGTTTGAATCTCAATCAGGGCAAGCAAAATCTTAATAATAGAAAAAGTTTTTTCTAATAGCGGTTACCTCTTGGCAGGCAATGGCAAACCTCCGAGGGCACATCTGCCGTTCGGAGTCGGCACAAAACTGTAGGTCCCTCCATTTGTGGTTTACATAAAGACGCACGCCACAAATGGTAGGAGAAGCTCGGCCAAACACTGAGCTATATAGTGTAAGCGCCAAAATTATATTATACTCGTATATAAAGCCGTTTTTTGATGGAGAGGACGTTAACAAATACGACGTTGCCACAATGAAATCTCGCTTACTGATCGATTTGGGAAAAAAGTCATATCTCAAGTTAGTGAGAATTGAAAGCTGAGACCATTTTTATTAAGTGCAATTTAATATCAAATAGATGGCTATGGAGTCTCTAATAAAAATATATCCCAATTAAGTAGTGTCAGAAAGTTCTAATTTACTTCAAGTAAAATCTTAATTTTTTTACTGCGAGTTCAAGTCAGCTGCTACAAGTTAATATATTATTGAATGCTATTTAAAAAAAATTTATTAGGACTGATGTTAAATCAACAACTATTCGAATCAATTTTGATTATGAAAGCAATCAGATTTTGCAAAGCCCTGACTGATTAGATAATTATATGTACAATCGTATGTGTTATTGCTTTATAGAAATAATATTGTAAATTATTGTATGTGCATACATATGTACATATGTATATATTTCAAACTTTTGAAAAATTATATTTTCCGAATACCATTTATTATTTTTTCACAATATGTATGTGTCAAATTAAGTAATAGAAAGAAATTTGCACAAATCCCTTTAAATACAACCGTGATCTTAACATTTGTTGCTTGTCATTTTGTTTTGATCTCACTATTCGTTTCTGAAATTGTGCAGAAAACGCGACCGCGTGTACAATTTCCCGTTATTTCGTTCTCATTTTAATTAATTAATTTCCGCAAGCAGTATGATAACCCTATGGTAAAGAAGTCGTTTGCTGTGCCTTGGTCCCACGAAATTTTGCTAGACAGCACTCTTAGTGCTTCTTTAGCAACGTTCTCCAAATGGGCCTTTAAATTTAGTTGGGAGGCAATCACCAGCCCCAAATATTTGATAGCGGGCTTGGTCGTGATGATGTCTGTCCCCACGTGAATATTGCGACTTCGGGATTTTCTAAAACCGAATTGTTCTGATAGATATAATCCTTTCAATAAATTTCTTAAGAATGCATGAAAGTTTATAACTGGTTAAGGGTAGTTTTGTGTAAATATACATATAATAATAATACTAATACTACATATCGTATACATATGTACGTACATACATACATATGTACGTATATGTGTGAACAAGTATGTACGATTGTCCAAGAAATACTGGACAGGTGCAGTTGCAAGCAAGCTTCCTGCCTTAGAATACTTTCCGTTGTATTTAACCAAATAAACAATCATAAACATACAAACATATATGTATGTACATATACAAATTGCTTTATAACATATGTACAGTATGTAAAATTCGTATTAGTACACCTTCTCATAAGAACAAGCATCAATAATTTTTTCAAATGTATTTTAAAACAATCCGTGAAATGAATTTATTTCGCAGGAAAATCAATAATAGTAAGGTTCAATAACTAAAACGTAGAAAATAATGCATTGTACTTAACAAAATAACAAAATAAGCAAATTAACTGTAGATTAAAGTTCAAAAATAATTTTCACGAAAAACGTCAAAATTGTTTTTGAATAAACAAACTGATAGATTTCAAAGCAGGGTTGGCATGGCAATACATACATGTAGGTTTGCATGGAAATTCATGTAGGGAATCATACTTTAGGTAGGCAATGAGCAATTTACGTTCTTCATATTTTGTTAATTTTCACTCCAAAAACATAAAATGCATGTGTTGCTTGATAGTTGAGTATTGCTTAACGCGTTTTCAGTAATAATTATTCAATAAAATATATTTTATCTGCAAGATAAATATCTACAATAAAAAAATGTATGAATGAACATGAGATAACACGGCAACACCCCACAGGAAATGTCAGCGGAATTTCTTCACATAACCCTGGTTATTTATTCCATTCTAATGTCGTTCGTACAGGTCAGCCATTAAAATTACCCTGTCATCTCTTACTTGTGGAGTTGTACAATGGAAATAAGTTTGAGTTGAAGTTTGACTTCGCCGTTTGGGTGTTTTGACTAAGTTGTAGTTGATTAAGAGTTGCCATACTTGTAACTAATAAAGTTGTGCCTTGGTAAAAATGTCCATGCTCAGGTGAAAAGTTAAATACATTTTTAAGAATTAAATACAATTAGAAGCTGCGTTGATTCAGTTAAGCCATATGTGTCAATCAGTTTTAATTTAAGCGGAAATAATTAATTTAATAAGTAAATGATACAATCTTGAATTACAGTGAAACTTCTCTAACTCGAACTTCCGTAGCTCGAAATATTCTCTATATCGAATTTCCTTAAGAACAAAATACGTTTTTATAACATCACTATGTAATTTTTTCCCTATAAGTCGAATTTCTGTTACCCGAATATTTCTAAAACACGAACTAAAATGTCACAGAAACTGCGGCGGTAACCAAGCGTAACTCGAATTTTTCGGGGAAACACCTACCGCAATTTCGGGGAATTACCGAGCTGCGAGTCGGCGACAGATAACGACTTGTATTTTAAATTTCTTAGCAAGCGTCGCACGCACTTACATAAGATTGTATCAGTTGTTGTTAGAACGGTGGTGAAAATTGTCAATTTTTGTAGTGATATTGGACTAAAATGACATCAAAACGAAGTGTAAAGTGTTTAACGCTTAATGAAAAGTTAAAACTAATTGCCGAGGTAGAAACGGGCGAAAACAAAAAAAAAAACATTGCAAAAATATTTGGGATTCCTCCTAACACGTTATCAACCATTTTGAAAAACAAAGAAAAACTTTTAGAACAAAAAGGTGATAATAATTTTAACTCCAAACGAAAAAGGATTACAACTTGCGTCAATAATGATGTTGATCAAGCTATGCTTAAGTGGGTTACTACCGCACGTGAGAAAAATCTTCCTCTCTCGGGAACCTTAATCAGAGAAAAAGCTAAAGAATTTGCGGTTGCTTTGGGTCGCGAAAATTTTTCTGCTAGTGTAGGGTGGTTAGATAAATTTAAAAAAAGGCATAATATCGCACAACTGTCGATTTGTGGAGAAAGCGCTTCAGCCGATTTACAGTCTATGTAGTGAAGATTGAAAAAAAAAACGTTTTGCCAGATTTAATCAGACAATACCACGAAAACGATATTTTTAATGCAGATGAAACGGGCATTTTTTTTAAATGTTTACCCAATAAAACAATAGCCTTTAAAGGTCAAAATTGCTTTGGTGGCAAAAACAGCAAGGAGAGAATTACCGTTATGGTTGCAAGCAATATGAGTGGTTCAGAAAAGTTGAAATTGCTAGTTATCGGCAAGTCAAAAAACCCACGTTGTTTTAAGGGTATAAAATCACTTGATGTGGACTATGAGTACAACAAAAAAGCGTGGATGACAAGTGAAATTTATGATAAGTGGCTCAAAAAGGTAGATAAAGTCTTTGTTGCCCAAAATAGGAAAATACTACTGTTCGTTGACAATTGTCCCGCACATCCTAAAAATGTACAAGCAAATTTAAAAAACATTAAACTGCAATATTTTCCTCCTAATTTGACGTCTGTTCTACAACCAATGGACCAAGGGATTATTCAAAATCTCAAGCAACATTATAGAAAACGAATTGTGATGAAAGTTTTGGCCCATATGGAAGAACCAACTCCTACCACTGTGTCGTTACTTGATGCAATCAGGGATCTAAACAAAACCTGGAATTTGGATGTAAAACCACAAACAATCAGCAATTGTTTTAGAAAGGCTGGTTTTGCTAAAGGTTAGTTAATGCAGAATGCTACTACGGATGACTGGGATGAAGAAGACGATCTTCCATTGTCTGAATTGAAACAAATTTGGACCACATATCGAACGGCAATAGGAACCGATAATGTGTCTTTTGATAATTACGTCGATATTGACGATGGTGTGCAAACAATGGGGTTCCCAACAGATGAAGACATTTTAGATAGCGTCATGGAAAATCTAGTTCCTTCTGGAAAAGGTAAGTCTAAAGTAAAATTTGTAAAATGTAGCATTGTTCAACACAAATAATCTATTGTTTCAGACTTAGAGGAGGAAGTCTCTAGTGAAAGCGAGGTTGAAACAACAACTGAAACTATACCCACATTTAATCAAGCGTATTCTGCTATCCAGACCCTAAGAAATTTTACTTCGTCAAAAGAAAATGTTCCCAATGCAGTACATGCGTCAATAAATGTAGTGGAACATTTTATAGAGAAAGAGAAATGGTCCGTATTTAAACAAAAAAAAATTACCAATTTTTTCCAATAAGAATTTATATACATTTATTTATGTACTACATATGTATTACAAACTGTCTTTTTAAATAAACATGTACATACATACATATGTAAATAAATTTGAACTCAACTTAGTGTATTTTCCTTAATTAGAATTTTCCGTAACTCGAACTCTACTTTCTGTCCCTTGGACATTCGAGTTAGGGAAGTTCCACTGTAGTTATTTAAATTGGCTCACTCGTAAATTAATTACTTTTTACAAATCGTTGAAGATTGGTAAACACTAAATTGAAGTGTACGTTCATTGGCAAGGAAATAACTTTAAACTATAAGAGCCTACTGGTTATTCATATCTTATCATAAGCATATTAAAACATTGTAATTTCCTATAAGAAACTTAATCGTTGTTTTACTATTTTGTATACATTGTCTATTATATTGTAAACGACATGGACATGAACGTGGACGAAATTTTCGACAAGGGGACGGAAACACGAGATGCAGGATGCTCTTTTGGAACATTTCTGCCATTCTAGAGAGGGCCATGTAAGTTCAGACTCAGATGAAGATTTCCCGAATGTAGCGACTAGTGTACATACATACGTCAGTTCAGAATCACTTTAGCCTTCGCGATATCGAAGATGCGTTGTCATCATTTTCGGGGTGTGGGCAACCTGATGTTACTCAGTGGTTAGAGGAGTTTGAGGATAATTCTGCTGTAGTTAACTGGAACAATGTACAGAAGTTCATCTATGGGAAGCAGTTGCTTAAGGGGACAGCGAAGCTATTTGTAAGGAGTCAGAGGGAAGTTAAAGATTGGAACTCTTTAAAGTCCATCCTTAAGAAAGAGTTTGGGGTTTTGCTAAGTACAAATAAAATTCATCGTAAGTTGAAGAATAGGCGTAAGAGGGTAAATGAGAGTTTTCTAGAATATCTTTACTCACTAATGGTGATTGCGAGTCAGATCAGGATAGATGATGAGAGTATCATCGAATATTTTATAGAAGGTATTCCTGATACATGTTCAAGTAAGCAGATTCTCTACCAAGCTCTCACCATAGAGGACCTCAAAGAAAGCCTGCGTGTTTACGAGAAGTGTCACGGACAACATCAAGATATGGGAAAGAGATCCTTCATTCCACAGCCAATGCGAGAGAAAACTATCGTCAAGAACGACACGCGTAGTATAAAGTCATGTTTCCAGTGTGGAAAAGCGGGGCATCTGGCCAGGCAGTGTATGCAATCTACTACTCGGTGATTTAGGTGTAGTAAGATCGGGCACAAGGCAACGAATGCACACCGGCAGTATCGCGAGTGGAAAGGAATAATGAAAATAAAGGGATACATGTAGCTACCGATGGCAAGGAACAACCAAGAGTAAAATCAGTTTCAGCCGGAGGTTATTGAGAACATCGAAGCAAATAATGAGGTGAGTTGTATTAGCGACTTGGATAAGGAGTTGCAGGTAGAACTCAACCATTTACCAACCGAAGTACAGCAAAACGTACTAAGCCTGTTTACAAACTACAGTGGTGAGAATTCTTCTCACAGCCAGCGCCAATTGAAATGAAAATTATCCTGTCGGATGAGGTGCCCGTATATCAAAGACCGCGTCGACTGTCATATGTAGATCAGAGCCTGGTCGAAAAACAGGTAGAAGAGTGGCTGGCCAGCAACATTATTCAGATTAGCACATCTGAGTATGCATCACCGATAGTGCTAGTGGCGAAAAAAGATGGTACAAAGCGATTATGCTGCGACTACCGGAAGTTGAACGAAAAGGTAATACGCGACAACTTTTCGATGCCGCTGATCGATAACATCTTGCAGAGACTTCAGTCAGCCAATTTTTACACCACTTTGGATCTTCGCAATGGATTTTTCCACGTTCCGCTAGAACCCACTTCGCCTAAATACACAGCTTTTGTGACACACAACGGGCAATACGAGTTTTTGTATGCTGTAATTCCCCAGCGATTTTTACGAGATACATCAATGCGGTGTTAGGAGAACTTATCAGGAATAACATAATAATAGTTTATATGGACGATATTATTATTCCGTCAAAGAGCGTGGAGGAAGGACTAGTAGCTTGAGGAACATGTTAGTGAGAGCAGATTCGTATGGACTACGAATAAAATGGGAAAAGTGCCAATTCTTAAAAAGTCGGGTTACATTCTTGGGCTACGTTGTTGAGGCGTCAACCATAGCACCGTCGCGAGAGAAGACTCAGGCAGTAAACGATTTTCCTGTCCCAACCGACAAAAAGATGTTGTAACGCTTTTTAGGCCTTACGTCATATTTTAGACGGTTTATTCCGAGTTATTCATTGGTAGCTAAACCATTGCCCGATCTCATGGGAAAGAATGCAGAGTATCGAATGAGAGACGAGCAAATAGTCGCGTTCCAACAGTTGAAGATTGCTTTGGCGAAACCACCCGTCCTTCAACTTTTTAATCCAGCACTGCAGACAGAGATACATACTGATGCATCCATGTTTGATGCAAAGAGATTTGCAGGATAGATCCGAATGAATATATGAGTAGGAAGACCACGCCTGTGGAGCAAAAGTGCCACTCGTACGAGCTGGAAGTGTTATCGATCATTTCTGCGCTAAACAAATGGAGAGTATATGTTATGGGGATCAAATTTAAAATAACAACTGATTGCAATGCTTTTGCGCTCACTATGAAGAAGCAGGCCATTTCTTTACGAGTATCACGTTGGGCGATGTACCTTCCAGACTACGAATATGAGATCGAGCACCGAACAGGAAGTGAGACACGAGGATGGATTAAGTCGCGCACATTGTTTGATGATGGCAGATACATTACGACACAGGATACAAGAAGAACAAATACAAGACGATAAATTAGCAACAATACGTAAGGTTTTAGAGCACGAGAGTTACCAAGATTTTTATATCAAGCACGGAGTTCTCCATAAAGGTCTCGCTTAAGAACTTATGGTAGTACCAACGACACGAAGTACACAGTATTCTTCGTTCAGGCTTTTGACTGGTGTTGATATGTGCGTTAACGCAAACCCGGACATTCACAGGCTGTTGGAAGAGTCCGCTGTGGAAGAGCTAGAGGAAGAGAGAAGTAAAGAACGTGAGGAAGCGCGAGACAACATTAGCCGAATGCGAGAAGCAAACATTCGAACTTTTAATAAAAACCGTAGAATAGAAGCCGAGTATGAGGTTGGGGAGTTAGTCGCCGTCAAGCGCACTCAGTATGGGGCAGAACTTAAACTTAGACCAAAATTTTTCGGGCCCTATACAATAAAAGAGAAAAGAGATCATGGTCGTTATACTGTAGAGAAGATTGGGGACACCGAGGGACCGAGAGTAACTCATATCGTGACAGAGTACATGAAACTATGGAATCCTTTATCCGAGGCGAATGAGACATCAGGATGGCCGAATGTGGGATTGACGGACCGGGAAAAGTATACTAAAACTCGACGAAACTTTTAAACTACACTACTACTAAAATGTATCCCTGCACATGTAACAAACTTTATTACAGACAACTCTGACCGAACAAAGAGAGCATCGAACAATATTCAAACGAACGGACGTGACACGGAACTGATCGGACGTCATCCTATTAAACAATAAATTATTGTAAAAACCTATTAAACCAAGTTTCATTTCGCACGACGGAAAATAAGAATCCCACATATTGTCCACATCGACCTCTACCACACCAATAACAGGGTAATCCTTACCGACATAGACACATTTTCTAAGTACGCACAAGCTAAAATTGTTAAGTCAAGGGCGACTGAAGACATTAAGGAACCCTTGCAAGACTTGCTTACTTCCTTCGGAATTCCGGAAAAAATTGTTATTGATAACGATAAATCCTTAAGCTCATCCCCCATAACTTATATGTTAGTACCAGTAGTAGTGCGATTCTGTAACATTTTTAACAACACTCGAAGTTGCCAAATCAGCTAAACAACAGAAGTTAACAATACTGGTATTCAGTAACTCTTTTTTTGACAATATACGTTATTGCAAAATCAGCTGTGTTGTTAAGCTAGCAGCATTTAGTTTTGTGTTGTTAGAAACGCGATAGTTAATTTATTTTGTTTTAGTAATCACTAAAAGTGCAAAAGTACAAATGTAAAGTAAATTTCAGTAATCTGTAAAAATGTACTGCTTACTTAAATTTTTTGTAAACAAGTTTTCATTATCAGTACAAATTTACGGATTACTGCATTTTTACTGGTGATACTAAGTGCCTATCTATGCAGATTACAACCAAAACATGAGGATGAAGTTAGGAAACAGATAAATAATATGGAAAAGCAAGGTATCATAAGAAGGAGTAAAACTAAATCAGCTATTCAAAAATATAGAATTGTAGTGGGTTATAGGAGACTAAATCAAATTACTTTTGATGACAAATATCCTTTGCCTAACATCGATAGTATTTTAGATAAGTAAGGTAAAGCGCAATATTTCAGCACACAGGAATTAGCAAAAGGATTTTATTGGCAGAAAAAGATATTGAAAAAACAGCATTTGTATCACCATCTGGTTTGCATGAATATGCTAGAATGCTGTTTGGACTCAAAAATGCTCCGCGACTTTTCAAAGATTAATTAATGAAGTACGAAGAAAATGAAATCTCGTTAGAAATTTTTTTTCAAAATTACAAAAACATAATTTAAAAATGCAGCCTGAAAAGTGTAGTTTTCTTTAAAAAGAAACTTCTTTTTTGGGACAGTCCTATAAAATCGAAGTTATACAAAATTTAGAGATTCCAAAAACTGAAAAGCAATTAAAGGGATTTCTTTGTGTAACTGGTTACTATCGCATATTCATTAAGGATTATTCTTAATAAATATTTAAAAAAGGATTACAAAGTTAATATAAATGACCCACAATATATTTCAAGTTTTGAAAATCTAAAATCATTAATATCTTCTCATCCAATTTTAAAATATCCGGAATATGACAAGGAATTTGTAATATCAACTGATGCTAGTGATTATGCGATTGTGGCCGTTTTATCTCAACAAGGACATCCGGTATGTTATACATATGTATATCTAGCACACTTAATAATCATGAGCAGAATTACAGTACAACAGATAAATAATTTATTGCAATTATTTATGCTGTTACTACCTTAGGCCGTATATTTATGGAAAACAATTTCGAATTGTTACAGATCCTATCAAATATCTTAATAATAAATTTAAAGGCTCGTCATCAACGATGGCTTCTAAACTTACACGAATTTAATTACGAAATTTATTATCTTAGTGGTAAAGAAAATAAAGTGGCAGATTTTTTAAGTCGTTTAGAGACTTCGCCACAAATTAATAAAAACAATTGCAATGAATCGAACTTTCACATGTCGGACACTATTCATTCGGCAGCAGATGAGCTATTATAGCACATTATCATAAAAAATGAAATAGTGAATAAATACGAAATTCAAATAATGTTAACCTGTAATCATTTGAAGTAAAAGTAATTCATAAAAGAAAAATAATTGAAATAAATCCACTAGAAGATGAAAATATTATTAGAATCATTTTGAAAAAAAAGATATTAAAATAGGTCGAATAGGAATTTTTTCTGAAGTTTCAGATAAATATTATCATAAAATACGTACAACTTATATTATTTCTATGTTTTCTCACGATAATAAAATCAAATTTGTAAAATGCACTGAACGTGTAACCGAAATAGAAAATAAAGAAATACTTCTCAAACAAATAGCACTATATCATAAAAATGAGTATATGCACAGTGGAATAAATAAGACATACCATACATTAAAAAACAAAATTTATTTTACAAAATTAAAAGAACAAATACAACTTATTATAAACAAAAAATCAAATTATTCACATACATATGTAAATATATTTCATTTTTAAAAGCTATCATTTGTTACATTTATTGATAAACTTACAAAATTTGCTTCAGCTTATAATATTGCAGCCCGAAATTGGCGAGCGAAGAAAACGATTGTAGTTGAGCAATTTGCCAAATTCGGTAAGCTAAAAAAGGCAGTCGTGGATACGAGTTTAGAGCTGAATAACTTATTGAATATTTTAAAAATGAAGGTATTGAGGTTCATTTAACGAAAGCCAATCATCATACTGGTGCTGCGGACATTGTGAGGCTACACTCAACCCTGTTAGAAAAGCTAACGGCAATTGATGGCCCAAGTATCTCAACCGAAATGCGAATACAACTTGCCATAAGTAACTATAATGACCAATATCATTCCATAATTAAATATACCCCAAGAATGACTCAAAATAATATTGATCCAAAAACTTTACATGACAACATAAACAAAGTAAAACAAAAAGTAATAGACAAGAGAAATAAAGCTAGAGAAATTAACAAAGAAATTAGAGAAATAGGTCCAATTAAAAACTATAAAATAATAACCCACAAAGACGAACCCTATTTCAGAATAAATCACTTACTAATGTTCATTTATCTAATATAAAAAAACCTTTAAAATATACAAACAACGAAAACCAAGAAGATAATAATTATTATAATTTTGATGATAATTCAAGGATAATAGCCAAAGCAGGTAATAGAACATAAGAATAAACCAAATAAGCATCCAATAAAATAAATAAATTTACAAAACTTTTTATGTGAAATACACAAATGTATGTATCTATCCACCAATGACACCATTATCATTCAAATATTCGTTAAATCAAGTTACCGTGAATTCATTTGTGTTTTATGTTACATATTTTTTTAAATTTGTCTTCATTTTAAATTAAATAAACAAAAAATATGTATTCATAAATAATCAACATACTAGGTAATAAGTAGGTATAGGAAATAAATTAAGTTTCTAAAAAAACATAAAATACAAAATAAAAAGAAGGAGGCTGTGTCAGAGACACGGCCATTAAGTTTAACGTAGAATACGCCATCCGATAAGACAGAAAACATATGTATAATGATAATTTATAATGATAAATAATGCAAGCAAATGAATTTCTTTATTTGATAGTTACTTTTGATGATATACATAAGCTTACGATAGGAAAATAGGATAAAAATGTTTTTAAATTATCAATTAAATTTCTCGCAAAAACGAAGTCAATGGTAGTTATCAATAGTAAAGATAAATGATAAATAACAGACCCAAATCTATTTGATTATTTGAAAGTTACTTTTGAGAATATAGGCTTATGATGGGAAAAATAGGATAAATATGTTTTTAAATTAACATTTAAATTTCTCGCAAAAACTAAGACAATGGTTGTGTTATCAATAGTTGTGGGAGCATCATTTCGAATATAATATACATATATAAATTAAACGTATCGCTCATAAATTTCGCCAATCTAGTATTTGAAGTGATTTCTGTGTTAAAATCACCACCAATAAGCAGTAGTTGGCAGCGCTTTCTCTGCCTTTACTCTACTTTAACTTGCCCGCCTAAAATTATGCAATACAAAGAAAGGGCTGCACGAGTACATTTAAATCGCCCAACAGCAAACACTCAACCAAACACCACACACATATTTGTGTGCATGTGTTTATACAATTTTCATTTGAGAAATTTAAATATTAGGAAGATATCAACCAACATGAAATGTATGTCAAACGAAAGCTAACATCTTTATTTGACTACAAAAAATTTTTTTAAAAAAGTTACCGTGCCGTTTCCTTATAATTAAAGAAATAGAGATTACAACAATAAAAACCTGACATGGGTGCCCATACCGTAAGGTAAGACGTATTCTACGCCAAAAAATTTGGGAGAATTCATAGAGTAGCACGGGGGGAGTTACATATATGTACATACATACATACATACATACATGTAAGTTAAGAATTTAAAGATTATAAGTGTTTTTTTCCTTTATTTTATTTAGTTTTTATTACTATTAGATAACATTAGTTTAAGTTTAACAAATAACAAAACGATTCTTTAATATGTCTCCCGACGTGTACTTCCTTTTAGCTTTCAGTACTGACTAACTTCTTTTCTAAGCTGAACTAGTTAAAGTAGCTCTAACAGTTTTTTCCAATTAGAAATCACGCCACTTAATAACATTACTTTGGTAAATTGAGAGTTTTCAAATATAATAAATTATATACATATTATATACTTAGCATCGAGAGCATAAGAACTGTTATATATAACATAAGAAACATAATGTAGATCGTAAACATAAATGAACATAAGAGAGCATATTTAGTATCGTAACTATAACTTTAACAATAATTAAAATAAGAGAACATATTTAGTATCGTATTTATGTACATTAACCATAAGAATATAAACCTACATACATAATACATATATAACTCGCCCTCCGTTATGATTCGAGTCCCGGCGAATCTACTTAAATATTTGTGTTTTTCTTATTCTAACCATTAGCCTTTTTTTTTTTTTTTTTTTTTTTATATACAAGTAATCAGTTTACAGGGTCTCTTGATCTGCGCAAAATCAATCTTATTTGGATTGCTTTTATGATATTTTAAAAATCGCTTTGCTGTTTTATGCCTATACGCTTGAGGATTCTTTACGTACATATTTTCATTATCGTAGTTAAGTGGTTCTTCCCTTTTTTGATTTCTTTTATTTATTGCTTCTTCTTTAACTTTTCTAATTGTGTTTGCAACTTTTTCGTAATTTATGTCTGACTTATGAATAAAGTCTATAGGCTTCATTTTTATTGTACTGTGTATCGTATTATTATAGAGGCCTACTGCATGTATCACAATTTCTTCAATGGCTTGGTAGTTTTCTGTATTTTTTAGAATTCGAATGTGCTCTAATAGCGTCGAGTGTAATCTTTCAACGTCCGAGTTTCCGGTATGAGAGTTAGGAGTAGTAAAATGCATTTCAATATTTTTTTCACGACAATACATTTTTATCAGGGCGTTATTAACTCGTTATCCATAATCAAAAGCTGCGGTGTTCCTAACCACGAAATTCTTTCCTCTAATTTTACCTTTATGGTGCACATATTTTTATCAGTTACTTTGTGCACAGAGGCTAATTTTGTAAACCTATCTAAGGTGGTAAGAAAGCAAGTTTTTTGAACTTGAAATAAATCTATATGCACAATATCGTTTGGTGCCTTTGGCGTAATCGTATGCTGAAACTTTTTTTTAAATGGTTTTCGGTCGTACTTATTTTCGTGACAAGTCCGACAGCTATTTATAAATTTGTTAATGAATTTTTTCAAATTTGGGTACAAATAATTGAGCTTAATTTCCTCGAAATTTTCAGAAATTCCTCTATGATTTCCCGTCTTATGTGTACGATCTATTATTTCGAAAAGTTCTTCTTCATTACTCACATCGATTGCGAGCTCACTACACTTTGTAAATTTTATTCCTTTGTCTCTAGAGAAAAGACTTTTAAGCCTTTCTTCAATAATATTATATTGATGGCTTTCTAATTCCGAATATATACCGACCGTTCCTTTTCGTAAGTATCGCCGAAATAAATCATTTAGATAGTGGGTTTTATCCAAATCAGTTTTTGCAACATAAATTATTTTATATTTTCTAAACAATATCTCATATTCCTTTCGTTTAGTTTTCATTATTCTTATTTGTGTTAGATACTTATTAACGATGCAGTTGCTTACCGGAAATTGGTTGAACCTTCGGCAGATGGATTCGCCGGTTCTAAAGAATTTTCGTATAAAAGCTTATTTTCAAAATTATTTTTTTTCTCAACGTTTTTTTACTCGGTTTCTTGAATTCGGCTTAAGAAGTCTGCAATTTTATTCTCCTTTCCTTTTAAATATTCGATTTCAAATTCGTATTCACTCAGTGCAATTTTCCACCTAGTTATACGAGAGTTAGGCTCTTTTAAAGAAAATAGCCACTTTAAAGGTTGGTGGTCAGTTTGTACGAGAAACTTTCTACCATACAAATAAGGTCTAAAATATTTTATGGACCAAACGACAGCGAGAAGTTCCTTTTCTATGGTACTGTAATTACGTTCGTGGCCATTGAGTGTCCTGCTAGCGAAACAGATTGGCTTATCATTCTGGCTGAGGACTGCTCCAATGGCGAAATTGCTAGCGTCTGTGGTAAGCACGAATCTCTTGGAAAAATCAGGAAAGGATAAAATAGGCGTGGAGGTCAGGATATGTTTTAGCTTATTGAAAGCTTCAATATAACTAGCGTCTTTAACGTTGATCTTTGATCCTTTTCTTAAAAAATTGGTGTTAGGAGCCGCGATCTGTGAATAGTTCTTGATGAACTTTCGGTAAAATCCTGTTAACCCGAGAAAAGACTTAATGCCTTTTATTGTGGCAGGGACCTGCAGTTTATTAATAGCAACTACTTTTTCCGGGTTAGGCCTTATGCCTTCAGGGGAAATTTTATGACCAAGAAAGTCCGTATGTCTAGAAAGAAATTTGCATTTGTCGAATTGAATTTTTAAATTATTTTTTCTAAGGCAGTTAAAAATTTTAGTAAGGCTTTCGATATGCTCGTCGATTGAGGTTGAGAAAACCAAAATGTCATCCATATAGATAATGCAAATTTTATTTATAAATTCACAAAGCACGGTGTTCATCATCCTTTGGAAGGTAGCTGACGCGTTCTTCAATCCGAAGGGCATGCGTACAAATTCAAAGTGACCCATAGGACTCGAAAAAGCGGTTTTTTCAATGTCAGCTTCTTCCATCGGAATTTGATGAAACCCCTTAGCGAGGTCGAGAGTAGAAAAGTATTGAGCGCGGCCAAGTTTATCGAACAGAGATTCTATATTTGGCATAGGAAATTTATCATCCACGGTGACCTCGTTTAGTTTTCTAAAATCAAAAACCAATCTCCACTTCTGTTGTTTGGAATGGTCCAACTTTTTGGCTACAATCCAAAGTGGCGAGTTGTATGGGGATTTACTTTATCTAACAATGCCTTGTGCCAACATGTCTTCGACTTGCTTATTTATTTCATTTTCTAGTGCATACGGATATTTATAGTTTCGTGAATAAACGGGCTTATGTGGCATAGTGATTATTTGATGCTTTACACAATTCGTTGTAGAAATCATCTGACCTTCCTGATAAAATAAGGATTTATTTCTTTCCAAAAACAATTTCAATTTGTTCCTTTCCATTCCATTTAGCTGTTCATCTAATAACAAATCGACATCGAACGTATTTCTCACTATATAGCGTATATCACTAAAATTTTGATTTTCACATAAGCGTATTTCTAAATTATTAATTATAAGAATATTTTTCGAAAAATCTAGTATCGCACCAATCGGTCGAAGTACGTTGACCCCTAATATACAATCAAAATGTTTATGTGAAAACTTAATCAACTTTATCGACATAGTTTCGCCTTTTCTATTAAACTCCTGTGGAAAATCAGTGATTACCTCCTCTCTAATAATACTTGATCCTAATAGTGTATTTAGTTTTAAAGGAATTTCTAAATTTCTTCTATTTTTAAAGTTTTTGAATATATCGTAATCGCCTATTGTAGTAGCAGCCCCACTATCGATCAAGCATCTGACTTTAGTATTGTTTATTTTTAAAACTACTATGGGTAACTTGGATGTCCCCGAGGCGGTAAATGAAAATTTTCCGCATTGTCTAAAGTATCAACCTCCATAGGCTCATTCGTTTGGTGTATACTGTCCTGTCTTGAATTATCGTTGTAGTATTGCTGTCTATAGTTGTCTGAATTATATCTCTGATATTGATTTCCAGATTGTTGGTGTTGCCTAGACTGATTCGATTTATAATTATTTCTCTGTAACGAGTGACTACGTAATTGTTGTTGGTTACCGTAATCTCTAAAGTTATTATTGTAATCATTTTTAGTAAACTGCACACTGTCTTGATGTGGACTTCTGTACTGTCCAGAATTATTGTTGTTATTGTTTGTATTAAATTTAATATTGTCTTGCTGTGGTGTTCTGTTTCTTCTTGTATTGAAATTATTATCCTTATGGAATTGCCCTTGTAAACAGTTACTTGTAAAATATTGATGTTTATTTTCATTGCGAAATTTATTAACATTAATTTTAATGTCTTTTAATAAGTTGTGTTCAATATAATAGGTATTAGCTTGGTCGACAGATGTACTATTATTTTGTAAGATAAGTGTTTTAACGGAAATTGGCAAAAAACTTGTGTATACATCAAAAATTATTTTCTCATTATTTGTAGGTGCATATAAAAGATCTAAACTACCCTCTAAATAATATTTAGTGTTCATCAAATGTAAAATTTTTCTTAGTTTATAATGTAGTTCTTCTATATTTAAAGCGCTAATATTCATGGCTTCATTCCTTAAGTTAATGAAGGACTACTTAACACCGAACTCTTCCCTAAGCCTCTGAATTGTTTGCTCCCATGTAGGATTCACCAAACTTTCCACTGCACACAATGCCTTTCCTTGAAGACGGTTAGCGAGGACAGACTGTATTGTTCCCACATGCTCCGGCGGCGTCAGCGATAGAACCGTGGACACATCTCTCAAAAAGTTGCTTAAAGTATACTCACTGCTGCCATTAAAAATTTGGAGGCTTCTGGCCTCTCTGAGACATTCTGCCAGTGTTAACATTGCCTTTGAGTAATATTGAGATTCTCCACTTGGTATTCAAACTGAGCTTGTTGAACTTGTTGTACAATGTGAGGGTTTTTTTGTACCTTTTTTTTTGTTTAAGTTTTTGCAGAGTCTTTACATTTATAATAAGTTGTAGATATATTATGACCCAAATATGTAAAAACACATTTTTTTTTTTGATGTGTAAACAAATATAGCCGCGGTAGGGCAAATCTCTTACGCTAATACTACCATAAAAACTCCATATAAAAAAAGTAAGACGTTTTTGATTGGTCAAGAACGACTCTGTGTGAAAATGCGTGTGCCGTCTGCCGTATGTGTTAGTATTATATTGACCCAGAAAGCAAAATCAATTATCTTTGTGTTGCATGCAATTAGGCGCATAATTTTTATAAACTATGCGGCTTAAAGCATAGGGTGTTCTCTAAATTTAGATTGACACAGTTTAATCGATTTGCTGGTGCACGGGAATTAGGAAACAATTTTCAGTGGCATTCACTTATCTTGGGTGGAGATTTTAAAATAAAATTCTTTCTATTATTCATAGTTTTATACTTAAGCACCAAAAAAATTCATTTCTCCTTGAAAAATTGCAAATTGCTCATTATTCTCTTCCCACTATTCTCCCCTATTCTTTGTTTATTATTACTCAAGATATTTCATCCGCAACGGGATTGCGCAATCTTGTATTCTATCATTCTTGGTTTGATGGAACAAAAAACCTGTTTGATTTGTCCGAACATACACCTGTCCACTTGACAGCTTTGCCAGATAGAAATGCAGTGAAGAGAATAATGCACGAGTTAATGCCAATAAAGGCTGTTAATGCAGATAAGCTCCCATGTCTGTCTTGGGTATTATCTACGTTCTTTGGTATTGACACAAAAAGCTAAATTAATTATATTTAATCGGGAGCACCCTGTACCTTTGAGTTGCATGCAATTAGGCGCAAATTTTTACAAACTGTGTGCAAAGAACGTACATTATCTACGTTCTTTGCTGAGTGAATTAGAGCACAGCGTGTTCTCTAAATTTTGATTGAAATTCCCTTATTCGCTTTGCGTTGGTACTACTTTTGAACAGCTGATCGCTTTGTGTTTCTACAACTGAGCTGATTGGTGTTCTTTAAAACAATAAATTAAACGTTTAAACTGGAGGTATATAACCGAAATGCAGGTAGTATTCATAATTATTATTGTAGAGAACATCGCAATCATTAAGAAGATCCAGAAACGCTGGATATCAACGTGCCTACCGAGAACGTCAACGCCAAAAAGAAATTAATAGGCTACGTGGACATTTACAGCACCAACAACAACTGCAACAACAACATTTACAACAGCAACAACAACCAAATTACCAAAACATTGAATTGCAATATGAGCATTATCTTAACCATGTTAATGCCCATAAACAATTTAAATTAAAAATGATCGACAACGACTTTGGATACGCATGCGCTGTGTGTGATAGATTGTGGTTTAAAAACGACCTTAAAGCTTTCCAGACTACTTACCAGTATTGAATCAAAGGTGTACGTTTCTTATTTTAGCTATCATAAGCCTATTTTAACTATTGCAACATAAATAATAAAATAAATTAAATTTTAAAAATTAAACAAGATAAATATGTATGATTAACTTAACCCTTGAATGCCCATGATACCTTTAAAGATACAACCATTATTAACGAGATTGTAAAGTATTATATAGGGGTTAATATTTCTAAATAAAGCAAATTTAACAGTTTACACATCTACCTTGAGTTCAAACACTCACATCTTTTTTTTTTTTTTGGTTGGTAAATGTCTTTCCTTTATTAAGTCTTTTCTTTATCACAATAAAGATTTTCAATGTTTTTATGCTCGAATATGAGGAAACTTTATTAAAGTGTTCACGATTTTAAAGACAGCGTTTTTCAAGTTTTATTTTTTCAATTAAGTAAAAGTAACTTTTTGCTCGAAATTCTTTGAACTTGTATAATGTTTTTTTTGTAATTATTTGTTATTTTATAAGCGAAATAATATTCTCGCATTAATTCAAACCAAGTACATTCACTTTTACTGTATACTTCTTTTGAAGATTGGTTTACTTCATCAAAAAATGTTTTTTTTATTTATTAGTCCGTATCACTGGATGCTCGTTTTTATACAGCACCCCATCCTCGTCGCCAGTTAAGAATTTAAAGATTATAAGTGTTTTTTTCCTTTATTTTATTTAGTTTTTATTACTATTAGATAACATTAGTTTAAGTTTAACAAATAACAAAACGATTCTTTAATATGTCTCCCGACGTGTACTTCCTTTTAGCTTTCAGTACTGACTAACTTCTTTTCTAAGCTGAACTAGTTAAAGTAGCTCTAACAGTTTTTTCCAATTAGAAAATCACGCCACTTAATAACATTACTTTGGTAAATTGAGAGTTTTCAAATATAATAAATTATATACATATTATATAATTAGCATCGAGAGCATAAGAACTGTTATATATAACATATTTAGTCTCGTATTTATGTACATTAACCATAAGAATATAAACCTACATACATAATACATATATAACTTGTATATAAATATGTTTATGTTCATATATATAGATATATTTGTTTATGGACAGAGAACGTTGTTATACCAGAGAACCATGGTTGAAAGATATAAAGGTTACGACAATTCGCGAGGGTGAAAAAAATAAACGAGGAACAGCTGATAGCTGTGACGTAATCCGTACCAATCGTGGTTTGTTTACATTTTTATATTCAATTGTGTTTGATTCTATGTTCAACAAAAGTTGTAAAATATCAACATAAAGTGCATTATATAACTAAAAGTTGTTAAATACATGTAATTCGATGCATTTTATTTATTGTAAAAACAAAAAAAGTTGTTCCACCGCAAAATGAAGTGAATGCAGGCTATCTGAAAATGTGCATAGAATCAAGGCATTTCACGTCTTGTAGGCCTGTAACAAAAGTTGTAAAATATCGATATTAAGTGTATAAAATAAATAAAAGTTGTTAAATACATGTAATTCTTTACCTGAGGACTTTGAAAGAAGCCTCCAAGTTGAAATGGGTAAGAAATTTATCGGTCTTTACGTATACATTCATTCATAAGAAGTACATTGCAGGATTTTCGAAATTCAAGGCTGTAAAGTTGGGAGCTCTTCCGACGGTGATCGACGATCAGCCTTCGACTTCAAATGCATCCAGGCGTAGTCGGGCATTATTGAGGAGCAACAAAAATATGGTTGTTGACTTGCTGGCAAATGCAGAAAATATATCGCCAAATGAGTGTCATTCAATGGCAAATATTGAAGAGGAATACGAGGTTCCAGTGTCGTCAACTCAAGATACCATAAAGCAACTAAAACAAGAAATGTAAGTGAAATAAAGTTCGTTTGTACATCCAAATAAATACTTATAATTAATTTCTACAGTGAGGATCTAAATAACCACATAGTATTAATACATACTTAGTATTTATTGTACACTGCTTTTTTTGTTTTTACAATAAATAAAATGCATCGAATTACATGTATTTAACAACTTTTAGTTATATAATGCACTTAATGTTGATATTTTACAACTTTTGATACAGGCCTGCAAGACGTGAAATGCCTTGATTCTATGCACATTTTCAGATAGCCTGCATTCACTTCATTTTGCAGCGGAACAACTTTTTTTGTTTTTACATTAAATAAAATGCATAGAATTACATGTATTTAACAACTTTTATTTATTTTATACACTTTATGTTGATATTTTACAACTTTTGTTGAACATAGAATCAAACACAATTGAATATAAAAATGTAAACAAACCACGATTAGTACGGATTACGTCACAGCAATCAGCTGTTTTTGTTTACAATATGGCGAACGCAAAGTGTCGTGATCTTTAATAATTGGTTCATGCCAGAGAACTTATATTTGACAGAGATGATTTTCACGCGAATTTCAGTGTGAATTGTCAAAACCCAACAATATGTCTTGTCTTATTTCACCGCGCCAGTGCTAACAGGGGAAATAGCGAGAGTGCCTAGTTAACAGAGCTGAGTGTAGCAGAAATAAATTTAACAGTTTGTGTATTAAATGTAGGAAAAATAGACAATACACGTTCTCTGCTTGCGCTTTTTACGAGCATAGCTTTTTCTATTGCTTAGCCAAGACCTTACCCAAAATTTAAAGCTTTCAATGCTACTTTTTGACGAAGCCTTTATAGCGAAACATACAAGGAGATTGCTCTAGATAGGCACGTATGAATGTGTTTATTTTTGTATACGAGTATTTGCATACTATGTATGTATCGGGTTTGAAATTTAGAAACCCAGTCAACATTTGGATAATTGAATTTTTTTAAACTTGTTTTGGTAGCTTAATAAAAATAAATTTCGTATACTTACATATGTATGTACATATGTAAAATTCGTATGACATATTTTTTATTATATATATAAAAACCATTGCGTTAGTGGAAGATTGTTGTAAATTATAGAGTTTCTGCGTATCAACTTTCAACGGCAGCGCACTTAAGGAGGTCAAATCGTTTAGAGGCCAGAACAAAGTCGCTTTTTTGATTTTTATTTTTTGAAGTGTAGTTTATATTGAGACTATTGTTTTCTGCTTATGTATGCGCGTGATTTGCGTGCGCAACAAAACCGAAAGCACTGATAAGTGGTGATTTCGCCACCTTATAGTGCCGAAGTGTTCCCTTTTAGGTGAGTGTGTTATTCAAAGCTTGATTCAAATACTTATTTTAGGCTCATTTATAAAGCTGGTCAGGACCTTGGAGATCTTAGTATTAAAAACTTTAATCATTTGTGTGAGGTTTTCAAAATTATTAAAAATATTGTACTTTTCTCTTGTAGATTTGTGTTTTTCACATACCCAGATCATTTGTGTGTAGGTATCTAATACCATACATTTACTACAGAGGTTTGTATGTCCAGTTAATAGACTGTTTATTGTATTAATGTCTTTTGTTTCCATGTCCACTTTTTAATACCAAGGATGTTTAGGAATGTTTGGGTAAAACTCTGCAAAGAGTTTACCCTTTTCTAAGGATTTTATGTGCTATCTTTTATTCCAGTCAGTTATGAGCCTAAATTGTATGCACCTTAGTGCCTCTTCGGGTGTCCGGCTAACACTAAAAGGAGCTCCTACTTCTAAGGCTTGTTTTGCCATCAGGTCTGCTGTTTCATTAATTTGTATACATATGGACTCGGAGTCCAAATCACATCACATCTTAGACAACCATAATTAATGTTCTCATGGATGCATGCAGCTATGTAGTTGTTGGTTTCTATTTTGTTTAGCCATTTGCAGTCCATCTTCCACAGCAATGTCAACTGCCTTGGCAATGGCCCATGCTTCAGCAAAAGCTGATGAGGTTTTCGTAGTGATTTTAAAATAGAATTTCTGTTAAACTGTTTTATTGTACACACTTAGGCCCATAGCCCCTTCCCCTCCAGAATTGTCAGTGGCATTGTGGCAAACTGAAAAGTCATTATTTGTTTACTAATGGTTTTGGGTGTTTTGGCTACGGTGCCACAGTGTTACGAGTGTGGCAAAAAATCACAAAAAATTAAGTCCAAATTGTTGGTATTTTTTGTACAGTTAGGAAGGAAACATATCTATTAAGAAATACCAAAAACAAATTTTATAAAAAATATTACAAGCTGGTCGCAACAGTACATCAAAGTTGCACTATAAAAAATTATATATGTACTTTAGTGAGATAAAGACTTTTTTGTATGCCAAATGTAAGTATTTATTATTAATTGTTTATAAACATATGTGTATCAAACTGCTTATTTTATTATAAAATGTTGTTTTTTCTTACTAGAACACTGTTTTCTTATCTGTTTTGATTACTTTGTTCGGGGTACCGTTACTCGAAAAAAGTTGTTTTGTGAAGTGAAAATATCAAAAATTACAAAAGTTCAGTGGACAATTTAAAAAATACATTTAATAACACATTTTTTAAATTTTGTGTGGAATTTGTTACAAGTATGTACTTTAATTTAAAACAAACTTTAGCTGCAGAGAGGTGCAGAAAGATTTTTAATTTTTTTTTTCAGTGCCTCTTAATGTGAAAATACGTTCGCTTTTTGAAGTATGGCTGTCAAATAAACAATTAAAGCGCAGTGATTTAATAAGCGCTATGGTAAAATGCGTTGAAGAAAATGCAACAAAGCCTATAGATAACAAAATTTTAGTAAAACAATTACATTTTTTAGCACTTAAATTCTAAAACTTATGGAATGCTAGCTATCGTAAAAGAGCGTCTTTTGAAGAGCGGCACGCATCATGGCTCGATCAGTGCATAGAAATAAAAGGTTTAAGCGAGTCAATTGCTCATGCGAGTCCACCAATTGATCATTTAAGTTTATTTTTTCGTCTCTATATTTAAAATAAATAAAATTTCTTTATATTTCATAGGAGCCAAGTACCAGCAGAGGCAGGCCAAGAATCTCTTCAACACCCCCTACAGAAATAAAAGCGGCTGCAAATTTTTTATAAAAAGCACGATGGTTTGGAAACTGATAAGACGTTATCAATCTATCAAGCGCTTGCTTTATTTTATGATTTAAAGTTATCAGTGCGGAAATATAATTTATTGCGAACTGTAGTTAATGTAATTTACCCTAACATATTTCCAAGATATTATAAATTGAAAAAAGCCATGGACGAGTTGCTGCCAAAACCTTTAATTCTATCTGAAACAACCGCGGCAGTACCTCTGCAAAGTTTATTAAATAAGACTGCAGATAGTTTACTACAAACCGTAGATATTTCTTCAGATATAAATGTTCTTTTACAGTGCAAATGGGGTTTTGATGGTAGCTCAGGTCATAGTATTTATAAACAAAAATTTTCAATTGAAACAGGCACCGATGAATTCGCCTTTGTAGCCGCATTAGTTCCTTTAAAAATCTGCAATTTAGAAAGCAGTCGCGAAATTTGGACCAACAACTCTGCTTCATCAACACTTCTGTGTCGCCCATTTAAGTTCATTTTTATGAAATAAAATCCTCGTTTAATACACGAGTTTGAACGTGAATTGGCATTACCAATCTAAGAACTTTTAAGCCATACTGTAAAAATAAAAAACTTTGAAATAATTGTGAAATATGAAATGTATCTTACGATGATTGATGGAGCAGTGGCCAATGTAATATGTGATAATAAGTCACCTGCCACTTGCTACATATCTGTGTGGTGCAACTCCAAATCAAATGAACACATTTCAAACTTTTTAAAGGCCAATTCATGAAGATTTTGCTAGATATGGCTTATCAACATTACATGCATGGATCAAGTTTTTTGAATGTGCAATGCATATATCTTACAGACTTTCTTTAATGTGTTAGCGAGTACAGGGTGACGAAAACAAACGCATATTCAATGAAAACGAGGAACGGATTTGTAAAGAGTTTAAAACAAAAATGGGATTGGTTATTGATAGGGTCAAAACAGGATATGGTAAATCCAAAGACGGTAATACTGTAAGACGATTTTTTAATAGCATAGAAGTTTCTGCGGAGATAACAAACCTTGATATTAATATGTTAAGAAACTTTTCATTAATATTAAGAATTCGTGCTAGTGGAAAACAAGTTAATGTGAATACATTTGAAAATCTTTCGAAGAAATCATACGAAATATGTATATATAAAAAATTATTTGAAAAAACTGCCTGCAACAGTTCACAAAGTTTTGGTGCACGGAGTGCAAATTATTAAAAACTTCAATATTTCTATTGGAATGCTCTCAGAAGATGCATTAGAAGTAAGACACAAAGAATTTCGAAATACCCTTAGAAACAACACTCAAAAAACTTCTGGACAGGCTTCCAATAAAGGCCTTATGGTAAATTTATTACTAACTTCAGAGCCACTCATTACTTCACATAGAAAAGTTTGCAGCAAAACGCAGCCCATTTCTGAAGGCAATAGGTAATATGTTTTATTAAGTGGCAGAGAAACTGAAGAAGGATGTACTTTAGAAAGCGATTCAGAAATAGAAAGCGATTTGGATTAAGATTTATGTAGTTATTTCTCTTTATTCAAAATGTTTATGATAAAGATATCATGAGATGCTCCTATTCTGACTTTGGTGACACTGCAACGATTACTTATATTTTTTGCCGCAACTTATATGGGCTCGCGACACTGTGCGGTGGTTTGTGCATACTCAATTTTTGACCTGATAAAGCTTCTGTATAGAATTACTGCTAGTTTTGGCGATATACCCGCTTCACAGTGGCAATACATTTCAAAAAATTGGCATTGCTTTTAGTTATGTATGTTAATAATGTTTTTAAAGTGAGTGCCTACAGTGAGAGATGGGTTAAATGTCCTACCTATAAAGATGAGTTGCTTGGCTTCCTCAATACTGGTGTTGTGCAAATTGATCTGAAGATAAAGTTTACGTTCAAGCCCTTGTATTGCAGAATCTATATGAGTATCATGTGTCAGAATTAAAAAATCGTCCGCATACTGATATACCTCAGTAGTGGGGTGCTCAATGCTGTTAAGTTTTTTCGTATAGAGATTAAAAAGTAGAGGGGCAGGCGGCTACCCTGCGGCAGACCGTTCCCAACTATTCTGGATTAGCTACCTAATTGCAATGTTCTTTTACTTAGAAAATTTGTTATCCAGTTGATATACTGGTATGGTAAGCATTGATTATATCCAGAGACAAAGCTACCACTTTTTGTACTCTATTCTTCCTATATGAAATGTTATGTAAAATATCATTGATACAAATAGAAGCCGACATGTCTTTTCTATAGGCATAAAATCTTTGGCACGGCAAGTTGGTGACCGCAAATTTCTGAGAGCGGGCGTAGCATTTCATATGTGACAGAGTCACATCCACCCGCCGACCGTTTATTTTTATTTTTCAGAATAAGCTTAAATTCTGACTCACAGAACAAGGGCATACCAACCCCATCCTGAACATTCAGCAGATGGTTATCCTCACCTGTCTCGACAGTGCAGATTTGATCCTTCAGGAATCTCAAGTATTCAGCACTGTTGCTGGAATCCCATTTGGTAGTTGCTTCAACCGGTTTAGATTTCTTTATGTTAATTAGAAATTTCCACGCATCTCTAGAGTTCGGATGGGAGTTAAGAATATGTAAGTTATTGACGAAACTTCATTTTTTTGTCTACTTGACTGCATTTTTCCACTTTTCCCTAGCTTCAAGGGCTTCCTCAATGTTATGGATCGTAGGGTGTTTGTTGCACTTTTTATTCGCTACTTAGTATAATATGAATAACTTATTTAGGCCTTCGTGCCACCAATATTTAGCGGTATGCTTTTTGTTGAATACGAAAGTAGCTTTTTGAAATTGATTAGAAAATGTCGACTCAATTTGTTCAATACCCCCCTCAAGAGTGGTACTACTGAGGGCTGTCAGTAGTTTACTTTTCGCTAGAAACCTAACAACTTTAGGTTTTATCTTCGTTAAATCTAAGACTATCGGGTAATGGTGACTACCTCCTTGTTGGCAGGATACAACCTCCCATTTAATCGGAGTAGCAGCGTTTGTGAAGGATAAGTCCAGTACAAATCCTTTAGTAGCCAATAAGCTTGGTTTAAACGTTAAATCCCCATTGTTAACACAAGAACAGTTAGTGTTATTGCTCATGTTTTTCAACCACTGGCCTCAGCTGGTATCACATCAGTCACCCCATTCCGAAGACCGCTCATTAAACTCTCCTTAAATTGGTACATAGCGATAAACCTGCATGGCCTCAAAAAGTTTGGAAATCTCTTCCTTGAATGCACCCATGTTTAGGGAAGGGTCGAAATCAACTGCACAAATGACTAGATTTGTCGCAACATGAAACTAATATTTTTAAAATTAATCGATTTTCTTAAACCAATGGCCACTCTTTCATAGCCATCGTCTCTATTTATTTTTAACTATATTAAAACGTATATTACGTGTATGCTGTCCTTCGTGGGAAAATGTCTCACTGAGACAGAAGTTGTCAATGTTGGAATAGTTAACATAGTGTTCTAAGTGATTGCTATTTTTATTTAGACTTTGACCATTATGTTGAAGAATCCATATTCTGATCTAGTTGTGAGAAACGGTTATTCGTAATAAATTTATGGTCTAAATCCAGACAGAAAATTTTTATTCTGTCGTCAAAATGTGAAAAAGCAGTGACTCCAGACGGGAATCAATTGTATTAAATGCGTTTTTAGCAAACTTTACCATTTATGTTACTAGTTTTTCGATATCAGATACGATATGCATGTTCTCGCTGCTGAGTGCTATGCTATATTCTCTTATTCCTTCACCTTTTTTCAAACTGCGAGAGTTTTTTACTAAATCAGTCTTACTGTTTGTTTTGGTTTGCCCGAATAGACTCACTGCTTCTCCGCTTTGCGATATGCGCCTAGCTATTTGGAACAAGGATTTTACTAACCTCTAAGTCTCTGTTTCTAATAGACTGTTGGTGTTGACCTATTGCTAGGAAGTCAGACTCTAGGTTTAAAATACTAAATCGGTTGGTGGTAAAGGGGTTGTAGTTGGAAAGTACTTCTTTCCTTACATTTCGCATTAACACACCCATCTCTAAAATGGCTTTCCTTACTTGTTTTTTTTATATCAAGTACACCAAACGCAACAGCGAGAAGAAAAACCATTACAAATACGAGTATCTTTGTTTGCCTTTTGTAATGTAATGAGTGAAATGAACCTAAGCAATCAACTAGATTTCGTTTGTTTTGCAACACTGATCCATGCTACAGAGGCTTAAAATGTTGCAATGAATTAGCAAATACTGTTAAGCAAAGTAAAAACATCAATGAGTTGAAAAAAAATGTGTTTAAATATAATACCATTTATGTACCTTTTCCCTTAACTACATTACACTCGTAATTGCAGTTTTCCATTTAAATTGAAATTTGAAATTTCAATGGAAATGTACATTTGTGTGAAGGTACATATGAACATATGACCTATTTTATTTCATTAGTAGCTGATTTTAGATTAAAAAAACAGTACGTATCGAACAACTTTAAAAGTCGAATTTACAGGTGAAATATCATTATGATGTACGAGTATTTTTACGTTTTCTAATGTCAAAATCGAATGCCATAATAAAAAGGTCTTGTTGATATTCTGACATAATGCGCAAGTCGACTTTTAGTAATGCCTACTTTTTACATCTTTATGCATCTTTATTGTAATACTCCGTTTAGTTATTTTGTGAAACATATTATGATTTGGCCACTTCAACGAAGACGCGATACAATATTTGGCCAGTTACATTATCCGTAAACAAAATTCGAAAGATTTAAGGCTATGGCAGATAAAAAGCATCCCGCGCTTTGATAGACAATTGCGCTTTGAACACTTAAATTAATACATGCAATTTTAATGTTTCGAGCTGAAGAAGATGAAAAGGTCTGGTTTTTATAATTAAGTCTCAAATCAGCCTTTGGTATTGCGATTTGCCGCCGTAACTGACGCTCGAACATCTCAAATTAACCCCCCTTTTTTGATGACGACCACGGCAAACCTATTAAGGACAATCATTTGAGAGCATGCGCCTGGAATGTACGGACCATTAATTGGGAAGGTGCCTCTGTCCGGCTGGTTGATGTCCTCATGAGACGGCGCACAAATTTGGTGTAGGATTTGTGGTTGGGTGATCTTGTCTCCATGTTCACCCCCTTAAGGGAACGAATTTCCACAATTCACATCAAAGCGATATTTACCAGCGTATGCTTGATTTGTGCGCACGCCCCGACGAAGGAGAAGGTTGATAAAAATTGGAAAAATGTGATTGGCGACTTTAACGCTAAGGTGGGCTAAGAAGACATTGTTGGTCCAAAAGTCGGAGCGTACTTGATGTTCGTTCTGTCCGAGAAGCAAGCGTTGACTCGGATCATTACCTTGTTGCAGCTAAGGTCCGCACGCGTCTCTTTGCACTGAAGAACGCTCATCAAGTGTTGCGACGACAGTTTGAAGTCGAAAATCTTCAATCGCAATGGACAGCTGAGAATTTTCGATCTTGACTCTCAATGACGCTAAGGAAAGCAACTCCTCATCGCCCTGATATTAACGAGCAATTGGATAACAGACACGGAGAAACAGTTGGTATGACGGCGAGTGCCGCGTCGCTGCTGCAGAGAAATACGCAGCATACAAAGCCACCCTACAACCAATTATCTGCGTGCAAGAATAAAAAGATACCGGGAGAAGTGGAGGGAAGAGAGACGTATTTTCAATTCTATCAAAAAATCAGGCAGCATACAAGTGGTTTCAAGACCGGGGCTGGATCCTACAAAGACGAGTATGAAAATATGGTGACGGACGTTAAGAGCACACTTGAGGTATGAAGGGAGCACTTCACATCGTTACTGAATATGAATTCAGGTGACGCGTTTGAAGAAGACGATCCCATAGGGATGAACAACAAATCCCTCCACTCGACCAAGGCGAGGTGAGGAGAGCACTAAGGCGACTTAAGAACAACAAAGCGCCTGGAGCATACCGTATTCCGGCTGAGCTGTTCAAAGCCGGCGACGAAGATCTGGTAGGAAGCATCTAACAGCTATTAAGCACAATTAGGTCCGACGAGTACATTAGGCCGGGGCGACTTTGCAACCCTTTTTGCATATTACTTAAACTAATTTAAATTCAATATACTTACTTACTTAATTGGCGCCTAAGCGATTTTGGCCAAGGTCAATAAAGCACGGCAGCTCTCGCTATCTCTTGCTAACTGGCGCCAATTGAAAATCCCAAGTAGAGCCAAGTCTTTTTCCACTTGGTATTTTCAACGCAGATGAGGTCTTCATTTTCCTCTGCCACCACCAGCGTGTACCGCGACAAAAATTATAAGGGCTGGAGCTATTTCATCCATTCGAACGCCTTGGCCTAACCAGCGGTTGTCATATTGCATGCTTCTGAGCCATACAATAGGACGGGCATGATGAGAGTCTTAGAGAGTGTGGTTTTTGTTCGTCGAGAGAGGACTTTACTGTGCAATTGACTACTCAGTCCGAAGTAGCACTTGTTGGCCAGAGAGATTATACGTTGGATTTTAAGGCTGACGCTGTTATTGGTGTTAATGGTGGTTCCTGAGTAAACGAAGTCCTCTACTTTTTCAAATTTATAATTGTCAAAAGTTGTAAATCTGCCGACTGACAGGAGATACTTCGTCTTGCCCTCGTTCACCGTTAGACCCATTCGCTTTCCTTCTTTATCCAGTTTGCAGAACTAACTGCGCGGTTGTTAAGGCCGACGATGTCACTGTCATCGGCGTACGACAGCATTTGCACACTTTTATAAAAGATGTACCTGTCCGAATTAGCTCTGCGGCTCGAATTATCTTCTCCAGCATTAGGTTAAAGAAATCGCACGACAAAGAGTCACATAGTCAGAAACCTCGTTTGGTATCAAACGGATCGGAGAAGTCCTTCCCAATAATGACGGAGCCGAAATAAAGGCAACTTCTTCTCGTGCTGTCGAAGGTGGCTCTGAAGTCGACAAATATCTGGTCGGCCTATATTTACCAGGTCTAAAGCCACACTGATAAGGTCCAAGCAGTCCATTGACGGTGGGCTTTAATTCTTCACACACAACGCTCGACAGAACCTTATAGGCGATGTTAAGAAGACCAATCCCGCGATAATTGGCGCAAACTGCAGGATCACCCTTTTTGTGGATTGGGCAGAGCACACGTAAGTTCCAATCAGCAGGCATGCGTTCTTCCAACCATATTCAAGAAATGAGCTCGTGCATGCACTTAACCAGCTCCTCTCAACCATACTTGAAAAACTCAGTAGGCAACCCATCAGCCCCAGAGGTTTTATTGTTCTTCAGCCGTGCTATCGCTTTCCGAATTTCGTCACAGTCAGGTGATGGTACATCGAGTTCATCATCATTGATTGGGGACTCGGGTTCATTCTCTTCTCCAAAGCTTTTGCAGCTACCATCATTAAGCAGCGAGGAAAAGTGAAGAATTAACCCTCTAACCGGCCAATTTTTGTATGAGCTGAAAAAGTTACTATACACTAATTTGTATACAAGGAACAAGAATCGGAAGTCAGATTTTAAAAAAATTAATAGGTCACCTTCCAGGTCGGAAAACGTGCGGTCTGCCTTAAGGCATACTTGCCTTTTGGCATGTAAAAAAATACGGGTTAATTTATTGCAAGTTATTTTTAAAAAAATGTTTATTTTAATAATTTAAAGTAAATCGTATCAAATTCAAGTTTAATTATATTATTTCATAAATGATATTAAATAAAATGAAAGAAAAAGGAAAAATATATATTGGATAACATAACATTTTGTGCAATACATTTGGGTTAAAGATTTGCAGCCTGGCATCTTACACATTTGTTTACCGTCTCGCCCTAAAACATCTAGTATATGACCAACCCCATTATATCGAATATCAGCTGGTGGTGCATAAGTGCGTTGATAGCCAGTTCTAATTTTTGGACTTGCACTTGAAGGTCTATCCACTTTATTTTTATATCTTTCCTTTGATAGGTGACACAACACATCAGCAATTTCCACTCGAAAATCTGGCAACTTAATATGATGCTTTTGCGTAGGATCCACATCATGAATCCGGTGGTAGATGATATATGCGTTGACAACTGCCATATCCAGCATATGATAAAATAAACGTAACGTCCATTTTTTGGTTTTAAGACGGATATGATAGCGCCCTATTAGGCCATCCATTAAATCGACGCCAGCCATATGCCGATTGGACTCTTTGACTATGGTTGGGCAATCGATATCCACATACTTATTTCTCTTTCTATCAAAGCGCGTCACTTTTAGGGGTTGCCAGCTTTCAGTGGAAGTGCAGAAAGGCTTAACCCCAGCATACGTGGAAACAAGTCGTACACATTTGTGTCTTTCCACAGTACTGACGTTATGTCAACTCCAAAAGCAGTACCCGAAAATTCCTCGGCGTAGCCCCGTTCTTTATTTTTTACATCGATGTCCTTTGAAAGCTTACAATTTGGAAGTCTATTGACACGAACCGTACCAAGTGCATAAATTCCTCTGCTTCGTAAATAAACAAACAATGCCAATGACTTATAGAAATTATCAAAGTATACTATGTGATTTTTAAAGTTGGGCACGGTTGTGTTAAATGTGGACGACAACGCTCCCACGTCAGGTGCATCTGCTTCAACATCATTATCATCAACACCTCTGTAAACTTCAAAATTATACGAAAACCCATATGAGTCACATAACACAAAAAGCTTAACACCATATTTGTGAGGTTTATCTGGCATATATTGACGTAAGTTTGTTATCATCTTTGTGGGACACATTTTCTCGTCAATACACAGCCTTGGTCATTTGGGTACAGAATTAAAGCGTTCATTTTATCTATTTATGAGTGAACGAGCTTTGTAGAGCTGATCGTACCCTTCCTCACACTTTTTCTTCATAGACGAACTGTCATTGAAGTGCAGATATTTCCTGATTTCATAAAATCGTTTCGATGGCATCGGAACTCTAACACATTCAAGTGAGTGTTTCGACCAATAATGTAAATTTTCAAATCTTGTCTGGTCAAATTGAAATCAGAGTTTATGTTTTGCGGATGAGCGTACAGATTTGTTTGGCTGACAATATCGACCAGCAATTTATTTATATTTATTGCCGATGACAAAAGATCGATTGTACTTGCATTATGTAAATGCTTAATATAATGATCGATTTCTTCAAAATCTTCATTTGCTAATTGCATGTTAACTTCTTAAGCGCTATCATCGCTGTCAAAGTCTTCTTCATTCACGCTTTTATCATCTTCTGAATCATCAACAACAGAATTCATTAATTGTTGGATAGCTTCTTCGCTAATAAGCGACAAATTGTAACGCTTCCGATTATTTGACATGCTTACGACTACGAAACACAATACAAATTAAAAAAAAAAAATTATAATGTTTAAAATATGTAATAATAGTTACATGTTTTGCTTAGAACTGCAAAACATTAAATTCAATAATTTTTTAAATTAATATTTACTTTAAAACATGTTAACATAATCATGTACGAATAAAATTTACATACTTACAACGAAATAATTTTTTTTTAACGGGAGCCGGCAAGTGTGCCTTTAGGATTAGTGAACTTTTAGCTTGCTAGAAGCTTGTCTGTAAAAATTTTTTCACAAAAAACTTTATAGTAGTAAACCAAAATATTGTATCTATACCGTGATATTTTTTTAAAAACAATTGTGGCACAATTATTATTTTTTTGCAATTTCTGAAAATGCGCTTTGCATTAAAATAATTGTTTGCTGATCTTCACACCAACTTTTGACATTGACTGACCACTGGCGCCTGAACTCATAAGCAAAGAACATGCAAATGCGTTTTTTATGCAGCTGTGATATTTTACAACAAAAATTTACAAAGGCAACGGTAAAAAATTTTCGGGCTGTTGCGCTATAGCAATTGTGCTTAACTATAGGAGCCGATTTGTCATGCGGGAAAGAGTAAGCTGCTTTATTACAGAACCTTTTATTATTGAATCATGCATATGGCCTATTAATATTTTATTTTATTCGTAGCTGGTTTTAGATTAAAAAAAACAGTACGTATCGAACATCTTTAAAAGTCGAATTTACAGGCGAAATATCATTAATATGTACGAGTATTTTTAATAAAACGGAGTTTGTTGGAATTCTGACATAATCGGCAGGCCGACTTTCAGTAATGCCTACTTTTTTGGAGTATCGATAAATTGTAGAGGAATTTTTAATGCAAAATAAGAAGAGGAATCGTAATTTCGACATCGGGGTATCGATAAATTGTTCAAATCGCCCCAGTGTAGAGTAAATGCCAGAATAATGGAACCCAAGTGTACTTTGCCCAATCCATAAGAAATGTGATCCCGCTGTTTAAGCAAACTATTGTGAGATGTGCCTTCTAAATATCGCTTATCAGTCCTATCGACGATACCGTGTGAAAGACTGGAGCTTCAGGCCTGATAAATTCACCATTGACCAGATATGTATTCACAGCACGTCAAATCGTGAAGAGGACCCTAGATAAGAAAATCGACACACACCACCTTTTTGTCGACTTCAAAACCTCTTCTGAGGGCAGCAGACAGAATCTTGAGATGACACAACACCATGCCAGATATCTACACTCTAGCGGAAGCAGAGCACGCAAGTGAATTCAAGGCAGAAGTTGAATTGGCGATGGCCGTTTTTCTCAACTACAAGCCAAGGGAGCATAGGGAGACTTTGGCTGCAACAAGCAAGCGCAATAGGTCGATGGACGTTGCACAAAGTCAAGCAAAAAAGATAAGGACCCAGGGGCCATCCTTCGCAGAAGTAGCAAAGGAGCAAATTCTGCTTGGAGTCCTCAATGAGAATCACGACGAAGGCTGAAAGGTCGAGTATCGCATTAAAGGTACCGAGAGAAAATCCGGGCCCTCCGCCGACCTGCAAGGGGGCGAGTTGGGTTCAAAGCAACATCCGCGTCCTCGCGTGCGAGTACGCAGATCAGCTGCCCTATATAAGATGGCGATAGCTGGTTTAGGCGAAGTCTACCCTGGTGCGAAGCTGAAGGCGGTAGACTTTAAGGACATACCGGTTAGGCCAAGAGCTAGAGCGTGGATCCCGGTCAAACGCACCGAACCATACTTGCCTTTTGGCATGTAAAAAAATACGGGTCGGAAAACGTGATGTCTGCCTTAAGGCATACTTGCCTTTTGGCATGTAAAAAAATACGGGTTTATTTATTGCAAGTTATTTTTAAAAAAAATTTTATTTTAATAATTTAAGGTAAATCGTATCAAATTCAAGTTTAATTATATTATTTCATAATTTACCGTCTCGCCCTAAAACATCTAGTATATGACCAACCTCATTATATCGAATATCAGCTGGTGGTGCATAAGTGCGTTGATAGCCAGTTCTAATTTTTGGACTTGCACTTGAAGGTCTATCCACTTTATTTTTATATCTTTCCTTTGATAGGTGACACAACACATCAGCAATTTCCACTCGAAAATCTGGCAACTTAATATGATGCTTTTGCGTAGGATCCACATCATGAATCCGGTGGTAGATGATATATGCGTTGACAACTGCCATATCCAGCATATGATAAAATAAACGTAACGTCCATTTTTTGGTTTTAAGACGGATATGATAGCGCCCTATTAGGCCATCCATTAAATCGACGCCAGCCATATGCCGATTGGACTCTTTGACTATGGTTGGGCAATCGATATCCACATACTTATTTCTCTTTCTATCAAAGCGCGTCACTTTTAGGGGTTGCCAGCTTTCAGTGGAAGTGCAGAAAGGCTTAACCCCAGCATACGTGGAAACAAGTCGTACACATTTGTGTCTTTCCACAGTACTGACGTTATGTCAACTCCAAAAGCAGTACCCGAAAATTCCTCGGCGTAGCCCCGTTCTTTATTTTTTACATCGATGTCCTTTGAAAGCTTACAATTTGGAAGTCTATTGACACGAACCGTACCAAGTGCATAAATTCCTCTGCCAGACGAAATTCTGGAAATGATTCGGAGTTTCAATCCGGAATAGCAATAGGGCAACGATGCAGGTGGTTCTCCTAGTCAGTAAGGACTCCATTGCGCTGCTGGAGAAATCGAAGGGCGTTATCCGATACAGTTTTGATACCGGAATGACGTCAATGCGACCAGAAGCCTGCTGGCAGAGTTTGAACCGGAGGAAGCCGCCAGCGACGTTGAAATGGAGGGCGAAACCGGCCATGTCAATCCGATGGAGGATGTGACCAGTGGATATGCCTCCTCAACAACATCGCTGGGGGTTGGGCAGATGTTCCGGCGATATACTGAGTAGGAGCTGTTCGAGTCAGATGACGGAGCAAACTCCACTTTGATTGAAGGTGCAGGGGGAAGCGATCACGATGGTGAGGGTGCTCCAAAGAAACCTGCACCATTTTAAGACAGCTCCTGCTGCTCTGCCTTAAATCTAAGGGGGTAGCAGACATCGTCCTCATCCAGGAACCCTGGATCGTTGGACACCGTATATGCGGGCTAAAAACGCCCAACTTCAAATTGGTAAGTGGAGCTACAATGGGAAAACCAAGGAACTGTATCTTGATTAGTACTATATTTAAATACATGTTTTTTCCACAATATAGTGGGGGGACACCAGGGTGGTCAGTCTGGAAATAAATGGGCACCAATGCAGACTGGCCTCTATCTACGTAGCGCACGACCGAGTGGTGCCAACGCCATCATGTCAGCATGTTCGCAAACACCGCTAATCATCGGAGGCGATGCAAATGCGCATCACCACACATGGGGCTGCAGTGATTCAAATGAACGAGGTGAGTCTCTCTTCGATTTTATTATTAACCAAAACCTCGCCATTAGCAATAGGGAAGAAGTTCCTACATTTATTAGAATAAACCGTAAAGAGGTACGAGACATCACTATCACGTCAGAGGATGTGGTAGATAGGATCAGAAACTGGAGGGTACTTAAAGATCATTATTTCTCTGATCATAGGTACATCCAGTTAGATGCAATCACCACGGCGCTATCAAATATGGGCATTGAACCCTGACTGGTAAGGCTGGTGGACCAGTTGCTGACATGCGGGGTGGTGCGGGCTGAACTGGCTGGTGTTTCGAGAAGTAGAATTTGTTGGGAGAGGTACGCCACAGGGCGGTGCATTAAACCCACTGCTGCGTTGCATGGAAGGAGGAGGTGTAGGGTTGTAGCTTATGCAGACGATCTAGCTCTGGCCGTAAGCTGGAAATTCCCACAAACGCTGTGTGATGTGATGCAATCTGAGGAAGGTCGAAAACTAGGCCAAAGATAGTGACCATGGAGTGAATCCAAGTAAAACGGATCTAGTACTCTTCACAAGGAAGTATAAGATACCCGAACTCAAAACACCGGTGTTTGGGAACAAGACGCTTAATTTAAGCGAAACCGCAAGATATCCTGGAATAATTCTTAATAAAAAGCTAAATTGGACGAGCAACATACAGGAAAGGGCGCGTAAGGCGACATGAGCTTTATATAGCTTTAAACAGGCCATTGCTGACACAGAGGATGTATACAGCGGTAGTCAGACCCATACTTCTGTACGGCGTGGCGGTCTGGTGGCCAGCCTTTCAAAAGAAAACAGCAGTTCTTACATTGCAGAAAGTACAAAGAACGGCGCTGTTATGCGACAGCGTAAAATTAACGTAACCTTTTTTTACGTGGATATCGAAGCAGAAACACGTCTAAATTGCGTGCGGAGTACTGAACAAGTTCGCACAACTCGAAGCACAGTTTTCGATACACGGCATTAATGTTGAAAAGATAGATTCAATCACGCTATCTCATTAATCGACACCGACTATGCGCAAGAGGTTGAAACTCTTATTATTAACCCCCCGAAAACTATACCGTATAGTGAGCTAAAGTCAGCGCTTATCCAGTGCTTCTTAAAATCGGAGAAAGTAAAATTGCGCCAATTACTAGATCAGTGGTCGGCACGCCATAGAACAATTGTTCAAGCTCTCATCACACGCATATGTTACGCTCTTTCGTTTAGTCGTTAGCGAGACAGCAACGAATCAACATCGTGCTTAACTGTTGCGCTTTGTTTCTTAAATGCAAACATGCCTTGCGAGACATACTTTATGCTTGAAAATGCTTTGAAGACATTAAAAAAACAAACCAGAAATTATGCTTTGAAAAGACATTTCGAATATTTTCACAATTATTTAAAAAACCGGAATGATTTTATTATTATTATATTTATATTTTTTTTTATATTTTTATGTATGTAAATATGTATGTTACATAACGTACATAAATCCAAATGAATTTTTTAATCTTTTATTTAAGTTTGTATATATGCACGTATGTACACTGTATATGCAAAACCTTTTTATATATTCTCATTGAAACGCAAAAAGTGACAACTTTTGTTTCAATTCACGCAATTTCCGACTGGGATGCTCATGCGGAGCAGTTCGCTTGTGCTCACCAACACAGTCTCAGTTTAACTTTTGCCGACCACTGTACTAGATAGTGAAGCAATAGGTGACCGATCACCATCTCAATTCCTGCGCCATCTTCAATCCCTAGCTCCGAACGTCGACGAAGCTGTCTTAAAAACAAGATGGCTATCAATTTCCCCTGTGGCATTACCTGGTAGGTAATGATTCCTGGTAATGGAAGGGTGGTGAATATTTAATTGGTGCTGCCGTATTGTTAGTAGTCATTACACTATCCCTCTTTTGGAAACAGAAGGATTTAGCAAGGTGATCAGTCTTGCTATATCCTTCTTGCACATAGTTAATGGAAAAAATTACAGTGTTTTGTTTATAATTTTACATGGAATGCTTAATGCCAATTAAAATTAACAATATTTTAGTCTTATTAAATAAGTGTTTAAATTTATTTTTAAATTAGTTAAGTATTCTAATTTTAATAGCCATAATAATATTTATAAATATATGTGGATTTTTATATTGTATGATTTTAAGTATATAAATTTAAATTTACATTTTGAATATTTTTGATATACAAATTTACTTTTCATTGTGTTATATTTTTAATATAATTTAAATTTTTGTTGAAAAGTTATATATATGTACATATGTATACATATAAGACTTATAAAAACTTTGATTTTTGTTTTTGTTTTGTACAGGTATGGTTTAAGTTTGTTTGTTTTTACATACATACATATATCAATAGTAAAGTATAGTAATAATGAAAGGTGTTGTACGTTGTGACAGCGCCAGATTGAACGCCCTTAGCTCAATGTTGTATTTTGGAAGTATTAGGGAAACGGGAATAGAAGAAAAAGTTCAAATAAGTGAAGATATTTAAATAAAATTTACCCACAATGATTGGAAAATTATGAATTTAATATGAAAACTTACAAAAAAAAATTAGTAACATAATTTGTATTACGTACGAATTTTTAGTGTTTTTGGATGCCACAAAAATAAAAAAGACAAACTTCTTCGATAATGATTATTCTTTAGAAATTAATGTTAAATGTTTAAATATGACGCAAATGCACTCAAACCGTACCAACAACATAACAATGTTTGTCCAGCGATTAACTATTTTTCCGAAAAGTAGAACCTCACGGGTTTTCCCACATTAATATAGTTTATTTCCAATCATTGGATCATTAAGAAACTGAAGGTAATCCTCAATGGTTATGAGCATAAAAGCACTGAAAGCGGGATTTTTAAAAAAGAAATACTAATTGATAACTGAAAAAGCATAAATATACAGGTCCATGGAGTTCATTTAGCCTTTATGGTATAATTATTAGAATACAACATCCATAGGTTAAATTGAATATAAAATTAGATTGTTGCAAAGACGAGCGGATAAAACATAAAGTTGACGTTGACGAGAAGATCGAGTCGGTTGAAGGCGGCTTTTGAGAAATGGGAGTTTTTCTATGAGCAGCGTCAATCATTTAAATTTGAGCAGATTATCGAACGAAATAGAGGATATCTTCAGAGCTCATAGAGAAATATGAACTATTTTTGATACTTCATAATAAACGGACTTTTTTTTGTCCAATAAAATATTGTACTGGAAATGCCAATAAAAGTGTTTTTCCTGTCTTCCGAAATGAACCCCAGAGCTTTATTCCACTTAATAATTTAACAAATAATATTTTATTATACAAATACTGGAGAATTTTTATAAAAACTTATTCAAACTCTCGCTTTTAGAAAACCTATTTTCAACAAATCAGAAAAATTATCCAAAATGTCAAAGCAATCAATAATACATATGTATTTTAAGTAACACATGAAAAATCTTTATTTTCTGCTACAATTCAACATTTTTTTTTTAAAAAAACTGGTAACCAAATTCTGCAAAGGAACAACACAATTTCTAAGGGCGTTCAACATGGCTGATTTAGAGCGAGAAGTAACCAACGTACAACACCTTTCATTATTGCATCATGCGGTTTTTGTGAACTGTTTTTTCTTTGTTTTTCTCTTTATCAAAAATTATTACGTTTGCATCGTCAATTTTTGTTATAACACTGCGTTACAAAAACGAGCTTAAGTTCTGTCCTATGAACCAAATATACTTTTTCGGAAAGGGGAGAAAAAATAAAAATACACGTGTATCGGCGATTTTATGTATAAAATCAACTTTTTCTTTTTGTAATTCATGAGGGACAATAGCCTGTTTCCCAAATATTAATTCAAATGGTGAAAATTTGTTATCAAAACCCGTATTGGTTGCTGTATTGTGTAAAAATTTAAAGTATTTTAAATATAGATTCATCCCAATCTGAGAATGTTTTATCTGAATAAGCTCGTAAATATTCATTAAAAACCCTATGGTTTCGTTCAATAGTACCCACGGTCTCGTGGTGATATGCAGTTGAAAAATTGTGTTCAACTTTTAAAAGTTTGGTTAGTTCTGAAAAAATTTCGTTTTTGTATTCTGTGCCTAAGTCAGATTTAATTGGCTGCATTACACCGTAAGTCAGAATCTCGAAAATAGCAGAAGAAATTGTGTTTGCGCTTTTGTTTGGCACAGCTACATACTGTTACCAAGTACTTTGTTAAATCGCATATAATGGTAATTGCGAACCTATTACCATTACTCGACTCAGGTAACGGCCCTAATGTATCTACTACTACGACGTCGAATGGTTTACAAGGTGTTGGTGTCAACACAAGATTTTCTTCTTTTTTTGGCTTTACTTTATTTAACAGACATTTGGTGCAATTTTTAACAAATTTGGATATGTCGCGAGTCATATTCTTCCAAAAGTATTTTGTACGTAGTTTCGCGTAAAGTTTTTTGGTTCCACAGTGTCCGCCTAATATCGGATCATTGTGATAAGCTGTCATAAGTTTTAATTTTTTATCTTCGCCAGTTACTGTTTCCACGGGTTCTGTCAATATTATCTGTAGAAATTTTAAACTTTTTGGTTTCCGCTAATTTTTAAGTTTGAAATAGAAAAATGTTTGAAAAATATGTCGTTCTTTGGCTATTCTATTCGCTTAATATTGCGATTGCCGGTCTCAATATCGAGACTCAAAAGTAACTCGTCTAAACAAGTTTTTTCGTTAACATTCGCAAAGTTAAGTATTTCCTGTTTCTTGTGTTTTAAATTATATGAATATTTGTCATAAACTTGTACAACCCTTGTCTGTTTCGTTGTTTTCGTTCTGTAATCCTACCGTTTTTGCCATTGATCTCGTTGTCATTGCTAAAATTTGTTTTGTAGTGTCCTTCAATTCATTAATTATAATACGTGAAAGTGCGTCTGCTCCAACGTTTGACTTGCCTTTTATGTATTCAATAGTAAAATTTTATTCGGCCAATTCTAGGCGTGTTCTAGCTAGTTTTGACGAGGGATCTTTCGTGTTAAATAGATAGACCAATGGTCGATGGTCTGCCCTTACCGTAAAGTAAGTACCGTAAACGTACGGACGAAACTGTCTAATCGCAAAATAAATAGCTAAAAGTTCAAGTTCTATAATCGATGTATTATGTTCTGCTTTGCTAAATGAAGCGAAACACACCGGTAAGTCGCTACCGCTGTGGTTTTGACTTAATATAGCACTGCACCCGCACTTAGAAGCATCTACTGTTATAAAAAATTCTTTTGAAAAATCAGGATATTGTAGAAGCTTAGGAGACATTGAATATAATTTTAGTTGTTCGAACGCAGTTTCACAAGCGCTGTCCCAAGAGAACTCGACATTTTTCCGATTCAGTTTGTTTAAGGGTGCTGCCAGCGACGCAAAATTAGGAATAAATCGCCTGTAATAATTCGCAAATGCAACGAACCGTCGCAACGCGTCTTTATTAGACGGTTTTGTATACTTTTTTATTGAGTTTATTTCTGTGTCGTCTGGCAACAGTCCCTTCGAAGAGCACTTGTGCCCTAAAAATGTTACCTCAGAACGAAGGAAATTGCATTTAGGTGGGTTTAGCTTTAGGTTAAATTGTCTGCAAGTTTCGAACACTTTAGTCAAGATGGTGTGTCACACTATACCCAATAACTATGACGTCATCAACGTACATAAAAGCTTGATTTGAAAAAGAGTTTGGCGCTACATTTAAGCCAAATTGTAAAACTTTCCAACGGAAAGCCCCCTGTCAGTGCTAAAGGATGTTATGTCTCGCGAGTCCTTGTGTAAAGAAATTTGATGGAAACCTGAAAAAAGATTCAAAGTGGAAAAGTATTTTGCTCGACCAAGGTTGTCTAAGCTATCGTCTACACGTGCCAGTGGAAATTTGTCTGCGATAAGTTTTTTATTAACTGCTCTGAAGTCTATGCACATACATATGTATGTACGATACGCTTTTTGTCCAGTCGGGTCTTTTTCGGTACCAAAATTAGTGGGCTGTTATAATTAGAATAACTGTTTTCGATTAAATTGTTTCGCAATAGATTGTCAACTTGTTTATTTATTTCTTCGCGTTGTGAGTACGGCAAACGATAATTTTTAATATAGACTGAAGTCTTGTCATTTAGTCGGAGCTTCTGTTCGTAAAAGTTGTTAAGTGGCATGAGGTTTGTTTGCAATGCAAATACATCGGCATATTCTAAGCATAACTCCAGCAATTTGTTTTTAGCATAATTAGGCATTTATTTCTTTTAAAAATAGTCTTTAGTTCCTCTAAACGTTGGTTGTCGGTTGAAATTTTGTTAATTTTGAAGACGTTATAGTTTGCGATATACTCAGTTTTGATGTTAAAATTTTGAACATATTTTACCACGTCGGTAGTGTTTATTACTTTTAAAACTGGGTTTTTCGTTTCAACAACACACTTTGGCGTAAAAGCACCAGTACAAAGTTCGTGGGAGTCTACGAAAACATGGTTTTTGGAATCAGCTAATATAAATAAACGATAAACTTCACATCTTGGAGGTATTTCTAAAGTTTCGGTGTTCGAACCGTGTAAAATTGCTATTTTTAACTTTTTGTAACTGTGGAAATAGTTATGCTGTCATTTGCGTTGCCTAGTATGCCGTCCGAAGGTATATTGAAATTGTCTTTAACTACGTGAAGAGTACTTATGTGGAATAAAAAAGTTTGATAAGACCAAGTTAGTATTTACGGCTCCCAAAGTTTTAACCTTGTCTGTCGTTACGCCAACGATATTTTTTGTATTATTGTTGTTTATGAAAGCATTTTTAGATAAACTTGAAATTTTGATTAGTGAAATGTCTGCTTGTGAATCTACAAGAAATGTGCATGATTTATAAGAATTTGTACAATTTAGTTCGATAAAGTCTGAACAGTTGGGGTTTAAGCAATAAATTGATTTTCCTGGATGAACTACGTTCCTCAGTGTTTGTTCCTGCGGGGCTTCGGCGTTTAAAAATCGGACGTTAGATGTATTTCTAGCATTTGAACTTGCAAAGTTGTTTCTGTTGCTTGTACCACGGATGCTAGTACCGCCCCTGTTGTTATTTTGTCTGTTGTCAAAACTATAGTTTCTTCTGTTATTGTAATTATTGTACCCGCCGTTATTTTGTCTGTTATTATTGCCGTTATTGAATCTATTGTTTCCGCTGTTAAATCTGAAACTGTTGTTGTTGTGATGGGTATAATTGTTATAATTGTTATAGGCTCTGTAATCTCCTCGAAAACTATATGGTCTACTCGCTGGTGACCTAAACTCCAATACTTGACGCTCTTTGACTTCGTTACTATGCTCTACGATCATCTTTGGCACTACGTCTTTTGAGTCGCTGAAATTTGTTGATGCCAAGATAGATTTTACTAGATCTGACCGACTGTTTAATCTACAAACATTGACCGTCTTTTCTACTGGCAACTCATGGGCTTTCGATTGTGTCATACCCGCAATAATTAATGACCGTTCTAAGGCGTCGGATAACTCTTCTACACGTTTCGGAAAATCTGCGTAATTATTGTTATTAACGCGTATTGAAGAGATTTTACCCGCGACTACCTTAGAATTATCAGGCTTTATTCTGTTGCGCAGTGTATCTTTAATTTGAGCAACTGAAAGGATTTGTGCTGCTAGAACTTCACGAGCTTTTCCTTCCAGTTTTGACTTTAAAAATGCTATAAAAGTTCTGACTAAACTGTCACCGGATAATTCTTCTACTAAAGTGATTTTGTCGATAAATGAGGCGAGCGATAGTGGATCACCATTATAGTTTTCTCGGATTATAGAAGCACACAGGGTAATAAACGATTTCTTTTGCTCAGGTGTTACCATTTTTGTATCGTCAGTACTCAAGATTACATTTATATTTGGTAATGATTCGAATTCTAATAGGTCTTCACTGATTGAAAAATCTTGAGGCACTGTGTCAATATCTGACATTTGACGAATCTTTGAAAACATACTAAAAGTCAAAATGCCCCTTTTTTTTGCTTTGGCCCTAGGGCCACGGGCTCGCCTGGCTCCTGGCATCACGGTCGCCATGTGGCATTACTTGGTAGGTAACGCTTTCTGGTAATGGAAAGGTGCTCCGCTGGTACTTCATTGCACGGCACCTGTTCGTGCCGGTGCACTTGTGCGCGAGGCCACTCCTCGAAAACTATATACTTTCCTTCTATGCAGGCAACGACCTTAGTTTTAGTTAAAAAAGAATTGAAAACACTTTATATTTAATTAAATTTAAATAGTTTAAATAACTTTATTTTATTCAAAAAACGAACTTGCGCGCCTGCTGCGCTTTAGAGGAGTCCCAATGAATTGAGACGTTTTATGGCGCGATGGCCGCTCAACACCATTGCTTCACGAAACCCATCATTGGCGCCGATTTTTTAAGTTATTTTAATTTGTAAGTCGACCTCAAAAACAAGCGGTTATGCGACGCGGCCACTGGGCTCCACACACGCGTGAGTTCTATACAGTCGGACAATAAGTGTATTAAAATCACCGGCCAATAGAACCAATGCTCCGCCTAATAATTTCGTATTACCTCGGAAGTCTTGTAACGTTCGATCAAGAGCGTCAAGACACTTTTTGTGAGCCATTGTACACGTTTGCAACACTTTTTCCATTGCTGAATTTTTTCTAATATTGCAAGTGCATATGTCGGAAAAATTTAAGTTCAGTGGTAGTTTAAGCACTGGGTGCGCCGTTTTACCACCATCTAATAGCGTTGCTGGAATACCTGAAGATGCTAATGCCAGTGCTATATTTTTTTCAGACCGAACCTTTGCCAATATCAACGATATTAAAAAAGTCTTTCCCGTTCCGCCGGGTGCATCAATGAAATACAACCCACCAGTTTGATTTGTAATTGCTTCCAATACAACGTTATACACAGTTCTCTGCTTCAATTGCAGTAGTGGTAAGTTTGCTTCGAGGTATGTTTCCAAATCTCTTTGATTATAACTTCTCTCAGACTGCAAATTTCGGTCAAAAGCATTATTTTCTATTCGAACAGAAGCGATCATACCAACTTGAATGAGCGTCTAGTTATTGATTTCTAAACAATTATCTGCAAGCAAAGTCAATGGATCATTATTCATTTACTCGGAAAAGTGCAACAATTCATCGTTGGTAATACGTTCTCTATGCAGTATATCTTCAGTCTTATTGTCTCTGAATTTTCATCAATGGTCTTTCGGGTTTGCTGGGGAGCACGTTACTAATATTATTGCGAACAGTATGCAAATCTGGCGCGGAGTACTGCAGAGCGAAGCCTCTTCAAGTGTTGTCTCCCATCGCGCATCATTTTTTTAATAATTGCAGTTGCTGGCATGCATCTCGATAAGTTTCACATACATAAGCATTGACTTTACGTAAATCCTTAAATGATATGGGCCCGCGAACATTAACCAGTAGCATACGTAAGTAGAAGCATTCTGCATTCTACCTAATGTATCGATGCATTCCAAGTATAATAAGATGTGACTTCAGCATATAATAATGTTTTAGCAAACAAATCTGTTTAACATAAGTCGAAGAATGCCGTCAATGCTGTTGCTGGAGGCACAGCTGCTCTTAGCCGCAAATTTTGGTCTGTTTTCGAGGTGAACGGATAAATGCACAACAGCAGGGTACCGGTCATGAATTCGAAAGCCTAAACTTCGCCAAACAGCTTCGTTGCTACTAATGTACCTCGCAATTTGATAACATGTAACTTCATCATTTCGGTTTTGTAATGAAAATACCGCCATATTAGAGCCCTTGTTTGCGTATTTAAAAATGTATTTAATTGATTTTAGCGAATTGCAAAATTCTACATTAAGTGTGCTTTGAATGTTTTTGAAAGCAGTGGACATTATGGGACAACCCAACGATTGTCATTCCGCCATTAATTTCCGCCAATATCTACAGATCGCCGACGATAAAGTGGATAGCCATCAACGCCTAAAGTTGTTTCTGGCAATAGCAGTCGATGATATTTTCCATCAACCATAATTGCGCCGCAGGGACCATGTACCATACTTGTAGTCACTATCTCATATAAAAATGGATCAATTTGTGGATCGAGTATTTCAGCAGAAATTACGTTATCAATATGGTCGGGGTTAATTTTCCCAGCTAACCAAATAACAATGTGGGCATGCGGCAACCCTCGCTTCTGCCATTCGACATAATACATCCAACACTGTGTCTTCCCGAAAACGCGTAGTTTTACAATAAAATAGAAGAGAGTTGGTGATTGACCATTATATATGTAACATCGTTGCAATTTCCTCCCACTTCGGATTACGCGGCATGAAAGAATATGTTTATATGTAGGTGTTTTGACGAATCATTATTCGGTGTACGTAGAAATTCATCGAACTCACTTTCTTATTTATTTGTTCAAATGCATTGTGTAACAAAGAAAAAAAAATATGTCAATATCAAGCTCTATGAAAATTTTATAATCATGCTTTTCCAGTAAAAGAAGATAGTAACTACGAAACATTTTTTGGAGCAGTTGGGGAAGTATTCTGTGAATTAGTTTAAGTGGAAAAAGGATTTAAAATTTTTTTTTTAATATCTAGAAGTAAAAAATTTTATGTAAAAATTATTGTATTTGTTACAGCGAGGAAAAGGCGGCAATTTACTTTTAATAGCAGCTAAATATACAATTTATTCACGTTATTAATGTTATATTAGCGTATCGCTTTAAAAAATTTCGTTGTTTTCCGCTCTTCCTTTTCTAATCGAATGACCTAAAGTCGGGCAATGCCAAACTCGAGAACAAACGCAGGGTCGCATGAATGCTTGAAAGCTAAGGGCTGGCTATGACGGCAACATCCCCCCCCCCCCCCTTCGTAAATGACCACTCTCCTCACTTGGCCATCTTTAGCCATCACTGTGCTGATTATTCTACCTTTAGGCCACATATTCCGTGGCAAGTTGTCGTCTACTACGATAACAATATCGTCAACTGCCAGAGCAGTGCATTTTTGGAACCATTTAGCTCGTCTGATGAGCACGGGGGTATACTCTTTCACCCAACGCTGCCAAAATCGATCACCGAAATGTTGTACCTGACGCCAACGCTGTCTGATGTCCACGTCATCACTGCAAACAGGCTTGTACCCATCTGTGGCGCCGAGTAGTAAATGATTTGGGGTTAAGGCAACATCATCAGTAGATTAGAGGCTCACAAAGGTGAGTGGACGAGCATTTATGATAAATTCATCTTCCATCAATGCACCACGTTAAACTGGGTATGGGTTTCTGAAGGCGAGAAGTCCTGGCGACAATGGTGAGCACTCCTTGCTATTACAGTATCGCCGCTGCTGTGAGTGTTTACGGAACTTGTTTTGTAGAAAACTACAGGTGATACTACGGTTGATGCTGCTTCGGCTATATGATAAAGCCAGTCACTAAACTGTTGAATAGGTGGTGAACTATCACGTGGATGCATAGCCCAAGCGAGTTTGTGTTGATTAGGTAGTTTATCCACCAACTTTTTCACTAGCATTGGGTTATTCAGGTGTTGTTCGAGCTTAGAATTTGCATCGTCGCGCATCGACGAACAGCAAGTGCAAATTCTATGCGCGATTCGAGTTTGTCCCTTGGAGGAGCTAACTTTCTTGCCTTTGCAATCAATTTTTCCAATTTTAAAAATTTTTAGATGTGACTTGTTCTCTTTCTCTCGGTCCGGTTGTATGACAATACAACAACAATAAAAGAAATAGCCCACAAAAATGTAAATTCAGACAAATGTTACAGATTTGCAGTCATTAACTATTTTATTTACGGTAACTTAAATTAATACGATGTCCAGTACCTCTCTGATTTTTTAAGTTCCTGAAGGCATACTGGAAGTGTTTTTATTTCCAAATTCTGGAGTTATAGCCTTCCATACACACTTGGTTCGCTCCTACAGCTCGTTAGGATACTTAGCAAGCTGTGATTTGACATGACTCCACAAATTTTCGATTGGATTTATGTCCGGTGATTGTGGAGGCCATTTCATCACATAAAATTTTTCTTTTTGTATCCATCTTTTGACTATGTGGGCGGTGTGTTTCGGGTCATTGTCTTGCTGAAAAATAACCTTTTCAGGAGCAAGACCCATATTATCCACTACACCGCGCAGATTTTGTGGCAAGATGGTCAGTTATTATTTACGCATAATCCCATCTATGCGTACTAACGAACCAACACCATGTTTCGAAATACAACCCCAGACCAATATTGATCCACCACCATGTTTCATAGTTTGTTTTACATGGTGCGCTTGCATTATATATGGGTCCTTGGTCCAATACCACGCTCGTCCGTCTGACTGAAAGCGGTTGATTTTCGTTTCATCCGACCAAATAACCTGAAATTGGGGATGCAAATTTAAAAAAATATTTGTACAATGCATTCACAAATAAGTACCGATTAATATTTCTCTTCTTTTATCTTTTTAAAAGTAATTATACACGCAAAAACTATGAAATACTAGTAAATCGTCTGTATATGCACGCAAAATAAAATGGAAATGCAAACAGTTGGTTGTCAAAGTGTACAAAAGTTGAGAGTTCGCCATGATTTTGCTTCGTTTTGCTTTGCTTTACTTTTCTCGCCTTGTATTTAGCAGCACTTATATAACATCAGTACTTTAACTTATCTGTCAAAGCGAAACTCTGAAGCAAAGCAAAGCGAAAGTCTTATGTGTACGGCCCTTAAAAAATGCGCATTTTGACAGCGCTCTCTCGATGCAAAGAGTTTCGTATCATATTATCTTTGGTTGGAGAGACAGCAACGAATCAACATCGAGCATCGATGTACCGTTTTGTTTCTTTAATGCAAAGATGCCTTGCGAGAAATACTTCATGCTTGAAAATGCTTTGGTTGACATGAAATGCTTTAGATGTTATAAGTCATTAAAAAAAATATATGTATTTACATTTCTTAAGAGACATTCTGATTATTTTCATATACTTAAAAATGTGAATGAAAGAGAAAGATAACGACTATTTAATGAAAAAAAGTTAAATGTTTTTTTAAGTTCTTTTGCTCAACGCAAAGCAAAAAAATTACCTCAACTCCTTTAAATGACGATATCTTAATGAGAAACTGACACAAAAGTATTATTATTAATGATTTTACCAAAGACATACCATAACTTTATAAAACTATATATATATACATATGGTACATACAGACATACACATACACTCTCGGAATTTTACGTAGGTTATTTTTTATTTAAGTTTGATGTATGTACATACATAATACGTAAATATATGAAAAATATTGATAAGTTACAATTTTAATTTCAATTCACGCAATTCTCTACTGATATGCTTATGCCAAGGCGAATTCATATAAGGTGGTGGTAATCAATCAGATGGTTGCTTGTTCTTCTTATTTTATAAAATTAAGGATGTCAGTAAAAGGTAATGACGAAGAATTTTGTTTACATATTTTGATATTTTAAAGCTCGTGATTTTAAAACTTGTGAAATTTTGTAAAAAATAAAGACATTTCAAATTATAAAAAATGGGAAAGTGCGCGGTGTGTCTATAAAAAACAGAAAGTGGGAAAGGACCTTTTTTCAAGGTTCCAAAAAGCGGCTGATGTGGTTGAGATCCTGCCGTACGCAGCTTGGAGCGAAACGCAGGCGCTAGCAAAGAAGCCTACAAATCGCGCAGGCGCTAGTGAAGCAGCCTAAAAATTCCGCAGGCGCAAGTAAGGCAGCCTACAAATCGCGCAGGCGCTAGGAAAGCAGCCTATAAATCACACAGGCGCTAGTGAGCTGCCTATACAACTCGCAGGCGCTAGTAAAGCTGCCTACCAATACCATCTGACAACAAAAAAACAATAACTTCCATTCTTCAATTCTCTTCGATTATGACATTCTTAATTTGACAAATTTTGATGAATTCGCTTTGCCACCACCTTTAATCAATTCGCCTTGGCTTATGCGTAGCACTTCTCGAGTGCTCACCAACACAGTCACAACTTATCTTTTACCGACCACTGCTGTAAACACAAAATTGAAAGAGAGTGCACTGTACCATTTGTCTGAATTTACATTTTTGTGGGATATTTCTTTTATTGTTGTTGGCTTGTCATGAAACCGGGCAGAGAGAAAGAGAACAAGTGTACCAATAACAAAAAACAACAAAAGTAGTATATGCATTTGAACTTGATATGATAGCGGTTGCTGAAATTAAAAGTGTTACGCCATGTTACAGTATTGCACTTCAGTGTACATATATACATATGTATATGTTCATATATACATATGTACATTGCGAGATTCTTATTTTCTAAATTTAGTTAAAATAAAAGGAAGCAGGATGTCATTAAAAAAAATTATTTAAAAAAAACTTAAGGGTCATTTGTTGCTACATATTTCAAATATGCACATTATAATACTTAAATTGAAGGGTTTGTTTAAGTGCATACCCGGATTTCCAAAACTTTGTATTTCACATACGATAATTTATACCAATGCATATTATTTCTATCAAAAACTTTGCTTTGTGACAGCGAACCGGAAAATTAACTTAAAAAAGTATATCACATTTGTTATTATATGTATAATGGCGGGTTGGCACCGAACTTTACGACAGTAGAAAAATGAGGATGATACTTCAAAACTAAAAAAGAATGTAATATTGGAAGTGCTTAAAAAGCTGTTGTAAATTTGTTGGTGAATGTTTCATTTTTTTTATACGAAGCTATAGGGGAGTATTGAATTTATGGCCTTTTGAGTTGAAAAGAAGAGTTGAAAAGAAAGTTTTTAAGACTTAAGTAATAATTTAATTTATTAACACAAAATTGTTTAGTTATTTATCAAGTTATTGGTTACGGGATTCATTTGCAGTATTTGAAAGTAATATCCATCTTCCCCGTATGGGAAAATAATGGGGTACTGAAGAGCATCATATGAGCGATGAGCTTCACATATCCTTTTTATAATATCATCACAACGGCAAATGCTGCTTGTATCACCCCATTCTGCTTGCTCACCTACCATCAGTATTACAATATAATTAGTTGTAGGGACATTGAAACATCTCTGATGCTCTCCTGCAGGAGCTCTGTCCGCACGAATTGTTATGAAATGGTCATCTAAACGCAGTCGCGGATCATCTTTGGCTTGTTTAAGCATATTAATTAAACGATTGTTCAAATGAAACATTACTTGCAATTCAGCAACATTTTGCTGTTTTGTACCAGAATTGTAATTTATACCTTGCTCCACTTGATTAATATCATCCGCTTGAAAAGACAAATTGTATTTACTTATTTCACTTAAGAAATGTTTCGAATCTGCATTTATTCATAAATAAACATATATGTATACATTCATTATCTTATGTACTATTATGCGTTTAAATGTAATTTAATTAAGTAATTTTGATAAGAATAAATTTTCCTGAAAGCAAAGACAATAGTGGTTCTGGTGGTGTATGCAATTCGGGCAACACAACTTTACCATTAGCATAACACATTCCAGGAAACTTATTTTTGTATTTTAACGCATTACAAAAAGGATTAACTTTATTCATTTGCCCAATTTTAACTTAGGTTGAAGATACCTGCAATCTACATATGTCCGATATATGATTGAATGCAATACGGAAAGGAGAATAAGAATCGTTTGCACGTCCTTCTTGAATACTCTGCTGTTCGATTGCCGATCGATGATCTCCTTGCTCAAAGGGTTCCACTAAATGTACATATGTTCTGGATGTGTAACCGATTTGTATTTCGACGTTGCGATCGTTGTTCATCATTTTCATTTGCTCGTATTTTTCTTACTCCAATCGATTTTCAAGTATTCCGGCTAATGTCCTGTCTTTTCGGAGGCATAGTTAAATGATACCATTATTATTTTTGTCAATGTAAATTTAATCACTTAAAATTGTTAACACTTTTATCACTTTCACTTTAAAATCATTCGTTATAGAAAAACTAGCAAACATTTCAGATAGCTTAAGACAAATCTTTAAATTTTTCCTTGGTTATGATTTGTGAAAATCTACTTTGGAATTGTAAGATGCAGCTTTCTCAATTTAATTTTTTACAAAGTATACATATGTATGTCGTTGGAAGCGTGTTAGGAAACAAACTGAACGTCGCTTTTATTTAAAAAAAGAACTTAATTATTGGACTTAGTTTTTAGAATTAACTCGACTCCAGCGCCACCTTTCGGGTCAATTTTCAAACCAAGTATTTACCTACATGCCCCTAATATAACTGTTGAATTCGAATCAAATAGGACTGTAATTACGGATTTTGGAAATATCTCAACTCCAGCGCCACCTATCGATTTTTTTTATGCTCTGCTCATTCGAAGTCATTTCAAACATAACCTGTGAATTTGGGCCCGATCGATTCAGTAGTGTTTGAGTCTAGTAGCTACATACATTATACACACGGCCTTTTTATATATATATAAAGAAGATTATTGGGACTATTTTACCAGTGAAAATCTTTAATATCGAAAAAATATAAGGCTTGCAATTTTGAACAGATGTCAGAATATTCGTCGAAAAATTAAGAAAAGTGAAACGTAATAAAAAGTGGGCAATTGAAAATAGCGCCCCGCAGGCTACGTTAAGTTCTTTGCTTTGTGCTCTTTAAAAAATCGGTATTGACCTTGGTACAATAAATAGATAGCCGCTGCAGGGTTGCAATTTAGCATTTTTTTCTTTTTGCATTTAATCTGAATTGTCAAACCTTGTTTACATTTGATCAAAACAAACAAATTTACCAAACTTTGTTTACAAGATTAATTATATTTATTAAATTTAAATTTTTAAATAAAAAGTGCGAAGGAAATGGGAAAGTGTATTATTTGCTGCAAGATATGGGTTTTTCAAAGTAACACAGGAGCCGCGGAGAATGGCTGAATATGAATTCAGTTCCGTTGTACGTATATTTGCAGACAAGGTTACTGAGGGCATAGATATGTATATGTATGTATGTCCCAATATTGAATTAATTTCAGATTTGGGGACGATGTTGGAGATGGTTATGTTGAGGTGGAATATGTTTCCAAAGATCCATTAGATTTAAGTTTAAAAAAAAACCTTTGAAGTGGTAGGAACCACTGAGCAATGTGTTGCAAATACAAGTTGCCACACACAAAATGAGTAAGGTACCTGGGATAATATATATACATACATATAAGCGTTTTTTTTTATTATTTATCATGTAGGCAAAGGTGTGCAATAGTCGTGGGGCGATATTTCCAACGCCATATGCATCCATGCTGCCAGACCCCGGGCATATAGACCTCTTTACCTTACAGGTTTTCCTCTGCCCCATGTCAGCACACTCCGACGGTGGTCTCGCAAAATTTGAATTTCATGCTCCAAATGCATGAATTAAGTGAAGTTGAAAAGGTTTGCGTTCTGGCTTTTGACGAGATGAAGTGGAAATATAATTCCTGGGCAAAAAAAGCTTGCAGCAGTTTCAAAAAGATGTATATTTGACATATAATGCGCTCTTACAGTTGTAAGAGTATGTAGTAGCGAGGTACGTTTCAGAATACGTTGCTACCCGGCGACTTAATCAGGACCTCCTGAAACAATTCTTCGGCATTATCCTAAGTAAACGGGGTCCAAATGACCACCCTACACCAAAGGAATTCAAATTCAGGCTTCGAAAATATATTTTGAGTAAATTTTTAGATTATTACCATTTGTTTCTGTAAGTATATACGTGTATGTTTATGTAGGCATATGCATGTAGTTATTTATGTATGTAATGTGTATATATGTAAATGTATGCATGTATGCTTTTCTATGTAAAAAATGCCTTAATTTGTCCAGCAAGAATCTCCGAAAACTTGGCAAACACAGGCAACGTCGAACGAGTATCCACCGAGTGGCTGAATTCGTCAAACCCGCAATCGTTTTTGAATATAACGCAATGTGAGCCGGAAGTTGAAGATCACGAAATAGAAAATCCCGAATAAGAAGAGCATGAGGTTGTCGAGACTCTTAGCGTCGTTCATGCCAATGGTAACTCCGATGCCCTGGAATTTATGGCAGGTTATATAATTCGGAAACAGCATCTCACATAACATGAAGATGCAGTGACGCATCATTTACGTAGGTCGATCAGGTCTCGAAAGGTTACTTGATAAAACCCTCACTTCGTTTCGTGGAAAGCATCAGAAAATTGGAGTTGGTATTTCTCGCGGTCAACCTGGAGGAAATAGCACACTGATATAACATAAAAGAGCACTTATTGAGAAGAGCACCACTGGTCGATCCGACGGACAGCGTAAAGCACTTCTTTTTAAATGCCGGATATTATTTAGAGTTCGGCACTTACATAAATAAGCAACTGAAAGTGCAGAAAGCGAAATAAAAGGTGTTGCGCTACAAAATATTAAATAAAGTTACACTTTGAATTGGTAAGCAAATACATTTTTAATTATTAAAATTTTCATTTACTTTCATCAAAACTTTAATTTCAGTTATGTTTCCAATGTACGTACATCTAGTATTAAGTTCATCGAGTTAAAAGAATACAGCTTTTGTAATCAATTGATCCTATTAATAAGACAAACCTTTAACAACAAAATACAAGCAGGGTTAAAATTTTTCTAATGCGGCTACCTGTTAATTGTACCAAGGTATTGACCAAGGCGAATTCATACATAGAATAGAATAGATACACCTTGGTATAGACGATATACCATTGTACGCGAAAAGTCTTTTTCACACAAATAAAAATAAAGCAACGAAATTTTTATACCGAATTTACAACACCTCTTTCATGAATTTGCAAATTATTTGTATTCTTTCTTTTTTATTTTTTTTTTTATTTTTTTTTTTTATTCAACATATAAAAGTATTTCTAAAATATTATACAATATTAGAGTTAATTACACATGTTATGACAAAGTACCTACCAACTTACTTATTAGCAAAAGTAATAAATTTGCAAAACGATGAATTGCTTTTATTGAATTATATAAATAATTTAAAATAATATCTACATAGATATGTATGTACTATATAATATTTTTTGTATACTACTAAAACTAAAGTTTATTTTTCAATGCTATACAAACAAGGGATTTTCTTAAGAATTTGAATAACATGGACTCAGAAGATATTTTTGAAAACTCTCCGGCCTCATCAACCCTTAAGGTGTAGTTAGAAAAAAAGCTCGTCCTTACTTACTTAATATTAAATCACTAGGGCAACCCAAAATATGCCCTTAAAAAATTTTTTAAGCGCTTAAAATATTCCCTTTAGATGTGAAAATATGCCGAAATATGCCCTTTAAATTTTTATTTTTTCATTTTAAAATATGATCTTAATTTTTTTAAAGCATAAAAAAACATTTCTTTCTTATACTCAAAAAAATAAAAATCATATTTCAGTTCCATAAAGTTCTTAACTTTAAATAAATTAAAAATCACAATTCATTTACATAAGCCGATGTGATCGGCGCATATTTAAATGCTAACATTTCTTTTATTGTATACGTTTTAATTATTTCATCCAAGTTTTGCTCACTATTAGAAGATAGGAGCTCTCCTGTATTTTTTATTATTTCGAAAGTCTTGTTTTTTTTAAACATATTCTATTTTTTGTTGCACTGTTGGCACATTAACTTTATTTATTTGATCTTTAGCTTTTTATTTTTATCTGTTCACAAAGAAGTAAATTAGTGGATTCTAATTTTTTTATAGAATTAACAAGAAAATTAAAATTGTCGCATTGATGAATCAGACAGAAGTTTTTGTGCAATTTTAATACTTTGTGCCGCTTCGCAATCGAGTGTGTTGACTATGCCGCATAGTAGGACTGCGTTCAGACAGGGAAACTTTTGTCGCGGCAACTCGTTACTTGTGGAAGAGGGAGTGACGAGGAAAGGGGAAGGGCACCGAGTTGCTCGTGCTCGGGCGACACGCTTTGTGTTCTTATTCGTCTCAGTCGCCGGCCATGAAATTTGACATTCCTTTTCATTTATAAATTCTTTCAGTGGTTGCAGTTTTGTTGACTTTTAAATGAATACATGCGGTAAGTTGAGAAATGAAATTTGGTTCTTATTTTTTTGTAAGTAAATATACACATATGTATGCATATATGTACATATTAACCATGAACGAATTACATATTAACATGAATATTTCAGAATATGGAATTTTGTCAGAAGTTGTAAATGCAGCGTAAGCGAAGCGTACAGAAATTTGCGAAAATAATATAAAATAAAATGTCAGAAAATTGCCTGAACAGAGTTGCTCTGTGTGAACGCGACGAGCAACACCAAAAGGGAAATCGCCAATAATAAGCAACAAAAGTTTCCCTGTTTGAACGCGGTCTAGCCAACCGCCTGCAACCAAGTGCCCCAGCGTGTGGTAATAGGCTCTGGAGGAAAAGGTAAGTCTGGTTCCATTTGTTTAAAATGAGATATACGCGAAGGCGGCTTTAAAAATATTTTTTTAACGGTGGCCACCCACGTATCCACATTAGAATATAGATCCCTAATTGTTTCACACACTCGATGCAGTGCATGCGCTAAACATGTCAAGTGCATGATTTTTGGGTAGAACACTGATATGACACTAGCCACTTTTTTCATATAAGGCGCTGCATCAGATGAAAGCTTTATAGAATTATCAAATAGATTGGCAATCGGGACATGATCAGCCTTTTCTAAGAGTGCTGAATTTAACAACATTTTTTTTGATGGTCCCTCACTATCTAATACGCCTATAATCACGTTACCAATGCAGCGTTTTTCCTTATCCGTTGTCTCGTCAATTGTGATCCAAACGTATTTATTTCGGATTTCAGCTCTTATGTTGTCCATTGTCTGCTCGAAGAGACCATCAATATTTCGGCGTAGTGTGCTTTCAGATGGTATAGCAAGTTCGAAATATATCTGCAGAAACACATTCAGTTTTTCGTTCCTTATTTTGTACAATGGTATATCCGCTGAAACCAACGCATCGCACAAGTCTTTTGCGAATTGTTCAGTTTTTGACAATGTTCGATTTTGGGTAATCAACTGTTGATTTCGAAGCTCTTTTGTTTGTTTACCTTCTAGTGCTTTGTGGGTTAAGCCTTGCAAGTGCTGTTTCACGTTAAAAAGTTCATTAGCCGAAACTGATTTGTTGCACAATTTGCAATAAAGCACGCCACCATCAGTTTTGAAAACTGGGTATTGCCGCACGTATGACCTAAGCTTTGATGACAGCTTCTGTTTTATTTTACCCATGTTCTAATTTAAGAAATAAAACAATTGCATTTTTCATATCGTTCTCAAAAAATATTTGTAGATAGTTTCGACTAGATACTTACGTTTATATTTGTCTTTCACTTGATATACGATCGCGAAAACCCAATGCAATACACGAAAGTTTTTGCGCGTAAAATGACACATATGAAAACATATGTTTAATCGTGGTGATTGTGAATGAGTTCTTTTGCTGCTTTAAAAGCAGGGTTGCTCATTTTTATTTAAAAAAAAATTAAATTATATGCATAAAAAAATGCATTTATTGCAAGATATGCAAAAATAAGCATTTTTTGCAAAATATGTTAAAATATGCCCAATGAAATGTATGTCAATCTTTTCCTTTCCTTCTAATTCGTGTTTGTATTGAGGCTATGTTATGATAAAATGAAATATGAGAGATATGCATTTGTATATTTTGGGTTGCCCTATAAATCACAAATATGTATGTGGCGAAAAATTAATTCGCCAGGACTTCATTTTCAACACGGAATGGAATATCGTATCACGAACTTCAAAACAAATGTATTTTTTAACTGCAAAACATATCGCACCCTAAATACAAAAGGGTCACAACTCAAAATTTTCCAAAACTGAGTTTTTTGCATAAATTAATTCAGAGTACACATCTCTAACTACTGCAAAAATTTCGTTCACAAAACTATCTTCTTTAACTGGAAAAATACAGTTATGTTTATTTTAATGTCAAGTGTGTTACTTTTGCACGATCAACTAAAGAGAATTACATATTTTTAGTTGCGTTAATGTGCTCAAGAACCGCTGATTACTTTTATTACACATAAAGAGTTTTATTTTGAGTTCTGCCTCTATAACTGTAAAAAGTGATAAATTTCGTGGTACATTATTTTGCATTGTGAGTTCAATTAACAGTATTATTTATTAGGAAATTTATAAAATTAAAACATTTATCAGTTAAAAAGGCACAACTTAAGTTAATCGAAAAAATTTCAGTTAAACAGTCATAAATCAAAATTTTGTTTTATTTTCGCAAACATAATATAAAATTGAAAAAAATATAGCAGAACCTTCCTTCAATGTTGTATATTTTCATGATGGAAAAATATTTTCTTTAAATATTACAATAATTTTTACATAAAACGTTTTTCGTCTCTCCTGAAAATCTTAGTATTTTGAGTTGTGACCCTTTTGTATTTAGGGTGCGATATGTATGTTACTTTTCGAACATCAACAATAAGATAACCTGATAATTGTCAAAAACATAAATATATACACACGTTGCAACTGTTTAAATTATTTTGGAGTTTTTACAAATATATGAGCAATAATGTTTCGCGTAGCTTTACGATTATTAAAAGAAGAAAATAGAGAAGAGGAAAGTGTCCGTAGCTTGAGCAATCACTCTAATTCTCTGGATTTACCAAATGCAATGTAAAACGGCTGACAGACGGGGGCACTTATGCAAATTAACGAGCTCATATATCTGCATAACATTTTAGGTTTGACAGACGACACTTATCTGCATTTAGACATCAGCTGATTTGACGAACGAAATTGAGCTGAAAATGGAAAGAAGGGAAAAAATACGATTGGCAGCTATTTTATTGGCAAAAAATCATCTCGCATTTAAAAAAAAGCTTAAAATTATTCTCTTGAAGTTGCTAAATAATATTAAAATAACCAATGCATTAGCAAGCATAATTCTTAGCAGGATGCCTCAGTCTTGTATGGTTTCACTTTCCGCCGACGTTAGAGAAAGGCAGGTGTGGAAATTTGTGAGTATTTTTATATTTGCTATGAACGATATAAATAATGTATACACATGTTTGCTATTCCATGAAGGATCGCTATAGATGCTTTTGGGAACGAGACGTGCCTTCAATGGACGAAAATCGATTCAAAGAAAACTTTCGTGTCAGTAGAACTGCTTTTCGGAGAATTTGTGAAAAAGTTGTGGGCATTGAAAAGGTGGACAGCAATATGAGGACATGTATTCCACTTCATAAAAGAGTGGCTATCTCATTGTTCGCTTTAGGATCTGCTGCGGAATACAGAACTGTTGCGAGTCTATTCGGAGTAGGACGCAGTACTGTTGGTGAAATTGTTTTGGATTTTTGCAAAGCAGTTTGCGAAAATCTTTCGGACTGCATAAATTCATATCCTCCAAACCCTCAAGAAATCAAAACAATCGTCGATGGATTTTCCGGACTTGGTTTTCCGCAATGCTTTGGAGCTGTAGATGGCTGTCACATAGAGGTTCAACCGCCAAAAGAGGATGCAGTTGACTACTATAACTATAAGGGCTGGTATTCCATAATCCTGTTGGCCAGTTGTGACTTCCGGTATATTTAAATATAACTTTAATTTTATTTGTGCATATTATTTCAATATTTTAAAACTATTTTAGATCGAAATTTACGTATATAAACATCGGTTCAACTGGGAGAAATAACGACTCTTACATTTTCGAAAGTAGCGCCTTAAAAAGATTCCATGAAACCGCTGAAATTTTTGAACTAAACAGCAAATCCATAAGCGATATACATAAGTGTACCCGTATTGATTATTGGCGACTAGGCCTTTCGACTTTCGCGGTACATGATGAAACCCTTCCCATATTCACCTAACCAGCCAGTCATTGAAAAAACGTTTAACTACCACCTGTCGAAATGCCGCCGTCTAATCGAAAATGCATTCAGACAACTTAAAGCTCGATTCAGAAAAATCGGCAGAGGCCTACAAGTAGCACCAAAAAATGTGAACATCATAGTAAGAACGTGCTGCATCTTGCATAACTTTTTAAAAATGGAAAACGATGAAATTGCACCTGCTTGGATTCAAGATTCAAGAGACGACATTAATTCACGCAGCCAGCCAAGTCACACTACAAGAGTTGGAGAAAATGATGTTAATGCAACGGCTATTAGAAATGCAATAGCTTTGAGTTTTCGTAAGTACAAATACCACAACTCCCTTCCCATGATAAATCACATTCCTGTTTACAAAACACATGAGAAATCTTTTAGTTCATTTCATTCATAATACTTTTAATTCACTGATTTCACTTATTATATTTTTAAATACTTAAAGCTATATACATAAATTCAATAATACTCCTATCAAAACAAAAATATCACTTCATTTTTCGTAAACCTAATCATTTCCCGTTACATATTAAATGCTTAATTTCCTAATTTTAAAACTTCTCTATCAACGTTCTCATAAGAGACATGAACTCTTTCGTGGAGTCGTTGTGCTCTCTTATGGCACTAACCACTTCGTTGGTTAGCTGCCTTGTGTCTTCCATCACACTTTTTAAGACTTCAGTCTGCTCGTTCATTATTTTTACTACTTCCCCTGAAAAATTTATTTTCCTTCTTGATGTGGATGACGATGTGTCCAGGGGAGAAAGAGCTGGGAGTGGTGAAGGCGAAGGTGGTGTTATTTGGGAGGGCGATGGCGAAGGTGGTGTGATTTGGGAGGGAGACACAGAGGAAATTGGTGTTGATGTTGGAGACGTACTGGACGGTATTGCTGGTGAAGATGCCATCATCGGCTGGGAACTAGTTGCTGATCCACTGTCCTAAAATATTTGATGTACACATTATTTGTAGATGTAAATATTAAATAAAAATTAGTATATAACTACAAACCAATGAAAACGACTCGAAAATATCGGCGTTATTCACAGCAGTTGCAAAGGGTGTTTTTTTTACAGGTTTGTTTTTCGAATAGAGATAAAACGGGCATTTTGTGGTCAAATCTGGCAACTCTAATGTCATTTATGTTCAGTTTGGTTTGCCATTTCATCATGAACAGGTTGACAAAAGAACAACGCTTGCAAATCGTGCAAATTTATTTCGAAAATAATGGTTCAGTTCGCGAAGTTTACCGTGAGCTCCGTCCATTTTATGGTCGACATAATCGTCCATCAGAGCAATTAATTCGGTTAACCATGGATCGTTTTCGCACTACGTTTACTCTATGTGATAATACGCATCCGCAGAGACGTCGAACAGTGCGCACCGAAGAAACAATTGCCGCTGTAGAGCAAAGTGTTGAAGAGGACCCGAATGAATCGATTCGCCACCGTGCACAGCAATTGGAGCTTTGTCCATCAACTTTATGGAAGATTTTGCGCAAAGATCTTGGCTTGCGACCTTACAAGATCCAGCTTGTGCAAGAATTAAAGCCGCGAGACCATGAAATGCGTCGTGATTTTGGTGTATGGGCCGAAAATGAGATTGATCTCGATGCTGATTTTCATCGCAAAATTTTGTTCAGTGGTGAGGCTCATTTTTGGTTGAATGGCTACGTCAACAAGCAAAATTGCCGCATTTGGAGTGAAGAGAATCCACATGAGACCCTTGAAACGCCATTACATTTACAAAAACTGACTGTTTGGTGTGCTCTATGGGCTGGTGGAGTCATTGGGCCATACTTCTTCCGCAATAATGCTGGAGAGGCAGTTACCGTTAATGGAGACTGGTATAGAGCCATGATAACCGACTATTTTGTTCCCGAATTGGATGGCATGAATGTGGATGAGTTGTGGTTCCAACAAGACGGCGCTACATGCCACACAGCGCACGTCACTATCGATTTATTGAAGGAAACATTCGCTGAGCGCATAATTTCGCGGAATGGACCTGTCAATTGGCCACCAAGATCGTGTGATTTGACACCATTGGATTATTTTCTTTGGGGATATGTGAAGTCGCTCGTCTACACCAACAAACCAGAAACGTTAGGGGAATTGGAAGCCAACATTCGTGGCGTTATTGCCGACATACGGCCCCATATGCTCGAAAAATTGTTTGAAAATTGGACCTGTAGAATTGGCTTTATTCGAGCCAGCCGCGGCGGCCACATGCCCGAAATCATATTTAAACATTAATGGCATAAAATTATCCTTCCAATAAAGCCAAATTGATGGACCTTAAAACGATTTTCTTGTGTTTTATTTCAATTCGAAGTTCTATACCCCTAAAAAAATCTTGTTAATTCAAGATTCAAGTCTTCATTTTAAGGTAGGCGACGATGAACAACGAATTCGGTGCGTATATGCCAAGCATCTCGGGTCGTGTCACGACTCAATAATTTCGGCTGTGAACCAATGCAGAGAAGTTTTGCAAAAATAATTTTCTGGAGGTATTGACAATATGTGGGTATTGGGAGATGTTGGAGTTTTTAAAAATCGATGGAGATGATTGTTAGCAACTAGACAACTGCTCCTGTTCCTCTAACGCTTGCATTTTTAAATCAAACCCATTTCAAAAACGTCCGGTCGTTTCGGGTCATGATTTTAGATTTTGTTTCAATTTAAGGCAACGCGTTTTTTTTTCCCAAAAAAATTTTTTTGTGAATTTTTCGCAATTTTATTTTTTAAACATGCATAACAAGGTGTATCTATAAGGTGGTAGCGAGGGCGAATTCATATAATAATCGAATCCGTAGTGTATGGTGTTTGTGTAATTTTGCGAGCAAAATGTAAATATCTGAATTCGCCGAACATTGTTCATGTAAATTGTTTGTGTAAAAAATGTCAAAATTATGAACTCGCCTTAAATTTCCATGTCAAAACAAGACAAAACAATTACCAAAATTGAATTGGAAAATTCTCATTTGTAACATTTTTTTACTTAGAAAACGTAATTGTGGATGCATTTCGTGCAACAGCGTCAGTGCAGTGTCTAGCAGGCTCTGGCTGTGTTATGAATCAGTACTTAAATATATTAAAATGATATTTTTAGGGCCAGTTTTTCAGTGCAAGTTGAACTCTGTTTGTCGTTTAAACTCAGTATGCAGTTTTTCAGTCAACTTTAAACGGAGTTTAAAAGGCCGATTGTTCTCGGTTAAACTTATCAGCTGTTTGTTGACTACTTCGTTTTGGCTGCAACAAATTTATTTGAGCGCAAGGAAACTAAGTTTAAATTTAAACTAAGTTTAACTAAATTTAGTTTATACTAAGTTTAAACCAGCACTGAAAAACTGGCCCTTAGTAACATGGAAGTTTGAGTTTCTATTTTTTATATGCATACATAGCATTCAACATTCCAGTTTTTTGTATAAATAAAACATTCGAAAATATATGCATGTTTTTTAATATTTATTAAGCCAATTGTGTAATAATACATGTGAATATATTTATATGTACATATGTATATCCCCAGCAAGAACGCTATGTGATATATAATGCGTTAAACCATCCATAGTCCTACAAAAAGTTTCAGTGATAAATTCAAAAAGTTTCCATGAATTTATACAGGGCCGTATGACAATCCTACTGCATACTTTGCTGTACGTGTGAGCAACTTTCTTTTTCATTCGCATGAAACTTTACTATTACTTTTTCGAATAGTTGTCTCGTTTCAATCCGATATTAATAAGCGATATGTAATGCATCATTTATGGAAAGATATGCCGTAGAACTATCGCATATTGGTATGGTATAAAAAATGTATTATATAACACATCTTTTTATCCGTTATTCCTACTCCATATATAATAAAACATATAACAGTTTGATTTAAATAAAAAAAATTTATTTTAAATTAAATTTTCTTTTTAGTATTTATTTAAAATACTTACAACTAAATCAAAAATACATGAAAAATAAATTGTTGGGTTTTGAATTTGTTATAAATGAAATATTTTACATATGTATGTACATTCTCTTTAACTGCGTTTTCCAGAACATCAATTCTTCGAATAATAGTTTTTTTGTTGTTTAAAATTTGTTGCAGGAGATCTCCCATTGCTATAAATTTAAACAGTTATAAACATTTAAATAGCAGTTAACATATACATATTTAATAATACATATGTATATAACATATAAAAATTAGTTATAAATTTCGGATACCTCTGTTGGATTCCAGTTTATCTGGCTCTTGTCTATTGTTGAAAGCAGTGGACATTTTAAACGTTTTTTTCTGGGTTGACATCCGATTAACTAAAAATAGTTAATGTATGAAAATATAATTAATAAAACATGAATTATCAAAATTACTAAATTTTTTACCTTTAGGTCTTTCGCTCGATTGCGTTGGCTGGGTTAAAACAATTTCATCAAATATTCCTTCGGTGCTGAAAATTTCGTGCTCCATTCAGGCTTAAAAGTACGAAATATTAAGGGCAGAATCTGTTTTTATACTTATCTGTTAATTTCGGCTCTGAGCGTGTTTCTATGCGTTCTTATTTTGTTTAATACGATTTAATGTAATAAAATTAAAAAAAAGAAAAGCACAAATTTTATGTCATAAAATTTAAATAATTAAAAAGCACAAATTTTCTCTGCCGCAAGAATATATAATAGTGATGTAGCATTTTGCTTTGCTTAATTTGGTGCTGAAAGTACCTTCCAAGTAACCCGTTTTAATAAGTACTTTTTCTTTGAAATCATATGTTTGAAACGATATTAAGACTTAAAACAAAATAAAGTTTTATAAAATATTTAATAGTTTGCTTAATATTTAAGAAAAAATAACTAAGTGTTGTTAAATATACACATATATGTATATTTCAGTAGCTTATTTAATGGTTTAAACTAATGGGTCCTTTTTGGCGAGTACCAGGTCTGATTTTTCACAGCACTAGTCAAACTTCGAATTGACCAATGGTGTCAAATCACACGATCTTGGTGGCCAATTGACAGGTCCATTCCGCGAAATTATGCGCTCAGCGAATGTTTCCTTCAATAAATCGATTGTGACGTGCGCTGTGTGGCATGTAGCGCCGTCTTGTTGGAACCACAACTCATCCACATTCATGCCATCCAATTCGGGAACAAAATAGTCGGTTATCATGGCTCTATACCGGTCTCCATTAACGGTAACTGCCTCTCCAGCATTATTGCGGAAGAAGTATGGCCCAATGACTCCACCAGCCCATAGAGCACACCAAACAGTCAGTTTTTGTGGATGTAATGGCGTTTCAAGGGTCTCATGTGGATTCTCTTCACTCCAAATGCGGCAATTTTGCTTGTTGACGTAGCCATTCAACCAAAAATGAGCCTCATCACTGAACAAAATTTTGCGATGAAAATCAGCATCGAGATCAATCTCATTTTCGACCCATACACCAAAATCACGACGCATTGCATGGTCTCGCGGCTTTAATTCTTGCACAAGCTGGATCTTGTAAGGTCGCAAGCCAAGATCTTTGCGCGAAATCTTCCATAAAGTTGATGGACAAAGCTCCAATTGCTGTGCACGGTGGCGAATCGATTCATTCGGGTCCTCTTCAACACTTTGCTCTACAGCGGCAATTGTTTCTTCGGTGCGCACTGTTCGACGTCTCTGCGGATGCGTATTATCACATAGAGTAAACGTAGTGCGAAAACGATCCATGGTTAACCGAATTAATTGCTCTGATGGACGATTATGTCGACCATAAAATGGACGGAGCTCACGGTAAACTTCGCGAACTGAACCATTATTTTCGAAATAAATTTGCACGATTTGCAAGCGTTGTTCTTTTGTCAACCTGTTCATGATGAAATGGCAAACCAAACTGAACATAAATGACATTAGAGTTGCCAGATTTGACCACAAAATGCCAGTTTTATCTCTATTCGAAAAACAAACCTGTAAAAAAAACACCCTTTAGCAGACAGCAGTGAAAATTGAAACTTGTTTCGATTTCAAATGGTACACTGAAAATAATGGACAGACCAAAATTAAGGATAGCGCGCCTTTGTTTTAAAAACCTCAAAATATACTTAAATATAGTAAAATTTACTCAAAGTATGTAAAGTTCCTTTAATTTGAGTGAGTCGTACCCTTCAATTTTAGGACGATCGTACTTAAAATATGAAAATCGATGTCTTATTTTAAGTTCATGACATTTTCCTATATTTTAGTAAAATTGTACTGAAAACAAGCCATTTTTAGACTTTATAAGTGAAAGAAGTTCAGTTTTACTTGGTTTAAGGACAACATTTACTTAAACTTTCACCAAGTAAAAATTTTATTCAATTTAAGGATGACTCAACCTTATGCGAACCGACTATTTACTTAACTCAAGCCTTAATATAAGGTCATGCTTCCTTATTTTAAGTGCAAGCATACATGGGTTGTTTCTCTTCACTCTAATGCAAATATGTCAAATACAAATTTGGAAATTGTTTTCAAAGTAGACAAAGTGTACAAAATTTTGGAATTATTTATACGAATTACTTTACGAATTACTGAAAGGTAAGTGTGAAAATAATATTGTGAAATAGTTTCAAGTGCAAACATGTGCCTTTTAAAAATGCATATGTACATACAGTAAATTTTTGTGCAGCGTGCCTTTCAAAAATACATATGTATGTATGTACATACATTTACGCAGTTAATTTTTGTGTAACGTGGTAAAAACATAATGTGAGTTTATTATTATTTTAGAAGAGTTTAAATTTATTGCATTATTACCAAAGTTATCTGTACATATGCATGTATGTATGAATATGTTTGAATATATTTCACAAGAAAAGAGGCGCCGCGAACGGTTTTGCTTTGTATTAATTTTTGTTGTTTTTTTTAAGAACATAACATTACGGAGGAAAGTTTAAAGTTAATGCAGAGCAGCCACATTAATTAATTATTCCCCAAATAACCCTTGGGATGCAAAATTATTTTTGAACAGAGATTGAAGGAGTGGCAAATAGAACAAAGAGTCATAATTATGAAATGAAAATCTAAATAATGAAATTACTAATAAAAACTATTTGCAGCGCGTTGAAATTTTATCTTTTTCATCAGAAAGCACAACGCCCGGATCAGGATCAACAGAATCCATTTCTTCTAATTTTCTTGGTGCGGTAAATGATTTAAATGAAGTAAGTATTATTTTAAGTTTCTGAGTAACTTACAAAAAAATTTAGTAGATTTCGTTAATAGGAATTTTAAAATCTAACGTGAATGGAAGTGCTGTTTTAAATTACTTTGAAAACAATCAAAGTTTATTAACCAAGAGTCGGAAACTTTTATGTTCCTCGATCACGGAATACTTAATTTATAACAAAATTAAGCCAATAAGATTTTATTTTTCGAATTTAGTGGACAAAATTATACAACTTTTCCCAAAGGAATCAATGGTAAAGCATTAAAAAAAAATGGATTTGATTTTAGGTTTGCTAATTAATTTACTGTTTAGAGGATACTTACTACTTATACAAAAAGAGTAAACAACCAAGACAAAAGTTTTTAAGCAACAGTTTAGGTATTGTTTGGTAAAACGTTGTTTTGTCTATGTGATTATTTAATTACAAGATATTTGTTTGTTTCATAGATCGAATGAAACCTAAACACCATTTTTTAATTCACTATGGTAAAATAATAAGAGAATCTAGACCATTGATAAATCTTTGGACGTTTTTGTTTGAGGGCAAACATAGACCATTGAAAACTTACGCAAAAAATCAGAAAAACATATTATTATCTTTGGCAAGGAAATTTACATTTTGTTTTTCTGAATTTTTACAAAATTTTGAAATTTTAGAATATAACTGCAGCAACCGACAATACTCTTCGAAAACTTTAACATTTTACAATGAATTTAAAAAGCACTTCACAACTGATATTACAGATGAAATAATTTGTTATTCATTTGTAAAGCGATCTGGCACAATATTTAAAAAAGATTTTATAATATTTTTTTATAAACCGCAATTTACAGCGAACAAAATTTGTGAAGATTTTAAACTAGAAAATAATGTAAATTTGCTATGCAATGAAATCAAAATTAATAAATTTGAGAGCCATTTTCAGTCCTATTTAACATGAGGAGAATTGCAAAACTTTTATATATTTAATTTAAAAATATTATTTTCCCTATTATTAAGTATTATAATGTAAATAATAATAAGTATTTAAAACCTAAGCTTAGTATTTAAGAACAATGAGATGAAATAAATGAAAAAAAAAACAAGTTTTTTAAACCTAAGTTTAATTCTAAGAACAATGAGATGAAAAAAAATAAGTTTTTGCATTTTTATTTAAAGCAATTCCATTAGTATTAAATGTAAAGACAGGAAGACTTAATTTGAAATTCGAGGTTCCTTTACTTTACTTAATTGGCGCATTAACCGCCTAAGCGATTTTGGCCGAGGCCAACAAAGCACGCCAGCTGTCCCTATCTCGTGCTAACTGGCGCCAATTGGAAATCCCAAGTATAGCCAAGTCTTTTTCCACTTGGTTTTTTCAACGCAGAGGAGGTCTTCCTTTTCCTCTGCTACCACCCGCGGGTACCGCGTAAAAACCTTCAGGGCTGGAGCTATTTCATCCATTCGAACGACGTGACCTAGCCAGCGGAGCCGCTGATTCTTAATCCGCTGCACTATATCTACGTCATTGTACAGCTCGTACAGCTCATCGTTCCATCGAACGCGGTATTCGCCGTCGCAAAGACGCAAAGGTCCATAAATCTTTCGAAGAATCTTTCTCTCGAACACTCCAAGAGCCCTCTCATCTGATGTTGTCATCGTCCATGCTTCTGCGCCATACAATAGGACGAGTATGATGAGAGACTTATAGAGTGTGGTTTTTGTCCGTCGAGAGAGCGTTTTACTGTGCAATTGCCTACTCAGTCCGAAGTAGCACTTGTTGGCAAGAGAGATTCTCCGTTGGATTTTAAGGCTGACGTTGTTATTGGTGTTAATGCTTGTTCCTAAGTAAACGAAGTTCTCTACTTTTTCAAAGTTATAACTGTCAACAGTGATTTGTGATCCCAGTCGTGAATGTGCCGGCTGTCTATTTGATGACAGGAGATACTTCGTCTTGCCCTCGTTCACCTCCAGACCCATTCGCTTCGCTTCTCTATCCAGTTTGGAGAAGGCAGAACTAACTGCGCGGTTGTTAAGGCCGATGATGTCAATGTCATCGGCGTATGCCAGCAATTGCACACTCTTATAAAATATGGTACCTGACCGATTTAGTTCTGCGGCTCGAATTATTTTCTCCAGCATCAGGTTAAAGAAATCGCACGACAGAGAGTCACCTTGTCTGAAACCTCGTTTGGTATTAAAAGGCTCGGAGAGGTTCTTCCCAATTCTGACGGAGCTGGTCGTGTTGCTCAACGTCATTTTACATAGCCGTATAAGTTTTGCGGGGATACCAAATTCAGACATTGCGGCATAGAGGCAACTTCTTTTCGTGCTGTCGAAGGCGGCTTTGAAGTCGACAAAAAGATGGTGTGTGTCGATTCTTCTTTCTCGGGTCTTTTCCAAGATCTGGCGTATTGTGAATATCTGGTCGGTGGTGGATTTACCAGGTCTAAAGCCACACTGATAAGGTCCAATCAGTTCGTTGACGGTGGGCTTAAGTCTTTCACACAATACACTTGACAGAACCTTATACGCGATGTTAAGAAGGCTAATCCCGCGATAATTGGCACAGACTGCAGGATCACCCTTTTTGTGGATTGGGCTGAGCACACCAATCAGTAGGCATGCGTTCTTCCGACCATATTCTAGAGATGAGCTCGTGCATGCACTTAACCAGCTCCTCTCCGCCGTACTTAAATAACTCAGCTGGTAACCCCTCAGCCCCGGGGGCTTTGTTGTTCTTCAGCCGTGTTATCGCTTTCCGAATTTCGTCATGGTCGGGTGATGGTACATCACGTCCATCATCATTTATTGGGGATTCAGGTTCAACATCTTCTCCAACGTTGTTGTAGCTGCTTCCATTAAGCAGTGTGAAGAAGTGCTCCCTCCATAATTTAAGTATGTTGTGCACATCAGTCACCAGGTCGCCGTTGTCATTCTTACAGGAATTCGCCCCGGTTTTGAAACCTTCTGTTAGCCGCCGTACTTTCTGAAAAAAATTACGGGCGCTTTTCCTGTCGGCCAGCATCTCAAGCTCTTCGCACTCACGCATTTCGGCCTCTCTCTTTTTCTCACGAAAAATGCGTCTTGTCCACCGGAGTGAACGACAGTACTTTACGCCGAAGTCTCTCTCCCACCACAAATCCGACACCAAATTTGCGCTCCTTTACATGGCAGCTGTAGTAGATGTCGCAAGGGCCTATCGATTTTTTCCCTTGCCCCGTCCATCGCATCTCATGGATGGCGGTGATGTCAGCCTTCGCTCTGCTGAAGATATCAACCAGCCGGGCAGAGGCACCTTCCCAATTAAGGGTCCGGACATTCCAGGTGCATGCCCTCAAATCGTTGTCCTTAATACGTTTGCCGTGGTCGTCATCAAAAAAGGGGGGTGTCATCCGAGGCATTATTTTCCTTTTCATTGGAAGTTGTTTTTTACGTGGCGGGTTCCAAGCCCTGCGCACAACCCATTGCTGGGGGTGAAAAATTTTAAGTGTGTTTATATAGCGAGCCGCTTGCTCCAAGACAGACACCCGCTTGCAGCCGCACCTCCTGGTGAACAGACGCTGCGGACTTCAGTGGACCCTTAAACCGAATATGTCGGAGTGGCTCCACTAAAGCTTCTCTCTATTAGCCGTGACCCATGGCTCCACACGGGTTGGTTACCGTATCTCGCGCATGGGTTGCTCACGTTACCCAGGGTGCACGAACGTGGACGTTAGAGTAGGGATTGAGTACAGCCGTGCAACTGCAACCGCATACCCAGAAGCACCACTGTACCCCATTGCACCCCGAGGTTCCTTTAATCTAAGGAAATAGTTTTTTTTGATGACCTCATATTAAGAACGTTTTTACTTTAAATTAAAGAAAACAATGTTCTTCGTTTAAGAAAATCTCCTTTAATTTAAGGCAATATTTTCCTCTTTTTAAAGAAACCATATGTACTTAAAAGTAGAAGGAAGACATGTCTTTAGTGCAATTTCATTCCCATTTTTTTCTTAAAACAGGTAAATTTTCCTTAGTTTTAGGACACATTTGTTTCAGTGTATGACTGAACTTCATTACCTACAGTCACAGACCAATTTTTTGCGAGATGAGATGAATTTTTTTTTTGAAATTTCTGTTTCTTTTTTTTATACCTTTTTGTTGTTTTCTACATGTCAAGTGAGTATTCACTTTTAACGTCCATTCAGCAACTATGTTGATGAAGATGTCAATTGAAGAATTCTTTTTAATTAAATTTTTAATTTCCCAAAACGCAAAAGTGATTTCTTCCTTAATATCTTCTTTAAACAGTTTGCTCAATGTTTCAATAACTCCTTTCACTCCAGGACATTCTTTGCATTTCTTAAAAAGGCACGTATTGTTATCAACTGAACAACACCATATCTTTTAGAACACTTTTTCAAACCTACTAAAAGTAGTTCGAAATTGGTGCAGTAGATGCACAAACATACTTCCTGCGTAGGAGATTGTACAACCCATTTTGGTCGCAATGAATAACATTTTGAATGTCAAATTTTCATATCTGGATTGTCGCGTTTAAATATTTTATACGTTTCCTTAATAGTCCGAGACATGTAACGTTTTAGTTTAACAATTTTCTTTGATAATCATATGTATAGAGTATCATTTTTGTTAGGGCTTTGTGTTGAGAAATTCAAGTCATCATTTAAAAAATAATCAAGCTCGACTTTCTGTACATTTGGATCAATCGAATGTCTTTAATATGGGTTAGAAGAACAGTAGTTTCCTGTTTATGTTACAAGATTTCGGGCTTTTCTTATCATATAATCACTTACAGTCGACCATTTTGATAATATTCTAGTTTTAGAAAATTGGCAAATGGGTGCTGCTAAAAGAATTCTTATTTTTTCTGTAATCGGCGCACAATTATCTACACTTAGACCGAAATTTTTAAATCAATTCGTACATGACTGACACTCCGACGAGTCTGATGTGGGTAAATCTAATATTTGATCTTCATTTACATATATCGTACAGTTTTCTTATTTTTGCAGAAAGCTGTGAACTCTGCATTTCTTCTATATCTTTTCGTTTTCTTGCTGCATAATGGATGCGACATCTGAAGGTGAAGTAGACTTCAAGAGCTTTTAAGGGAGAAACTACTGAAGAATTAGGTGCAAGTTGCTCGTTTAATTCGTTAATATCCCTGAAATTAGTTTTGGGTTCGTACATTAGGTCACAATCGTTGTTGCTGACAAGCGATGGGCTGATAGACTTTGATTGAGCACAGTGATCACAGACTTTATCATCAGATTTTAATGTCATATCTGGAAACAATGGTCGCAAGTCTCGTGCAATTCCTATCAGTAGCAGTACGTATTCAGTAGCAACAAAATTTAAATTACCTTTATTGGCTGCTATTCTTTTGGAACGCCTCAAAGTAGTTTCCTCAGAACCTGAGTCTGAATCAGCACTTTCAAAACTTGATGAGCCTGTGCGCGCATCTTCGTCAAATGTCTCTTCAAACTTTACATTTGGTTCTTCTTTAACGTTCGAAAATTCACCACCCGTTTATGCCCCTGAATTGAGAACGTCATTGGTGTCGGATAAATCAAAAACAAATTTGCTATTATCTGCTTTTAACTCTTGCTTTTCAATGAAAACAACGTCGCGACTTGTGATAATCTTACGTGTTTTCGGTTCAAATAACCGATATGCTTTTGACGTTTTACAGTAGCCAACCATTACACACTCCACATATTTTACATCTAGTTTTTGTCGCTTTTCTTTTGGAGTACCATGGCTTTACTCCTAAACACTCGCATATGCTTTAGAGATGGTTTTCTGTTTGACCAGATTTCTTCAGGACAACGAGATTCCGCTAATGGTGAAATTATTCGACGTAAAGCAAGGCTAGTAATTAAGGGGTTCAGTCAAGAAAAGGGTGTGAACTACAATGAGGCCATTGCAGCTAAACACAGCCTATTTATTCATCAAATGGATGCGGTCACCGCGTTTTTGAACGCTGAATGGGCGTGTATGCAAGCCCCAAAAATCACTTTATGGGCTGAAGCAGTCGAGCAGACTTTGGAATAAAAAGTTCAATGATGCCTTGTTGAACCTTGATTTAACTCGGAGCAACATCGACTAATGTGTGTATTATCGCGCCAACGATAACGAAATAATGTTTGTTGCTGTATACGTCGATGATGTGCTAGTGATCTCGATGAAAGGCGATCGACCAAGGAGTATGTGTTCAAATATCAAGGTTGGGCTATTTAATGGGGCACACGTAGACAACGCACTGTAGCTCTCTCCTCGACCGAAGCAGGATTTATGGCGATTACTTCAGCAATTCAAGAAGCAGGCGTAATGAAATCTCTCATATTGCATTGCGATAACAAAAGCGCAATTCAAATAGCAACAAACAATTCGTACTCGCCCCGAACCAAACACGTAGATATTAAGCACCAGTTCATTCAACAACATTTAAACAGTGGCAGAGTCAGTCTCCACTATATTCCTACGAATGACATGGCTGCCGATATTTTGACCAAAGGCGTAGCCAAGGACAAGCACACTCATCTTTCCGAAGCCCTTGGCCTTACTTAAGTAAATCATAAATCTAAACATATATAATTTATTTACAAATTAAAAGGAATGGTCATTAAAAGTGTTGTGAATTTGTATAATGAATGACCTTTCTTCGTACTTTTAATGCAACCCTCATATGTATCACTAAATGTCAAAACAATAAACATGTCTTTACTTCCGCTTTGAATTACAATTGAGCTTAGCCGCTTTTAATTTACCCGCTGCGAATATCGGTTTGTATATCCCAAATCAACAATTGCCTTTTCGGTGTCTTGTAATGCGCTTTTTTGTGGATCGATTGATCCGAATCGATTGCCTGACATTTAATGGTAATCACTGACTAAAACTTTTTGATGGGCATCTCTTGTAGGCGGCAGATAAATCACTGTTCCAATGTTATATACATCTAACAATTAACAATATGAAGCAGCTCTATTCGATGTTTATAATAATAAATAATCACTTGAATTGTTAAAAACAAAGCCCTAACAAATATGATATACAAATATCAAAGAAAATGGTATGCAAATTGTTAAGGTAAAACCAAGGCGAATCTATAAGGTGGTGTCGCCACGACAACACCAAAAACAACGTGTGTTTTGTTTTTGCTTTCGGTAAATATTTGTCAAAATCAAGGCGAGTTGAATGAATTCGCTTTTGTTAAAAAAAGCTCAAGCGAATTGTAATTGACATTTATTCACCATTGATGAAAATGAAAAACAAAAAAATTGTTTAATTGCACGTTGGCAAAAAGTGATAAAAAAAATACATTGGTGCGCGCTTTAATAAAAAAAGTTCATTACCAAAGCTTGAGTGCAGGTATTGGTAAGGAACCACAGCAAGGATTTGGCGGAGCTAGAGACGTTTTTCGGATTTATGCGTGAGTAAATATAATTGGGAGGCATTTGAATATTTACCCAACAATGTTCATGTTTCTTTTCTAGCTAATGAATATACACATAACTCAACACAAACTGTTCAGCCATTAATGTTTTCGGTGCTGAAAGTGGTATGAACCACTCCACATAAGTATGTACGAATGTATGACCGTGAAAATAACAAAACAAATTCACAATGTCGTTGCACAATAGGACCTAAGGAAAGAACGTATTCAACATGTTCCTAAACGATATACGAAGTATTGATGTAAGTAAATACATATGTACATTCGCAAAGCTAAGTATTTGTACATAACTCTGTATTCAAACAGTTTAAGACGACATAATAATTATTGTTGGGCTATTTTAAGTTAAAATATCTAAATATATAAAATATAGATATAAGGAAAAAATTTACGATTTGCTTATGTCGACTTAAGCTGTTATTACCTCTGACCACCGATCGCTTGAGTTGAACAACTCACAGAATTGAAAACTAAAGTGATAGCTGAAGTGGTTTAGATCAAATTTATTTGATACTTTTCAAGAACAATACTAGTAGCTAGGTAATGATAAATGTTAATTAGGTAATATTAGTAAGTATATTTAGTATAGTAACTTAAGCAATTAATACGCCAGCAATATATTTTTAATTCTACAATAATGCAATACTTTAGTACCATAATATGAAGCAACGGATTATAACTTCTAAAAATAAATATGTAATATAATCAGCGTTGGAAAAATAACTGATTTACATACTACATACAAACATGCATTCATTTTAACCAATTAAGTTTTCTTTTTTTTAGCGGACAGAATATACTGGCGCATTACAATAGCACTCGTTGTCGTTCCATCCGAACACAGATTGATACAGCGAATACAAAATTATGTTAAGGGATAAATTATTAAGGTGATAATTAGAAGAAAAACTTTAAACATTTTTTTTTAATTTCAGACATTTATTTTAACTAATTGAATTTTTTTTAAATTTTTCTTCCAGCGGACATTTCTATCGAAGTACCTTAAAGTGTTATACAATAACAACGAATTGCAGCGTGAATCCACATTAATGGTTTATTTACTGCTTAATTTGTGTATAATATGTATATGTAACATATTTATGTATATAGTATATAGTATATAAATAAATGTTAACGTGACATAGTGGTCGACTCGAACAAAAAATCTTCAATTTACAAGACAATTTGTAACTATTAGGCATGTGAATAATAAAGCGTAGTATATCAAAATTAATTACAGTATTCTAAATTTGTGTAAATATATGAGGCAGGACATGGTGGTGCAAGCGTAGTAAATCCACATCCGAAATCTGAGTACTCTAATGTTTCTATGCAGAGAAAATAGAATAAAAGATTAAAAGCTGGATTGTAACAATGATATATTTATTAAGCTTACTGAATTCAAAGATTAATTTTAATGAATTTTTTATAACCCATTATTCTCTGCTCGAATTCTGCACTTAAATAAGAAGCGTTTTACGTTTGCTGGAAGTTCGACTTCTGAACTTTTATCAAGTAAAATCTGCTTTATTTTCTTGCAAGCACTATGTCTAGTGCATCCTCTTTTCGTCCTCTTTCGGCACTTGAAAAAAGGGCTCTTTTCCCTTCCAATCTTTTTTCACATAACACACATTTGCCCATGTTTTCTTAATTATTTTTATTTTTCCCACTTCGGAATATCGCACAACCCGCACAAGAATATAAAATTAATTATTTTTAATTTATTTGTAAACAAATATAAAAATGTCATCAAACATTGTTTTGACAACAGTTTACCAAACAAATTAAGCCAATCAGAAAACAGATCAATGTGGCATTTATGTACCGCGGCGAAAAATAGAACGAATCAGCTGTTCTAAAAATGTCACCTGTATAATTCCGCCATGGGTAAAACGTTACATGTTCGGACTATTAAGGAAACGTATGAAATATTTAAACGCGAAAATCCAGTTATAAAAATTGAACAGGCAAAAAAAAAATGGTTCGTGTATAAAAAATCATAACTTGAAAAAAAAAAAATGTATGCTACTTGGCAGTTGGCCAGATTAAAGTTTCAACTGTCTATTTTCTTGGCAAATTTTTTGAAAATTTTTTAATACAATTTTTATTTTATTTTAATGTAATTTCTGATACTTGTATTTAAAAGAATAGATAATTACAAACATTTGAAAAACAATTACTTAAATCGGTTGATAGTTGTCGAAGTTATACCATGTTTAAAAAATAAAGTTCGGGAAACGAACGAGAAAACTTGATTTTTACGAAAAAATGAAATTGCGAAAAATTCACAAAAAATTTTTTTGGACAAAATTTACACAAAAACAACATAATAAAGTTTCGTTAAACTCTAAAATAATGACCGGAAGCGACCGGACGTTGTCGCAATTCGTTTCCTCATTCATGTTCTCTTAAACATACATACATACATATTTAGTTCTTCTTTATTTTGCTTTTTAATTTCAACAACAGCCTCTGAAAACGCACCGCACAATTTTTCTTGATTCTCAAGCTCGTTTTCAACTGCTTAATTTATTAAGTTGAGCTTTTTTGCTTTTAGGGCAAGGAGACGATATGCAGGTGGTACTTACTCACAGGACATTCATTTACTTCCTTTGACGATGATGGAATTTCGTCACCACTAAATTCGCTATTTTAATATTCGAAATCGAATCCATCCTCCACGCCTTCAACTGCCTCGCTTCCACCAATTAACTGAAAAATTGCATCCTCATTAGAAGACAAAGGCACCCTCCGTTTTCATTATTTTAAAGGGTATAAGATAATCTTGGTGTGTTAACCTTTTTCCACTCAATAATCTCAATAATGGACCTCCCAGCACTATTCAGTGCATTATGAAGTTATTTTTCAGAACGCAGCTACCTTCGTATAATTTCTCGCAATGTCAGGATTTTGGTTAATTTTATTAAGAAGCAGCCTCGATTGCGTGTTGTTAACGGTTTTCGACCTTAAAACTAGCATATTAAAATCACAATATTTTAAAAATTTGTAACACTTACATTTCACTTCCAATTTTTTTATTCCGCCGACGAGAAACAGGTAAATAATAAATGCGCCCATTGATTATTTTATAAATAAATACAATGGAGAAGTAATCTCTTCTTTCATGCAAAGACTGCAGACCCATCAATTTCCGTCTGCAAATATAGGGAGGAACATAACCCTGCGAATAGCGAATTCAGTGAAAATTGAAATTTTGAACTCTTTCTATTTTAGTCGAGTGCACTTCAAAATATGGACTCCATATAATACAACAATATTCTAGACGACTTCTTACTAAAGCGATATAAAGAGATTTTAAATTTACAGGATCCCTGAATTCTTGAGTATTGCGTCTAATAAAGCCTATCATTGAGAACAATTTTGATACGATATAATCAATATGTTTTGTAAACGCGAGTTTGGAGTCAAAACGCAACGATTTAACTTATGCACATAGTTGATGTCACTACTAGGTTTCCTCGAGTACGTACATAACTGCACAACACTTTCTTATATTAAGGTTCAAACAATTTAACGTGCACCACATACCATATTCATCCAGATCGAGCTAAAGACGATTGCAATTTGAAAGATCACGAATAGCTGAAAAAAGCTTATAGCACCACGGAGACGATCAATATATGGAAGGCGCATCAAAACGGTTCAATATACCTTCAATACTACTTTGATTGTTGTTTGATTAGCAAGTTTTTTTAATTGCTAATAGCTTCTTATTTTGGTTAAAGTAGTCTTTAGCATAAATATGAATTCACGTTTTACTTCTCAAAAACCCGCGCAAACTGAGTATATATTGATCTATATACATACGTCCTACACGTCAATATGCATCAATATGCGCATCAGTCAAAACGCTTCAATATAAAATCACATCAATATGCTTCAATATGTTTGACGTATTGATCAATACATATTGACTCAATATATTGATCGTCTCCGGGGTGCTTAAAATCGTTTGCAAAATTAAAACAGCTAGGCAAGTCGTTTATCAATAGAATTTACCACTAATTCCGTGACTACTCCGCTTTTGTAGAAGTAGACTGTGTTGCACCTTATCGAAAGCTTTGGAAAAGTCTGTGTATATTACGTCAAACTGATCGCGGTTGTCAAAAGATTTAATTATTTTATTAGTTAACAGAGCTAAATTGGAGCAGGTTGACCTACCGGGAAAAATTCCATGCTGACTATTGGATATTATAGCCCTTAAACGATCATATAACTTCGATTGGATTATATGGTTAAATAATTTGGCTTGGTCTATAGTTACAGACGATTATTATTAGGATCACCAGATTTATAAACTGGGGTAATAAAACATAACTTCTATTGGTCTAAAAAAAATCCTTTATCCGAGCATTTTTCGAAAAGAAGAGATATAGTATAAGCTAAAACAGTGGAGCATTATTTTAAATAAAAGGGGTGAGTAACCTTCAGAGTCTAGATTTGAGCTAGGATTCAATGCTGAGATAGCTAGCAATACATCTTCTTCCGAAACCGAGAATCCTGTGATGGGTGTCGAAGAAGTTGAGGGTGGTATAGGTAAACGCTTTAGAGTTTTTGTTTCAGATGTAAAAGCTTAGATTTAAATAAAGCCGGCTTATTTCGAATTAAAGGCCGCTTTATAAGAGTAAAACTGGAAATTACTGAGGACGGTTTTTGCTTCAATTTTCCATTAGTAATCATTGGACATTCTGAAAAGTTTAGAAACGACCTATCTGTGGAACTTAGTGAATTAGTGATACCTGCATAATCTGCTCTGGGCTAGTCTAGTTCATCTACTGGCCTAGACTCAATAGGATTGAAGCAGTAAAAATGCAGTGTTACCAAGACTGCCTTCTGATGAATGCCATTTTTAGATATTAGAGATAAACATTCCACGCAGAATGTTTTTAAATCGCCAGAAGAGAAAACTAGGTCTAAAATTCTTGAATTTTCATTTAAAATTGCACAACGTTGTTTAAGCCATAAGGCAATAAAGTGCTTATAACGACATAATTCATCTAAATAGGAGCAATATAAGGTTGCTTACCGGTTATCTGACTGGTCACAACAATCTACGTGCCCACATGCACCGGATTGGACTCGCCACCGAAACGGACTGTCTTCTTTATCTTGAGGAGGAGGAGACATCGGAGCACATTTTGTGCGACTGTCCGGCTTGTGCCAGACTGAGAGTTAGATATTTCAACTCAGCAATAATCGAGTCTCTCAACATTAGGAACTCGTGTACCAAGTTGTTATTAGCATTTATTAGACAAGCCGATAGTATCTAGGGATGTCAGGGCTAGGAACTAATTGCAGGGATACAAAAGATCTTTTAGGTCGCGGTGTCCCTTGATCCTACTTTACCCGATAACTTAACTAACTAACTATGAACCTTTGTATGTAGATTACATTTTACAAGTGCGTTTTATAAATAGTTATATCTCTGCTCGGAGGAATATAAGATATTAAACCTATTAACGACTTATCGTTAGTAAACTTAATATTAACGCATACTTCGTCCAGCATACCATCAGTCAGGGTAAGACTGATTTTATTGCTGGACAAGTCAGCTCATATAGCAAGTAATACACCACCTCCCTTTTCTTGACCGGTAACAGAAGAGTCACGATCCTTACGGTAGAAGTTATAGTAGCCATCGAAGTATTCATTTGAGGAAATATTGTCATTAAGCCAGGTTTCAGTAATGGCAATTAAATCGTATTCCCTTATAGATGTGGAACGATATATTTGAGAGTTTTTTGTACGTATGCCACCCATATTTTGGTTGTACAATAGATAATTATTGGCGGGAACACATTTATTGGGATCACTGTTTGATATGCTTGCATTTATGTTTGATGAAATATGAAGCCACTTTACAAGGAAAGCAACATTTATCTCCGAATTATCATTTGCACCATCCGCACGACGTTGATTCGTCTTACGCTTTTTGTTATTGACGGCAACCCAATTGGAGTAACTATCTAAGGGAATTTCACCGATAGGTGCAGCATTCGATAATTACAGCGGCATAGCTAAAAGCATAATTTGTTGCCGGCCGTTTAACTGACATAGCCGGGGAAAGGGCAGCATTTGTTACTGTACGCTTAGCAGATGTAACTTGAAGTGTAGGCGTAACAGAAAGGTTAGTAGATACAGCGCTGTTAATCAAAGCAGGAGGTACAACTTGTTAGCTCATTCTAGCGTGAGAAACAGAACACGACATAACAGGGGCGCTGTTGTTAACAGCCGACCCACTCGGGTGGGATGACTGATCGTTAATCAAGGTGATGACACCTTCCCTCGGCATAGCAGGCGATAAAGTAGACTCGCCCTGCTCACTAGAATGGCTTAACAAGAGAGGAACGGAAACAGCTGCAGACTTTTCCCGTGCTCGATTTTTACTGCAATTGCTATTGACAGGCGAATCTAAGTTCAATATCTTCGGTTCGGATAGTATGTCCAATGGTTGGTGCAATCCGAATACGAAGCTAAATAAAGAAAACTTGAGAGCAATGGTGAAACATGGAGGTGGCAGCGCCATGGTTTGTGCCCGCTTGTCGGCTGCTGGTACTGGGAGTTTGGCTTTTATTGAGACAACCATGAACACATTCATGTATCTACAGATTTTAAAGGAGTGCCGAGAATCTGGGCATAAGATCAGATTTTACTAGGATAATGATCCGAAGCACAAATCAAGTATTGTAAAAACCTGGTTAATATAAATGTAATAGAAAATGTATGATGCAAATTGAAAAATAATATCCGGAAACATAAAATTTCAATAAAAAAAGACCTCAAGGAGGTTCTGAAGAAAGAATGGGAGAACATTTCGCCTGATATACATAACTTAAAAATTAGTATAATCACTTCCAAACCGCCTTAAAGCAGTTGTAGACAATGGCTATCATACCAGATATTAAAAAAAAGAAAACAAAAATTGTGTATCTAAGTTTAAATATTTTGCGTTCCTGCATAAAATATTCTGTGACTAGAATATTATTTATTTTTTTAAATAAATAAAGTATTTTTGTAAAACTATATTTTTTTCTTGGTTGGTCAGTTAAAATGATTTAAAGTTGAAATCATAAACTGCATAAAATAAGCTGTGAGCCACTGCTTCAGTTTTCAAAAGAATATCGTCTTTTAGTATTATATTCGATGGCTGGCCAGGGTGCCTCGGTAGCTGTTCATTCAACGCCAGCTTACAGCTCCAATAAAGGACTTCATACATGCGTATATACATGTATGTATGTCATATATTGTATTAAAATTATTTCATCTATTGCTAAAGAAATAATGGATCCCCAACGTCCTTCAAAAACAAAGTACTTTGGAATCGCGTTTGACCAGCCTCAAAAACTGACGTATTGGCTCACCACACATAAATCTTTAAGCAAGTGTAAAGTCATCCTCAAAAATGTCGAATGTCTAACGCATAGTTTGTAAAACAAGTTTAGAGACAGGCGATGACTTGCAGACGGAGCTGGTGGACATTATACGTATGGCCCTATGTCGCTTGACGCGGTCTTCGATGTTGAGGAGAAGCTGTGTGACAGAAACTTTAAAGATTAATAATTCACCAGCTTATCGGCTGATATTCTTACATGTACATACATACATATGTTTACGTTAAATAATAAAATTTTTTTTGCAGACTTTTTACTTATTTTTGCTTTATCGTTCAAAGAAATATCTTGAGCAAATCGCACGAGACATGAAAAAGAGTGGGACGTAAAATCACACCCAGAGAAATATATGGAAAGAAACGGTCACAAAATCTCACGGTGCCCGTAAGAATAGTATGGGAAAAATACGGAAAGTTGCAGTCATGGCTTCAGGTAATTTTACTGCTTATTTCACCAGTATAAGATCAATATTAAATATTAATATGGCCTACAGTACATTGAATAAAAAAAAGCATTATATTAAGTTTTTATTTATTTATTAACAAGCGTGGAACAATAATATAATTATTTTAACACGAAAAAAGGAGCACTGGCTGCCAGGGCCTTCGGCTCGCTTATAAACTTAGCTATAAAAGCAAAAGGAAAAATTTATAACTTAGATTGATATTACACGTCAAATATAAATTAAAAAATAATGTCAATAATTAAGAAACAAGGTTAAGAGAGATTGTATCTTATCAATGAAGTTCAGATGAATTGTTTTAAGCCTGTTTTTTCTAAAAATGTTGAAATTTTGGAGACGTTTACTGCAGAGGTAGTCTTTAGGAGCATCGACGGACGTTGGTTATTGAATATATTGCTCCTACTCGCTGTAAAGTGAGGGCAGTCGTCGAGTAGATGGTATACTGTTAGAGCAACTGAAGGACAATGTTGGCAGAAGGGTTGGCTGGATTGGTTTATAGATACGAGTGGGTAGCGATTGTGTGACCAAGGCGTAGACGGACAAATGCCTTAACGTCGTTGCAGCGGCAATTTGATGGAAAGCTAGGCTTTGTGCAGTTAGGATTGTGTGTAATGTACTGGTGCTGGCTTGAAACCCATGACTCTATTTGTGCTTGGCGTTGGCGTTGATATATGAAGGTGTATAGGTCTCTTTTGGCGATGTGGTCGAAGGTAAGTAATGGTTCTTTAGCAGCGAGTTTAGCTCTCTCGTCTGCCAGCTCGTTACCTTTTATACCTGAATGACCTGGTACCCACATAAGTTTCACTTCGTCTTTATTTGCTATAAGCTTGTTGCGAATGCAAGATATTAAGAATGACTTGTTTGTTGGGTTTATCACCGAAAGAATAGTTGACTTACTATCTGTGCAGATGATCGTTTTGGTGCCTTAGTTTTCTGCAAAGGTGATCGCATGGAAAATCGCTGCAGCCTTAGCTGTGTAGACGGATGCGTAGCAGGGAAGAATACCAGCTGCAATCGTGCTACCATTGGCCTTGACTACTGCGAAAGACGTGTTGGAGTCGTTTTTGGATCCATCAGTAAAAATCAGGCTCCATTCTTGTAGCAGAGGCGACGTATATTCCGCAAAAAGGTGTTGGTAGGCTACTGGACTAGTACTACTTTTTTTATATTTTTCCAAAGTTAATATGAATTGTGAATGGCTTATATGCCACGACGGGAATATTTCTTTTTCGCGCAGCGTAGGGCGAATGATACCAAGTTCCATGGCATATTCAATGCAAAGCGAAATTGTGGACTTCTTCCGGCAAGAAGCCTTATAACGGTTCTGTTCGGCAAGCACTGTTTGATAGAGAGTGTTGTTGTGGCAGAGAAACAGTTTGGGAATAAGTTTCTTTACATTGAGCACAAATCTGTCTTCGATTGTTGGTAAACCAGCTTCTTCCAAAACGAATTTGGTTGGTGATTTGGGAAAAGCTCGGATGCTTCTGCTCACCGCCGTGTGGTACGGAGCGTACAACAGCTTGATGTGGCTTTTTGCGCAGTTTCCATAGATGGGTAGGCCGTAGTCTATCTTCGATAACATAAGCGCCCTAGTTACATTTATTAACGTTAATGAATTGATTAAACAATGTCTGGATGACAAATATTTAATAATGCTAAGCCTGGCAGCCAGTTGCTTTCTTAAATACAAGCAGTGTTCTTTGAAAGTTAATTTTTTGTCAAAAATTAAACCTAAAAACTTCAAAGTATTAGTATTAGCAACATGGGTATTATTAATGTCTAAAGTAAAGTAATTACATTTATGTTTGCGGCAAATATGAAAATTTTTGCATTTGTTAATTGCTACGTTGGCGCCCGAGGATTTAGACCAATAGTTTAAATCAGCTAGTATGCTGGTGAAATCTTGTTTGACAGTGTTTAGATCCGTCAGGTTTGAAACCAGCAATAAATCATCTGCATAACATAAATGCGAGACATTTTTGTACTTTTTTATTATTAGGCTAATCTCATTGAAAGCTGCTATAAACAAAACGACAGAAAGCGGTGATCCTTGCGGAATACCGTTGTACAGGACATAACGGTCAGACAAAGTGTTATTAACTTTCGAAACCAATCTGCGGTTAGTGAGGAAGGCCTGAATAATTTTGAGTATTTTACCGCCAAGTTTCCATTTTACTAGCTGACGTATGACAACGTGGATTCCAACACGGTCGAAGGCTTTCTCGAAGTCTATGCTTAATACAGAGACATGACTTCTATTAGAAAGAGCAGAAGAAGCGTAATTTTCGAACAACAGTAAGGCGTCTATAGTTCCCTGTCCTTCTTTAAAAGCCATTTGTTCAGAGCTTATACAGTTGTTTTTTAAGGCCCACCACGAAATACGCCTAGCGATTATTTTTTCAAAAAGTTTACCCAGACAGCTGAGCAAAGAAATCGGTCTAAATCCTGAAACTTCGGTTGCAGTATTGCCTGGTTTTCGAATTGGGATAAGAACTGCGTCTTTCCAGGTTTGCGGATAGACCCCTTTATTTAAGATTTTGTTATATAGTCGAGTTAGTCTAGACTTCAGGCATAAGGGGAGATGTTGCAATAAGGGGTACGAAATTCTGTCTACCCCCGGTGTTTTGCCTGTTAAAGAGGAAAGCGTGGATTCTAATTCTAGCTGTTCTATTTCGCAGTCTGTCTCATTTAAGGGACTGTTAAATTTGTTGTTGCTGTTTATAATCCATTTGTTCTTTTCTGAAATGAACGTGGGATGAAAATTTGAGTCGTGGGAGTATTCTGACCAGTAAGATGCAAAGTGGTTGGAGAGTTCTTTAGCGCTTGCAATAGGCCCAGAAGGACTGGTTATAGAAATTGTAGGTGATTGAGAATGTATACCGGAAAGTCTTTTTATATCAGACCATGCTTTTTTGGGGTTTGTTTTGTGGTCAATGGATTCAGAAAACTTGCTTAAACAGTCCCTTTTCGATTGCTTTGATCTCTTTCGAAATATGGCGTTGGCTTTCTTGTACATTATTAAGTTATTATTTGACCTCGTACGTTTATATTCAGTCCAATAAAAGCGTTTTACAGTTCTTAACTGCGATAGCTCAGGAGACCAATATGGGACACTTTTTGCATAAATTTTGTTACTTGACTGCGGAATTGAGAGGTGGGCGGAAGTGCGTATAGCTTTTGTAATTGAAGCTACTTCTTTGTTAATATTTTCGGAATCTGGAAACTTAGTACAAAGGTTGCTAGCAGTAGCTTGAAACTTTTCCCAGTTCGCTTTATCAATCAAGAAATTTGGCGTAGGAGGGGGTTTATAAAAGGAGAGTGTGGAGAGGGTAGTAACGATAGGATAGTGGTCGCTGCCGTGGAGGTGGGAAAGGGTGTTGGTAATTAGCTTAGGAGCGATATTAGGGGAGCACAAAGTCAAATCGACAGTTGTGAATGTTTTATGCGTGGAAAAGTAGGTTTGTTGTCATTTAGTAGAATCAGATTTTCTGATAACACAAGGTCTTCTATAATAATGCCTCTATTATTAGAGGAGGTGGATCCCCAAAGAGGGCTCCAAGCATTAAAATCGCCTACAATAATGTAAGGAGTGGTTACTGATTGCAAAATATTTCTAAGATCGTTACATGAGAAGGTCTGCTGGGGTGGGATGTAAAGCGAAACGATAGAGAATTTAAAAGGAAATGAGATCTCAATAGCAATTGTTGCTATGTTTGAAGAGATTGGGATTGGTTTATGAGAAATAGATTTTTTTATTAAGAGTGCGATGCCTTGTTTGCTTGTTTGGTTTTCGGGCAGGTTGTGAAAATAGCTTTGATATTGCAACGGCGCTACTGCAGACTTGCCAGCAGCGATATGAGTCTCTTGGAGAGAAATGACACTTGGCAAATGCTCTTTTAACAAAAGCTCTAATTCAGTGTAGTTGTTGTGGTAGCCGTGCATATTCCATTGTAAGATTTTAAACATTGGAGCAAAGAGCAATTAATAAAAAAGAGATTAGAGTTGTCTGTGTGAGAGGGGCTAATGATAATCGTCAATTGACATTGTATGTTCTTTTAATTTGTTTTCGTTCAGTTCAGCATTGTTTTGTGTTAGGAGTAGGCTGTCAGATGGGAAGTTTGTTGTCTCTGACATGGAAATGTCTGTACCTGTTGGGTTTTGATAACCGCTTGCTTGTGCGATTATATAAGCGAGAGTTGCTTCGAAGTTAAATGATGTAGAGGAGGTTTGCGGAGTTAGTGCGGAGGGCGTGATTTGTGCATTGCTAAGTTGCTGGATGTTGTTGTCGTGTGGTGAGTTTTGTGGTATTGAGAGATTAAACTGTGGTGGGTTTGTAGACGAAGTGTCGAGTGGAGTAGAGATCGGTGATTTATTTAGTGTAATGGGTGGCGATATAGAGGGGGTATTTGGGTTAATTGCTTTGTTTTTGTTTAGGCTTTGTGACTCTTTGGCGACTTCGGCGAAAGAAGAAGTGAGTGTTTGTTGTGTTTGTGCTTTGTAAAGCTTGAGTGCTTGACGCATAGAACATTTGTTTTGGCATTTAATTTTTAGTATTTCTTTCATTTGCTTATATTGCGGACACGTGTTGTCAGATGATGGATGGCTACCTGAGCAGTTTGCGCAGAGTGTGCGACTGCAAGGGGGAGTATGTGAAGGTAGATTGCATGATACACATGTGGGTGCGTTGTTGCACCGTTTGGTGGTATGGCCAAGACGCTGGCAATTTTTACACCTCGCAAGAAGGTGTAGAATATTTTGAGATTGGTTTATTTGGGTCGGTAGCACTAACCGTGCTGAATTTAGGAGTTTCTTTTTTTGATTGGGGCAAGTCAGGGAAATTAATTGGAGTGTATGTTGGTTTCTTTTTGGCAAGCAAAGCAAACCTGTTATTCCCGAGGTTGGGCGGCCCAGGGGTCATAATTAAATCACCTTTAGCACTCTTAGCACTTCTATGTGGATATCACTTAATAAAAAACAAATGCGAATCGAAATTAAATGGTTATGAGAAAAAAACACGTGTGTATATGCGCGTAAAATGCGAATACCGTGTGGAAGAAGTCACAAAAGCCGAAAATATGAGAACAAAACGTCTTCTCAGAGCGAGCAATTGTCAGTGACTGTTATATTAAGTAAAAACTCAAAATATCAATTTATTCCGTCTTTTGATCAAAATGCGATCTTAAAGAAATTAAAGCATTAAGTATGTTATCCTCTAAGTTGGACCAAAATGTGTTGCATACAAAACAGACATCCCTATGTTGTAATCCGAATATTTATAGTTACGAATTCGTAGCCCAAAAACGTAACAAAATAAGCTCTGAGAATTAACACAAACACGCTGCATTTTGTAGATTTATGAGTTATCTAAATGTTTTGACGACTTTTGTACACACCAATCATATAATTTTATAGCTACCTTCAACTAAGTGTAACGAAAAGTAAATAAAGTAAGATTACCGTTATTTATGTTTTGGGATGTGATATCTAAATATGAATTTGTTTTCTGTTATTTACTAATGATTTGCTCATTATTCTTTAGGAAAAAAGTGAATGTTTCTATTTATCTGCTTTTCCAAAAAATCGAAGGCCTCGATTTGTTTAAAATATGCGAAACAAAATTTTTTCCTACATGAACCATAAAAAACATTGTTAAGTTTGTACTTAAGCTAAAATGTATGAATTATCAAACTTTTACGTGCACAAAAGTACGAGCCCCTGTACATCTGCAACCTTCCACAATTATCTCTCCCCCATTTGCAAAAATGTTGTGAACAAATAACACAACATTTATACAAAGTTACATTGAAATAGGTGACATCAACTTTTTCAGCGGGTACACTTGACAAATTTTGTATTTATTTATTTATTTGCAAGAGTAACAACTAATTAATAATTATTACACTTATATAATTAAAGCACTAGCTACCAGGGACTTCGGCTTATTGCTAAGATAGGAACAGTTATTTGGTAGAAATGTTCGAATACCAATACATATTAGCAAATGCATTTGTCTATGGCATGGTGTCATGATCTTTCGCACTGAAAAGTTGTGTGACAAGCGCGCGTATGTGCAACATCCCTGTGTCAATCATTCATATCTATGTACATACATATGTCTGCATCTTACCGATAATAAGGCAAACCTATTATCCCCTAAAGGGGGCCCCCCGGGGGACATGATTGTTTTTGCTTATCTCTTTGCTATGTTGAAATTTAATCAGCACACGCGTTAGAAATAACAACGAAAGCTTGTGAGAAGTGAACACCAATAGAAGAGAAAAATCGCAAAATACTCAGAATACACAACCAAGATAGCCGAGAAAGACAATGGAGATTAGTCGATGACTGTTGACAAATTTTACCCATAAGTATATGCAATCAACATGAAAACAATTCAAATATCGCAGAAATTCATATTTAGCAAAAGCTTGTAAAATCCGCTTTAATATAAGCTATTTTTAGTTGGCAAAATACAAGTCAAAAGATTGATTTACATGCCTTTTTCATTTTGCAAACAATCAACACTTGTTGGTTACATAGTCGTTCAAATGATAAAAGCCTTTATTGCCCCCATTATAAAAATATAAATTTCTTTCATCAAACCTTCTAACACTTGCGAGCTGCTCGTTAAAACTTAATGCAATTTATAATTAAACTTGCTGCCTTATCCAACTCAACCATCTCGTCGTTAGTGTTATTTACATCGCTTTCATAGTAAGGCTCTTTTTCTACATCAAGGATAATATTTTCCAGCTCATTTCAAATGTCGCTAAATTAGAGGCTTCTGAAAGTCTTATTTAAGATCATATTTATTCTTTGAATTAATGAAAAAGTGTACACATCTGACAGAATTGTCCTCCGTTGCTATATCCTTGCAACGAGTTTATTAAAGCAGTTATTATCCAAAGTAGATTTATTCTTTTTATTTCCTCTAGTATAAAAATTAAAACGTGGCCACATTCAAATAAGTCCATGTTGCGAGCAAATTAGGCTTCAAAAGTAACTTTGACTGGTTGGAGCTGCAAACGCGTACAGCGCAACCAGTGTTACAAATAAGCTTTGTCTTGTCCTTGAAAGGGAGATATTTCTGAAAAATATTAAAAATTTTAAATGCCTTTTATATTAATTGTTAATTAAATGTAGTTTAAACAAACTATAAACGGCCTATATGGTTAAACTTAGTTTAATCTATCAGCTGTTTACTAACTACTTTATTTTTCTTGCAGCAAATTTAATTGAGCGAATGAAACTAAGATTAATTTTAAACTGAGTTTGAATTAACTTTGTAAAAAGTGAGTTTAAACTAGCACTAAAAAATTTGCCCTAAGTCGCAGTTGCAGTTTCGGCATATTTTTTAACTTGGAAACAGTACCGCCTAAATGAATAAAAACGTTCTTTCTCTTCATAATCTGTCTCGATATTTCATACTCAGCAAATTGAACACAATATTTAGTATGCCTAAATGTATGAACGCACTGCATATGTACATACATATACTTTTTCTAAAACAATTCTTTCATTTAATACGGTAATACTTTATTCTTTGGGTGTTTTTCAGGCCTGGCAAACGTTAAATCCCTTGAATAAACATAGTTTACATACATATGTATATAGATATGTATGGACATTAGGAATGTCAATCCCGGGATATCGGTCTTTTTAACTTCTGAAAACAATTAATTTAATAGAAATTTAAATTTATAAAATTTTTATCATAAGTATCTTCCTTTCAAGGGCGAGACAAAGCATTATTAGTAACGCTATTTGATAAAACAGCCCCGTCCAATCAAAGTTACTCTGGAAGCTTAATGTGCTCGCACTATGGGCTTATTTAAATGTTATGCTGAGTAAATAAAAATTAAGAAATCAACTTTGAGTAATAAGTTTTTTAATAAACTCGTTTTAAGATTAAAACAACAGAGGACAATCCTTTCAGATGGGTACACTTTTTAAGTAATTCAAAAAATATATATGATCTTAAATATGACTTTCCGAAGCTTCTAATTTTACTGCCATTATAAATGAGCTGAAAACAACCTCCTTGAGTAGAATACGAGCCTTACTATGAAAGCGATGTTAAAAACGATTAGGTGGTTGAGGTAGATAACGCAGTAAGTCTCAATGATAAATTTCATCAAGTTTTAAAGAGCGAGTGTCCAACAATAGCAATGCATACAATTTATGAGAAGGTTTGGAAATAGAAATTATTATAAGGGGGGTGATAACAAATTTTATTCCAGGTTGGAGGATAACACACTTAAGGCTTTAATTACTTTAAGGCCGCAATTTGATCCCGGGATTTTATTTTCAGATGTTGAAAATCCCGGGATCAATAAAAATCCAAAAACTAACATCCCTAACGTACATATGCAAGTAGTTCACATTGCATTGACAAAACCAGCTAAGTACATACATACATACATTGTATGTACATCAATGCTAGCACCGCCAGCGGGAGCACCAGCAAATGCAGCAAAATATTCGAAAAGGGTAAGTGCGCTAGTGATCCGACACAACGAAGTTATCGAACACATTGTTCATACTATCGGAAAAGCTTTAAATTGTTATCGGTCGTAGTACCGTTAAGATAAGGAAGTTTAAACCGTGCTGTTTTGGCTTTCTAAGTGAACAAGATTTGCTCCGTTTTGTTTAGCTTCAGTAAATCTTCCTCAATAATTTCGCTGATCGTGGAGGAGAAGAGACCTGATATTGCCTTTATAACGTCTTCTGCATATAAAACTTCTTTTACTTCGTCTTTATTGAGCTCCATTAGCTAGAGTAAATTGCTTAGAGTGGATTGATATTTCTATAAAGTCAACGACTTTGTGGAGAGTAGTTTAGTGAACGCATGTTGGGCAAGGATAGCTTTAATCCCTCTAAAATAGATATGTGTATTTCCAACAAAATGTCTAAGACTTATTGGCCTAAAATCGTTTTTGCTCCATCGTGGGTTCTTCAACCTGTCTTTGGAACGAAACTTCCTTTAACCTTCTTCCAGCTCTTTGGAATATGGGTTAGTCGAATGCTCAAGGGATCCTCTAACTTTTGCATCATTATCGGTTAGATACCAGCTGGGCCAAGGGATTTGTAGAGTTTAAAATTCTTTATTGCAAACTTAGTTTTCTCTCCGTCTATGACATATTGTTTTTGCTTTTCTTACTGCTTTCTTATATTGTTACAATGAGTCTTTGTAAGGCTGCCATACATGTAACATTCGTTAAATGTTTTCCTAACTAGAGACCTGAGCTCCCTAATTTGTGCAAAATAAAAATATACCTATGTACCATATATAACACTTATGCTACAACCTTCAACTTCAGAGACAAGTTTGTGAGCACTTTTTATACAAACGTCTCATGAATAAAGAGAAATCGATTATGGAATACCATACGATAAATTTTAACAAGAGCGATTTATATGGTATAGCATGTTGGTAATGAAACACTTTTCTGCTCAAACACGAAAACGTTATAAATTTACTAGTTGAGTAGGTTAAGGAAGACGATGTACATAAATAGCCTGTTATTTCAATAGAATAATTGAGTATGTAATATTATACATAGAGTCGTAATGTCGAGTAAAAATTTGTTTAGCTCTCAATCTGGGCCTATATCATAAAAGTAGCAGTGACAATTCAAAAGTCTTGTTGGTGTTTTTAACAGAAAAAATGTCGCATACGATTTGGGCTTTGAAGTGTTCCAGAATAATCGACAGTTGTCACCCTTGTCTGTTACTATTGTGAATTAAGCTCCTTGTTATGACTTTCAAACCAATTAAAAGAAAAAAATTTAAAATGCATAAGTAAAGCGGAATATGGGGAGATAAATTGAGTAACAGCAAAAAAATCGTGAGATACTAAGACGATGCAGCGAACTAGCGATGGCGCATTTCAGTTTTGTCGATTTTTATATTTATACAACTTACCGATATTAAATCCGTTTTGCTTTTCTTCATTGTCCTTGTTTACTGTTACTTAAAATGAGTATATTTGTCATCGCCGATGACTCTTCGGCCGCGGGCATGCGTAAACTTGTAATCTATCATTATGCTTGGACAAATATTGACCCCATATGCAATGGTATATGAAAAAAGCTTCGTTGCCATTTTGATTTTTTGCTTCTGAGGATCGTAGACATTGAGAGGAAGCTGCTATCTATTTTATGTGTGATCGTTAGCTCAGACGAAGTGCAGGATAAAAGCTCGACAATAATATTTTTTTACGTCCTTTCCATTCACAAAAAACCACTGTCTATATAATGGTTTCGCAAGAATTTGATCAAGTGTGCCGCATCTGTAAAAACAAATACCTTCGTACATGAACCTGAAAATGAGTTCAAGGACTTCAAATTGAATTGATGCATTTATTAATTACAATTATATTTGGATTTAGCAGGACACTTAACATCAGATTGGTGTATCAAATGCTGTGGTTATGGACTTTTTTTAATTTGCGATGTAGTATCGATATTCACATCGAGTTCGTTGAACAAAGCCCTATTTGTGCCGCCTAAATCGTTTACAATAGCGACAACATAATATCCGCATGCATTTAAAGCGCCGGGTATGCTGAAAAGGATTTGTGGTGTCATTCTGCGATCAAAATCGTAAAACACCGTTTTTTTTTACTTTGATATTAAACCTGTAAAATAAAGTTACTTTTACTATAGGAAATTAATCTAAAGAATATTTATATGTTACACCATACCTCGCAGCATTGCTACCTGAACGTAGTCTACCGGTTCGTACAAAGTGTCCGTTCCTTTATTAAAGCAATACACCTTCCGCACCTTCACTTCGTCAAAGCTTAATACTCATACCCGGTGCACACTGTCGAGCTGATTTGCAGAGCTTAAAATTTGTACAACGGGTTCGATGACACCGGCAGTAAATGTTACTTTTTTCCCACCGTTGAAGCGTGCGGACGGCCGGAAGTGGAAGCCCCCTCATCATTAACCATTTGTAAACTTTTGCGCTCGTCGAATACAAAGTAATGGAATGCGAAACATCTTCTTCAGTCCACTTTATAAACTTTGTTCCCCGCTTCAATTTGTTTGATTGGCCTGTAGTAAACATTGTTTGAAGCTTTTCCACAATATTCTTTTGTTCGAACACAGCTTTGTTTCAACGTTGTTTAAGTTTTGTCATATCTGCTTTAAGCAGCTTTTGCGCTTTTCTGAGACAACAATTCTCACGATTCAGGGGCTCACTATAAAATTACCTCTGTTATTTAAGAAATCAATGTTATATACAAATTATTATTGATCAAAACTAACATTTTATGTTCCAAAATTACATTTTCTTCGAGACGGTTTTTTGAGCATTCTTGTAATCTCTCGTTTTCGCAGTTGAGCGCTTTACTGGATAAAAACATATAATTAACGATACTGATTTCCTCTTTTTTATATGCATGTTCTTACACCATTTTCTTCAATCGTTTTTGTAACTCCTCTGCTCAAAATTTCAACGCCTCGCTGCATCATTTATGTATAACCGCATTACAAATTACAAAAAAAATTCAGTGCTTACCAAGTTTAAAAATACTTGTTTAAAAATTAATTAGATACTCACCAAACTTAAACATAATACCGTTTTCAAAATCTTCCGGACAAAAATGCTTGCTGCAAATTTTGCAAACGGTCACACTGCTCCCGCAAGTTTTTCTCCTTTGGAAAACCATAAAAACCTACCGAACTCCTTTTATACTTGCAATCGCAACCGATAACCGCGCATTTCATTTTAAATTTGTAAATACACGTTGAAAATTGCTAAAAAATTAACACTTCTAAAATTTAAAAAAGCACTTCAAAATTCAAATGCCACTTCTAAAATGTACGAGCGAATAACTGAAAACGAACCGATTCAAAAATGACGTCACCTACTTTTTTTCAAATTTAATTACAAATGCAAAGTTTTGTAGAGATTTGCAAAATTTGAGTTGGATGAGCTCATTTCCTAAGGAGGCTTTTAAGTCTCTTCGGTATGTTTCTACAATTTTTTTTTGCGTTCAAGTCGATATCATCTGATTTCATGTGTATCAGCTCACCAATAATATAAATCGCTCGTAAGCGGAAATTTTGCCGCCAAGTGCACTTATTGAAACACACCGTTATTTCAACTGACGTTTGTTTACTCTCGATTTTCTGGATATAAGTCGATAGTTCGGCTGCGTTGCTCACACTGAGAGGTGGAGGGAAAATTTAACGAATTATGACCTAACCAATATCGCGAATCTTATTTGTTACACGATTTAAACTAAAAATTTCATTATATGAAATTTAAAAAAATTGTAACATCAACTATTATATCAAATAATATAATAAAATTATATTTAAATCAATTGTGTAACAAAAATAAAAATGTTAAAGCAAGAAGAATCGTTTGAAGAAGTTATGGAGCAAAATTTAATATCTGAACAATTAGCTCCCATATACGTTATAGTCGGCCGATTCTGACAAATGTCTAATAAATTAAAAAAAGGCACCTGACTTCCAAGTTTTATTTAAATAGCTCAAAAACTGAGGGCCTAGTTTGCATTTAAAAAGACTGACAGGTGGACAGACATGGCTAAATCGACACAGCTCGTTACCCTTATCATTAGGTATACTTTTTGATGGGTCTAACTCTTTTCCATCTGGTACTTACAAACATCGGACCAAACTTAATCTGCCCTATCGCTGAGTATGTCGTAGAAACCCTCCGTTACGAATACGAAAAATTTGCTGATTCCGTGTGAACTCGAAAAAAGTGCTGCCAAACTCAAAAGCCAAGGTTCGACATAAGCAAATTAATCAAACAAATTTTAACAGAATAATTTATTTTTATAGCTCTATTCTGGATTTATTAAACAAATTGAATATCCTTGGGAGTGCCAGAATAATATTTCTCATATAAGAAAGGCGGAAAATTTAACTACAGTTAAAATGCAGCGCAAAACTTTAAGATATACCTTTAATCGTCGGGAATCTGATGACACTTTGTATGAAAAACCTTCAGTTGTTGAAATAAATATATAATTTTACCAATTTTGAATTACAGATTAGTTAAAAATTTTCGATTAAACAAATCAGCATTTGTGTAGGTAGGTAGGTAGGTGTGGCTCCCACTGATAACCAGCGACACATTTAGGCCATTATATAGAGGCCCGTTGTAATACCACCGTTTTAACGCTCACTCCCCTTGCTGAACCATCCTGAGTTATTGACGTATCTTGTCAAGCATCTTGGGTCTTTTTCACTTAATTCGCCAAGGTTCCCAAAAAGGGGTGCCCCTAGAAAACGTAGCCTGCTTCTCGCTAGCGTTGGACAAATGCATAAAAGGCGTAAAACTGTTTCTTCCTCTTCATAATCCTTGCAGCTTCTACAGCATCTGCAGAAAGGTACTCCGAGACGCGCCGCATGGTTACCTATGAGGCAGTGCCCTCTTTGGACGACAATTACTTGGGATATTTCATCCCGTCTTAAGGAATACAGGCTACGCGAGCGTTTACGATCCCATCTTCCATTTGCACGAGCATAAACGAATTCTTTTAAAAGCAGCTTGCAAGTACCAAACGGCATATCAACGCGTTCTTTACCGGGAAGAATCTGCTTGGTTGTTCCCTCCCTCGCAAGTTCGTCCGTCATACAGTTACCCTCGATGTTCCTGTGGCACGGAATCCCAATGAGGTTCAGCCTGTTCTGCTTAGCCATCTCCTGCAGAGATCGGTGGCAATCCAGTACAATCTTTGATTTAATCGGAGACGAGCTCACAGCTTTAATTGTCGCTTGACTGTCACTAAAAAAGAAAATGTCCTTGTCCTTTACAATGGTTTGTATCATTTCCATAGCCCATGTACGCTATGGCAGTATCATTTCCATAGCCCATGTACGCTATGGCAATATCATCCGCATATGCGACAATTCTGGAAGCGCCTCCTCCCGTCTCACGCAAAAGAAAGTTCACAGTTAGATTCCAAAGGAGGGGTGAAAGCACTCCACCTTGCGGGGTCCCCCTAGATACATGGCTTGAAACATGGTTTTCACCGATTTCTGCTGTTATCTTCCTTCTCAAGAGCATTTGCTCGATGAAATCTATCAAAGAGTTTTCCACTTCTACTCCTCTTAAAGCTTGTATTATGGCTTGCGGAACTATATTGTTAAAAACGCCCTCAATGACGAAAAAGGCCACAAGACAAAATTCTTTGTAGCTGAAAGATTTTTTAATATAGATGACCAAGGAATGTAGTGCAGTGTCTGTGGACCTTCCCTTAAGGTACGCATGTTGATTGTTAGACAATAGCCTTTTGTCGATTAAAATAGGGAGATAATTACTAATTAGCTTTTCGAGGGTTTTAAGAACAAAGGATGACAGACTTATGGGTCTGAGATCCTTTGGATTCGTGTGTGACGCTTTACTTGCCTTGGGTATGAAGACCACGAAAACTGACCTCCATGCCTTGGGTACATAATTTAGCTTGCAGCAGGCTCTAAACATGTTCAGTAGCCAATTTGCAGAAGTATCAATAGTGGCAGCCAACTGGGCCGGTATAATACCGCCTGGTCCTGCTGCCTTATATGGTTTAAAACTTTTAATAGCCAATATAATATTCTCTCTTGAGAGGGGGAAATGAACGAATCCACCCGGAGATGAGCAGTCCGCTTCCCTTCTAGGAAAGTGCGTGTCTACAAGTAATTCGACCGTTTCTTTACCCGTTGTTGTCCAGGGGCCATCCTTTCTTTGTATAGACCCGATCGCGTTTGCTGCGCCCGATAAGATTTTCCTTAGTCTGGCAGTTTCGGTAACACCCTCAACGCCGGTACAAAATTCTCTCCATGAAGACCTTTTTGCTTCACCTTAGGTTCTCTTGTACACACGCAAGAGCTGCTTATAAGCCTGCCACTCAGACTCCTGACTCAGCCTTTTCGACCTGTTGAATTGCGTCCTGCAATCCGTGCGCAATGAGTCAAGCATGCTGGACCACCAGTAATGCTTACGCTTTCCCTATGGTTTTGGGTCAGGGCAGGCTTTGGCCAGAGCCCGCGAGCAGATTGTGTTGAAAGTGTTCACTTGTCATCCAGTTCACCAGCAGTATTCCGCTCACCTCGTACTGGATGCGGTAGGTTATTTTCAACAATTTCTCTGTAGAGAATCCAGTCAGTATTCCTTAGGTTCTTCCGAAACTTTGAAGCTCCCGGGGACAGATCTAAAATCGTTTCAATATAACTATGGTCAGAAAAAGAGTGTTCATCAAAAACCCTCCAGCTCGTTAACATATCATGCAGATTTTCTTTACATACAGTAAGGTCTATGACCTCCTGTCGGTTTTTGACAATAAAAGTGGGCTCGGTGCCCCTATTGAATATAACTAAGTTAGTTGTTAAAAGGTAGTTAAAAAGATACTCACCTCGACTGCTGATGTCGGTGCTACCCCACTGAACGTGGTGGGCGTTGGCATCGCAACCGATCAGAACTAACCCCGCTCTGTGGTCGTTCACCAATTCCCGGAGTCGACTTTGAGGGGGATTCTCCGCCTCGTACGCCATATACGCGTAGAGATCTTCCTTCGATCTCCAGCAGAGTGGTCGTCATGTCTTCATCACTATAACAGGGTAAAAGAAAAATATTTAGATCCTTCTTTGCCAGTACACAGGTTCTGTTTTTAGCTTTGGTGCGCTCAACGAGCGCCCCTAGCCCGCATACCCCCGAGTTGTTGACCTAGGGCTCCTGGTTAATGTCGATGTCCACGTCGCCGCCTAATAGTCGACTCTGAAGAGCAGCAGACGCTGCCCTAGAGTGATGGAGGTTTATCTGCAGAACTCTCATTTGAGACCCCATATATCTCTTCCACCGCAACGACAGTGCGTCAGCTCTGTCTTCTCCCTCGTTGTAAAGCAGCTCCTCCTCAGCAAACATCCTCTGCATCGCAGATGTTAAATTTGATTGCGAGGAGGCACCGCTCTCGGCATCAGAGAAGTCAGCCTCCGGCTCAGGCTCGTCAATGTCGATGTCCGTTAAAGAGCCCGTTCCGAAGGCACGCTGCCGTCACCCTTATAGACTCTAACAGTCACTTCGTCTAAGCCGTAGTAGACTCGGCCCTGCCTCCTCTCCAGGATCTCCAGAGAGTCCCTGTTGTGAGACAAGATCACTTGCCTATACGGCCCATCTGGCTCTTCCACTCGGAGAACCCTCCAGTCTCCTGTCGGGGTTGAGGGGCTCATTACCTAAAGCATTTTGAGGATGCTCTCAGGCGCTGATGGCGTCACGGGCCCCATGCCCTCGCTCTAGGTCTGGCTGGAATGTCATTCCAGTCGACCACCTCGATTTTTGCCCCGGGGTAGACTGCTCCGACCTTAGCAACGGCGGCCTTGTACAGCGCCGCCGACCTTGTGTCGTCACAGGCCACCACTTTTATGTGGCCCTGGCACCAGCCGGCATCTCTGCACCCGGGAGGACCTCCAGACTCTCCAGCAAGACTTTCCAGATGACGTTTGCTGCAGCTGCCTTTACCCACCTCTATTGGTGCCAGGGAATTGACCCGAGCTCGTTGCCGCGGTCCAGAATCCCGATAAGGATACTGTCCCTAGCGACATGAGCAAAGCTGGGTCTAGCCATCCCGGAACTGATACACTTCTTTTTCGGAGCTAGTTGCTGCTCCTCGATCGACGCCCCAGCCGTGGGTTGGTAGTTTGGCAGTAGAGCTTTCGCTCTCTTTACCGCATCCCTTGCAGCGTTTCCAGTGACACGCCCTCATATTTCTTGAGCGTTCTAGCGGCCCTACGCTTTTCAGCGTGTGTGGCCCGGACGTTCGACCAACCATGGCTGGAATCGTCCGTAGTTTCCATCGCGACGATTTCCTTGCTCTTTAGAGTGGCTGCTTGTCGTCGTTCCCCATTTGTGCCAGGTCGTGAGACCTTTGCCCGCATAGGTAGAGGCTTTGCAGCCATACCGGCATTTGATGGTTGCACCGCGCCAGGAGCTGCAGGACGACCTGCCGTTTCCAGCTCGATCCCTGCAGCCTTACTGGTGCTCGGCCCCACCATAACGCCCGAAATCACGGGGCGCTCTAGGGTTGCCCCTGGAGCAGAACCAGAAATGGCCGCTAAGCGGCGAAAGGGTACCTAATATTCAAACCTGACCAAAGCTGTGAAACATTTTCAAAATTCTCTTGAGATCCCTGCGCTAACACTAGAACACGTAATTTATTCACAACTGAATCTTTGAATTTTTTGGAGGAGATTCCATCGCAAAATTTTTGTCGTTTTTCATTTGTGCGCCGTGTGTCACCATTAGCCTGCATCGATAAACATACTTTCAAGAAATTCCCCCCTCCATATATGCCGAATTTGAGGTGTAAATGAGTAACTCCACGTTTTCAGTAACGTGTTCGATCAAGCCTTCAAGATTTGTGCAATATGCAATATGCAACAATGACTTTTTGCTGATAAATGTTTCTGGAAATTCGGTTCAATAACTTTTGCATTTTTAGTAGAAACATGCAACGCCTTTGCTATTTCTATTTCTCTGCGTTAAATTCGTACTCGTTTGAATTTTCAATAAATCGTCTGCTGACAGTAGCGGTTCTTTCGTTAAGCTTCTAATGATCTTGGTTCCAACGACGATTCCAAGAGGTTTACCTCCATGTGGTTGAACGAGTAAGAAACTTTATTCATCACCATCCATTTTTCTCTTTAATAATGTTAAAATCACTTGGTTGACAACTTTAGGGCCCGCTTGTTTAATTGTGTTCGTTAAATTCTTGATGCGTGTAGCAAGTGAGCATTTATGTGAAATTCCTTTTGAAATCGCGGCAAAACGTTGAGAGCATCGGATTTCAGTAAATAGTTCTGTATAGGTAAAAATATCACGGTAATTCAGCTATTTTGCGCTCTGACGGACCTTTAATTTATTATTTACCCTTTTTTCCTGCATTTGCATTAGTAACAGAATTCGACTTCAATGAAATTTTGCGCGATAATAACCACAAATCACAATCGAACACATTATCAGAACTCATTCTCGTGGCCTTTTTTTGGTTGAATGGTTTTTGTAACGATAAAGGTTACGTTTACAATTGGAGCACAAAACGATTGGTAAACGAGGATCATTTTTATCGTATTTATAATGATGATCAACAAGAGAGCACAATGCGCACATAGCAAACAAATAAATTTTCTCCATGGTTTCGGGCTTTTGGCATTTTTGCGATGTCAAGTTTCTTTTATTTTCTTCGTCGACATTCATATATTTACGAATCAGCCTATTCATATGTTTATACGGTTTCATTAACAGTAAGTTTATGAAACTCTTTTTATTGAAAATTGAACGAGAAAAGATATCCGATCTTTATATTTGCGTCATATGTAGAATTAAATTTATTCTAATCGAAAATAATATGTTCATATTTTTTTCATTTGATTTTAAAAGCGTTGAAAAAAATATTCATTACCATCGTGTTTTGATATTCAAATCGTGATTAATATGCTTATGCGGCTGCAAACAGACAATATATCCATGTTTAAGTCGCTATACCTTCGATGACATTTAAGGTATCAAGATAAATTTGTCGGAAATCGAGTCCTATTCAAAAATGTATTCGGTGTCTTTTCGATTTATTGCGTTGTTATAAAGTTACAGTTTGTAGCTATATTTTTTAAAGTTTCGATAGCCATATCTTTTGATAAACTAGTGATAAAAAATGTATTCAACATCTCTTTTGTGTGCAATTTATTGTGCTTTTTATCTAATGTTCTTTTGTCTACTTGTCTTTTGTCTAGTAATTTGTCATTAAAACCATAAAAAACATGGTTTTTCGCGTTTTTTTTCAGAGAACTAAAACGAAATTACATGCTTCTAGAATAGAAATATGAAAATTAATTGGATGTATATAATTCCACCATTGGGAGATGGCTAAAAGTTGAGAATAGTTATGTTCACGTACCTACTTTCCAGTGAGATCAAGAATCAATTGCTACAATTTATCATATCTTGACGTTTTCTTTTGCAAAAGCTTGCAAAAACCCAGTAAACAAGGGAAAATTGAGAGAGCGAACATGACAGCTGAACTTTCAAGTTTTGCTGGATAAATTTTTTATTGGAATAATTTGCCAGTAAGAAAATCAGCTGATTGTAATATTTGCTGTACAGAAATTCCTAAAGTTTTCCTGAAGATATGAAATATTTTGATTGAAATAAATAAAAAGAGAAAAATAGAGTAAATATTCGTTCTTTCTTGTTTCTTGAGTGTTTATTTTTCCTTTTTCAGTTTCAGGCGAAATTAGTTAGATATGGCTGGCAGTGCATATTTTTACAGTATGTTCATACGCACATAAATACACGCCATGTAGATATGTAAGTACATATGAATATACCTTAAATGAATATATATATGTATATAAAAGGCAATCAAATTTTTTTAAACAACTAATGTACAACAAAGGATATTAAAATTTTTCGACGCTCTTACCGATTGCCAATTGAAACGAATATCACTGGAAGCTGGGATTACAAAAATCCAGCATGAGTTATGGCGGTTATTTTATGCATTCACTTGACTTTTGACCTACTATAGTCTGACGGTGTGTCGAGGGGGACTTCGAGGGTATGAATAGTGCTTGCTATTGCTGAGAGCATTAATACAGCAACATAACTCAATCATTTTTTTTTTTTACATTTAGATGTTAGTACATTTTGTTATCCTTTCGTCCCCATTGTTCGTAAGCATTTTGAAACCTAAATATGGTACATGTGTGCATTTGGAGCATTTGTATTTGTTGAACTTCTTTTCGTTTCAATCTCCCTATACCGCTCTCTTTTCGCGAACCAATGTGTCATTGTGCTAAGTAAACACAATAACACAGCTATGCTGAATAAAAGAAAAAGGAAGGTGACCAACTAGAACATAGTGTGTATTTAAAATTTGTGTTCTTCAAAACGGAATTACTAAGTATTGTTTTTTTAAAAAATCGTTTATCAAAGCAATGCTTTAAAATCCTTAATTTATGTTTTAGGAAAGAAACCATATTATGTTAGAAAGTGTATGAAAAAATGTTTAAACGCAGATAGCAGGCCTGTCGGAAGTCTTGTTACACCTCATGATATTATTTGTGAAAAGGACGATTTCAACTTACAAAATTTATAATTATCTTTTAGAAAAAGGTTATACAAAAATAAAATAAAATAAAAATAAATTTTCTATAGCTGCCATGGAAACGATCGGAAATTTGGTTTAGGATTTTTAGTGGGAGCGAGAGATGGTCTACAATTACTGTTGTTCACTTCACCATCGTCGATTTTTTTTGTTTTCAAAGAAGTCCTGTCCGATATAAAGATTCCAGCTTTGCTAAACATTTTTTCGTATTCCATTTAGGCAGCTGGAATGAAAAGCGTTTAGCTAACGTTTTTTTAGCCTCCATGTCTTAATAGGTATATATGTATGTGCTCGTAAAATTCTTGAATTTTTCCTTTATATTGCAACGATATTGGGATATTGGGTAAAAACACACCGTCTCTTTATCGCGCTTTTATTTTAGCCAAAGATGAGTACCTTTGGGCTCGCACACTTACATTCATGAATGTCTTATACTGCTTAAGGTACTAGTGCAATTTAGAAGGCCAAAAATAAGCAAATTTTCCCAAAATTTTTTTTTTTCAGTTCCTTTATTAAATATGAACATTATTCTTTTAACACATAAATTTTTAAGTTTTAGAGAGTACAAAAATATATATTTTTTTTTCATTTATAAATTTACAGGGCGCCAAGTCGAGTCGTCGAAAAAGTTATTCCGATTACGTACAGTTAATCTCAGGATTGGGATCTCTGAAACAAGAAAATCGAACGGTATTCGAAAAAGGAAGGTTTCCTAAATGAGAATTTACCACCGTTAGTGAAAAATTCCTGCAAAAAAAAATTGTGATATTAAGGTCACGGAATGACTTGACCTGTTTGTTTTTACAATAGTAGTGTTTGTATGTTTTTGCATGCATAAGTATCTAAAAGCTGGATGATCTCTAGAAACTTGTTTGGGTGGCTTTCCATAATGTGTTTCAAAATAATAACTACCTTATATATTTTGTAAAAAACTGTGCTGGCAAGCTTCTTAATTCCTGATTAGTGCCAAAATGCAGTACATCTTACGGTACCTATTTATGTTATTTTCTGCTCCAAGTGTTAAAATTAAGTCAATATTGTGTACGAACATTCGCAGCAAGACAACACATGCTTTCATACCGTATTTGCTTGGCTTACTTGGCATATAAACCAAGATTGGGCATCTGCCTCCAAAAAGTATTAGTCGCTTATCAACTGTAATATTTTCGTATGGTACCTATACATAGTAGCGGTAAATTAGCCACCCATTTCTCGTATAAAGCGCGAATCAGGGCAAGTTTATCGTTCTGTCTACGAGCCCTGCGATTATCCCTGTCATCGAACATCAAAAGGCGATTCATTTCAAGAAAACTGCCAAGGGACATTGTAACGTGAAATATTGGTCGACCATGTACTTCATCACAGAGACTACGAAGAATTTCTCCATGTGAACGATGTACGCCTTTAATTGTATACATTTTTATGTTTATGCATATGTTCGGTATAAATATATAAAAGCATACTAAGACCCAAAAAGGAATCCAATTATATTTCATAAATTTTTTAAACGCCCTCAATATTTCTTAATAGAATTATAATTTGTTTCATTCGGGCCGTACAACACAGATCGAATGATTCTTTAATATTGGAATTGCGGTGAACTGTATATGCATATGGTCCTAGCACGTTCGTTCTCAGCTTCACTACACTTCGAATTTATTGAGATACAAGAAATATGTATATCAAGTTAACTACGAATACGTGAGTGGCGTTACAAAATTATATATCAGCGGAAGTGTTTTCAAATGCATTATTAGGCACTGCCAATGGGAAAATTCCGGATGACACTTCTACTGGCCTACAAATGTTTGACCCTTCACTAAAGGATACGAAAACCCACGGCAGTACCTGAATCTAATTTTGCAATACCCAATCGGACTAAAATTACTTACTATCTACCTGTTCTTACCGCGAAGGCAGATTCGAGTTAAAATATACCCTTTTGGATTCTAAACGCGCGAGACTTCAGGTACCTATACTCAGGACACTTAACATTTGTTAACATTTACGATTATGCACCAATACCTGATTGGCCAAAAAAACTAAATAAATATGGAACAACAGACCTAAACTGAACAGAACGAAAATTGACACTGAAGATGGCACAACGCCGAAACCAGTTTGTCTCCAAACAAAACTTGACAAGGGGTGACTGAAAATCGTTCCAACAAATATCAAATAATTTAAAATCACTTTAATTTGCACTTGATTTCAAATACAAATTTTTGCAAATAAAATAACCGATATTCTAAGAAGTTTGTGGAAGAAAATGATAAGTTTAATGGTGGTTGTAGCTACTAGAATGGGCAAGAGTATATTGGGTAAACCTATTCAGTTTATAAATAATATAATTATTTCTTACTTACTTTTATTATAATTTTTAATTGAAATTTAATTTGAATATATTTTCTATACTCTTGAAATGTGTTTATTTTATTTGCTATTACATGATAATTTAAAATAATTTTATAAATTATTTTAATTTTTTAGTAAACTTACATATGTATGTATATATTATTTCCTTGTATATTGCTTTTTTATTGGAAATAAATGGGGAATTTATTTTTCTGATAGATAAAAATATGTCGCATTTTAACAGTTTTCTGCATGTAGGTAGAAGCATATTTATGTATCTTCTGTTGTAAATAAGATTAATATATGTACATATGTTTATAATAATTCAGTAAAAAACACTTCCCTAAACGAACAAATTAATGTTTGCCTGCTTCTCATGCACAGACTGCAGGTACTAACTATCATACAAAATATGGAGCCTTTTTTCTGGCAAAGTGATTAGTATTATATTGTTTTATAAATATTCCTAATTAAGATCCTTAAAACCCTCAAATTTGTTTCCATACATTTGTTTCCTTTAAGAAGTGCGCTGAGTTTTAGTAACCCAACAGAAAGAAAATACATTTTTTTTAAACGCAGTATCAAACAATGTTACGGATTCCTATACATGAAATTTCTTAAAGTATAAAATTTTACATACATACATGCTTGCATGTGTATACATATCACTTATCATCAAGACGAACGATCGCGATCGATTAAATATTCGATCTTCTCAATATGAGATACTGAGCAGGTTTTACAACGAGCGTTCGCAACCAACGCACGATCGCGAAAGATCGAACTTGCAGCGACATATTTTCGTTTGTCATATTTACGATCGTTCGTATTGATCGTGAGAGAACGTAAATACTTTTGCTCGCCGTTCAACTTTATCAATCGCGATAAGTCAGAAGGAACGAGTTTTGGGCCGCGATTAGTCGCAAGAAAGAATTCTTAGGTCGATGGAAGAGCGGAAAAGTAGATACGATCTGGAAAAAATTGCAGTATTTGCGAATGTATGTTCTGCATTACACAAAATATGTATACATTAGGTACGTTCGTTTACAATCTCCAACAGCAAAATTCAGTGGAATTGCCTTCTCTTCTCTCACAAAAGAAAAATATCCAAAAACAGTACGCGAACGCAAAATTTGCAGAAACTTGCAAATTCAACAAACAGCTGATTGAATTCTTGTCCGCATCCAAATATGCAAAATGGAAAACATTGCATTAGTGTTTTCTTGAAACATTCTACTAAGGAAACTTAACCAAACTAACTTTTACTTGCTACTAGCATGTTTAACACTCATATTTTATAATTTTCACCTTTACTATTCTTAAACAATAATTTCGTAATTATGCGAATTGCAATCATCTGTTTTGCTGTTGGCAAATTTCTGCTGGCAAAAACTTTTCCAGCAGAAACCAACAGCTTCCCCTCAAATTGAAATGTCACCTTGCTCTCTCAATTTCCCCTATTTTGTTAGTTTTTGGCGTACGCGAACGCTAAAAGCTGATAGTTTTCGAAAACTTTTAAACGACCTTAAACGACCATTTTTGAATATACCGAGAGAACCTGAGGAAGTTCCCGAAATGGTAAAAGGCAACTAGCCGAAAGAATTAGAGACAATATCAAAAATTCATTGAATTCAACTTGAACAGATTTAATATTATTAAAATATACTTTCCTTAAAAAACTTATGATTTTCAAACGAAGTTGTTTTGTAGCCCATTTAATTTCAGTGGACTAATGTGCAATTTTCAAGTGCCTAAAATATATCTATCTATATATGCATGTATACATATATACATATGTACATAGATGTATTTACATTTAATTACACACATTTGTTCTTAGTAGCATGTGATATATGTATTTTCCATGGGCGTTTTGGTAGCGCGCTACCCTCAAGTGGCCCTTTGAAACCAGGATAAGCCTGTTTTCCGTCGAATTCCACTCCCCACGGGACTGCCGTCAAGCATAACATCATGGTGGGGAAGGGCGGTTAGTCGCCACTGCTACCTAATTTTTGCTTCTGTCACAAGCTGTATTCCATATTTTTTTTTTTTTTGCTCAAAGGGAAAGATAGCCCAGTTTCTGTAGCTCTTGACGGTTGGAACGGCCTGGGTTCCAATCCGCCCCGACGCTTTACATTCTTTATTCTTTGACTGTATTTATATCTGAGAAACATTAAACTTTTACATCACTGTAGCTTTTTGTTGCTTAATTTTACGGTTGGAACGTCCTAGGTTCCAATCCGCATTGACGGCTGAATGTGAATGTTTCGGCACGCTCGTGAGCCTAGAAATTAGCTCTAATTTCGCATACGCAGTCGGAAAGTCCGAGATTCCGATCTGCCCATTTGTTGAGTCAGGCGAGCAATTTGAGAGCCCCATTTGGCGGTTGGAACGGCCTAGGTTCCACTCCGCTGAGATGCCTAGGACCTTTTTAGTAAGCTAAGTGCAGTCGGAAAGGCCTAGATTCCGATCTAACACTTACTACCACTCTTATGGTGCCGTTACTACGTATCCAGTGTCACTGTTGCGTTGGCGCTTCTGCGTCTTTGTCTTTCTTCTCTTCTAAGAATCTTCATCGTTGTTGAAATAATGCCATTGGCTAAGGTTTCATTCATCTTTGCCTCTTAGCATGTAGTTCACAATTGCTTCCGGCGAAAGGATTTCGCAGACTTGTCTTTGCAGTATGGCCCTTTGGTCGTTGAAGCGGGGGCATCTCAAGAATACATGTTCCACACTGTCTGCTACGCCGATCCCGCAGCAGTCACAGTAAGGATCAACCTCGTGCTTGAATCTGTGCAGATACGACTTAAAGCATCCATGACCGCTCAGAAATTGGGTCGTGTAGAAGTCAACTTCGCCGTGGCTTCTTTGAATCCAGCGCTCTAAGTCTGGAATGCATCGGTATGTCCATCGTCCGTTTGTCGCAATGCTCCATTTGTTTTGCCATTCGGCTAGGCTCTTTACTCTAGCTTCTTTGCGGGTGGCTTCAGTAGTTATCTCCGTACTTGAGAAGATATGAGCAGACTCCTTAGCTTGTAGGTCTAGTGGGTACATACCAGCAATTACCAGGGCTGCTTCATCCGATACAGTCTTGAACATATGTATATGCAGGTGCATATGTATTTATATTATAGACTTCTCCTATATACGTAAATATATATGTAATTACTTAATAAATACATATTGATAAGGGTACATTATATGTTAAGATTTTTACTAAATTCCAGCTTCTCTTTGGCTATATTGTTCCTGTACTTACGTTTCATTTAAATTAAAAACTTCAGCCTCTTCCACTCTTTCGATGGGTTCGATCTCCAAAATTTTTAGAACATCGTTGTTCAACGGTGGCGCACCAAAACATTTAGAACTGCTTCTACTAATTACTTCCTTCATGAGGTTAAATTAGTGGCTGCACTTTTTTTTCGCCCGATACTTTAAATCGGTCAATACCTTAAAAAATCCTTTTCAAGATATTTCATAAACTATTTCCCAAGTCTACTTACCTTTCGCCATGAGCCCATTGATTTGTTTGGAAGTCCGCAAGCATTCAACCCTTCCGTCAGTTCACTCCATAACTTATTTAGTTGGGCCTTACCTTACGACGTCCAATTCCGGATGCTCGTCCATGAAGCTCGTCATCACTTCAACCTGTGCTGGTGTAACCGACCTATGTATATTATAATTATTTTGCAATTAATTTAAATAGCTATAAATTGAAGTAATTACTTACATATTTCTTTTTTGTTTTTTTGAAAGATGTTTATAAAAGTTTTATGTACGAGTATTTATCAAGCCACATTCCATAGGTAGCAGCAGTAGAAAAACTGAAAAAAAAAATTTGAACTCTGTATATTTTGTTTTTGCTTTTAAAAGCCAAAATTTCAGAAATATTTTATCAACTACCTGGAATTGTACGGAAAGCATTCTTATCACAACCATGATTCCAAGGCGAATTCACATAATTCAACAATAAAACGTTCTGGATTATCTTAATTATTCAGTCTTGCGACATAAATATCTAGAATTAAATAAAATCTGTTATGAAAAATACTTGAATAAAATGAAAATGAACATTATCCACGACCCGAAAGCTTTCTATGGTTTCGTTAATTCTAAGCGCAGAGTAAATGCATTCCCTTCCGCAATGAAATATCAAAATACTGTGTCATGTGATAACGAGATTATTGCCAATCTATTTGCCCAGTTAATTAAAACTAACTACACCACTCAATTTAAATATAACTCTATTTCCTATCCATACAAGCTCAGCGCCATTAACTCTATTAATATTCCAGTCATATGATGTTTTTCATTATTTAATATCTTTAAAAGAATCATTCAAGTACGGCCCTGATATGATCCCGACATGTTTCCTAAAAAAATGTGCAAAGCACCTGTACCTGCCATTATCGAACTTGTTTAATTTGTCCCTCCAGCAAGGAGTTTTTCCGTCAATATGGAAACAGTCTTACATAATCCCCCTTCATAAATCTGGAAGCAGGTCTTCTATTGAAAATTATCGTGGTATAGCTTAACTCTCTTCTATCCCGAAGTTGTTTGAAGCTATTGTTACCAATCAAATGACTTATCCGATTTCCTCAATAATAGCAAATTGCCAACATGGCTTCTGTAAGGGAAAATCAACCATTACAAATTTACTTGAATTTATCACCCATGTTTCAAATGGGTTTAGGGAATGCATTGATACTGATGTTATATATACCGATTTCAGTAAAGCATTTGACAAAGTATGTCACTCTTTACTCATCCGCAAACTAGATCTGCTTGGTTTTCAACCTGGTATCCTCTGTTGGATGTCTTCTTATCTCCCGGTAGGACGCAAAAGGTAGTTTTTAAAAATTTTCATTCTGGGATCATCGATGTTTCCTCGGGAGTTCCTCAGGGCAGCCACCTCGGACCGATTCTGTTCCTGCTATTCATAAACGACATTTCTACAGTAGTAAAGTATTCTAAATTATTGATGTACGCGGGTGATGTTAAACTTTTTAAGATTTATGCCTCGGCTGAAGAAAGATCCTTGCTACAGCAAGATTTGGACAGCATAGTCAATTGGTGCAGCATTAATTATATGCCGCTTAACCTTAACAAATGTAAATTCATGTGCTTTTCTCGACGAACCATTCAGCCGGCCTCCTACAAAATAAATAACTACGTCCTAGAACATGTAAACAGTTTTGTTGACCTGGGTGTTGGTATGGATTGTAAACTCAATTTTAATTTTCATATTAGTTCCACAGTTAATAAAGCAAGGGGTGTGCTGGCTTTTGTAAAGCGTTGGTCAAAGGAATTCCGCGACCCGTATATAACTAAAACACTTTTTCTTCATTGGTAAGACCAATACTGGAGTATGGTTCCATAGTTTGGAATCCTCGTTATCAGGTCCACTCAGACCAACTAGAGTCAATACAAAAACAATTCTTACTTTTTGCTTTGAGAAATCTTCGATGGGATTCGCCATACAATCTTCCCCCTTACACTAGTCGTTTAAAACTTATAAATCTTCCTACTCTTTCGAGTCGCAGAGAAATGTTAGGTATAATATTTCTGGTAAAATTAGTCAATGGATGGATCTCAAGTCCATTTCATCTAGAGCAAATTAATTTTAATGTACCCTCCCGTGCAACGAGAAACTTTAAACCACTTTTCTTGAAACTATGCAGAACTAACTTTGAGTTGAATGAACCGTTTCGGGGTTTATGCCAAGACTTTAACAATCATTCCAGCACCTTTGATGTATCGGACTCACTTTTTATAATTAAGAGAACTATTCTATCCTCTCTTAATAAAAGCTAACGATCCAATTTTCTTACTTTGCATTTCTCTAACTTTGTATTCGGCTGATGAATTCTTATTCTGTAGCTGAGCAGCTTGGGATCTCGACGCTTAACAAAATTTCTTCTGTCACGACTCGGCACCTAAGATTTGTATATTTAAAAACGTTATGCGGATAGAGCCCCTCGTGCCGGTTGGGCGAGAAAGTGGGTTTCCGTTGGGTTATAAAAAAAAAAAAAAAAAAAAAAAAAAAAAAAAAAAGCAGCTCACTCTTTCCCCCATGACAAATCGGCTCCTTAACTCATGAAGAATGTTGCATATTCTATAGTTTTCACTTGTGATGGTAGTATATTGAAAACATCTTCGTACTAAAAAATGCGTTGGCATTACTGACTCGGTTGTCTAATTTATAATTTTTTTTACTGTTGACATTTGATTTTGTGATTGCAAGAGTTTGGGTGAGTTTTGCAAAAAAATTATGTTATTTCATAACAATATAAAAAATTTTTAATTGAAACATCTTGTATATCTTATTTTCAGTGTAATTAACCACAATACTTAGAATGTGAGTGGGATATTATTTGCACATTGGTGGCCGAGAAGCTAGTGAGTAAATAGCAGTTTTGTTTACACCAATGATACATAAACCATACATACATATTTGTTTGCAGAACATCGTTCCCCACTCATCGCAGGGATTATAATTATGAATGTTCATATTTTTTCCCAACAGTGTCCATCGTCAATTGACTGGAGCGTCTTCCTGCTGCCGATCTATAGCACTTTTTAAAGCCACGCACACGTAAGTCAAAACGTATACCAACTGCATTTATTAAGGGAAATTCTTATAATTAAACCTTTTCATTTAAAGGTTTCTTCGACCGTTTGGTGTATACGTGCCCAAGTGCAAAAGCACCGTCTTCTAACAAACTCACACTTAAGTTAAATGTAAGATCGCAGTTATTTTATGAGCCTTGTTATTGAAATTAATCACTGCAGATAGGTACGTACACCTCGGTGGGTGACTGTGCTCTAATATAGCAATATAATAATATATAAATTATAATAATTGAACCACTTTCTTTACAGGTCGTATTTCCTTGCCAATTAACGAACTTTCCTGAAGACGATACCAAATAATTTAAGATTTCGTTTTTGAATAAATAAAAATAAAAAATGGGGTATATCGTGACAGTTTTTACAATAATTATGTAGTTTTATTTTCATTTATATTTAAAAAATTTACAGACCCATTGTGCAAATCGGAATATATAAATCCTTTCCACTCTATAGGCCATGCCACATAAAACTTCTGCTTCGCTTTACGTCAGAGTTTAGCTTTGACAGCAAAGATGAATACACGCAATTAAACGAAATTTCCCACATAGCCAACACAGTCGCCAAAGCGAAGCGAAATTTTGGGCAACTCTCATATTTTCTCTGACTTTGACAGTTCGCTCTTTCCAATTTTGTACATTTTTGACATAAATATAAAATTTAACTGAACCAAATGCTTAAATATACATACATATATGAATGTATATACATATGTGATGATTTACTGAAGGCTTTTTCTTTTATAATAGAGGAGCATTGCAGAGGACGGTGGAAGTCACTTCGTGGCCGGTTCGTGCAGGAGGTGGAAGCAAAGATACAATTCGTGGAGTAAAAGGACTTTTAACAACACTTCCATAATGTCCATAATTATGCCGAATGTATGTATGTAAATATGTTTATAAAGTTCCGTGCGATTTTCACAACTCACAATAAACAAACGAAAAGTATGTCAAAGTTTTATTGTGGCATACCTTTTGCGTTTTTCGCTTTTCTGACAAAGTTACAAATGTTACGTAAAGCGAAGCAAGTCTTATGTGGCATGGCCTTATGTTATTAGTTTCTTCAGTTCTAAGAGGATCACAATTTAATTTTTTTCTCTTCAGAGGATTAGAGACAAGACTTTAAAAGCAAAATAAAAATTATCGCTTTCGATGTATAGCGATGCTATTCATTCCAATTGCGACCAAATTTTAAAAATATAAATACAGAATAGGCCTACATATATAATTCAAATATTTTAAATTTGAAGGTTATTTTGTTTGTAATTCAATAATGTAAAAACGGGGCATCGAGTTGGAATAAGATTTAGCTGGAATACAGCTTATAGCCTGCATTAAAAGATATGCCTTTTTTTAAAAAAATAGCGATAAATGGGGATGAGATAGACTGATGGATCTATAAATAATTATTGGAAGTGTTACGGCCTCATCTCTGAATGTTTAATACCGCATATCTCAGAACATATATGTATGTACATTGTATATGTGCGATAGAGAACTGGATCTATGTTTTATACACAACCACGATGATTGAGTTTTTTTAATTTAAATTTTTATTGATAATATTGATTTTGGCTACCTTTCCATTTTAAATTTAGTCCTTTTGCTGGCGTAAGGTTTGACCTGATATTTTTATTATTGCCAATTAATATAGAGTTATATCTCCTCATATTTTTTTGTATATAATGGAAGGGTAAAGTTCCGCAGATATAAGATAGTTAGTACAAAAATTAAATAATTAATTAAAAACTACTATTTTAATACGTATTTTACTTAGTATTTTTCTAATACTTTTTCGCAAAAAGGGATCACATTTTTCCCCCTTTCTGCGTACTTCCAAAATACGACTATAGATTAAGGAGTGTCAGAATTTCGATGTCAGTAAGTACATACATAACCTTTTATAATTGAATCATGGTGAATTCATTCAAGGTGGTATACTCCATGATTCAATAATAAGAGGTTCTGTAATAAAGCAGCTTACTCATTCCCGCATGACATATCGGCTTCTTAACTCATGAAGAATGTAGCTTATTCTACAATTCCCACTTAAAATGGTAGTATATTGTAAACTTCATACAAAAAAAAATTTTGGCATCACTGACTCGTTGGCCTAATTTATTATTTTTTCATTAACTGACATTTGATTTGGTGATTGTGGGATTTTGGGTACTTACTTACTTAATTGGCGCAACAACCGCCTAAGCGATTTTGGCCGAGGTCAACAAAGCACGCCAGCTGTCCCTATCTTTTGCTAACTGGCGCCAATTGGAAATCCCAAGTATAGCCAAGTCTTTTTCCACTTGGTCTTTTCAACGCAGAGGAGGTCTTCCTTTTCCTCTGCTACCACCCTCGGGTACCGCGTCAAAAACCTTCAGGGCTGGAGCTATTTCATCCATTCGTACGACGTGGCCTAGCCAGCGGAGCCGCTGGTTCTTAATCCGCTGCACTATATCTACGTCATTGTACAGCTCGTACAGCTCATCGTTCCATCGTACACGGTATTCGCCGTCGCAAAGACGCAAAGGTCCATAAATCTTTCGAAGAATCTTTCTCTCGAGCACTCCAAGAGCTCTCTCATCTGATGTTGTCATCGTCCATGCTTCTGCGCCATACAATAGGACGGGCATGATGAGATACTTATAGAGTATGGTTTTTGTCCGTCGAGAGAGGACTTTACTGTGCAATTGCCTACTCAGTCCGAAGTAGCACTTGTTGGCAAGAGAGATTCTGCGTTGGATTTCAAGGCTGACGCTGTTATTGGTGTTAATGCTGGTTCCTAAGTAAACGAAGTCCTCTACTTTTTCGAAGTTATAATTGTCAACAGTGATGTTTGATCCCAGTCGTGAATGTGCCGGCTGTATATTTGATGACAGGAGATACTTCGTCTTGCCCTCGTTCACCTCCAGACCCATTCGCTTCGCTTCTCTATCCAGTTTGGAGAAGGCAGAACTAACTGTGCGGTTGTTAAGGCCGATGATGTCAATGTCATCGGCGTACGCCAGCAATTGCACACTCTTATAAAAGATGGTGCCTGACCGATTAAGTTCTGCGGCTCGAATTATCTTCTCCAGCATCAGGTTAAAGAAATCGCACGACAAAGAGTCACCCTGTCTGAAACCTCGTTTGGTATCAAACGGCTCGGAGAGGTCCTTCCCGATTCTGACGGAGCTGGTGGTGTTGCTCAACTTCATTTTACATAGCCGTATAAGTTTTGCCGGGATACCAAATTCAGACATTGCGGCATATAGGAAACTTCTTGTCGTGCTGTCGAAGGCGGCTTTGAAGTCGACAAAAAGATGGTGTGTGTCGATTCTTCTTTCTCGGGTCTTTTCCAAGATCTGGCGTATTGTGAATATCTGGTCGGTGGTAGACTTGCCAGGTCTAAAGCCACACTGGTAAGGTCCAATCAGTTCATTGACGGTGGGCTTAAGTCTTTCACACAATACACTCGACAGAACCTTATACGCGATGTTAAGAAGACTAATCCCGCGATAGTTGGCGCAAACTGCAGGATTACCCTTTTTGTGGATTGGGCAGAGCACACTTAAGTTCCAATCAGTAGGCATGCGTTCTTCCGACCATATTCTAGAGATGAGCTCGTGCATGCACTTAACCAGCTCCTCTCCGCCGTACTTAAATAACTCAGCTGGGAATTTGGGTAAGTTTTACAAAATATGTATGAATTTCATAGTAATATAACAATTCTTTACTTAAAACAAATAATTTATCTTATTTGCAGTGTAATTTACCACAACACATAGAAAGCGAACCCTTCTGTGAGATATTATTTTAATATTGGCACTTTCTGGCTGTGAAGCTGGTGAGTAAATATCAGTTTTGTTTTTATTTGATCACATCAGACAGCGTAGCGGGGTATACATACTTATCTAATTGCATATTCATATACTTTTCCACCGACGATCGACTGGAGAGATGCAGCAGAGATGTGTGTAAACATAGGCACAACATACAAACGTAAGTAAAATGTAATATAGCAACTGCTTTTATAAAGAGGTATTCTAATAATTAAACCTTCTTATTTATAGGCTCTTCGTACGTTTAGCGTTTCCCTGCCCAACTGCAAAGCCACCGTCCGCCTCAGACGCACACACGCACGCGTAAGGTTAATGTTATAGCAACTGCAACTATAAGGAGAAATTCTAATAATTGAACCTTTTAGTTTACAGATTTCTTTAAATGTTTGGTGTATCCCTATTTACTATTTACCAACCTTCCCAAAGACGATACAAAATTGTTTCAGATCTATTTTATAACGATCATTAGCAAATAAAAGAAGGCTTTATCGTTACAGTTCCAATATAATCATACTGTTTTATTATTGTTTTTACTTTGCATTTGGGGGATAAGAATGTATAAATCCTTTGTCCGCGCTTTGTTGTTAGTTTCTTCAGTTATGTGAGGTTTAGAGACAATACTTTAAAATAAAAAGAAAAATCCTAGCCTTCGATGTATAGCAATGCGATTTGTTCCCCTTTGTTGAAATCTAAATGCAGGCTGTTAAATCTGCAAAAAATATATATTTATATATATAAACGAATTTGAATAAAATTTAGCATGGCTTCAGCTCATAACCTGCATTGCGAGATGGCACATTTTTAATAATATATGAATGGGAATGGCACTTTCCTTGCATGCGATGGACCGATGGAATTTAGTACAGATGTACATATGTACATACATATGTATGTATATAAAATCAGTTTCTCGTGCATGGTTATAAGAAGAGTGGGCGTACCCAAGGCACATTCAATAGGTAGCAGCAGTAGAAAAATTGAAAAAAAAATAATTTCAGCTCTGTATAAATTGTTTTTGCTTTTTAAAGCAAAAATTTCAAAAATATTTTATCAACTACCTTGAATAGTACTGAAAGCATTCTTATCACAACGAAACTTAAAATTTGACAATTCAAATTAAAATAAAATATGAAAAAAGTTCAAAAAAAATAGTTTGCTGCGGCTACCTATTTGATGTGCCTTGGGCGTACCGCCTTTAAATATTTGATACCGCATATCTCGGAAAATATTTATGTGCCATGAGTACCGTAAATATGTATTTACGCACAGCCACGCTTTCCTACACGACGGTTGATTTTTTTTTATTATTTACAATTAAAATAAAATCATTTCTCTCCACAATTTTATTTAATACATAAATTTATGAATTACTCAAAAACAAAATACTATTTTAATACGTATTTTAAATAGTAATTTTCTACTACCTTTTGGCAAAAAATAATATTCTTCCCTCTTTCTGTGTACTTCCAAAATACAACTATAGATTAAGGAGTGTCAGAATTTAGCTGTCAGTAAGTAGAAAACCTTTTATAATTGAATCATGGGTATACTCCACATATAAGTAAAAAATTGTGTATTGTTTGCGGTGAAAATGTAAGAGAAACTTAGAAAAACAAAAATAAACGATAGAAGGTTGGATACTTATTGACGTTTAAATTTTCCGACTGCCTTGTAAGGTTGCATTTAGGAAGGTCTGATAAAGGGGAAAATATTTTATCCCTTTTCGCGCAAAGGTAGTAGAAAGGTAGGTAACTAGTAGCGAAATGCGGTTTATAGATAGAATGAAACATATTTGCAGAAATTGGATATTTCAATGTAATATAATATAACCGAATATTCAACCACACATGTATGTATGTATATTCGTAGCACCCTAATACAACAAACTATAGAAACAATTAGTGGCCGCTGTGGTCGAGTTGATAGCGGTGCGTGCTATAACTCGATACGCCGGTGAGTTCGAGGTTCGAATCTCAGTCAGGGCAAACAAAATCTTAATCATAGAAAAATGTTTTTCTAATAGCAGTCACCCCTCGGCAGACAATGGCAAACCTCCGAGGGTATTTCTGCCATGAAAAAGCTTCTCATTAAATACATCTGCCGTTCGGAGTCGGCACAAAATTGTAGGTCCCTCCATTTGTGGTATAATATAAAAACGCACAGCCCAAATGGTAGGAGAAGCTCGGCTAAACACTGAGCTATGTATATAGTGTAAGCGCCAAAAATATTATTATATTATATAGAAACAATAAACGCAAGTGTGATTTAGAAGCAAATATTTTTTACACATTTTGTTAACAAAAACAATGTGATTTCAACCATTTTAAAGTTTTTACATGCAGAAAATAGAACTATCACATTTGGAAAAAAATTTTGATAATATATTTTTTTTTAATTCAATATCAATTTTAGCAACCAAAATAAGAGGTATCTATTAAAAGCCCAGTAACCAGTTTTGTAGATCATAAAATTGTAAGATTCAAGTCACTAAAAATTAGTTGTTCGAAATTTATTTTTTGGCGTAGAATACGTCTTACCTTACGGTATGGGCACCCATGTCAGGTTTTTATTGTTGTAATCTCTATTTCTTTAATTATAAGGAAACGGCTCGGTAACTTTTTTTAAAAATTTTTTTGTAGTCAAATGAAGATGTTAGCTTTCGTTTGACATACATTTCATGTTGGTTGATATCTTCCTAATATTTAAATTTCGCAAATGAAAATTGTATAAACACATGCACACAAATATGTGTGTGGTGTTTGGTTGAGTGTTTGCTGTTGGGCGATTTAAATGTACTCGTGCAGCCCTTTCTTTGTATTGCATAATTTTAGGCGGGTAAGTTAAAGTAGAGTAAAGGCAGAGAAAACGCTGCCAACTACTGCTTATTGGTGGTGATTTTAACACAGAAATCACTTCAAATACTAGATTGGCGAAATTTATGAGCGATACGTTTAATTTATATATGTATATTATATTCGAAATGATGCTCCCACAACTATTGATAACACAACCATTGACTTAGTTTTTGCGAGAAATTTAAATGTTAATTTAAAAACATATTTATCCTATTTTTCCCATCATAAGCCTATATTCTCAAAAGTAACTTTCAAATAATCAAATAGATTTGGGTCTGTTATTTATCATTTATCTTTACTATTGATAACTACCATTGACTTCGTTTTTGCGAGAAATTTAATTGATAATTTAAAAACATTATTTATCATTATAAATTATCATTATACATATGTTTTCTGTCTTATCGGATGGCGTATTCTACGTTAAACTTAATGGCCGTGTCTCTGACACAGCCTCCTTCTTTTTATATTGAAAACACCACACAATACCTTCGTCAAAAAATTACCGGAATTTTTATTGATATATGTACATCTGTTAGAAATCAGGTAAAGACGTTAGTCAAAACTGGTCAAAATACTAATAAATGTTCTTCTATTCGATATTTTAACTGTATAATTTTATGGTAGTTAATAATTATATAAATTTTTTTTTTTTAATTTTATGTTATTTTATATAAAATATATACAGAAAAAAATTTAAAAACATAAAATGCTTTCTTTGAAAAAAAATATCAAACAAAATGATCTGACCTGGACGGGAATCGAACCAACGACCAATCAATTTCATACATGCAAAGAAAAAAATTTCAGTTCCTGCTAGATAAGCAAGGCTACTGGAAAACATACGAGAATGTCGTCAATTCGATTATTTAATGTAGGGCATGCTGAAATAATTTAAAAACTACAAAAAGGCAACAGTTTCCTGCCAGGCCATTTCACAAGAAAAGTACTAATTTCCACGTGTTTGATAGCATTTTTTTCTTAAATTAAAAGAGAGAAACACAGGCTACCTTATTATCCAACCTTGTATTATTGAATCATGATCACAACGAAATTCAAAATTTGACAATTCAAATTAAAATAAAATATGAAAGTTTGCTGCGGCTACCTATTTGATGTGCCTTGGAAGGTATAGGTTAGGTTAGGTTAGGTTGGAATGGCTGGGAAGAGAACCCTCCCTTGCACTTAGGCCTAGCGTGGCCCATTGTACTGCCATATGCGAGTTCGCTTCTCAATTCTCCTGCACATCGGGTTCAAACCATTTTGTTGACTTGATAAATTTCGACAGTGCTTTTGGGTTTATTAGCGCTATCTCCGCGAGGCTTTGTAGAGTTGGTCTGCCAAGCGCGCGAAGTCTTCTTCTGCTTAAAGCTGGACATTGGCAAAGTAGGTGTTCCACGTTTTCTTCTTCTTCGTCGCAACTGCGACAGTGCTCCGGAGCATTTACTCCTAGTCTTTTCGCATGAGTACCAATTAGACAATGCCCTGTGAGGGTTCTTGTTAAGGTAGAGACTTCGCTTCTTTTTAGCCCCAGAAGGTTTGATGTGCGCCTTTTATCGTAAGACGGCCACGTGAGTTTGATTTGTAGTTTAAAAGTGGCAAGTGGTATACCTAGCCTGTTCCTACTCGGAAGGATCGGGGTGGTCGTACCATTCCTTGCCAGTTCGTCCGCTTTGCAGTTGCCCTCGATATCGCGGTGTCCAGGCACCCATATGAGTTGAATTCTATAATGCTGAGCCATCTCGTTTAGAGATCTGCGGCATTCAGTGAGAGACTTCGTATTGTCTATACAGGAGTCTAGCGCCTTCAGAGCAGCTTGGCTGTCAGAAAAGATAAAGACCTGTTTGCTTTCTTTAGGGTTTTTTATTAGGTGCTGTGTAGCCTCCTGGATGGCCAGCACTTCCGCTTGGTACACGCTACAGTGGTCGGGGAGTCTGAACGATGTTTCAAGTTTTAGTTCAGGGGAGAATACACCTCCCCCGACTTTTCCGTTGAGTTTGGAGCCATCAGTGTAAATGTTGATGGCCTTAGGCATATGGTGTGGTCTTGTGTACCAATCCTGTCGGGTTGGTACGATGACTTCATAGTCCTTTTTAAAGGAAGCTGATGCTGTACAGTAGTCCGTATTTGTTGGTATTTGAATTGGAGCCTTTTTTCTTAGAATTTCTGTGTGGCCAAGTGTGCTCTGGGTCCAGAACCCTGCTTCTCTAAGTCTTAAAGCTGTGATAGCGGCTACCTCTTGAGCTACTACGTCAAGAGGTGGCAGGTGTAGTATGGCGTTTAGAGCCTCAGTGGGTGAGGAGCTTAGGGCTCCACTTATGCAGAGCTCCGCGCTTCTTTGTACTCTCTGCAGTTGTTTAACCGTTGTTGATTTTATTAGAGTGGGCCACCAGACCATATAATAGGATTGGGCGGACGATGGCTGTATAGATCCAGTGTACTATCTTACTGGAGAAACCCCATTTTACACCAATAGCTTTTTTGCAAGTGAAAAGCGCCGTAGTGGCTTTCCTTATTCGCTCCCTTGTGTTGTCTTTCCAATACAGCTTATTGTCTAAAATCAGACCCAGGTACTTCGCGATACTTTTAAGAATTAGGCTTTTGCCATCAAGTTTCGGTAGTCTGAGAGTGGGTATCTTATACCTTCTGGTGAATAGCACTTGTTCTGTTTTATCAGGATTCACTTCTAGACCACAGTCTTTGGTCCACGTGACAAGTGAAGTGAGAGCTGTTTCCATGAGTTCGCATAGCGTCTGAGGAAATTTTCCTCTCACAATTACCGCAACATCGTCGGCGTACGCGATCACCTCATAACCATTTCCTTCCATGCGTCGCAAGAGCTTATTTACAGTTACCACCCATAAAAGTGGAGATAGAACTCCTCCTTGTGGAGTGCCTCTGTTTACGGGTCTGCGAACGGTGCTTTCCCCCAGCTGCGAACACACTACCCTGCTGGTGAGCATTTGGTGAATGAGTCCAACTAGAGAGCTGTCCATTCGCAGATCCCTGAGAGCCGAGGTAATCGCTCGAGGGGTTATATTGTTGAATGCCCCCGCAATGTCGAGAAATGCAACAAGTGCGAATTCTTTTTCTTCTAGGGTTTTTCAAGCTTGGAACCCAGTGAGTGGAGTGCTGTCTCCGTGGACTTGCCTTTGGTATAGGCATGTTGCGCATTAGACAATAGGGATGGACTAATCGAGATCCTAATATACATCTCAATTAGTCTTTCGAAAGTTTTGAGTAGAAAAGAGGAAAGGCTTATAGGCCTAAAGTCATTTGGTTTTGTGTGTGAGGCTCTACCTGCTTTTGGTATAAACACCACCTTAACTTCTCTCCATAAAATGGGTATATAGGCGAGTCTTAAGCAGCTGGTAAAGATTGTTTTTAACCAAGGTGTGGTGCGCTCCATGGTATGTTGTAGCTGAGCTGGGTAAATACTGTCTGGCCCCGGACTTTTGTAGGGTTCGAATTTGTCTATGGCCCAGCATATACTTCTGTCGCTTATTATCTCGTTTATAAGCTGCGGTCTGACATTCCTTTGTTCTGCCTCATTTCCAAGATCATTGGTGTACTCGGAGAAATGGTTGTCTAGAAGCAGGTTCACTGTTTCAACGCTAGATTCGGACCAGGTTCCATCTTGCTTTTGAAGAAAACTGGGTGCTGTCGGTGATTTTGCCAGAACTTTTCGAAGTCTTGAGGCTTCGGTTGTGGTCTCTATCGCGCTGCAGAAATTATTCCATGAATTTCGCTTTGCATTCCGTGTGTCTTTTTTATAGAGTCTTAGTATTGCTTTATAATGCGCCCAGGAAGACTCCTGGGCATCATGCTTAGCAGCATTAAATGCTTTCCTACATTCTTTACGTAGTCTATTTAGGTCTGAGGTCCACCAGGGGGGCCTGTATGTTTCTTTTACTTTCTTAATGGGGCATGCTTTTTGCAGTGCTGCGTTGCAGTTTTCAACAAAGACACCTACTAAATAGTCGAGTTCCTCTGGCGTCTTTGGCTTAGTGGGTGGTTCCGAAGGGAGTCTCTTGAGTAGCAGTTTTCTATAATAACCCCAGTTTGTTTTTTTGATATTCTGCGTCACCTTAGGGGTGGGTGGCGAGTCTGATATACTGAATTCTATAAACCTATGGTCCGAAAATGAGTGCTCTTTCAGGACCTTCCAGTTTATTATGTGGTTACTAAACTTATCAGTACAAAGGGTAATATCTAGGACTTCTTTACGGTTGGCTGTTATAAATGTTGGGTCAGTGCCTTTATTGCATAAGGCTAGATTTGTATTAAGTAAGTAGTTATAGAGTGACTCACCTCGTTCGTTGATGTTGGAGCTACCCCATTGCGTGTGATGGGCGTTAGCGTCTCCTCCCATAATTAGCGTTGCACTTAGTGGGTTTGTGTCCCTCACTAGTTCCCTCATAAGTTTTAGCGGCAGAGGCCCCTCGTGGTCATGAGCCAGATAAAAGGAGGCCACCCTGAGCCTTTTCTGCGCCAGTTCAATGCTGACTGTGGTTATGTCTCCATTGCTATACTGTGGTAGAATAAAAGAGTTTATAATGGTTTTAACTAGAATACAGGTACGGGGCTTCCCTTTACCTTGAGCTCCGAACAGAGCATATTTCGGGGTCTTCAGGCCACGGATCCTATCACCAGTGATCCATGGCTCCTGGACCAGAGCTATGTCTACTTCTCCTGACGCCAGTTGAAGTAGAAGCGCAGCGGACGCTGCTTTACTGTGATGAAGGTTTATCTGAACAACCTTCATCACACGGTACCACCTTCTCCACGATTGTCGTGTCCGCTTCCTCATCACTGAGTAGCTCGCACTCCGCATATAGCTTACTTAGGGCCGCGCCCCCTTCCGATCCGGATGAGGTGTATCCGCTAAGATCTTCCTTCATCTTCTCTTCTGCCTCTATCTCGTGGTCGCTTGTTGGTTCCTCCGCTTCCACACAATTTGCCAGGTTCACTAGGGCTTCGGTGTCGGTTTTGTAAACCTTAAGGGTAATCTTCCCGAAGCCATAGTTTATCCTGTTTTCGCATTTAGCCAGGATTTCTATGCTCTCATTATTTAGCAGGAGAACCACCTGCATCGTCGCCGGGTCTGTCGGTTCGGTGTTTACCACTCTCCAATTTTGTGTAGGTAGGTTTGGGTTGAATAGTTGCACCATCTCCAGGATCTCCACTGGGTCCGATGGTGTAACTGGTACCCAGGCTCTTGCTCTTGGGCGTGACACTTCGCCAACCTTGTCGATGGCCACTTTGTACATCTCGACCGATCTGTTATCGTCACAGGCGACTAGTTTCACGTTCCCCTGGAACCATCCAGCATCAGAGCATGATGGCGGCGGTCCAGGGTTCTCTTTCAGCACTGCTAGTGCAACTTTGGCTAGGGCTGCATTTACCCATTTCCATTGGTGTCTGGGTATCCTACCTCCCTCGTTATTGCTATCGATGACGCCTATAACTTTTCGATCTTTAGCAATTTCTGCGAAGGATCGAGTCCATGCGCCCTGCGTTTTGGCCCTTTTCGGTGCTAACGGTTGCAGTTCCTCTACGGATCGTTGTCGCTTGGTAGCCGCTGACTTGCCGTATAACTTGACATCGAAGTCTGGAATAACCAACCTAGCCCACTCGATATCCTCTTGAACCTTCACGAAGTCCTCCCTCGATACCTGATCCTCCCTGATCGGTGAGGTGGCTTGATGACGGAGAATCCGTGAGGCTTTTCGTCTAACTTGGTGAGTGGCCTTCGACGGGTTTGGACGTGCGAATTCCTTCGCCCTATTGCTCGTCAACGGGCCTTGCCTGGGTCTCACTACAGTCTCCCCACCAGCCGCTGGTCGCTGAGTGACGAGATTGCTGCAGGAAGGCGCAGAGTGCCCGCTGTCGACAGTTTGGGCCTCCTGGCTCGTACCACTCTTGCGAGTGGCATTAGCCTTCGGGCTTCTCGGACCAGGGGGTACCTTTGTCCTAGTTTGCCTTTGTTGAAGGTTGTGTGCTCTTAAGCTCGGTGGTGCCGTAGCTGTATGAGTTGCGGAGGTTGTAGCTCCTGTCGGCCTTTGCTTGGGAGCGCCGCACTCCCTTGTTGGTGTTGTGTTTTTGTTTTTCGAATCCATAATAATGTCCCACGAGTGGCGGAGAAAGGGAAACGTCCACCCGGGCAGAGATCCGCTGTACCCGGGTAAGGCTAGTTAGCTCCGAAGGTTGCCGGTATCCGGAGCACTCCGTTTGAGACTGGGCTTTGTAAGGGCCCCCAGCCAGGCTGATCCTCGGCACGGGTCGTATGACACCTTGATCCGGCCCTGTAAATAGATAAAAAGGGAGGGGAAGTTGGGTATTGGAGTAGGCCTGAGTAGGAATTGCGGGTTTGAGGGGGTTTTGGAGGGGTCGCGCTCGAATTAGCCACCAAAGCGTTACCGGGTGTCACCACGGGGAGGCCCCTAGTACAAGGGGGGTGTCAGCCACCGAGTGACTGAGCACCTACGAGTCGACGATTTGGAGTGTCGCGTGTGTGCAAGTCGATCACCCCCATCAAAGACACCCTTGGAAGGTATAACAAATGAAAAATTTTTGTCACATACATACATCGACTTTCAATCTGTTGATCAAATGACGATAGTCGACACAATACGATAGTTACGCACATACATACATACATAAGGCAGTGGTTTGACAAGATCACTTTTGTAGAATCGTCTGAGCGACTATCGTTTGAAAGTTACGTGATGAATGCCCCGAAAAATTCATTATAAATTGACTGGTTGCACGTAATGTCAAATGACAAGTAGGCAAATTCTTTTTGACAGGATCGTTCACGTTGGGTAGTCATCTGCTTGATGATCAGACCTTGACTGTATAAAATAAAATAAATGCTAGCATAAATCGTGCAAGTTACCTCTGATTTCGCTGTCGGATATTGATTAAATAATAAGGCTTTGTTAGAAAGTTGCCGCATATAAAGATTTCACGGAGGGTGGAATCTCGCAACGATATCAGCTAACAGGGCTCATCCCAAAGGGAAATGAAGTAACGAGTCCTGATTTTTAAGTATCTCGGTGATATTCTACCTAAAGATTAGATTGTACGTCAAAGTAATAATTTTTTTTATATATTTAAGAAAATTGGGGGTTGAATTCTAAAATTGACTCCACAGCTTAAGGCTACCTTAATGTACATAGTATATATTCAAGCTACATATCTAGAATGAATGTACGAGTATCTATACGATTTAAAAAAAAAATTTGCACTTTATGATATTAAATTTCGTGGGCTTTAAAACTGCACACCTTACATTTTCCTAGATATTAAAATAAGTCATCGCGCTATTTCGATGAAAGGTGTTAAAATGCTCAAACAGCTAGAAAAACACGCGATTGACCAAATACGTAGAACAATCCATACTATTGAAGAATTTTTGATAGGCCTTGCACAAATTGAAAATATTACTTCCAACACAATTCACCGATCTATTGGAATTATCTCTTCTAAAGCTTCATTTTCGTTAAAAACAATCATTTAAATAACTTTTCGAACTTCTAAAAGTCTTCCACAAGAAATCATACTTGGCCACTCATATGCTCCAGTATCAAAAACTAGCAAAATAGCCTAATTTTCGCCGATACATACATGATATCAGTTTCCCAAATAAAATTATCAAACTAGAGCAATGATGCACACCGAAGCCATATGGGGTTGCTCGTGTGTGCGGTAAAGCAAATTTACCGAAACAATTTTTATTCACGAACATTTCATACAGGTCAATAGAAATCAATGCATGCTCTTAAAATACAAATTAAAGCTTCCGAGTTAAACATCACACCACAAAATTAATGCTAAGGATGTCCTTTAGAGCAAAAGATGAAAGCATTGTTAAAGAAAATTATATCTCTACATACAACCATACATATGTACGTATCAATGAATCAATAATGTGTTACATATTTATTTTTCTATATGTTTGTATATAAATTTATTTTCTTCACAATCAGGAAAATAAATTTATGTATAATCAAAGGATATGTGTCTCTCGCACCATAAATCCCTCATCACGTTCGTCTCTTTATATAACGCAGAAACATGGACGATGTCGATCAGCGGTGCTTTCGAAACAACTTGTATGGCCCTACTACTCATGTAGGCGACGGCTACCAAAGAATATATGTAGAATTAATAACTTGATCTGTATAATAATATCTTTTGACTCGGCGCCCATTAGTTGGCAACGACGGCAAGAACGTCCACGAAATGAATGGAAGGACCAAGTGTACAAGTGAGTGTTATAAATTTGAAAAGGAGAGAGGAAACTAGCGAAGTGGTTTGATCTCAGCCCAAACCCATGATTCAATCATACAGCCTAAACTAATATTCCGCACTCCGGCAATTTTCTGTCAAAAATGTCTCATGCTCATACAACTTGTATGCGAGCAACCGAAATTGAACGGCGCACATTGGGGTAAAATTTGTCGATTTTGGAGATTAATTCAAAAATCAAAATTCAAGGTACAAGTAAATTTTTGGTATCAAACAAAAGTAGATAAAATTCTACATCACTAACTGAACAAATATTTGGCAAAAAATTTACAGTTTTCTTGTAATATTCTCTGAAAATTGCAAGTTTATTTCTTTTTGTATGCGCACAGTGATATACATACGTGATTTTTTTCATTTTTTTCATTTTTCGAAGTTTTTATTTTCTTTAACTGGACAAATCTTGAGAAAATTGTAATGGAGCCTTCTTGTTCAGGTAATTTAGTAAATACAAAAACATTTCATTTGTGTTTTTACGTGTCTTTAACTATTTTAATTTTTTTTTGGGCGAAAGCCTTAAAATATTGGGATTTCGACCTTATATGCAGACATATAGTTGTGAGTTAAGCGTGGTAAAGCAAATCTTGTTTCATTCCTGTAATCTATGGCTGTTGTAGTTTCTTCTTGTAAAAAAAAAAGTTGCGCCAATACTGCGCACTTTCTCAGTATATGCATTTCTTTATGCGAACTGCCTGGTCAAATATACACGAATTTCTCAAGGCAGAAGAAGAACAAATACAGCAATTGCAAAAAAAAGGTTTGTTATTGTTTTTGTTGTTCAGTGGATGCCTGTTTGCTTTGTTCACACCCTACGTTACGATAAGCGGCAGTTTAAATGCATAAGAACATATTCCGGAATAGTCTAAAATTCGCGTTTTATTTACATATGTATAATAATATACATCATCACAAACATTTTTGAAATAAAATTTTGATTTCTTACATTTTGTAATAATTAATTAATATGGCATAAGGTTCTTATCTAAGGTTTAGGGTATATGTAAAATCATGATAACCGACATTGTTTTTTCCCGCGCAATTTGTATTGTAACACTTGTTATTATTACTAATGTTTGTATGTCATGTGCAGTCGAGAGAAATAACAATAGTGATGTATATTTAACTAACATGGTAAAAGCGATACCGACATTGACTACATTTAAAGAGGATAAAAATATTATTATCTTCCTTTTTAGGAACCAGTTCTAATGTAATTTGGGTTACTCGTCAAAGTCTTTATGACATAATGAAAAACTCTGGCTGTGATAAATTTAATGAAAAATTTGAATTTTTAAAAGAGCAATTGAAAAAGCGTATTGAGCCATCTGATGAATTTATCAAACAGTTTGATGACAGGATAAAAACCTTTATTAGTCAATTTAAAATTCGTTGGAGCAGAGCCAATAGGCATGAACAGCGTTTCCTTAGAATAAACCAAAGTTGGCTGGATTCTTCGATAGGTTTCATTCGCAAGGAATGAAACGTGGCCGCAAAGAACTTTCATTTGAAGAATCAAATGAGAAAACGAAGCAAAAAAAAGTAAATTTTTAAGAGATAGTGTGCCTTTGCCTTTATTAGCTTATGCTGCACAAATGAGTTTTAGAGCTTCAGGGCAAGTGGAAGCGTCAAAGATAGTGAAAGAGGTTGCAAGTTCACCATCGAGAGCGAAAAAATTTCATAAAAGTATTGCCAAATCATCACTATCACAGCAAATGTCCAAAGAAGACGCTTTATTTGTTTTGGTGGAAGCAAAGTTATCTCGACAACAGTACAATGTTATAAGGCAATCTGCTCCAGAGAGGTTTCCTTGCTATTCATATGTGGCAATAATAATGAAGTTGATGATGACGATGATGATGAAGGCGATGATACAAATTCAAGCGAAGACGACAATGATCATGAATATGATTATAGTGATGAAGAAACAGTTTATATATTTTAAATAAAATTTGAAGCTTAAAAAAATAAAAAATTTAGAAAACCGATGTTCAGCATATTTTTGTTTTTTATGATATAAAAAAAAAAAAAAAAAAAACTCGAATTGCATTATTTTCTTACTTCTTTATGATTAATTAACTAAAAAAAATAACTTTTCCATAACTAGAAGATTTGTGGGAATTAATCTCCATTTTGAGCACCATTTACCCCACTGTGCGGCGTGCGCCAAAAGCTAACTCAATTTCTAATTTTCCTTTTGCGTGACATTTCGATTTGACGTTTATCCCACCTTTGACGGTGATGCGCATTGTCTTAAATATAACGACTACGGACTTTTTTGTTTGGATGAGCAAAAAAATTATCAAAAAGCTATGAATGAAAACTTTTTGTAAATTTGTACATTGTTTGAAACTTGGGATTAAGGTTTTTATGATTATTATTGTTTATATAAGTTAAGTATTACCGCTGATTTCGAAATCATAATTTTAAATGCTAATAATTTCTTGGCAAAATTAGATAAACACTTGATGCAAAAGCACTGTCTTCAAGAAAAATGAAATATGCTTTGATATTTTGTATTGCTCTTTGAAAATAACTGAATTGTTTTACTTAGAATAAAATGTGTCACGAACCCGACAAGATCAGTTTTTTTGAATTAAAATTAAATTATTCAATCTTAAATTTTTTAAATATTTTACTTGGCGCCCGAGCAGGGACTGTCGTAAATTCAGCCGGACATTAAAGGGATTATAAGTAGATCCTAGTTTTTGGCGACCCGACAGCTCAAAGAACTAAAACCTTCAACAATCAATTCCTAATATCGTTTTTTTTAATCAAAAGGAATATAAATCCTCAGCAATCAATTCCTGTAAGGAAGACGAGTTTAAAAAAATTTCATCAATCAATTCTTTTTTGTTCTGACAAAAAAATATCGCCCTTTTTTTAAGCAAAAGGAATATAAATCCTAGTTTTTTGGACTCCGCAGTTTTTAAAATTAAAACCTTCTACAATCAATTTCACCAAAAAAAATATCTTTTTTCAATCACAGAGAAAAAAACGTTTGTAGCAAACAACAATAATCCTAATTTTTCACCAATCAAAAGGAAAATTCTGCTAAACCGTCAAAGAATATCGTTTGCTTTAATTAAAGCCAATCAAAAGGGCATTTTTACAAACATTTTTTACCAATCAAAATTAAAACTTCAATTTCAATAATTGTTGATCATTTCAATCGATGTATGTTTGAAAGGACCTTAAGGATATAGCTTTAATATTTAAACAGGAAATTGCAACAAATTGTGAGTAATAATTAAAACTGATCGATTCAATTTATTTAGTGCATTTGTAAATCCGGGCATATTAAGAAGACATTGTTTTGTTTTGAAGTGTTTCGTAATTTTTGCTGGCTGATATATTTATTTAAAAGTATTATACGTACAACTGTGAACCTTTTGATATCCTTAATTTGAATAACTTTTGAGTTGGTTTAAATTTGTCCCAAGTGTTTAATTATTAAAAAATATAATAAAAATGAGTGTTTTGAGGGAGCAGGTTATGGATATAATCCAGGCAACATGTGAAAGAAATAGGCAGGAGTTCACTGCACAATTGGAAGCAGGTGATCAAGCTAGAAAACAATTAGAAGAACCAATAAATAGTCTTATATCAGCTTTTCTTCAACTAGAACCACTAAATTTTCAGTCATATTTACCTATTACAATAAATCCTTTGATATACTCTGGCGATTGCTGTTTGGATTTAATAAAATCCTTGCCAGAGTTTAACGGCGATCCATCTTCTTATCCAGCTTGGCGATCTGCTGCGAATTTTGCAATTAAATATTATAATGAAGGCTTCTGAGAAGTATTATGTTGCGATGGGTATCCTTAGGAATAAAATAATAGGGCTTGCAAACTCCACGCTTTCATCTTTCAATAATGTGCTTAATTTTAATGCAATTATTGATAAGCTTGAACAAACTTACGCTGATAAACGACCAATTTACGTATTAGAAAATGAGTTGAGTATCCTCAGGCAAGGAGACTTATCGATTGTAAGTTATTATGAAAAAATTGAGAAACATTTAACACTCATAATAAATAAACAAATTATGACATATAGTGAAAATGATAAAGTAAAAGAAACATTAAACGAACGTGCAAGAGAAAATGCTTTACGGGTCTTTATTTCGGGGCTTCGTCGACCAATATCATATTTTCTTCAAGACCGAAGGATCTCTCACCAGCTTTAGCAGTAGCTCAGGAGCTAGAAACTAATCATAAACGTTATGATTTCGCTCATACTTTCGCTATGGGTAATTTAGTTGCCCTTATCAAAATTTAGCAGTTAACCTGTTCCCATGGAAGTCGATCCAGGTTCGTCATTTTATCGACAGCGGTTTTCTTTTCAAAGTAATGGTCCCCAACAAACCCGGATTATAAACTTTACTCAGTCTCAGCCTAAATTTACTTAACAACGCCAGCAGCTTTCATTCTCAGCAGGGGCTTTAAAGCGATGTCGTGATCAATCTAGCTCATTCCAAAGACCTCAACAAAAACTCAGCGTGTTAATTGTATGCCGGAAGTGAAAAATGTAGAAAATGAAGGACTAGAATGTGATGAATATTCGCATTATGAGAACTTAAATTTTAGTGAGAAAAATTATGATGGGTCCAAAGCAAAGTTTCCGAATCTAATGAAAAAATACATTTTTTAAACTAAAATCGCTCCTGCCATTCATTACGAAAAAGACCGTTAATGGTCAGGAGCTTCGTATATTAATTGACACTGGTGCGTCAAATAATTATATTAAGGGCCTTTCTTGTCTTCATGGCGTTAAAGTAATGGGAAGACCATTTAAATTAAAATCAATTAACGGGTATAACGTTATAAATAAAAAATGTCTTATCAACTTACTTAATAACACTTCAACGTTTTATTTGTTAAAAAATTTAAGTACGTTTAACCAGAGAACTTATAAGAAATGAGAAGGAGCAAATTGACTTCGGCTTTCATTGTGAATAAAATTTGCGATTCTACTCGGAAGGAACATACCTCAGCTCGGAGGTACACACCACGAGCAGACTCGCAGCCACCACAAGTCGGGGGTACACACCACTAAAACTTGCAGCCACAGCGGCTGTAAACAATATTTCCACCATAGCTCGAGGGTACATACCATAGCGAAAATGAGAAAAATAAAAATTACGCAAATGTGCAGCGGGGTGCTTGCGGAGGCGGGCGGCTGCATATGATCGACGAAGAGGAAAACAAAACAAGAATTGAAGTTAGTCACAAAATTCCTAAAATTAATCTTGAGTGCAAGCTAAAAGACAGACGCATACATATTTATGTGAACAGAAATCGACAAGCACACCGGCGCCATAGTCCTAAACGATTTCATTCATAAACTGCGCGTGCGTAAAACTCGTCATTCATTCATAAATTGCAGCACAATCTAAAATCTGGCAGCAAAGCACATTTGTCGCGATCTTGCAAACATTTATAAATTTCAACCTTTTCGTCTTCAGCTTTGCTAGTACAGGGGCGTTCGCATTTTTTGGCCCAGTCCGACAAATAAGTAGTTGAAAAATTATTTAAAATATGTATATTAGGCATTCCTCACTTAATACGAGATTCCTTTACTAAATTCATATCGAATACATCAATATTTAATCATTACGAACCATTATTTACTAAAAAACTATTCAAAATATATCAATTAATTTGGGATAATTTCGCAAAAGCGACCTTACCAAGTTAATGGCTCAGCACATCTTCATCACCTCCATACGCGTTGTGTTCATTTGTATGAGCACATATATGTATGTATGTAAATATGTCAACAAATTCTGTCGCATTTGAACAACAGTGTTGGTCATCACTGCATTTGCAACACATTTACCGCGATTTCTAGTTGGAGAAAAGTAGCAACCAACTTGAGAAAAGTAGCAACAAATTGATAATACATTTTGGCTTTCAGGCTACTTAAAAAAGGTATTACCCAATATATTAACTTAATATTTGTTATGCACCTAAATATTATTGATTTTATCCCAGTTATATGTCTCTGAGTGATAAAAACGTACATTTTTGTACTACTACTTGTTTTCCTCGGCCTACTACGAAACAAAAAATAATTTCACCCAACTCTAATTTATGGTGGTGATTTATTGCCTTCGTCACGCAGCAGAATTGTTGGAAGTCCGAGCAGAAGCCAACATTTAGAGTAGAGGGGTAGTTGCGGGCAAGTGAACAAGTGTGCATTTGTATTTTAATATAGTTATAATAGCTTGCACTCAAGATTAATTTTAGGAATTCATTAGTTTGATCGACTATATTATATGTATGTTCATATATTTTCGAGATGCAAAATGCCGACGGCAATTCGATATGAAAAATATGCAAATGCAAATTCTAATTACATATTAACATACTTAGTTATTTATACTAATTATTCATTTTCATATTAGTTTAAATAATTGAAATATTAGCTGAAAAATACAAGTATTCATATGAACATTATTCATAAATAATGTGCCGAATTGGCGAAAGAATTATTTTCTTTTATTCCCCGCATTTTTCTTATTCCATGCAGCATTTACCGTTCGTTTTGTGACTAACTTCAATTCTTGTTTTGTTTTCCTCTTCGTCGATCATATGCAGCCGCCCGCCTCCGCAAGAACCCCGCTGCACATTTGCGTAATTTTTATTTTTCTCATTTTCGCTATGGTATGTACCCTCGAGCTATGGTGGAAATATTGTTTACAGCCGCTGTGGCTGCAAGTTTTAGTGGTGTGTACCCCCGACTTGTGGTGGCTGCGAGTCTGCTCGTGGTGTGTACCTCCGAGCTGAGGTATGTTCCCCCGAGTAGAATCGCAAATTTTACTCGCAATGAAAGCCGAAGTCATTTTGCTCCTTCTCATTTCTTATAAGTTCTCTGATCACACACTTGTAAGTGCAAACAACAAAAGTTGTTAAGTAACCACACAACTTTTGGGTTGTTAAGAGTTACAGAATCGCACTACAGGTCTGATTTTTCACAGCACTAATAATGGCTGTCAACTGACATAGAGAATAATCATCACCTTATTCACATATTTCGTTTTTATTTACTCATTCAATAGCAATTGGGAAACCAAATGCAAATGTGTTAGTTTTCTTCGAGAATGTTGTGAATGTATTGGAGAATGCGTTAGGGCGTTCTTGCTGGGTAGATAAATAAATATTAAGAAAGAAATATGTATGCATACGTACATTTCAGTATGCATGCACGTACTTACATACGTACATACATATATGTATGTGTACACTTGTATGTATACATTTACCAACCTTGATATTCCTAGGGACGTACAAATGGTTATACGCTATATACATATTAGGGTGAGTCAAATTGTATGGGTCAAAAAAAGTCGGTGTTTGGAACCCCCTAGTTGTGTTTTATAAATCATTTTAAGCAACTTTTCCAATGGAAGTATGGTTTTATTTTGGATTCCGAGCCCCCAAATTTTTAAAAATAGGTATTTTTTCGTCCTTTTCAAGATTCGACTTGGACACAGCATTGAAAAAAGGATTACAATATTTTGCTATGTATGTGTAAAGGGGTTTTTTGGTACGAAAAAACCGAATTTGACATTGGCTCGGCGATAAAATTATGTTTTGATACTCAATTTGAACAAAAAAGGCTTAAGATGGACGAAAATGGCACAAAAATCGGAATATTTATATGGAGAGTACCCTCATTTTTCATCGTGATGACTTAAAATTTTGCACAAAGTTTTGTTTTTACAAAAAAAAAAAGATAATGAAACTTACAGTGCAATACAATAAAAATTAAGGGTACTTCACATACAAGATTTTCGATTTTTAGCCTTCTGGCCAAAAATTTAAAAATTTGTATGGAATGTATGTTTATTTTCTATCGGAATGACTTGGAACTTGCTGAAATTGTAAAGTTCAGTTAAAAAGAGAGATTCCAGAGTTCTCGTTATGATGTTGCAACTACTACTATAGATTTCAGATAGAAAATGGAACCCTCTGGAAAACAGAAATTTAGATCTTCCTCTATCTACTCGCTAAATGAACAGAACATTTTTTTATCAAAGCTTTTTTTCTTCAGAAATTCAACTCAAAAGATGGAAACATATGTTAAAAAAATAAGAAGCAATAAAGCATTCTCTAATATTTCAATTTCTAAATACATAAAAATAACGTCTTTTTAAAAAAACGTGGCAGTGCAGTTCATCGACGTCCTGAATATTAATGAAGGTTCTAGGAATTTCTAAATAAATTGAATAAAATGTTCTAGAAACTTCTCGAAAAGTTTTATCCTCACCACTGGCCACTCTTCTTCCGTCGGCTGAGGGTATATAAGCAGCTCCACTTGGACTTTTATACCAGTTCAACAAACAAAATGTGACAGAAAAAAAAGTAAAAGTAAAAAAGTGACGAAACAAATTTAAAGATAATAGAAAAAGTGAATATAAATTTTGAATATTTTTAGTTAAAGTGTACAATGGATCCAGTGCCGTCTACATCGCAAGGCGTAACAACATCAAATACCGAAAGTACTTTGAAACATATGCCCACTCACGATGTTGCTGCTTTTGGTGTGTCTCGTGATTTGAGTGGTCTTAATCTGCCAACTAAACGGGATATATTGAGATATTATTTTTTGTTGGCAGAACGTGCTAAAATCCATAGCAAAATGTATTCGAATAAAACATTTACCACCAATAATACTAACAAGTGTAGAGGACCGAGATGATACATACATACCAGAAGAAGATATGTATATCGATTATGAGGATAGTTCACATTCAGTCGGTGCACAAGATTTTCTTTCAACGAGACGAGGACCATATACTCCCAGATACGATACTTTGAACTTTGCTATGATGTGTGACAGATTTGGTGTGTCTGACAGAATAGCATCAGCATTAGCAACATCTCTTATGAAAGACATTGGGGTAAAAGATGATCGTGGCAATCTTGTCATTATGGATAAATGTAAAGTTCGTAGAGAAAAAACTAAATCTAGACAAGAAGTGCTTCGTAAGCGGTATGATGCTTCAAATTTAATAGCATTTTCATTCGACGGCAGAAAGAATGATTCTTAAACGATGGAAAAAATCAATGACAAATTTCATTCAAGAATAGTGAAAGAACCTCATCTAGTTATTTTGAAGGAACCGCATTCCCAATTGTTAGGCTACGTGAAAATGGAACATGAAGATTCTGAAAGTAAAGTCATGAAATTGAACGAATTTTTCATCAAAAAAGCAATATATTTTGGATTGGCATATGCTGTGATGGTCATATGCTGTGATGGCATCCCTTATGAACATCTAGAACAATATCTGGAAAATGATGATCGACCGCTACCTGATCCAAAAATTCCGTTACACATACAAGCAACGGAACGACATGTTCAATTGCTAGCTAGCGTGTCCAAACGAGTTTTAGAACAGAAACGAGAAGAAGTGATGGCAGTGACATTAGAAAGCCGTAAAAATTTCCTAAACTTGACAGCAAGAAAGACTTTCAAGAATAAGTCCTTCTCGCTTCTTACAATATTCAATTGAATTTTTTTCATTTATATTTTATATAAGTTTTTATCTTTAAGGTTGGAATTGTAAAGAATAATAAATTTGAAATGAGAAAAATAGGCTTTGTTCATTTAGCGAGTAGATAGAGGAAGATCTAAGAAAAGGAAAAAAAAACCTATTTTTAAAAATTGGAGGGGCTCGGAATTCAAAATAAAACCATTGGAAAAGTTGCTTAAAATGATTTATAAAACACAACTAGGGGGTACCAAACATCAACCAAAAATTTAACCCACCCTAATACATATGTATATGTATAATGCTAATACTAAATTCGTATATGTATGTATGTACGCAAGTAAGTGCATGCATACTTAAATGGACGTACCTAGATATATATCATTCTAAAAACAGCTGTTCTCTCCTGTTTTCTTCTTCCCAAAAAAAATTGTTGGGTATTTACTTTTTCTTTTCCTTTCGTCTCTCCTTTCGCTGCCAATTGCACAGATTTTTTCTGCTTTAGAAGGGTTGGGGTCCATTTGCCCCAATTACTTGCGGTACTCTTAAAAAAATTCTTTTTTGTTAAGGAAATATCGCATATATAATATATTATTACGATTTCGACTGCCTCAGCCGCTTCTGCTACGGGTTCCTCGGTGCAACTGAGCATGAATTCATCCAAGTGCTCCTCAACGGATTCACCTCAAATATAATGGCTAAAAAACATCATTTAAAAACCAATACCAATAATAATAATAATAAACACTCTTACCATCGCTATCAATTTCATTGGGTAGCCCCGTTCCAGAGTCACCCATCAGGGCAGCAAGTTTGTCCGTGTTCGAGTCCGAGCACCGCATGAACGTACCACCACCTGTGCTGTATAACTCCTTCCGCTCTTCGCCTTGCTTTACGCTTCATATTTTCATATTTTTCCCGAAGATTCTTCGGGCCCCTCTTGATGCCCATCTGTGCCTCGAACTCCTCATCAATTAAGTCCCAGGTTTTTCTCTTTTCCTCCCAGGAAACCGCATCCGTCTTCTTGTTTTCCAGAGTGCTAGCGTGCTGATCGGCTAATCGTATTAGCAAACTCTCCTCAGCGCTAGAGAAGTTTGGTAGCCGATTTTTCTTTTTATTCGCCATAATATAAAATTTATTTAAAAAAGTAACTGTAAATGTAAACAAAAATCAGCTGTCGTGTACTTTTTGTGTATTCACATGCATTATTTGTGAACTTTTTTCATAAAATATTCACAATGATCGTACTTACCGGAGATCAGCTAACCAGACTTTGGTGTAAACGAAAATTCATTCCACCATGTTGTATGGTTAAGCAACCATTGGTTAAAAGTTATAGTAACCAGACATTAAGTAAACAGGCCTTAATCTCTAAAATAACAAGTTTCAATTACAGTTCTGATCTTCGATCTTGCTGGCTTTTCAAAACTTCTTCTTTGTACACACGCCATTTCTCCCTTTTCAGCAGTAGCAATTCATCGGTTGCGATTTTTTTCAGGTCGTAGGTCTTTTTTTGATATTCTGCGTTTTCTACAGCACACTTTCTGATTTATTTCAAAGTGGAAATCGCTTCTGAATACAAATTTTCCTGGTCATTAGTCTGTGACTCCGCAACCTCAGCCTCTCTGCCTTGAATCACTTCTTACTTGCCCTCTTTTTGCGTGCTGGTTGCTCGCGCTCCTCAGACTTAAATTCTGCTTCACTCTCCTTCAAGTTTTCGGGATGAGGTTGTGGGCAGAGACTTGGTGGGGCTGATTGATTCGGATCATCGCCAGTTATGTCCAGGCCAAATTCTGCCCCCAGGCATGAAGCTGGAGTAAGCCAATTATGCTTTCTTCTGTATTACTATATCCCTGCAGCCTGTTAGAACCTCCGCCTGTAGTTATATATCCGGGTTTGTTTTGCGACATTTTTTTCTTTGCTTTGTATTCAATGTCAGCCCATAGCTGCGAAGTCCAAATAAAAATATATTTCTACATTTCACATAAAAACTTTACGAACCTTGATCCACTTTGCCGCCGTTCTAACTGGTGGTCCCAAACAATTTAGCTCTTAAGTAAACGATTCCCATTTTGTTGCCGCCTGTACTTTTGTGCAGATGTTTTTGGACATTTCAGTGACGAACATGGGGGATGATTCCACTAGGATATTGCCAACGTGGACGCTTTGATATTGAAATGCTCGGAGAGTTCTGCTGGACGTTACTGCGCGAATCAACATTTGTTTATAGCAAGGATGGACGGAATGCGCATTTTTAATTTTGATTTTATGTTTCCTTGGATGGTTTCTGAATAAATACATACATACATATGAATTTGTTTCAACATAAATTAAATTTTGATGTTCATATTTTTAGTCACTGTGGTCGCAAAATTTTTGCATGTCATCTTTTTATTAGCATACTAAACTGAAAACTATGTTATTCATACCAATTATGAAACAAGAAATAATAGGGGTATTCGGGATTTGTTGTATTCCTAGCAAATATTTACTCTTTTTAAAACGAATACACAGATACAATTGCACATCGCTGTAAAGTTTCACAAACAGTTGATTAAACTAATATATTTGTCAATAAATAAATTATAGCGAAATGCCGCGAAAAAGCGAAAAAACTAAAATCTTAGATTAGATTAGAGCTTTTTATTTAATTACCTACATATGTATGTATGTATGTATATGCATTAATATTCGTAGATTCCGATAATGAAGACATCGACTATATCTTAGACGACGCCGTGGAGGAAGCGTTATTAACACTTCAATGTAGGCGGGGAATTGTTCAGTCTATTCCGAAAAGTGATTGGCGAATTAACGTTTTAAGTGAACTTGATGAGACTAGATTCAGTGAAATGCTAAGAGTGAATCGATGCCATTTCATCCAGTTGATTGGACTAATTGAAAACGACTTGGTTTTTACTGGACCTCACTCATGTAAGCAGTTTTCAGTTGAGCTGCAATTGGCAATTGTTTTATACAGGCTTGGCGCTTATGGTGAAAATTCTATCACAGCTAGAGTTTTTAAAGCTTTTTTTCGATTCGAAACCAAATTTATAAGTTGGCCAGATCAGAATGAAAGAAGTCAAATTGTTTCGCGAAGATTCGACGAACTACCATATTGCATTGGTTACGTAGATGGGACGGATATACCCCTTGCTGAAGCGTCTGTTCATAACCACAGAGCGTATTTTTCTAAAAACCGCTGTTACTCCTTCAAAGCTCAAGTAATTTGTGATTATAGACGCAGAATTCGCCATATTATAGTGGGTCATGTTGGAAGCACTAATGATGCAAAGATTTATAAAACCTGTGCATTATTTCTTCAAGAGGCTCGATTTTTTTCAGGATTTCAGTGGATTGCAGGCGATTCTGCTTACCCGCTATCAAAAACTGTCATAACTTCGTACAGAAGCAACTCTAAAAAACTGACCGCTGAAAAGCGCAATGCATTTAATCTTCGTCATAGCAAAAATCGTGTACGCATCGAAAATTGCTTTGGTATATGTATACATATATAAAAGAGAAATTTTGAAGCCTTAAAGAGTTAAGAATGAGAATTAAAAATGAAACGGATCATAGAATATGCTGTGAATGGTTTAAAGTGTGTTGTATTTTGCATAACATTTTGCTAAAAGAAGATGCTGATGTTATCATCAACTATGACGAGAATGCCGAACGATATGAAGAAGATGATGACCTACCAATTACCAACCGCTGTGAAATTGAAATGAAACGACAAGCTTTATACTGTATGATGTTCGACCAGTGTGTTTAATTATACATTCATATGCACATCATTTAAACTAAAAATAAAATTCAATACGCTTATGTAAAAAGGTTAATTCATTTTAAATCAACAGAATATATAAATAAATATGTGTGTTATATATCACTTAAAAAAAAACTAAGGTACATACATTCATTTTCTTATCGTTTTAGTTTAGCTTACTTTTTGTATTTCAGTTCCAATTCATACCTAGCTATCCTTTCTTTCATTTGTAACTCCATTTCCAATATTCTTATTTTTTTAGCAGTTTTCCTTTTCCAAAAGCATTTTTTTTCTTCAACAACCAACATTTTTTCCTGCCGATCTTTTTCCAAATTAAACATATCTATTTTTAATTTTAGCCTCTATAAGTCTCTATGCTTCTGTTCTTCGTACTTTACCTTTTCAAATTCAAGCTTTTTGCACCAACTTGGACACACCAAAATAATTTTTCCCAGTGTAATCAAAGGACACTGATCAACAACAAGCTCGATCTTTACCACCATAATGAATGATGATTTTTGATGTTAAAACAGGTAAATACAGGTAAGTGTAAATGGCTTATATGTGAAAATATTAAAAAAAAAACCCTAGGTACACATTTTATATCTGTAAATGAAGGTGTGACACTTGCAAAATGTATCCGTAAGTTGAGGGTACAAGTTCTCTCTCTTTTTCCGTCCTATGTAAATTCAACCTTTTCTTATGAGTGTGCATTAATTGACTTTTTTGTAAAACCGGTTTTCGAATTATTCCGAAAATGGAAATTTGCAAAAACCGGTTCTTTATTTTCCAATAAAAAACCAGGTAAACCGGCTCTTGTTCCAATTAAGAAAAAACTAGATCAATGTACATACGAGTACATACATACATGTAATTAAATGCAATTATTTCTATGAAAGAAATCTTTTGAAAATAAAATATAGTTTACTGTCCGAATTCTGTAAGTAGTATCAGACCCTAATAGACAAAAGTCACAGTATTAGACCAGTTGGCATTTATTGGTCTCAAGTCCTCTGCTCTCTAAACAAAGTTCCCAATTAGAATCAGGTGATAAGCAGGCTACAAGAATTAAGACAAACACAAAAAATAAAAAAGGAAAAGCGAGGAAAGGTAATAATCTTCAAATTTTGCATTCGCGTACTATTTTAGATATTTTTCTCTTGTGAGAGAACATATTTTCTGTTGGAGATTTTAAACGAACGTACCTATTACGTGTTGCTTGTCTTACACATTGAATTTTCCATAACGAATGTAAATAGAAATTTAAAATGTAGACAAAATTACTATATTGACACTTTCACCGCGCAAATCGTAGATAGAGAGAGAAAATTAATGCCTAAGAGTTTTACAAAAACGAAACAAGTGTGGCGTCAAATAAAGCAATCACCTTGTTTTCTTAGTTTTTACGATTTAATTTAATATGTATTCTCTACCCAAAAAAGAACAAGGCAAATGGCGTCCTTGTGGCGACTATCGCCGACTTAATGCAATAACTCAACCTAATCGGTAAATGGTAAGTCCGTATTCACAGTAATAGATTTGGAGCGTGCTTACCATCAGATTCCGATCGCCGAAGAAGATCGCGAGAAGACTGCCATAATAACACCTTTCGGTCTATACGAATTTAACGTTATGACATTCGGTTTACGCAATGCAAGTCAAACGTTTTATGAACGATATATTTCAAGACATGGAATACGTTGTCGTTTATATAGATGACATTTGCATTGCTTCAGCTTCAGAGGAAGAGCATGCGAATCACTTGCGAGCAGTGTTTCAGCGCCTGCGTGATAACAACCTAAAAATAAATGTTTCTAAATGCCACTTCGCAAAATCTGAAGTAATATTTCTTGGGTACAAAGTATCAAAACATGGTATTGCACCACCAACTGACAAGGTTGAAGCCATCGCTAACTTCAAAAAGCCCACCGTAGCTCACGAGTTGAGACAGTTTGTTGCTATGCTGAATTTTTATCGTCGCTCGCTGCCAAACGCTGCTTTGGTGCAAGGTAAACTTCTCAAACTTATAAAGGGGAATAAAAAGAAAGATAAAACACCAGTCATCTGGGACGCTGAGGCAGAGGAAGCATTTGAACAGTGTAAACGCGACTTAGCACAAGCAACGCTATTTGTACACTCATCGCCAAATGCAAAGCTAGTACTTCATGTAGACGCTAGTAGCTATTGTGTAGGTGCCGCAATCCAAGAGCTAAGAGATGGTGTGTTAAGCCCATTAGGTTTTTTTTCCAAACGTATGTCTGAAACCCAAAAAAGACAAAGCACGTATGATCGGGAGTTGCTCGCCATTTATCAGTCCGTTAAGTACTTCCAGTACCTTATCGACGGCCGACAATGCACAATACTCACTGATCACAAACCGCTTACCTTTGCCTTTCAACAGAAACCTGACAAAACAACTCCGAAACAAACGCGATATCTAAGCTTTATCAGTGAACTCACTACTGATATACGACATGTGTCAGGGAAGGCAAACGTAGTAGCAGATCTTTTGTCTCGCGTAGAATCCTTCTTCAGTGGCAAGCAAATCAATTTTGAACACCTAGAACGAGAGCAAGTGAACGACGAAGAGCTTAAGCAGCTCATGAAAAACACTTCACTTCAGCTCAAGCCAGTGAATATACCAGGTACTAATTTGACAGTGATATGCGATGTCTCAACAAAAAACGTAAGACCATACATATCAGAGAAGTTTCGCAAACAGGTATTTGAGTCTGTTCACAACGTAAGTCACCCTGGGAAAAAGGCTACGATTAGGCTGGTGACAGAGCGGTTTGTGTGGCCGCGCATGAAGCAACAGGTTGGCCGCATGGCATCATCATGCCTGCAGTGCCAAAAATCAAAAGTGTGGAAACACAATCGCGCAGCGCTAGATGATTTTCAATTGCCCTCTAAGCGGTTTCGTCACATTAACATTGATATCATTGGCCCTTTACCGTTGTCGGCAGGTTATAAATACTGCCTAACTTGCATAGATCGATTTACTCGATGGCCTTCGGCAATTCCTATGCAAGACATTACGGCTGAAACAGTTGCCAAAGCGTTGTTACATGGTTGGATAGCGCACTTCGGCGTACCCTCGGCTATTACCACTGATCAAGGTAAGCAATTTCAATCCAGGCTGTTCAAAGAGTTGACGAACCTCGTTGGTGCCAAACATTTTAGATCAGCTGCTTACCATCCGCAAGCGAATGGCCTGATTGAGCGCATGCATAGGACACTCAAGACAGCAATCAAGTGTCACACAGATAGTAATTGGATCAACAGCCTTCCTATTGCGTTATTAGGACTTCGTACAACTTATAAAGAAGATTTGGGAGCCACGCCAGCGGAAATGGTATACGGTGAGAATTTAAAATTGCATGGCGACTTTTTTACTAACCAAACCGTTGAAGACACCGACTATGAATTTCTTGGTTATTTAAAAAATGCAATGGCAAACTTAAAACCCGTCCAGACTTCCAATCATGCAGCAAACAAAGTTTTTGTACAACGCGATCTCAACAACTGCTAGCATGTTTTTGTTCGCGATGACTCGGTAATACCACCACTCAAGCAGCAATATGATGGGCCATTCAAGGTAGTTCGCCGTTTTGATAAGTACTTCGACATCGAAATAAATAATAGAGTCGCAAGAATTAGCCTAGATCGACTCAAGTCGGCACATCTATCCGAAGACAGCAACAACAACATCAATCAAGCAAATCCTGCAGTACAACAAACACATCAAAGACAATCGACACCACATCAGAGCATTCTAAAACCCACATCAGAACCTTCGAGCGGAAAAAGTGCTACACCTACAACGCGAACGGGACGAATAGTGCGTTTTCCGAAGCGATTCGACAACTTCATCTAACGATGTTTCAAAAGGGGGAGTAGATGTGGCGTCAAATAAAGCAATCCCTTGTTTTCTTAGTTTTTACGATTTAATTTAATATGTATTCTCTATATAGAATCTGGTAGCACCGATTCACCATATTTTGTTTACATTGTCATTCTTGTAACATTCTAGAAAGTCAATTTGTATGTATGTATGTATATACATGATTCTCTTTTTCTTTAAGTTTTTTTGGATATTCGTAGAATGAACACGCGTGCTACTGATTGCAACTTCACGCAAACTGCAATAATTAAAAACTTTAATATATTTTCTGAATAAATTTATTGTAACCAAAACCGCTGTATACAATTATTTACATACGGCTGTGAGGTAAGAATTTTAGCTGAGAAATACGCAGAAACATTTCCAATGGAAGGATTTCCACACAAGTATGATTGTATAAGCTTGTACAAGATGTCACTAAAATTGGTTAATAATCGCATTTATTTTCACAAAACAAAAATAATACTCACCTTACATAATTAATTAATTTAAATAGTTTTTGCTTGTTAAATTAGCAAGTTTCCGAAATTTTTCGTTTTTACAAAAACTCCTATGAATATTGATGATTTCTAATTCTGGCTGCCTTTTTACGCGAACAAACCTATAGCAGGTATATAACATCCTTGCTAATAGAACCATCACAAACTAAAAGTAAATGTTTTTCGCTGGTAAAAAAACTACCAAAGCTACTTATTATAGGTGAGTATGTACGTGCAAACTTATTGAACACTAAGGTTTTTTATAAAGATGTACGCAAAATTTACAGACAATTGCAAGTGGCAAAAACAGGTGATTGTCCCGGTTGCATATTAAGCAGCAGAAAATTGCGATAAAAAATCGTGGCAATTTCTTACAACTCCTAACAATTATTTGCGTGATGAAAACAAAGATGAAGGCCAGAAAAGTGTTCGGCTTTTACTTACTTTTTCGATTACAAGTAAAAAATATGTAAAGAGCGTAAACTACAAAGCTACCGTTCCCTATATGTATGTATGTAAGTTGCACAAGATTCTTTTGTATTGGATTATAATAGCAAGTCTGATAAAGCGGTTTGGAAAATATTGTAATCTGTAATTGTATTTGTTGCAAGTTAAAATGTAGTTACTGTTTTCAGTGCAAGACAAAAGAACAACTTCTGCTCTAAGCAAACAATAATGAAAAGCAAAACTTGTTCAAAACTAAGTACACCATTCATACAAAGCTTTGTAAATTTTCTATGAGCGAAATTAAGTAATTTTGACTATTAAGAAAAAAGGAAATTTAAATAGCGAGTAGTAACAAATATATTCGTACATATTTTAATAAGTTTTAAGACAATAAAGTCCATGCAAATTTTTAATTTGTTTCGTCTTAATATAAAGTCAATTTTTACGGCCGGTTCCTCAGTGAATGAAGTGAAACTTAAATTTTTAATTTCAGTCATTTTGTATACAAACTTTAGATATAAGAATTTTTCATTTAAAATACTTTCGTGAAATCGGCTGTTAATGCCTACAAATCTTAGTCGCTTAGACACCAAAAGAGCAAATTAGTTTAAGGACATTGTTATTTTTATAGAAACACTACCGTTCGTATGAGTACAAACATACATTTGTGTGCAAACACCTGTATAGGGGGATTAAAATAATATTTTATAATTAATACCCTTTAAAAAAATTACCTTTTAAGACCTCGAAAATTTAGTCGTAAATTCTGTAAAATTCATATTGTAGCACTGATAATTAAATGTTGCAATAAAGTTAATAATGCCGTTACTCTTCATTTATAAAGCCGTTTCAAATAGTTAATTTGTTTTTTGATATCTTATTTAGTTTTTGATATACATATTGAGTGGCCGCTGTCGTCGAGTTGTTAGCGGTGCTAGTTCAATAGTGCAAATTGGGCCAAAATTCTGGATTGACTGGAGAATATGCGTCGAATACTTTCAGAGCTGGAGCGCTATCATATATTCGAACGACATGACCCAGCAGCGAAGCCGCTGAATCTTAATTCGCTGCACTATAGCTATGTCGTTATAAAGCTTGTACATCTCATCGTTTCATCTTCTACGGTATTCGCCATCGCAAAGGCTTAAAGGCCCATAAATCTTTCGGAGAATCTTTCTCACGAACTCTCCTAGAGCCTTCTCATCAGATATCTTCATCGTCCATGCTTCTGCGCCATACATTAGGACGGGCATAATGAGAGACTTATAGAGCATGATTTTTGTCCGTCGAGAGAGGACTTTACTGTGCAATTGCCTACTCAGTCCGAAGTAGCACTTGTTGGCAAGAGTGATTCTCCTTTGGATTTCGAGGCTGACATTATTATTGATGTTAATGCTGGTGAAGTCTAGATAAGTTATTTTGTTAGACTGTTACATTTTATTAAAAGATTTCTTTTTATACCTTTTTAAATGCAGTCGTACATAACAATAAAATCCGTATCAATCTATAGAACTAAAAATAAGCAAATATAAAGAACGGAAATTAGCATACTTAAAAACAGATCGAATGTCACCATAAACTTGACATGCGAGTAATGCTTACAGTGTAGTGTAGTTTACGTAACCATTGAGTGAATGTGAAATAATATATCGCCGAAATGCTTTGCTCAAGGCCATGCCAATGACTTGATGGCTGTTGTGCAGTTAGTGGCAATATAGCAAACGTTATTTGTTTTGTTTGTAAACATAAAGAATTATTGTTTAAGACATTATTGTTTGTATGCTACACCTCCCTCTTTAAAAGAATGATCTTTCTTCAGAATGATTATTCTTATAACTATGTACTTCAAAGTGATTTTATAAAGTAAAATTATAATTACATATTCATACTTATATGCAAAAATACAGATTCTTTTTCAGTTCAGTAATTTCATTGTTCTCCTGTTCTGCAATGATTTCAAGTTTATCAATAAACACCGCGATTCATAGGTTGGGATAGGATCAGAAAATCGAAATTTACGCAATGCAAAATATAAAAATATTTTTTGGATGCGTTCAATTCTGGCAATGTGGCACATATAATAGGGTGACCAAATGAATGATGCGTACTCAAGTTTGGACCGCACAAAAGACGTATACAAAAGTTTCAGCGTATACGGGTCGGTAAAATCCATACTATGACGCCTAACAAAAGCAGTCATAGCATAAGACTTAGTAATTATGAAATTTATATGACTGACAAAAGTGAACTTCGAGTCAAATATTATTCCCAAGTCTTTATTTCACTAACTCGAGTCAGAGGCGAGTTTGAGATATGAAAAGAGGTATCAATGACATCGATTCGTTTAGAAAAGGTAATTTGGAAACACTTTTTTATGTTCAAGAATAGCTGAATGTTGACGCACCAGTTTCCAACCTTATCTAAGTCCAATTGCATCAATTCAGAGTCATGACGGCTTTTGATCAAGGAATAGATTTTAAGATCATCCGCATAAAGCAGAAATTTTGCTGAAGAGAAACAGGAACAAATGTCATTGATAAACAAAACAAAAAATATAGGTCCCAGAATACTACCTTGCGGAACCCCAGAGCAAGCAACGAAAGGAGTAGACTTTACATTATTCACTACAACCACACAACGACGCTTATGCAAGTAAGAGTCAATCCATTTCAAAAAAACTGAGTGGAAACCAATGCTGGCCAATTTCTTTATTAGAATTACGTGGGAGACCCGATCAAAAGCTTTGGAGAAATTTGTATAAACGGTATCAACCTGACTATCCGATTTAAATGCCGCTATACAATCATCAGAGAATACAGTTAAATGTGACACAGTTGATCGGCCCCTAAAAAATCCATGTTGCTCCGGGCACAGCATATTCTTAACAGAAAAAAACAGTTTGTCTTGGATAACGCATTCAAAGAGCTTTGCAGTTGCAGAAAGCTTTGAAATAGGCCTATAATTGCTTATATCGTTTTTATTACCACTCTTAAAAATCGGAGTGATGAAAACTAATTTCCAAGCATCAAAAAAGGTACCCGAAGAAAGAGATTTGTTAAAAATTTTTATCAGTGGGTACACTAAAGAACCACACTGCTTGAACAGTATTGCAGACAGACCATCAGCATCAGTGTTTGAAGAGGGTTTAAGTCCAGTAATGCCCTGAGGATATCCTCAAAGGACAATACTAATTTTCCAAAGTCGAGAGATGGTTGAATCTTAAAGGAAACGTTATTATCACTATCAGACTTCGATGCCAAATTAGACAAAAAAAAAACGGAAAAAAGGTTAGCGGCATCAGCAGGTGTACTTGCAGTTTTATCGCCGAGGAAAAAATTTTATGGAATGTTAGAAGCAGACTTCTTCGAATTAATAAAATTCCAAAAAGCTTTTGAATAAGATTTTAAGTTTAGTTCAAATCTTAGCACATAGTTCCGGTGCAAAAATTTATCCAGACATATAAATTTCTTATTTTACTCTTTATACAAATCGAAATAAGCGGTATTATTACTTTGATTGAATTTACGCATAAATTTGTTTTTTATATTTCGCAGTTTCATCAAAGCAGCATTGTGCCAGGGCACCTTATATTGCTTATTTGTTACCAAAGGAATTGCCCTCATACAAATGTCTACTAGAGTGGATTTAAAGGTCTCAAAGCACTCAGTGATGTCAAGATGATGAAACAAGTCATCCCAGTTAACGTTTAACAAGAGATTATCCAGTTTCAAAAAATCGGACAACTTAAAATTAAAAGAAGTATTGTGATTAGCATAAGCAGTATTAGAATATTCATAAAATTCTAAATCAAGTACAAGAGGTACATGATGCATATCCGATTTTATAATTGGTGACGTACATTCATTTATGGAAAAATTTATACTTTTGTTTAAAAATATTAAGTCTAGAGTTCGACCAAGATTATTCTGGAAGCAATTAATTTACATGATATCAATACTTAAAAAGCTATCTACTAAATATATTTCACTAGAGCTATTTACATTACAGTGCCGATTTCGAGATAGTGTTTGACCATTTCACATTACAGAGATTAAAGTCACCCAGCACGCAAAGATGATCACTGCCCAATTTATTCAATGCCAAGGATGTAACGTTGTCGACGTGAGCTGCATAGAGGTCGTAGGTACTGTTTGGCGGAATATAAGAGGTACAAACAAATATGGAGTCAGCAATTCCACGCACTTTTACACAAAGTTGATCAAGTAGCGCGTTCTCATTATCAAGCACTACCACAGAATCATGATGTTTACATTTCACAGCGATAAGAACCCCTCCTCCTCTAAAACATCCAGTTAAATAAGAATTTTTGTCTTTGTGAAAGACGTTGTAAATATTAGAGTCAAAGTACTCATCACTAAAAAAGCTTTCGTTTAACCACGTCTCTATGAGGACGATAATGTCATATTCACGATGTGAACTAAATAGTCGCACGAGGTGAGATTTAGTTCTGATCCCATACATGTTATGCAAATAAATCTTTAGGCGGTTAGGATCTCCGACTGAACCGATCGATTTCCATTGGACATCTTTTGCCGCTCGTCGTTTTTTGATAAAAAATTAAAAGGGCGAACAACTACATTTGTAGGCCAGAGCTCCGGTGTTAATAGCTTTGAATAGTGATTTGCGTTAACTCCCAATTTGAAGTTAATGCTCTTCAGAGTATTAGGTTGAACACCATTTTTTATAAGGCTGTAACAAGATAAGCAGTTTTTCTCCATACCAGTGCGTTTAGCAATATATTCAATGATATTATCGGCTGTAACTGAAGACGAAAAGGGTGATAGGTGCAACCATTTCATTTTCTTTACAACACTCAATTCATTATCGTCACATGAACCAATAACTAATGGTTGCTTTAGTTTGCGACTATAATGTTTTGAGACACTTTTCCACGTGGGGTTTTTATCAGGCATGGAAACATGAGCATTTTCAACAGTTGGCGTTGGCGTAGGCATTGGCGATGAAATCGGCGTATGCACAGCAACACTAGCATAAGATGACGTGTTAATTGCAGTTGAGTGAGCAGAGCTGGCATATACAGCAATTGCGTTAGTGTCAACAGATAAAGGCGACGATATTGGTGAGTGTGCAGCCACGTTAGCGAATGCCTTTGAAAACGAAGATACTGGAAATAACGAAGTTAAAGGTTCAATTAGAGGTGCCATAACCATAACCATAGAAAACAGCTGATCCAACCAACCTTATGGGTTACACTGTAATCGATTAGTGGTGCCATACCATAACGCCATAACCATAACCATAACCATAGCGACCAACTGAATTTTGGTTTTTGCCGTAACCATAAACAAATGATTTCTGATTCGCCTTGTTTATTGTGATATTTTTGTTCTTCGTGTGCAGTTTATTTTGTTTTGATGAGTTTTAATTTATATTTTGCGTCCGAGTTTTACATACTTTACTAAATTTTTATTTACTTTCAGTTTATTGCAAATATCAGTTGTTTATGGTTATGGCACCACTAATCGATTGCTTAAATATGGTTATGGTTATGACTACGATTATGGTTATGGCGTTATGGTATGGTACCTCTAATTGAACCTTAAAGCAGCAGCTGGCGGTGGACACACAGGAACAGCAACAGCATCGGATTCGAGAGAACGAGCAGAGCGCGAAGAGCGACTCTTATCAGTGGCCGTAGAGCACACACTAACAGAGCAACCTAAACAAGAGCGGCAGCGGCGTTTATCTGTCAAAAATTCCTCATGCCCATACAATTTGTATGAAGCCAACCGAAATAACGCGGCGGTTGGAAAATCCGATTTTGACAGCGCGTTAGGAAGTGAAGTTAGATGCAGAAAACGAAGAATTGACATTGTTGGTGATTATTTGTAGTTGTAGTTCCTTGATTTGACCGCTGCCGCTCTTGTTTAGGTACGACAACTAAGCGGAAGCGCTAGGCGGTGGAAAACGCGACGCTCTCCGCTCTTGTTTAGGTTGCTCTGTAATGGGTACTGCGGAGATCGCAAAAGTATTTACACTCCCCTTAACACCGCTGCTTGTCGATCGCGGCGCAGAATTGTCGTGGGGAGCACTTGAAGCAGAGGAGATTGATAAAGAAGCAGCATACGAAGCAGAACCCGCACAAGCAGCGGGCAATGAGCAAGCAGTACCAGCTGTGCCAATGTCATCATTCTTGTTGTTAATAGCACTAGTAACAATGTCACTGAGATCTATTAGTTTTGATTTTAAAAACGAAATGTTAGTATCGCAATTGGCGATTTTAGTCTGCATTAAAGTTGTTACTGCATGCAGGGCATCGAACTTTTGCATTAGCTTATTTCTTTCCTCATGCAAAGTATTTACTAACGAGAGCACTCGCGTATTTTCACTACGAAGAGCAGCAATTTCTTTAACAATTTTGAGCAAGGTGTTTTGCTGCTTAATAGCACTTTCATTTGTAGGCCCGATTGCTTTGTTTTTTTGTAAGTCGGATGGTGCTGAGTCGAGTTTATGACTTGCTTCAGCATTTACTAATACTAGATATCCTATATTAATTTAACACTATTTGTGTTTTTATCATAAATGCGTTTCTGTGCAACCTTGCTTTTTTGCAGCATTCTATTTGGTCGTTCTTGTGCAACCTGGAGCCTAAATTAAATTTCTTTATCGTAAGCATCATAGTTATAGATTGGTTCAAATGTTGACTGTTCAAGAAAATCGTATTTTGGTGGATTTTTTCCTAAGACTAATTCAAATGGACAATAACCATGCACCGTAGAAGGAGTTGTGTTATAACAATAAGTAAAGTATTTTAACCATTCATCCCAATCGGTTTTGTCGACTGATATGTATGATCGTACATATTCGTTAGAGTTCTATGAATCCGTTCCACAGATCCTAATGTCTGGTGAGTATAGGGTGTCGAAGTTCGATGGCCAATCTTCAAAAGTTTGCATAATTCATTGAACAAGTTATTTTTAAACCCTGTACCCATGTCTGTAATTATTGTTTTGATGAAACCGTAGATAAGTATACAGTTATCGAATAAGGCTTTTGCCACAATTTTAGCGTGTTTGCTGGGTATTGGCAAAGAACGTTTATCTATAAGAAGCGACAACACGCTGAAATGAAAAATTTCAGAGATTTCTTAGACCGTATGGTGCCGTCCATCTCCAGGAATTCACCACATGCTTTGATACGCTGTCCGCACGAAAGTAGGAAAAGCAAATATTTTCGCCGGCTAGTGTGCAATCAAAACAAATACAAGCGATAGTGGAATTTTATGTGCTGCTTGTTTTTATTAAAAATTCAATTAAAATCTTAAATATTGTGAAAAATGTGCATAATAAATGTATTATATTTATTGTGGTGTCAAAATAAAGCGGTTGTGAGTGAAAATAGTGCGGTATTAAAGCGTAAAACGCCAGAGAATGTGTGTGGCCGAAATTCAAGTGTCTACTAAAATTTTAATACATGAAAAATTGTGTAAAATGTTGCTAAATTATATTAAACTATGATATAATGGCTTTCTCGCGTAGTTCTAAAAGTGTTGTAAAAATATCTTAACATTTATTGAATATTCGGGAGTGATTTAGTGTTAAAATGGTGTTGCATGAGTAGTGGGTTAGTAATAAATTTGTGTTGTAGAGTTTATAAAAGTCGGTGCCTAATAAGTGTAACAAGTGTAATTAACAAAACTAGTGTACATTTAATATATAAATTGCATTCAGTTGTTTTGAAACCTATGCTTTTATTTATTTCTGTATACATACATGTTTTGTTGTCATCAGTATAAACAAATCGAAAAATGGAGGTGTTAAGTGTTAATGACTCAAAGCCTAAGTATCTAAGTATATACATATGTATGTACATGAATGTTTTAAAAAAATTTAGCAAATCAACAAATATGCAAACTTTTGCATAAATATTTCAATACGTCTACTTCTGCGCGTTTTCAATCGTGCCGAGCTCAAAAAGTCTTCGCCATACCATGGGGTTCAGAGAAAACTATTTTAATTTGGTAGTATATTTGATGAAAAATAGCAGGAGTATAAAAAGGTACTAAAAAGAGCTTTGAGATATAGATCTGCGAGAAAATCACTATAAATTAATGTTTTAAGTAAACACTAAGCTAGATTATATGTAAATACGTTTGTATAGTACACTGAGAACTAAAATTTGAATTAACTTTTCTGAGTACTTTTTTTTAAGTATTAGAACTCCTACTACAGCGGCAATGCGCAGTGAAATGAGTGCAATAGCAGTGATGATAAACACTGGTGTGCAAATGCGACAAAATTCGGTGACATATTTACATACATATGTATATGTGCGCTTACATATGAACGCAGTGCGCATGGAGGTGACGACAGGCCGTGATTTAATTAACGCCTTATTTGGGAAATCGTATCAAATTTTAATATTTATTTTCATAAAATTTAACAAAACTGTGTTTAACAATAGATACACATGAATATTCATATTAGATATGATTTTAGAAATTAAAAATATTGCCGGGGGTAGCATGTCTTATATATTTTAAGTAAATGTGTTCACATATTCATTAATGCCGGACTGGGCCGAGAAATCAAGAGCGATCTTCCTTTTTGGTGCGAGCTCGGAAGACTCAAATTTCATAAATTTGTTCAAATTCTTGGTCGCGAAAGTCTGAAATTAGCATGTGGATGGCGATTGTGTGCGAAGGGAGAGGAGTTGGGTTTGCATTTATGAATGGAAAGACAACCGCATTTATGAACGGTTGTAGTATTTTAGAGTTTTTGGCGTCGATGTGTTTTCATACATACATATATGTATGTATTTTGCATTTACTAACATTATTTACATATGCACATATTATTCCATATGTGATATTTATGCCCTCAAATTAAAATTTTTACCAAATGTAAAGTAAGCAGAAGATATGAATTCATTTTAAAGCATATTTAAACAAAAACCTTATTTCATATTAATGCGCATGCGAAATGCCGTCGGCAAAACAGATACGCAATTTTTGGACAATGTCAACGTACATATGTATGTATGTATGTACATACATAAATATATTCATACGGGTCTGTAATATTTGCGATTGTACAAATATATTTAACTTCTAAGGCAAGTGTAATGGAAAATTAATAAAATATGAAGTTTTTGCAAATTTTCGCTCATTCCAATGCAAAATCTTAAAATGGCCATGAATTTCATTCATTCCATCTTCTTTCTTCTTTTTTTCGTGCAGCGAAAAGCAAATACACAGCGAATTCTGGACCGGCCTGGTGAATTTTGACGAAAGAAGATGTGAAGACGTGTGGTGAACTCCTGGAGATGGACGGCACGGATTCACTCGCCAAATTGCAGCGTGTTGTCTCTTCTTATAGATTTACGTTCTTTGGTTATATGCATATATGTATGTACAAACATGTACATACATGCATATTTACGGATGTGAAGAAGCTAGCGAATATTTATAAAAGGGTTTTACTACCAAACATTATACCCACACATAAATAGACATATGTACGTATATAAATACGTATATATATATGTATGCACCTCAGCGTCAAAAGCAGGTTACAGTTGTATGCAATACTTACAATGTTTTTTAACACATATCCTTTCCGTTAATTCTTTATTAAATAATATCGTATTCTTTAACTAGAACCATATCAATTAAAGTTTCAAAACTTGTACAGAGTGCAAACATTTTCCAAATATCAAAGTTTTCCATTCAAAATTTCTAATGTTTTAATGAGAAATTGAAAATTTCTAACATTTTAATGAGAGTCTTAAGAAATTCTGTATATAAAAACATTGTGAAAATTTTTTCTAAATATGTACATATGTTTTCTTTCCATTTACATTTGCGCCTACATATGAACATATTTTCATACAAATGTGCATTGACTTTATTATAAGTGTATGCATTTATTTAATAGTTACTTATTAATTTCAGTAAAATTCAATGTAGATTATGCATGTATGTATGTACGTAAATATGAAGAGACATGCAATTATTGAATTTTTTCTATTTAATTGCTTATATAATGTAGCCGCTATCATTTGCAAAAATTGGCGCCGTCATAAAATCTTTCAGTCGAATGTGGTCTCATACACCCGGATGAGGTCTCATACGTCCGAATGCGCATGACTAGTTGTACAACATATTTGCCACTCTTTGTACAACGAATGCCTCTCTTTCTGAATGCGACTGAGCGCAGTATTCTCAGCTATCTGCACACTCATTCAGTCATCTCGCTTGCTGTGAGCAGAATGCGTAGAATGTTGCGCTTACGTGTGAATGTGTTAAAACGGCCAATGAGTACATTCATGCAGACGTCTAATATGTAAATACGTACATTTATGTGTTTATGTAGGTACATATGTACATGCAAGTAATCGCAGTCACATTGGCGCCAGTTATCCTACAAAATTATGTAACAATCGTACATATGTACATATTTCATTCATGAAAGGAATTCACACATCTCCCCGCATAAGTACTCTTCGTCAACCCTGCGATTTACTTACCGAATACATATTTTCTTACTCTTCGTGCCAACGAAGTCATTGGTGTGTCTGGAAAAGCGACAACATTGCCTTTGTGTCAGCTAATTGAAATATTCTTAAATTTGCAATCAGGCGAAGAAATAAATGTTTCTTCTTCTTTCGTAAAGTCGGCTTATGGAGACAAGGGATGATTGCGACGACAGAAGTTTGCTTAATGAATGTGGGAAGAGAAGGGTAACAAGTGAAAGGGAAGTGCTAACAAGGCACTTGCGCACTTGAATAGCTTTTAGATATTTTGTGTCGCTGTGTAAAAACAAGAGTTTAGATTTTATTTGCATGCAAGTTAGCACAATAAACAAATTGCAGCATTGCATAAAGTCAATAAACAATAAAGTCTGCACTTTTTGTAAAATAAGAACAACAACAACGACTTCACATTTCGCAAGCACCAACTTCAACCGGAAGCCGTGCCGACGCAATGTGAATCCGCTGTGAACCAAAACTGCATTGCCTAAAATTGCATTATCAGCATAATTCACCTTAATGCGAGGAATTAAGCAATAGGTAGTTCAAAGCAAAGTAAATAAGCCACACCAAGTTGCAGTGCCTAAAACTGCAACGTTAGCAGTCAATATGTAATTCCAAATTCGAATTCCAACAGCAATTGAGTTCCCCAATTTTTGCCTTTACTTATAATTAAGTACATAGTTATGTAGTTGTAGTAGTAACTGTAGCAAGTAAGCAAAATTTGTATAAAAGGGAAATGACAATAAAATTTATAAGTTCATTCTCAGCACTCAACCTCGGCTTTTCTATTTGTTCCGGTGGCGCGGCGGTAATTGGCGCCCGAAAGTGAAAGAGCGCACGTAGTGAAACAGTGAAGTTAAAAGGGAAGATCCTTATTAAACTGAGAAAAAATTAAAATCAGTTGAAGTTAAAGGGAAGATCCTTGATAAACATTTTGAACTGAAAAAATAAGTAAAGGAAGATCCTTAATAAACATTTTAAACTGAGAAAAAATTAAAATCAGTTGAAGTTAAAAGGAAGATCCTTGATAAACATTTTGAACTGAAAGAAATAAGTGAAGGAAGATCCTTAATAAACATTTTGAACTGAGGAAAAATAAAATCAGTGAAGGAAGATCCTTAATAATCATCATTTAAAATCAGTGAAATCCTGAATAAAACATTTTCAACTAAAACAAACTCAGTGAGAAAAAAAGGAGATATTCCCTACCCACTGAAAGATACTAAAAGTGCGTACCCGGCAAAACCTGACTAAAACGGATAACCACATCCGTTAAAATCACCACGATAAAAACAACCGAACTCGACCGCCACCAAGGAAACCGCAAGGCAGTAACGTAACCCGCCCCCCAGTAGAGGCATAAAAACTTCAAAAAGGACTCAGCGGACCGTTCCCTTAAAGGATGAGGGAATTGAACTTCATTTTATTGTAAGAAAATATCTAATTAAATAATTCTTTATTTAAGTTATTGTATTGCATACCACAAAGAAAAAAGTAATATTTTTTTTTTCCTTTTTATCAAAATTTTTGAAATCTAAATAATTACTAATAAAAAATATATTTTAAAATTGCGTGGAACTCAAATAGGAAATTTTTTTTCGAAATGGAAATGCATGAGGCAATAACTCAACTAACCGGTGCAGTAAATGCACAAATCGAACACATGAAAGTAATGAACAGTAGGATTACTCAACTAGAGGCCAGGGTTAGTCCAAACAATGAGAGTAATATTCAGGAAACCCCTATCCGCTTAACGGAAACAGATTTACATGAAATCAGTAGGTTGCCCGACAGCGTAAAAAACCTTCAGACATTCGAAGGCGATCCTGTCCAATATATGTCCTGGATTGATAGCGTTGAATCCATATTGCAGGACTATGAGGTAGTCAGAAATAAACCGATATACAGAGCTATCCTACGGCATATAAGGCAAAAGGTCAGAGGTCCTGCGGACACCGCCTTGATTTCCTATAACATTTTTCATGATGACTGGGGACAAATAAAGACGTGCTTGTCTCTGCATTACGCAGATAAGCGAGATCTTAGAACACTCGAGCACGAGTTAGGTTCCTTGTCACAGAAGAACTATAGGGTAGAGCAATTCTATGCCAGGGTCAACCACCAATTGTCCCTTATCATAAATAAAATTAAAGGCCAGAACTATTCAATGGAAGCAAGTGCTGCACTTGTGGAAACCTATAGGAATAGGGCCCTAGACATATTTATAAGAGGTGTAAAGGGTGAGTTGTCTAGGATGCTTATGATCCAACGACCAAGTAACCTACCGGAAGCATACGCTTCCTGCCTCGAAATTCAAAACCTTAATTTCAGGAACTATTCTATCTACCCAAAAAATACAGGTAGCTCGAATCAAGCGCAAAAACCCCAACTAAAACCTAAGCAAACAATTGCACCTAGGGAGTTAAACTCTGTTGAAAAGAACCAAATTTACAATGGGAACGTTCAGAGGCCAGCGCAGCCTCCATCCAGACCAACCCAACCCAAACCTCCGGTTCCGATGGAGGTAGATCCCTCGATACATTCTCGGAAAATCAATTACATGAATCGACCAGAGAATACGCCTGCTGTAAGGCCAGCCAGCAATTCTTCAAATATCCCTAGGAAAAACCCAAAATTATTTAACGTTCAAACAGAGGACCAGGAATCCACAGAAGGTGGAGAGAGCGAGGAAATAAATTTTATGACAGACGCCTATCTAGTTTACCCTACCTAGAACTCACCTTAAAAAATGGTGATATTTTAAAGTTCCTCATAGACACAGGAGCTAATAAAAACTTTGTGTGCGAAAAAATTTCAAAAAATCCCAGTAAACTTAAATGTCCTTTTAAAGTCCAATCAGCTGCGGGTCAAGTAGAAATAACCCATAAATTACGTGGACCATTTTTTAAAAGTATAGGTTTCAAAATTAATTTTGATTTCTTTATACTACCCAATTTAAAATCCTTCGATGGTATCATTGGTGATGATACCCTCAAAGAATTAGGAGCAATAATAAACAGGAAAAATGACACCTTAACACTCGAAGATGTGGTTCTGCCACTAAAACAAAAGATGTCTAAACAGGTAAATAACATTCAAGAAACCCTTTACCAACATGAGGTTTCTTTGATTCAGATTTTGCTTGCTATCAAAAAACGTAAATCTATAAGAAGCGACAACACGCTGAAATTTAGCGATTGAAACCGTCTTCACATTTTCTTTCGCCAAAATTCAACAGGGCGGCCGTAAATTCGCTGTGGATTTGCTTTTCGCTGCACCAAAATAAGAAAGAATAATGAAGATGCGGCCATTGAAACTAGGGATACGAAACTCAACAAATTGAAAGGAGTTAACTCAATGACACCAACCCAATTTAAGGAGTCAGCACATTCAACTAACTCATTTGACTCTTAGTATGCTACACTCATTCGATATTTTGAAGCTTGATGACAGGGTTGCAATTTGTATCTTAAATTAAGGGAATTTGTTTAATATTATTATATTTTTGGAGGAGGAGAAAAATAATTATATTAATTGTAAAAAAAAACGAAAGGTCAAGGAATGAATATCATCATAGCTATATTTTTTTAAAATTTAATCTTAATATCTTGGTTTTTTTGTTTGAATTAAGTTTTATCTAAAAATTATTTTTATTAATTTAATTAGACCACAGAAACTTAAAAAAACATACATATTTCATTTATTATGATATTGCCATCGACACTAACAATGATTTACACTATCGTATTTAAAACTATCGAGGGGTACACGACATAAATACCCCTATTGCGAGTGTCGATTGCCAGTAGAATGGACTTTTGTCGATTGAGTCGATTGTATTTTATTTCGGTATTGTGTAAAAAAATTTACCATTGTGAATGGTTCGTTGAATTTCAATCAGCTGTTTGGTGTTTGTTTACATTTTTAAATTGGCGAAAAATTGTTCAATTCAATTTAATTTCATAAGTGATAACTTAATAAATAAATAAATTAAATAAAAATGGATACTATAAAACTGTGGTTTAGTGATAGTGAGGAGGATGAAGATGCAAGTTCAAAGCTTGCGGACCTAGCTAGAGAGAGGAGAAAGTTGAGAGACTCCTCCAATCCTCTGGAGTTATATTTGCTGTGTTGAAAAAGTATTAAAACATTCGCTTTTTAGATTTTTGAAAAACTTTCGTCTGCCAAAAGCTGCATTTACGCATTTGCTTTCATTGTTAGATAGCAAACTACAACCAGGTCTGAGAAGAACATCAGTTCCGACGATTTTAAATATTTTGTATAGATGATAAGTATTGTACGTTGATAGGTTTGTGATGACGCCATGAAATTTCGGTATATATGTAAATGCGAAGAAACCTGGAGCAACGCACGAAGCTAACATGATTAATATGTCTGCATTGAAACCACAATTAGAAGACGACTACCGTAGGGGCGAACGTAATATATTATTGCTTATGCTTAAATAGTTTTCACATTTGGATGGTTCTAATAAAAGTAAACATTTATCCATTTAGCTGATGCAGCGCCGTGAAAGTGTGTCATTTGGTTGGCCCCCCACCTGTTGCTCGAAATTCGGCCCAGTTTTCGGAAAACCTTTTCTTTGTTTTGCATTTAAAACGTTTCCACACCTACAATGAAATACTCGTATTTTATTTATCAAAACTATGTACATACATACATATTTTTTTTACCTTTAACCAATTTTCCCACGAACGCAATGGTGGTCCAAAGGTATTCAGTCCAGTAGCTATGAGCTCCCATCTAGCCTTTGCTTGAGTTTTTCCACAAACTTCTTTTGCTTCCTAGGTCGTCGTTTTCCTGCATCAACTGCACTAAACGCGCCATTTGCTTCTTGTTAGTAACAATTTTCGTTCTGTAATTCAGATGTTGATATTTTACTACCATTATTTACATATACATACATATGTATTATTATTATTTTCACTCAAAAAACTCACTTTTTATCCATTATTGTATCAAACTTCTAAAATCGACACGCTCAACGACTATGAAATGGCTGTAGAATGATGATCGACAGAAAAGTATTCACAGTCGCTTTTTAAGCGAGAAATCGACACTCGCAATACCACGATAGTCGATAATCTCTCAATAGTCGATTATCTAGAGAGTTACATATGTACATATATGTATGTATGAAGAAAAATGAGCCTCCATTATTCAATTGTATCATTAGTGCGGTGGGACATAACTGAGTTATGGAGCTAAATTTTTTTGGAGATAGGAGTCTGAGTTACTGATTCACTGACGGGAATCAACTCAATAACTCTGAGTTGAGTTACCCACCTCTAATTGAAACTTATTACCAATATTTGATTTCGCATTGCAATAATTAATATACATATGCAAATAATCTTGGTATTTTACTGATTAATTTAATTATATACCCGATAGAAGTCGGCAGAGTTGAACATGTGATGTAATCACATTCATATGTATGTTCACGTTTACAAAATGGCATAGCTGTTTTGCCGACGGCATTTCGCATACGCACATCAGATTTTTGTTTAATATGAAAAAAGGTTTTTGTTTAAATATGCTTTACAATGAATTCATATTTTCTGTTTATTTCACATTGGGAAAAAAATTTAATTTGAGGAATGAAATATGTTATGTTGTATAAATATCACATATGAAAAAATGTGTACATATGTGATTAATGTTAGTAAATACAAGATACATACATATAAATATGTTTACACGTCGACGCCAAAAACTCTAAAATACTACAACCATTCATAAATGCGGTTGTCCTTCCATTCATAAATGCAAACCCAATTCCTCACACACAATCGCCATCAACATGCTAACTTCAGACTTCCGCGACCAAGTATTTGAACAAATTTATGAAATTTCTGTCTTCCGTGCTCGCACCAAAAAGGAGGATCGCTTGTGATTTTTTGGCCTAGTCCGGCAAATATGAAAATGTGAAATCATTTACTTAAAATATATCAGACATGCTACCCCCGGCAAGATTTTTAATTTATAAAATCATATATAATATGTATGTATGTATGTATATTCATATTTATATATTGTTAAACACAGTTTTGTTAAATTTTATGAAAATAATTATTTAAATTCGATACGATATCCCAAATAGGGCGTTAATTAAATCACGGCCTGTCCTCACCTCCATGCGCACTGCGTTCATAAGTATGCGCACATATTTGTATGTACATACATATGTAAATTTGTCGGCGAATTTTGTCGCATTTGCACACCAGTGTTTATCATCACTACTATTACCATAAATTCACTGCGCTTTGCCGCCGTAGTAGAAATTCTACTACTTAAAAAAAAGTAGTCGCAAAAGTTTATACATATTTTAGTTCTCAGTGTACTATACAAACGTATTTACCTCTAACCTAGTTTAGAGTTTACTTATCACGTTAATTTTTAGTGATTTATGTACCAATCAAAATTCTTTTAAGTACCTTTTTATACTACTGCTATTTGTAATCAAAAATACTACCAAATAAATAATGTTTTCTCTGAACCCCATGGTACGGCGATGGCTTTTTGAGCTCGGCACGATTGAAAACGCGCAGAAGTAGACGTATTGAAATATTTATGCAAAAGTTTGCATATTTATTAATTTGCTAAATTTTTTGAAAACATTTATATATGTATGTTTATACATACTTATATACTTAGGCTTTGAGACATTAAGACTTTAATATGGCTCCTCCATATATCGATTAGATTATACTGATGACAACAAAACATATATACAGAAATAAATAAATGCATAGGTTTCAGAACAACAGAATGCAATTTAATAATTAAACAGGCCGCTAGCCTATGTTGTTAGTTGCCTTAATATTGTTATGTTATTATTTATAATTATATTTCATTTAAATAATAATAATAATTAATAATTAAATGTACACAAGTTTTGTTAATTACACTTATTTGGCACCGACGTTCATGAACTTGTTATGGTCCACTAGGTACAGGCCACCCTGTGCCTAGGAAATCTTGCTGCAGACGAGATGGCAGCATCTCCCGAATATGTGGACTGGCAATGCGGTAAAGCCCACAGGTTGGGGGTGCTGCCAGATCGTCGTGCATGTTGGTTGGAAGAATGTCAGAATAGGAGGAGACAAGATTGGTAGAAGAGGTGGAGAAGGCAAAAAAGCAATGGCGGGAAAATCACGCGTCACCGTAGTGGCGTGATTTAACGGGATAGCGAAAGGGAGGAGGCAGAAATAGTGGAAGAAGAGGAGATGGCGGGAAAATCGCGCCACCTCGGCGAAAAGGAGAAAAGCAAAACGAAAAAAACAATAAACCGGTCTGAGCATCCTGGAGGTGGGTGGCCAACGATGACCTCCGATATATGGCGTTGTGATAATATTTCTTTTACCTTATCTTATTACCAATTTACCAATTATATCATATTCGAAATTATTGCAAAATTTCATGATTATTCCAAACTAATTAAATAGATAAAAAGAAAAATTTCACACATTAACTTTTCTTATTCGGTCATTATTAGTATAAAGCATTTTAATAACCATTTATTCTAACAATAAACTCATTTTTCATATTCCGATTGAACGAGGTTATCGAGGGCTGGCCATCCCTAGCATGCCATGGAAAATTCCGTTGCATGTCTGACGACGGATATAAAAACCCGCTGGCAGCACGGCACTAGTTAGTTAGCAGTTGGAGTGTCGGTTGAGCAGTTGCTTGCAGAGGTGTTGAGTGTTAAATGAAAGTGTCGAGGTTGCTGTCTCGTAGGTTCTTGTGAAACAGCTACCTTGAAAAACTAGTTAAAAAAAAAACTTAAATAAAATTGTAAAACGCAATTGGTGCAGTTTTTTTTTTAAATGAAGAGTGCAAGCACACAGTTGCCAAAAGAAAAAAAGGAGGATATCACAAAAGTTCACGCGGTTTAAATTAAAAAGTGTCCTTGGTGCAGCTGCGGTGTGTAAAACTTTGTTTTCGAGCCTTACTTTCACTGGATTTCATTAGCAGCGGTGAAAGCAATTTTTTTTAAGAACAGGTTGAATTTAATCAACTCCCGAGCTTTAAGTGCATGGAATAAGTCAATTATCAAAAAATTTGTGGCTTATTGTGCGTTAGAGGAAGGTATTAAATATTGATATGTTTCTACAACCAAAAACGAGAGCTAAAATTTTAACGCTATTACATTTCGATTACGGCGACATTGTATGAATGGCAGTACGTTGTTGCGGTGTAGCGAAGCGGTGAAGGTATAAAGAATTGAGACGAGCACGGGGCAACAAAAGGGGACACGAGCGAATGTGCCACTTGTCCACTAAGTGTAACAACAACGGCATCAGCAGCAGCAGCAACCACTTCACGACAGCAGCAATAACCACAACCACAGCAGACGAGTGAAGGGTTGGCCCTCCTCGTAAAATAGTGCGGCAACCTGCTCAAAAGTGGCAGCAACAACAACGGCATCAGCACCAGCAGCAACCACTTCAACGACAGCAGCAATAACAACAACAACAGCAGACGAGTGAAGGGGTGGCCCTCCTCGTACAGTAGTGCGGCAACCTGCACAAAAGTGGCAGCAACAACAACAACGACAACTAGCAGACAACCACAGCACGGCCAAACCAAAGCCTGCTGCATCGGGTGGTAAGACAGTGAAAATATAGTTGCAACAAATATGTTGTTGCCTAATCGCGCATATGTAATTAGTGTAATCTATTTTTAAGTCTGGTTAGTAAATTAAAACCAGTTAAACTAATGAACCCTTCTGTTCTATACTAATTAAATTTTCCAATAGTACTTCTAAGATGTACATATGAACGACTTATTTGTGCATTATTATTATGAAACCTTTAAAATAGTTAAAAAAAAAAAAGTTATAAGGAAGCAATGTGAGTGCCTGTGGTGAAGGTCGATTTGCATTCCCATGTATAGACGGGTTTTTTTTTGTGAATCAACCTTCAATGAAATTCATCTTGTTAATTACCGTTAGCACTAATTAAGTATATTTAACCGTTTAAGTGATTACATATTGGACAGGTAATGTCTGAACTGAATATTACGTAATTTAATAGTTTTGACATAATATTCCGAAGTAGTTTTAGGGAATAACCGGGTTTTGACGTAAGACTCACTTGGGGACGGTAAATGACTTTTTTGTACCCTCCGAGTACCTTTACTTAACCTGCCTATGTATTAAATAAATTGAATTAAATCAACAACTAAAGCAAAACAACCTATAACTAACTAAAGGCCTACTATAATACAAGTCAACATAAGACATATAACCTAAATAAAAGGGAGACCGAACCTAACGCTAAGACATCCGGATGGGGTGACTAAACTTTTGGGTTATATTCTTTTCTTTAGGAAATAATTGATTAGCCCATTTGATTAATACATACATTTTTTTTTCTCCTTTTTCTTCCCACTTATCTGCGAAGAGTGTCGCAATGAAATATTATAATAGTATCTGTACTTTATTCATACTTGCGAATACTTACTTTATTGAAATCCTATTTACATTTTGATACTTACTTTATTGACATCCTATTTACATTTTGATACTTACTTTATTGAAATCCTATTTACATTTTGATACTTACTTTATTGAAATCCTATTTACTTTTTGATGCTTACTTTGTTGAAACAACATATACCTTTATACTAAGAGTATATAGATTTAAGGGCCCTTAAATACTGTATTTATATGTTAGTATTAGTATGATTTGTGAATAAAAGTTTTAAGAAAATGGGAATGCTGGTTGATCCAATGATTTTTTTTCTATTCTTTTTGGCGGTTTTATTTGAATATTTTTTATTCCTTTTGCATTATGTATGTACATATATTGAGTTCCGGCCGGGCCGGAAATGAATTTTGATTGTAAGGCATGACAGTTTCTCTGTTTATGGCGCAGAGGTCAGCAGTGAGGGCAAGAATCCGCCCCAGCCGACAATGACTAGCCACAGTGCACCCGAAATGTCATGCCAGCCTTCACTGTTGCTCTCAACAAAAATGCGTATTCCATAACAAACTCTGCAACAGAAGTTTATCATTAACCCACTACTCATGCAACATCATTTTAACACTAAATCACTCCCGAATATTCAATATACATATGTTAATATATTAAAATTTGGTTGACACTTGAATTTCGACCACACTCATTCTTTGGCACTTGACGCTATTATATCACACTATTTTCTCTCACAACCGCTTTAAATATAATACATTTACCTATTATGCACATTTTTCACAATATTATGGATTTTAATAGAATTTTTAATAAAAACAAACAGCTCTTAAAATTCCACTCTCGTTTTTATTTCTTTTGATTGCAAACTAGCCGGCGAAAATATTTGTTTTTCCTTCTTTCGTGAGGACAGCGTGTCAAATCATGTGGTGAACTCCTGGAAATGGACGGCACCATACGGTCTCAGAAATCTCTGAATTTTTTAATTTCAGCGAGTTGTCGCTTCTTATAGATTTACGTTCTTTGTATAAAATAAACAAATGTTTAGTTGAAACAAATTATGTAACGGATATGTTGCATACTTTTAGGCACAATTTAGTTTGAACTGAGTATATCGAAGAGAAAGATTAGAAAATAGCCCTATAATTGATCTTGTGATATGTTTTCAATCAACTGTTGATATATACATATGTATGTAACATTGGCCGCAAGAATAATTTCAATTCCCTTATCAGCTCGTCTATTGGGATTATTTGTAAACGAAGTTAATAAAAGCAAAGCACAATAATGTAAAAACGCGACTCCATATCATGAAATCGGAAAGTTTCTCAATTTCCATCAGTTTTCTGATTATTTTCTACATAAGCATAGCATTAAGTTTGCGCTTCACGTTAAATGGCTTTTAAAAATCCATATAAATTCCGTGAAAATTCATATTTATTTCACAAGAAAGTAAGTAATAATCAGTTCAAGCCGAGAAAATATTGCGCAACACGCTAGCAACGTTTTTTCGCCCAATTGGTCATTTAAATTGAGAGAAATTTGCATTCGTTGAAATTGACAAGGCGTTGAAAAGTTTCAAATTAACATAACATTGAGAAAAGTAAGTAAGTTTAAAAGTCTATTCAACCGGTTTCCTTCTTTTATAAATATTTGTGGATAACACAGCAACTTCCACAAAAAGGGCGAAAAACCAATTAAATGATGAAAAGAGGAAGCAATTATAAAATTTATAAAAACACCTCCCTTATTCTTATTTGAAGATATGTACATTAGACTAGTCTTTTTTTGTATGGGAAAATTTTTTTTTGCAAAAAGAGTGTACCGTCCCCTCAAATTGTTCCTTTTTATGCCAATAACGTTATTCAAAAATCTTGGACTGATTGCCCTGGGTTAAAGTGTGGCACATGCCCACTAAAGTGGCTAAAACCGGTTTATATGGACTTTTCAAGAGACAAGGCACGAAAATATAAGTAAAATGTTTCATATATGACTTTAACATATTATTTTATTGAAATTAACTTACGTTTAATGATGAAGTGTATTTATTTTGAGCTTTGAATCATAGAAACATTATTGCTTTAAAGAGAATTGATATTGATTGTATTTGCAAAATGGACACAAGAGCTAGTGAAAAACTTTATTTATTAGAATATGACGAAAGCCAAATTGTGATCTAAGCTGCCTTCCAATGGGCAAGTTTTGAAGGTGTTTTTTTATAACATGCGTAAAGTGAAATTGGATCTTCGTTCAAGTGCGTATCTGGTTATCAAAGAGGCCGAAATTGTTTGGAATAAAGCTTGTATTCCAGTGCGCCAAATTGATAGAAGTGTTCAAAAAGCAAACGCAGCACACCACTTCAAAAAATGCGAGAAGATCAGTTTATTAAAAATATGAATAACTTATTTGACATTGCGCACGGCAATGCATTAGATTTTATTAAAATAGAAGAAGATAAAGAGTTTTTGAAGAATCGACGTAAAGAAGGTAGACCTGGTGCAATGGTGGGATGCGATCGTTCATTATTTGAAAAGAAAAGCAGGACGAAGAACAATTTCAAGTATTCGTAACAGCGAATGATTTGAGGGACAATTCAGAAGAACTAATTGATGTATACGACAGTGATGATAATACTGATCAAACTGCTAACTGTAGCTCTCAACAAAAACAAAGAAAACGAGGAATGAAACATTTTATCACTTCAAAGCTTGTTGCGACCTTAGACAAGTGCAAAGTCTGTGATAGGGACGCAGTACGTATTCTGATAGCTGCGGCTGAAGCATTGGAACATGATATCAGTACATTGGTAATCAGCAAGACATCGATTCGGCTTTGCCGTAAACAATTTCGTTCGGAAACTGATGATGGATTTTAAAAACAGCAATATAAATCAAATTACGGTACATTGGGATGGAAACATTTTACCATCAATCACAGGAAACGCAAAAGTGGACAGATAACCAGTTGTGATAACAACAGATGGCATTGAACATCAACTTGGAGTACCTGCCCCGTCAGCTGGTACTGGCAAAGAACATACAGACGTCATACTCGAACTATTAAAGGAATGGAATCTAACAAAAAAGGTATAGTAAATATTAACAACATTCTTTCCAAACAAGGTAGAAGCTTTATGTTTTGATACTACAGCGACAAATACAAACAAACAATTCTTGCGCTAAACAAAGCTGCACAAGACCAATTAGCTCAATTTGGTCATAACTATATCACTAAACAACATCCCAGGGCAGACTACAAGGAGTTATTGGAATTGAGCCTTATATTTCTTGGTCGAAACACAGAGCCTGTAAGGTTTAAATCACCTGGAGCGATGCATCATGCCCGATATACATACATATGTATATAATAAAGATTTTTCTTTTCCGCTACCAATTCTTAATGTCATCAGGTGACGTAAATGCTATACAAGATATTAGTGTGTTCATTTTGAAAATTTATTTGAGACCGTGGATTGAAGCGCCAATTTCCGCGAAAGCACCCTTAAATGATTTAAATTTTATGAAAAATATTATTAAATTCAATTAATTAAATGAAATAAAAAGCAATGAAGTAACGCTCCAGTTTTCGAATCACTTGTGGTACCTGACACCAGAAGCAGCAGGTCTTTCATTTTTTTGATAATGCTGTAGACCTTGGAGAAAAGAGAAAAATGGTTGAAAATCTCAAAAAAGAACAAAATAATGAGAATAAAAGAATAGTAACAAACATTATTATTATTATTATAACCCAACGGAAACCCACTTTCCCGCCCAACCGGCACGAGGGGCTCAATCCGCATAACGTACGGATGTTTTTTAAATATACAAATCTTAGGTGCCGAGTCGTGACAGAAGAAAGTTTGTTAAGCGTCGAGATCCCAAGCTGCTCAGCTACAGAATAAGAATTCATCAGCCGAATACAAAGTTAGAGAAATGCAAAGTAAGAAAATTGGATCGTTAGCTGTTATTAAGAGAGGATAGAATAGTTCTTTTAATTATAAAAAGTGAGTCCGATACATCAAAGGTGCTGGAATGATTGTTAAAGTCTTGGCATAAACCCCGAAACGGTTCATTCAACTCAAAGTTAGTTCTGCATAGTTTCAAGAAAAGTGGTTTAAAGTTTCTCGTTGCACGGGAGGGTACATTAAAATTAATTTGCTCTAGATGAAATGGACTTGAGATCCATCCATTGACTAATTTTACCAGAAATATTATACCTAACATTTCTCTGCGACTCGAAAGAGTAGGAAGATTTATAAGTTTTAAACGACTAGTGTAAGGGGGAAGATTGTATGGCGAATCCCATCGAAGATTTCTCAAAGCAAAAAGTAAGAATTGTTTTTGTATTGACTCTAGTTGGTCTGAGTGGACCTGATAACGAGGATTCCAAACTATGGAACCATACTCCAGTATTGGTCTTACCAATGAAGTAAAAAGTGTTTTAGTTATATACGGGTCGCGGAATTCCTTTGACCAACGCTTTACAAAAGCCAGCACACCCCTTGCTTTATTAACTGTGGAACTAATATGAAAATTAAAATTGAGTTTACAATCCATACCAACACCCAGGTCAACAAAACTGTTTACATGTTCTAGGACGTAGTTATTTATTTTGTAGGAGGCCGGCTGAATGGTTCGTCGAGAAAAGCACATGAATTTACATTTGTTAAGGTTAAGCGGCATATAATTAATGCTGCACCAATTGACTATGCTGTCCAAATCTTGCTGTAGCAAGGATCTTTCTTCAGCCGAGGCATAAATCTTAAAAAGTTTAACATCACCCGCGTACATCAATAATTTAGAATACTTTACTACTGTAGAAATGTCGTTTATGAATAGCAGGAACAGAATCGGTCCGAGGTGGCTGCCCTGAGGAACTCCCGAGGAAACATCGATGATCCCAGAATGAACATTTTTAAAAACTACCTTTTGCGTCCTACCGGAGAGATAAGAAGACATCCAACAGAGGATACCAGGTTGAAAACAAAGCAGATCTAGTTTACGGATGAGTAAAGAGTGACATACTTTGTCAAATGCTTTACTAAAATCGGTATATATAACATCAGTATCAATGCATTCCCTAAACCCATTTCAAACATGGGTGGTAAATTCAAGTAAATTTGTAATGGTCGATTTGCCCTTACAGAAGCCATGTTGGCAATTTGCTATTATTGAGGAAATCGGATAAGTCATTTGCTTGGTAACAATAGCTTCAAACAACTTCGGGATAGAAGAGAGTTTAGCTATACCACGATAGTTTTCAATAGAAGACCTGCTTCCAGATTTATGAAGGGGGATTATGTAAGACTGTTTCCATATTGACGGAAAAACTCCTTGCTGGAGGGACAAATTAAACAAGTTCGATAATGGCAGGTACAGGTGCTTTGCACATTTTTTTAGGAAACATGTCGGGATCATATCATGAATGAATTAAACCAAAAAAAAAAAATTATACTAGAGGGCTGCATGAGCACATTCATTTCTTCTGTTAGCCGAGTGACACGAATGTGAATGCGGTGCTCATTCAACTCAGGCACTCATGCGACCATAAATATGTGTACTTACAGAGAAAAAAGAGACCAATATGGGTACTCTCTGCTTATGATTTAAGGGATGTACAAATTTTTCTCTTCGCTACGCTCTTTTATAGTCATCGATCATTCATGCATTCACGGCCTGTCCGAATTTTGCACGAATGTGGCGGACGTTGCGCAGGGAGACACCACCAAAGGCACATATTTACATATGTAAGGCGCAGCTAGCGATGGCTGTTATTATGTGTGTACGTAACAACGCTTAGCATAAGCGTTGTTTTCGCTTATGTTTACTACTTTGTTATTAAAGCTGATGGATAACTGGTTACAAAATTCTTTTAACTGATGTTATTTATACAATATTATTATTATTTAAGACTTAAATAATATTGATGTGAATAAAATATTAGTGGACATTTGACTTCATTAAATTATCCAAAAATCCCCAAAGAAAATTTTAAATTTGAATATTTAAATACTTTCTGAGTTGTTTTTTTGATATTATTACATTTCCACAATTCAATGTACATACATACATATGTAGGTATGTGCAATCGTAGTTAAATGCTTTATTTTCGAGATATAGTAAGTAGAAAGCTCGCAAAATTAATGCATTATAATGGTTTTTGTGGAATAAATTCGAAATGTCTTATGTATGAATATGTTTTGCACTTCCATTTTCAAAAATCAGAACCAGAAACTTTATAATTTTTGTTTCAAAGGTATACAGAATGTGATATAGGATCACAATTACAGGAAGAGAATATATGTATGCATGTACATACATACCACCATCCATTATACCCACACATAAATAGACATATGTACGTATGTATATAAATACATATAATATATACATAAAAAATATGTATGCAGATCAGCGTCAAAAACAGGTTACAGTTGTATGCAATACTTACAATTTTTTTTTAACACAAATCCTTTCCGTTAATTCTTTATAAAATAATATCGCATTCTTTAACTAGAACCATATCAATTAAAGTTTTAAAACTTGTACAGAGTGCACACATTTTCCAAATATCAAAGTTTTAAAACTTGTACAGAGTGCACACATTTTCCAAATATCAAAGTTTTCCATCCAAAATATCTAACGTTTTAATGAGAAATTGAAAAATTGAGAGCCTTAAGAAATTCTGTATATAAAAAGTATTATGAAAATTTTTTCTAAATCTGTTTTCTTTCCATTTACATTTGCGCCTACATATGAACATATTTTCATATAAATGTGTATTGACTTTATTATAAGTGTATGCATTTATTTTAAAGTTACTAATTAATTTCAGTAAAATTCAATGTAGATTATGCATGTACATATGTACATAAATATGAAGAGACATGCAATTATTGAATTTTTTCTATTAAATTGCTTTCATAATGTAGCCGCTATCATTTGCAAAAATTGGCGCCGTCATAAAATCTTTCAGTGGAATGTTGTCTCATACAGCCGGATGTGGTCTCATACATCCGAATGTGCATGGCTAGTTGTACAACATATTTGGCTCTCTTTGTACAACGAATGCCTCTTTTTCTGAATGCGACTGAGCGCAGTATTCTCAGCTATCTGCACACTCATTCAGTCATCGCGCTTGCTGTGAGCAGAATGCGTAGAATGTTGCGCTTACGTGTGAATGTGTTAAAACGGCCAATAAGTACATTCATGCAGACGTGTACTAACGCTGTTTCGCTTGGAATGTTCGCTGATTGGCTGTCGCTATTGCTTCTACGTGTTTTTTTCAATTTGAATCACAATGCGAATGACGAAAAAATCGATGCCGTCTCTAATTTTAATCGTAAATTTATCGAAAATTGCTGCCAAAGTACATATAAATATCAAAACAAAAATTAAACAATCAACAAAAAATTATATGCTTAAATTGTTCCAAGGCGAATTCATAAAAGGTGGTATTAATCAATCAGCTGATTGGGGGTTCGTTGTCAAAATCAATTGTTTAGTTGCAAATAATCAGTTATTCCGTTTAACTACAAGAAATGTAAAGATATAGTTTGCTATAACTTTTTGCGGTGAATATAATAGTGTAAAAATTATTTCGCGAAAGTTAAATACAAAGGAGATAAATTTTGACAATAACCCACCAAAGCGTTGTATTTTTAGAATCGCTACCACCTTACATGGATTCGCCTTGAATTGTTCCAAACGTTGAGTTTGTGAAGAAAACAATCATGTGAACTAGGTTGCTTGGCACACCTATAGTGAATGAAGACGCAAAAGTATGTATGTATGTAAGTATTACAACAGCAACATATATGCCAAACGAATCACGAATGTGTCGTGTAAACGAGGTGATAGGCCATTCGTAACTCAAATAGTGAAACTTATGATTCACTTGCCGTGGAAACACCGTTTTATGAAGATATTTTTAAGTGTACAGTGTGTTCAAGAGACAATAAGGTATTGTAGAAATTTTCGCCTTAAAAAAAATTTCGTTAAAATGAGATTCAAAAGAATCAATAAAAAGAAATAACACTTCGCGGGAAGCTGTAATTTTACGATGAGATGGATGAGGTATGTACATACATATGTATATGGTTGTCGAAGGGATATATGTTTGTGTATCGGAAGCGTTAGATTCGTCTTTGTATTGTGTCCTTTCGGAAGAAAATGTTGAAAGCGCTAGTTCCCTCGACGAACCTTTCACTTCTCTGCCGAGAACTTAACGTTCCAAGTGCGAAGTAGTGATGTGTAACGCAACGCAGCGCTGCGTTATTGCCTTGATACTCATGGTGAGTGCGCTGATACACCAACTTGAGAACTCGGTAGCGCAATGATGCGTTGACAGCGCAGCATTGCGTTGAGAGTGAATACAAAAGATGATAGCATATGATATTTCGCTGCACCGTAGGGCAGTACTGCGTTGGGAGCCCAACAAACATTTTTAGTTTCACAGCGCAATAAATGAGCGTTTTGATATTCTTCCCGATTCAAACAATTAAACAAATGCATTGTTTTTTTTTAATTTAACTTTATAACCAGCAGTAAGATTTTCTATAATGTATGTAAAACTGACCATACATACATAACAAACATTTATTTTAATGAACACAAATGTACATATGTATGTATGTATTAGCCTGCGGACATGTAGCAGTAGGCATGCTTGTCGTAAAAGGCGACTAAAATCCCTTTAGTGTGTGTGTCTCGATTGGCAGTCATGCGTCTCATGGAAGTAGGAGGATGACGGGAAAAATTCCCTCTAAAATACCTACCAACCCTGACAGTTTGGGACAAAACTGCACAGTATGGCAATGGCGCAACTAAAGGATTGTGATACTCCAGGTGGTACCAACGCATGTGGAAATCCGCAGTTGCGACAGGGGCACGGATTCTGGAGGCCCCAACCATTGCTTAAGTCTCCTGTGCCATAAACCAGGAGAGCATCCTGGAGGAGAGTGGAAAGGTAGTACCAATCCTCTCTTCTTTAGAGTCGGTAGGGGACCCACCTCTTGCCGGGGATGCGTGTCGGAGTGGGTTCTCTTTCAAAAACCCAGAAGAGGAGGAGAAGGAGGATGATGGCGAAACGAGGGCAGGGGAAATCCTCTTGTGTGGCCGGTCAGACTCTCGTTGCTGCATCTAGCAAGCGGACAGTTCTATGGAGGTTACTCCAGAAGCCAGTGAGGCATGGGTGACTTCCAAATCAGCTGGCGGATGCTGCAAAAAAAGGAAAACTGCGCCGACATCCACCAGTGCTTGCCCCAATTTCTCTTCTAGGCATCGTTCGGCGAGTACTGGTTCGGCGTTGCTTAATTCTGATCTTGTGGTGAACACTCAAGGACAGCGGTGGAAGAGGGCGGTATCAGCCAGACAGACCTCGAGCAGCACAAACTCCTCGCCGAAAAACAAGGGAGGTAGTGCCGCGGGGTTGGTCGAGGCAAAACCACCCCCGCCATGCCATTGCAGAAAGAAAACCTCCCAAATACGTCAGGAGGACTGGGGGTCAACTTATTGTGAGACCGTTAAAACCCCTCCACTGGTTGCCGTAATTGGGAGGGCGGGTTCGACACGGCAGATGACTACTGCAGAAGTAAAACACTACAAGAGCCATCTGATCCGAGCCGTCATTGCCTCCGGCCCTGCAGCCAATGCCCGTTGGAATGATGAGAGGGATGGAACCATTATGCTGAAATGTCTCTCCCAAGCAAACAGTCTCTTCTTCGGGACCATCTCATTTATAGTTGATCCCAAATGAGTGACCAAGGCGATTAATGGTACCGTCCAGTGACGGTAACTCTGATCAATTTGTAGCACTCTAAACCCGCTACTTCTCTTGTAAGTAGAAGGTTACCCATGCTGCACACAAAACCCCACATAACAGTCATTCAGGAGACCTGGGTTTTTAAAAAAAAAACCCTGTAGACTAAGTGACTTACGAGGTGCCGACATCTTATATGACGAAAGCTCGGTCAGACCGACGGCTTGTCTTATAGTGTCTTCTCACTTTGCTGTAACTAAGCTTGTACAGTTTTGCTGTCAGGACTTGGTGGCAGCGAAGCTGAGCTTCAAGGGCAAAAATGGGTGGGAACATTTTATTACTGCCTCCGCGTACTTTCCATACGGCTCTCTGCTGCCGACACCTCCGGGAAAGCCGGCCAGTCTTGTGCAGTATTGCGAAAACCGAAACGTCGGATTGATGCTCTGTTGCGATGCTTATGCCAAGAATAAAATCCTCGGCAGCAGCAAATGCAACGCGAGGGGAGATCGGCCTTTCGAGTTTATACTGTCAAGTGGGCTTAGCATCTTGAACGGGGGCTCTAAGCCAACATTCTTCACGCCAAGGAGACAGGAAGTGATTGATCTTACTCTTTCTAACTCTCGGTTAGGGTGGTCAGTGAAGACTCGCTTTCGGACCACAGATTTATCCAGTTGCAACTTGGCGAGGATGCTATGTGCTCTGCGCCAGTACGAAACTTGAAAAAACGGACGGGACGTGTTTTAGGGAGGAGCTTGGGAATCAGATCTCGGCGCCACCTAGAATAGGATCCACTCATGCCATTGACAAGGCAGTGGATATTTTAACGACTGCTCTACGTGATAGTTTGCATAAGGTCTGTCCGGCTCAAACACTTCTAAAATAAAATAGGTGGAGCGAGAGGAGTATACGTGTCTGTAGTGACAGCCAGGCTGCAGTCAAGGCATTGTCCAGCCCTCTAACTACTTATAAACTAGTTCGGCAATGCAAGTCCGGACTAAACTATGTTGGTAAACATAATGAACTTGCTTTACTCTGGGTGCCTGGTCACTTGGGAGTACCTGGTAATGAGACATCTGACCATTTAGCCAGAATTGGCTCGGATCAGGTGTTTCTCGGCCCGCAACCAGCTATAACACTCCCACCTTCGGCCATCGATGCCACCATAGAAACTGGGTGAATACTTCGCTCAGCAATGACAGGGAGGCGTCGAGAGGTTGCAGATGGGCAAAACTCATGTTACCTTCAATCTAAGAAGGACTACATATTAAAACACTTGCTCTCACTTCACAGGCGAGACTGCAGCAACTTATTGGACTCCTGACCGGTCACTTCACGTGGCATATACACTTGACAATGATAGGCCCATCCTGTTTTGAAGAGGAAGAGACGGCGAAACACTTTCTGTGCTTCTGCCCCGCCTTTGCAAGAACTAGGTATGAGGCATTTAGTCTCGACGTGTTGAGAGACGAACACCTGAGCTCTTTGACACCCCAAAATCTGCTCAGATTTATGCGTAAAAAGATTAAAAGGAACATGAAAACAGTACAATGGACGGCATGTAGTATGAGTGCTGTTATCTGCACGCGCTAATTTCAACAAATAAAAAAAAATAATACATATGTACATATGTACACACATATATGTATTACTTTTATATAAGTGAACGTATAAATTTGGCAGTTATAACTTTTAATGGTTCTAAGAAAAATACCACATGTATGAAATAAGGAATAAAATGAGCAACTCAAAGGTTTGGAAATCTCTGGAGAATATCAGCAATTTAAAAGTCGTTGGAACGTAAATTATAGTTCAAAAAAAACTGTTTGCGATATTTTCGAAGCGTAAAGTCTTTCTCGCTTTTCAGAAAGAATTTGCCCAGCATGTGAAAATATTCGTTCGCAAGGCACGGATGTAGCCGGAACACATAGCCTGCTTTTTATAATTTCGTATATACGAGTACGTGGGTAAGTGTTTTTTCTTTGGTCTCACCAAACAGGGGGATCTTGAAATATTCCACTGCTGTCTTTTCTGGCTAGAATTGGCTCTGCTAAATATTTGTCCAATTCGATTATAGCAGAAGCCAGCTGGTTTTGCGGTCGTAAGTATTGCTGAACTTCAGCGTCAAAATCTTTCCAAACTACATCTACTCTGTCGTTTTCATTTTCTTCGTTTATCTCAACGGATATTTCTTCTAATTATCCATTTTGAACTTCTGTGTTTGCTACAGTGAAACAAAGTTTTTCCACCGCCAGTTTATAGGCCGATTCATTAATAAATCCAAATTTAGCGGGGATCCAATACCGTAGCCTGAGTTATAAGTTCATTTTTTCCAATTATTTGAATCGCTCGTTTAATTACCATACAAGTTTTTTAACAAGATTTTTAACGTAAGGTGAGAGACTGTCTATCTGAAAAGATTTCAAATGTTTATTTAATTGTTTTACATAGAAAATAATCGATGATGAACTAATATGTTTCTCAGAACTTATAAAAATCGTGATAACTTCGAACATTTCCATCACCTCCATTGATTCCTGTTCAATTCACCATAAACTATTACTCAAAATTTCAATATTGTTGTCTCCCACCTCTCGAGATTGTGCATTAAGTAAAGCTAATGTACTTATAACTCCAATCTTTGGTTGTAAAATTCTTTTTAACATTTCGTATGTTGAGTTCCAACGCGTTGGAAGGTCGTTTATAAAATTCAAGACAGGGATTTGCATTCTTTCGGATTGTGTTTTGAATTGAGAATATGTATAAGAGCTTTTTGTGAAAAACCGAACAATAACTTTAATTTTATCTAGTACAAATTAAATTTATTTTAACCCAGATTAGGCCACCAAAACAGCCCCAATGACGCCAACCTCCACCACGTATTGCTGCCTTCATGTTTGCTGCGTTGTCACTTATGTACAATTGCAGTAACATAGGTTGTAAGTCTCCACTTGTGTAAAATGTTTGCTAATTTGTTTTGTATATTTTCACTCGTATGCCGATCTGAGAATGATGTGCATGTTAGTAAATCTGACGCTAGGAATGTTCTCGTGGTGTCTTCGACGATGTAATGTACCGTCACCCTAAAAAAATTGTCTTGTGCTCGCGAAGTCCAACTATCAACAGTCAGACACACAGCGTTTGCTCTTTTCAACCGGCATTTTACTAATTTAAATATTTTATCGTAAAGCACAGATATATGTATGTAAGTGAATTTTAAATTGTGTTCTTAGTCGGAACGCTGTAATTTTAACCAATTGTTGATCAACTTTACCCTGTTTTTATTTAATAGTGGTTTATGAAAGTATTCCGATATGGCTGTAGGTCGCGGTGTAGAAATGGTGTTACGGGCATTGAAGTTTTAGGTGGCGGTGCAATATAAGCAGATGACGGTTTAGACGGTGCAGTAATTGACGTAGAAATTTCAAATGGCGGCGCGGAAGTGGAAGTGCATGGCGTCGAAGTTGCAAGTGGCGAAGAGCTGTTGCCAGATTCACATGCAGTTATTGCAGCATATTCCGACTCATTGTTATTATTGTCCGCTTCCTCGTCTTAATATTCGCTGTGTTGAATGCTTTTTATTTTGATGACGAATTAGACCACATGTCGATTTGTTGCCCACATGTAAATGCTGGCCGCACAGCAAGCACTTCGCCTTGTTTTGCCCCGGAAAAATGCAACCACACATCGCTTTTCTTTTTTGGAGCCATTGTTGGAATTCTAGAAATAGATATATGCCAATTTTTCATTAAGAAAAACATGCAGATAATTTTTAATTTTCTTACAAATACCAGGCAAACCCAAAACGATTGGTTGATAGCCCACAAAAAATTATATCTAGTTCAGTGTGTTCTAATCTCATCTGTTCTAATTGCTATAACATTCTTATGATGGATGCCACCCGTCATTTAATATATAATAATTGTAATAAGTAGTAGCGCAATTTTGCCAATGCAATGCGCTGATACGTACTATTGCGCTTGCGCCAGTGTACCAACTCAAGAAAAATTGCGCCATTACCAACCTCTAGTGCGAAGTATTAAATTTTTTGAAGGAAGCGAAAATTGACAAAGAAGTTGAATTTCCCCCAAGATGTTAGACTTTAAATGTGTTCCTAATAAAAGTATTAAAATTCGGTACCAGAAATAAATATTTCAAAAAAATGTGGTAGTATTCTTTTGGCTTTGTTTTTTTTGCTTTTTTCTGGTTGTAGATGCTCTGGGAATCTGGTCAAAATATGTACCATTCGTATTATGTGAAACTTCCTAGTCGGAGATTGAAATTGTATTATTAGATAATAATATTGTGGAGCACCAAACATGCGAAAACGAAATTATTCGCTAAGGGAAAGTTTTGTAATTCTAGGTAATTCAGAATTCGAAATTGTTTCGTAAGGATACCGAACGCCTGGTCATTAAAACCTCTTGTGAAACTAACTACTAAGTTAAATATTTTTTTGCTCTGAGTTAAAGTATCCATTATCTTTGTAAAGCGGCATGAGAAAAGTTTTAAAAGGATATGCCACATTTCAAAGTAAATGGCTTTCCGGCGGCATTGTGATGTTATTGTTTACAATCGCTTTTCTAATAGCAGCATCATGATATACCCCGGATTATCCACCGAAAGCATCAATAAATCGCATCTTGTTGTCGGCATTGGCTTGTAATATTTAAATGGATATAAGTAAGTACAAATTCTGGATGAAAAGCATAATCAGTTAGTATCTATAAAATATACAGCACTCGCCTCAAATACCACGGAATATATAATAACTAATGTGGACTTGGTTTCATTGTCATTGATCTAGTGAGAAATGCATTTAAAATTTGTCACAACTTTGCAACTGTATTTTTTCGAAGCAATAGTTAAAAATAAATGTGCCCTAGACTGTAATTTAGAAAAACAATTTGCGATACCTCTTCACAATCAAGTCTTTATTTTTTTCGCTGACCATTTGTCCTGCCTGTAAAAAAAAGCGTTCATATGAAACTGAAGTGGCTGAAACACAAAGCCGAGACTTCATTATGCGATATAGCCTAGGATAAATATGCTTCTTATGGATCCACCAAAACAAAGGGTCGTTATTCTTTCTCTGAGAATTTTTCCTTACCAAAATAGGCTCAGCCAAATATTTTTTTTTCAGTTCCACTATGGCAGAAACTAATTGGTCCTGTGGACGCGTATGCATTTGATTCTCTGCATCAAAATCTTTCCACATTCAAACTTCCCGATGACTTTCCAACTATTCTGAACTACATCTACAATTCCTTCATTGAAATCTACTTCATTTCGAATAAAGGTATTTCCCGCTTTCGAATATAGTTTTTTGACAGCCGATTTATAGCTAAGCCCGCTTACAAACCAAAATTTCTTGAAACGCTGATCAAGAATCGTTTCTTAAGCTATATGCTCATTTTGTTCCAAGTCTTTGAACCGAGAATTTAATTAATTTTATAATTTGTTGACTAATATTTGCGCAAATGTTGTAAGTCTTTAGGTTTTTCTTAAGATGTTTAATATATGTACATATAAAATTACTGACGCTGAGCTAACATACTTTTCACCGCTAACAGCAGTATTAGGTTAGGTTAGGTAGAAGTGGTTGCCAGCGATTTCACCAGCACACTTAGGCCTTGTTAGGCCCATTGTAGTACAACGCGGATTAAAAATACCCTACTTGAACCAACCTGGGGAATCTACAAATTTTCATAATATGCGTATCTTGGCCTGATCGCTTAAGTCGCTGAATAACTGGGATCCAAGGCGTTTCTTCCTTGTTATCCATAGTGCGGGACACTCACATAGGACGTGCCTCACTGTTTCAGGCTTCTCTTCATTTCTGCAGCTTCTGAAATAATCATTGCATCAGTAAATGCCCTGTTGATATGCCTAAGGCTAAGGTCAGTGCTTCCCTGCTTAGTAAGATCAGAGGTTGTGATTTTTTGACGTCCCACTCCGGCCACAAGAGTTTGGAATTGATGCAGGTATTACCGTTATTACAGCGGTTCCCTGCTTCCTTATGATATGAGTCCCTTAGAATGAGCTTACAGGTAGCGAGCGGCATACCTAAACCATTCCAGCGTGGTGTAAGCAGAATGTATGTTCCCCCTCTTGCAAACTCGTCCGCTGTTTCATTTCCCAGTATGTTGCCTTTAGCGCTGCTTGACTGTCGGAAAAAATGAGGATATCTTTGTGTCCAACTTCTTTGGTTCTTAGATAGTCAACAGCCGCCTGTATCGATGCAACAAAACTCCCTCTCCCACCCTGTTCTCGAACTTTGAGTCATCGGTGTAGAAAAGAAGTGACCACCAGTCTTTTGAGAGATTAGCATTTTCTACAGCTCTGAATAGGGATGCAGTAGTCCGTATAATGCGAGCCTAGATTATTTACAGATTGACTACTCTCGTAGTCTTAGAGCGGCATTCGCAGCGAATTGTTTTCCCGCGATATCAAGCGGGAGTATATTTAATATGATGTCTAAAGCTTCCGAGGGGGTTGTGCGTAGAGCCCCTCCTTAACGCCGACCTTTGCACCCTTTGAAGTGCAACCACCCTTAGGAGAGGAGAGAGGACCCCACCATGTGGTGTTCCTCTAGATGTACAACGTTCAATTGTTGCTTCCGCCAACAAGCCGGTCAATCAGTTTTTGTACAAGGGTCACCAAAATGGATCTACGCCCAGCTTCGCCAGAGCGCTTATGATCGCCGAAGATTCTATATTATTGAAGGCACCCTCAATGTCTAGGAATGATATCAAAAAGTAGAATCCCTGATGTGGCAATCAATCACTCACTCTAACACCTTCAGCTGAAAGGAACAGAGACTAATAGGCCCAAAGTCCTTCGGGTTGACATGCGATATTCTTTCTGCCTTAGGAATAAAAACTACTCTCGGTTTCTTCCCCATTTACGGAATGTGGTTGAGGTTTAACACCCCTACGTACACAATATACAGACAGTTAGCACTTAGCTGCAATGACTGTTGTAGTTGCACCGGTGAGACTTCATCTAGACCCGGAGTTTTGTACAGTTTAAAGGACTCAATTGCCAAAGTTACCTTCTCTATTATCAGGAAGTAAGCACCCGTAGATTGTTCTATCTTTTCGGTCGATCTATTCGCGAGCACGTCTGAGGCGTATAGAAAGTGTGTCTCCAAGAGAAGTCTCAGAGTGTCTTCCCAGACCCCGTCCACGTCCCGTCAGTCCTTAATAAGCATATCGGGGCTATAGGGGGCGAGTTGGAGAGGACCCTCCTCACTTAACAATTTTTTATTTTGTTGACTAATATTTGCACAAATGGGGTAAGTCTTTAGGTTTTTTTTGAGATGTTTAATATATAAAATTACTGACGATGCGCCAACACACTTTTCTCCTCTAACAGCAGTAGTAACAATGTCGAACATTTCCATAACGTTCATAGTTTGCTACACAACTAACCATTATTCATTACTTAATAGATCTATACTACACTGTCTCTCACTGCTTCAGATGATATTACAAGAGCTTCGGCATCTTTAGTAAATAAATAAAATACGTTTCAGAATTTCGTAGGTTTAATTCCAATGAGTTGGAACGTCATTGATTTATTTAGAAACCGGCAGTTGGATTTTTTTTGCTGTGACCTTAAGCTATGAAGGCGCATACGAATATTTTTAAAAAGCCTTACAATTTATTTTATTTTGTCTAAAACTGGATGAATTTCTTTCAGTCCTGACTGTGCTACTAAATTCAAGCTATGCGCCTGATTTTTGTGAGGGGTGCACAGCTGAGATATCCTGATTAAATATATTATTTTAATTGACGGTGATTATTTTAAAAGCACATTGTAATAACTGATATGTATTAAGTCAACCTTAACATTATTTGGGGTTAAAAGCTCCCTATGGCGACAAACTAGGGAGTAAATGAACATCTTCCTATACCAGAAGTTTCAGTATTTAACCTGAATAATTTTTCCGGTAAAAAACAGGTAACCATCAAAAAAGGTTTAATCAAAAGAATAGTACATTTGAGTAAGTTTTTAAATGACATGAATATATGGATCGTGCCGAAGGAATAATTCATATTGTAAATAGTTTATTCAATACATGCATTAAGTGTTTATTACAAAATATTCGACCAGCTTGTACTCAAAAAGCGTCCCCGTACTCTTTTCTTACTCTTTCTCTTCCAAACAAGCTTAGGAGCAAAACTAAATAACGGTAGAGATAGGCTTTTGTATATATTTGATGTTGAAATTTGTATTTGTTTCCAATTTGAGAAATTTTTCATTTTCAATATTGTACAAATAAATTTAAAACAAAAAACATTTTTAACCGCAAAACCGCCTTTTCTTGCAGATATTCATTCAAATTCATCGAAGCAAAGAGATGAGATGAGTAATGGAAATGCAATTTTTCTTTGTAATTTGTTACTAAGGAAGTGCGTGCATAAAATTGTGATAAATTTAAAACAAAGTAAAATATACTGTCTTAAATTTCTTCTTGTTTAATTAATTATTGTTTTGTTTCGTATATTTATTTATTCAAGAAAATTTACAACAACGCAAAGTAGTACATAATTTTTCGAGCAACAGAAATATTGAGAAATATTTCATAAGCTTTTTTTAGAGCTGCATTTTTAGCATAATTAAGAAAACTGGTTTTAAAGAAATTTCCAAGGCTGTGTCAATTACCACTCATCTAGTTTGAAACTAGTGTGTGAGTTTGTTAAGACCCGAAATCATTTTTAAAACATAATGGCACACCCTTACATTTATAATATAGCAAAATTCTTGGCAATGGCATTAAATTATATGCGTTTTATTTCTTCTTAAAAACCACAAGTCTAAAAGAACACCATTTAGAAGATGCAAAAGTATGTAAGTATGTAAGTATTGCAATAGCAACAGAAATGCCAAACGAATCACGAATGTGTCGTCGGAGAGCAAAGACGAAATTGTAAAAAAGAAGACGAAGACGCGAAAGATCGATAAGCTGCCTTCCCACGTTAATATTTGTATGCAACTATTGTGCGATGTAAAAGTGTGCGATGCAAAATTTAGCAGGTTTATTCATTTATACAATCTCATGTCCCGGCAGTAAAAAAATCAAACAACTTTGAAAACCGTCACTCGTTTTTGCAAGTAAGTACGATCGTTTGTCATCGACAAAGAGCGGACTAGTGGTTCTCGTATGTGGCAATCTTTGTTTTACTCGACCGTGAAGTAAAAAATGTAGTACAACTTAATAATATACGATAATTGAATAAATACATATACATACATATATAAAGAATTTTATATCTGAATTCAAATGAAATACTTGATATAATTATATTTTCTATAACTTATTATAAACAATAACCTCACGTTTTTGACGTAAAACAATCATTGTTGTTTGTTGGAAAGTAATGTAAACACTGCTGCTCGTCACTTTTGTTAAAGATTCAAGTTGTAATGGCTCAGAAACGTAAAAGTTGTTCCGTTTCAGTCGCAGAAAAGCGAAAATCATTAATTATGTTGACGAAAATCCTACGATGAAAAAATGGACATATGTTGCTAAGAAGTTCGTGATTCCCGCAAGTACGTTGGCTACAATTTTAAAATTTAAAGATTAGTTTGCAGAAGAAAGTGCTTTGCCTGTAAATAGTAGAAGATTAAAATCATGCGAATACAAAGACGTAGAGGAATGTGTGTTAAAGTGATTAAAACAATGCCGAGACAAAAAGGTCGCAATCGGAAGTCCTAACCCTCAGAAAAAGGCTCAGCCGTTTGCAGCCGGATACGATCCCGAAGACAGCTTTAACGCCGACGAAACTGCACTTTTCTATAAATGTTTACCGGACAAAACCTTCTCATTCAAATGCGATAAATGTAATGGTCGAAAAACCGGAAACTTCGCCTAACAGTAATGTTGGGAACCAATTATACCAAAACCTACAAACTTAAGCCACTCATCAACCGCGATGTTTTAGAAATGTCAATAATTTGCCAACAGATTACACGGCTCTACAAAAAAAATTTCGTTCTTCGTCCTAAAGTTTATTTTATGATTTGCAGGTTAATTATGAACAAAAACGAAAAGAAAATACCTAATCCGTATAAAGTTTGCTTTTAGATGGCAAGGAGAAAGTTTTCATTAGGACATTTTGCGCTTCGAACAACGTTATCAAGGCCAATACAATGAAAACATGATAAATGCAAACTTTTTCATGCTTTATATTTTTTTTCGTCTAATTACGAACTAAAGAATCGAAATATAATACTTTTGAGTCTAGGTAAAATTTCGTATTGACCCGTGTTACACATCAAACCTTAAGATTTCGATGACTAGTAATGCTTTTAGCAATTGAGATATGAAGAAGAAAAACAAGAAAATTTTCTGTTCATCGATAATTGTACTGCACACGGAGAAATTCCTCACCTGAAAAATATAAAAATAAAGCACTTGCCTCCAAATACGACTTCGAAACTACAACTGCTGGACCAAGGCATCGAATAAAAGCTTTAAAATGCATTATAGGAAGGAGGTTGTCAGACGATTTCTTGCTAATATGGAACGCCAAACGCCAACTAAAATTGACGTTTTACAAGCCATGTCGGTGATCGCCAAAGCTTGGAATCTAGTCACTTAAAAGACCATTGCAAACTGCTTCAAGAAAAGCGGGTTTAAAGTAACATGCGAAGATGAGGAAGACGACTTACCACTCATAGAACTTGCTAGAGTTCAAAAAGAATTGCATTTTCAAGAGACTGAGTTCGTTACCTTTGATAATGATTTTGCGGTCTGTGGAGAACTAACTGATGCTGACATTGTCAGATTTGTGTTGCCGGTTGCTAATGCAAAACCAGATGAAGGAGGGGGTGAAATTGATGAACATGACTATACAATAAAAGATTCTCATAATGTTTTAAATATAATAAAATCTGTGTTTTTCAAAAAAGGAGTATTGAGCGACGATGTAGTTAAATCCATCACGAAATTGGATTGCACACAATTTATGACTTTTTTTCTAATCAAGATGAACAAAATGAAGATTAAGCTACCATAACCATATTATTGACTTTTTATCTTCAATTTGTGAGTTTTGTTGTGCGAATCTTTGAAACTACATTAAATTACCTAAATAATGTAAGTACCCATGTAAAGTTCCCTTTTGCTTTATGAATTTGATGAAAATACTGAAACTATCTGTCACAACTCCAGGTAAAATTACCAGTAATTTTTTTAATATCTTTCTTGCAGAGTAAATACATATTTCCATACATACATATATGTATATGTCCATTCTTATATACATACGTGTGTATGAACACATGAGGTAGTACAGAGAAAAAGGCAATGCAAAAAACGATACAATTATAGTGCATTGAAGTAAACTTTTGAAGTATGTAGTTAGAAAGTTAGTAGTTAAGGTGTATCGATAAAGAGCCTAAGATATAATTTTTTCCCCCTAAGCTTCTTCTTCTTTTACGGCTCTACTACCATTTCTCGGTGTGGGCCGAGACCAAACAGCTTCACCAGTTCCCTCTTTCCTTCCCTAGGTTACGCCTATTATTTACACCATGTGAAGACAGGTCCTTCTGTACATGGTCCTTTTTTCCCAAAGGATTGTCTGAACTAAAAAGAAATACATTAAATATTTATTTTATGATATGTTTGTAAAATGTAATAAACCCCATTCTTATTCGCACCAAATTAGGTTAGAAATGATACCAATATTATGAAAGTGGAGAGCCAACGCTTTGTAAAATAGAGAAACCAAACATTGGTGAAGTATTAAAGAAGACCAAAATCCCTTTCGATTTTTTTCCTTATTTAGATTTAGTAAATGAAGAGAATAAATATACAGATTTGGGCATAAGCTTACATTTTCAGTGATGTTCAGATTTAAAATAAACGAAATTTTTTTCTGAGAGTTATTTGAATACAGTGAAAGACTTCCTGGTAGGGCTGGACATCGCCCTTATTACAACGATGTTCTATAATATCGATATAAGAAATCTAATGGCATCGATGTGGAGCAACCATCTACGAAAAACATCGATATTCAGAAGTTCAGATAATCTTGGACCGCTCGAAGAATTGCAACAAATAAAAGAAGCTTGTTCGGAAAAACCAATAAAAAATTAGCTTTTAAATGGTCTTAAAACAAGGCTAAACGCTGCATTCGGAAGTCTGTTAAAAAATGCTTGCAAACTACAAAAAAAAATTGGAGCCAAAATTGTTTAAAAATACAAAAAATGCCTTTTGTAAATTTTGATGTTCATAATTTAAGTCACTGTAGTCGTAAAATTTTTGCAAGACATCTTTTTATAGGCATACTAAACTTAAAACTAGAAATTATTATTACTTTTTTCGTTTGACAAAATTTGCAAATTTAACAAAGAACGTAATTTTTTCACCCATTCGATTAATAACATGTAGTAAAACTTTCTTTAAAAATCTTACATTTGTGGCCTCAAAATAAAGATATAAATATCTAGTTTTAAAATACTTTTAATACGATACCATATCAAAAAAATATCACTTTAAAGCTAAGAATCCACCTCGTAAGATAATCCCAAATTACATACAAAATCGCGGTCACGAAAAGCTTAAGTAAATTTTTTGCCTAAAATTTTCTTAAAGCAGTACGCATCTCACAACAAATTTCATACAATTTCTACTGCACTTTTTCTGTAAGATTTTTGACAAGAAATAAATATTGACAGATATGTTTCCCGCTTAAAATTTTGTAAACTCTCGTCAAAAAAGTGAGTTGTTGCATAATTTCAAGTTTTTAATGTGGTTTTCATTAGTTCTTTTGTTTATCAGACATGGAAAACGACGGAAGTAGCACTAAGCGCAAAAAGCGCATCAGCAGTTTTACAGCCGAACAAAAACGCTGTGGAGAAGTGGCCCTTTTTCTAGACTCCGAAGACCTAGCGTAATAAAACTTCAAGTTCTCTAAACTTACAGATGTGGGATAGAATTGGCAAACTTATTGAAATCCAAGAAAATACGGTGCAAAAAGAAGACGCATACCCTTACAAATCCACTTTTGCCAGTTTCGATGTTAAGTAATCTTCCTGAATCTGTTGCTACTAGTGCGTGCATGAGCTTCTCACAAACGCTGTTAACGCTAATTGAAAAGCACAAATCGACTAAAATACATACATACATATTTATGTATGTGTAACCAGAGAATTATTTGAGAATAATACCTAGTATAGTACCTCAATCGAAAAGTAAGTAAGTAAGAAAAGAAAAATATATTGTCCATATTTGTCAATATATGGATCGGCTATATTTATTTCGCGAACTCTATGCAGAATTTGAACTGATAATTAACAATATATTTTAATATTACAAGCTGTATTTAATAAATAAAATGTAATAAGTCGAGTTTATTTAGTTTTCATATTTATTTAATATTTAATATAGAAAAATCAACTGTAGAATCAATGACTAAAAGATTGCAGCTTTGTTTTGCCACGGAAATCACCCAGTTGGAGAATTAACATAGTCCTTAAGCTCGTCCACGGTACGAATGTATATCATTTTCATTCAATGACTCTTGTCGAACAATCGTTTCCCAATCCCCATCTATTAAAATTCCATCGCTTGTTTAAAATCCTGAGGAACTACTGCTACAGTAAGTCGGACGCGTGTTGTTTATTAAAAAGTTGTGTAATAGACAACAAGCTGAAACAATCATCTGTGCCCGAGCAGGATTGCTAAGCAGTAATTTCTGTAAACAAAGCCATCTGGCACTTTATATACCGACCGCATTTTTAAGTACAAAATCTGGTGGAAATGAGCAGGTATCACTAACAATCTCTTACCAATATTTGAATTTTTAATAATATTTGAGTCGCCTTCTCTCCCATAAGCTCCAACATCTAGATACGAGAACCTATAAAAGGCGTCTGAGCATGCGATCAAGACTAGCTAGCGGAATCCCTGTAAAAATAGCATATTTTTAGTCTTTCATGATCTAGGATCTACACCTTCAAAAATATTCGGTTATGGGTCCACTAAAGTCCGCAGCGTCTGTTCACCAGGAGGTGCGGCTACAAGCGGTCGTCTGTCTTGGAGCAAGCGGCTCGCTATATAAACGAATTTAAAATTTGAACCCCCAGAGATGGGTTGTGCGCAGGACTTGGGACCCGCCACTAAAAACAAATATCCAATGAAAAGCAATGCAAAGCCTCGGACAGTACCCCCCTTTTTAGATGACGACCACGGCAAACGATTTCAGGACCTTGATTTGAGGGCATGCACCTGGAATGTCCGAACCCTTAATTATGAAGGTGCCTCTGCCCGGCTGGTAGATGTCCTCGGCAAGAGAGGAAAACGGTAGGCCCTTGCGGCGTATACTATAGCTGCCATGTAAAGGAGCGCAAATTTGGTGTCGGATTTGTGGTGCGAGAGAGACTTCGCCGTAAAGTACTGTCGTTCACTCCGCTGCACGAACGTCTCGCCACAATCCGCATAAAGGCGATATTCTTCAAGATCTCTTTGACTTGCGCCTATGCCCCGACGGAAGAGAAGGACGATGGGACCAAAGATCGCTTCTACGAACTCCTGGAACGCTGCCTCCAATACGATATAAAAATCGTGCTAGGCAATTTTAATGCCAAGCTGGGCAAGGAAGGCATCTTTGGTTCCGCAGTCGGAAAATTCAGTATCCACCACGAAACGTCTGATAATGGATTGATACTGATCGACTTCGCCTTCAGGGGCTTTTCCGACTGTATTCTAACGGCGCCTCCCGGACACCGGTCCGCCTCCGGGAGTAACGGTGGACTTGCTGCGGCATGGGGCTCTGCCGTAGTCGACCGTTCCCTTCCCCTTCCTTTTTACTTCCGGCCACCGAACGGTCTCGGCTCAATAGGTGGCCAAAGAACCAGAAATATGAATAAAACGAATCAACCAGCCTCGGAACCCTGCACGGGTAGTGCCGCCGACGGACACGGCGAAGTTACGTCCAACCCTGTCTCGGGAACCGCAACGACGGTGCCGAAAGGGCCTACACGGCCCAAAACCCTACTTCGGTCCTCCGCAGCGACTGGAAATATGGCCCCACCCCTTGAGGGAAAGCCATACTCCGGGGAAGCCGGAAGTACTAAGCCCCTCGAGGGAAAGTCGCTTCCGGTGGAAAAGCTGAGGACGATCAATCCCCCCAGGCCCACCAAGGTCTCTCCTACCCTGCACAGTTTGGTGGTAAAACAGGGGTCCTCTACGGACAAAAAACCAACCACCGCTGCGCAAAACACTGGCAAAGCCATTAAGCCTCACGTCAGGGCCCAGCGCGACCGAAGGGCAGCCCCGAAGGTCATCAAACGGCTGGAGGCTATACCGTACGCCCAAATGACGGAGGCACAGAAATCCTCCCTCGAGTGGGCTAAGGGAGTCCTGAACGCCAGCGGAAAGCGCCTCTCAGGAAACGGCGAGAAGGACATACCTCCCACTCGCACGGACCAGAAGAAGGACCTGGCCTCTAAGAGACAGCGATCTCAAGACGATACCCCCAGTGGATCGAAGAGGCACAGGACTTCCTCCCCCCCGAACCGTCGGTCGATGGCCATATCAGCCAAGGCTTTTAGCGAGGCTGCGAAGGAGCACCTGACGCTGGCTGTGCTCGATAAGAGCCATCCCGACGGGAACATCAGCACGGACAATTGGAAGTCCGTCTTGATGGGTCTCTGCAGGGTCTATAAGGGCATACTCCTGAAGTATCCCGGCCCTGCACCAGTCGTCCGCGACGCCGGCTGGTATCAAGGGCGAATCAAGCTGGTCGCGTGCGCGGACGAACGTGCAGTCCGGCTGTACAAGGAGGCAATCTCCTCGGTGGGACAGCTGTGGCCCGGGGCAGACTTGATGGCTGTCCACAGGGACGAGATCCCTAAGCGGCCTCGAGCCTGGGCTTGGGTCCCAGCGGAACCATCCAAACCGCAGGAGATCCTCGAGCTCATCCGCCTTGGCAACGGAGACCTACCCACCAATTATTGGAGGATAGTCCGAGTTGGCGAGACCAAGGAGAAGCAGCGCTACGTTGACCTCGTCATCAACGATGCTTCTATCCCAGTGCTCGCGGACTGTGGTGGGGTAATAAGCTACGGCTTCTACTCCATCACCATTAAGGTCCACAAGAGGGCGGAGGGAGCCAGACAGACGGACCAGACGGGCAACGCCTCGAGCGCACCCGACTCCGTTACTACTCTCACTGGCGAGGGGGCCAACAAACCGGGAGACACCTCGAGCGTCCCCAAGGCCCCGGAGCCAGACTCCAACAGCATATTAAAACCGAGCGCCTTGAGCGCAACGGAGGACATCCCATCGGGGGTATCGGACGTCGCGACGGATGCTGAGAGCGAAACGGGCTCAGTATCCGCATACGTCGGGTCGATATACAGCCGATGGGTAGCACCTGATGATGAGGACCAGCTTCTGGCTTCGGAATCTGAGGAGGCGGACCTTGACATCACAGTCAGGGCCGTCACCCAAAGAGAAGAGCCAGAGGCACTGGACGTCGGTAATTCTAGAGATGGTGCGGATTCTCCAAATTAATCTGCACCACTCCAAGGCAGCTTCGGCTGCCCTCCTTCTGCGACTCAGCGAAAGGGCTGAGGACGTCATTCTCGTCCAAGAGCCGTGGATCGTCAGAAACAGGGTTTGCGGACTGAACTCTGATGCCTACCAAACGGTAACAGCCCCAGTAGCAGGTAGGATCAGAGCATGTATTCTTATTAAAAAAGCACTTTCTTATATTCTCCTCTCTCAATACAGCGACGAAGACACAGTATGCGTAAGCGTCCAGCTTAAAGAGAGCGTCGTCTGGTTCCTGACGAGCTATATGGCCCACGACAGCCAATCTCTCCCTCCAATAAGACTGAAGGAAGCCATCATAGGGGCTAAAAAGGAAAACTCCCGGTCATAATTGGAGCCGATTCGAACTCACATCATGAGATATGGGACTCAAGCGATACCAACCCTCGAGGTGAGTTTTTACTTGATTTTATATTAGCAAATAATTTATATATATGCAACCGGGGGAACGATCCCACCTTCATGACCTCTGTCAGAAGAGAAGTGCTGGACATCACCATCGCATCAGGCAGCCTGTCAGACCTGATAAGCAACTGGCAAGTGTCCAAAGAGCACTCCTTTTCCGACCACCTATACATAACTTTCAAGTTAACTCTCAATCCTACTACTCTAACGGCATACAGGAATAAGAGGCGGACGGATTGGCAGAAATATAAAAACGTCCTCCAAGCCTCTCTGTCCAGACACGTTTATCACGGTAGGCTAGGCCTATCGCAAACACCTGACGAAGCGAGTCCCTCAAACACGAAGGTCGTTTCTCTCGGTGAGCTTGACTCATCGTCAAAAATAGATGAAGCGGTAGACCTTATAACAAACGCATGCAATTCCGCTTTTAGAGTCTCCTGTCCTAAGACCCTCCCGAAGGGTAAAAAGAAACCCCAGTGGTGGAATCTAGAGATTTCAGCACTCAGAAAAGAGAGCAGGCGCCTCTTTAACCTAGCCAAGAGGACAGGTCTTTGGCAACCATACAAAGACGCTCTTAAAACTTTCAAGAAGGCCATTAAGACAGCACAACGCAAATCTTGGCAAAACTTCTGTAACAACATAGAAGAAAACTCCGAAGCCAACAGGCTGAGGAAGGTTCTCTCGAAAAGTGCCCCAACGACAAACTCTATTCAAAAACCAAACGGAGAATGGACATCTACAACCGACGAAATGCTGGAGCTACTAATGACCACCCACTTCTCTGGGTGCTCTGATGACTCCAATATCGCGCCAGGTCTGCAAGCCAATTCACTCTCAGGGAATACCGCAGGGGACATAGTGAGGTACGATAAGGTGAAATGGGCAGTGATGTCCTTCCAACCCTACAAATCTCCAGGACCAGACGGAATTTTCCCCGCACAACTGCAAGCAGCGAAGGACCTTCTTTGTCCCCTGCTTACACAGATCTTTACAGCATGCCTTACCCTCACCCACATTCCATATGAGTGGACGAAGGCGAAAGTCGTTTTTCTACCAAAGGGAGGCAGGGCAGCTCATGCAAAACCCAAGGACTTCAGGCCCATAAGCCTCACCTCGTTCCTTATCAAAACCCTTGAGAGGCTCATAGATGAGCACTTTCGACGAAATATAAGGAAAGACAAACTCTCTCCCAACCAGCATGCATACTCAAAAGGCAAATCCGTGGAGACTGCTCTCCATGACATCGTCTCAACGATTGAGAAAGGGTTGGCCATAAAGGAGTTCACGCTGGGGATCTTTCTAGACATCGAGGGAGCTTTCAACAATGTCTATCCCGAAGCTGTTATCAAATCACTTTGTATGGTGGGGATACAGCAGGGACTGGTGGACTTTGTGGGGCTCCTTCTCAGGAAAAGATCGATATTCTCAACAGTAGGGGACAGCTCTAAATCCAAACATGTGGCTAGAGGCACACCCCAGGGAGGTGTTCTGTCACCTTTACTCTGGAACCTTACTGTAAACGACTTACTCTTAAACCTCAAGAGCACCGGCTGCAAGGTCGTGGCATATGCTGACGACTTGGCAATCACAGCAACGGGCAAACATCTTCAGGTCATAAGCGATTTACTGCAAAACGCTCTAAATACCGTAGCTCGCTGGTCGGTGGAATGTGGACTTAACGTCAATCCCTCCAATACCGAAGCAGTGCTCTTTACAAGGAAATACAAAATTCCCGTTTTCAAACTACCATCCGTAAACGGAGTGGTTCTCAATCTCTCAACCGAGGTCAAATATCTCGGAATTGTACTAGACAAAAAACTCGACTGGAGGCGGAATATTGAAGACCGCTCCAAGAAAGCTATTGCTGCTCTATACGCCTGTAAGACGGCCGTGGGGAAGAAGTGGGGTATAAAGCCACACATTATACACTGGATGTACACAGCTGTGATAAGACCCATTCTCTTCTACGGGATTGTCGTATAGTGGCCGGCATTGAGCAGGACGCGTACCAGAGCCAAGCTAGAACGGGTCCAGAGGGCGGCCGCAATGCTCACCACGGGAGCACTGCCCTCTACACCCACCAAATCTCTGGAAATAATGTTGAATCTCCCACCGGTGGATCTCTACGGCAATTTTCTGGCGGCCTGCAGTGCGGCCAGGCTAAATGCGATCCTTCCGTGGAGAAATCTTAACCATGGGCACTCGATGGTCCTGGAAACTCTGCCCGACAACCCGATAAGGTTGGATTATATTATACACCCTCCATTCTCTGGAAATAGATTCTCCACAAGAATCCCAGAGAGGAGCGAATGGATAGGTATCGTAGACCTGGATCCAGGATCGACAGCTATATACACAGATGGTTCCAAGTTAAACGAACGAGTAGGCAGCGGGATTTACTCTAGTGAACTCGATCTAAACCTCAGTCTTCGTCTACCGGACCACTGCAGTGTTTTCCAGGCCGAACTAAATGCAATAATGGAAGCAGCTCGTGGCCTTACAACGTGCACCTCTTTAGAACGAGGCATTACCATTTATTCTGACAGCCAGGCTGCTATCAAATCTCTGACATCCAACGGTACAACCTCCAAGGTAGCCTTTGAATGCAGAGCAGCTCTAAACCAGCTGGCAGATATGTGCTCCGTATGTGTTGCATGGGTCCCTGGCCATAAGGACATTCCTGGCAACTGCCTGGCTGATGAACTAGCAAGAAAAGGGACGGAACTAACTATGATAAACTCTGCTCAAGAGGCGGGTTTACCCTTGGCATCCTATAAATACAGATTAAGATCTGAGCTTATGGGTAAGGTAAATGTAAGGTGGGCATCGGAGCCCACCTGGCACATTACCAGACAAATCTGGCCAGAAGCCGATGAGAGGCGCTCTAAAGCTCTCACTATGCTTGGCCGCTCCTCTCTCAGATTAGTAGTTGGGGTGATATCCGGGCACTGCCTCATGGGCACGCATGGGGAAAGGTTGGGCTACGCAACAAATGATTTTTGCCGCAGCTGCCGAAACGAGGAGGAGGTGGAGAGTATTGAGCACTACCTCTGCCACTGCCCCGGCTTGGCCAAGACGCGCAGTAAAGCTTTTAAAAGTTACTTTCTGGACTGTCTAGCTGACTTGAACTCAGCAAACATCTCCAACTTTCTACTCTACATTAAGCGCACAGGATGGTTCAATTTTTGAAAGAAGGGAGGGAGGGAATGCATGGCTTATGCCAGTGGTATCACAACAGGCTTCTTACGGCCTAAGTGTGCCACCGTGCTCCTGTGCGGTGGCAGCCACCCTAACCTAACCTAACCTAACCTACAAAACAGTTAGAATCTGCATACATTTCTGATGGTGTACCACCAGAGCTCGCATCCTCCTACTCGGCGCATGTGGCAGTAGATGCCTTTAAAGTCAATTCTTCAAAATCCGAGGTAAAGATGATGTATAGTTTTCAATTTGACTCTTTAGATTCAGCAGTTTCCAAATTTATGGAAGCAAATAATGACGCTGTAAATCAACAGGGTAATATTATGTTTTATAATAGAAGCCAACAACGACATCGTTTTAACAGAAATTACAATTACAACCGGCATAGACGTCGAGGCAACGGATATAGAAATTTTCGCGAACGCGGACATTACTACAATAACAACAATTCTTCTAACTATAATGGTAGACATAACTATAGAGGTAGACTAAACAGCAACAACCCAGGACAAAATAACCTAAACGTTCGGACGCTACAAAAAGAACAACAATCGGAAAACCAGCTTTCTCCACCACAAAATTAAATAGTGCTACAAAAAATTTATACACCTTTACCCTACACCTCAACAGTTACATATCCACTCGAACATTTCTAAATGACACAATCAACACATTTTTGATCGATACTGGCGCCGATATATCAATTTTTAAAATTAACTACATTTATAATCGAGCAACAATAGACACTCATGACACAACTACTATCAATATAGTAACAACAGAGCTCATTTGTGACGACATGTTAATCAAACACAAATTTCATGTTGTTGAAAACAATTTCCCTATTCCATGTACAGGCTTATTAGGATTAAATTTTCTGAAGAAATACAACTGTTAAATAGACTACCAAACAAGTAAGGATTGGCTTGTTCTTAGACCAATTGATTATCATGAAGATATAACTCATGCGAAACTCACCTAATATTCTACAAAGCAAAAAGAAAACCTAGACGAGTATGAAATAGTTAAACCCAAACCAATAATTGAGAATTCACAAGTAAAAATGTAAAAACTACGTAAAAATTTCCCACCATTCGCATTTGAAGCCTTAAATAAATTGTGTACAGATTATATTGACATTTTCGCATTCGAATCTGAAAACATCTCTACAAACAAGCACTACGTCTAAAAGACAAGGAACCGGTTTACAGGAAAAATTATCGAATACCGCGTGCACACAAAGAAGAAATTAATAGGCAGATAAATAATTTAATTAAAGATGATATCGTGGAACCATCAACCTCAGAATATAATAGTCCGATATAATTAGTTTCCAAAAAATCCCTTCCAGGCAATAAAGCAAAAAGGTGGAGATTAGTCGTAGATTACAGGTCAGTTAACAAAAAATTCCCATTACCGAGAAGAGACGATATTGTCGACTAGTTTGGTAGAGCAAAATACTTTTCTTGCCTATACTTCACGTCAGGATTCCATCAAATCGAATTAAAAGAATCATCAAGGGACATAACCTCATTCCCAACAGCAAATGGATCGTATAGGTTCAAACGTCTGCCATACGGTCTCAAAATTGCCCCAAACTCATTTCAAAGGATGATGACGCTAGCATTTTCAGGACTATCACCTGCCCAAGTATTCCTTTACATGGATGATTTGGTAGTAATAGGATGTTCGGAAAAACATATGCTAAAAAATCTCAACGATGTATTCTCAATTTGCCGAAAACACAACTTAAAATTACACCCTGAAAAATACCTATTCTTTAGAACTCAACTAACATATTTGGGCCACATGTGCACAGATAAAGGAATTCTACCTGATGAGAGCAAGCTTAATATTATACAGAACTACCCAACATCAGCAAAAGCCGATGAAGTTAAAAGATTTTTGAGCTTTGAGCCAGCAATACGAAGACAAACAACTACCAGAGGCATACGCCTCACGTTCATTCACAAAAGGAGAATGCAATAAAGCTACAATAGAAAAAGAACTATTTGCTAATCACTGGGCCATAAAATATTTTAGACCCTATGTTTACGGACCAAGGTTCTTTGTTAAAACTGATCACCGTCCTTTACCATATTTATTTTCAAAAAAACCCATCCTCTAAATTGACACGAATTAGGTTAGATCTTGAAGAATATGATTTTGTAGTAGAGTACATAGCCGGAAAAGAAAATTATATTGCGGACGCGCTATCCCGCATTGATATAAACGACCTCAAAAGACTTACCATTGAAATTGACCCCAAAATATATACATATAACCAAAGAACGTAAATCTATAAGAAGCGACAACACGCTGAAGTGAAAAATTTCAGAGATTTCTGAGACCGTATGGTGCCGTCCATCTCCAGGAGTTCACCACATGCTTTGATACGCTGTCCGCGCAAAAGAAGCAGAAGCAAAGAACGACAATATTTTCGCCGGCAGTTCGCAACCAAAACAAACAGAAACAGGTGCAGGATTTCTTGTGAAGTGAATTTTTTAATAAAAACCTTTTAGATTTACACAAAAAAAGAAACATTGTGCAAAATATATGAAAATTTTAGTGTGGTAGTGGTTTTGTAAGTCACAATTTCGCGTTATACATATGTATGTAAGTGTAAATTCTAAAGAATGTTTGTAGAAGCAATATAGTCTTTTGGGGCAGGTGTCTCTGAAAACTGTTAAGAAAATAGTAGTTTTTATAAATATAATAAAAAAATGTGTAAATCTTAACTATTCTTTGCGGTTTGACATGTTTATTTATGATTTTTGTGCGGGGGAATAAAAATTATACTTACGTATGGACAAAAACCAAGAGCCATACACGACTAGATGCATATGTAGTACATATGTATAGATTTTTAAGATGAAAAAACCAAATTTATTTAAAAATGTTGTGTTGTATTTGAAGTGCTAATAGTGTTTAAAATGAATGTAAAGTCATATTTAATGTTCCGGAAGTTATTGTATGCAAAATTAATGTTGCAAGTGTAGTGTAAATGTATGAATTACATGGGTAGATGTGCATATTTATATTTAAAATTTTATTAAAAATACTCATTTGTGTATAGTGCGATAAATAATTAAAGGAAATAATATCTTTATTGAATATGTGCTGAGTTGTTAAGCTTAAAAGCATCTTGCGGGTGCAAGTGCCAAAAAGTGTTATTTTAACAAAACTAATGTACTTTTTATATATAAAATGCATTCAGTTGATATGAAATCTATGCATTTTTATATTTCTGTACATGTGTTTTCTTACCATCATTCTCCAATACAATGAGATTATCCAAATCTAATTGGATGGCCACCAGGAATAACTTTTCACGTATAACGGTGAGTCTTGTTAAAAACAAAACGTCAAAAAAAATGTAACGTCTTTTAATTCTTGCGAAGAGTTTTGCTAAAAGCGTTACGTGATTATTTTTACAAGCGAGTTTTTGACTTTGTTTAAAAAGCTTTTTTATAAAAATTTAAAAATGCCGGTTGATCGGAAATGTTGCGTTCGCGGTTGCGGTCGGCGAACGCTTACTGACCGCGAGCTTAAGTATTTCGCGCTGCCAAAAGCTCCTGAGCTCCGTTCCAAATGGATGGAGAACCTCAAAATTTCTCTAGAGGATGTGAGGAAATTCTCTACGTTTGCAGCATGCATTTTGAAGAGAACGCGGTAGGAACCTTCCGTTTAAAAACCCATGCTGTTCCAACCTTGAATTTGGGTGAGTTTAATAAAAGCAAGTCTTTAGTGAATTTAATTGTTGTTTAAACCGATAAAAAGTGTTAAGAGGTTTTCTTATACTGATGTGTGCCCTTCTAAGTACTTTTTTTACTATCAATGGAATCCTTTTCATTAATGGGGACTTTATATATTTTTCATAGTGTATTTTATTAATCCACATCAATTTAATTTTTAAAATTTTTATCATTTCGATTAATTTTAACGCGTTTTCATGGCATAGGCGCTTAACGCCGCGCTAAAGTTCTATACAACGCGCGCTTTAATATGCTTATTTGTTTCCAAATACTTCGAAGATATCAGACAAGTAGGTATCATCCTTGTTAGCACATGCATGCAAATTACCGCCGCGCCACCGGAACAAATAGAAAAGCCGAGGTTGAGTGGTAGAATGAACTTATAAATTTTATTGTCATTTCCCTTTTATACAAATTTTGCTTACTTGCTACAGTTACTACTACAACTACATAACTATGTACTTAATTATAAGTAAAGGCAAAAATTGGGGAACTCAATTCTTGTTGGAATTCGAATTTGGAATTACATATTGACTGCTAACGTTGCAGTTTTAGGCACTGCAACTTGGTGTGGCTTAATTCCTCGCATTAAGGTGAATTATGCTGATAATGCAATTTTAGGCAATGCAGTTTTGGTTCACAGCGGATTCACATTGCGTCGGCACGGCTTCCGGTTGAAGTTGGTGCTTGCGAAATGTGAAGTCGTTGTTTTTGTTCTTATTTTACAAAAAGTGCAGACTTTATTGTTTATTGACTTTATGCAATGCTGCAATTTGTTTATTGTGCTAACTCCCCCCTTCTTAAGCATCAGCGTCCCGCTGATAAAATTTTATTGATTTACTGAAACTTGTGGGTAATCTATTATTTGAGGAATGAAAAATGATTTTTTATTGTTGTTTTGTTGTTTGTGTACGGCATATAAAACAAAGGAAAGAGCTATTGCAATAAGAATGGCTGCGACGCTTGTGCCTGTTGAAAAATTGTTTATTGATGACATATGTTGTAATTTATTTACATTGGTTAAATGAAGTTGGTGCAGATAATTCAGATCAAGTTTAACTTCATTTTCCGTTAAATTGTTTTGAAGTATTGGAGGTAAGATTTGGTATGAGCTAGTTTGCCAGTTTGTGTAACTCATATCGTTAAGAGCTATGGTTTCATTTGAGAAATCTATTACAAATGTTCCATTCAATTTAATGGATTTCGTACCGTAACTGAGGTTTCCTACAAAATTCGAAACGAAAAGTGTTCCTTCTGTAATTAATTCGATGATGGGTTTATTTTCGTATTGATAATCGCAAATTGCTTTTCCTCCGCTAAGAACTTCTGTAATGCAATGGTTTTTTCCTAATTTTTGGAGCTGACTTTTTTTACAAATTGTGGTTTCGTCTATTAGTATGAAATTTCCTATAACTCCGTATTTCTCTTCTTGCGATATAAAAAGATTGGAAAATTCTAAGTAAATTCGTTTGTTATTTTTAATGGTTGAACGAATAATTATATTGTTAAATACGGTATCCTCTGTTTGGGGTAGTGAAATTACGTATAGAAGGAGCGAATTTTTTATTATCATTGAAGGTTCGGCGTATTGGAGCGCTTGTAGTTCATTTTTGAAGGGTAATGTATCGGTTTGTGTGAGAACACTGGCGATATCCGTTTTACTTAGGAGTTGTGAATGAATGATTCCCCGTTTGGCCAGCTGAGGTGCCATTACAATTTTCAAAATTTCGTCTTTAATTATTCCTAGCTTATTAAATAGTTGCTGCTCGAATAGCTGCTTATCATCCTTATCTAGTTCATCTATAATTCTATTGTATCCGCTTAAAATTCTACTACCTGTCTTTAAAAGATATTCATTTATTTTATACTGTTTGTTGTTGTTGTCCGTTAGTTTATGTGTTTGTGAAACGATTTGGTCCCAGTCAGTTGCGTCGGGATTTCCAGCTAACCATTTCCACGCGGATCCTATCCAGTTAATAGATCGTTTGAGCATGGTAACATTTTTGGTTCGTAATTGGTCCAGTAAATTGTCTATTTCTGAAAGCTGATGCTCCAGTTGAGGTACAAAAGGTACTTGTTTTGCTGATGGCGTGGTGTACGATTAGTCTCATGTCGTCTACTACCTACTCGTATTCGTCCAAGTATGTATAATTTTGTATATGTATAATTTTGTACGTTCTTTTCCTTATTTTTCCAAGTCCTATTTTGATCGTAACCAGTGGGTTATTGTATTCGTAAGTGTCTACTGTCGCAGTTGTCCAGTATGGTAAAAGCCTAGGAGGTAAATGTTTGTTAGTTTTTCAAATGCGATTTATGAACCTTTCTATTATCTTTAGTAGTTATTGGGACGTTATTATTTTTAGCAACAGTTTCCTTTTTAAAAATGGGTTTGTTTTTTTTTATAGATAGTATCACCTGGTTCGTAACTCTTTATTTTTGATCTCCTTTTGTTATGACTATTCAACATATTTTTTTGATTTCTGGCTATTTCATTTCGTAGGTCAAAATTAACTATTTCCCTAAAGTTTGTTAAGTCTTGGTAATTAATTCTTTGAGTTCTTCCAAAGAAAACGTCGGCTGGCTTTCTTTTTGTAACTGAATGTATTGTGTTATTGTATCTGTCAACTGCAATGTTGATAATTTCCTTGATAGAGTAATCAGGGTATTCTGCTTGCAGGCATCTGGTCATTTCGATAATAGTGGAATGCACTCGTTCTATTGCACCATTAACTTCACTCTTCTGAGGTGGCGCTAAATGGATCTCAATCCCTAATCCTTCCAGATAGTTTAATGTTATTGGGCTTATAAAGCTGCCTTCATTGTCCATGACCAAGGTCTTTGGTACAGTGAAATAATGAAGAAGCTTTATTAGTTTATCCCTAATATGCAGTACCGATTTATTTTTAATTTTGAAAAATTTTACAAATTTGGAGAATTTGTCAATACACGTAATAAATTTTTCACCGGACATTTCCATAATGTCGATATGCAAAATTTCTGTCGGGTACGAAGGTATGGGTGTTGCCTGTAACTTGGGCTTTTGTGGATGTCGGTCGTACTTATTACATCCACAAATTTCGCATGACTTAGTATACTTTTTAATAAGTTTAGTCATTTGCGGAAAGTAGTATTTCTCAAGTATCTGGTCTTTGTTTTCTCTATCGTTCCGATGAGCTCGTTTGTGTTCTTGTTCTATAATTTTAAATTTAACTTCTTCATCGGGGATATCGGTAACAACTTTCTGCGTGATCCTGATACGGAATTGTGAGAAATATTCTTGATAAACTTGCTGTAATAGCAAAATATATTTTTCTGGAATTGTTATTCCATTGATTATATTTGGGTTAAGAACGCTTTTTAAGATTCTTACTAATTTTTCCTTATCGTAGCTTTCGCTTTTAATGCGGTGTCTGTGGTACCTTGGGTGCGGCTCCTCGTGAGAAATTTCTTCCTTCCCTTCTTGGAATATAATCTGATTTTTGAATACGTTTAGTGGTGCTTCACAGTGAGGAATGAGCTTTGAGCTATCCTCCTCAGCACTATGTTGTGAATTGTCATCCGAAGATGTTAACGTATTAATTTCTATTGGTAACCGTGATAATGCGTCGGCGACTTTATTCGTTTTTCCCGGTTTGTAAATAAGTTTATAATTGTATTCTTCTATCCTTGCTTTCCACCTTTTGAGTTTGGCATTATTATTACTGTTACTTAATGCAAACGTCAATGGCTGGTGGTCAGTGAGAATTCTTATTTCCTTAGCTCCATATAAGTAGGTTCTTAATTTATCAAGGGACCATACTATGGCGAGCATTTCTTTCTCAATTGTTGAGTAGTTTTCCTCGGTTTTGTTGAGTGATCTAGATATGTAAGTTATGGGTCTATCTTTACCGATTTCGCCCTGGGAAAGGACTGCTCCAATTGCAGTGTTGGAAGCGTCCGTTGTCAAAATAAAGGATTTATTGAAATCTGGGAAGGCCAGAATTTCAGAGGACATAAGTAAGGTTTTTATGTCGTTAAAAGATTTTAAGCTTTCTTCTGTTAGCGAAATTTTTATTTTTTTGGATTGACTTGCATTTATTTTCGCATTTTCGCCTCTTGTTAAGTTTGTAAGTGGCTTGGCAAGTTTCGCAAAGTCTTTTATAAATCTCCTATAGTATGACGCCAAACCTAGAAAGCTTTTTAATTCCTTAAGGTTAGCGGGTGCAGGGATATTTTTTCAGGGTCTGGCAAAATGCATTTTCCTGTGACGATATGGTCTAAAAATTCCACTTTCGTCCTGAAAAATTTAGACTTTTCCTGATTAACCTTTAAATTTGCTTTATATAAGAGAGCGAATACATCTTCAATATTCTTAAGATGTTCTTCTTTTGTTTTCCCCATTATTATAATATCATCGATATATACGTAACAGGATTTCCCTATGATGGGTTTGAGAACGTCATTTATCATTCTCTGAAAAATGGAAGGGGCATTTTTAAGGCCAAACGGCAACCTAGTAAATTCGTATTTACCATTGGCCGTTGAAAAGGCTGTTTTTTCTATGTCCCTTTCCTTGATCCTGATTTGGTGGAATCCGGATGTAAGGTCGAGCGTAGTAAAATACTTACATTCGCCTAAGCTTGCAAGAGTGTTGTTTATATCAGGTATTGGGTAAGAGTCAGGTATCGTTATTGCATTCAGACGTTTAAAATCGATAACAATTCTGTACTTCTTTTCTCCTAAAGGACCTGATTTTTTTGGTACAATCCACAATGGGGAGTTGTACGGGCTTTTTGATGGCCTTATTACACCATTGTTTAAAAGTTCTGTCATGAAAAAGCTTCTCGCTTTTTCTGCAAATTTTTTGAACTTCAAATATATGTACATACATGTATATGTAAAAACCGATTTATTCGATATTAGAAAACTTAAGATTTCAAAAAAACCGTGCAATAATTTATGAAAAAACCGAAGAAAACCGGTTTGTAAAAAACCAAGTCAATCACTGTAATATGTACGTACAAATATTTGCATGCATCAAACTTAAATAATTTTTTGCACATGCCAATTAGGCGCTTTAAGGGAAAACTAGCAGATAGATAAGAAACAATAAAGCGCATAATGTTTTGTATATCTTATAAAAATATCTTGCTAGTATAAAGGTTTATAGTGGAACTCTTTTTAGTGATGCCCAAATCGACAAGTTTTAAAAAGAGCCTTATTATTTTCAATAATCGTAAAACACTCTCTCGGGGGAGATGATGTCTGAAAAAATTGGCTTCGTATGGAACATCAAGCTTTTTTATTAATCTATGAAATTGGTATTCAACATAAAGAGGATTGGGCTTCTGACTATCAGATCTCAAACTTCTATTTTATGGAAAATAAGTGGATAAAGAAAATATTTTCTACAAAGGACTAACAAGTTTAAATGAATAATCGGAAAATTTTGAAAAAATTATTAGGAATAGTAATTAAATCTTCCCGCCCGCACAACAAGTGGACCGCTTTGCGTATTGTTGTTAAACTCGGCTTGATTAAACATTCGCCGACCAAGGAATGTTCGAGGCATTGGTGATACGAATTTTATCAGCATTTCGAACCAGGGACCGTAACGGTTATAATTTTTATAAAAAAAAATCATCATTTTATCGTTTTCAATTAAAATTTTTTAGATCAAATTTGATCGTTATTTTGTGTTTTCTATTTTTTCGATCAAATTTGATCGATATTTTATGATTTTTATTTTTTCGATCAAAAATAATCGTTATTTTTGGATTGAAATTTTTTCGATCAGAATAAACGCCGGAACTTGGTTTTTATACCCATCTTACATATTTTAAGTACAAACTCCAATGATAAGTTATGCTGAAACTTTTTTATTAAGCTTCACTATTAAAATTGCTTTTAAATTTTCTTGCGATAAATTGTAACGCATGTCACTTAATATAATTTTTAAGGCGGAAAAGGCTCGTTCTACGCTTACTTGGATGCAAAATCCAAGCAAGCTTACGAAGCCATGGACAATTGTACTTCTCACTCTCCAAATATTCCATTACGTTGGTGTCCACATCGGTGCGTTTTCCGTGATGACTATTAATTTCTTCGAAGGCTTTCCGAACACTGTCATCTTCAAATGCTTCATCATCTGACGCCGAATTGCCCATCTCCATTTTAAAAAGTCCAGCTCTTAACAGTGATGTTGCGCTTTGCACAGATGTTTCATCAGTTAAAAAGGACTCGGTATCTTCTAAAGGTGTAGGCACCTAAATTAATAGAACATCGTTCAAATTTCAATTATTACAAGGATTCATTAAAATAGTACCTTTTGCATATTATGAAGTCGTAGTACTATTTGCTTCACGTGCTTTCGTGCTTTTTCGGTCTTTTCTTTTGTAAGTGTACGCCTGAATCTAGGGTCTAGAAAAATTGCAGCATAAAATGTCTCATTGTCTAGTAAAGATTTTTGTCTAAAAGCTATGTTTGCAAACAAAATTTCACTTTAACGAGTCTTGATTGCCCTTATTTCAAAACGTAGTTCGAGCCAAAGCTTATAAAAAATCGTCGAAAAATAATTGGCTAGTCTGCAGAGTTAGCGTTAGTTTATAGCAGGGGTGCCAGAACATACACAATATTGCCGATCGTTAACCATTCACTTTCGTCCAGCTGTAACGATTGAACTGAACTCTCCATACAAAAATCCTTTAACTCCAGAATCATTTTTAACATTACATATGTTGAATTCCATCGAGTAGGAGTATCCAATGTAGGCTTTGACTCGTGCAATCCAGCGATTTTCTATCTGAGATAAATATATGAAAATATTTGCCTTGTGGTTGTTGTTGTTTTTTCCGACAGGGTTGATGCATGGTGATGGAACGAATTTCCGTTTATCGTTAAACGACTCTGAAGATGGCACAACGCACAACGCCGAAACCGGTTTGTCTTGAAAGTAAACTTGACAAGGGATGACGGAAAGTCGTTCCGTAATACACCATATTAAAATATTGTGGGTGTAGACAAATCAACTTTATTATACACTTTAATATTAAATACTTTCACTGACGATAACTGAGTTAGTTATGAAATGCAAAGAATGATCAGTCAAGATTTTTTGAAAAGAAGTCAGACGATTTTCAATAGACGAGTTACACACAAAGCTTTTCATTTTCTGTAGACAATTTCGAATTCTTAATAATAAAATCGTTTTATATAAAATATTGTCTCACATTTGGGGGCTTAACCGAGATAAAGCGTTTGTGTGTACTACAAAAAGCGTTTAAAGACTAGAAGACGAATCAAAGACGAAAGGCGTTTCAAGGTTGGTTCCATTGCGACAACGAAGACGGTGAAGGCGTGGCTTCTGGGCGTACACCTACAATGATGCAATGATGACGAAAGACGTGTCTATGAATTAGAACTTCAAAGACGTCGGCAGGAAATTGAGTTTGAAAGGCATGAGAGGGAGCTTCTGAAACGATAGCTTGAACTAGCTCGTAGTGAAGTTGAGTTCTTGCGAGCCAGTAAAGGTATGAGTAGATCAGAGGGCGTACATCCTTCAGCCATTTTACAAGAATACTTGCCAGAGGAACAACGTATAGCAACATCAACCATACCATCAACGTCGAAGATGAGTATCAAGACTTTAAGTGAGCTCATCAGTGATTTTAATGGAGTACCTGGCCATTTCAACGATTGGAAGAAGAAATTAGTTTTTTCTAAAATCAGCTCACGGTCTCAGTGACTATGAAATTAAAGCTTTGATAAGCATGAAACTGAAGGGAAAAGCATTTATTTATTTATTAATCAACAAACAAGTTGCTTACAGACTTTATGATACATTTTAATTTCAAAGGCTTAACGACAGGAGTCGTATGAGTAAATTCTTAAAAGTAGACTTAGAGTAGGTAAAATCAAAATCTAAGGAAGAAGAATAAGCATTAAATTGAGATAGCGTCCTTCTAAGAGGTGCATTCATACCATAGACAGTCTTAGCAAACCCGACAAAAAATATATCATTACAGCGAAGTATGTGTGAGGGAACACTAAAATGAATTTTCGTGAGCAAGTATGGACAATCAATTGAGCCGGTACATAAGTCAAAGACAAAACACATCGACAAAAGATCACGCCTAGACTCTAAAGACATGAGGTCTATAAGTAAACACCGAGAGCGATACGACGGAATAGGATCTGCAAACTTAATCGTGCACAAGGCTAAACGCAGAAAAGCTTTTTGGACAGACTCCAATCTTTTGATATATACCGCATGAAACGGTCGCCAAACGAATACCGCGTATTCTAACCTGGAACGAACTAGGGACGAGAACAGCATTTTGAGGGTATAGGGATCACAAAACGCAGAACCATTTCGACGAATAAAGGCTAACATTGCAAATGATTTTGAGACAATATAATTTGTGTGAGTTGTAAAGTTCAGCTTGGTGTCAAAGTAGACACCAAGGTCTTTAAATTCTCTAATTGTTTTTAGCGGTGAATTTAATATGCTATAAGAAGTTGGAACAATATTTAGAACCTTCGCGAAAGAAGTGTAGTGACATTTACTAATATTGAGCTGCAAATGATTACGCAGACACCAACTATATAAGTTGTTCAACTCATGCTAGAGAATATGGGAATCTCCCGGATTTTTAATTTCGTAGTAAATCTTCAGGTCATCCGCATATAGAAGATAGTTACATTTAGGAAAACATGAGGAAATATCATTGATAAAGAGGATAAATAGTAACGGGCCTAAAACACTACCCTGCGGAACACCAGAAGAGGCAACAAAAGAGTAAGACGATACGTTATCGAATCGAACGACACAGCTCCTATTATCGAGATATGATGCTATCCACTTAAGAAATTGAGAGTGAAAGCCTAATACCCGAAGTTTAGTTATCAAAATAGAGTGAGATACCCTATCGAAAGCTTTAGAAAAATCTGTGTAAATTGCATTCATTTGAAAACCTCTTTGAAAGGTCTCCAGACAATCCTCCGTAAAAGCTGCTAGATTAGTTATCGTAGACCTGCCTGGAATAAACCCATGTTGATTAGGACATAACATATGCTTGACAGCAAAGTAAATTTTTTCCTTAACAACGCATTCAAACAGTTTAGACACAGTTGTTAGCTTGGAAATCGGTATATAATTCTCAATGTCATTTTTATTACCGTTTTTCAAAATAGGGGTGATAAAAGTTAATTTCCAATCGTCAAGGAAAACCCCAGCAGAAAGTGATAAGTTGAAGATGTGCCTTAAAGGCGTAATTAGAGCAGGACAACTTTTAAAGAGAACAACCGAAAGACCATCAGCATCAGTACCATTGGATGGCTTAAGATGATTTATGCCAAAAATAACATCATCGTCAGTCAGATTTAATTTCCCGAAGTTCACGGAAGTATCTAAATTTAACATATCATTAGAGATATAATTATTTGCGGTATTATCTGCGATAAAATTGGAAGAAAAAAAATTGGCAAAAAGATTAGCAGCATCAGAGATGGAGTCAGCTGATACCCCTTTAAGATGAACAGACGCAGGTATATTAGAACAGTTTTTTTTGGTTTTTATGTAACCCCAAAAGGATTTAGGATTACATTTAATATTGCTTTCAACATTACGAATATAATCTCTATACAAAGATTTATTGAGTTTGTTGAATTTACCTCTATAAAACACATACTGCTCGCGAAAATTCTTATCGTTAGAAATCTTATGTTTTTTATAAAATTTATTCTTCAAGTTCCTTAGATGTTTGAGCTCTTTCGAGAACCAAGGACGTTTCGAAGTTTTGGAGCTAAACATTGGTATGTGAATCGCACAAGTGTTAAATATTATAGATTTAAAAATATCATAACAGCCAGCTACATCTATATTTTCAAATTGATGAGACCAATCCACCTCAACCAAACTATTTAAATCCGCAAAATTACAGCGTGAGTAATTAAAAGCAACCGTTTTACTGGTACTTGGCAATTCAAAATATTTAAAAAAGTCAATTTCCATCACCAGTGGACTATGATGCTGATTCGAAGATGAAATGTAACTAAATTTGAGTGGCTTCATTCAAAATCTGAACATTTAAACATGACTTTTACTGACTTATTAGCCGAAATCGAGCGAATGTATAAACCGAAAACAAGTAAAATCGAGCAACGGAAGATGTTTGAAAATCGCGTATGGAGGAAAGACGAATCATTTAGAGAATATGCTCACGATAAGATTGTGATTGGTAATCTCATCGCACTCTTTGCAATCAGGCACGTATGCAGCATTTCGTTAGAGTACTAAAGATAACTCTGATGCCAATGTATTGCAGAAGTGGGCGGGGAAGAAAATGTACATGATGTAACTGGAGAATTTGAGACTGAAGTTATCATAAATGGGCATATTTTCCCGATTCGAATCAGAGTCATTTCTAATGCTATTGCAAGACATCTTCTTTTGATTGGAAATGATTTCCTAATACGAAGAAACTTCCATGCTAAACAGGGTGTGATAAATATCGATAAAGATGACGACGAGGTAGCTGACATTTTTCAAATTAATACGTTCACCGAGAAAGATGATTGGAAGGTTGACCTTTCGCACATAGAAGATCATGGAGTTATATTTGAAGTGGAGAAAATAGTCGATAGTTACGACGGTGAGTATGAGATAAGTGCTTAAAGACAATGAACCTGTATACCAGAAGGCAAAAAGATTGTCCCCAGCCGAAAGGGATATCGTTAAAAACCAAATTGAAGAGTGGCAGAGTCAAGGCATCGTAAGCCCTTCGACGTCTGATTATGCTAGTCCGATAGTTCTGGCTAAAAAGCAAGATGGCTCCCACCGACTCTATGTAGATTATCGATTGTTGAATCGAAAAATTATAAAATATCGATTTCCATTGCCTTTAATTGAGGATAAACTGGATGGACTTCAAGGTGCAAAGATATTCAGCACACTGAACTTAAAGAATGGGTTCTTTCATGTGAAAGTAGACGAGGCAAGTGTGAAATACACCGCATTTATTGTTCCAGATGGACAGTTTGAGTTTTTGAGAGTCCCTTTTGGACTATGCAATTCACCATCTGAATTTCAGATATATATTAACGACATTTTTAGAGAAACAATCCGTGAAGGTATTGTGTTGACTTACATGGCTGGTTTCATGGTTATTTCAGAAAGTGTAAATGAAGGTTTGCTAAGGCTGAGGAAAGTATTTGACATATCATCTAACGCGGGCTTAATCATCAATTTAAAAAAATGTAATTTTTTGACGAGTCGCGTTGAGTTTTTGGGTCATATTATCGAAGGTAGTATGGTAAGACCCTCAGAAATAAAAATTGAAGCTGTAAAACGTTTTCCAGAGCCAACGAACGTAAGACAAGTCCAAGCTTTTCTTGGATTAACTGGATACTTCAGAAAATTTATCCCAGACTATTCAAGAATCGCACGACCTTTATCAAATCTTTTGAGAGCCAATATTAAATTTCAATTCGATATTGTAGAAAGACAATCTGTGGAATCGTTGAAAAACTATCTGACTAGTCAACCTTTTCTTAGTATTTATAGAGTTGGTGCTGAAACTGAGGATGGATTGATGCCCCCTATCTATTTTGCAAGTGGAAAGACAACTGAAGCTGAAGACAAGTATCCTAGTTATGAATTAGAAGTTTTAGCGATTATTAGAGCCTTACGTCGATTTCGTGTATACCTGTTTTGGGCATTAAATTTAAGATTGTGATGGATTGTAAAGCTTTTACGATGACCATGCAGAAGAAGGACCTGTGTGTAAGGGTATCACGTCGGGTACAGCTTTTAGAAGAGTTTCAGTACATTGCATGTTGGTGCGTTAAGTAGATATCCACTTTCGTCATGCCTGATAATCTCAGAAAGTGATGACAGTCTCACTGCAAGATTAAAGAAACTTCAGCGAGAAGACGAACATTTACAACAACGAATAAAGCAAACTGAAGAAGGAGTATGTGGTGGTTATAGTATTTGGAGAGGACTTTTATGCAAAGACGTTGGAGACGAATCACGCATACTAGTTCCAAAAGTGATGCAGACGCAGATTATTCGAAAAGCCCATGAACGATGACATTTTTCGGTTGGCAATACTTTGACTTTGATTGAAAATGTTTATTGGATCCCCAGTTTGCGAAGAAAAATAGAAAAGGTGATTGACAGCTGTGTGTCGTGCATTTTAGATGAAAGAAAGACGGGAAAGTTGGAAGGATTTTTGCATCCAATTAATAAGGGAAGTTGTCCTTTTCATAGCTTCCATATTGACAACTTAGGGCCACTACCTTCAACTAAAAAAATCTATGGCCACGTTTTTGCAGTAATTGATGCATTTACTAAATTCGTGTGGTTGTATGCAACAAAATCAACAACCATTGCGGAGGTTATTGAGAGACTTCGACGGAAATCGACTAACTTTGCCAACCCAAGACGCATTGTAAGCGATAGAGGAACAGCATTCACATTAAAGGAATTCGCGGTGTATTGTGATGAATAATGTATTCAGCACGTTTTAAAAACAACTGGTATTCCCAGGGGAAATGGTTAAATTGAAAGATTGAACCGAGTATTGATTCCTCTGCTAACGAAACTTTCTGCTCCAAAGACAGGTGAATGGTATCGACATCTAAACACTGTTCAGAAGTTGATCAATATTACAGTACATCGAAGCTCAGGTGTCACTCCATTAAGGTTGATGTTTGGAGTCGAAGCGAATATTAAACATGATCTGAATTTATTAGAGACGTTGGAGCAGGAGTGTATCAGTGCTTTTGATGAGGAAAGGAGCGAACTATGACGACAGGCACATGAAAGCATTCAACAACTCCAGGCCTAGAACAAGCGAAATTTTAATAAGCATTCCGAGAGTGTATATATGTATGTATTCTGTTTTCCAGTATAATCTGGACGTTCATGCCTAAAATAGCTAGATCACCGCGCGTGGCAATGTCTACTTTAAGACATATACATACTTCTCCTTTGAAGCTTCTCTGATTTCTCCATTTTCAGATTTTGAAGTTATTCTAGGCAACTTAAGCCCAACAAATATTGGATTTACTAACGTTTGAAAGGACGTTGAGTCCAAAATCGCCAAAGGTCGTGCATCAAATGTAACAAGGTCAACACAGGCACCAACAGCAACGTTTGGGGACATCTCTACAATCAATTTTATTTTTCTGTCAGCAACACTTTCTACATCTACTTTCTGCTTTTTCGTCTATTCTATATACTCTGAATGGAGATCAGGATGTTCTTTAACTTTTTCGACCCCGATTTCGTTCCTGTCATCTTGAAATTTTTTTTTTAGTTTTAATCTCATTATATTTATTCTTGAAAGGTATAGTCAAATTTTCAACTCGCCACTCCCACCTGTTTGAGCGCTACAGAATGTTGCCTGTGAGCATCGTTGGGCAATGGTGGTATAAAATTTATTAATATTTTTTTTTTCTAATCGCATTTTATTTTATTTATTGGGGAGAAATTAGGTATGAAAAGACAAAAAACAGTTTTTATTGTTATTGCAGCAAAGATGGACCTTACATTTAAGACATTTGGACATTGGAGTTCCTGTCTTGCACAACCTGCAGCGCCCTTTTTCACCGAATACTACCCAATGTTCCGTCTTATCATATCGTTTCGTTTCTGGAGGGTTCGGCTGGAATCTGTACTTTTTCGTGTTATGCGACGACACACTGCTCGATGGAGAGTTTGTATCGCTATCATTTTTCTCTGCGTTGGACGGTCTGCCTCGCTTTCTTTGCATAGAAACTGCAGAAGACGTAGATTGCAAAAGGGCATCAGCAATTTCCAGTTGAAATTTTATTAGGGGAATGTGTTTCTGTTTCGGATGAAGCAAATTTAAATGTTTTCTATAAAGCAGCCACGCATTTGTAACAGACGTTCCCAGACACCAATAAAAAAATCGTATATACCACTTCCTTGAGCGGTGGTTAACTTTGTAAAGTTCCATCAACATGTCCGCTAGATCCACACCTCCCATGCCTTTGTTGTAGTTAGCAACTATCGCAGGTCTTTGGACATCTTTTTGGGTTCCAACGTTTTCTTTTGGGTTCCAACGTTTGCAAATGCGAACTGGTTGATGATCAATATGCGATGATATAAGTTGGACCGGCTTATTGCCAAACCACCTTACACATACAATATTATGATTGGTTTCACATTTCATGTCATAAGATCCTCTTCCACGTTTTTTGAGTTCCGCTTCTGAAAGTAACTGGCAGTTGCTTATTCGATTTTTACGTATAGTACCAGTGGCGAATATGCCCATCAATGCAATCAGAAGGCTTACTGATATAAACCAGTTATCAAAATAAAGTTTAAAGTTCTTGTGTTTGGGAATAGTTTTCACTAAATAGAGAACTATATCCGAGGAAAATCCCAATCCATATGATTGACAGGTGCCTTCACCAACATACAGCGTGAAATCATATACAAGTCCAGACGTTCCAGCACGCGTAAACATTTTCAACCCCCATTTGTGAGGCTTAGCTGGATTGTATTATTTGTACGTTGATCGTCCTGTAAGCAAAAGTAACAACAAAAATAATTAAGAGCCCTTATATACAACACATGTGTAAGTACATACCTTTGAACGCAATTATTTGCTCATCAACGCTTTGATGTTCTTCTTGAGGGAGTTTATTGAAGTTTTCTCTGATGATATTTAAGTCTTCTTTTTTAGGCTGCTTGCTGTTATCATTAAAATGTAAACACTGTTTAATTTTGTCAAATCTATTACGAGGTATTGAATCTGTTATAGCGGTAAGCTTAATATTTTGAGACCATGCCATTTTAAATTGGGGTAGTTTTAAAACACCTAAGTACAGCAGAGTACCAATATATCGTCTTATTTCTACACTGGTACATTTAAGTTCAAGGCCCAGTTCTTGAAGTCCATACAAATCAGTTTGCTGCGTGATCAAATAAATAGCACGACAGTAAAAAAATTGTGAAAAATATTCCACGGGCATCATGACGTCGTGAATTTCCAAGTCGACATCTGCCTTCCACACACTTTCAGGAGCTTCAAATGGCTTTGATCTCCATTTTAATGCCTTCGAATCAATTTTTTCGATGCAAAACTCTTCACTAGAACAAGATTCATGCTCGTTGTCTTCCGTAATTATATTGTCAAGAAGTCCGATTTCTATACTTTCCCCTCTTTCCATAATTAAATGTCGATTTAGATTAGTCGTCGACAAAGCATTAAATTTCTTTTTGCACGATTTGCACTCCGCTTTGTCGTCGTCAATAATAAAGTATTCGCGTATATAAATAAAAAACTGCGTCTGCGAAGTTAAAAATTCATCTTACCGTTACGCCAAATCGATCGAATCCATCCGAAGGCCCTAATTAATTGAAAATGCTGTTCCCTATGTTCGAATAGTATAACCGTTTGCTGCTTGGATATAATATAATATATAATATATACATATATAATTTTGGCGCGTACACTATATAGCTCAGTGTTTGGCCGAGCTTCTCCTACCATTTGTGGTGTGCGTCTTTATATTATACCACAAATGGAGGGACCTACAGTTTTGTGCCGACTCCGAACGGCAGATGTATTTAATGAGAAGCTTTTTCATGGCAGAAATACCCATTGCCATTGCCTGCCGAGGGGTGGCCGCTATTAGAAAAAACCTTTTCTATGATTAAGATTTTGCTTGCCCGGACTGAGATTCGAACCTCGATCTCACCGGCATATCGAGTTATAGCACGCACCGCTACCAACTCGACCACAGCGGCCACAGCTTGGATATAATAACTAACGTTTAATACGTTTCTCGACCGGATGCCTGCATATACTAAAGAACTAGAGTCTGTATCCATTAGAAACTGCGCTCTAGAGACTCGATTATTTATGTACAGAAGGTGAACAACAGGTTTCCCTGAATCTTTTTATAACATTCAGCGTTTTGCTTTAATTTAAGACGAGTTAGAACTGCGCAGTAGTGCGGTCCACAATTTCCACAAGATCAAATAGCTATTGTAGTGAGTGCTCTCTCAACTTCGTGCTGAAAGTGCACTAGTGGTGGGTAATGGCGCAAATTTGTTGGCACTGGCATACTTGCGCCAGAGCCACGGTCGGAATCAGAACAGTGTGTCAGCGCAATTGCGCCATACCAGGGCAACACATTGATTTTTTCGAATTAACGCTTTTCATTTATTTTCCGCGAGCGACGCTCAGATCAATTTGTTTTACACGGATTTTAATAACATATTCCTTCGAATTTCAACAATTTTGATTCCTGGTGCCCATTCTACAAGTAAGTTGTTAAAAATTTTAAGTTTGGTTTGAAAAATTAACAAAACTCTAAGCACCGAAAAATGTTTAGCAAAGTATGTGAAATTTTTTATATCAATTAGGGAAACATTTAAAATTAAAAACTTGGCATACATTTTGGGAAATCCTCTGGGCATTGACTTCAGAGGTAGAGTGTATATACAAAAATATTTTATTTAAAGTGTAATATAAATGTAATTTTTACATTTTAGGCTTAAAATTCCAAATAAAAAAAGCGAAGTACTTCTCCGATGGGAAAGACCAAAAAGGTTAAGTGTAAGCTATGTGGAGAGCAGATATCCGTGGCCAATAAATCGACATGCAGCCTGATTCGCCATATGAATAGGCGGCATCCGTTGCGAAAAATCGCCAGACAGAAGCAGCCTGAAACGGACGTAAATATAGAGAATTAGAAACACAGGTAGAAGCACCACAGGCAGCAACATGGATAGAGGCACAGCAGGCAGCGACACAACGAAATACACCGCGGGCACATCTCACAAGCATCGGTAACAAAGTTCCTACACAAGGCACTTCCCGTCAAAAAGCAGCAAACAATTTATGAGCAGGTAATAAAAATTATTGTCGAAGACGTAGAGTTTACAAAGCTAGTGTGTCTCCTAAATCTGCACTACAAACTCCCAACTAGGAAAACAGTTTCGTCGTCGTTAATACCGGCCATGTACAATGATACCATGGAAGCGGTGAAAAGGCGGTTAGAGAGGGCGTATGCGTAACGATGGACGGGTGGACTTCCCGTGTGCAAGACAGTTTATTTAGTATTACTGCCCACTACATTGTGGAAAACGAGAAGAGAACGTTCCTTGCGTCGACTTATTGCTTGTTCCTCATATGTATATAGATTGGCCGCTGTGGTCGAATTGGTAGCGGTGCGTGCTATAACTCGATATTCCGGTGAGTTCGAGGTTCGAATATCAGTCAGAGCTAGCAAAATCGTAATTATAGAAAAAGTTTTTTCTAATAGCGGTCACCCCTCGGCAGGCAATGACAAACCTCCGAGGGTATTTCTGCCATGAAAAAACTTCTCATTAAATACATCTGCCGTTCGGAGTCGGCACAAAACTAGAATATAAAGACGCAAACCACAAATGGTAGGAGAAGCTCGGCCAAACACTGAGCTATAAAGTGTAAGCGCCAAAATTATATATTATACTTATATCTGTCAATGTACATACAATATATCTATACTATTTATAAAATTAAAGCCGAAATTCTTTGTAAGAGCTAAAATGCTGATCTACTGGGTCGATTTCTATGATTCAAGTTTTAAAATGACATATTCGCGCCACACTATAACACAGGGGTATTTTTAAATTGAAAATTTAATAACAAATATGTTTAATTACAGTATTAAGTTCCTCAACAATGCTAAGCATTGCAAGACCGTTTGCCATTTAAGCGTTTGTGCTTAGAGAGTATCAACAAAACAACATGTTGCTCTCTAACCTCCTCTCTTTTTATGCTCAGCTAGCACAGCGCTAGAGAAGATGTATGTATGTATGCATGTATGTAAGTTCGCTAACAGCGCAAAGCGAAATATACAAGCAGCGCTGCACTCAAAACAAACGAAGTTTTGATTTAAGCCGGATTCATCGTTCTTGTCCGGACAACTTTTTATTTTATCTCTAAAATATTTTGTCGGAGAGCGTGCTGAAGTACGGTTCATCGTTCGTTCGGCACATTTTATTTTGACTGCAGTAAACAGCTGATAATCCGTCATTTGACAGGTGAAAATTTTTAACGAAACAAATAAAAATGCCTTTAAGTGGACAAATTGTACTTATCAATGGAGAGATATCAGCTAATTAAACTCTTCTGCATAGAAATGCAAAAGCTGTGCTTGCTAATTTGGTGGAAAAGGTTACAAAATCGAAAAGGAAGGGGAGGAAGCTGCGGTGTGCGCAAAATGCTTTTGAAGCGGCCGAAAGAGGGGCATTTTACCCTACTTATTCTAAAAATCCGATTGAATGATGTGGAAACGTTCATAAATTTCCACCGCATGGACCCCAACAGTTTCGATGAACTTCTTCACATATTGGGCCCCAGTATGAGGAACACACCGAATAAAAGTGAGGAAGAAATAACACAAGCAGAAAGATTAGCTTTAACGCTCAGGTAAACATATATATTTCCAAATGCATATGTACATACATACATAAAAGATTATTTCTTAGATATCTAGCAAGCGGCGATAGCATGAAATCGATCGGATTTTTTGGTTTCCGAATTGGTGCATCCACAACATCCAATATTATAAGGGAGACTTGTGAGCTCATATGGAAAAAATTGCAATTCGTTTTCCCTGCTCCTTCAGAAGAGGTTTGGGCAAATGCCGCTGACGATTTTTTTTTGAAGTGGGGGTTTCCCAATTGCCTAGGAGCAATAGACGGGAAACATGTTGTTGTACAGGTACGTATAATATTAACTTCGCTTAAATCTGTCTATAAACACATAAATATACCCTAGATTATCTTTTTACATCCCTACCTGTTAGCATACTTACCCACCTATGTACATATATACATATTTACTTTACTCACTATTCATCGTTTCTCATTTTTTCTTAAAACTTTACCATTTACATCAATTCATGAAATCCGATATTAACGCTTACCAATTTTCAGGCGTTTCCGAACCACAATTCGCTGACATACAACTATAAACATACGCATAGTATAATTTTAATGGCAGTGGCTGATGCCAATTACAAATTTATTATGGTGGACATAGGAGCATTGGGACATAACAGCGACGGCGCACTGTGGGTCAGATCTCGAAAAAGCTGGTCACAACGAAAAAAAAAAACCTTCTACATTATAATTTTGGACTATCAGGCTGGCTACAGTGATGTTGGAACTACTCAATGTTAACTGTACAGACGAGCAGCTGTTCATTTCATTCGTTATATTTCAGGTATAACGCGCCAGTATTTTGTTCGTTGTGCATGCAGCCGATAAGGCTACAAATTAGTCTTGTCATCGAAGATAAGTATTGGTGGTGCGTGAATATGAAACAAATATTTTTAAAATGGAACGTGTTCCAGGGGGTATGTACTAATTAAAAAACATTAATATTATTATTAAATAATTAATTATAAATGTTATTTATTGAATATACTTATTACAGAAAATTTATCGAAATTTTTTTTAAATGTTCTTAAATAATACAGATAAGTTACGAATTCCACGATATACCGCTTTGATTTGCACTGTTTTCTCAGGGATAAAGTATAGTCTTTGTAACATAACCTTAAAATTCTGCTACTAGGCACTACTCCGCATTTGAGCCATGTTTTAATTCAAAATTGCAAAATGAAAATTCTTAAAAAAAAGGTGAATAATAACTAAATTAACCCTGATTTTTGGTGTTTGTGTTAATTTGTGGGCTTTGGTGTGTTGGTATAGTAAAATTTAATGGCCAACATTTTTGTAGAACATTTTATTCCCGCCCCGCCCCTTTTTATGGGTGGTTTTTATCATTCAATCATTCATACGAAAAATGTTTTGATTCGATACAGTTTAACTATGACCATGTTAGTTGGAAAAGTATGCAATGCTATCACCAACACAAAATCTGCGCAACGGTGCTATCTCTGCCAGGCAACGTCCAAGCAATTTAATAACATTAACGAAGTTTTGAAAAGACCGGTAACCACCGATTATCTACAGTACGGACTGTCAACTCTTCACGCCTGGATTCGATGTTTCGAATGCTGTATTCATTTGGGATACCAAAAAAATGCGAAAAAGTGGCAAGCGCGTAAAGAAGAAGATAAGCAGGAAAAAGCAACAATGAAAGCCAGCATTCAAAAAGCTTTCAAAGACCAACTAGGAATTTTAGTCGACATGCCAAAACAAGGGTTCGGCAGCACTAATGATGGAAATACAGCTCGACGTTTCTTTGAAAACACTGAAACGTCATCCTTGATAACTGGTATTTCCAAAGAACTAATCCACCGTTTCCATATCATTTTGCAGACGATTTCGAGTGGACGTGAAATCGACGTTGAAAAGTATCGAGCTTACGCCTTATCAACTGCCAGACACTACGTCAAGGAATACCCCTGGTACAACATGCCAACATCAGTCCATAGATTGCTGATCCACGGACCAGACATTATTTCATCGGCCATTTTACCCATCGGTCAACTCTCGGAGGATGCTCAAGAATCAACCAATAAGTTGATAAAGCGGTATCGTTTGAGTTTTTCTCGAAAGTTTTCCAGAGTTACATAAGACTATTGAAGACGTGTTCAGGAGATTGTTGGCAACCACAGACCCCTACTTTTCATCTCTAAGAAAATCAATAACAACAAAATTGAAGAGTTTGCTGCCAGAAGCTGTTGCCCTCTTGGTTCCTGTGGCGGAAGATAATGAGGACTCCGATGCAGATGACAAGGAAACAGACAGCGAAAATGATGAAGACTCCGATGCAGATGACGAAGAAACAGGCATGGATGATGATGAATATTTCATTGACGAGGAAGAAAAAAAGGAGATGATTAAGATTAAAACACCTTTTTAACACATTTTTGAACTTTTCCAAACGAATTAAGATAAATCAAAAACTATTTCAATTTATTCTTTCCTGCAGTGTTTGTAATACGACAGTGTTTTCAAAATTAAGATTTGATTAAAAATAGGTGAACTATTAATAAAAAAATAAAAAAAGGCCAGACAAATATTGACGTTTTTTATTATTGACTGCAAATATCTTTTGAATGGTCAGAGATAAATCAATCATATCAGCTATTTTTATATTTGTCTCTCTTAGGAAATTTCTTGAAGCAAAAAATTTAAAAAATCCGCTCAGTATTGTAGAAGTTACAGGTCTTTAAAACATTGACAGCACCATAGTGAACCACTTTGAGACCCTGTATCAAACTCTGCGTAATAACAGGGTGACTACAAATGCAATATCCTAAATGGCTGACTCCTCCTTTACACCTCTCTAGTACATTATTAAGCGATCCAAATAATAGTTTAGAAGTTATGATATTATGACCAGCTTTTTCGAGATCTGACCCACAGTGCGGCGGTGTGTTTAAAAGTTGTAGGTTTGGGTACAAAATTTTGCATCATCCAGCAGATTTGAAAATTGGGGAGGGAAAACTGCTTCCCAACTCAAATGAAGTTGCTCCATTTGTTTTTCTAGCGGATGAGGCTTTTCCTTTGCGGAGAAACATTATGCGTCCATATCCAGGTCGGAATATCATGCATTTACCACAAGAAGAAGTTATTTTCAACAAGCATCTGTCTAGAGCGCGAAGAGTTGTTGAAAACGCATTTGGTATTATGGCCAGTCGCTTTCGGATATTCCGGAAACGAATTATAGCAAGCAAGCAAACCGCAAGAAATATTGTGAAGGCCACCGTTTGCCTGCATAATTGGCTTCGTGAAAAATCAGCACCGAATGATGTATGTGTACACCTACAAAACATACAACGCGAAGAGCAACCCATTTTGCAAAGTTTTCTGCAACCAGTGATGTCTTCTCACAGTAACCATGCATCTCAAGATGCTATTGCAGTAAGGAGAATGTATACAAATTATTTCAAAAACTTGCCAGAAAATATAATTGCATTTGAATAAACACTTCCAAACTAAGTTAACTGTCTTTATTTTGGTGATTAGCAAATAAAATGTGTTACACAAATACATTTTTTGAGCTTGAAATATTTTTTGCATTATTTCAGATTTGACATTCTCTGGCAATTTTTCCATTTCTGATTGAAAATATAAGTAGAAAGGATCCTGTGGCGCACTTAAAATACCTGATGCTAAGGTATTCAGTTTTTGCAAGGCTGTTTGCATTTCGGTGTCAAAAGTTCCATGTTTTGGCTTCTTGCGTTTAAATGTTGGGGTAGATGAAGATTCATCCATGGAGGAGCTTATGACTTCAGGATCTCCGGCCATTTCGTCAAAAAGTTCTTGCCTGCCAGTGTAGTTTGTAGTTGTTGGTCTGTAAATATATTCATGAAATTTAATACCTGCGCGTTTCTTACACAATTTACTTTGGACTTCGTCATGAAACTAACAACAAAACTTACTCCTCATTTTCTACATATTTCCGTAAAAAATCCATTTCTGATAACAAAAAAGTATCCATCTGCTTTTGTACTCGTCTCGCGCTTCCACTTGGGGCGTTACTGCTGGCAAGCGCGTTTTTAAATTTATTTCTTGTGCGTTTCCACAGCACTTGCACTTCATCCTCTACATAATAAAATTAATCAACACATATGTACTTATTAAAGAACTAGTTAGTAAATATAGTCCATTTTACTTGGCAATTCAAGTGCGTCCGCGATTTCACCCCAAGCTATTTGCTTAAGCTTATTATTTTTGTACTCTTTTTGGCTGAGATCATACAAGAAGGTGTACTTTTCTTTTTGCGCTTCTGAAAAAAGCTTTTTGAGCAACGCAAAATCTGAAAACGATTGACTTTAATTAAATGCTTAATAAATTGTTATACATTTTAATTACTTTGTCCAGCCGGCGAGGACATTGCGAACTTTTGATGAAAGATGACAACAGCTGACAATGGTTTACATGGTTGCCTACATGTAAATTTGTAGTTTTAATTCCAAATCGTACATCCAATTTGGCTGAAAATTACAAAAACATGAGTAATGGCAGTCCTGATCATCAAGTTGTCCGGACAGAAAATCAAAATCAAATTGATTCGAACAAAGAGAGTTCAGCACATTTTGGTTACGCTCTCACTGAGACAAAGTGGGAAAAGAACGTGTAAAATTTCCATCAAAAGTTGTCCGGACAAGAACGATGAATCCGGCTTTACTGATTTGATTAAACAACAGGAAAGAAATGTATGTTTCCCTTTATGCAAATTGTACACAAAACTCAACCGTGTTAGTTTAGCAGACCAACATGCAACTAATAGCGCAAGTATATTTTGGCATTTGTGATAAATATTTGTAAGGGAAGCATCAGAAGTCTAAAAATTTAATCAATAAAATAGAGTTCTTAGAAACTGGTGCAAAGCGAAATATACAAGCAACGCTGCGCTCAAAACAAACGAAGTTTTTTTTTATTTGTTATTGTGTTGGCCATTTCACTATTTATTTTAAATATTTTTGAGCTTTAAGGCCGATTGGTTTATTGGAGAATTATTAGGAAAACAACAACAATACTCAAAGCGTTTTGAAGAAGTTTTGATTTACTGTAAGCGACTGTTGATCTTCGACTGTTGCCCTTCAGGAAGATACGCACTGGAAAAATGCTCTATCGGATGCAACCATTTCTATTATTTTTGCAGTAATACTAATTTTTTGTGAAGTTTCGGATCCAATAGAATTGTGGAATCTATTTCAAACATATTTTTCCGCTGGTGGAAGAACTGCCCATTCTACTTTTAAGCTACCACTTAGCATCTTACCGGAACAAAACAGCACATGTATGACAAAAAAAAAATAGTTGCGTTGCAAAAATTCTTCAACATACATACATACATCACTGATTATATGGGACGAGTGTAAGATGTCCCATGTCTCATATTTATGCATTGACAGCATTGACAACACTTAAATACTTGATATCATCTGAAGCAGTAATGGGAGGTATTTCTTTTGTCTTCACTGGCGATGTTAGGCAAATACTGCCAGTGGTTCCGAGAGGTACACGAGCTGATATCGTTAACGCTTGCTTAAAAGCTTCGGAAGTTTGGCCATATTTGAAAAAACTGAATTTATCAGTTAACAGCGATGCAGCAACTATAACACGCAATGGGTAGTTACCATGTCCGATATCGTAGGAACTTGCGTTAGAACTATTGACGAGCTTATTGTTAATGTTTATTCAAACATGGCAAACACACCAATTATGAATTCGACTTGGCTTTGCGAACTTGCAATTATCACTTCGAAAAATTCGGCAGCCGAAGAAATTAATGAAGCAGTATTGAGCAGAATATCATCAGAATACAAGCTCTATAAGTCCGTAAATACAGTGACTGACCCCAACGATATGGTTTATTACCCTGTGGAGTTTCTTAACTCCTTAAATCCCGCTGGTATGCCTCCACATGAGCTGAAACTTAAAACTGTTACACCTATAATATTTTTACGCAATCCTAAGCCTCCCGAGTTGTGTAATGGAACGCGTCTTCAAATTATACGTTTTTCCCCAACCTTATAGAGGCAAAATTTGTATCCGGTCCGGCAACGGGTGAAATTACGATGATTCCAAGAATACCAATGATCCCAACAGATTTTCCATTTACGTTTAAACGTGTCCAGTTTCCAGTAAAGACATGCTTTGCCATTACCGTCAATAAGTCCCAAGGGCAAACCTTAAACTTTGTCGGCATTGATCTTCGTAAGGAATGTTTACCCATGGCCAACTATATGTGGCACTTTCACGTACCGGTTCTTTAGAAGATCAAACTTTTCTTATTCCCGGAAATGGAAATGAAACGCAAAATGTTCTTTTTACTGAAGCATTGGGGATGCTTTGCCCATTCATTAAATTTAGTAGCACAATCAGGTTTGCAGGAAATATAATCCGTTTTACATAAAATAAAAACCATTGTAAGGTTTTTTTCAAAAAACTCTTTCGCTTTTTCAAAACTCAAAGCTACATTAGAAGCTATGCAACAACCAGTTTTAAAACTTATTAATGATGTACCTACTCGATGGAACTCAATATATGAAATGCTGAAAATTATATTCTTTATGAAAGATGCATTAATCTCGACTTTGGCTCTAGTTAAGTCTTGAATGCTTGCCAAAGATGCCGTTTTACAAACAATTAGTTTCTTAAGTAACGAGGAGTGGTTGGTAGCTGACCAATCAATGAAGGATTTAGAAGTGCTTGAAGCTGTAACGACATTAATTAGTGTCGAGAAGCACGTAAGTGCATCTTCTATTATACTTTATATTAATGAATTAAACAAACATTTAAAAACGTTTACTATCTCTCACCTAATCCCTGATGTAAAAATAGGCTTAAAGACTTAGAATTTTACGAACTGATAGCACAAGTTACAATTCTGGACCCACGATTTGAAAAATTTGGATTTATAAATGAAACCGCTTATAAATCCAATGTAGATAAATTATATTTAAGAGTTGCTAATACGGTTGTTCAAAACGATGCCTGTTACGAAAATCAAAATCACTGCAGTTCAGTCACAGAAAGAATGAATAGAGATCGGTTCGAGCTCGTTTGTAAAGACTTTGACGCTAAATTCAAAAACACGCACATCCAGCAAATGCAATTATTGAAGTATATAACTATTTACCTGAACCTGTTCTTCCGCGAAAAGATCCTTTCGGAAAGTTGAACGATCCGCTGATGTGGTGGCATTACCGAAAAAAAATTATATCCTCGTCTGTTCCAGCTTCCTAAAAAGCGTAAATGAATATTTCCTCTACATCTGTCCCTTGCGAACGCATATTTTCTCACCCTGGACAGCTTGTAAGCGAAAAGCGGGAGAGACTGAAAGCCAGTAAGGTGTCTCAAATCATCTTCTCAAATTATACACCCTGTGGAGCGCCAGGGCTCCGCTAGCACTTACTGGTGTTGTTGCTGCTACTGCTACGTGTGGAGCGCAAGGGCTCCGCTAGCACTTGCTGCTGTTGTTGCTGCTGCTGCTACGTGTGGAGCGCCAGGGCTCCGCTAGCACTTGCTGGTGTTGTTGCTGCTACTGTATATTCTGGTACCTCGGCCAGTTGCCGGTAAATTATTAAAGTGGGATTGAACCAATATAAATTAAAACTTCAACTTGTCGGTTTGAATGCGCGCAAAAGAATCGCTTTTATTTTTTCATTTAAATCGCAATGTTGGCTGCGATTGCATTTTTAGTACAAAATGTAGTTATGATTGGGGGGATGCCAGATTTGACATTACATCACCCTCCTTTGGAAAAGAAGAATTTGGCAAGTTGATCAGATTTGCCATATTCTTCTTTCCCTTACATTTTTACTTTTATTCTTACAGGGAATTCAATACAATTTAGCTATTGGTAACTTATTTTTATAGTAAGAAATTAATTGCTTAATATAGGAAAACTACTAAAGCTTATTTAAGGTATTTTTCATGTACTAATGTAATGTTTACATTTAATTTATATTTACTGCTTAAGTTCACTAGATTTAATGATAATATTTTGTAATAGTTTTATACAATTCTTAAAAATATTGCAATTCAAAATGAAAATTACGAATCTATGTTTATACATAAGTTTTTCTTTACGCAATGCGGCTAATATGACATTATGAAAAATTATATTTTAAGTTTTGTTTTGTACATAGACTTAGATTACATATTGTTTTAATGTTTGATAGCGAATATTTTATTTGTACATAAGAAACTTTTATTTCTTGAGGATATATTTATATTAATTTTGGAACATTTTTGATTTTTCATTTTATGTAACTTAAGAATTACTAATTTTTATGTGTTATTTTATGTATACGTGACTTGCAAACTTTAATCACATTCTAATACTAGAAATTTATTTGTTTTAATTTGAAAATAGAAAAAGTGAAATATTTGATTAAAATGTATTTTGAATTTTAAGTAACTTTTTGGATTCTGTTTTTGTAAATAGTTTTTAATTTGTTTTTGTCTTTGTCAAATATGGTTACGTTCACACCGTCTACTTGTGTTACTACGTATGGACCTTGGTATGTGTTTTGATGTTTGTTTCGGGGTTCCTTTTGTACTAGAACCGTGTCATTCTCGTTTATTAGTATTGGTCGTGTGTTTGTATCGTAGGTCTGTTATCTTCGAATTTTATGTTTCTTAATTAGCTCTGTAGCTAAGGAATTTGACTTTTGCATTCGATATTTTACCTCCTTAGCATAATTTTCAACGTTATAATTTGGATCTATTTTAATTTTTTTTAATTCATGTGGTGAAATAGCATTTTTGCTGAAAATTAATTCAAAAGGAGTAAATTTGTTATCGAAAACAGTATTAGACGTTGTATTATGAAAGAAAGCAAAGTATTTTAGATATGTGTCCCAGTCTGCGTATGTTTCATTGAGATACGCACGCAAGTACTCGTTAAAGACTCTATGGTTTCGCTCAATTGTTCCAACCGTTTCATGGTGATAAGCTGTGGAAAAGTCATGTTTGATATTTAAAATTTTGGTTAATTCCGAAAAAATTTCATTTTTGAATTCAGTTCCTAAATCTGATTTAATTGAATTCATAATGCCATATGTTAATATAAAAGTTTCGAAGATAGCTGAAGCAACTGTTTTAGCTGATTTATCTGGTATAGCTACTGTTACCAGGTATTTTGTTAAATCGCAAATCATAGTAACTGCAAACCTGTTACCAAATTTGGATTCTGGTAGTGGGCCTATCGTGTCTATTACTACTATATCAAATGGTTTAATAGGAGTTGGTGTTAAAATTAAATTTTCTTTTATTTTAGGTTTTACTTTGTTCAAAAGACATTTATTGCAATTTTTAACGAATTTAGCAATGTCGCGGGTCATGTGTTTCCAATAATACTTTGTTCGAATTTTTGCGTATAGTTTTTTCATTCCGCAGTGTCCGCCTGCAATTGGGTCATCGTGGTAGATTGTCATTAGTTTTAGTTTTTTGTCGTCATCAGTTACAGTTTCTACAGTGTCTGTTAGTATAATTTGTAAGGATTTTAAATGTTTATTTCCGCTTGTTTTCAGGTTTGTAATAGAAAAATGTTTGAAAAATTCGTCATCTTTAGGCCATTCAATAATTTTAATGTTGTGTTTGCTGGCTTCTTGTTTTAGCCTCGAAAGTAATACATCTAAATTTATTATTTCGTTAGCATTCTCAACATTAATTAACTCGAGTTTCTTATGTTTTATGTGCGCACATATTTTTAAAATTGAAATTTTGTTGTTTTTGTCGTAAATTATTAATGATCTAATCCGCGGTACCTTTTTTGAGAAATTGTAGGCAAATTTATCGTAAACGTTTATTGTCTGAGTTGTATTGTCCGTATTGTCTTTACTTTGTAAGTCCTTACCGTAACATTGTTTCGTCATAGCTCTAGTTTTAACTGCAAGAACGTGCTTCGTAGATTCTCTAATATCATCGAAATGAATGCGTGAAAGTGCATCTGCGCCTACGTTTGTTTTACCCTTAATGTACTCGATGGTAAAGTTATATTCTGCTAATTCAAGACGTATCCTTGCTAGCTTTGAGGCTGGGTCTTTCATATTGAATAAATAAACTAAAGGCCTGTGGTCCGATTTAACAGTAAAGTGTGTTCCGTAAACGTATGGTCGATAATGCTTGATTGCAAAATAAATGGCTAAAAGTTCCAGTTCTATAATTGGTTTTTTCTGTTCTGCTTTGTTGAATGCTTTAGAAGCATAACAAATAGGCAGATCGCTCCCTAGCTGCTCTTGACTCAATATAGCACCGCACCCATTTTTCGATGCATCGACAGTAATAATAAATTGTTTTGTAAAGTCTGGGTATTGAAGCAATTTTGGCGAAATTAACGCTGATTTTAAAGATTCAAAAGCTTTATCACACGCAGTGTCCCAATTAAATACAACTTTTTTTCTGCCAGAGATGCAAAATTTGGTATAAACCGTCTGTAGTAGTTAGCAAATGCGACGAAACGGCGAACCGTGTCTTTGTCAGTCGGTTTTGTATAATTTTTTACAGCCTTTATTTTGCTGTCATCTGGCAACAGACCTTTTGCTGAACATTTGTGGCCTAAGAAAGTAACTTCTGGCCGAAGAAAATTACATTTTTTTGGATTAAGTTTTAAATTGAAGGTTCTGCATGTATCAAGTACTTTAGCAAGATTTTTTATGTGATGTGCTTCGCTACACCCAATTACTATTATATCGTCAACGTAAAGAAATGCCACATTGGGCGGAATACCAGAAAAAGCAATTGTCATCATTCTTGAGAATGAATTTGGCGCTACATTTAAACCAAACGGTAACACTTTCCATCTAAATGCTCCTCGGTCAGTGCTGAAGGATGTTACGTCACGTGAGTCGATATTCAATGGGATTTGATGAAACCCTGAATAGAGGTCTAAGGTTGAAAAATACTTCGCTCGGCCAAGATTATCTAAGATGTCGTCTACTCTAGCGAGAGGAAATTTATCGGCAATCAGTTTTTTGTTAACAGCACGGAAATCTACACACATACGGTACGCTCTTTGACCATTAGCATCTTTTTTCGGAACAACAATTAGAGGGCTATTATAATTTGAATAACTTTCTTCAATTAGTTCGTTTTCTAATAATTTCGTAACTTGACGGTTTATTTCTTCACGCTGGGTATATGGTAAACGGTAATTCTTTATGTAAACTGGATTATTGTCTGTCAATCGTAGTTTTTGTTCGTAGAAATTGTTTAATGTCATCTTGTCGTCTGGAAGTGCAAATATGTCTGCATACTCTATGCATAAGTTTAGTAATTTGCTTTCCGCATGACTAGGAATTTGTTTTTTCAAAACGGAAATCAGTTCTTTTGTCCGGTTGTCATCGTTTCTAGTCTTATTAATGGAATAAACGTTGAAATTAGAAAGTTTTTCAGTCCGAATGTTACAGTTGTTTACGTATTTTATATCATTTGTGGTATTTATGACTTTGACAATTGGGTTGCTTGTACTGACTATGCATCTTGCAGTGAATACACCGTTGTCAATTTCTTGCGACTCCACGAAAAGTGGCTCCGGTGAACTTCCTAGACTAAAAAGTCGAAAAACTTCGCATCTGGGTGGAATTACGCAGGTGTCGTTTTGAGTTCCGTGAACGATCGGAATCGCGACTTTTTCGTTACCGACCCAGAAGTAAACGCAATTGCTCGCATAGCTGATAACGCATTTGTTAATTTTTAAAAAATCTTTACCCAGTATACCGTCTGCTGGAATATTAAAATCGTCGTTAACCACGTGTAACGTATGTTTTAAAGAAAAGTCAGAAAAGGTTAAGTTTGTCGTTATTTTACCCAGAGTAGAAACAGTGTTGGCAGTGACGCCCGTAATGCGTATAATGTCGTTTGTATTAATTGGAAAATTTTTGTTTAAACTTGAAACTTTAATTAAGGAAACGTCGGCTTGAATAATTTAAATTTAAGCAATAAACGCCTTTTGTTGAAGAAAAATCGATTAGTTGTTCATCTCTTGCTCCCCCAGTGTTCGCTCCTGAGGGGCATGAGTGTTTAAAGCACGGACATTTGCATTTCTACCCCTATTGTTTGAAGATCCGCTATTATTGTTGTTGTTTCTATTGCTACTCCAGTTATTGTTAAAACGGTTATTATTATTCCTGCCTTGATGGGTATTTCCATTAGCTGGTCGATAACGTTGATTTCCATAATTGCTTGAAGAAAACCTGTTCCTATAACCAGTAAAATTGCGACTTGGGTTGTAGTTACTATGACCACGAAAACTACCCCGAAAATTTCTAGAAAAGCTACTACCACGTGTTCGAAATGCTAAAACTTGACGTTCTTTTACTTCATTATTTTGCTCGACTATCAACTTCGCTACCACGTCTTTGGAATCGGAAAATGTTGTTGAGGCAAGTATTGACTTTACTAGGTCCGACTTGGCATTTAATCTACAAACGTTAACGGTTTGCACGACGGCCATTTCGTGAGCTTTTTGTTGGGTCATTCCTTCGATAATTAAGGAACGCTCCAAAGAGTCGGCTAGTTCTTCGACGCGTTTAGCAAAGTCTGTATACTGTATTTTGGAACGAATTTCCGTCATCCCTTGTCAAGTTTGGTTTGGAGACAAACCGGTTTCGGCGTTGTGCCATCTTCAGTGTAATTTTTCGAAATTCGTTCCAAAATACAGCGTATAATTACCCTGTCGGAAACCACAACAACCAAAAAGAATAAAGTCTGTATAGTTATTATTGTTGACGTGTAACGCCGAAATTTTTCCTGCAACAACTTTTGAATTATCAGGTTTAATCCTTCCGCGAAGGGCAATTTTGATGTCGTTAACTGATTCTATTTGCGTCGGCAATGCTTCGCGAGCTTTTCCTTCTAATTTTGATTTTAAAAATGCTATCAATGTACTGGTTAGGTTTTCTTCAGCTAGGTCTTCTATCAAACTTATTTTATCTAGAAAAGAATCGAGCGCTAATGGATCCCCGCTATAATTTTCTCTAATTATTGATGAACATAGGGAAATAAATGACTTTTTTTGTTCTACGGTAGCCATCTTGTAAAAAGTTTTAGAAAAATCGGTAATATCAGGTGAGCTGGTAGCTGCTGGTAAAGCGTTATCTACAAATAATGAGTGCTTTAAATCTGGAAGTGACGTGCTTCTTTTCATACAAAAATCTAACGATGCTTCTGACTGAGCGTCCGCAAATTCTTCTGATTCCGAATAGACTACGTTCGTTTGGCATATAAGGCTTAATGCGTCCTTCGGAATTGGAATATGGCAATCTAACTTAACAAAGCACTTCAATAATAGCTCCTTGCAACGTGCTAACTTTGCTTGTACTTCTTGGTAATTATGTATTGATTTGTTATCGGTTACGTGTAACACAAATTCGTTATAACAAGCTATTAGAGAATCTTTGTATTCTTTAAGTTTAATTACGTTTGTCGACAATGGTCGATTTTGCAAAATTCGCTTAGTTATTTTAACAAAATTAGCTTGGTATTCTATAAACTGTATTTCAAAATCTGACATAACCGAAAACCTCAAAAAGTTCAAGCACTTAAAGCTGCAACCAGCTACCACTCACCGCACCCTAATGTTGGGAAAAAAATATATGTATTACAGAAAAAAGTCAAATGTTACAGTCCGCTGAAAATATGTCAGTTTGTGTTCAAATAATTTTGTTTAATATTGTGAAAAAGTTTGCAAAAATGTCGATAAAATTAATTATATAATTTACATGTATAAGCTAGAAAGGTTTTTTTTTTGAAAATGTAGTTTGCAAGATTATTAAAAAAAAGTTGTTGAAAAATTTAATTGTAATTTACATATACATATAATTGCGAAAAGTTTTTGAAAACTTTGCAAAAAATGGAAAAATTTAATTTACATATTTTAATATATACATAACTGTGTGAAAATATATTTTAAATAATTTTTAATTTAATTTCTGAAATGTTGGTTAATTATTGCACACTGTGCATCATACCCCACTGCTACTCGTCTCGCTGCTCACTCTTGCTGTTTGTTGTAGAACCGCTCTGGTATACTGTTAGATGTTGTTGCTTTTCTTTTCGCTGTTATTCCCTCGCTGCAGTCTACCCCAAAAAGTTGTTTTGCACTGTGCCTAACGACGCTTTTTATGGCGTGGCTTGTATGCCGTTATACGAATGCATGTCGTGATATTTTTACGGTTGCCATCACATGCAGCCTGTACCAAAAAGTTCGCTTTTTGTACGGTGCCTAACGGCGCTTTTTATGGCGTGACTTAAATTTATTAAAAATTATTTAAATGTTTGTTTCATTGAAAATTTGGTACCACCGCTTTTTTTTAACTGTTTTTTGTTGTATTTCGAAAATGAAAATTTTTTTGATTGAAAATTTGGTACCACCGCTTTTTTTGTAGTTTTTAGAAAGTTTTTGTTGTTTTTTCTTTGAAAATTTATTAAAAAATTTTTTTGATTGAAAATTTGGTACCACCGCTTTTTTTGTAGTTTTTAGTTTTTGTTTTTTTTTTGAAAATTTTTATTTAAAAAAATTTTTGTTTTGTTTGAAAATTTGGTACAACCGATTTTTTATTTAGTTTTTAGATTTTTTTTTTGAAAATTTATTAAACATTTTTTTTTTTTTTTGTTAGGAAATTTCGTACCACCGCTTTTTTTGTAGCTTTTTTTTCGATTTAATTTCAGTTCATTTTTGTATGTTTTTTGGGATACAATTTTGCCCTTTTTAGTTTTAGTTCATTCATTTTTGGGAAAAAAAATTGGACTGTTTTTAGTTCATTTTGTATGTTTTTGTATTTTGTATTTTTTTAATTTTTTTTTTTTTTTTAATTTAATTTAATGAATTAGTCACCACCATTTTTAAACGAAGTATTTTTAAAAAAATTTTTTTGTATTTAAATAATTTGTAGTATTTTTTTTTTTTTTTTTTTTTTCGGTTTCATTTAATTTAATTAATTGAAATAGCCACCACCATTAAATAAGTTGAAGTATTTTTTGTTTTGTAATTTTAATTTCATTTTATGAAACATTTTTAAATAATTTGTAGTATTTTTGAATTATTTTTGTAATTTTAGATTTTTTTTGCTTTAATTTAAATTTATTTTTTTTTTCATTTTTATTGGTTCTTTTATATGGCGTGGCTTCATTTGCCCGGAGGCCATTTTGTAAGCCGCTGTCACGGTCGCCAGGGCTCCGCTAGCACTTACTGGTGTTGTTGCTGCTACTGCTACGTGTGGAGCGCCAGGGTTCCGCTAGCACTTGCTGCTGTTGTTGCTGCTACTGTATATTCTGGTACCTCGGCCAGTTGCCGGTAAATTATTAAAGTGGGATTGAACCAATATAAATTAAAACTTGAACTTGTCGGTTTGAATGCGCGCAAAAGAATCGCTTTCTTTTATTTTTTCATTTAAATCGCAATGTTGGCTGCGAATGCATTTTTAGTACAAAATGTAGTGATGATTGGGGGGATGCCAGATTTGACATTACATCACCCTCCTTTGGAAAAGAAGAATTTGGCAAGTTGATCAGATTTGCCATATTCTTCTTTCCCTTACATTTTTACTTTTATTCTTACAGGGAATTCAATACAATTTAGCTATTGGTAACTTATTTTTATAGTAAGAAATTAATTGCTTAATATAGGAAAACTACTAAAGCTTATTTAAGGTATTTTTCATGTACTAATGTAATGTTTACATTTAATTTATATTTACTGCTTAAGTTCACTAGATTTAATGATAATATTTTGTAATAGTTTTATACAATTCTTAAAAATATTGCAATTCAAAATGAAAATTACGAATCTATGTTTATACATAAGTTTTTCTTTACGCAATGCGGCTAATATGACATTATGAAAAATTATATTTTAAGTTTTGTTTTGTACATAGACTTAGATTACATATTGTTTTAATGTTTGATAGCGAATATTTTATTTGTACATAAGAAACTTTTATTTCTTGAGGATATATTTATATTAATTTTGGAACATTTTTGATTTTTCATTTTATGTAACTTAAGAATTACTAATTTTTATGTGTTATTTTATGTATACGTGACTTGCAAACTTTAATCACATTCTAATACTAGAAATTTATTTGTTTTAATTTGAAAATAGAAAAAGTGAAATATTTGATTAAAATGTTTTTTGAATTTTAAGTAACTTTTTGGATTCTGTTTTTGTAAATAGTTTTTAATTTGTTTTTGTCTTTGTCAAATATGGTTACGTTCACACCGTCTACTTGTGTTACTACGTATGGACCTTGGTATGTGTTTTGATGTTTGTTTCGGGGTTCCTTTTGTACTAGAACCGTGTCATTCTCGTTTATTAGTATTGGTCGTGTGTTTGTATCGTAGGTCTGTTATCTTCGAATTTTATGTTTATTAATTAGCTCTGTAGCTAAGGGATTTGACTTTTGCATTCGATATTTTACCTCCTTAGCATAATTTTCAACGTTATAATTTGGATCTATTTTAATTTTTTTTAATTCATGTGGTAAAAAAGCATTTTTGCTGAAAATTAATTCAAAAGGAGTTAATTTGTTATCGAAAGTAGTATTAGACGTTGTATTATGAAAGAAAGCAAAGTATTTTAGATATGTGTCCCAGTCTGCGTATGTTTCATTGAGATACGCACGCAAGTACTCGTTAAAGACTCTATGGTTTCGCTCAATTGTTCCAACCGTTTCATGGTGATAAGCTGTGGAAAAGTCATGTTTGATATTTAAAATTTTGGTTAATTCCGAAAAAATTTCATTTTTGAATTCAGTTCCTAAATCTGATTTAATTGAATTCATAATGCCATATGTTAAATAAAAGTTTCGAAGATAGCTGAAGCAACTGTTTTAGCTGATTTATCTGGTATAGCTACTGTTACCAGGTATTTTGTTAAATCGCAAATCATAGTAACTGCAAACCTGTTACCAAATTTGGATTCTGGTAGTGGGCCTATCGTGTCTATTACTACTATATCAAATGGTTTAATAGGAGTTGGTGTTCAAATTAAATTTTCTTTTATTTTAGGTTTTACTTTGTTCAAAAGACATTTATTGCAATTTTTAACGAATTTAGCAATGTCGCGGGTCATGTGTTTCCAATAATACTTTGTTCGAATTTTTGCGTATAGTTTTTTCATTCCGCAGTGTCCGCCTGCAATTGGGTCATCGTGGTAGATTGTCATTAGTTTTAGTTTTTTGTCGTCATCAGTTACAGTTTCTACAGTGTCTGTTAGTATAATTTGTAAGGATTTTAAATGTTTATTTCCGCTTGTTTTCAGGTTTGTAATAGAAAAATGTTTGAAAAATTCGTCATCTTAGGCCATTCAATAATTTTAATGTTGTGTTTGCTGGCTTCTTGTTTTAGCCTCGAAAGTAATACATCTAAATTTATTATTTCGTTAGCATTCTCAACATTAATTAACTCGAGTTTCTTATGTTTTATGTGCGCACATATTTTTAAAATTGAAATTTTGTTATTTTTGTCGTAAATTATTAATGATCTAATCCGCGGTACCTTTTTTGAGAAATTGTAGGCAAATTTATCGTAAACGTTTATTGTCTGAGTTGTATTGTCCGTATTGTCTTTACTTTGTAAGTCCTTACCGTAACATTGTTTCGTCATAGCTCTAGTTTTAACTGCAAGAACGTGCTTCGTAGGTTCTCTAATATCATCGAAATGAATGCGTGAAAGTGCATCTGCGCCTACGTTTGTTTTACCCTTAATGTACTCGATGGTAAAGTTATATTCTGCTAATTCAAGACGTATCCTTGCTAGCTTTGAGGCTGGGTCTTTCATATTGAATAAATAAACTAAAGGCCTGTGGTCCGATTTAACAGTAAAGTGTGTTCCGTAAACGTATGGTCGATAATGCTTGATTGCAAAATAAATGGCTAAAAGTTCCAGTTCTATAATTGGTTTTTTCTGTTCTGCTTTGTTGAATGCTTTAGAAGCATAACAAATAGGCAGATCGCTCCCTAGCTGCTCTTGACTCAATATAGCACCGCACCCATTTTTCGATGCATCGACAGTAATAATAAATTGTTTTGTAAAGTCTGGGTATTGAAGCAATTTTGGGGAAATTAACGCTGATTTTAAAGATTCAAAAGCTTTATCACACGCAGTGTCCCAATTAAATTCAACTTTTTTTCTGCCAGAGATGCAAAATTTGGTATAAACCGTCTGTAGTAGTTAGCAAATGCGACGAAACGGCGAACCGCGTCTTTGTCAGTCGGTTTTGTATAATTTTTTACAGCCTTTATTTTGCTGTCATCTGGCAACAGACCTTTTGCTGAACATTTGTGGCCTAAGAAAGTAACTTCTGGCCGAAGAAAATTACATTTTTTTGGATTAAGTTTTAAATTGAAGGTTCTGCATGTATCAAGTACTTTAGCAAGATTTTTTATGTGATGTGCTTCGCTACACCCAATTACTATTATATCGTCAACGTAAAGAAATGCCACATTGGGCGGAATACCAGAAAAAGCAATTGTCATCATTCTTGAGAATGAATTTGGCGCTACATTTAAACCAAACGGTAACACTTTCCATCTAAATGCTCCTCGGTCAGTGCTGAAGGATGTTACGTCACGTGAGTCGATATTCAATGGGATTTGATGAAACCCTGAATAGAGGTCTAAGGTTGAAAAATACTTCGCTCGGCCAAGATTATCTAAGATGTCGTCTACTCTAGCGAGAGGAAATTTATCGGCAATCAGTTTTTTGTTAACAGCACGGAAATCTACACACATACGGTACGCTCTTTGACCATTAGCATCTTTTTTCGGAACAACAATTAGAGGGCTATTATAATTTGAATAACTTTCTTCAATTAGTTCGTTTTCTAATAATTTCGTAACTTGACGGTTTATTTCTTCACGCTGGGTATATGGTAAACGGTAATTCTTTATGTAAACTGGATTATTGTCTGTCAATCGTAGTTTTTGTTCGTAGAAATTGTTTAATGTCATCTTGTCGTCTGGAAGTGCAAATATGTCTGCATACTCTATGCATAAGTTTAGTAATTTGCTTTCCGCATGACTAGGAATTTGTTTTTTCAAAACGGAAATCAGTTCTTTTGTCCGGTTGTCATCGTTTCTAGTCTTATTAATGGAATAAACGTTGAAATTAGAAAGTTTTTCAGTCCGAATGTTACAGTTGTTTACGTATTTTATATCATTTGTGGTATTTATGGCTTTGACGATTGGGTTGCTTGGACTGACTATGCATCTTGCAGTGAATACACCGTTGTCAATTTCTTGCGACTCCACGAAAAGTGGCTCCGGTGAACTTCCTAGACTAAAAAGTCGAAAAACTTCGCATCTGGGTGGAATTACGCAGGTGTCGTTTTGAGTTCCGTGAACGATCGGAATCGCGACTTTTTCGTTACCGACCCAGAAGTAAACGCAATTGCCGCATAGCTGATAACGCATTTGTTAATTTTTAAAAAATCTTTACCCAGTATACCGTCTGCTGGAATATTAAAATCGTCGTTAACCACGTGTAACGTATGTTTTAAAGAAAAGTCAGAAAAGGTTAAGTTTGTCGTTATTTTACCCAGAGTAGAAACAGTGTTGGCAGTGACGCCCGTAATGCGTATAATGTCGTTTGTATTAATTGGAAAATTTTTGTTTAAACTTGAAACTTTAATTAAGGAAATGTCGGCTTGAATAATTTAAATTTAAGCAATAAACGCCTTTTGTTGAAGAAAAATCGATTAGTTGTTCATCTCTTGCTCCCCCAGTGTTCGCTCCTGAGGGGCATGAGTGTTTAAAGCACGGACATTTGCATTTCTACCCCTATTGTTTGAAGATCCGCTATTATTGTTGTTGTTTCTATTGCTACTCCAGTTATTGTTAAAACGGTTATTATTATTCCTGCCTTGATGGGTATTTCCATTAGCTGGTCGATAACGTTGATTTCCATAATTGCTTGAAGAAAACCTGTTCCTATAACCAGTACAATTGCGACTTGGGTTGTAGTTACTATGACCACGAAAACTACCCCGAAAATTTCTAGAAAAGCTACTACCACGTGTTCGAAATGCTAAAACTTGACGTTCTTTTACTTCATTATTTTGCTCGACTATCAACTACGCTACCACGTCTTTGGAATCGGAAAATGTTGTTGAGGCAAGTATTGACTTTACTAGGTCCGACTTGGCATTTAATCTACAAACGTTAACGGTTTGCTCGACGGCCATTTCGTGAGCTTTTTGTTGGGTCATTCCTTCGATAATTAAGGAACGCTCCAAAGAGTCGGCTAGTTCTTCGACGCGTTTAGCAAAGTCTGTATAGTTATTATTGTTGACGTGTAACGCCGAAATTTTTCCTGCAACAACTTTTGAATTATCAGGTTTAATCCTTCCGCGAAGGGCAATTTTGATGTCGTTAACTGATTCTATTTGCGTCGGCAATGCTTCGCGAGCTTTTCCTTCTAATTTTGATTTTAAAAATGCTATCAATGTACTGGTTAGGTTTTCTTCAGCTAGGTCTTCTATCAAACTTATTTTATCTAGAAAAGAATCGAGCGCTAATGGATCCCCGCTATAATTTTCTCTAATTATTGATGAACATAGGGAAATAAATGACTTTTTTTGTTCTACGGTAGCCATCTTGTAAAAAGTTTTAGAAAAATCGGTAATATCAGGTGAGCTGGTAGCTGCTGGTAAAGCGTTATCTACAAATAATGAGTGCTTTAAATCTGGAAGTGACGTGCTTCTTTTCATACAAAAATCTAACGATGCTTCTGACTGAGCGTCCGCAAATTCTTCTGATTCCGAATAGACTACGTTCGTTTGGCATATAAGGCTTAATGCGTCCTTCGGAATTGGAATATGGCAATCTAACTTAACAAAGCACTTCAATAATAGCTCCTTGCAACGTGCTAACTTTGCTTGTACTTCTTGGTAATTATGTATTGATTTGTTATCGGTTACGTGTAACACAAATTCGTTATAACAAGCTATTAGAGAATCTTTGTATTCTTTAAGTTTAATTACGTTTGTCGACAATGGTCGATTTTGCAAAATTCGCTTAGTTATTTTAACAAAATTAGCTTGGTATTCTATAAACTGTATTTCAAAATCTGACATAACCGAAAACCTCAAAAAGTTCAAGCACTTAAAGCTGCAACCAGCTACCACTCACCGCACCCTAATGTTGGGAAAAAAATATATGTATTACAGAAAAAAGTCAAATGTTACAGTCCGCTGAAAATATGTCAGTTTGTGTTCAAATAATTTTGTTTAATATTGTGAAAAAGTTTGCAAAAATGTCGATAAAATTAATTATATAATTTACATGTATAAGCTAGAAAGGTTTTTTTTTTTGAAAATGTAGTTTGCAAGATTATTAAAAAAAAGTTGTTGAAAAATTTAATTGTAATTTACATATACATATAATTGCGAAAAGTTTTTGAAAACTTTGCAAAAAATGGAAAAATTTAATTTACATATTTTAATATATACATAACTGTGTGAAAATATATTTTAAATAATTTTTAATTTAATTTCTGAAATGTTGGTTAATTACACAAGTATACACGGTTTTGGATCTGGGCAACCAAAAGTGGTTTCTATGACAATTGATGACACTGAATCCGAATCTTCATTTCGTTTTTTAAGATTGATTCTAGTTTTTGAAATAATCAAGAATTTAATTTTTTATGATTTTTGTCAAATAATATTCATTTTATTAACTTTAACATATCAGAAATGAAGATTGGTGGAACTTTGCCTTTTGTATTGTTTAGTATCTGTTTCACGTATTAGAGTCCAACAGTAGTCGCTCATCATGCCTTCATCCCAAAAGCCTTGGTATCTTCTTTCAATGTTGGCTAGATCTTGGTGTAGCCGCTCTCCTTGTTCGTCGCTCGTATCACCCAAGTTTTCGGGAAAAAAATCGAGATGGGAATGCAGAAAATGGATCTTTAGAGACATTCTAGCTCCAATCTTTCGATAATTTTGCAACTTATCGCCAATAATTTCCTTAAAATTAGGGCATTTGTGATTACCAAGAAAGTGGTGAACGAATTTTGAAAAGATGCCCATGCGGCTGCTTCATCGCTTTATTTTACTGCAACAGTTGAAATGACTTATCAAGCAGTGCCTGTAAGATTGGGAGAATTTTCCTCAATCGGTATTTAATTATTGTGCTTGCAAACTGTGCTTGTAACAGCACAATGGTGCTATCATGCGAGAACTCGGAAACTAGAATCAATCTTAAAAAACTAAATGCATATTCGAATTCAGCATATCAAATATAGTTAAGAATCGTTCTTATCTGCTCAGATCCAAAAGTTGACCTGAATTTGTAAACTTGTGTTATTGCACACTGTGCATCATACCCCACTGCTACTCGTCTCGCTGCTCACTCTTGCTGTTTGTTGTAGAACCGCTCTGGTATACTGTTAGATGTTGTTGCTTTTCTTTTCGCTGTTATTCCCTCGCTGCAGTCTGTACCCCAAAAAGTTGTTTTGCACTGTGCCTAACGGCGCTTTTTATGGCGTGGCTTGTATGCCGTTATACGAATGCATGGCGTGATATTTTTACGGTTGCCATCACATGCAGCCTGTACCAAAAAGTTCGCTTTTTGCACGGTGCCTAACGGCGCTTTTTATGGCGTGACTTAAATTTATTAAAAATTATTTAAATGTTTGTTTCATTGAAAATTTGGTACCACCGCTTTTTTTTAACTGTTTTTTGTTGTATTTCGAAAATGAAAATTTTTTTGATTGAAAATTTGGTACCACCGCTTTTTTTTGTAGTTTTTAGAAAGTTTTTGTTGTTTTTTCTTTGAAAATTTATTAAAAAAATTTTTGTTTTGTTTGAAAATTTGGTACAACCGATTTTTTTTTTAGTTTTTAGATTTTTTTTTTGAAAATTTATTAAACATTTTTTTTTTTTTTGTTAGGAAATTTCGTACCACCGCTTTTTTTGTAGCTTTTTTTTCGATTTAATTTCAGTTCATTTTTGTATATTTTTTGGGATACAATTTTGCCCTTTTTAGTTTTAGTTCATTCATTTTTGGGAAAAAAAATTGGACTGTTTTTAGTTCATTTTGTATGTTTTTGTATTTTGTATTTTTTAAATTTTTTTTTTTTTTTTTTTTTTTTTTAATTTAATTTAATGAATTAGTCACCACCATTTTTAAACGAAGTATTTTAAAAAAAAATTTTTTGTATTTAAATAATTTGTAGTATTTTTTTTTTTTTTTTTTTTTTTCGGTTTTATTTAATTTAATTTATTGAAATAGCCACCACCATTAAATAAGTTGAAGTATTTTTTGTTTTGTAATTTTAATTTCATTTTATGAAACATTTTTAAATAATTTGTAGTATTTTTGAATTATTTTTGTAATTTTAGATTTTTTTTTTTTTTTTGCTTTAATTTAAATTTATTTATTTTTTTCATTTTTATTGCTTTTATATGGCGTGGCTTCATTTGCCCGGAGGCCATTTTGTAAGCCGCTGTCACGGTCGCCAGGGCTCCGCTAGCACTTACTGGTGTTGTTGCTGCTACTGCTACGTGTGGAGCGCCAGGGCTCCGCTAGCACTTGCTGGTGTTGTTGCTGTTGTTGCTGCTACTGTATATTCTGGTACCTCGGCCAGTTGCCGGTAAATTATTAAAGTGGGATTGAACCAATATAAATTAAAACTTAAACTTGTCGGTTTGAATGCGCACACAAGAATCGCTTTCTTTTATTTTTTCATTTAAATCGCAATGTTGGCTGCGATTGCATTTTTAGTACAAAATGTAGTGATGATTGGGGGGATGCCAGATTTGACATTACAATCCCTATGCTGTAACCCGTCGTACGTTCGATTACGATACGAGTTGTAAAAATGGGTATGCTGAAATCCGCATTGTCGGATCGTAATTTCGAAATTCGGAAGCGATCTTCGAAATTCGTAATGTTGGTATACTTGAATCCGACGTAGCTGTCATTTGTATGTATTTGTCGGAAATTTTCTACGAAGAGCAACTGGTGTCGGAATAAAACAAACTATTTAAAAAATATCAATATAAAATTAATAAAATAAATTGTGTAAACGCAAAAATACGTTAGTAAAGTATCGATAACTATAGAAATTTATTAATTATTATTAATTTACAAAATTATCAGGTCGAAGATTACAACAAACCGCTCACAATTTGAAAAAATGGTAGAGTGTATGAGCGAAAGACCGGACATTTAACAAGGATTTGCAAAAGGAGTTAGAGAAGAGGTGTTGACTTTTTGGGAGGATGTTATATATATATATAATTTTGGCGCTTACACTATATAGCTCAGTGTTTGGCCGAGCTTCTCCTACCATTTGTGGTGTGCGTTTTTTTCTTTTTATATTATACCACAAATAGAGGGAACTACAGTTTTTGTGCCGACTCCGAACGGCAGATGTATTTAATGAGAAGTTTTTTCATGGCAGAAATACCCTCGGAGGTTTGCCATTGCCTGCCGAGGGGTGACCGCTATTAGAAAAAACTGTTTCTGTGTTTAAGATTTTGCTTGCCCTGACTGAGATTCACAGAAAGAATGAATAGAGATCGGTTCGAGCTCGTTTGTAAAGACTTTGACGCTAAATTCAAAAACACGCACATCCAGCAAATGCAATTATTGAAGTATATAACTGTTTAGCTGAACCTGTTCTTCCGCGAAAAGATCCTTTCGGAAAGTCGAACGATCCGCTGATGTGGTGGCATTACCGAAAAAAAATTATATCCTCGTCTGTTCCAGCTTCCTAAAAAGCGTAAATGAATATTTCCTCTACATCTGTCCCTTGCGAACGCATATTTTCTCACCCTGGACAGCTTGTAAGCGAAAAGCGGGAGAGACTGAAAGCCATTAAGGTGTCTCAAATAATCTTCTTAAATTATACACCCCTATGCTGTAACCCGTCGTACGTTCGATTACGATACGAGTTGTAAAAATGGGTATGCTGAAATCCGCATTGTCGGATCGTAATTTCGAAATTCGGAAGCGATCTTCGAAATTCGTAATGTTGGTATACTTGAATCCGACGTAGCTGTCATTTGTATGTATTTGTCGGAAATTTTCTACGAAGAGCAACTGGTGTCGGAATAAAACAAACTATTTAAAAAATATCAATATAAAATTAATAAAATAAATTGTGTAAACGCAAAAATACGTTAGTAAAGTATCGATAACAATAGAAATTTATTAATTATTATTAATTTACAAAATTATCAGGTCGAAGATTACAACAAACCGCTCACAATTTGAAAAAATGGTAGAGTGTATGAGCGAAAGACCGGACATTTAACAAGGATTTGCAAAAGGAGCTAGAGAAGAGGTCTTGGCTTTTTGGGAGGATATTATATATATGTATATATAATTTTGGCGCTTACACTATATAGCTCAGTGTTTGGCCGAGCTTCTCCTACCATTTGTGGTGTGCGTTTTTATCTTTTTATATTATACCACAAATGGAGGGAACTACTGTTTTTGTGCCGACTCCGAACGGCAGATGTATTTAATGAGAAGCTTTTTCATGGCAGAAATACCCTCGGAGGTTTGCCATTGCCTGCCGAGGGGTGACCGCTATTTGAAAAAACTGTTTCTGTGTTTAAGATTTTGCTTGCCCTGACTGAGATTCGAACCTCGAAGTCACCGGCATATATATCTAGTTATAGCACGCACCACTACCAACTCGCTACATATCGAGTTATAGCACGCACCGCTACCAACTCGACCACAGCGGCCACACGAAGATGTTGCTCAGCAGCTAAACAGCTTAGGCCCACCAACTAAAGATGTTTCTAGTTGGAAAAGGTTCGGATACAATTTTAATAGATCAAGATGTATTCATCACTGTTTTCCTAATATCAACTATTTGTAGGTATGGCTAAATTACAAATGCTACATCAAGCGAAAGCTCTCCGCCGATAAAGCAGAGGCGAGGGCAACGTGTTGGGGACCCAACAAAATGAATACATTTAACGAGTTGGAGGAGCAAGTGATAAAGCTGACCGTTTTGCGCACATGCACATCTGGCATCAACGGGGCTTCAGCTTTTGGTGCGCCAGCGGTTATCCAGTCCTCAGTGGAACCATCGAGATCCACATCAACGGAAGCGGAATACCCAAATATTTCACGGCGGTTCAATCCGGCAAAAAAAACCGACACTATAGCTCTGGTGCAGGAGCAACTAAATTTACAGAGGCACTATTATCATAAAAGTTTACCCTTCTTAGAAAGCCAAGCCGAAATCACTAAAAAACTTAATGACAATTTAAGACGCATGTATCAAGTACATGAGAATATGTACGATATAAAGGCTGACAAACTGCGAGAGCTAAAGCGCCACAACAGTGAAATGGAGGCTCTTAAGAGAAGAGAACTTGAATTACAAGAATTATTATTGGAGATCCAAAAAAAATTGAATTGAGCTGTGATCCTTGTGAATATGTACAAACTATTAGCTTTAAGATATGAACTGATTTTTTTATTTCAGTACCTGTAAATATGTACAAACTATTAGCTTTAAGATATGAAATGAGTTTTTTATTTATCTAGATTTAAGTAAATAAATTGAATTGTGATACCCGTAAATAATTATGTAAAAACTATAAGCTTTAAGAGAGCAACTGTTTTTTATTTGTCTAGATTTAAGTAAATGAATTGAATTTTAGCTTTAAGAAAAATTTTTTTTTTATAGGTTTAAGTAAATAAGAAAATTTATTTTAACTTTTTTACATGTTTTTTTATTAAATATGGAATACAAACTTATGCGATTGTTTTCATTGTTATACTAAGTAGGTAATGATCTCAAATTTCTCATTATTATTTCTGATGCTTCTCGGTAAAGTTCTGATGACGCCTCCTCTTCATTAACATCTGCATACTCATCGTCTACACCATTGGGTGTATCATCTTGAATGTACATGTTATGCAATGCGCATACAACATTAACTATTTGCACAACTTTTTGGGATGAATAATGACGTTGGCGAGCGCTTAGTAAGCATCGAAATCTATTTTTCAAACGCCGATAACTCTCTCGACTATATTGCGAGCTTTACTGTGCGTTTTATTGCATTTACTTTCACGACTTCCTGCCACAGGAGAGCGAAACGGTGTTATTAACCACGGCTGCAATGGATATCCAGCATCGCCTGTAAAACAAAAAGTCGTTTATTATAATTTGCATATTTTGCTCTAATTGTACTTATAAGCTACCTTATCAAGGATTATATGATACGAAACTCTCTCAACCGCTATTAAAATCGGGGGACTGATCTCGTTTTCCATGCTGGCAACAAAACCGAATGAGTCCCCCTATTATCATTTAACAAGTAAAATAGCGAGATGTCAGAGTCAAATTGTGTAAATTATCAATAAAATCAGTGCGCTTTCTAACTGTGCAGAATAAGATATTGAGTGTTTGTTGTTTGCAAAAAAAAAGTGTTACAATCTCAAAATAAAGAGCAATGTGTAAAATTTAGAACTTTTCACAAAAATGTGGCGTTTTATTTAGAAAAGGCGTCTTTAAAATTGCTAATAAAAATATTTTTCAAAGTTACTTTATTGTGTTTGTATTATTTACTTCTGCATAACGCAATGGTCGTATTAAATTCATATAATCTCCAAAAAATGCAATGGTAATTACCACATTTCGATTGATTTAATGGTCGATGAGCAAATGGGTTTGGTACGGTTTATTTTTTGTACTCCAATTCAGGCTACCTGTGGTAGTTGCAAACCGCCTCCCAACGTCAGTGCAGTGAATACTGCTATATTCCTTTCGCGATATACATATGTATGTATGTACATACATAGGTTGGTGCTTGCCTCGCCAACAGCATTTTCAAAAGTTTTTAATGCATGTCTTCCCGAGTAGATAGAAAAGACAGAAGCTGGTTCTACTCCCAAAGGTTGGCAAACCACAGGGGGAGCCCGGCTCTTATAGGCCCCTTTGTATGATCGACACTTTAGGTAAGTTGCTACAGCGTATTATCTGTGACCGTTTATGGGACCACTTTGATTCTCCTCAGTGTTTGTCTGACTCCCAATATGGTTTTCGGAAAGGCAGATCAACAGTTGACGCTATATGCAGAGTAACTGACATAACAAAAGAAGCCATAAAAGGTACACTCTGGAAGAACGGCGCAAAATAATATTGTGCTGTAGTAACCCTAGATGTAAAGAACGGGTTGGTCGCATATAATCAATGCGCTGAAATCGATAAAATCTACAGAGTATTTAATAAGATTAATAAATAGTTACTTATATAATAGAGTTCTTACTTATAGCACTTCTTCAAGAATGAAGGAATACATCGTCACCAGGGGTATTCCTCAAGGTTCAGTCCTAGGGCCGTTGCTGTGGATAGTCACCTACGACGAAGTCTTACGCCTACCTGTCCCAAAAGGCGTTCAAGTAATTGGCTACGCGGATGATATTGCGGTAGTTGTCGTTGCGAAATATGTGGAGTCTGTACAGATGGCCACCACAAGTACTTTCGACTAAGTGCAATGCGGATATGTTGCGCTCTCCGGACGGTTTCTGATGATGCCGCCTGTGTCATCGCCGGTACAATGCCTGCTGATCTGATGGCGAGCGAGATCCAGCGCACCTACTTGACCTCCCGATCCAAAGGCAGAGCCCTCTCCAAACGCAAGATTGCGGTCGAACGCCAAAAAAGCCTCACCCAATTGCAACAACGGTGGGAAGCGTCTACGTCGGGTCGCTGGACTTTCAGGCTTATCCCCAATATATAAGCCTGGCTTAACAGATCCCATGGCGAGGTTGATATTTACATGACCCAACTTCTGAGTGGACATGGGTGCATCCGAGAGTACTTATTTAAATATGGTCATGATGACACAACGGCGTGTGGCTCATACGGAATTGCGTCGGAGAGTGCGGAGCACATATTCTTTGCGTGCCCGTCTTTTGCATTACAGAGAAACAAATTAAAAACTTTGATTCTGGCTAACCCTATCCCAAAAAATGTGATTTCACTTATGATAAATAACAAACAAATTTTGAATGCAGTTAAAATATTAAGCAAAGATATAATGACTGAGCTTAGAGTAAAGGTACAACGACGCCGCAGTCAGTAAAATCATAGCGATTATTGTGTTTTTAACATAAACTTTTTTACTCTTGTTTATTTCACAGGATAACGTGCTACGATTGAAAAACGCTTCTGAACCCCTTTATCACAAACGTGGATGGGGGAGTATGAAAATGGCGTTCTGGAGAGAGGCATAATATACATATGTATGTCATGGCCCTTCCCTGATGTAATGCGAAAGCAGTCCCTGGGAGTCGGCTTCAACGAAGATTCGGCCCGTATTGATGGATAGTGCGCTATCGCAACATCCGTATAAAAAAACAAAAAAAAAAACAGGTTGCATAGGTGCTGCAACACCAACAGCGGAGATACTGCCGCACCATCTGGTGCTCCCTACCACCGTTGATGTTTGTAAGGTTGCGCCGTATAAGCAACTATATGGACTCTGGAAAGAAATATATTAAAAAATTATTCAATTTATATTATTACAAAAAATAATTGCAAAATTATCTCATTTTCCACGAAAATTAAAAACTACTTCGCAGCATCGTACATTTTCCCAAGAACGAACACGAATGTGAAGTTGAAAAGGAATACGATGACATAAAATACATCGGCATTATTGCATTTTTGAGTAAAAACTTCACAAAACCTATACATGCAATGGTTCGTTCATGAGTTGCTTGCAATGCCTTGGTTGGTGCATGGTTTGGTTGGTTGGTGGTGTTTCCAGTGTTCCGGTGTTGCTGGTGCCATTGCGTTACACAGCTGTCAAAATATGTATCAGCGCTCGTAACTCAACTCTTGCTATCAGCACAATGGTGCGGCGCTATACTGTGTTACCCACGGCTAAAGTGCACTCTTCAGCGTAAGAATAGGTAATGCAAAAGGCCGATCGACAGTAATACTTTTGACTTCGGCTACTTACGCGCCAGATCTCTGATCATGCTTAAAATTTAAAACTGCGGTTCGAGCAGAGCAATCCAAGACGATGTTAAGTCCGGTTTAAATGGTATCGGTCAAATAAGATATGGCATGTTGGCTTAAACTGTCTACCCTAAATTACTGATTTGGAGAAACGAGGTGCCCAACAATGAACAGTCCTCAGTGGAACCATCAAGATCCACATCAACGGAAGCGGAATACCCAAATATTTCACGGCGGTTCAATCCGGCAAAAAAAACCGACACTACAGCTCTGGTGCAGGAGCAACTAAATTTACAGAGGCACTATTATCATAAAAGTTTACCCTTCTTAGAAAGCCAAGCCGAAATCACTAAAAAACTTAATGACAATTTAAGACGCATGTATCAAGTACATGAGAATATGTACGATATAACGGCTGACAAACTGCGAGAGCTAAAGCGCCACAACAGTGAAATGGAGGCTCTTAAGAGAAGAGAACTTGAATTACAAGAATTATTATTGGAGATCCAAAAAAAATTGAATTGAGCTGTGATCCTTGTGAATATGTACAAACTATTAGCTTTAAGATATGAACTGATTTTTTTATTTCAGTACCTGTAAATATGTACAAACTATTAGCTTTAAGATATGAACTGAGTTTTTTATTTATCTAGATTTAAGTAAATAAATTGAATTGTGATACCCGTAAATAATTATGTAAAAACTATAAGCTTTAAGAGAGCAACTGTTTTTTATTTGTCTAGATTTAAGTAAATGAATTGAATTTTAGCTTTAAGAAAAATTTTTTTTTATAGGTTTAAGTAAATAAGAATTTATTTTAACTTTTTTTACATGTTTTTTTATTAAATATGGAATACAAACTTATGCGATTGTTTTCATTGTTATACTAAGTAGGTAATGATCTCAAATTTCTCATTATTATTTCTGATGCTTCTCGGTAAAGTTCTGATGACGCCTCCTCTTCATTAACATCTGCATACTCATCGTCTACACCATTGGGTGTATCATCTTGAATGTACATGTTATGCAATGCGCATACAACATTAACTATTTGCACAACTTTTTGGGATGAATAATGACGTTGGCGAGCGCTTAGTAAGCATCGAAATCTATTTTTCAAACGCCGATAACTCTCTCGACTATATTGCGAGCTTTACTGTGCGTTTTGTTGCATTTACTTTCACGACTTCCTGCCACAGGAGAGCGAAACGGTGTTATTAACCACGGCTGCAATGGATATCCAGCATCGCCTGTAAAACAAAAAGTCGTTTATTATAATTTGCATATTTTGCTCTAATTGTACTTATAAGCTACCTTATCAAGGATTATATGATACGAAACTCTCTCAACCGCTATTAAAATCGGGGGACTGATCTCGTTTTCCATGCTGGCAACAAAACCGAATGAGTCCCCCTATTATCATTTAACAAGTAAAATAGCGAGATGCCAGAGTCAAATTGTGTAAATTATCAATAAAATCAGTGCGCTTTCTAACTGTGCAGAATAAGATATTGAGTGTTTGTTGTTTGCAAAAAAAAAGTGTTACAATCTCAAAATAAAGAGCAATGTGTAAAATTTAGAACTTTTCACAAAAATGTGGCGTTTTATTTAGAAAAGGCGTCTTTAAAATTGCTAATAAAAATATTTTTCAAAGAAAACTGCTTATATATTACTTTGTTTAATACTTTTTAACTACATACTGTATATAAATACAAACATATACACATTTCGATTGAATTGATATGTTTGATTATGTTAAAATTGATATTTTTTATTACAGTTAATATTGTTGGTATACTTTAAAGTTTTCATGCAGAACTCATAAATTTATAATTTTTTTCATTAATACCCGTATTTTACTTGTTACTTTATTGTGTTTGTATTATTTACTTCTGCATAACGCAATGGTCGTATTAAATTCATATAATCTCCAAAAAATGCAATGGTAATTACCACATTTCGATTGATTTAATGGTCGATGAGCAAATGGGTTTGGTACGGTTTATTTTTTGTACTCCGATATAGGCTACCTGTGGTAGTTGCAAACCGCCTCCCAACGTCAGTGCAGTGGATAATGCTATATTCCTTTCGCGATATACATATGTATGTATGTACATACATAGGTTGGTGCTTGCCTCGCCAACAGCATTTTCAAAAGTTTTTAATGCATGTCTTCCCGAGTAGATAGAAAAGACAGAAGCTGGTTCTACTCCCAAAGGTTGGCAAACCACAGGGGGAGCCCGGCTCTTATAGGCCCCTTTGTATGATCGACACTTTAGGTAAGTTGCTACAGCGTATTATCTGTGACCGTTTATGGGACCACTTTGATTCTCCTCAGTGTTTGTCTGACTCCCAATATGGTTTTCGGAAAGGCAGATCAACAGTTGACGCTATATGCAGAGTAACTGACATAACAAAAGAAGCCATAAAAGGTACACTCTGGAAGAACGGCGCAAAATAATATTGTGCTGCAGTAACCCTAGATGTAAAGAACGGGTTGGTCGCATATAATCAATGCGCTGAAATCGATAAAATCTACAGAGTATTTAATAAGATTAATAAATAGTTACTTATATAATAGAGTTCTTACTTATAGCACTTCTTCAAGAATGAAGGAATACATCGTCACCAGGGGTATTCCTCAAGGTTCAGTCCTAGGGCCGTTGCTGTGGATAGTCACCTACGACGAAGTCTTACGCCTACCTGTCCCAAAAGGCGTTCAAGTAATTGGCTACGCGGATGATATTGCGGTAGTTGTCGTTGCGAAATATGTGGAGTCTGTACAGATGGCCACCACAAGTACTTTCGACTAAGTGCAATGCGGATATGTTGCGCTCTCCGGACGGTTTCTGATGATGCCGCCTGTGTCATCGCCGGTACAATGCCTGCTGATCTGATGGCGAGCGAGATCCAGCGCACCTACTTGACCTCCCGATCCAAAGGCAGAGCCCTCTCCAAACGCAAGATTGCGGTCGAACGCCAAAAAAGCCTCACCCAATTGCAACAACGGTGGGAAGCGTCTACGTCGGGTCGCTGGACTTTCAGGCTTATCCCCAATATATAAGCCTGGCTTAACAGATCCCATGGCGAGGTTGATATTTACATGACCCAACTTCTGAGTGGACATGGGTGCATCCGAGAGTACTTATTTAAATATGGTCATGATGACACAACGGCGTGTGGCTCATACGGAATTGCGTCGGAGAGTGCGGAGCACATATTCTTTGCGTGCCCGTCTTTTGCATTACAGAGAAACAAATTAAAAACTTTGATTCTGGCTAACCCTATCCCAAAAAATGTGATTTCACTTATGATAAATAACAAACAAATTTTGAATGCAGTTAAAATATTAAGCAAAGATATAATGACTGAGCTTAGAGTAAAGGTACAACGACGCCGCAGTCAGTAAAATCATAGCGAATATTGTGTTTTTAACAGAAACTTTTTTACTCTTGTTTATTTCACAGGATAACGTGCTACGATTGAAAAACGCTTCTGAACCCCTTTATCACAAACGTGGATGGGGGAGTATGGAAATGGCGTTCTGGAGAGAGGCATAATATACATATGTATGTCATGGCCCTTCCCTGATGTAATGCGAAAGCAGTCCCTGGGAGTCGGCTTCAACGAAGATTCGGCCCGTATTGATGGATAGTGCGCTATCGCAACATCCGTATAAAAAAACAAAAAAAAAACAGGTTGCATAGGTGCTGCAACACCAACAGCGGAGATACTGCCGCACCATCTGGTGCTCCCTACCACCGTTGATGTTTGTAAGGTTGCGCCGTATAAGCAACTATATGGACTCTGGAAAGAAATATATTAAAAAATTATTCAATTTATATTATTACAAAAAATAATTGCAAAATTATCTCATTTTCCACGAAAATTAAAAACTACTTCGCAGCATCGTACATTTTCCCAAGAACGAGCACGAATGTGAAGTTGAAAAGGAATACGATGACATAAAATACATCGGCATTATTGCATTTTTGAGTAAAAACTTCACAAAACCTATACATGCAATGGTTCGTTCATGAGTTGCTTGCAATGCCTTGGTTGGTGCATGGTTTGGTTGGTTGGTGGTGTTTCCAGTGTTCCGGTGTTGCTGGTGCCATTGCGTTACACAGCTGTCAAAATATGTATCAGCACTCGTAACTCAACTCTTGCTATCAGCACAATGGTGCGGCGCTATACTGTGTTACCCACGGCTAAAGTGCACTCTTCAGCGTAAGAATAGGTAATGCAAAAGGCCGATCGACAGTAATACTTTTGACTTCGGCTACTTACGCGCCAGATCTCTGATCATGCTTAAAATTTAAAACTGCGGTTCGAGCAGAGCAATCCAAGACGATGTTAAGTCCGGTTTAAATGGTATCGGTCAAATAAGATATGGCATGTTGGCTTAAACTGTCTACCCTAAATTACTGATTTGGAGAAACGAGGTGCCCAACAATGAACCGGTGGTGATATTTGGTTTCAAATAAATTCAAATAACGCACTATGTTCTTAACTCGTAAATTTGATGTCAGTAATCTGCCTATACTGACCACTCTTTGTCGCCTTTTTAGATTTGTTGTTTTATTTCTGCATACAAAGTCGAACGCTTTAGCTTGCTTCAGAAAAAAATCTAGATAAACCGTACCCACTTTGAGAACGAAAATAACGAGAAATGTAAGGAAACGACAAACAAATTCATTTTTCTTTGAAATCTCCCATGATGCAATAATGAAAGGTGTTGTACGTTGGCAACTTCTCGCTCTAAATCAGCCATCTTGAACGCCCTTAGTAACCGTGTTGTTCCTTTGCAGAATTTGGTTACCAGTTTTGTACAAAAAATATGTTAAATTGTAGCAGAAAATTAATTTTTTCATGTGGAACTTATAATATGTATTATCGATTGTTTTAACATTTTGGATAATTTCTCTCATTTGTTTATAATTGGTTTTCTAAAAGCGAGAATTTGAATAAGTTTTTGTAAAAATTGTCAAGAATTTGTATAATGAAACATTATTTGTTAAATTATTAAGTGGAATAAAGCTTTGGGATTCATTTCGGAAGACAGTATTTTATTGGCAGGAAAAAAATGTCCGTTTTTTGATAAAGTATCAAAAATAGTTCTCCATAAAATCATCTTCATAGAAGAACTCCAATTTCTCTCCCGCCTTCTACCAACTCGATCGTCTCGTCAACGTCAATTTTTCGTTTATCGAAGAAGTTTGTCTTTTTTAATTTTGGCATCCAAAAACACTAAAAATTCCTACTGTGCGCTGGTTTTACCAGCAATTTAAATACAAAAATGTTATTCATTTTTTTGTTAGTTTTCATATAAAATTCGTAGTATTTCAAACATTGTGGTTAAATTTTATCTTCACTCATTTGTACTTTTTCCTAAGAACGGCCTTCTTTTATTCTCGTTTCTCTAATACTTCCAAAATACAACATTGAGCTAAGAGCGTTCTAACTGGCGCTGTCACAACGTACAACACCTTTCATTATTCCATCATGGAAATCTCCGAGCAAAAATATTTCACATTGTGAGGTAGTGTAGAGGGAATTTTTTCTGGGACGGTTTAACGTATTTATAATTGTAATATAAACATGTGTATGATATGTGATTTCAACTTTATATTGGTTTGTAAAATATTATAATCAAGTAAAAGAGGCTGAATTCGTCCAAAACCGAATTTTATATAGACGGCGGACCATCAAATAGCTGAAAATTAAATTAAACAGAAAAAGGGATGACGAAAAGTGTATCATATCCTCCAATAAAGAAATGTATCTACGATAAATTCTGCTCTGGGTATAAAGTGGCACAACAAAAAGTCTCTATTTATCGGGTGGATTTGCCACCGCCTTTCCCCTGGCCAAATGAATGCTTCCTCCACATTTTGTACAACTTAATTTTCTTTGACATTTTTACTAACAAGAAATATGCGATTCAAAAGTAATTACACACGTGCTTTGTTTTCTTATTTGTGTCAACAAAGATATTCAAAGCAAAATATGCAACAAAAATTAATCGTAAAAAATTAAGTTGACGTGTTGAGTAATTCTTAAGTAAAGTTGAGTTAAGTCTTGACTAACTGAACCTTTAGCCTTGCATTGTATTTTTATATTTATAAGCGATGCCAGGCGAATTTCAAACTTGTGTAAATTGTCATTAAAGTTACTGAAATATCGTACAGAAACCTACAAATTTTACTGCTTCTGGGACAAGCCTTAGAGGTATTTAAATCGGACTATATTTTTCTTATTGGTGCGTTTAAACCTTCAATTAAACTGGTCATTAGTTCGTTTATTAAAGTTAACTAAAATTTTCTGTGCCAACTTTCCAATATTTAATTTTCTACAAAGTTTTAAACTAGGATTTATATGGTTTATGTAAGAGAATGAGCTGAATTTTAGTTGAAAATTCTTAAAAGTAAATAAATGGAGAGAAGTTAAGGTAGTGTTTATACCAAAAGCAGGTAGAGCCTCACACACCAAACCAAATGACTTTAGGCCTATAAGCCTTTCCTCCTTTCTACTCAAAACTTTCGAAAGACTAATTGAGATGTATATTAGGATCTCGATTAGTCCATCCCTATTGCCTATACCAAAGACAAGTCCACGGAGACAGCACTCCACTTGAAAGATCCCTAGAAGAAATAGAATTCGCACTTGTTGCATTTATCGACAATGTAACCCCGCGAGCGATTACCTAGGCTCTCAGGGATCTGCGAATGGACAGCTCTCTAGTTGGACTCATTCACCAAATGCTCACCAGCAGGGTAGTGTGTTGGCAGCTGGGGGAAAGCTCCGTTCGCAGACCCGTAAACAGAGGTACTCCACAAGGAGGAGTTCTATCTCCACTTTTATGAGTGGTAACTGTAAATAAGCTCTTGCGACGCATGGAAGGAGAAGGTTTCGAGATGATCGCGTACGCCGACGATGTTGCGGTAATCGTGAGAGGAAAATTTCTCATGGAAACAGCTCTCACTTCACTTGTCACATGGACCAGAGACTGTGGTCTAGAAGTGAATCCTGATAAAACAGAACTAGTGCTATTCACCAGACGGTATAAGATACCCACTCTCACACTACCGAAACTTGATGGCAAAAGCCTAATTCTTAAAAGCACCGCGAAGTACCTGGGTCTGATTTTAGACAATAAACTGTACTGGAAGGACAACACAAGGGAGCGAATGAGGAAAGCCACTACGGCGCTTTTCACTTCCAAAAGAACTATTGGTGTGAAATGGGGTCTCTCTCCTAAGATAGTACACTGGATCTATACAGCCATCGTCCGTCCAATCCTATTATACGGAGCCTTGGTCTGGTGGCCCACGCTAAAAAAATCAACAACGCTTAAACAACTACAAAGAGCACAAAGAAGCGCGGAGCTCTGCATAAGTGGAGCCTTAAGCTCCTCACCCACTGAGGCTCTAAATACCTTACTACACCTGCCACCTGCATGCTTGGCCACACAGAAATTCTAAGAAAAATGGCTCCTATTCAAATACCAACAAATACGGACTACTGTACACCATCAGCTTCCTTTATAAAGAACTCTGAAGTCATCGTACCAACCCGACAGGATTGGTACACAAAACCACACCATATACATACATAAGGCCATCAACATTTCCACTGACGGCACCAAACTCAACGGAAAAGTCGGGGGAGGTGTATTTTTCCGTGAACTAAAACTTGAAACATCGTTCAGACTCCCCGACCACTGTAGCGTGTACCAAGCGGAAGTGCTGCACTGAAAGCACTAGACTCCTGTATAGACAATACAAAGTCTCTCACTGAATGCCGCAGATCTCTAAACGAGATGGCTTAGCATTATAGAATTCAACTCATATGGGTGCCTGGACACCGTGATATTGAGGGCAACTGCAAAGCGGATGAACTGGCAAGGAAATGTACGACCACCCCGATCCTTCCGAGAAGGAACAGGATAGGTATACCACTTGCCACTTTTAAACTACAAGTTAAGCACAACACCACAAATGTGGCGAATGAACGTTGGGGTACTCTCCCACACTGCGAAATCTCCAAACTCACGTGGCCGTCGTCCTACGATAAAAGGCGCACATCAACCCTTCTGGGGCTAAAAAGAAGCGAAGTCTCTACCTTAACAGGAACCCTCACAGGGCACTGTCTAATCGGTACTCATGCGAAAAGACTAGGAGTAAATGCTCCGGAGCACTGTCGCAGTTGCGACGAAGAAGAAAAGAACGTGGAACACCTACTTTGCCAATGTCCAGCTTTAAGTAGAAGAAGACCTCGCACGCTTAGCAGACCAACTCTACAAAGCCTCGCGGAGATAGCGCTAATTAACCCAGAAGCACTGCCGAAATTTATCAAGTCAACAAAATGGTTTGAGCCCGGTGTGAAGGAGAATTGAGGAGCGAATTCGCATATGGCAGTACAATGGGCCACGCTAGGCCTAAGTGCAAGGGAGGGTTCTCTTCCCAGCCATTCCAACCTAACCTAACCTAAATAAATGAATAAATATGAATCTGAAACACTATAAAGGTTTATTAATTTGTATATCAACACCTACATACATATGTTTCTCACGCATAATTGTTTATTTTTCAAAGAAACACGAAATTTTTGTCTGCTACGCTCCATTTAATTAAGAACCGCCGTTTCGTAAAGGTCTTGAAGTTACAAAATATATATTTAAAACATTTTTTTCGTTCAAGGCTTCCGTGGGAGTCGAACTCACAACACCACCACGCTAACCTAACGCCTAATCGCGCTGAGCTTAACTTGCGAATTTATTATACGCACACACTAGGGTGATGGACTAGGTTTTTCCAAACTAGTTTTCACCGGATTTTTATACATTTTTTTAATCTCCAACGATGATGAAATATAAAAATAACAAAATACTAAACATTTCAATTTTTAATTCGTTCTAATTTATTTTAAAATATAATATATATCGCTTATTATAATAACTTAACAAAAAAATAATATTTTTATTTTTTCATAATTCGCCATTGAAAAATACATACAACCCTAAATTTTCACCCTTCTACCATCACCACTTGATGAGTTAGCCCCACGAGGCGTCGGGATTCAGTAATTTGGTATGATTCCAAGTCTCAAATTTTTGAGACCATACGCTTGAGATTATTGCCTTTCTTTTTATTTTTTGGGTCTTAATTTAATTTAATTTTTTATGATTAGCTTATCGTCTGGTCACAATTTATAGACTATATTTTGTGACTAGGGGCTTTATTTTGAGACGTTTGCATCTATTACTGCTTACTGCATTCGGGCCTTAAACTTCATTTTATTTTCAAAAGATTTCTCTGATAGAAATAATTGTATTTAGTTACATACATATATGTATGTACAATGATGTAGCTTTTTTCTTGGGTTCTTGTTCCGGTTTACCCGGCTTTTTTTAGATTTAAAAATCATAAACCGGGTTTTTTCAAATAATTCGAAAACCGGTTTTACAAAACAGTCGAATAATCGAAATCCATAGTACATACAAAGTACATACATATGTATGGGAAAATTGCAATACTTAAGAATAGCACAATTCGAGCAGTATGTTTAATTGCTGCTCAAGAAATCAGTTTCACATGTGCCAAAAAGCGAATAAATAATAAACATTCCTCCGTGTTAAAAAAAAAACACGTGTGTACGTACATATGTATACATATGTATTTGTGAACACTTAATTGCATGCGTGTATGTAATTTGTTTTTATTACTGAAGAATCTGGATGCCCTTGTCCATTGGCTTATCCATATTCGATTACGGAAAAAGTAAAGTAAGCCATTTAAAAACCTTAAGCTGTCATTTTAATCTGTCTTAATGATTTATTTGATTCGATTGACTTGAAAACAGAAGCTTCTTGTGAAATTACATAAATTAAGTAATTCGCTTTTGTGTGATAACTTTGTCAAATGAGTGTCAGTGACGATGTACATACATACATACATATATTAAGTCGAAAGATAAGTACCTATTAAAAAAAATTCTTCATAAAAATTTCATAAGCTTTAATTACTGGGTCATTGATTTTGAGATATTTGGTAGGGAATTTTTAACTCATTTGGCTACCTTCCCAAACATTTCCTAATCACTGTCTATCACGATTTCGAAGTTATTGACACTGACTTATTTCGAACTTTAAATGCCAAAATTTGCTGACAATAATTGTGCTGTGAATTACAATATCCCGAAAAAAAAGGAAATGAACATTCGATAATATCAATACTAAATATATTGGAAATTTCAAAACCCAAATAGTTTATATTAATCAACTGATTAATTTTTGTTTGCAAAATAGTAACAAGAGTTCAACAATTTATAGTCTAATTACAGATATTTAAATTTTTTATTACGTCGACCACAATTGGATGTGCTAAACCAAAAAATGTCAATAAATCAGTTCCGTTTAGACAAATATTCAGCTAAGCTAATTTTATTACAAAAGGCGAAATCAAATTAAGAAATTCGGAAAAATTTTATAAATAACGCCCAGCTGTGGTAAAATAAATTGTTTACACTGATCTTGTTATTGGTAATCAAATTTTTACATCGAACCACGCCTGTCTCCATAAAACAAATTAAATCGACCTTTTATGTATATCTCGAATATTTGTGTTTTTAAGTGTTTGTTGAAAAATTGCAAGCAAAGAGCAGACTGTAGTCGAGTTGGTAGCGGTGCGTGCTATAACTCGATGTGCCGGTGAGTTCGAGGTTCGAATCTCAGTCAGAGCTAGCAAAATCTTAATCATAGAAAAAGTTTTTTCTAATAGCGGTCACCCCTCGGCAGGCAATGGCAAACCTCCGAGGGTATTTCTGCCATGAAAAAGCTTCTCATTAAATACATCTGCCGTTCCTTATATTATGCAGACGTGTCCAAACAAACGATTTATATAACATTTCCGAGTTAGAATGTAAAAGCAGCCTTGCATAACATTCATCCCCTAGCAACGGGTGTTCGAAGGTGATCCAAGTGTAATCCGATTATTATTTAATCGATGGTTCTATTATCGGACACCCGTTTCTACGATTAACGTTAAGTATAAAAATTTAAATTTTCCGTTTGAATCTGTCATCTGGAATTGGAGCAGTTGAGAACGAAGATCCATCTTGATGCTCCGCAGAATGTATTAATGCCAACTTTTTATCACTATTCAAGAATGTATACACAGTTTTGATGAAGGGTATGCCTATCCTTTCGGCATGTACCCCTACAGGCCAGTGCCCTATGTAGACAGCTGTGAGTTTGTATATATTTTCTTTGCTCATTTCTAAAATAGTTCTTGTTTAAAGCGAATCGTAGGAAACCCAAAACTGCCGGTTAATCCTGTACAATCCTGTATAACTCCACCTGTGCCTGGCTTTCTGGTGGTAAATATCGGAAATTCTGCTCTTTATTTCCCTAAGTGTGGCGTCAATGTCCACCACGTGGGACCTCTTCAGTGAAGATCCGCCACTCGATCAAAGCTGCTTTCTTAGAAGAAAAATTGCGAAACGAAGCTGCGAGAGTGGAAGTTTCTGCAAAATACATCGGTTAATGAAAATTGTTATAATAAAATATTGTTCAAACTCAACATAAATACTTAAAAAATTTATTTAAGTTCCGAGACGACTAACAGAAATTAATTGAATTTACGAAACTTTCGTTTAAAGAACGAACACATTTTTTAACGAAACAGGTATTTAAGAAAGATTCGTAAATATAAAGTAAGTACTTTCATAAGGCATTTTTTCAGTACAATACAAGAAAGCTTTGGTTAATATTACGAAACTAATTTTTTATGTTATCCCGCACCTTTGATGAACTTTAGCGATGTTAGCGTATTGTAAGCTCTTAAGACCACGTTCGTTGTGGTAAATGATGGTGCAGAGTCCCCATACACAGAGTCTAAATCATCTTTGATTTGCGTAGGCGTATTGCCTTTTAAAAGCAAAGTTTTAATGACATATCGATACTTTTTATATACAGAAATAAAATGATTGGCAAAAGTTTTTGCGATATTAAGGAAAATTGTTCACCAAATTTTGTGACAATACCTAACATTGTTATTGAGATACGGACACTTTTTCAAAAGTGGACGTGGCAACGCCCATTTATCAAAATTTCATAAATACCCTATTTTTTAGTTCAAAATCGCTCCAAATACCAAATTTAACTCAATTTGCGGAAAAAACGAAGATTTTGCATTTTTCAAAAACTGCTGTTATATGGGAGGCGTGGTTATTAAGCGATCTTGACTATTTTCAATACCAACCTGTCCTGTCCAAAGAGCAATCTTTTGTACCAAATTCCATTGAGATATCTTAATTTTTACTCAAGTTATTGTAACCACGGACGGACGGACTGACGGACGGACAGACAGTCAGGGCTAAATCGATTCCTCTTTTCATTTTGATCATTTTAGTATATATATATATAGTATATATATATAGTATATATATAGTATGTATGTCTGTATCTATCTCGATTATTTTTTGCTGTTACAAACAACCGTTATGCGAACAAAGTTATAATACCCTTGTGTACAAGTACGCTCGGGTATAAAAATAGGAAATAAACTCACCATTCAGAATATAACTGCAAGAATTACATGACACATTTTGAGCCCATTTTTGTCCTGATTTTTAACAGGTAGATTGAAGTAAGCTTGATATGCTTCGCAAATCTTTAAATTGTACTTAAATCATACTTTTTCTATCTCACTTTAATAAATTCGCCGCAAATGTAGCAAAACGAGTCAGCGTCCGGTATACAACTTCTCGAAGACATTTTGTACTGGTTGTTACAGGAAACAAAATTATGAAGCACGTTATTCCTCTGCAATACCATAGATAATATGACAAGATTGATCAATAAGAGATTGCGCCTTGCGCAGGTCCGTTACATTTTTGCTGTACGATATTGGCATTCAGCTGCTCAAAATGACGTCACATCGGCAGAGTTTCTTTAAAATTCCAACAAAATGCGTTGAAATATCTATACTTTGTATTTGGATAAAAAAAAGCGAGTAAAAATTATTATTTTATAAAATCCGTCTTGAAAAATCTAAATTAAGAGTTAAATTTAATATGCAAGTTTTTACAGGGCATATAATGAGGTTTTTATTTACATACACATATTGTTTTTTATATTAAAAATATATCCCTAAAAGTATTTTTTAAAGCAAACTTTATACATACCTTAATATACATACATGCATATACATATGTACATGTATCATATATTATACGAAAACGCGCTATATATATCTTAAATCAAAAAAATAATTAACATAGCAATAAAATCACGTTAAGTGAAACAAAAGACTACCAATCCGCATATATGTATGGAATTTCAACAGTTGTAGCTGTTGTAACTGTTGACTCGTCTTATCCCCACCCAACCATGGCTTCTATAATGGCTGAAATATAAATATTATTGAAGCCCCGTATTTCATCTACACCAACTTTACCTTTGGTTTCGGACCATACAAAATTAATACGCCATTTTTATTTCAATTTATAAAAATTCATTTATATTAAAAAAAACTCATATTAAGGATTAACATTGATGATAACATAGTTGTTGTTTCTATCTCTTAATATTATTATATCTAATTTACTTATGTCAATATAAAAGAAGTTTGAAAATGGGCTAATCAAAACAAAAAAGCATAAATGCAATGGAGATAGAAATCTGAAACCATACTTGGGGAAAGAAAAATAATTGCGCCTGTCAAAAACGATAGTTTAGAGAAATATTTTCTCTCGCTCTTTCTCCCGTATTCTTTTATAACGCTATTTACTGAGAATTGCTCTAACCCACTCTCTAAAAGAAAGCTAGCGGGAAATTTCAGGCGTGCATATACATACATACACGATTTAGAAAATACAGAGGTTGCGCCTTCCGCAAGCCGCTATTTAGCAAATTTGACAGAATCAGCTGTTTATGCTACGTCACAAAACGCGGTTGGTATTGTTTGTATGTATGTAAGCATACAATTGTTTGTTCTTAAATTCAATGCTTAAAGTGATTTTATTTATAAAAAAAAGTTATTGAACATGAAGTGCGCAGTGTTAAGTATTAAATCGCTAAGTCTATCAATGATACGGGGCTAAAAATGATGTGAAGGTGTAGCTGTGCGCACTTGGTAGCAAGTTAAGCTTCTTGTGTCTCCTAATTCTGCACTGCAGTTTTTTCAATGCATCCAATCAAACACAGAGCATAAAAGAAATTATTTGAATATAAATATATTGCATAAAATGCCGAAATTGGTAAAACCTTTAAAATTTACAAATCATAGGACAATCTAACTTCACATTTTTCTTGCAATTTCTTCCGATTCCCAGTCAATTCATGTTCATGACGTTGTACGCATTTTGCTTTACATCACTTTCGTCGGGAAGGCGCAATCTTGTATTCTATCGTTCTTGACATATGTATGTACATACATATGTATGTATATTGGCATTTCCACAAAAAGGTCCACCACGAGTGCAAAATTCAAACTGTTCCTGAAAACTTTTTGTTGGTGAATAATAAATCTCAAATGTGTTTATTTTATAAATATAAAGGAATTTTTATTTTCTTTTAATTTTGAGCCGAAACATACAACGAATATACAAAATTTACAAAAATCTGACTCTCTTGACTAAATATACCAACTTTTTTCTTTGTTATATTCCCTTATTCAAAATAATACTATGATGTTTTTATAATTAAAAAATCTTCTGCTGATAGTAACATAGTGTTCAAAAAGCAGACAGACTGAGTGGAGATCGAATAACAGTAGTTTTTTGTGTTTGCTTCTGCTTATATTCGTATGTCGCGTCCGTTACCGAAAAACAGCATTTATTGTTCTCATAAGTGCACAAAGTGTTGAAGTGTAAATTGCTTTCAGACTATAAGCAGATTAATCATTTCACTTAAGAAAAGTAATAATTGGCTATCGGCAAAAACGATTATTAAAATTTATTGGTGTTTGAAATTCGTCGCGTCCGTTACCGTAAACCTTAAATATTAAATAAAGTCGTAGAAATTGCACAAAATTAAAATTTTATAGATAGCAAAAAACGGCAAGAGAAACAAGAAAAGCAATAACAATGAAGTAAGGAGAGAAATGAAAAAAATGGCAAATCGTTAAAGCAAGAAATATTGTTCTCGGTGATGCTTCATGCTTCTATGAATGTGCTAAGAACAACATTGATGGAGTTAACATTTTGTATATCTCTGGAACACAAATTGATAGTTTTTCTAATCAACTGTCAGAGTTATGGCAAAATGTTCCAAATATCAAAGGATTTAAAAGTATGCATTGGTTTTCATATTTCGACAGTAAATTTATTGAAGTTGCTCGGACCGCCTATTCATTAAAGAAAAAAATTAAAATAGACCATACTAAAAACTAATAACTTTCTTCTTAATTTTTTAAGTAATTTTTATTATAATGTTACTTGAATTTTCAATTTACGTTATTGTTTTGCTTTATTTTCAATAAAAATGAAGTGTTATAATGAAAAAAAATGTATTTTTTTGGCTAATGGAAAATTTTGTCGCGTCCGTATTTCTTCTATACTCAATTAAAAAACACTAAGAGATAATTATCATATTTCATAAACCTACGAATAACAGTCATCTGTTCGCATTTATTAACATACATATATAAATATATATGCATATTAGACGTGTTCTTAAAATTCAAAATGTGTTTTAAGTTTACAGAATAGGCTTATTTTTTTCCTTTCGTTTCAAAAATAAATAAAAACCAAGTTTTATTGAAATCGGTTAACGAAAAGTCGGCGCGGAAACGTTTTGAAAATAAAAAATAGCTTTCCAATAGAAAAAAATCAAGTTTCATGTATTCAAAGGTAATGCTTTCGTTCAACCTATAATATTACTCTATATCATAAACCTGCTTCTTAAAAGTAATTTTTATAATAATACGCTTTATATATTTAGGAACATTTGATTTAAATTAATTTAGATTTTTTGTAGGATGTATATTTTTTTTGTATTCTTCAACAACTTGAAGCAGAAACTGTTTCTCTCCTTCTTTATTTGTAAGAATAGTGTTGAAATCTTTTATGAACCAAGCTTTTATATAAAGGCGCACTAAGAAAACGCAAATGTGGCCTAAGCCTTTTAACTCAGATTTGCTCAAGTGAAATTGTTCACGAAATACAAATATTTTTAAGGAATATATTCCTTTTGACATCCAGCGTGCATGACTTGTAACGGTAGCTGTTTTAAATTGACCACCATTGTCACCAAGGAATGTAAGCACTAGTCGCACAAATTCTTCGTAGTCCGCACGAATACAAGTTTTTTGTAATTGCGAGCGACAAAATAGTTTGTTGTCATTGCAGATATCGTCGCTTATTTGGGATTTTATACCCTCATCGTCGAGCCCACTTTAAAATGACGAAGTGTCAATATTTGGCCAGGCTTTCGCAAATCTTTCAAAAATTGAGACTTCTGGTGAATGCTTCACTTTGAAATTTAAATCAAATACACTACGCAAGTATACTTCAAGAATGTGGTGACGGCATGGTAATACTTACAAATTTCTTCCTAGCATGCGTTGTAAGTGGATGCATGCTCCATTCATTGTCCCAGTATTAGTGGACGTGGTGTCAAAAGACATTCCTTCTACTCGGTCTAAAATATTCCATTTGCTCAGTGTGTCAAAGACTGCTGTAGCTATATTTTCTCCAGTGGCAGATCTAAAGTTTAGGAGCGCCAAGAAGTTTTGAGTCGCCATTGTAGCTAACAAGCACTGCAATTCTCTCAACTTTTATTTTTCCAATAAGGTCTGGCAATACTTTCCTATCCCAGTGCACTATCATTGCTTGTGTTTCACTTAGCTAAAATAAAATATAACAAATAGTTATACATATATAACATAGTATGTATATTTTTCGTGATTTTTTATTAAAATATACCTTGTCAATAAAACTGGCTTGAATCTTCCGTGTTTCGTTTAGTCGATGCTCTACTCGCAGCCGATGGAGAGTAGAACGATTCTTCTGCAGTCGCCATGAGAATGTGCATCGCCTTTCCATCGGTTACTTTGGCGCTATAAAGTGCTGAAAGCAATCGCGGTGTTACAAAATGTGTTGTTCCTCTATTAGCACAAGTTGAAGTATTTTTCATTTCATTATAATTTATATAGGTTTCTTCTTCTTTCGACCCCCTGTCACCAATCTCCACTTCATTTTGCATTCCAAAATTATCTATGAATTCGGCTGCACAATAACATGCTCAGCTGCGTCTCCAAACATGTTCAGCTCATCACCCCCGATGGCGCATCACCCACAAGATGACTTGTGAAACTCCATGGCGTGCTCTTCACAGCATCTCCCCAAGATGTCGAAACCAGTCATCAGTTCCTCCAATGGGGCAGACTCCACAAGGAGTCACATAAATACATTCAAGGTTAAAACAACAAAAGTGTTGCGAAGTTCACAACATCTGGCTCCTACTGAAGCTGTTTAATACCAATTTATAGTAAAATTGTTGTTGTAGGAAACTGAGCTAAACCAGCTCCCAACAACAAAATAGAGAGGTTTATGAAAAAATATTTATTATATATTGGAAAAAAATCAATATGCATACAGAAAATGTTTAAATTTGAGTTTCTTTTACTACTTGTTTAATAAAAGAATTCGAAATGTATAATTAGTATACATACATAAAAACTGGTATTTTACCATACAAAATACATGCGAAATTTTCAAGTCGTTTCCGCGCCGACTTTTCGTTAACCGATTTCAATAAAACTTGGTTGTTATTTATTTTTGAGAGGAAAGGAAAAAAATAAGCCCATTCTGTAAACTTAGAACACTATTTCAAAAATCTCCATACAACGAAGAACACCTCTAATGTACATATATATAAAAATCCTTAATTTGCTGAATTTTGTATATTTCTGAATGCGCCTCAAAAAACTATTTTTCGTCGCGTCCGTATCACTGTACTTATTTGTAGTAGATCCTTCCCGTATATATTAAAATCTAGCACTCTGTCAGCCCTTTAAAACAATATCAATATATAAAAACTTTTACTTGGTCTTCTTTGTTTTGGACGCACTTAAAAGCGTACGAATGTTGCGTCCGTTACCGTGAAAATTCTCATATACAAGTGTACATACGTAGTATGTACATATGTAAAAACAATTTAGCAAACTACATTAAATAAGCATTGTATTAAATATTGCGTATACTTTGTTGTTATACTCACATTACAGTGGCAAAAAGAAACGCTTCCCTTGATGCTGTAGCGGTGAATTTTAAGCTGGAAACAATTACCTCAGCCACACTCAAAATTGGACACTTCATGCATACGAACTTTTGACTTAATAAGAAAATAAATATATTGTGATTTCAAATTATTTTTATTTATTTACGTACACTAGTATGTAGGAAGTACAACTATAGGAATTAACTTCATGTAAAACAAAAACCAATAAAAAAAAAAAAAAAATGAATGCATAAATTGCCATATATGCTGCTCACATACAAAATGGGACATTCAGTTTATAACTCACAAAAGTAACAAATAAATTAAAATTGATATTTTGTCGTTTTCCCTTTCTGTAAGCGCCGAGGCAGTAGATAAGCTCAATTTTTTCCCATTCCTTCAATACTGCTCGTTTTAACTTTAACTTACTGCTCACACATCCTGTAGCAAGTCTTCTTTTGAGTTCTCCCCATAAATGTTCAATGGGATTCATGTCGGGAGACTGAGCAGGTGTAGCCAAAACTTTTGGACAATTATATTGCAACCAATTCCGAGCATTCCACGACGTGTGCTTAGGGTCATTGGCTTGGTAAAACATAAAGTTAGTACGAATACCAAGCTTTTCGGCACTGCTGTGAACATTTTCTTTTAAAATGTCAATGTACCCTTTGCTATCCAAAATCCCATCGATTATGTGTATTTTTCCAACGCCCGTCCCCGACATGCAACATCATATCATTATTGAGCCGCGACCGTATTTCACCGTCTTTTTAATATTTTTGTCCTGCAATTCTTTTCCAGGCATTCTCCACACAAAACGTCTCCCGTCTGATCCAAAAATATTTATTTTTGTTTCATCCGCAAATAAAACCTAGCATGCATTGAAATTATGTGAGATTTTAAATTCAATATTGTTTTTTCAATAAATACCTTAGACCAAAAATCCACATTCTCATGTTGGTACTTTTTGGCAAACTCCAACCTAGCCTTTTGATTTTTCTTCGAAATAAGTTTCTTTCGACGAGGCACTCTGGCATAAAATTTGTTCTTTTTAAGGAGTCGGCGAATCGTTTCCGCACAAACTTCTACATTTTTTTCCTCCTTTAGATGTTTTTGCAACTCTATGAAGGATATATCTACAGTTGCGATCATCAATTTTCGCTCTGTTACTCAGATTCTTTCTTCTTTCATTGGCTCGATATCCGCCTATGCGATTTTGGCCGAGCTTAGCACAGCACGCCAGTTATTTCTCTCTTTCGTTAACTGGCGCCAGTTGGAAATACCAAGCGTACCCAAGTCCTTTACCGCCTGGTCTTTCCAACGCAGAGGAGGCCTCCCTTTTCCTCTGCTACCACCGGCGGGTACCGCGTCGAATACTTTCAGAGCTGGGGCACTTTTATCCATTCGAACGACATGACCAAGCCAGCGAAGCCGCTGGATCTTAATTCGCTGCACTATATCTATGCCGTTATAAAGCTCGTACAGCTCATCGTTCCATCTTCTAAGGTATTCACCATCGCAAAGGCGTAAAGGCCCAAAAATCTTTCGGAGAATCTTTCTCTCGAACACTCCAAGAGCCCTCTCATCTGATGTTGTCATCGTCCATGCTTCTGCGCCATACATTAGGACGGGCATAATGAGAGACTTATAGAGCGTGATTTTTGTCCGTCGAGAGAGGACTTTACTGCTCAATTGCTTTCTCAGTCCGAAGTAGCATTTGTTGGCAAGAGTGATCCTCCTTTGGATTTCGAGGCAGACATTGTTATTGATGTTAATGCTGGTTCCTAAGTAAACGAAGTCTTCTACTTTTTCAAAGTTATAACTGTCAACAGTGATGTTTGATCCCAGTCGTGAATGTGCCGACTGTCTATTTGATGACAGGAATTACTTCGTCTTGCCCTCGTTCACCTCCAGACCCATTCGCTTCGCTTCTCTATACAGTTTGGAGAAGGCAGAACTAACTGCGCGGTTGTTAAGGCCGATGATGTCAATGTCATCGGCGTATGCCAGCAATTGCACACTCTTATAAAATATGGTACCTGACTCGAATTATTTTCTCCAGCATCAGGTTAAAGAAATCGCACGACAGAGAGTCACCTTGTCTGAAACCTCGTTTGGTATTAAACGGCTCGGAGAGGTTCTTCCCAATTCTGACGGAGCTGGTCGTGTTGCTCAACGTCATTTTACATAGCCGTATAAGTTTTGCGGGGATACCAAATTCAGACATTGCGGCATAGAGGCAACTTCTTTTCGTGCTGTCGAAGGCGGCTTTGAAGTCGACAAAAAGATGGTGTGTGTCGATTCTTCTTTCTCGGGTCTTTTCCAAGATCTGGCGTATTGTGAATATCTGGTCGGTGGTGGATTTACCAGGTCTAAAGCCACACTGATAAGGTTCAATCAGTTCGTTGACGGTGGGCTTAAGTCTTTCACACAATACACTTGACAGAACCTTATACGCGATGTTAAGAAGGCTAATCCCGCGATAATTGGCACAGACTGCAGGATCACCCTTTTTGTGGATTGGGCTGAGCACACCAATCAGTAGGCATGCGTTCTTCCGACCATATTCTAGATGTGAGCTCGTGCATGCACTTAACCAGCTCCTCTCCGCCGTACTTAAATAACTCAGCTGGTAACCCGTCAGCCCCGGGGGCTTTGTTGTTCTTCAGCTATCGCTTTCCGAATTTCGTCATGGTCGGGTGATGGTACATCACGTCCATCATCATTGATTGGGGATTCAGGTTCAACATCTTCTCCACCGTTGTTGCAGCTGCTTCCATTAAGCAGTGTGAAGAAGTGCTCCCTCCATAATTTAAGTATGTTGTGCACATCAGTCACCAGGTCGCCGTTGTCATTCTTACAGGAATTCGCCCCGGTCTTGAAACCTTCTGTTAGCCGCCGTACTTTCTGAAAAAATTTACGGGCGCTTTTCCTGTCGGCCAGCATCTCAAGCTCTTCGCACTCACGCATTTCGGCCTCTTTTTTTTTCTCACGAAAAATGCGTCTTGTCCACCGGAGTGAACGACAGTACTTTACGCCGAAGTCTCTCTCCCACCACAAATCCGACACCAAATTTGCGCTCCTTTACATGGCAGCTGTAGTAGATGTCGCAAGGGCCTATCGATTTTTTCCCTTGCCCCGTCCATCGCATCTCTTGGATGGCGGTGATGTCAGCCTTCGCTCTGCCGAGGACATCAACCAGCCGGGCAGAGGCACCTTCTCAATTAAGGTTCGGACATTCCAGGTGCATGCCCTCAAATCATGGTACTTAAAACGTTTGCCGTGGTCGTCATCTAAAAAGGGGGGTCCTGTCCGAGGCTTTGCTTTGCTTTTCATTGAAAGTGGTTTTTTACGTGGCGGGTTCCAAGCCCTGCGCACAACCCATTGCTGGGGGTTGAAATTTTAAATTCGTTTATAAAGCGAGCCGCTTGCTCCAAGACAGACGCCCGCTTGCAGCCGCACCTCCTGAACAGACGCTGCGGACTTTAGTGGACCCTTAAACCATATATGTCGGAGTGGCTCCACTAAAGCTCCTTCTCTATTTGCCGTGACCCATGGCTCCACACGGGTTGGTTACCGTATCTCGCACATGGGTTGCTCACGTTGCCCAGGGTGCACGAACGTGGACGTAAGAGTAGGGATTGAGTACAGCCGCGCAACTGTAACTGCATACCCAGAAGCACCACTGTACCCCATTGCACCCTGTTACTCAGATTACGCTTTTTATCTCTTACGTTTCCCCTTTCTATATACCTTTTAATAATATTATGAACTGTTGACTTTTTTTGGTCAACAATTTCACTAATTTCGCGAATCGGCTTATTGCCTTTGTAGTTTTTTAAAATAATTTCCCTTTTTTCAATTGCTGTTTGACGCATTTTTGTAAAATAATGTAAATTCATCAACAGTCACTGAAATACTACTGAAAATAAGTTATTTGCGATTTGAACTCAACTTATAATGGTACCTAGCTCACGAATTCTAACTTTCCCATTGTGAGCAGCATATATGGCAATTTTTGCATTCAATTTTTTTTTCTTTTATTGGTTTTTGTTTTACATGAAGTTAATTCCTATAGTTGTACTTCCTACATACTAGTGTACATAAATAAATAAAAATAATTTGAAATCACAATATATTTATTTTCTTATTAAGTCAAAAGTTCGTATGCACGAAGTGTCCAATTTTGAGTGTGGCTGACTGTATGTTACTTGCAGAAAGAATATATTTTTATAATCGTTTTGTAATTACTTTCTAATTTTTTTTTTTGGCGTAGAATACGTCTTACCTTACGGTATGGGCACCCATGTCAGGTTTTTATTGTTGTAATCTCTATTTCTTTAATTATAAGGAAACGGCTCGGTAACTTTTTTTAAAAATTTTTTTGTAGTCAAATGAAGATGTTAGCTTTCGTTTGACATACATTTCATGTTGGTTGATATCTTCCTAATATTTAAATTTCTCAAATGAAAATTGTATAAACACATGCACACAAATATGTTTGTGGTGTTTGGTTGAGTGTGTAGTAGTAGTTTGTAGCGTGAATAGACGTTCATTTTATTGCATAGATTGGCGAAATTTATGAGCGATACGTTTAATTTGGATTATATTCGAAATGATGCTCCCACAACTATTGATAACACAACCATTGACTTAGTTTTTGCGAGAAATTTAAATGTTAATTTAAAAACATATTTATCCTATTTTTCCCATCATAAGCCTATATTCTCAAAAGTAACTTTCAAATAATCAAATAGATTTGGGTCTGTTATTTATCATTTATCTTTACTATTGATAACTACCATTGACTTCGTTTTTGCGAGAAATTTAATTGATAATTTAAAAACATTTTTATCCTATTTTCCTATCATAAGCTTATGTATATCATCAAAAGTAACTATCAAATAAAGAAATTCATTTGCTTGCATTATTTATCATTATAAATTATCATTATACATATGTTTTCTGTCTTATCGGATGGCGTATTCTACGTTAAACTTAATGGCCGTGTCTCTGACACAGCCTCCTTCTTTTTTGTTTCTACAAATCCTTTTGGTTTTAGTTTTAAAACAATATTTTTCTTTTCTTTTCTTTAACCACAATTTAATTTCACGCTTCTCTCATATTTTTCTATTTATTTTCGATACAATGATTTTTTTTGTTTCTTTTTTTTGTTCCACTATCATAGAAAAAGTTTTTTTTAATAGCGGTCACCTCTCGGCAGGCAATGGCAAACCTACGAGGGTATTTCTGCCATGAAAAAGCTTCTCATAAAATACATCTGCCGTTCGGAGTCGGCACAAAACTGTAGGTCCCTCCATTTGTCGTATAATATAAAGACGCACACCACAAATGGTAGGAGAAGCTCTGCCAAACACTGAGCTATAAAGTGTAAGCGCCAAAATTAGATTATTATTATATCATTTCATGGCTAAAAGCATCTTCTTTATCTTTTGCACAATTTAATTGTACATAATTACATTTCTTTGTTTCTGTTTTATTCTACAACTAACAACTTGTACACGATCAAATAATAATAGAATAGCGACCGGAGCGTTGTAATAGACCGCGCAGACTAATTGCTGCTGATATTGCTTACGTTAAGTAGTTGCTTGGGCCAAACTGTACAATTCTTCTCTTCCTATCCTGACGTTTATGCTCACAATTTTTCTCTAAATTAATGATTTAGTTTCGCCCGGAGAACGTACATACATTACAGAGAAGCTTCATTCCGGTCCGTTCCGTGATTCGTTCCTCTACTGTGAATTGAGCTTGATTCTAATAGGCAAGTACACCACAGGAAGTAAGCAAATTCACCAATTAGCAGAAGTCATCAAAAGTTAACAGTTTTGAAGCGAGAAGTGTAGTTGAGAGAATTTATGTATATATTTTACAGTACGGTTTGTTGCAGGTGTATATTACTTTCATTTATTTTATTTTGATTTTCTATTTACCAATTTAAATGTATGTATTTATAATTAAAATAACTGTTTTGTCGCAATGTCTAAAGAAAAAAGGCAACAGACTTTAAGTACTTTAAGAATTTTTGACGCTTGCGATCGTTCGATGATATAAATTTAATACGTTTTCAACTTAAAAACCTAAGATTTTGCATAAAAATGCCTAAAATAAGAAAATGTCGAGTTCGCGAATGTGAAAGCTGCGATAACCACTATAGATTTTTCGCTTTTCCGAAGGATCCAGCAATGCACAACAAGTGGAAGAAGAATTTGGAGATTCCACCCATACAGGACCTCCCACAGCAAAGTGCTTTTATCTGCATTAAGCACTTCGGGGAAGATACAGTAGATGGGAAATTTTTAAAAATTGGTGCAATTCCCAATTAATAATTAATTGGAGTTTTCAGACAAAACTTGTTAAAATTGTAATTTGCATTTTATTTATTTATTTTTATGTTTTTTTACCAATAAAGTTTTCAAATATTGAATTTCAACTTTACCGAGAATCTTCTGAAAACACTAATTTATTAAGTCGTGTGAAAAAGTGTCGTTTTATTCGTATGAATAACACTTTCGCAACTCTTTTTCCAGCAAAGCCATTTCCATAATACAGTTTTCTCAAATATTCTCCAATAACCATATGATTTTGTTTTTTCTTTTCTATTTCAGCATATTTTTTATTTAATTTAGTATAGTTTTTCTTATTTCATGATCTTTTCCATTTATTTCAGCGATTAAAAAAAAATATTTTTATGAAATTGTGATTAGTTATTTAATTGTTTATTAATTAATAAAGGTTTAAAATAAAAAATATAAAAAATCTATCTCTTATACTATAAAATGTGAATTTTTATGGAAAGATATCGAAATCTAGCAAATAACATGTAAATACCACCAAAATCACAAAAAGTATATACATATGTATGTATGTATGTATGTACATTTATGTATAGGAAATGATTTGCAGTAATTTATCGTAAATATATACCGAATTAAAGTCATAACTTATATTAAAAAACTAAAAATTACCAAAATCTGAGAATGTAAAATGCCGTCGGCAAATCAACATTTGCCTTTGGGGACAGCAATTATAGCAAATCTTAAGCATATGGACTTACCAAGTAGGTACGCACATTACACATGTATGTATGTATGTATGTATGTATGTAATTGTCAACCCAGATGGAATTTCAATCATGCTTAAAAATGCATTCATGTATCATGCATGACATTCACGCATAAATAATGTTTTACAATGAAGTTCGTAGTCAAATCTGTTTCAAAAATCTTTTTCATGCATAAATCACGTAAGCCCTAATAATTGAAAAAAATTGTGTTCGCCAAATGAAATAAGTCTGATCTTAATGATCTGAAGCATGCGTTAATCATGTTTTTAATATTTAATCCGTCAAACCTTCTTTTGACCATCTCTTGCATTTCTGAATCATATTTGTAATTGCACGACAAAAATACGATTGGAAAATCGGGCAATTGTCGTTTGATTTATTGCAAATTGTTCTTTTAGTTTTGTTTGGTGCGGGAGTACACACGTGTTGTGAAATAATTTAAAGAATAACAGCAAATTTGTGACTATTATTAAAATATCCATCAATTATATTGAAACTATCAAAATGAGGTAAGTACTTTGATAATTATCTATGATTTATATACAGAATGTATGGAATCATCATTTTAAATTGAAAAGACAAAAAAACATTAACTTTTATTTGAATCGCCAAGAGCACGTGCTAAGCGTGCTCGTGCTTTTGGCTTTAGAAAAACAGGGTTGATATATGATTAATTTGATTAAAATACAGTGCATATTAAATTTTTTTTGCTTAAATTATTAGTGATAGCTAGGGCATGGCAACATATGTATGCTCTTTTCAAAATTTTATCAAAGTAGCATTTTTGGTTTCCAAATGTTTACAATTTTTTTTAATGAAACTAAACTAGCAGGGACCATAACTCTCGACCTTTTGCAGTGGATTTGTCGAATATATTCAACAAGTATAGAACGCATTGCATAGAATATAGGATATCCTGACGTAAGCTCGATTTTAAGCAAATTTACAGTTGTTTTGGTTTGTGCCTAAAACTTTGATGCCATAATTAATATGGGTGGTACTAAAAATTTATTACCAGGCTCTGATTTTGATGCATTTATAAATATTTTTTATTCATTTTTTTATAAAATTCCAAAATTTACAACTTTGAAGTCATTTATAAATATAAAAAAAAATTTGAAGTGATGATTTTTATTACAAATAAAAATATTAAAATGCTATCTACTTTGATAAAAAATTCACAAGAGCATAATATTAAAACCATGATTTTGCCTTGCCCCAGTGATAGCAGTTATTTTACAAAAGGTTGCCGATAAATAATTATAATATAATTTTTTTTATCATATTATAGACTATTTAAAGGGTTTGTCATAAAAAAGTGCTTTACGGAGAGCACGGATTTGCACATTTTTCCAATTGACTCCCTCACAGAACTAAAGGAAGTGCAGAAAAATATTGACCAATACTCTAGAACAGAGTTAGTAAGTATTATTGTCAAGACATTAATTATTTTTGTGAATGTTTCTGGATTAATAAAATTTTCAAAATTTTAGATTGCATACATAAAACAGCAAATTGGAGGAATGCACATGGCAAAAAGCATAAAAATATTTTTTAGTGACACTTTGCTGCTGAAAATAAATTGGGACGGCGCGAAGGGCAAGGAAGCTATTAAAAAGTATAAGCTCTTCCATACTTTCGTTTTTGGTAATAGAAGATATGGAAACAATATTAAACAATGAGCCTAATTTTTTGTTTTTCCCTTGCAGATTCAGTAAAAAATAGCAAATATGATTTTGATATATTTGCCAAAAATATGCGCCTTGGCTTCAAACGCGGGAAAAATCAATTTTATAAAGAAACAGCGAAGATGAAGACTTAATTTTTATATGTGATGAAATACATATGTTTTTTTATATTGAATTAATTTTATTTTTATTTCATAATAATTTTGATTTCATTCATTGAATTGATCATACTCGTAGAATATCAAAATAAAAATTATTTAAAAAATTTAAATTCAAATGTATGTTTTTTCATATATATTTTTATGGAATTTCGTTAATTAAACAGCAATGAATCATGAACCTTAAAAGAGACGTGATTCATTTCATCTCAATAATCGAGGAATCCTGGATGAAGGAAATGGAATGAATCATGTCTCTTTTAAGGTTCATGATTCATTTCATCTCAAGAATCGAGGAATCCTGGAGGCAGGAGATAGAATGAATCATGAACCTTAAAAGTGACATGAAAGTGGCATATTGAATCATTTTTTGTGCACACATGATTTTCAACGACAAGCCTGTACAAAAAATCTATGAACATGCATTGAGGTTTGGCATGCATGCTAAGCTTCTTCAAGTAACATGATTCATTGTTCTTTCATGCATATTCTTCCAACTGGGAACCTACATATTTTATGAACATGAATAAAGTTTAAAATTCATCATTTAAGGAAAATGTGCATATAAAATGCCGTCGGCCAAAACAGCTTGTGATCATGTAGGTAACTTCTAACTAACAAAGTGTATGGGTAAGGTTTTAAATAAGCACATATGCATTAACATATGTAATAGAAATCGACTCTTAGGGCAAACATATTTAAATAATACAGAATTTCATACATATTTTGTAATTTATCATTATTTTTGTTAATTTCAATGTTGATTACACATAATCGAGAAAATGCTTGATCTGTTAAAAATGTCGGCCTTGCTCAGCTCTGTTAATATATCGCTCTCAATTTTTCGCCGCCATTGCAAAAGTGATGAACTTGCCTATTGCAATTTTGATGGGTTTTGACAATTCACACCGTCTTTCGGTCTTGAAGCTTCTCTGTAATGTACGTTCTTTGGTTTCGCCGGTATACATATTTTTTTTTATGTTATTCATGCATACATCTATATGAATGTACTTATGTACATTTATATGTAAATTTTTGCATTTCTTTGCGGAACGAGTGTAATACCAGAGAACTTATAACAGAGAACTTATAAGAAATGAGAAGGAGCTTTCATTGTGAATAAAATTTGCGATTCTACTCGGGGGAACATATCTCAGCTCGGAGGTACACACCACAAGCAGACTCGCAGCCACCACAAGTCGGGGGTACACACCACTAAAACTTGCAGCCACAGCGGCTGTAAACAATATTTCCACCATAGCTCGAGGGTACATACCATAGCGAAAATGAGAAAAATAAAAATTACGCAAGTGTGCAGCGGGGTGCTTGCGGAGGCAGACGGCTGCATATGATCGACGAAGACGAAAACAAAACAAGAATTGAAGTTAGTCGCAAAACGAACGGTAAATGCTGCATGGAATAAGAAAAATGCGGGGAATAAAAGAAAATAATTCTTTCGCCAATTCGGCACATTATTTATGAAGAATGTTCATATGAAAACTTGTATTTTTCAGCTAATATTTCAATTATTTAAACTAATATGAAAATGAATAATTAGTATAAATAACTAAGTATGTTAATATGTAATTAGAATTTGCATTTGCATATTTTTCATATCGAATTGCCGTCGGCATTTTGCATCTCGAAAATATATGAACATACATATAATATAGTCGATCAAACTAATGAATTCCTAAAATTAATCTTGAGTGCAAGCTAAAAGACAAACGCATACATATTTATGTGAACACAAATATGTGCGTACCAGAGAACGGCATTGAGTGCGCTCGAGTATGCATATTCATCATCCCTAAAATTTGATACAAGCAAGCACAGCCGTCTGCTGCAGTGCGCTCATTCATGCTCACTCATAAACATAAGGCTGACATGTGCGGGATATATCATTACTAGAGAACGACCGAACTTGGATTTTCAAGGCCGAACCGAACCGAACCGAACTTCGGCCAATTTTGGCCGAAGCCGAACCGAAGCCGAACCGAACATTTTCCAGGTCCAAAATAATAAATAATCAGTTTTAAAAATTCTATATTTATACTTTTATTTTAATTTAAAAAAAAGGTACATTGGTTAAAATCACAACCATTTCAGTTCATAACTTAAACATACTAATGTATCATAGTAAAGTTAACAAAAAACTTAAATTGCTAATATTTGAAATCAAATAGTTTTATATTGTAATGCAAAAATAATAGCTTATCGGCATTTTCACCTTGCAACAGATTCCGTCTATCGGTATAAAGCTGACCTGCAGCACTAAACAATTGCTCACTAGACACACTCGATGGAGGAGCAGACAAATATTTTGAAGCAATTTTTTTCAACATAAAATATGGGCTTTGATACCAGTATTCAAAGATATTACAATTTCTTGGCAGTAAATGTTCATTAAGATAAGTTTCCAATTCGTGATTTAATGAATAATTTCTTTCAGTATTATTACTGCAAAGCATATACATAAGTATCATGTAAATCTCAAAGGCTGCTTTGACTTGTTTCTGAATGTACTTCACAATCAGGCTGCGAAATAATCGCAACATTTGTATTTTGTTTTTAATGCCGAATTCTTCAATTACATCGTTCAAGTTTTTCGCAATGTTTTGAGCGGTATGGTCACAGTCAAGAACACTAGCTCCTAACACCACCTTGTATCTGCGACCGTCATCAATCAAATGCGCAGTAAAACTGAGTAGCGAACAAGTTTTTGCTGGATTCGTCCAAATGTCAGATGTGGAGCTGATCCACTGTGCTTTGAGTACCATATCCATCACCTTTTTTTTTACTTTCTCATATGTAGCAGGTATCAGCGTGCACCTGAACAATTTTTTGCTTTTCAACTTGTATCTTGTTGGAGTGTTCGGGTCAGAAATATGGAGCCTTTTGAACGCACTCCCTTCCACTAAGCTGTATGGTAGCATATCCACAATTATCAAGTCCATAATGGTTCTGTCAATTCTTTGTGTCCGGTAAAACATCAATCACTTTTTGTGAAAAAATTTCTGGCAATGTCGGTTGTTTATTTGCTTTATCTTCTAATTTTTGTTTTTTATGCATCGTTTTATGTTGAAAGTCATTCCACTCCTTGTGGTGGCACTTCTCAAGGTGGCGTTTGAGGCTGGTAGTTGTTTGTTGCTTTGGTGAGAAATGGCCCAGTGAGTATATCTTGTTGCATATTTTACATGCCGCTGTTCGTTCCTTTCTAGAAAAATAGTTCCAAATAGCTCCATTCGACTCCATCATTTTCTGCAAACAATTTTCATTAATTCATTCCAAACTATGTTTAATACAATTTTTTTTACCTTGCTTATTCTGCTGCCATTAATATTCATATTTTTTTGCAAGAATAAAAAAGTTAGTTTTTGATTTCATTCTGTAATTTTGAAAATGAAAATGAAACACAGGGTTACACATTTAAATATAAAGATATTAAAACTAAAACTTTGTACAATTCTTAAATTATTAAAAATTGGCATATGTTCGGCTTTTTTTTTTGGCCGAACCGAAACCGAACCGAACTTTTGTGGCCGAACATGGCCGAAGCCGAAGCCGAAGTTCGGTCGTTCTCTAATCATTACATTTTCGAGTGTGGTAGTTCACATGATTGGCCGTGCATGTGAAGGCGCAAACTTGCGCATGTACACACTCGAGTGCACTCGGGCATCTACTAATGGCGATTTCTTTTCTACAAAAAATGTTGCACTTCATTGCCCCGCTCTTGTGTGTACGTGCGCAGAGGGCAATGTTAAGGCAACATTTTCTCAGTGGCCTCTTTTTTTATCCAATTCTGTGACTGGTTTGAAAACTTGTGATTCCTTAATGTTTTTGCAGCATTTATGGCGATTCAAATTGGATGTCTGGCTATGGGTATACTTTAGAACTTGACAACAAATGCGGCAGTAAACAAATCCAGCCACAACAGTTTCGTCTGGCTGTAAGATTTCCGAAATCACACCCCATACAAAACTTTTCCCTTTACGTTTTCTGGACAAAGTGTAATTCCCACTAAGGATTTGTTCAGAAACAATATCTGCAGTATCTGCCATCTCACGTAAAAAAAAACAATACAAAAAATATGATAGAAAACACACGCTAATCAACTGCTGCTTGCAAAGAAAAATATTGTTACGGGTTACCCGAGTGGCTCGCAAACAACACTTGAGTGTCGCGAGCGTTTGTCGCCGGCGAGTGTGTTACATACATGCAACTTTGTATGCTGACGCAAATTTGTCCGACGGATAATGTAGCGAGCATGTATGCATCGTCATGATCGTATTGATCTATGAGCAAACAGACAAGCGACGGTTTGTACACGAAAACAACAAAGCATGCAAAATACGGCTACATGCGCGAGTATACACACAATTTCTGCACTCGTTGCAGTTCTCTGGTGCGTACATATTAAAATACAAATGCCCACTTGTTCACTTGCCCGCAACTACCCCTCTACTCTAAATGTTGGCTTCTGCTCGGACTTCCAACAATTCTGCTGCGTGACGAAGGCAATAAATCACCACCATAAATTAGAGTTGGGTGAAATTATTTTTTGTTTCGTAGTAGGCCGAGGAAAACAAGTAGTAGTACAAAAATGTACGTTTTTATCACTCAGAGACATATAACTGGGATACAATCAATAATATTTAGGTGCATAACAAATATTAAGTTAATATATTGGGTAATACCTTTTTTAAGTAGCCTGAAAGCCAAAATGTATTATCAATTTGTTGCTACTTTTCTCAAGGTGGTTGCTACTTTTCTCCAACTAGAAATCGCGGTAAATGTGTTGCAAATGCAGTGATGACCAACACTGTTGTTCAAATGCGACAGAATTTGTTGACATATTTACATACATACATACATATGTATATGTGCTCATGCAAATGAACACAACGCGTATGGAGGTGATGAAGATGTGCTGAGCCATTAACTTGGTAAGGTCGCTTTTGCGAAATTATCCCAAATTAATTGATATATTTTGAATAGTTTTTTAGTAAATAATGGTTTGTAATGGTTAAATATTGATGTACAGTGAAACTTCGATGTTACGACTTATCGATAAGCGAAAACCCTTGATATTTCATAGTATTTCTTCGGTCCCTAGAAAAATTCGCGAAAAATGCATGTATTTCGGTCCCTTTGATAACTCGTATTTTTCTTGAGACAAAAATTTAAAAATGTGTATCAAAAGCCTCTACAACTCGTATTTTTTCCTCAAAAGCCACTACAACTCGTATTTTTTTTTTCACAAAAAACTGTACGTGACGAAAACATAGTACGTTTTTTAACCGTTATTATTTTACAGTTACGCTTATTCATAAGTTTTGCTTTGTTTTCTACAACTAGCGTAGATAAGTATCAATTAGGACGCAAGATGTCAAGTTCTCGTAAGTGCAAAATATTGCCAATTAAAAAAAAAAAGAAATTATTCTTGCCGTAAAAAATGGTGAAAAACAAGTAGAAATTGCGAAAAGGTTCGGTATTGCGCCATCTACTATCACATCAATTTTGAAAAAAAGTGATCTGTATTTGGGTTTGCCCTCAAACACCAAACGTAAGCGCCAAAAATTACCAGAATACCCGGAATTAGAAAAGAGAGTACTCACTTGGTTTTTGCAATGCCGAGAATCTAATACTATTCCAGTTGGAGGACATTTACTAAAAGAAAAAGCAAAGGTGTATGCCGCAAAATTGGGCTTAACACAATTCAACGCAAGTAATGGCTGGTTGGACAATTTCAAGAAGAGAAATAATGTAAGTTTCAAAAAAGTTTGCGGTGAAAGCGCGGCCGTTGATGATGAAGTGTGCGTTCAATGGAGAGAAAACATTCAACAGTTAATAGAGAATTATGAGCCCAAGAATATTTTCAACGCGGATGAAGCGGGTCTTTTTTACAAGTGTCTCCCTGATCGCACTTTGTCTTTAAAAGGCCAAAGTTGTCATGGTGGCAAATTGAGCAAGGATCGTCTTACTCTGTTGCTTGCTGCAAATATGGATGGGTCAGAAAAATTTAAACCATTAATGATTGGTAAATCCATGAAACCCAGATGCTTTAAAAACATCAAGACGTTCCCTATGCTTTATCGTGCAAATTCAAAGTCATGGATGACACGTAATTTATTTCTTGAATGGCTACAATTGGTGAACCAACAAATGATAAAACAAAATAGAAAGATTTTATTATTTATTGATAATTGCACCGCCCACACTGCAATGGAACCTTTGAGCAATGTGCAGACTGAATTTCTCCCACCTAACACCACTTCAGTTTTGCAATCACTCGACAAAGGCATAATCAAAAGTTTCAAAACATTGTACCGTAAAGAAGTTGTTGTTAAACTGCTTGAAAGCATCGAGGAAAAAAAGGATTATTCCATTTCGATTTATGATGCAATGAATATTGCTCATAAAGCCTGGACAAATATCAGTAAATCGACTATTAAAAACTGTTTTCGAGCTTGCGGTTTTGTTAAGGATCAAAATGTAGTCGTAATCAGCGAAGATGTACTTCACATAGCAGAGTGGGCTCGTGTTCCACAAAATGCAGAAACACGTGTAAACTTTGATGACTACATTCATGTTGATGATGAGTTGGTGATTACTGGAAGCCTCAATGATGATGAAATTCTGGGTTTCGAAAACATCGACGATGAAAACGATGAAACATTTGAAATTCCCTCAGTTTCCACAAAGGTTGCGAAAGCTTCAATTGAAAATTTGCGTCTTTTTTTCATGGCATCAAATGTTGAAGACACTATTTTTAATGACATTGTAAACATTGATAATGCCATAGATAAAATACGCCAAAATAATGTCCGTCAAAAACATATTACGGATTTCTTTTAAAATGAACACTTTTCTTAATTTTTTTGTACAATTTTTCAAAATACATACATACATACATATATTGATTGAATAACATATGTACTTTATATTTTAAAATTTAAATATGTACAATCATTTCTTGTTTTTTATGTAAAATTGAAAAAATAAATAAAAAAAACTCTATAATTCGTATATTCTGTATGTTGCCTCTATAAGTTGTATAACTTGATAACTTGAAAAACTCCATAACTCGTATTTAAATTGTGGTCCCTTGCAAATACGAGTTATCGAAGTTTCACTGTATTATATATGAATGTAGTAAAGGAATCTCGTATTAAGTGAGGAATGCCTAATATACATATTTTAAATAATTTTTCAACTACTTATTTGTCGGACTGGGCCAAAAAATGCGAACGCCCCTGTACTAGCAAAGCTGAAGACGAAAAGGTTGAAATTTATAAATGTTTGCAAGATCGCGACAAATGTGCTTTGCTGCCAGATTTTAGGTTGTGCTGCAATTTATGAATGAATGACGAGTTTTACGCACGCGCAGTTTATGAATGAAATCGTTTAGGACTATGGCGCCGGTGTGCTTGTCGATTTCTGTTCACATAAATATGTATGCGTTTGTCTTTTAGCTTGCGCTCAAGATTAATTTTAGGAATTCATTAGTTTGATCGACTATATTATATGTATGTTCATATATTTTCGAGATGCAAAATGCCGACGGCAATTCGATATGAAAAATATGCAAATGCAAATTCTAATTACATATTAACATACTTAGTTATTTATACTAATTATTCATTTTCATATTAGTTTAAATAATTGAAATATTAGCTGAAAAATACAAGTATTCATATGAACATTCTTCATAAATAATGTGCCGAATTGGCGAAAGAATTATTTTCTTTTATTCCCCGCATTTTTCTTATTCCATGCAGCATTTACCGTTCGTTTTGCGGCTAACTTCAATTCTTGTTTTGTTTTCGTCTTCGTCGATCATATGCAGCCGCCTGCCCCCGCTACACATTTGCGTAATTTTTATTTTTCTCATTTTCGCTATGGTATGTACCCTCGAGCTATGGTGGAAATATACAGCCGCTGTGGCTGCAAGTTTTAGTGGTGTGTACCCCCGACTTGTGGTGGCTGCGAGTCTGCTTGTGGTGTGTACCTCCGAGCTGAGGTATGTTCCCCCGAGTAGAATCGCAAATTTTATTCACAATGAAAGCCGAAGTCAATTTGCTCCTTCTCATTTCTTATAAGTTCTCTGGTAATACTTTTGATACCGTCTCTTTTTCTTATGCGCATATGGACAAATGCGACTGGATTAAAATCTTTCGATTTAAAAATGGATATTGTCCCAGGAGTAGTCTCGTTGGAGTTCTTTAAAAACTTTCTTGCATCCGATTTAAATTGTTAAATCATACGTTTGGTGAGAAAAAGGTGCTACGTCACTCCAATTAGCGTTTCAGTTATGGTTGATTGTAGATTCAGCATGCCACGACAGCGTTGGTTTTCTCGCGCAAAGAATTTTTCAATCGCGGCTAACTTAAGTTGTTTTTTTTTTTTAAGAATTTTATATTACCGGCTTAGATTTGGATCTTGACGTTCAACGCCATCGCGTGGCTGTGGTTCCAGGAAAAAAAAAGGCCGTTTTCAACTTTGAACCCCAATTTATACTTTTTTTTCAGCCGGAAGTCGAGTTACTCCTCTCATTTTACCTTTTTTTGCCTATTTTCTGACACTTATACCAAATAGTAATAGAAGCCTACGCAGATAGATGAAATAATCCTGTTCACAATGGACTATTTTTTTTTTCAACTCAAAATTTTTAGTTTTTAAATATGTGTATGTAATTTTGTATTGCCTATTTTATGTATATACATATCTATGTAGTTATTCAAAATTTTCGAATTGTTAACATGATATGCAACCCAGTACAATATACAAGTTTTTTCAAAATATAAATTTCTGTGATACTTTATTTGTTTTCATGTTGATTTCATATTTATAAATTTCATAAAAATATACAAAAAGTTATACTTGGAGATTTGTTTTCCAAAATGCAGTACTTTTAGCATTAAGAAATCAGTACATTTCAGCACACTTTTATTCAACGCAAAAATTCTACAACTCATTATTGGTTTTATTAAACATATGTATGTTACATTAATAAGTAAGCCATATTAATTTTTATAAATTACATACATAAACATAGATCAAAAATTAAGTTATACTTACATATGACTTTGTTTTACAACATATGTACATTTATAAAAAAATGCATACACATTGTTTTTAATAATTGTTTGATCTTTGAGTCATTTTGACAAATTTTTGGCCCTTATTACATTTTAAAAATTCAAGAAATTTAACGCAATTCATTTTAATATTTTATTTTTATTTGGAGTTCACTTTCAATTGTTGTCCTTCATTACTTTTTAATAATAAAATTCCTCACAATTCACTCTCATGTTTGAACGATGTGGAATAGAACATTTCAAAAACATTTCTTATTATATGAAATAATTCAGAATTTTTGCGTTTAAAAGTGTCGAAATTGAAAAATCAGTACAAATAAGCAAAAATTTTCGAAAAAAATAGAACATTTGCTTACTGAATTGGGAATTCACAATTTTCAGTACAGAGGCATTCCAAATGAAAGGAAGGTCGATATTTGCGATTTTCATCAAATTGGTATAATTGTAATAAAAACTCAGTTTAAACTAAGTTTAAACTAAGTTTAAATTTAAATTTAGTTTCTTTGCGCTCAGTTAAGTTTTTTGCAACCAAAACGAAGTAGCTAGCAAGCATCTGATAGTTTAGCATCTAAGTTTAACCGTACGCGATAGGCCGTTTAAACTTAATTTAAACTCCGTTTAAAATTGTCTGAAAAACTGCATACTGAGTTTAAACTTAGTTTAAACGACAAACAGAGTTCGATTTGCACTGAAAAACTGGCCCTTAGTGTCTAGAATGGTGTTATAAAAAATTTTTTTTTTAATTTTTAGTATTTGCGATTTTATTAAGATTTGCAACATTCTGACACACTTTTTTCGATTTAAAAAATCGGCTAAGTATTGGAATGAAATGGTTTGCCCATTGTGCTCAAGGCCTGAAGATAGGAGATAGGAGGGGTTTGGGAAAATGGTGAAAGGGAAGGGAGAGGGGGTTAGTTTACTCCTTGGAAAATTTACCAGATTCTCTAACGAACCTTAGGAGTTTGTCCAGGGATAAAAAGTGTAACGTGCCCACTCTCAATACATCTGACCCGAATATGCGCCATCTCAACCTGAAGAAGGCCGGATAGACGCAGAGAAAATGCTCTGTACCATCCTCCTCCTCCAGACAACATGCGCACATCGCACCCTCGATTCTACCAATGGTGACCATGTGTTGCCCCTATGGATTGTGTCCTGTAATCAGCCCAGTAGAGTCTGCAGCTCCCTCCTCCTCTATTTAAGAACGAATTTTGCCACCGACATGTTTGAAGAGGTACGTGCGGTCTCCAAAGCTCTGAGGGCAGCTTGGCTGTCACTACAGTTATAAATTTTGTATCCACGCCACCTCTCACCGATTATCCTGTCAGCCACCTTTAGTATCGCGAAGACTTTCGATTAGAAAACCATTTTTATTTTACATAAAGGGACGAAGCCCCTAAAGTTGCCTTCCAGGTGCCATCCTGCTCCAGTTCCATTTACAGTCTTAGAGCAGTCAGTGTATAAAGTTTTTGCCGATTTCACCAAAAGGGAGTTTGGATCCTCCATTGATCTCTTGTAGGAAAATAAACTGCGTACTTTCTCCCAAAATAATCCCTAGGCAGCAGTTTGTCACTCGAGGCCAGAAACAATGGGTATTGTCCTGATAACCTTTCAAACAACTCTCTGTGTCCGAGGCCCGAAGGTTGCGACCTTCCATTTTTTTTCTGCGTAAACTGTTATATTATGTATGAATAGTAGATATATGGCAACCCCTTGTTTATATACGAACTACAATGTAAAACGTAATACAATAAAGCAGTCATATGCGAACCGAGTAAGGAATAACACATGGCGCAGTCGAAATAGGGATCAATGGTTAAAACAAGAAGCCAATTGGAATTTAAAACAGAAGACGATTTCTTGGAAGCCGAAGGTGAAACATTTGAGATTGCGACCAGTGGTGGTCACAATAGCAATATTGACGTGCGTATGCCGGATCCCATAAAACTCGAAGGAAATGTTGCTGAAAATTGGCGGGTCTTCAAGCAAAATTTTGAGGTTTACGCGATCGCAGTCGAATTAGAAGAACGAAAAGATCCTCAAAAAGTTCGAATATTTTTGAATGCATGTGGCGCTGAAGTTATCGAAGTTTTCAATTCTCTTGGACTATCAACAGAGCAGAAAAAAAGTTACAGTGATGTGGTGCGGGCTGTCGAAAGTTATTGCACGCCCAAAAAGAACGAAGTCTACGAAGCGTTTAGATTTAATTCACGTAGCCAGGAAGAAAGAGAACCGTTTGACACATACTTATTGGATTTACGTAAATTGGTAAAGAACTGCGGCTATTCCGATGAAGATAGAATGATTCGGGATAGGATAGTTGTAGGAATTTACGACAAAAAACTACAAAAAAAATTATTAGAAACAGAAAATCTTGCTCTACAAAAAGCAATTGACATTGCTCGTGCTGCTGAGCTAGTTGAAAAATACGCAAAAGACATGCAACAAGAAAATACATCCGCTGTAGATGCCGTTACCGCAAATAAAACCTATCGTGAGGGTAACGGAAAGTCGAGCTATTTCACAAAGGGTTCAAAGACGTCGAGAGAAGAGAAAACGCAAATAAGAGAAAACAAATCACATATCAATTGCAAATTTTGTAAAAGCTTTCACGAGATTCGCAAATGCCCAGCTTTTGGTAAGCAATGTAGCAACTGCGGACGCTATAATCACTTCAGTGTTGCTTGCTATTCTAATAAAGTACGCGAGGTAAGAGACCATGATTTAGCTCCTCTCAGCGATGACATTGTTTTGCACAATGTCAGTGATTTAAAGAACGAACGCAAAAGGTGGTACGAGAAGATTCATTTGAACGACTGCATTATCGCTGGATACCGGTGCCGATATAAATGTTTTGCCATTTCGATACTTAAAGTATATGCAATCCGTATCGCTGAAAAGTGGTGGCAAAGCTCCACAGAGTTACGGAGGAACAGATTTAGATTATAAAGGTTCTGTTGAATGCGTTGTGATGTGTCGCAATGAAGTAACAACATTAAAATTTGCAGTGATTGATACTAAATATGAACCGCTTTTGGGTTTGCAAGCATGTGAAAAATTGAATTTAATCAAACGAATAAATGCAATTGAATTAACAGGAATAAAAGAATTCATTGAAAAGAATCTCGACATATTTGAAGGTATAGGTTGCTTCGTAACAAATTTAGACATCAAAGTTAAAAAAGATTCTATCCCAGTAGTTAAACCAGCAAGGCGAATACCACTTTCGCTTTCGGATCGAGTAAAACGTGAGCTGCACAGAATGACTGAAATCGAAGTAATAGAACGAGTGGATGAACCAGTCGAACGCGCTTCGAATTTGGTTATCGTGGAGAAGAAGTCAGGGCAGTTGCGTTTATGCATCGATCCCCAGGATTTAAACACTGATATTCTGTCGGAGCATCACACAATCCCTACTTTCGATTCCATCGCGGTACGTATAGCCAACAAACTATTTTTTACTGTACTAGATATTAAAGAGGGATTTTGGCAGATCGGTCTCAGTAGAAAAGCCAGTGAATTGTGTACGTTTAACACACCGTTTGGGTGCTACCGCTTTAAACGCTTGCCGTATGGTATAAAAATTGGTCCAAAAGTATAACGAGCGAAATTTTTAAGATATACCGAATGTAATTGTTTTTATAGACGATCTTTTAATTGTGGGCGATACAGCAGAAGAACACGATCGCACATTACGAATGGTCGTTGACAGAGCAAGAAAACTAAATGTTAAATTTAATATTGAAAAAATGCAATTTAGAGTCAAGGAAGTTAAATACTTAGGCAAAATATTATCCAAAGATGGAATTAAATGCGATCCAGAGCGTATCAAGGCAATTTTACAAATATCAACAACCTAGAATACGCTAGGCTTGATACACACGAAAAATGTCAAACATCTATCAAAGAAAAGATAGCAAGTGCACCAACTTTGCAAACGTTTGACGATATGAAGCCTATCACTATCGAGACTGATGCCTTAAAATACGGTGTAGGTTGTTGTCTGATGCAATGTGGAAAACCAATTGCTTTTGCGTCACGAAGTTTGACAGACACCGAGGTTAACTACTCGCAGATAGAAAACGAATTTTTAGCAGTGGTGTTTGCATGCAGAAAATTCCACTATTATATCTATGGTCGGAAAGTAACTATCAGGACTGATCATAAGCCGCTCATTGCTATAATGAAGAAAGATTTTAGCAAAATTCCCTCTGCAAGATTGCAAAGAATGAAATTAAGTTTAATCAAATATGATATTGATTTGGTTCATGTTGCAGGTAAATACTTGTATATAGCAGACTTGCTGTCCCGATATTTCGATAAGGAAAACAAATGTCCGGAGATCGAAGATATGAATGAATTTGTGCATTCTTTAAACATAACAAATCAACGTCTAGAAAGTTTCCGAAAAGCATTAGAAAATGATAAACAATTATCCAATTTAAAATATGTCTTAATGAACGGTTGGCCAAAAAATAAATCAGGTTTGTGTGAAGATTTGTGGTTTTATTGGAAGCATCGGAATGATTTGACGTTAGAAAATTACATAATATACCTAAACGATCGGGTAATAGTTCCTCATAACTTACGCGAGTTAATATTAACACAGTTACAGCTGGGGAATGTATTAGTAAATTGAAAACATGTTTTGCAACTCACGGAATCCCCGTGGAACTAGTGTCAGACAACATGCCATTCAACTCATATGAGTTTCGGAAATTTTGCGAGAGCATCGGAATAAAATTAACAACTACTAGTCCACACTATTCGCAGGCAAACGGATTTGCTGAGCGGTTTGTGGGAATAGCAAAAAATTTAATAAAAAAAACGCTTTGCAACAATCAAGTACTGTGGATAGCTCTACTAGAGTATCGAAATACCCCGTTGAAGGAAGTCGATGCATCCCCCGCCGAGTTATTGATGAGCAGAAAAACAAGAACATTACTACCAGCAAAAACAACTTTATTTCAACCTAGCGTTATTCCAAATATAAACGAAAATATAAAAACAAAGAACGAGTACTCAGAAAAGTTCTACAATAGAAGTGCCAGACAGAGAGAGCCGTTCGCTCAAGGAGAGAAGACATGGTATAATCAAAGTGGAAAAGGCTGGGTGAAGGCAGAAGTTATGGGTACACATGAATCACCGAGGTCGTACTGGGTTAAACTGGAAGATGGCACCGTAGTGCGAAGAAATTCCAAGTGGTTACGAAAACGGATATAGGTTATTCTACATAGTTTATTTGTATTCAATAATTAAAGATCAAATTATGTATGTATATATATATATATTATGTCAAGGGGAAGATGTTATTTTATGTATGAATAGTAGATATATGGCAACCCCTTGTTTATATACGAACTACAATGTAAAACGTAATACAATAAAGCAGTCATATGCGAACCGAGTAAGGAATAACACATGGCGCAGTCGAAATAGGGATCAATGGTTAAAACAAGAAGCCAATTGGAATTTAAAACAGAAGACGATTTCTTGGAAGCCGAAGGTGAAACATTTGAGATTGCGACCAGTGGTGGTCACAATAGCAATATTGACGTGCGTATGCCGGATCCCATAAAACTCGAAGGAAATGTTGCTGAAAACTGGCGGGTCTTCAAGCAAAATTTTGAGGTTTACGCGATCGCAGTCGAATTAGAAGAACGAAAAGATCCTCAAAAAGTTGGAATATTTTTGAATGCATGTGGCGCTGAAGTTATCGAAGTTTTCAATTCTCTTGGACTATCAACAGAGCAGAAAAAAAGTTACAGTGATGTGGTGCGGGCTGTCGAAAGTTATTGCACGCCCAAAAAGAACGAAGTCTACGAAGCGTTTAGATTTAATTCACGTAGCCAGGAAGAAAGAGAACCGTTTGACACATACTTATTGGATTTACGTAAATTGGTAAAGAACTGCGGCTATTCCGATGAAGATAGAATGATTCGGGATAGGATAGTTGTAGGAATTTACGACAAAAAACTACAAAAAAAATTATTAGAAACAGAAAATCTTGCTCTACAAAAAGCAATTGACATTGCTCGTGCTGCTGAGCTAGTTGAAAAATACGCAAAAGACATGCAACAAGAAAATACATCCGCTGTAGATGCCGTTACCGCAAATAAAACCTATCGTGAGGGTAACGGAAAGTCGAGCTATTTCACAAAGGGTTCAAAGACGTCGAGAGAAGAGAAAACGCAAATAAGAGAAAACAAATCACATATCAATTGCAAATTTTGTAAAAGCTTTCACGAGATTCGCAAATGCCCAGCTTTTGGTAAGCAATGTAGCAACTGCGGACGCTATAATCACTTCAGTGTTGCTTGCTATTCTAATAAAGTACGCGAGGTAAGAGACCATGATTTAGCTCCTCTCAGCGATGACATTGTTTTGCACAGTGTCAGTGATTTAAAGAACGAACGCAAAAGGTGGTACGAGAAGATTCATTTGAACGACTGCATTATCGCTGGATACCGGTGCCGATATAAATGTTTTGCCATTTCGATACTTAAAGTATATGCAATCCGTATCGCTGAAAAGTGGTGGCAAAGCTCCACAGAGTTACGGAGGAACAGATTTAGATTATAAAGGTTCTGTTGAATGCGTTGTGATGTGTCGCAATGAAGTAACAACATTAAAATTTGCAGTGATTGATACTAAATATGAACCGCTTTTGGGTTTGCAAGCATGTGAAAAATTGAATTTAATCAAACGAATAAATGCAATTGAATTAACAGGAATAAAAGAATTCATTGAAAAGAATCTCGACATATTTGAAGATATAGGTTACTTCGTAACAAATTTAGACATCAAAGTTAAAAAAGATTCTATCCCAGTAGTTAAACCAGCAAGGCGAATACCACTTTCGCTTTCGGATCGAGTAAAACGTGAGCTGCACAGAATGACTGAATCCGAAGTAATAGAACGAGTGGATGAACCAGTCGAACGCGCTTCGAATTTGGTTATCGTGGAGAAGAAGTCAGGGCAGTTGCGTTTATGCATCGATCCCCAGGATTTAAACACTGATATTCTGTCGGAGCATCACACAATCCCTACTTTCGATTCCATCGCGGTACGTATAGCCAACAAACTATTTTTTACTGTACTAGATATTAAAGAGGGATTTTGGCAGATCGGTCTCAGTAGAAAAGCCAGTGAATTGTGTACGTTTAACACACCGTTTGGGTGCTACCGCTTTAAACGCTTGCCGTATGGTATAAAAATTGGTCCAAAAGTATAACGAGCGAAATTTTTAAGATATACCGAATGTAATTGTTTTTATAGACGATCTTTTAATTGTGGGCGATACAGCAGAAGAACACGATCGCACATTACGAATGGTCGTTGACAGAGCAAGAAAACTAAATGTTAAATTTAATATTGAAAAAATGCAATTTAGAGTCAAGGAAGTTAAATACTTAGGCAAAATATTATCCAAAGATGGAATTAAATGCGATCCAGAGCGTATCAAGGCAATTTTACAAATATCAACAACCTAGAATACGCTAGGCTTGATACACACGAAAAATGTCAAACATCTATCAAAGAAAAGATAGCAAGTGCACCAACTTTGCAAACGTTTGACGATATGAAGCCTATCACTATCGAGACTGATGCCTCAAAATACGGTGTAGGTTGTTGTCTGATGCAATGTGGAAAACCAATTGCTTTTGCGTCACGAAGTTTGACAGACACCGAGGTTAACTACTCGCAGATAGAAAACGAATTTTTAGCAGTGGTGTTTGCATGCAGAAAATTCCACTATTATATCTATGGTCGGAAAGTAACTATCAGGACTGATCATAAACCGCTCATTGCTATAATGAAGAAAGATTTTAGCAAAATTCCCTCTGCAAGATTGCAAAGAATGAAATTAAGTTTAATCAAATATGATATTGATTTGGTTCATGTTGCAGGTAAATACTTGTATATAGCAGACTTGCTGTCCCGATATTTCGATAAGGAAAACAAATGTCCGGAGATCGAAGATATGAATGAATTTGTGCATTCTTTAAACATAACAAATCAACGTCTAGAAAGTTTCCGAAAAGCATTAGAAAATGATAAACAATTATCCAATTTAAAATATGTCTTAATGAACGGTTGGCCAAAAAATAAATCAGGTTTGTGTGAAGATTTGTGGTTTTATTGGAAGCATCGGAATGATTTGACGTTAGAAAATTACATAATATACCTAAACGATCGGGTAATAGTTCCTCATAACTTACGCGAGTTAATATTAACACAGTTACAGCTGGGGAATGTATTAGTAAATTGAAAACATGTTTTGCAACTCACGGAATCCCCGTGGAACTAGTGTCAGACAACATGCCATTCTACTCATATGAGTTTCGGAAATTTTGCGAGAGCATCGGAATAAAATTAACAACTACTAGTCCACACTATTCGCAGGCAAACGGATTTGCTGAGCGGTTTGTGGGAATAGCAAAAAATTTAATAAAAAAAACGCTTTGCAACAATCAAGTACTGTGGATAGCTCTACTAGAGTATCGAAATACCCCGTTGAAGGAAGTCGATGCATCCCCCGCCGAGTTATTGATGAGCAGAAAAACAAGAACATTACTACCAGCAAAAACAACTTTATTTCAACCTAGCGTTATTCCAAATATAAACGAAAACGAAACGATCGCAGTCGAATTAGAAGAACGAAAAGATCCTCAAAAAGTTGGAATATTTTTGAATGCATGTGGCGCTGAAGTTATCGAAGTTTTCAATTATCTTGGACTATCAACAGAGCAGAAAAAAAGTTACAGTGATGTGGTGCGGGCTGTCGAAAGTTATTGCACGCCCAAAAAGAACGAAGTCTACGAAGCGTTTAGATTTAATTCACGTAGCCAGGAAGAAAGAGAACCGTTTGACACATACTTATTGGATTTACGTAAATTGGTAAAGAACTGCGGCTATTCCGATGAAGATAGAATGATTCGGGATAGGATAGTTGTAGGAATTTACGACAAAAAACTACAAAAAAAATTATTAGAAACAGAAAATCTTGCTCTACAAAAAGCAATTGACATTGCTCGTGCTGCTGAGCTAGTTGAAAAATACGCAAAAGACATGCAACAAGAAAATACATCCGCTGTAGATGCCGTTACCGCAAATAAAACCTATCGTGAGGGTAACGGAAAGTCGAGCTATTTCACAAAGGGTTCAAAGACGTCGAGAGAAGAGAAAACGCAAATAAGAGAAAACAAATCACATATCAATTGCAAATTTTGTAAAAGCTTTCACGAGATTCGCAAATGCCCAGCTTTTGGTAAGCAATGTAGCAACTGCGGACGCTATAATCACTTCAGTGTTGCTTGCTATTCTAATAAAGTACGCGAGGTAAGAGACCATGATTTAGCTCCTCTCAGCGATGACATTGTTTTGCACAGTGTCAGTGATTTAAAGAACGAACGCAAAAGGTGGTACGAGAAGATTCATTTGAACGACTGCATTATCGCTGGATACCGGTGCCGATATAAATGTTTTGCCATTTCGATACTTAAAGTATATGCAATCCGTATCGCTGAAAAGTGGTGGCAAAGCTCCACAGAGTTACGGAGGAACAGATTTAGATTATAAAGGTTCTGTTGAATGCGTTGTGATGTGTCGCAATGAAGTAACAACATTAAAATTTGCAGTGATTGATACTAAATATGAACCGCTTTTGAGTTTGCAAGCATGTGAAAAATTGAATTTAATCAAACGAATAAATGCAATTGAATTAACAGGAATAAAAGAATTCATTGAAAAGAATCTCGACATATTTGAAGGTATAGGTTACTTCGTAACAAATTTAGACATCAAAGTTAAAAAAGATTCTATCCCAGTAGTTAAACCAGCAAGGCGAATACCACTTTCGCTTTCGGATCGAGTAAAACGTGAGCTGCACAGAATGACTGAAATCGAAGTAATAGAACGAGTGGATGAACCAGTCGAACGCGCTTCGAATTTGGTTATCGTGGAGAAGAAGTCAGGGCAGTTGCGTTTATGCATCGATCCCCAGGATTTAAACACTGATATTCTGTCGGAGCATCACACAATCCCTACTTTCGATTCCATCGCGGTACGTATAGCCAACAAACTATTTTTTACTGTACTAGATATTAAAGAGGGATTTTGGCAGATCGGTCTCAGTAGAAAAGCCAGTGAATTGTGTACGTTTAACACACCGTTTGGGTGCTACCGCTTTAAACGCTTGCCGTATGGTATAAAAATTGGTCCAAAAGTATAACGAGCGAAATTTTTAAGATATACCGAATGTAATTGTTTTTATAGACGATCTTTTAATTGTGGGCGATACAGCAGAAGAACACGATCGCACATTACGAATGGTCGTTGACAGAGCAAGAAAACTAAATGTTAAATTTAATATTGAAAAAATGCAATTTAGAGTCAAGGAAGTTAAATACTTAGGCAAAATATTATCCAAAGATGGAATTAAATGCGATCCAGAGCGTATCAAGGCAATTTTACAAATATCAACAACCTAGAATACGCTAGGCTTGATACACACGAAAAATGTCAAACATCTATCAAAGAAAAGATAGCAAGTGCACCAACTTTGCAAACGTTTGACGATATGAAGCCTATCACTATCGAGACTGATGCCTCAAAATACGGTGTAGGTTGTTGTCTGATGCAATGTGGAAAACCAATTGCTTTTGCGTCACGAAGTTTGACAGACACCGAGGTTAACTACTCGCAGATAGAAAACGAATTTTTAGCAGTGGTGTTTGCATGCAGAAAATTCCACTATTATATCTATGGTCGGAAAGTAACTATCAGGACTGATCATAAACCGCTCATTGCTATAATGAAGAAAGATTTTAGCAAAATTCCCTCTGCAAGATTGCAAAGAATGAAATTAAGTTTAATCAAATATGATATTGATTTGGTTCATGTTGCAGGTAAATACTTGTATATAGCAGACTTGCTGTCCCGATATTTCGATAAGGAAAACAAATGTCCGGAGATCGAAGATATGAATGAATTTGTGCATTCTTTAAACATAACAAATCAACGTCTAGAAAGTTTCCGAAAAGCATTAGAAAATGATAAACAATTATCCAATTTAAAATATGTCTTAATGAACGGTTGGCCAAAAAATAAATCAGGTTTGTGTGAAGATTTGTGGTTTTATTGGAAGCATCGGAATGATTTGACGTTAGAAAATTACATAATATACCTAAACGATCGGGTAATAGTTCCTCATAACTTACGCGAGTTAATATTAACACAGTTACAGCTGGGGAATGTATTAGTAAATTGAAAACATGTTTTGCAACTCACGGAATCCCCGTGGAACTAGTGTCAGACAACATGCCATTCTACTCATATGAGTTTCGGAAATTTTGCGAGAGCATCGGAATAAAATTAACAACTACTAGTCCACACTATTCGCAGGCAAACGGATTTGCTGAGCGGTTTGTGGGAATAGCAAAAAATTTAATAAAAAAAACGCTTTGCAACAATCAAGTACTGTGGATAGCTCTACTAGAGTATCGAAATACCCCGTTGAAGGAAGTCGATGCATCCCCCGCCGAGTTATTGATGAGCAGAAAAACAAGAACATTACTACCAGCAAAAACAACTTTATTTCAACCTAGCGTTATTCCAAATATAAACGAAAACGAAACGATCGCAGTCGAATTAGAAGAACGAAAAGATCCTCAAAAAGTTGGAATATTTTTGAATGCATGTGGCGCTGAAGTTATCGAAGTTTTCAATTCTCTTGGACTATCAACAGAGCAGAAAAAAAGTTACAGTGATGTGGTGCGGGCTGTCGAAAGTTATTGCACGCCCAAAAAGAACGAAGTCTACGAAGCGTTTAGATTTAATTCACGTAGCCAGGAAGAAAGAGAACCGTTTGACACATACTTATTGGATTTACGTAAATTGGTAAAGAACTGCGGCTATTCCGATGAAGATAGAATGATTCGGGATAGGATAGTTGTAGGAATTTACGACAAAAAACTACAAAAAAAATTATTAGAAACAGAAAATCTTGCTCTACAAAAAGCAATTGACATTGCTCGTGCTGCTGAGCTAGTTGAAAAATACGCAAAAGACATGCAACAAGAAAATACATCCGCTGTAGATGCCGTTACCGCAAATAAAACCTATCGTGAGGGTAACGGAAAGTCGAGCTATTTCACAAAGGGTTCAAAGACGTCGAGAGAAGAGAAAACGCAAATAAGAGAAAACAAATCACATATCAATTGCAAATTTTGTAAAAGCTTTCACGAGATTCGCAAATGCCCAGCTTTTGGTAAGCAATGTAGCAACTGCGGACGCTATAATCACTTCAGTGTTGCTTGCTATTCTAATAAAGTACGCGAGGTAAGAGACCATGATTTAGCTCCTCTCAGCGATGACATTGTTTTGCACAGTGTCAGTGATTTAAAGAACGAACGCAAAAGGTGGTACGAGAAGATTCATTTGAACGACTGCATTATCGCTGGATACCGGTGCCGATATAAATGTTTTGCCATTTCGATACTTAAAGTATATGCAATCCGTATCGCTGAAAAGTGGTGGCAAAGCTCCACAGAGTTACGGAGGAACAGATTTAGATTATAAAGGTTCTGTTGAATGCGTTGTGATGTGTCGCAATGAAGTAACAACATTAAAATTTGCAGTGATTGATACTAAATATGAACCGCTTTTGGGTTTGCAAGCATGTGAAAAATTGAATTTAATCAAACGAATAAATGCAATTGAATTAACAGGAATAAAAGAATTCATTGAAAAGAATCTCGACATATTTGAAGGTATAGGTTGCTTCGTAACAAATTTAGACATCAAAGTTAAAAAAGATTCTATCCCAGTAGTTAAACCAGCAAGGCGAATACCACTTTCGCTTTCGGATCGAGTAAAACGTGAGCTGCACAGAATGACTGAAATCGAAGTAATAGAACGAGTGGATGAACCAGTCGAACGCGCTTCGAATTTGGTTATCGTGGAGAAGAAGTCAGGGCAGTTGCGTTTATGCATCGATCCCCAGGATTTAAACACTGATATTCTGTCGGAGCATCACACAATCCCTACTTTCGATTCCATCGCGGTACGTATAGCCAACAAACTATTTTTTACTGTACTAGATATTAAAGAGGGATTTTGGCAGATCGGTCTCAGTAGAAAAGCCAGTGAATTGTGTACGTTTAACACACCGTTTGGGTGCTACCGCTTTAAACGCTTGCCGTATGGTATAAAAATTGGTCCAAAAGTATAACGAGCGAAATTTTTAAGATATACCGAATGTAATTGTTTTTATAGACGATCTTTTAATTGTGGGCGATACAGCAGAAGAACACGATCGCACATTACGAATGGTCGTTGACAGAGCAAGAAAACTAAATGTTAAATTTAATATTGAAAAAATGCAATTTAGAGTCAAGGAAGTTAAATACTTAGGCAAAATATTATCCAAAGATGGAATTAAATGCGATCCAGAGCGTATCAAGGCAATTTTACAAATATCAACAACCTAGAATACGCTAGGCTTGATACACACGAAAAATGTCAAACATCTATCAAAGAAAAGATAGCAAGTGCACCAACTTTGCAAACGTTTGACGATATGAAGCCTATCACTATCGAGACTGATGCCTCAAAATACGGTGTAGGTTGTTGTCTGATGCAATGTGGAAAACCAATTGCTTTTGCGTCACGAAGTTTGACAGACACCGAGGTTAACTACTCGCAGATAGAAAACGAATTTTTAGCAGTGGTGTTTGCATGCAGAAAATTCCACTATTATATCTATGGTCGGAAAGTAACTATCAGGACTGATCATAAGCCGCTCATTGCTATAATGAAGAAAGATTTTAGCAAAATTCCCTCTGCAAGATTGCAAAGAATGAAATTAAGTTTAATCAAATATGATATTGATTTGGTTCATGTTGCAGGTAAATACTTGTATATAGCAGACTTGCTGTCCCGATATTTCGATAAGGAAAACAAATGTCCGGAGATCGAAGATATGAATGAATTTGTGCATTCTTTAAACATAACAAATCAACGTCTAGAAAGTTTCCGAAAAGCATTAGAAAATGATAAACAATTATCCAATTTAAAATATGTCTTAATGAACGGTTGGCCAAAAAATAAATCAGGTTTGTGTGAAGATTTGTGGTTTTATTGGAAGCATCGGAATGATTTGACGTTAGAAAATTACATAATATACCTAAACGATCGGGTAATAGTTCCTCATAACTTACGCGAGTTAATATTAACACAGTTACAGCTGGGGAATGTATTAGTAAATTGAAAACATGTTTTGCAACTCACGGAATCCCCGTGGAACTAGTGTCAGACAACATGCCATTCAACTCATATGAGTTTCGGAAATTTTGCGAGAGCGTCGGAATAAAATTAACAACTACTAGTCCACACTATTCGCAGGCAAACGGATTTGCTGAGCGGTTTGTGGGAATAGCAAAAAATTTAATAAAAAAAACGCTTTGCAACAATCAAGTACTGTGGATAGCTCTACTAGAGTATCGAAATACCCCGTTGAAGGAAGTCGATGCATCCCCCGCCGAGTTATTGATGAGCAGAAAAACAAGAACATTACTACCAGCAAAAACAACTTTATTTCAACCTAGCGTTATTCCAAATATAAACGAAAATATAAAAACAAAGAACGAGTACTCAGAAAAGTTCTACAATAGAAGTGCCAGACAGAGAGAGCCGTTCGCTCAAGGAGAGAAGACATGGTATAATCAAAGTGGAAAAGGCTGGGTGAAGGCAGAAGTTATGGGTACACATGAATCACCGAGGTCGTACTGGGTTAAACTGGAAGATGGCACCGCAGTGCGAAGAAATTCCAAGTGGTTACGAAAACGGATATAGGTTATTCTACATAGTTTATTTATATTCAATAATTAAAGATCAAATTATGTATGTATATATATATATATTATGTCAAGGGGAAGATGTTATTTTATGTATGAATAGTAGATATATGGCAACCCCTTGTTTATATACGAACTACAATGTAAAACGTAATACAATAAAGCAGTCATATGCGAACCGAGTAAGGAATAACACATGGCGCAGTCGAAATAGGGATCAATGGTTAAAACAAGAAGCCAATTGGAATTTAAAACAGAAGACGATTTCTTGGAAGCCGCAGGTGAAACATTTGAGATTGCGACCAGTGGTGGTCACAATAGCAATATTGACGTGCGTATGCCGGATCCCATAAAACTCGAAGGAAATGTTGCTGAAAATTGGCGGGTCTTCAAGCAAAATTTTGAGGTTTACGCGATCGCAGTCGAATTAGAAGAACGAAAAGATCCTCAAAAAGTTCGAATATTTTTGAATGCATGTGGCGCTGAAGTTATCGAAGTTTTCAATTCTCTTGGACTATCAACAGAGCAGAAAAAAAGTTACAGTGATGTGGTGCGGGCTGTCGAAAGTTATTGCACGCCCAAAAAGAACGAAGTCTACGAAGCGTTTAGATTTAATTCACGTAGCCAGGAAGAAAGAGAACCGTTTGACACATACTTATTGGATTTACGTAAATTGGTAAAGAACTGCGGCTATTCCGATGAAGATAGAATGATTCGGGATAGGATAGTTGTAGGAATTTACGACAAAAAACTACAAAAAAAATTATTAGAAACAGAAAATCTTGCTCTACAAAAAGCAATTGACATTGCTCGTGCTGCTGAGCTAGTTGAAAAATACGCAAAAGACATGCAACAAGAAAATACATCCGCTGTAGATGCCGTTACCGCAAATAAAACCTATCGTGAGGGTAACGGAAAGTCGAGCTATTTCACAAAGGGTTCAAAGACGTCGAGAGAAGAGAAAACGCAAATAAGAGAAAACAAATCACATATCAATTGCAAATTTTGTAAAAGCTTTCACGAGATTCGCAAATGCCCAGCTTTTGGTAAGCAATGTAGCAACTGCGGACGCTATAATCACTTCAGTGTTGCTTGCTATTCTAATAAAGTACGCGAGGTAAGAGACCATGATTTAGCTCCTCTCAGCGATGACATTGTTTTGCACAATGTCAGTGATTTAAAGAACGAACGCAAAAGGTGGTACGAGAAGATTCATTTGAACGACTGCATTATCGCTGGATACCGGTGCCGATATAAATGTTTTGCCATTTCGATACTTAAAGTATATGCAATCCGTATCGCTGAAAAGTGGTGGCAAAGCTCCACAGAGTTACGGAGGAACAGATTTAGATTATAAAGGTTCTGTTGAATGCGTTGTGATGTGTCGCAATGAAGTAACAACATTAAAATTTGCAGTGATTGATACTAAATATGAACCGCTTTTGGGTTTGCAAGCATGTGAAAAATTGAATTTAATCAAACGAATAAATGCAATTGAATTAACAGGAATAAAAGAATTCATTGAAAAGAATCTCGACATATTTGAAGGTATAGGTTGCTTCGTAACAAATTTAGACATCAAAGTTAAAAAAGATTCTATCCCAGTAGTTAAACCAGCAAGGCGAATACCACTTTCGCTTTCGGATCGAGTAAAACGTGAGCTGCACAGAATGACTGAAATCGAAGTAATAGAACGAGTGGATGAACCAGTCGAACGCGCTTCGAATTTGGTTATCGTGGAGAAGAAGTCAGGGCAGTTGCGTTTATGCATCGATCCCCAGGATTTAAACACTGATATTCTGTCGGAGCATCACACAATCCCTACTTTCGATTCCATCGCGGTACGTATAGCCAACAAACTATTTTTTACTGTACTAGATATTAAAGAGGGATTTTGGCAGATCGGTCTCAGTAGAAAAGCCAGTGAATTGTGTACGTTTAACACACCGTTTGGGTGCTACCGCTTTAAACGCTTGCCGTATGGTATAAAAATTGGTCCAAAAGTATAACGAGCGAAATTTTTAAGATATACCGAATGTAATTGTTTTTATAGACGATCTTTTAATTGTGGGCGATACAGCAGAAGAACACGATCGCACATTACGAATGGTCGTTGACAGAGCAAGAAAACTAAATGTTAAATTTAATATTGAAAAAATGCAATTTAGAGTCAAGGAAGTTAAATACTTAGGCAAAATATTATCCAAAGATGGAATTAAATGCGATCCAGAGCGTATCAAGGCAATTTTACAAATATCAACAACCTAGAATACGCTAGGCTTGATACACACGAAAAATGTCAAACATCTATCAAAGAAAAGATAGCAAGTGCACCAACTTTGCAAACGTTTGACGATATGAAGCCTATCACTATCGAGACTGATGCCTCAAAATACGGTGTAGGTTGTTGTCTGATGCAATGTGGAAAACCAATTGCTTTTGCGTCACGAAGTTTGACAGACACCGAGGTTAACTACTCGCAGATAGAAAACGAATTTTTAGCAGTGGTGTTTGCATGCAGAAAATTCCACTATTATATCTATGGTCGGAAAGTAACTATCAGGACTGATCATAAACCGCTCATTGCTATAATGAAGAAAGATTTTAGCAAAATTCCCTCTGCAAGATTGCAAAGAATGAAATTAAGTTTAATCAAATATGATATTGATTTGGTTCATGTTGCAGGTAAATACTTGTATATAGCAGACTTGCTGTCCCGATATTTCGATAAGGAAAACAAATGTCCGGAGATCGAAGATATGAATGAATTTGTGCATTCTTTAAACATAACAAATCAACGTCTAGAAAGTTTCCGAAAAGCATTAGGAAATGATAAACAATTATCCAATTTAAAATATGTCTTAATGAACGGTTGGCCAAAAAATAAATCAGGTTTGTGTGAAGATTTGTGGTTTTATTGGAAGCATCGGAATGATTTGACGTTAGAAAATTACATAATATACCTAAACGATCGGGTAATAGTTCCTCATAACTTACGCGAGTTAATATTAACACAGTTACAGCTGGGGAATGTATTAGTAAATTGAAAACATGTTTTGCAACTCACGGAATCCCCGTGGAACTAGTGTCAGACAACATGCCATTCAACTCATATGAGTTTCGGAAATTTTGCGAGAGCATCGGAATAAAATTAACAACTACTAGTCCACACTATTCGCAGGCAAACGGATTTGCTGAGCGGTTTGTGGGAATAGCAAAAAATTTAATAAAAAAAACGCTTTGCAACAATCAAGTACTGTGGATAGCTCTACTAGAGTATCGAAATACCCCGTTGAAGGAAGTCGATGCATCCCCCGCCGAGTTATTGATGAGCAGAAAAACAAGAACATTACTACCAGCAAAAACAACTTTATTTCAACCTAGCGTTATTCCAAATATAAACGAAAATATAAAAACAAAGAACGAGTACTCAGAAAAGTTCTACAATAGAAGTGCCAGACAGAGAGAGCCGTTCGCTCAAGGAGAGAAGACATGGTATAATCAAAGTGGAAAAGGCTGGGTGAAGGCAGAAGTTATGGGTACACATGAATCACCGAGGTCGTACTGGGTTAAACTGGAAGATGGCACCGTAGTGCGAAGAAATTCCAAGTGGTTACGAAAACGGATATAGGTTATTCTACATAGTTTATTTATATTCAATAATTAAAGATCAAATTATGTATGTATATATATATATATTATGTCAAGGGGAAGATGTTATTTTATGTATGAATAGTAGATATATGGCAACCCCTTGTTTATATACGAACTACAATGTAAAACGTAATACAATAAAGCAGTCATATGCGAACCGAGTAAGGGGTTAACTGCAAGGCCCTGACCGTGTTTTTTCACAGACTTCCCTGAGACAGCTTCCTAATGCTAGTGCACATACATCATCAGCATAGGCCTGGATGTGAGAGAAGCCTTGCATTTCAGTTAATAAGGAGTCCACTACCAAGCACCATAGAAGAGGAAAGAGTACTCCCCTTGAGGGCATCCTCGAACAACCTCTGTCGTGATAGATTGGCCGCCATCGTCGCCTACAACCAGCAATCTTCTCGATAACATGGAGTGAATCCACCTTATGATGGTTTCGCCTACTCCATGACAAAGATACGCCCTCGGCATACCCATGGTTCCTGATTTAAGATTATTTGGGGATTTGTATGCAGTTTTGTATGCCTACTGCACAGTAGAGCAGTAGACGATTTGCTATGCTGTAAGTTTATTTGTGTGAAAATTATTTCAGCCAAAGCCATGAAAGGCAGAACCAAAACTACTTCTTAAACTTTCCCCCCGCCTTATCATGGACTCGGAATTGTATCATTCCCAGGTGTAGGTGAGGGCGGTACCCGCATCTTGTCCGAAGGACCTTCAGTGAACCAGTGCCCACTCCTACTACCAGAACATAATCCTCCCCATTGCTGGTTGTTGGTTCCTCTCTGGTGTGAGAGTATACATGCCACTGACTCGTATCCACTCCCTCGTTCTGGATACTGATACGGTTTAATACCTCTCTTGGTTTCCGGAATGGACCAGGTATCCAGGCCGAGGCTCTTACCAACCTGCTACCTCTGCGTCCGTCTTTTAAGATGAATTTACGGTTTTCGCAAGTTGGCATTTCCGCTACCATTTTGGTCAGCGACTCTCGGGAATGCTCATTGTAGCACTGTATCTTAACAGTACCTTTCTCCACTCGCATTCCCTCGAATATTGGTTTGTCGTTCGACTTACCAATCGCCTTGTCCTTTAGACAAACATCCTTCCCCTTTGTCGGAGTGTATCTCCACCAACATAGCCTCCGCAGTCACTCTTGCGAACGTTGCGGGCACAGTTGCCAGAGTTTTAACTGAGTTTCCAGCTGACTGGTTACCTCGTGCAGAGAATCGCGATTTAGGCTTCAATATCTTCGGGGGAGGGGGTTGCAGTTTTGTGCCAAACTGCCCGGGGTTGGTGAGTATTTCAGAGTGTATTTTTGCCGTCATCCTCCTACTTCCCGAGACGCATGGTTGCCACTCGGGACACACACACCAAAGAATTTTTAGTCGCCGTTACGACAAGCGGGTATATTCTCGCGCCTAGCCCGCAGGCATTATTAGTTTTAACAAAAAAGTTATATGTATAACATAAATTCTTTAATAAATTTTATGAAAAAAATTGTTTTAATTTAAAATTAGTAAAAATTTAATTATTTATTTAATATATTAATTATTTTTTTAGTTAAAAACTATGAAGGTGAGCACCAATTAAAAAAAAACATATAATCTGTACAGTGTCCTTAAAATGCTTGACAAATTTATGGCTGTGTTATTTTTCGTTTTTAGGAAATACATTTTTAAACATTTTGTGACGGTTTTCTCTCTGCACAACACTCAAAGTACGTTCCTCATACAAAGACGCTTTATGTTGTTTGAAGCCTTCCACCAGTTGCATATACCCGTAAAGTAATAAGTAGCATTTGCTCTACCGTCAATGCGTGATTCCTTAAATTCCGATAATTAAATATTTTGAAGCAAATTGAAATCTTAACTTTTACCAATTTGTGGGGTGCCTGATATTTTCTCCAATAAGCTCCAAGACGCTATAAGCGGATGTTTTTGTCAATCGAAAGCGGTCGAAGAAATCCTATTCGTCAAAAATATTAAAATGATTCGGATAAGTAGATATTATTCTTTTTCTCCTTAATATAGTAATTGTAAGTATTTTGCTTACTTCTGTGTCACTGTAGTCACTTTCACCAGATAATAAAGTAGTTGGCGAACAGCTGATTCGTTAAAGTGAGTTTAACCGTTCCAGATCGGCTGTTTAAACTTAGTTTTAACAAAATACGTTTCAAGTTGACTGAAAAACAAGCATGCTGAGTTTAAACTCAGCTTAAACGACAAACAGAATTTAAATTGCACAAAAAACTGTCCCTAAGTATTACAATTATACAAATTTTGAAGAAAATCGCAAATGTCGAACTTGCCTTTCATTGGAATGCCTCTACAGCGAGTGAAAATTCTCATAATTAATCCATATCGCAACAATTATAATTATTTGTTTTTATTATATGAGGAATTTGTTTGAAGAGCAATACTGAAAACATTTTATGTACATATGTATATTTATTTAATTAGTCACCAACCATAAATCAACATTCAAAGTAGCGGCCAAGTTCAGGGGTGATTAACTATGTATGTATGTATGTTGCGGTTGTCATGCATTATGCTTTTTTTATTTTACTTTTTTTGTTAAAATAGTAATGGTGCAGCTAATCAGCATCGTTGTTAAGAAAAACATCCGTTCGATTGTGTTGAGATGCATTTATAATATGTATATGTACCATATGTAGGCTTGTTTGCATGCGTATATACGAATGTATGCGGATTTATTTTTTTTTATTCCCAGTCGTTCCACGTCGTTCCCAAAAGAAAAGATTTTAAAATTATAGAAATTTCGGAAAAACATGAAATACCTTCGGGAGTATGCGGATTTAAATTAATGCAGATTTTCTTTCTTTTCTATGGAAAAGTCTTAAACATAAATCACGATTTAAAGCGCCTTACATACATATATTACTATTCGATCAGCTGATGAGCGTTTGTTCTGTAGCTGAACAGTTTTAGATCTCGACACTTAACAAACTTCGGCCTTTCATGACTCGGCGCAGCATATATAAAAAAAACATTTTTTTTATATATCCCTGCATCATGCGGAAGCGCCCCTCGCGTCGGTCGGGCGGGTATGGTGGGTGAAAACCGTTGGAATTACTATTATATGTCTGATTATCAAAAGTAACAGAAAATTATCGAAAGAAAATCACATAATTTTTTACAAAAGTTTAAAAAGCAGTGGATGTGAATTGGGAAGTGACGATCGTGGTTCTCTAATAACTGAACGACGCAAAGGACCACACACTTATTAGCAGAGAACTAAATTTTTCTTTGTTCATAAACTTATGTTATGAATTTATTGGGGCATTCGTTTGGTTTTAGAAAAAAAAAGATAAAATGTAATTTGTTTTAATTTATGCTTAAGCCACAATCGTTTCCATAGTTTTAGAGCGAATGAAAGTGTTGATGAAAAAATAAATTTCTTTATTTTGCTTTATATTGCTACACGAATTTTGTATGCGGTTTTTTGGGATTATTCATGAAATTATGCGGCTTTCAAATGAATGCAAATGCCATATAAAAAATTCCTAAGTTATATATAAATTATGTTTAATGAGAAATGCAATTCCTACACAAAAGTAACGTACTTTTTTATGATATCGAAGTCTTGAAAACTTCTCTGTCAAAAGCAGCAATCGGTCACGCCTTAACTTCGGCATACCAGTATGAATAGTAAAACTAAAGCGGCATTGCGCCTCTGCCACAATACATTTCGATTTGGTTGCCGTTTTGATACAAATGCATCCAAATGCGGGATACTTCTTATTTTGACTCAGTACAAATTTGGAAACATTTCCATATGAATTGAAAACTATATTTCTATAACATATTTTTTGAATTAGTAATGATTCACATATATTATTAACTTGTTTTAAAAATAGATGACTTCTTGTCACCCAATAATACCGCTATACCCAAAGGTTGGCAACATTGTTTCATACTAAACTGAGCGACCATTTCGACTTGTTGTAAAATTGCAAAGTACATACATACATATATGTTTCATAAATTTTTAACACAGAATTATGTACGATTGCTTGCAATTTTTTTACAGAAAAAAAAATGTACATGAATTATTTTTTCTCTATTTTATTTCTCCTTATGGATTTAGGCACAATGTTTATTTAATAATAAAACAAATTTTAATATTTTCTTTCGGGATTGTTTTTATTTTACTTGAAGATATGTTAAGTTTTTTATATACAGTCGAATTTCCAAGTACGTATACAATGGCTTTTTTTTCTTTAAATTATAATTTGACAAAAATGTAATGAAAACTTCTTATATGTACTGTATGAACTTGTTCAAAAAGTTATAAATGCCGAGATCCTCTTTTTTTTGAGTGATGGATACATTTGGATACATTTTTAAGTTTTTGACGGCTAACGCAGTGGCAACACTGGAGTAGACCATTTCACAACCATGCAAAAACTATACTACTCTTCAGCGGAAAAGGAAGCGGGTGATAAGTACATTTTATGTAGAAGGAACAGAGTACGATTGGAGGCGCTAACGAATACAGTAGCGCCGAATGATGATGTGGCAGTTGCGTTAAATGTATAAGAGTAAAGGCCCCGTCACATAGAAATTATTTTTCCGTTACAGGGATGCTTTTCAGTGACATCAAAGTTAACTCTTTGATTTTTAATAGAAGACGCCACATTGGCAACGCATGCGTTACCGCAATTGAAAAAATCGCTCAACTCTCACCTTTTGCCGCAAATAAGTCCGGCAATACTGTCAGCTGTCAAATATAACCATTAATTACAATTGACTTGACGATGCGCGTCATTTCTTTTATATAAAATATAATATTATATAAAATTTTTGAGCTCTCCATTTCATATTTCATAAATATTACATTGATTGGTTTTGGAACGAATTTTCGTCATCCCTTGTCAAGTTTGGTTCTAAGACAAACCGGTTTCGGCGTTGTGCCATCTTCAGTGTCATTTTATGTTCCCTAAAATGTAATAATAGCACGACGCTACACAAACAGCTGTGTTTGTTGCAAAGTTTGTTATAAACTTCAAGGAGCTTATGTGACGCTTTTTTTGCCTGATGCAGCGAGGCAGTCAAATGCGTTAACGCAAAATGTTTATGTGACGGGGCCTTTAGCACGAATTTTGTACTCATACTTTATCTTATAGACTTATTAAAGAAACTAAATAATAATATTAACATACACATACATACATATATCAGCGTTTTTTTTCAATATACAAGTATATGTATGTATGTAAGTACTTGTACATTTCGTTTATCACACACGCGTATATACATACATATGTATATATTTATTTATTTATATTTATTTTTTTATTTCAGTCAAATGAATACAATACTTACTGACTATAAGAAAAAATGACTTAAATCTAATGAACTGAGTGATTATAAAGTAACGTACGGATTATACCTATTGCAGCTGACAGATCCATCCCGGGAACTCGGTTTAATTCTGATTGAGTTCTATATAACGGAGCATTTTCAGCATACTGAGGTTTAGCAAATTTTGTATAAAATAAATTGACACTTCGCAAGTTACGACAAGGAACATTAAAAGATAATCTTACAAGGAGAGAAGGGCAGTCAACTATACTTTTCACAATGTTGACAACAAAGGCACCTGAGAGGTACATACCTACTTCTGCTGTGCAGGGGTTGTAAATGCAGGAGAAGACAATGAGCTTCGTAAGAAGGGATAGGGTAGGAAAAATTCAACGAACGTAGTGCAAATTTTAAGAAACTTTTTTGTACTCGCTCTAACCGGTTAATATAACAGGAATGATAAGGCCTCCAAATAAAGGAAGCATATTCAAGCCTTGACCTAACTAAAGAGATATAAAGCAATTTGAGTGTGTAAGGATCAGAAAAGTGTTGACTATTGCGTCGAACAAAAGCGAGCATAGCATAAGATTTGGAAATAGCATAACTAATGTGGGTGGAAAAACTTAGTTTAGCATCGAAGAAAACCCCCAAGTCTTTGACTTCGCACAAGAATTTCAGGCGTGTGTCAGAAATTTTATAACTTGTAATGAAAGGGTTAAGCTTCCTGGTAAATGTAGAGTAAGAACATTTATTGACATTTAGTGCAAGATGATTAAGTTTACACCACGAATGAACCTTGTCAAGATCAGCCTGAAGAGCAGCTGAGTCATCAGGGCTTTTAATCACCGAATAAACCTTTAAATCATCAGCATACAAAAGAAACTTGGAAGTAACGAAACAGGAACTTATATCATTAATGAATAGGACAAAAAACAAAGGACCTAAAATGCTACCCTAGGGAACACCAGAAGTTGCCATAAATGGTCGAGAAGAAACATTGTCAAATGCAACCACACAAAAACGGTCGCTTAAGTATGACCTGAGCCACCCAAGGAATGTAGAGTGGAATCCCAGGACTTCCAATTTAGAAACTAAAACCTTATGCGAAACTCTGTCGAATACTTTCGAAAAGTCAGTGTAAACAGTATCAACTTGATGGCCCTCACGGAAGGCGGCAAGGCAATCTTCGGTGAAAACCGCAAGATTGGATACTGTCGAGCGGCCACTAACAAAGCCATGTTGGTTGAGACAGATGAGGTTCTTAACAGAGTAGACAAGCTTTTCTTTAACTACACCAGAGCTGTTAAAAGTGGATTAAAATTAATAATCAATTGAATTAATATATTTTTTTAATTAATTCGATTATTAATTTCTTTTCGCAATTCGTTGACCAATTAATGATTAAAATTTAATTTAATCAAAATTTAATCATGATTAAAGGAAATTAATTTAGTTTAAAAAATTTATTTACAGATTAAAAAAATTTAATCAAAAATTTAGTTTGATTAAAAATTTTGATTAATTTGGATTAAAATGGATTAAATGGACAATTTATATATATTGCATTAGTTAAAAATTCATAATTTATTCTTATTTCATGAGCGTCAGCAATAATAATGAAAATGGTTACTATAAATCATATGATGAATTCAATAATAAATAATTAAATAATAACAAAACATAGTCAGTACAATAATTCAACAAAAATTTAAACAAACAAATTCAACAATATTTCAATAATTTCAACCATACATAAATGTTTGCATGATTGTATATCTGCTTTTATTTTGGTCAGCATGTTTTCATAATGTGTTTCCAATTTTTTCATTGCAGTTTGCCTGCACATAATTTTTCTACCAGTGCCTTCAAACATACGTTTAAAAGATGGTATGTCTACAACAGAAACAGGCGATGCTGAATCAACAATGAAATCTAAAACGCTGTCGTCAAACTTATTTTGGGGCGAGCCTTGATGGTCTGACTTCAGAATTTTATACTTAATGTAAATGTCCGCATGTTTCAATTTAAAATGGGTAATGAAATTGGAAGACACATTTTCAAAACCACGAATTCTTTTGCCACAGGTCACACATTTACCAATGGTTATTTGTTTTTTGCCATCAATTACCTGATATAAGAAGCAATGTTTGTAAAAAGTTGAAAGTTTTTGTGGCTACGAACAAATAACACAAATCAATGAACTACTTACACTCACGTCTTTTACTGAACCAGTTAATATTTACATAAATAAATCAAAACAATACAAACTTTTTCGAAATCAACGTAGAAATTTGGCTGGAAAATTGTCTTATTCAAGTACGCGGCATTTATACAAGCTTTCTTCACAGGCAGACCATCTCCAAATACTTTACGCTTCGAAGTTTTCTTAGGGGGAATATAAGTAACATCCTCAACAATGTCGTCACTTGAGAAGTCATCACCACTCAGCAGTTCGTCACTATTCATTGTGTCTGCATATGCGAAATGTTAGGTTATACTTTCTTCAGTTGTCCAATTCAATGTATCTGTTTTTATAACACTTATAAAAATACTCACACTTAATTAAGAAAGTCAACAGTCGATGATAAAATATCTTCCAACAATCAAACAAGACTTAATACAAAATGTTAACAAAAAGCACTCGCAAGCACATGTCTAAACGTAAGCAATATCCATGTGCCAACATATGTTTACTACTAGTAAACAAACAACAGTAGAGTTGCTAAACATTATTATTATTGCTTACGCTCATAAGATAAAATAACAATAAATTAAATTTTTTTTAACTAATGCAATATTAATTGCCATATAATCCACTTTAATCCAAATTAATCAAAATTTTTAATCAAACTAAATTTTTGATTAAATTTTTTCAATGTGTAAAATAATTTCTAAAACTAAATTAATTCCCTTTAATCATGATTAAATTTTGATTAAATTTAATTTCAATCATTAATTAAAAAGGAAATATCATTTAATTTGAATTTAATCAGTTAATCAAGTTGTGAAAATACTTTAATCAAATTATTAATTATTAAGATTATTAATCGATTATTAACAGCTCTGAATTACACTCAAATAGCTTAGAGACGGACGATGACATCGAAATTGGTCTGTAGTTAGAAGCATCGTTCTTATTGCCACTTTTAAAAATTGGGGTAATAATAGACTTTTTCCAGTCATCAATAAAAATAACAGATGAGAGGGACAAGTTGAAGATCATGGTTAAAGGTTTAACCAGCGATGAACACTTTTTAAGAAGGATAGCAGATAATCCATCTGAATCCATCTGAGATGATGATTTCAGCGATGAAATGCCTTTAGCAACATCCTCATCCAGTAACATTAGGGAACCGAAGTTAAGTGAGGACTCAGAAAGAGTATCATGTTTAGCATCATTTTCGGAGACAAAATTGGCAGATAAAAAATCGGCAAAAATATTAGCTGCCTCAACAGGAGTAGTTGCAACCTTATTGTTAAAGAATACAGAGGAACGTATTGTTGAATTAGTATTAAGTGATCTGATATATCTCCAGAATGATTTGGGATTGCCTTTAATACAAGATTCGTAGTTATTGATATACTGTTTAAAAAGAGACTTATCGAGAGTCCTAAAACTCTTTTGATGGAAATGGTAGCGATCCAAGTACATTTGGAGCCCAGTTGCCTTAAATTATTTATGGAATTTATTTCTTAGATTTTTGAGATGTTTTAGTTCCCGAGTGTACCAAGGTAACTTATATTTACGGCCATGAAAGGGAGGAACAACGCTGACACAAAGTTCAAATACGGCAGATTTAATATTTTGAAGGCATTTACAGTGTCTAAACTAGAGAGTAAAAAGTCCCAGTCATAACTTAGCAGAAGTGAATTTAAGTGCACAAAATCACAACAATTATAATTAAGAATAGACCGCTTACTTACAGTAGGAGCATCAAAGAATTCATAAAATTCGAAACGCACTACTAAAGGAATATGATGGCTCGTCGGCGGCGAGATAGGTGTAAGACATTCCGAAATAAAATGATTTACATTATCACTTATAAATATTAGATCTAAAATACGATTTAGTTTATTGAGAAAGCCATTAATTTGGAATAAACCTAAACTCAAAAGACTATCTGTAACAGTAATTTCACAATCAGTAACGACATTAGTTGGGGTAAGTGCGTTAAAGTGGTTACTAAGGTTAGACCAGGAAATGTTGCCTAAATTAAAATCACCCAGAATACAGATGGGATGCATGCCAATCTTAGAGCTTAAATTACGAATATTAACCATGTGTGATTTATAGATTTCAACACAGCTGTCACTATTATCAAGTTGCACAAACGACGAACAGAACCTCCGGTTAACAGCAATTAGGACACCACCTCCTCTAGAGCAACCAGATTTACATTGATCTCTATATTTACGAAAAACATTGAACAGCTTTGCGTCGAAAAATTCCGAATCAAAAAAGTTAGGAGTTAACCAACTCTCAACGAAAACAAAAATATCGAATTCCTGATGAGAACTCATTCTTCGGACAACATCAGCTTTCGTTCGCATGCCAGAAACATGCGCAGTTTACTCGCACCAGTAGCATTGATACGGCAAGTAGGCGATTGTTCAGGGTATAAGTTATCGTAAATAAGTTCTCACGATAACATTTTCGTCAACAACAACATCTTGTTGACGCAACCCCACTCAGGGTGGTTGCACCTAACGATTCCACACGCGCAACCATGTCAGCAGAATTGCGCTCACACGGTTTGGCTGCACCGAATATTCTACACGCGCGGCCATGTCAGCAGAATTGCGTTCGCACGGACTGGCTGCACCGAATACTCTACACGCACAGCCATGTCAGCAGAATTGCGTCCGCACGGTAGAACGCTAGCAGAACAGCAGCAGCGCAGCGCGAAGCCGTGGGCTAGGTGTAAGCTAGGGCACGATTGTAAGTTCAGTTTGAAAAACTCATTAAAGACAACAGCTAGTGCGCTGTAGAAAACAATCGAATAAAATTAAATCGTTTTATTGGCGCCCAACGTGGGGCTCGCGAATATAAAACCGAAAATTAATTAACACCACTACTGGATAAGGAAGAAAGGCGATTAACGGGACCAATCCTGGAATATTATAAGAATATGTTAAGGATGAAAGGGTGAGTGAAGTGCTTGTCTCGTTTAAAAATTACTTGTAGTAATAGTGAAATATAATAAAGTGAAAATACAATTTTTGCGAATAGTTGATGAGTGAATTACTTGAAATAAAATAAAGTTAAAATAGAACAAGAATTTTTAGGGGAAGTAGATGAGTGAAGTGTTAGAGGACTTGTTTAAAAATCTTAAATTAGAAAACACAGAGGAACATATCATGAACGCTGACCAAGTAGGCGAGTTGATTAGAGCAGAGGTGAGCAGGGCATTAGCGGCTCAAAAATTAGAATTCGACAGAAAGATAATTGCAATTCAGAATCAGGTCGCTTTGACGAAGCCAAAAATAGAAAAGTTTACAAGGATTGCTATCATTCCTACAGTAAGTTGCGAGATTACGCTTGACGCTATTAAATCTCTCCCTGAATTCTTTGGCCACCCAGGTACGTATGTGTCCTGGCGTGAGGCTGCACATAATACATACGAATTATTTAAAAGATACGATGGCAGCGAACGCCACTATCAAGCAGTTACTATTTTGAGAAATAAGGTACGAGGGGCGGCCGATGCAGTACTTTCGTCCTTTAACACGGTGTTGAATTTTAGCGCAATAATTTCTCGCCTCGACTTTACCTACGCGGACAAGCGACCAATATACCTCATTGAACAGGAACTATCTACACTGAGACAAGGTTCATTGTCATGTCTAGAATTTTACGATGAAGTAGAGAAGAAACTAACTCTGTTAGCAAACAAAACTATTATGTCCTACGAAAGTGGAGCAGCAGACACCATAAATGAAAAGTACAGGGCCGATGCACTCAGAGTGTTCATATCAGGTTTAAGGAAGCCACTATGTGACATCCTGTTCGCGTCTAGGCCTTCGGACCTTCCATCGGCCCTGGCCTTGGCACAGGAGGTGGACGCTAATAACGAGCGTTACGCATTTGCAACAAATTTTGCAAACAGATCTCATGAAACTTCTTACAACAAGAAAGCCAACGCTATCCAGATCCTCAGTAATCAAAAGAGCTTTAATTCTGACCACAGTGGGGGTCACAAGAATCCACATTATTCAGTTAGTAAACAAAATAGGCAGGCCGGTCATGCACAAAGTTCCACTAATAACTTGAAGCCATATACTAGTAGTAACTATTCAGGTCAAAGGCGTGTCGAGCCTATGGAAGTAGATCCTTCCACATCCCACTTTAAACACCTTCCCAATAGTCCTGGCCAAGATCATAACGGCAGGCAGCAGGGGAACCTGCAGAAGCGCACAGCGAATTCGGGACGGTACACCGGCCCTAAGATACAGCGCGTAAATCATCTGAATGACGAGCCTGATTCATCTAACGAACCAACGTATGACAAAGAAGCGGAAGAAGCAGCAGATAACATTGAAAATGATGAGCTAAATTTTTTAGAGCAAAATCCCTCCTTCCCTGGATTTCGAGGTCAATAGGAGGGAAAGAAGTCAAACTCCTTGTCGATACTGGCGCGTCAAGGAGTTATATCAAACAATTGCCAGACTTAAAGGGAATACAGTCGGTTAGGAATCCATTTTCAGTTAAATCAATTCATGGGGTTACCCCCATTAAGCACAAATGCAAAGTTAAAATTTTTGGAGTAGTGGCAGACTTTTTCATACTACCGAATTTGACATCATTCGATGGTGTAATTGGCCTCGACTTATTGAACAAGGTACACGCGACTATTGATCTAAAGACAAATACAATTAGGCATGACTTTGGCAAGGAGGTTATTTTATTGATCACCAGCCAGGATGTAAGTCATCTGCAACTGCAGTTTAAGTCAATTCCCAATCATTTAGAGGAAGCCGTCGTCAAAATAATTAGTAGTGTAAATGGGGTATTTGCAGATCCCAATCAGGCGCTTCCATATAATACCAATGTCGTGGCAACGATTCGCACAGAGAACGAGGAACCAGTGTACTCAAGGTTATACCCGTACCCACTGGGCGTTTCGGATTTCGTAAATAAGGAAATCCAGGACCTTTTGGCGAATGGCATCATTCGGACCTCTAGGTCCCCATACAACAACCCTATATGGGTAGTTAAGAAGAAAGGTCTTGATGAAGACGGCAGAGAAAAAAAACGATTAGTTATAGATTTTCGGAAACTGAATGAGAAAACAATCAGTGATAAGTACCCGATCCCCGATATTACAGGGATCTTGTCCAATCTGGGCGGGAACAAATTCTTTACTACTCTAGATTTGAAGTCTGGTTTTCACCAGATAAAACTATTAGAGCGCGATAGAGAAAAGACTGCCTTCTCCGTGAAGAACGGAAAGTATGAATTCTGTCGGCTACCCTTCGGCCTGAAGAACGCTCCCAGTATCTTCCAGAGGACAATAGACGATGTGTTGAGAGAACACATAGGAAAAAACTGTTTCGTCTACGTAGACGATGTCATTATATTCTCAAAGGATGAGCAACAACACTTAAAGGATGTTGAAGCAATTCTTAGAAGTTTATTCGAAGCCAATATGAGGGTTTCGGCAGAAAAGTCAAAATTTTTTAAAAGCGAAGTTGAATACTTGGGATTTTTGGTCTCGCAAGGGGGAATTAAAACATGTCCAGACAAAGTTGACACAATTCGGAATTTCCCTGAGCCCACCACTTTGAGGGGGCTTAGATCATTCTTGGGCCTGGCGGGGTATTACCGCTGTTTTATAAGAGATTTCGTTAAGATAGCAAAGCCCCTGTCAAATATTATGAGGGGAGAATACGGTCGAGTTACTGCATCACAGTCGAAAAAAATCAAAATTGATTTGACTGACGAACAGAAAAAGACCTTCAATACATTAAAGGAAATTCTAGCATCCGAGGACGTAACACTAACATATCCGGATTTCAGCAAACCGTTCGATTTGACTACTGATGCCTCCTCACACGCTATCGGTGGCGTCCTTTCACAGGAGGGCAAACCTATTACCATGATCTCTCGCACCTTGTCCGGTAGCGAGGAGCATTACGCCACAAACGAAAGAGAATTACTAGCCATCGTTTGGGCATTAAAATCGCTCAGAAATTACCTTTACGGTGTACCCAAGCTTAATGTGTTTACGGACCACCAGCCATTAACCTTTGCGGTTTCCGACAGAAATCCAAACTCAAAAATTAAGAGATGGAAAGCTTTCATAGATGAATGCAATGCAAAGCTCATCTACAAACCGGGTAAGGAAAACGTGGTTGCGGATGCATTGTCTAGGCAGCATATAAACGCTTTAGACAATATGAGTATTGAGACAATACACAGCGAGGTATCGTCTACTAATACTATTGAAAGAACCGATAAGCCGGTTAACTGTTTCCGAAACCAAATACTTTTAGAAGAAGGCGTAGAACCTCAAAGAAGGACTTATATTATTTTTGGAAAAAAAACAAGGCATTTAATTTCATTCAAAACCAAGGATGATTTAATGAAACTCCTGCAAGAGGCAGTGAAAGTGGATGTAGTGAACGCAATACATTGTGACCTACACACCCTAGCACAATTTCAACATGAATTGACTGAACTCTTTCCAACAGTAAAACTCAGACATACAGAGAAATTTGTTAATGACATATTTGACCCAAACGAACAACAAGAAATAATTGCGGCTGAGCATAATCGAGCTCATCGCGCAGCTCAAGAAAATACAAAACAGATATTAGAAGACTACTTTTTCCCAAAATTGGAAAAGAAGGCTAAGCAGTTCGTGGCCAACTGCCGCTTATGTTTTCAGGCGAAATACGACCACCACCCAAAAAAGCGACTTATTGCTCGGACACCCATACCGACATATTGCGGAGAAATCCTTCACATTGACATATTTTCTACTGGATCGAAGTATTTTTTGACTTGCATCGACAAATTTTCGAAGTTTGCAATAGTACAGTCGCTTAGGTCTAGGACGATAGTAGACGTAAAACCCCAGCTTCTGCAGCTACTTAATATGTTTTCCGGAACCAAAACCATATATTGCGACAACGAAAAGTCCCTAAATTCATTTAGCGTCAAGGCGACACTAAATAACCATTTTAGTATAGAAATCGCGAACGCCCCACCACTTCATAGTACATCAAATGGACAGGTAGAGCGATTCCATAGCACCCTGACGGAAATATCGCGATGCCTCAAAATCGATAAAAATCTTGAAGATATCGAGGAAATAATCCTTTTGTCCACAATTGAATATAATAACTCAATTCATACGGTAACAGGAATGAAGCCCATTACAGTCTTTCGTCCAAAAAAGGACGATGCGCAGATAGCGTCTCGCTTAAAGGATGCGCAAGAAAAGGAATTAGTAGCGCACAATAAGAATAGAATAGATAGGGAATTCTCAGAGGGCGACAAAGTCCTGGTCAAAAACAATAGGAGACTAGGCAATAAGCTGACACCCCTTTAAACTGAGGAAAATGTTGAAAAGGATTTGGGCAAAACGGTGCTCATAAGAGGGAGGAGGGTCCATAAGGACAACCTTCGCTAAATTACTTTCGCAAAAATTGGAACACTCAACCCCATACTCCTGGACAGTAATGAAATAAATTCCGTTATAGCAAACGAGCACTTCACAAACCTTACAGTAACCGACATTATGTCTTTAGCTAAGATTAAGATTCTACAATATAACAATGTCATTTATTTTTTAATAAAATATCCTATTCCTAAGGTTAGATGTAAGAAACTTAATATTTTGCCAGTAGCCCACGGCCACGAAATCCTGCACCTACAGGAGTCCATCTTAGCTACGTGCCACAACCGCACACTCGCGGTAAAGAACTGCAGCGACACCGTACCAACGTTTTGTTTAGCATCTTCACTCATGTCATGCGCTCTACAACTAGTGACACGCAATACCGCCAACTGCGGCACAACATTTAACAACCTCCCACCTATTGCGCAGGTCAGCGGCGGTTTGGTTGTCATCAACGACCAACTGGCGGACATAGAAGAAAATTATGAAGCTCCTATCACAGTCAACGGTACCTACCTGGTTGTCTTCAAAGATCGTGTGAGAATTAGTGGTACGACATTTTACAATGAAAACGCAACGACGCCTTTGAAACCGGAAATACCATGGGCCGCCACAATCAACCTTACGGAGCACACAGAGATACTTACCGCACCTTACCTTCACCATGTAAACCAAAAGAATCTGCAGCACATCAAACATCTGCAGAAACGTGTAGAGAAAGTTCATGTCGCAAGTCTAACGACCATCGGGGTAATATTCATTGTGGGTCTGGTCGCCTATGCAGTCCGACGCATGATCGCTTACAGGAGGAAGCTTTACATAACCAAATCGGTCGAAGTAGCAATCAAAAACGCCGCTACGAGGCCCGTGGACGTCCCTGTCTTAGAAGGGGAGGAGTTATCGTAAATAAGTTCTCACGATAACATTTTCGTCAACAACAACATCTTGTTGACGCAACCCCACTCAGGGTGGTTGCACCTAACGATTCCACACGCGCAACCATGTCAGCAGAATTGCGCTCACACGGTTTGGCTGCACCGAATATTCTACACGCGCGGCCATGTCAGCAGAATTGCGTTCGCACGGACTGGCTGCACCGAATACTCTACACGCAGAGCCATGTCAGCAGAATTGCGTCCGCACGGTAGAACGCTAGCAGAACAGCAGCAGCGCAGCGCGAAGCCGTGGGCTAGGTGTAAGCTAGGGCACGATTGTAAGTTCAGTTTGAAAAACTCATTAAAGACAACAGCTAGTGCGCTGTAGAAAACAATCGAATAAAATTAAATCGTTTTATTTATATAACTAGGTTGGCCCGAGATCTTCCTTCCGAATATGCCGAAAAGGGCGCACTGAGACGTGGACGGGCCAGAGCTCAGCATTAAGCATTTTATCAAACCAAGTTTCGGGGAAACCAAGTTTGAATAAAATGCGCTTCAGCGAATCAATGGGTGTATCCTTTTTTACAAGACTGAAGCAGGCGAGTAGCTCTTTATCAACCCCAGAGTGTTTAACCACATAGTCGATAATATTATCAGAAGTGACAGTTGGCGAAAATGATGAGATATGAATCCACTTTTTAGAAACAACAACGTTAAGGTTTGAGTTAGACTTAGCGCCGTCAACACGCAAATTATTTATTTTTGGCTTCCTTTTCGGGATGGGCATCCATTCAGATACACAAGCAGTGGGCAGAGTATTTGAGCTTTCAGTAACAGCAGCCAAACTGTTGTTAGCAACAGCAGCGTATGTAACAGTAGCACTAGGCGCCAACCTCTCAGCAGCGACGCTCGAAGAAGAACATTAGAGTTGATAACTGCAACGGACTTTTTGTATATTTTCTTTTTCTCTTCTTTGCATTTACTCAAATTTATTTACTGAGCTAAATGTGCAGCAATTAAGTACTGAGTCACAATTTCTTTTGAGAAGTGAGTCTGAGCTTACTCAACTCAATGCTTTATTTGTTTACTTCTAAATAGCAGTTAAGCGCAAGAACGATAGAATACAAGATTGCGCCTTCGCGACGAAAAATGATGTGAAGCAAAATGCGTGCAACGTCACGAACATGGTTTTACTGAGAATCGGAAGAATTTGCAAACAAAAATGTGAGGTTAGGTTCTGCTTTGATTTCTAAATTTTAAAGTTTTTACCAATTTGCGCACTTTATGCAACATATTTATATTCAAACAACTTCATTTATGCTCTGTGTTAGATTGAATGCCTTGAAAAAAACTGCAGTGCAGCATTAGGAGACACAAGAAGCTTGACTTGCTACCAAGTGCGCACAGCTACACCTTCACATCATTTTTAGCGAGTTTTATAGCCCCGTATCATTGATAGACTCTGTGATTTAACACTTAACACTGCGCACTTCAAGTTTAATAACTTTATTTTAAATAAAATTGCTTTTAAGCTTTGAATTTAAGAACAAACAATTGTATGCTTACAAACATACAAACAAAACTAACCGCGTTCTGTGACGTAGCATACATAGCTGATTCTGTCAAATTTGATGAGAGCGAATAGCGGTTTGCGGAAGGCGCAGCCTCTGTATTTTCTAAATCGTGAGTTAAGCGGTATCGTGATCCACGCCACATTCAGTGTTGATGTTTGGATACATTTAAATTTACAAGATATCCTTAGGGATGAATTTTGGATCGATGTTTCCATCATAAATTGGGATTATTTTTAGAACATCAAACAAACATACTCGTATATGCATTTTTCATGTACTTTTCTGGATTGTAGTGCATTTATTGCTATTACATACAATGTACATATGTACATATACGAGTATTTATCACGACAAGGAAAATGAGGATATATAAAATTGATAAAAAGGACTAAAGCGTTTACATTTTCATGGAAATTACCGTGTGTAGGAATACGAGTATATATAATCTGGGCTTTGTTATTGTAAGGAAATGTATCTGACTTCGCGGAGAGAGTTTTGTTTTTACTTAAATGGTAGGCAGGTAGGTAGGTGGCATCGCTGGCTTATAAGTGGATAAGGACACAATTATGTATATTGCGCTATTGTCATCGACCCTTTGACATATTTTGCTTTTGCACTTCGTTGTCATTATCGAACCAATTATGGTTTTGATAAATAAAATTCAAATATTTCTGTCATCTCTTTTTCAATTTTGGTTTAAAGACAAACCGCTTTCGGCGTTGTGCCGTGTCAGAATGAAAAACGACACTGGCCATGGCATTCAGGCTGTATAGCGAATATTTAGTAATCATCTGAGGCGCAAGAAATGGGTCGATTGCATTTTGCTAAATTTTTCCTAAATAAATTCGATAATGGGCAGTCAAGCCCCTTTAGTAAAGTCGTTACTGGAAACGATTTTTTGTTCTATAAGTACAATCCTGAAACCAAAACATAATTCATGGTATGGAGCCTAAATAGTAGCAAACCCACCCTTAAAAGCTAAGCTACAAAAGTTATTGCTATTCCATTGGAAAGGGTGAGGGTAACTGCGAAGACTGCTTACCAAAACGTTTCAAACATTTTTTGGAGAACAGGATTTGCGACGCTCTTTTTTACTTTAAGACAATGAGCTATGTCACATTTGCTGAATTAACGAGTAACTCTATTGCGATCTCTGATATCGAAGAAATACACCAGCACCGGTTCTATCCCCTTGTGATTTCTGGTTACATCTAAAAATTAAGATACATTTGAGGGAAAATTTAATTAACTTGTACTGGGTTGCATATCAAATTAACACTTCGAATATTTTGTATAACTATGTACATAGATATTTATATACATAAAATAGACAATACAAAATTACATACACATACTTATTTAAAAACTAAAAATTTTGAGTTGAAAAAAAATTAGTATATTGTGAACAGGATTATTTTATCTATCTGCGTAGGCTTCTATTACAATTTTGTATAAGTGTCAGAAAATAGGCAAAAAGGTAAAAAGAGAGAGGAACTCGACTTCCGCCTGCAAAAAAAAAAGTAGAAATTGGGGTTCGAAGATGAAAACGGCCTCTTTTTTCCACGCGACGGTATTGAACATGAAGATACAAATCTTAGCCGGTAATATAAAATTCTTCAAAACAAAAAAAAAACAACTTAAGTTTGCCGCGATTGAAAAATTCTTTGCGCGAGAAAACCAACGCTGTCGTGGCATGCTGAATCTATAACAGGTCTACAAGTAAGATAACAATCACCTGTTTGCCCGGAAATAGCTCACAGCTGAGATCACCTGATTTTCAGAGTTGATTTTCAGAGCACGGTTGTATTTAAAACTACGAAGTACTGACAGAGTTGCATGAAATATATGTTAAATTTCCGAAAATAGTAGTTAAAATTTGTGCTGACTTCCTAGGTAAAAAGCGCCTTAGCCATTTAAAAGTGAAAAATAATTAACTATTCAGAGTATTTTTTTGTTTTTTTTTTTTAAATTTAAATTTGTTGATAAAGAAATATGTAAGTTTAAAAATTTATTAAACTCATATGTAAATGGAATGATGTGCGAAATGTAATTTATAATAAATAAATTCTATGTTAATACGTTATTCTTCAAACTCTTCCTTGTTTTCTGCTTTACTGGGCAATTTGAAGGCATACTTTTTCATTTGCAATGTGCCGTCAAGTAAAAAGGTTCGTATTTTTCGCGACTCTTCCTTCTGATTTTTTTACTAATCCAAGGCCGTTTTTTGATAGAGAGGACGCTAACAAATACGACGTTGCCACAATGAGAGCTCGCTTACTGATCGATTTGGGAGAAAAGTCATATCTCAAGTTAGTGAGAACTGAAAGCTAAGACCATTTTTATTAAGTGCAATTTAATATCAAATATATGCCTGGAGTCTCTAATAAAAAGATATCCCAATTAAGTAGTGTCAGAAAGTTTAAATTTACTTTAAGTAAAATCTTAATTTTTTGACTGCGAGTTCAAATCAGCTGCTACAAGTTAATATATTATTGAATGCTATTTTAAAATAATTTATTAGGACTGATGTCAAACCTGATCGCTTTCAGAATCATATCTTATACATATGAATTAATATTGCACAGTTTTTGTCCGTTATCCTTTCTTGATACGTACATATAGTATAAATCAAATTATGTATCATTTCAGCGCACTCTCGCACAACAACTATTCGACTCAATTTTGATTTTGAAAGCAATCAGATTTTGCAAAGCCCTGACTGATTAGATAATTATATGTACAATCGTATGTGTTATCGCTTTATAGTAATATTATTGTAAATTATTGTATGTGCATACATATGCATGCATATATATTTCAAACTTTTGAAAAATGAAATTTTCCGAATACCATTTATTATTTTTTCATAATATACATATGTCAATGTAAGTAATAGGAAAAAATTTGCACAAATCCCTTTAAATACAACCGTGAATTTAACATTTGTTGCTTGTCATTTTGTTTTGATCTCACTATTCGTTCAATTTAAAAACCAAAAATTTTGTATATTTTGCTTGATAGTTTAATATTGCTTAACACGTTTTCAGTCATAATTATTCAATAAAATACATTTTATCCGCAAGATAAATATTTAAATTTAAAAAAATTTATGAATGCACATGAAATAACACGGCAACACCGCACAGGAAACGCCTTCGGAATTTCTTCACATAACCCTGGTTATTTATTTCATTCTAATGTCGTACAGGTCAGCCATTACAATTACACTGTCAAACCGCTGGAATCCATTAAAATTACACTGTCAAAACAAAAAAAAAGACAGGGCGGAAATTAGAAAGGGATGGAACGAGATATCTTACTTGTAGAGTTGTACAATGATCTACAATTAACAATAACTGAAACGCTAATTAGAGTGACGCAGTACCTTGTTCTCGCCAAACGTATGGAATCCATTAAAATTACACTGTCAAAACAAAAAAAAAGACAGGGCGGAAATTAGAAAGGGATGGAACGAGATATCTTACTTGTAGAGTTGTACAATGATCTACAATTAACAATAACTGAAACGCTAATTAGAGTGACGCAGTACCTTGTTCTCGCCAAACGTATGTTTTACAAAATTTAAATCGGATGCAAGAAAGTTTTTAAAGAACTCCAACGAGACTACTCCTGGGACAATATCCATTTTTAAATCGAAGGGTTTTAATCCAGTCGCATTTGTCCATATGCGCATAAGAAAAAGAGACGGTATCAAAAGTATTACACTCGCTCCGCAAAGAAATGCAAAAATTTGCATACAAATGTAAGTACATTCATATACATGTATGTATGAATAACATAAAAAAAAGTATGTATACCGGCGAAACTAAATCATTGATTTAGAGAAAAAATTTGTGAACATAAAAGGCTAGGAAGAGAAGAATGGTACAGTTAGGCCCAAGCAATATTAGCAGCAATTAGTCTGCACGGTCTATTGCAACGCTCCGGTCGGTATTCTATTATTTTTTTCCAATTCTTAAAATATAGTATTATACAGAAAAAATGCTTAATAAATCTTTGTAATAAGCTTTTTTGATCGTGTACAAGTTGTTAGTGGTAGGATAGGACAGAAACAAAGAAATATAATTTTGTAAAATTAAGTTGTGCGAATAATAAAGAAGAAGCATCTAGCCATAAAATGATTGTGAAAAAAAATAAAAATTTATTTAAGTATTTAATTATTCAAGGAAAAATGTTTAAGAAGTGTGAAATTAAATTGTGGTTAAAGAAAAGGAAAACAAAGGTTGTTTTTATTAAAAAAAAAAAAACAAGTAACGAAAGCTAAATTCGAGATACGGAAAATTTTGAGATACGGAAACTTTGGGCGTGGCAACGCCCATTTTTTAAAATTTCATAAATACCTAATTTGTTAGTTCAAAATCGCTCCAAATACCAAATTTCACTCAATTTGCTGTAATAGATACCGAAAAATCTTCCGTTATTTGGGAGGTGGGCGTGGTTATTGACCGATCTTGACCATTTTCAATACCAACCTACCCTGTTCAAAGAGCAATCTCAAGTTATTGTAACCACGGGCGGACGGACGGACAGACAGGGCTAAATCGATTCCTCTTTTCATTCTGATCATTTTAGTATATATATGTCTATATACATACATATATCTAGATTATTTTTTGCAGTTACAAACAACCGTTATGCGAACAAATTTATAATAATAGAAAGTAATTAGAAAACGAGTATACATCCATATGTGCATATACAAAAATATTTTTTTTTCTGCAAGTAACATAATTGTTTCCAGCTTAAAATTCGCCGCTGCAGCATCAAGGAAAGCACTTCTTTTATACACTTCTATATACATATGTATGTATATGTACGCCTAAAATTTTCCGCTAGCTTTCTTCAAGAGAGTGGGTTAGAGCAATCCTCAGGAAAGAGCGTTATAAAAGAATACGGGAGAAAGAGCGAGAGAAAATATTTGTCCAATTTATCGCTTTTGACAGGCGCAATTATCTTTCTTCTCCAAGTATGGTTTCAGATTTCTATCTCTCTTGCATTTATGCTTTTTCGTTTTTATCAGCCCATTTCAAATTTCTTTCATATTGGCATATGTAAGTAAACGAGATATACAGATTAGTATTAAAAGCTAGAAAGAATCAACAACTAGATATGTTATTATCAATGTTAACTCTTAATAAGAGCTTTTTGAATATACGTATATATTTTTATAAATTGAAATTAAAATGGCGTATTAATTTTTTGTATGGTCCGAAACCAAAGGTGTAGATGAAATACGGGGCTTCAACCATTTTTATATTTCAGCTATTATGGAAGCCATGGTTGGGTAAGGAAAGATAATTCAACAGTTACAATACCTACAACTGTTGAAATTCCATATATGATGAATTTCATTTCAAAGGCTGAAAAAAACGTACATTTTGAACCCGACCCCCTCAGAATTTGATGAAATTTTGCATATAGGTACATCTTACCTACCCAAACACAACCTTATTTTTAGAAAATGGATTTTCGAAAAATTGTGGGCGTGGCAAGGTATCGAAATATTCGAAAAATTACGATAATAGGTACTTTTAAAGTGTGATTACTACGAAATGGATTTACCGATTTCAAAGATCTTCATACCATTAGAAAGGTATTGAAATAAGCTTTCAAAAAAATACACTGTAAAAATTTTTTAGTACACTGAAAAAAAATTTTTTTCCAAAATAAAATTTTAAATTGAAAAAACACTTCAAAGATCAAGCGATTTTGAAAAATAAAATTTTATTTTAGAAAGGTCTTTTTAATATATATGTGGCGTACTATTTACGTATTCCATGAATTTAAGTTACGTTACATTCTGCAATTGTTTAAATTACGCTTAACAACACTGTAAACTACTAACATTGTCTAATTTGACATTTATTATTTTTCGCTTTACCAACGTTATTCGCATAAGGTTTTTGGGTTAATTATTCTAAGACTTGAATTAATAAATGTTTAATCATCGTGGACGCAAGTCGTTTTTATTTACACAGCACCACATTGGTGACCCCGCATCGTTAAAACACGCGTTTTACGTTTAAAGTAATTTACAACAGAGAAATGTCTCTTGACGACAGCGTTACTGTCACGCGCGGACGCGATTCGGGCATCTTCGAAAGCAACAGTGGAGCACCGCGTATTCCGCTGCCTAGCATGAACGAAGAGAACATCGAGGCATACTTTTATGCTTTGGAGTTCTGGTTTCATGCATCTCTCGTGCACAGCGATACCAGAAAGTTCTACATAGTTCTTGGAAGCCTTTCGCCTAATAAACTACTGGAGCTGAAGCCAATAGTTGAAGCTGCACCAGCTGCTGATAAATTCGCCTATATTAAGCAGAAAATAACAGAACATTTCACTGAAAGCCAGCAACGCCGCTTGCAGCGTGTTCTCAAGGACATGCCTCTTGGCGATCGAAAACCAAGCGAATTGTTCAGCGAAATGAAGCGTGTAGCTGGCACTACGCTGAACGACAGTTTGCTGCATGACTTATGGGTGGCGCGACTTCCACCTTACGTGCAAGCTGCTATAATAGCAACAAAGGTCCCTTTAACGGAGAAAGTGAAGGTGGCTGATTCAATCGCCGAGTCTATTGGTTGGTACAATGGACAAATTGACATGGTCTCATCGAAAAATGACATTTCAATCCTCAAAAACGAAATTGCAGAGCTTTCACGCAGTTTGCAAAAGCAATTTAAGGTTAGGGATCGAACACGTTCTCGATCCTCATCACGAGCAAAAACGGTACCTCATAACGACACGAACGGTTTCTGCTGGTACCATAACAAGTTTGGCGACAAAGCAACAAAGTGTCGCGAACCGTGCGGATTTTCTACTACCACTGCAACGCAATAGGGTCGCTCGGCTGAGACGATTTCGGGTACTTGCAAACAACCTGATGTCGCCAAAAATCACCGGCTTCGCATTTTTGATACGTCATCGAAAATTAATTTTTTAATTGATACGGGTGCTGACATATCAGTAATTCCACCCAATGCGGGGACAGTTCGAGCTAAAAATACCGGTATAAATTTGTTTGCAGCGAATGGCTCTCATATAAGAGTTTTTGGGGAAACTGTTTTAAATCTTAATTTAAATTTGCGCCGAGAGTTTTTTTGTAGCAGATGTGTCTCAGGCAATAATAGGTGCAGACTTCTTAAGTTATTTTGATATCTTAGTTGATCTTAAGAGAAGGTGCTTGATCGATAAAAAGACTGATTTAAAAACATTGTGCCAGATCGATAACAGTAATGCAGCAAGCATCAAAACAATTAATTCCGACTCGAAATTTTTAAACATTTTAAAAGACAACATCGAAATCACGCGTGCACCGCCTATCGGTTCGCTCACAAAATCCACGGTCGTTCATCGGATTTTAACTACCGGTCAACCTGTCTTTGTGCGACCACGAAGACTTTCGCCCGAAAAACTGACTGCAGCACGTTTGGAATTTGAATTGCTGCTTAAACTCGGCATTTGTCGCCCATCGAGTAGCAACTGGGCTAGCCCGCTGCATATGGTGCGCAAACCAGATGGTTCTTGGAGGCCGTGTGGTGACTACCGCGCTCTCAACGCGCAGACCATCCCTGATCGCTACCCATTGCCCTTTCTGCAAGACTTTTCGAACGTGCTAGCCGATAAAAAGATTTTCTCGAAAATAGATTTGCAGAAAGCTTTCCACCAAGTGAGAATTCATCCGGAGGACGTCCCAAAAACGGCCATTACGACTCCGTTTGGGCTGTATGAATTCACCCAGATGACCTTCGGTTTAAGGAACGCCGCTCAAACGTTTCAACGACTAATTAATGAAGTTTTTCGTGGGCTCGTTTTTGTCTTGAAGAGCACCAAAACCACTTGCGAGCGGTGTTTTCGCGTTTAAAAGAGAACAACCTAACAATTAACGTGTCGAAATCTGTGTTCGGGGTTACGGAGCTCGAGTTCCTAGGACACTCCATAACGAAGGATGGTATTAAGCCACTTCCGAGTCGTGTCACCGCTCTGCTGAATTATCAACGGCCTATGGTGGCGAAAGAGTTGAAACGATTTCTAGCAATGCTCAACTTTTATCGACGTTTTTTGCCGCATGCGTTGGATACCCAAGGTCCGCTCTTCGCTATGATACCAGCAAACAGGCGTAACGACCTGACCGAGGATACAAATCGACATTTTGAGACCTGCAAACACGAATTGGCTAATGCTGCCATGCTTGCTCATCCTATTCCCAACGCCGAAATATCGCTTTGGGTCGACGCATCTAATTTCGCTGCCGGCGCAGTTCTCAACCAAATCGTCGATAACAGCATTCAGCCCCTAAGTTTCTTTTCGCGAAAGTTTTCAAAATCTGAGCAACGATATAGCACGTATGATCGTGAGCTGACTGCTTTATACTTAGCTCTGCGTCATTTCAGATACATGGTAGAAGGAAGAAAATGCCATGTATACACCGATCATAAACCGCTAGTGTTTGCCTTTCGTCAACGACTGGACAAAGCGTCTGACCGCCAAGTAAGGCAACTTGACTTCATAGCGCAAATTACTACAGACATCCGCCACGTGGGCGGCGAAAGCAACGTCGTAGCGGATTTGATGTCACGCATCGAGTCAATATCTCTTGCGCCGTTCGACTATAACAAATTGGCAGACGACCAAAAAACAGACGCTGAGCTGCAATCAATGCTGTCAGGTAACTCCGCTCATTCACTTAAAATTAAGCAGTTTGTTCTACGTTTTAGTGTGAAAAAAATTTACTGCGACTATTCAATAGGAAAGGTTCGCCCTTTCATCACGAAAAAGTTTAGATCCAGCATCTTACACTCTGTGCATGACCTTGCACATCCTGGTACGAGAGCTACAGCACGCCTTATGTCTGAACGTTTTATCTGGCCTTCAATGCAGCGCGAAAGCAGAGATTTCGCACGTAACTGCTTGCAATGTCAACGAAGCAAGGTTGTCCGCCATAACAAAACAGCATTACAACGACGAGCCGTGCCTACCGAACGATTCGCACATCTTCATATGGACATTGTAGGGCCGTTTCCCCTTTCGGAAGGAAATCGTTACTGTGTTACAATTATTGATCGCTTCACAAGATGGCCAGATGCTATTCCCATCTCAGATATTACCGCTCCTTCGGTTGCCAGGGCTTTAGTCAACGAATGGATTTCGCGATTTGGCGTCCCTGCTACTATAACTACCGACCTCGGCAGGCAGTTCGAATGTGCACTTTTTCGTCAACTAATGCAGCGACTGGGCGCTAAGCACTTACGCACAACGCCTTACCACCCGCAGTCCAACGGAATGGTAGAACGTTGGCACCGCACACTAAAATCAGCCATTCTCTGCCACAGTGCAGATAAGTGGACTACTTATTTGCCATTAATTTTACTCGGCCTTCGTTCTGTCTTCAAGGAAGATTTAAATGCAACACCCGCCGAACTCGTTTATGGTACGACTCTTCGACTGCCTTCCGAATTATTTGTCGACATTAAGTCAGGTAGAGACGAGCACAATATTATAAGCGACTTCAAACGTACTATGAACGATCTTCGCCCTGTCGACGCGTCGTGGCACACAGCATCAAAAGTTTTAGTTCACCCTAATTTGAAATCTTGTGGTCAGGTATTTGTAAGAGATGATTCGGTTAGACCCTCGCTTACCGCGCCATACAAAGGTCCATTCAACGTTTCACATCGCACACCAAAATACTACATCATAAAAATCAAAGGTAACGAAGTGAAAGTGTCTATCGATAGACTTAAGCCTGCTTTTACCGCAACCCTATCTGGTTCCTAGGAGGAGGATAATGTGGCGTACTATTTAGGTATTCCATGAATTTAAGTTACGTTACATTCTGCAATTGTTTAAATTACGCTTAACAACACTGTAAACTACTAACATTGTCTAACTTGACATTTATTATTTTTCGCTTTACCAACGTTATTCGCATAAGGTTTTTGGGTTAATTATTCTAAGACTTGAATTAATAAATGTTTAATCATCGTGGACGCAAGTCGTTTTTATTTAAACAGCACCACATATATAACATATCTGAAAACTAAAATGGGGTGTTTTTTCTTTTTTTTTTTAAATTTATTTAAGTAAATGCATCTCTTGTTAACTTTTTTTATTTTGATATTATTGTGTGACAAAAAAAGGTACCTAGCTATACTTTGGAAGTTATACAGATTTTTTTTTATTCTAATAGAGTCGAACAAGAATTTTTGTTGTCAAATTTTCAGGCATCACATGCAGATTTTCCATGGCTGGTTGCGTAAAAGTGCCACTCAGCGAATATTTCGAAATCGATTTTATGATGAGATAAATTAATTAAGTTGTACTTGTTTTTGTACTGTGCTCCTGCACCATCTGACACGTAGATAACTTTCGTAATTGAATTGCTTATATTAGTCTTAACAAAATCAATCATTTTTGAAATATATATGTATGTAGATGAACTGCTATGCTATCATGGATATTACAATCGGATATTATGGCAAAGGTTCTATGAATTAAATTATCGTTATCTTTGTAATAAATAACGAACGGATGTATCGTGGCTTGATTATTATTCCAATGATATCCTTGAATGGCATCTTGTATAACAAACGCATAGTTTTCAGCGAAATCCATTTGAATTAGCAGTTCTCCTGGCAGCAGTGTCATTTTTCTTTCACTTACGAAGCGGGACTGGCGCTTAGCTGTGAAATGATGTGACACCAGCTTATTGATGTGTTGTACAAAATCGTCAACAAATGTGTTTGTAGTAGAGGAAATGGTTTCGAGATTACATCTGAGTGTTGTGTTCCATTTTTTGTAAATGACTTCTTGAATCGAATTTTTTTCGTAATATTCCAACATCATCGTTCTAAGGTTCGTTAAATTATCGTAGCACCGACCACACATTGATACGCAACACTCGCTGTTTTCTATATTACCATTACAGACAACGAATTTAATAACATCTTTATAGTTTCTGAAATTATGTTGACCTTCCATCGATTTCAAACCCGATTTTTCGAACATCAGTTTTACATTCTGATGCAATGTGCACACACAAACATTTTGCTGGTTTCCAACCCCAAGTTTGATACAATTCTCTGGTCGCAACATGGTAAATTTTGTAAATCCTAATTGAAGTGAAGGATTTTTTTTTCTAAATTCATAGTAAGTTTCACGAAGCGATGACAGCATTAGTCTTTTTTGAAGTTTCTCGCGTATGTTTCCTTGTCTTACTACAATTGAGTCCTGTGACCCAGGCATGATTCGGCTGATTTCATCATCTTCATAAAACAATTTTACTGTGTTTAAAGTTTGTCCGAAAAGTTTGTTTTATTTTTTTGTATTCCATATCTATGTATTGATTCCATATCTATTTGTAATTTAAGGAGAAACTAAGCACGAAGTATAACAGCCGTTTAAACACAACTAATTTTTTTACTAGACGAAATTAACGTACGTTCGCTTTGAATTTGCAATGGCAACTGAAACGAATTCACAGAATATCGCTATGAAGCTAACAATCAGGTAGAAATAGTATATACTTAGTCATTAAAAGTTTATTGTACTATCTAACCGAAGGGTGTAAGTTTATGTTGTCCAATAGATCCTAGGTACGTTTTGGCACTACTATGCATAGGATCTATTGTACAACATAAACATACACCCTTCGTTTAGATACTATTTCTACCTGACTGTTAGCTTCATAGCGATATTCTAGGAATCTGTTTCAGTAGTTGCGGTAAACAGCACAACAAACAGGTACAAAAAATTATTTTCGCTACTGATTTCATGTGGTGAAAGGTTGATCCGCTGTATCCTTTGATGAGCGGTTAAATTTTTGTGTTACCAAGGTCATTAATTTTATATTTTGGGAATGCCTGAAAATTTGACAACAAAAATTCTTGTTCGACTCTATTAGATTAAAAAAAAATCTCTATAACTTCCAAAGTATAGCTAGGTACCTTTTTTTGTCAAACAATAATATCAAAATAAAAAAAGTTAACAAGAGATGCATTTACTTAAATAAATTTAAAAAAAAAAAGAAAAAACACCCCATTTTAGTTTTCAGATATGTTATATATATTAAATAGACCTTTCTAAAATAAAATTTTATTTTTCAAAATCGCTTGATCTTTGAAGTGTTTTTTCAGTTTAAAATTTTATTTTGGAAAAAAATTTTTTTTCAGTGTACTAAAAAATGTTTACAGCTTATTTCAATACCTTTCTAATGGTATGAAGATCTTTGAAATCGGTAAAGCCATTCCGTAGTAAGTTTAAAAGTACCTATTATCGTAATTTTTCGAATATTTCGATACCTTGCCACGCCCACAATTTTTCGAAAATCCATTTTCTAAAAATAAGGTTGTGTTTGGGTAGGTAAGATGTACCTATATGCAAAATTTCATCAAATTCTGAGGGGGTCGGGTTCAACGCATATTGGATTTGATATGAAATTCATCATATGCGGATTGGTAGTCTTTTGTTTCACTTAACGTGATATTATTGCTATGTTAACTTTTTTTAACTTATTTTTGCGTGTCCGCTAGTGTGCACAAAAAGTTTGTTTTTGTATGGCTTGCAGGGGTAGTGGCCTTCTAGTTTTACGCTTTCTTTTCTTAACAGAAGGAATATAATCGTCAGAGATACAGGGGCATTCAAAGCTACACTGCTAGGGAAACCATTACAAACTGCTTAAGAAGCAAGGTTTAAAATAATGTTTTGAGAAGTGGATTTATGTGCTCTGGATTGAATAGCGATTATGTAGAGAATATAAAAAGACAACTATTACGAATAGCTACGAAGTGATTCTTTGGTTTCTTATTTTGTGGTCAACTAAGCGAATCTGGCAGGCAATGGCAAATCTCCGAGGGTATTTCTACCATGAAAAAGCTTCTCATTAAATACATCTGCCGTTCGGAGTCGGCACAAAACTGTAGGTCCCTCCATTTGTGGTATAATATAAAAAAGACGCACACCACAAATGGTAGGAGAAGCTCGGCCAAACACTGAGCTATATAGTGTACGCGCCAAAATTATATTATATATTATATAATTTCAAAACAACCACCCCCAACCCAGCCCACTCATTTAAGCAAAAATATTCCAAATAAAATTCAAAGAATCAATCACACTTCTCAAACACCCGACGATTGCAAATGAAGCAAACCAATACGAAGACAACGAATATGGATACGACACACGCACCGATGACTCTGAACAAACCCAATCCTGGGACGACTACTACGAACAATATTCCAAATACGTCCAAGATGACCAAAAGAATTGTGAAAAATTTTGCGACGTTCCTTTTTTAGGCTAACTCTACGTTACCATACATTCAGTGCAAAACTGGTAACGGAGAGATATTAAAATTTCTAATAGACACTGGCTCTAATAAAACTACATACAACCTTCACAAGCTAGAAATCCCTTGCCAAATGAAAATACTTTTTACGCCAACTCAGTCGGAAGGAAAATTAAAATAAAACATCATATGTATATCAGTCATCGACTGCCACTCGACGCGTACGGTTGTTCTCTCGGTGTTATTCGGTGTCTACTTTACACAGCGCGCTTACAAGCTAATTCGCTACACGTGTTTTGCAATTTACTTTGTTCCTTTTGTCTGTAATGATTTTTCTAACATTTCAATACAGTTAGCTTCAAAGGTAACAATTTTTCAAATAAATGGGAAATAATAGGTTTGCCCTGTTAGATTCTAGCCCCGAACCAAAAAGAAAAACAACCAAAGAGACTAAATTTGACCTCTTCCCTACTCTGCCAACAAAAGCAAAAGACCATGCCAAATATTTAGTGGAAAGTGCGACAGACACGAATAAACCTCAAAACAAATATTCCTGTTTCGCAATCCATAAAGCTTTATTAAACATAAGCTCACATCCACAAAACAACTATTAGGAGTTTGCAATGTCAAAATTGACTTACACAAAAATCTGAACTCTAGCAAAGGAATCATTTACGCTCCTTGCTTAAATGACGTTCCTGACGTAAAAATAATTGAAAATCTGAAAGAACAGGGTGTGTCCTCCATCTTCAAATTCCCTAAGTATGTAAATGGTCAACCTGCTCCGAGCGGGGTAGTTCTTCTTACATTCGACTTGTACTATTTACCGGAACAAATCGACATCTCGTGGTACAAAACAAAAGTAAGACTTTACTACGCTAATCCCATGAGGTGTAAAAACTGTCAAGTTCTTGGTCACACCCAAAAACGAATTTTTGTTAGCCCCTCGTATATGGCCTAAGTCGTGCGGGAATTGTGAGCTACTACCCGTTCGACTAATGTTAGAGTAGTGATGTTGATAACCTGGAGTTAAATTCTTTTTCGTGTGTGGTTACCCGATTGGTCTTAGGATCGCTCCTTCCTCCATGATCACTTTGAGACAATATGGGATTCTTGCTCGATGATCGGCAGCTTCATTGCAATCTATACCAACATGGCTGGGGCATCACATAGGTTTTATTCTATTCTCATAACGTAATAACAGATTTCTTATATGCGAAACCAAATTATTGCTTTTCGTAGTATTTAAAATTGGTCGATGGTGATAGGCTTTCGGCGACTATGAAATATAAGCATTTTGCTATCAGAACAAACTTAGCTGCTTCGAAAATTATTACAGCCTCGGTCGTGAAGACATAACAACACCATGGTGAAGGGCACTCGCGGCATTTTTTTTTTTTTCGTTTAGCACGGCAAAAGCGGTGGTGCTCAAAGCTTTCGACTCATCCTTGTAAATAAATTTTCATAAACACAACTCGATTCAGTGTGATTTACTGATGTATACATTTTTTTTCGGCTTCGTCACATCTTTCGATTGCAGATTTCTTAGCCCTTTCGTCGGCGGAGTATCGGACTATTGGAGAACAAAAGCTTTGTTGTGAGTCTCTTGACGTTTTATGGAAAACTTTCTTCTAATAATGGTAAGCCGGCTACCGCTTATATGCAATTTGTAAGCGAGGTTGTAAAAGCTCGAAGACTTCTTTTAATTGCGGCGTGGTAAGAAGGGTATAGGTACAAATTTGATGTGGTGCCACTACCCATAGGTTGCGAAACCGTAATCAATTATCGACGAAAGCGGCTAGAGTTTTAAGGGCAACATGGGTACAATTTCTGTCATACGCTTTTTAAAATTCAAGGCTGATAAAGCAGATATCATTTTTTTAGCAAGGCTTTCGAAAAGATGCTTTTAAATAGAAGTAATTCGCCCATTCTCCTTATTTTGTCGAACGTCTTATTAGAGAGATAAAAGTAGGTCTGTATACCGCTACATTTGCTAAATTATGATTGCTATTTAAAATGGGTACTAAATACGTTGGCATGCTTCCACATCTGTGGATATTTTCCTATCTCTAAAATCTCTGATTATGTTAAATAATATATTATTTGTACCCAAAGGCTAGTGTTTAAACATTACATACGAAATGTGGCTTTTACATTGAATTCAAAAACGGAAATATATATTTCAATTCAACTAGCACTTGAGGATGGGTTGACGTTAGCGTAAGTTTCTGGTAATATTCTGGATTTTTGCTGCCTGAAAGCTAATGTGAAAATTTAAATTCTCGGAGTAAGTAGAGGAATAAAAGAAGTCTGCTATATATTTGGATGTACGGGTATGTATGGGACCGATGGCAGCGTTCATAAAATAGTGTTTTATATTTGCCCATATTTTCTTAATATAAGTTTAAGGATTAATTAGTTTCCACTTAAATACTGCATTAACCATTTTGTATAAATTTAAATTATGATTCGTTCTGTGTTTTTAAAATAGATTCACAGCTTCATTATTTTGTCTCTTAGTGAGGAGATAGTAACTAGACCAGTAAGGTACGATGTATCTATGAGTTCTACGTTGTATTGGTATAATGGAGAGGTGGGCGGCAGACCGAATAGCTTTTGGACAATATCAACCTCGTAGATAGTAGATGCTTTAAAAAAAGGAAACCGCAAGCTTCACCCGAAATAAATCTCGCTTCGAAAATTCGAACATGGAAATTACAACTCTGAAATGTGTATACTTAAAGTTTAAAATTATCAAATAATTGAAATGAAATAGTAATTTGACAAAATTTATCAATTTTTGACGATTACAATTTGCTATTTCGCTAGTTGGGAAGCTAAGCGCGTGCTAGCACTTTTTCGCTGAAGGTGGATACTATACTCGCAAGGGTGTAGGTAACAGTTTTGAATTGGGCTAACGAGTTCATATTATTTCCGAAGTGGGTAAAACGGCCTACGCCTGCTGCTTTTGACCAGTCCAAGCCTATTTGGATTAAAAAAATGTATTTCTGCGTAAATTTAAATATAAATGATTTATCCCTTTCCAATTGAACTAATTTTTCATTGCAGGCCCCAACTATTTAGATCCATTCTTAGCTGTTTTAATAACTCAGCTACATCTCTCTTTGAACTTTGTTTACTGTTTTGAAATTTATAATAAGCGATCAGTAAAAAGTGAATTATTTCGGGCAAAAACGAAACTCACGATAAGGGTGAATAATTTTGCAGCGTGTATATGATAAGTCAGACTCCCAAATGGGACTCCACACATTGCGATCAGCGTTTAAAAGAATAGGTGTTCGGAAGTTTTGAAGGATATCTACGATATCTTTAAATGCTTGTTGTTGTGGGATGTATGTATATTGAAACTAATGCGGAGATCAATCATATCTCGAATTCAGTGCTATTGCGGATAAGAACGAATGTATTGGTATATACCCTTGCATCGGGTATTGCGTTTAACCAGGTCAGCAATTTCATGCTTGCAGGCCGAGTTCTGGCTCAAGTTATTAAAATAGTTTGTTGGTAGGTACTGAAGCGTTTTTGTTTACTCGAAAGTATATTTGTATATCGGTTGGCGAGTAGTCGTCAATTAAGTTCATTAAAGTTGTTGTAGTAGCCTTTAATACTCCAATGAAAAATCCATACAATTGGTTTTTTCGGAATCGGAATATACTATATTACTGCTGTTTTTAGAAAGAAAGTTGCAACTTCTTTTAACCGGGTTTTGGGTTAACTTTTCGAGAATGGATTGGTTTTCGAATTAAAAACGAAGAGAAAAAACATTATATAACGAAGGTTCCATTCCATGTTGGAAAAAACCCTAGTTCTCGAATCAAAAACCAACTTTTTTTTTAAATAAAATACATTTGCATTGAAAAGCAAATTAGTAATTAAGTAATTAAGAGATCATCTTCAGGATGTTATTTAAGTACATATCTATATAAAGGAAAAATGCTAATTCTAATTACCTATTAACTGTTTAGTTTTATTAATTTCTTGATAAAGTGCCTTCTTCGTTATACGGGTTTTGGCTTGCTGAAAAAAAGTAATTGAAATCCGTTCGAACTCTGCGCCGATTGAACTTGGAAACTTTATTGAATATGCTTCTGAAAAGAAAGTTTTCGCTCTATATACTTTGCTTTGCTTTGAAACCGAATACTTTTTATAGCTGCCGTTACAGGTAATTATCCAATTGAGCGCTTCCTATTTGTGCCTTTCCAGCAAAATGACTGTGCAGCTTTATCGTCAAAAATTCTCCTCCAACATATTTTTACAAACTTATCCGAATTTGATGAGGTAAGTTTTTCGAGCTGCGAAACCTGATAAATAAATCAGAAAGGTGTAATTAGGTGTTGCTTTAATAAAACATAACTTGTATTTAAAGGATTCTTTCAAGGAAACTAAATTTTTCGTGTCAGGAGTTTCAGCAGCGTATTCGTGGCATCGTTCGTAATACTAAATTGTATAACCCATTTGCGCAATTCGTGTTGAAAATATGAAAGATTTAAGTCGATTTCGCTATCAGATGTGGAACTATAACTCTAATCAGTGACATTCTCATAATTTTTATTTCAAGTCACATCATCCATTATAATGGATTAGTTACTGTTGGGGTCGCATTAGCATATCTACAATTTCATTGCACTCACGTCGTATTTTTTTTTTGACGTTTTCATTTTAAACTTGTGTTTTTAACTAAATTTATAATTTTATATTCCCGAAAATTTGCGACTGCTTTAGTTGAAAATTTTAGACTTTATAAAAAAATAAACTTCCCAAGCTATTAAAACAAAAACGTCATTTTCTCTCTTGTTGCTACGATTATAATTTTTTTTGAACCCAGTTCGAATGTATTTTCAATATACTATGAACGTGGGAAAACTTAGATTGGTTATGAATTCGTTCTCAGTTCGATATTCATATTGGATATCGAAGGTAATTTTTGAACGTTCGCCACAATATTATTTTGATTGTAGTAGAGTCTGTGCCTTGTACATATATACTTATACTCTGCTGGTTTTTTTGAACATTTGTGTTGAATTGGATGTATATTCTTCATAAAAATTAGCGCATTTTACGAATACATTCTGGAGAGTGAAAAGGAAGACTGCATTTGACATACATAAGTGACATGGCCCACTTTTTGTCGTTGCTTCCACATCATTGATTTAGAAATGTACTGCCAAATTTTTGCTTGGTTCCACGAGACATTGATATAGGGCTTATTCGGTGACTGTGACGCATTTGTAAACCATCACATTCAAAAATGAAAATGTGGCATTACTGCAAAAGCATATTATTCTTAAAAGCAACTCTGGTCTGGTTGCTGCGCAAAAACCCGCAAATTTCGCATTAAATCAAAAGTGTTAGCACGCTGCATTAATTTTTCGCGATGCCTTTGTAAGTAATTTTTTATTTATAGTTTCTTTTATTTAAGATTAATTATACGTTTTTTGAGGAGGAAGAAGTGACATAAGGGAATATAAAGCTGCTCGTAAGAACCCATCTAGATATGGAGCAGGAGTTTGGCGCTGGTCGCAAAACAAATCTGTAAAGTTTTGGACGAAATAAAGAAAGTGAAGCCCGAATTCACCATGACAAAAGAGCAAGTGTCCAGAAGATTTATAAACATGCTTACTACGTACAAAAGAATAAAACAGAGAAACCAATCAAGCGGGCGGAACGCAATAGTGTGGGTATTTTATGAAGATTAACTCAATTAACCCACCTCAAGAAAATCTTCAATCATCCTTTGAAACTGCAATCGAAGAAAGTCCTACAGTTGATAAAAATTCAAATGAAGTGGGTGGGGCAAAAAGGCGTAAAGTAGACACCGCCACTGAGACACTAAACTATTTAAAAGATGAAGCACAAAAGGAGGAGGTGATGGCGTTAGAGCGCGAAAAACTTCAATTGGATCAGCAACGCAAACTACAATACAACAACTGAAGAATGTCCTGGACAAACATTTAAACAACGGTTTAATTTAGTTTATACATTACATATATTATACATTAGCATTATACATTAATAAATATATGAATTCATAAAACTACTAAGAAGAAAATAAACACCAACGGGGTCGTCATATAAGTTTAGTGGATCACTCGCCGTATTACGTCTGTCATCAAAAGCTGCTTCAAATTACGCTTAAGGATATATCTCCCGCATATCTTTCCATATTAATTATGTAGTTATGTAATATCGTACAGGACAGAATAATATTGGATATTCTTTTAATTGGCCTGATATTAAGATAGTTAAGGATTTTAAACTTTGCTTTTAAAATTCCAAAAGTCTGTTCTTTATGAACGCGCGTTGAACTCAGGTAGAAATTAAATTGTCTTTGTGAACGGCTGAGGTTACCTATATCCCTATATGAAGTCATGAGGAAATTCGAAATCGGATAGGCAGAATCACCCAGTAAAAATGAGTTTTGAGTAAGTTGCACTTGGCCAGTCATGATAGCTTTAAATATTGGGCTGTATTTCCAGACATGACAACTTCCAGAATATCCAGAGAAAACGTCCAGGAAACGAAATTTACTATCGCAAATGGCCTGTTTAAATATATATTAGTATAAATAATAAATATGATTAGAAAAATTAACTTACTTGCAATATAATCGAATGCGTTCATTTTCGATCGTAGTAACTCACAGCATCCTTGTTTGGGGTGGGTATTCGGAAGTGGGTCCCATCAATGCATCCAAATACGAAGGGGAAAGGATTATTTCTACTGCACTGGAAACTTTCCATTATCTCGCGCTGTCGTTGAATAGAAGGCCAATTTTTTTCGCCTCTCAAGCCACGACAAATAGTATCCACAATTGTGCAAAATATTTTGTGAGCTGTGCTCCCGGACATGCTGAATCGATCGCTGAGTTGCCGAAACGTAATGTTGGTGTTAACTAACTTTCACAAAGAGACATAAAAACATTTCTCCAATATCCCAAACGTCCACGAAGTCTAGTAGTCCAAAATGGCTTAAGAGCTCTTACCAATGCCTGAAATCCAGTAAAGTTATTCCACTGCGTTTTTAAATGCGGGTTGAAGGACCTTAAAAACGTCACGAGACATTCTAAAATAGCTATAGAAGATATCATCGTGGTGGCTCTATATAGTTTTGAAGTAATCTGTAACTTTGGGAATAACTCTTCTCAATTTGATATTATTTATTAACAAACTATTCTTCTTGGCGCGCTTCACTCGGTTTTTATGCATATTTAATAATAAGCAATCTCTTTTATTTTTCAATTCTTCTATAACTAAGCTTATAAAAAATGTATCTGCCATGTTAAATTTTTTGTACGATGATGCAAATTATTTATTGCGCAGAGTCAAGCAACCACATCACCAGACATCTAATCAGCTGTGCAATCTAGAGGTGGGTAACTCAGCACTGAGTTGAGTTACTAAGCTGACTCTTAGCGATGAGCCGCTTGCTCAGGCTCACTTCCCAAAAAAAATTGTGACTCAGTAGCTCAATTATAAATTTCAGCCGTTTTACTGAGCGGCAAGTCGATGAGTGTGTCAGCACTGAGAATTAAAGATGAGCTGATACGAAGCTCTTTGTTTTGTGGACAGACACTCTGTAAGAAATGGCATTTGGGAGTTTTTTATTGCATTTTTGGAGATTTTGAAGTGTTTTCGCAACCTTTGAGGTATGCAAACAGTAGATATAAATGTAAACGCAATACGAGAAATTCATATTTTGCAAAAAAGTTTAATAACAGCTTTTAAACATGTATACAACAAATAATTATAAAATTATATGTGATGAACATGCGTGATCACTTAGAAATAAAGTTTTACGGACACCTTTTTAAAATAAAACTCAATATTTGCATGTAAATCCCTTAAATACGAGTATTTAATTTAATTCTCAAGTTAAAGATAATAACATTAACTAGCTTTTTTCGCAAATAAAAATGCTATGACTCTAAGAGCCTTTTTGCGTGCCAGCTTATGATCGGGATTTGATTCCAGCCCAAAACCTATGAAACAAAAGAAGGAAGTTGCATATCATATTATCTATGGTGAGAATAAAGAATGCCAGAAAATAAGAACTAGCGCGAAAATGTTTCCTTTTCGCGCGTTATCACTTCTACTGTCACTTTAATTATCCAACGTGCACCTCTCCACGATAACAGTGCTGCCGTAGTTGCACAGAGCGACACAATTATGAAATGAGTCGTAACTCAATTGTGCTTCCTCACTGAGCTGACTCATTTGATTGAGCAAGAGTCATTGTGTCAACTCGCGAAAATTAGCTGAGTTACTCACCCTTAGTTGCTCAGGGTTGCAAGAATTTACTGCGTTACCAAATAAACCCATATTCTGATAAATTACACAAGTCGAAAGTCAGTAGTACCACACCGGAGAGTTCAACTTAGTCACCGTTTTTTTTTGTGGAGTTCACGAATTATTTCTTAAAGCTATGCGATGCCAAATATTTGACATATTAGACAAAATTAATATAATAGTTAAACTTTGCTTTAATGTCGCAAATGCCTGGCAGATGCATTGCTGCAATAAATAACTTTAACGACCGGTTTACTATGAAACACGAATTGTTATCGTCTTTTTTCGGTTTATGTCTGTTGGCCAGTAGGGCTAATATGGATTTTGCCCCCAAGGCTATGTTTTGTTGTTTTTTCAACTTAAGTATTCACAAGACAATTGACACCACTGTGAAATTTCAATTTTTTTCAAAGATTTTAAGGTAAAAACTTAGAGTTTGGCACAAATATTGTTTATAATACTTAGCTGATGCTAGTTTCAAGATCATAGTGCAAAATAATCAGACTTTTTGTTTGATATAATCCAAAAATATTTAAGAGATCGTAAGATTTCAAAGAACCGGTTTTCGAAACATGGAAGAATATTTTCTAATGTTATTTATAAAATACCTTCATTAATTTCAAACCCGGTTTAACCGTTCCCAGGGCCGTCGGGCATACGTTGCTGGAACAACCCGGATTTATATCCGGTCAAGGAGCTGCTGACGTAACGAAAATTTAATGGGGAATGTTTTGTGCTGCTACACCAACAACAACCACAACAAAAAATGCCGCTGTAGGCGTTAATACTCGAATGTTTGAACTTTGTTTTCCACAGATTGCTGTGGGCAAAGCTGCAGCCACAGAAGTCAGACTTTGTAAGAAAATTGCGTAAATTTTTGTGCTCGCATTTATTGGGATGACTGTTTCCATTTTTGTTACCAATTGCTGAGATATTAATATTATTTAGTCATAAAAATTGAGATTTAGTTCCGTTAAAAATATTTCATATGAAAACTTGAGCTTACGTGGGAGTCTATATTTGTTTATTTAATGAAATTTACAAAACGATTTTTTTGCAGATAAAACTTTTTTTGTTTTTCAATCCATTCCAATAATTTTTCCAAAATAGGTAAAAGCGAGTCGCAATGATATATGTACATAAATATACATATGTATGTATTTATATTTTTATGAGGCACGATAGATATGTTAATTTTTATTCACTTTCCTTGGTGATACAATCGGAAATCGTGCAACGTCTACTGTCGTCTTAGAAGTACATATGTATGTATGCATACACAAATGTACCAGCATGTGCTGTATAAACATGATGAAATAATAAAAGGCGTTTTACGTTATATCGCTTCGATTTGTTTGCTAAATACAATGAGCAAAGAAAAATATTTAAGTTCAGCAGTTTTGTTAAAAATAAGAAATAAAAAGAAATTATGAAGATAAAGTACTAAGCTAAGGTATAATTAGCCAGGTTCTAGGTAGCAAATTAGCAGTAGCACCCTGATCATTTTCTTGCTGATTAGTGTGGCATACACTTACCACCTTGTCTGCTGCAAATTTATCAATTGGATCTTGAAAAACTATTTGCATCAATATACAAAACTTTTAATTAGAGCTTAATAATAAATATATGATCACCTTGCTTACGCATATTTTTCAATTCCCTCACATGGCGGAACAAACGCCACAGATGAGCGTTTATTCACCCAAAAAGATGTGTTCTGCTTGTAAAGTTACTACTTACTACCCATTATACATACATATTATCGAATTCACCACTTTGTACCAGATTCATCTGTAAACAGAAAATTACACTTCAAAATTTGACTCCACAAACAAGAAGAGCTACGTTTACATACATAAATAAAACAATTAAGAAAAAAGTTTAACTAAATTCGAAAAAAAAATTTATTTTTCGTTCGTTGTTCAGAAAACCCTCTAGATAATTAAATCGACACAGTCTTTATGACGACTTTAAATCCACTTTTATTAGCACAATAGAAGCTGCCTATATGACGTCCTGTCTAAATTCGCGATCCCCTTAAAACTAACACTATTCACAGGCGCTTCTGCACTTGGTACTTCCAGTGTGTTCGTGGATCTGGCCAAGACAAGGATACATATGTATATCTACATACATATGTGTACATTTTGGACAAAGGAAGGATTTGGTGTGCCTGCTTGCATATAAACATATATAAGGAAGTTATTTTTGGGTTGTCTACATGAATACATATTTACATAAATGCATACATATCAACATACTTATACTTATATATACATTTTCTCCATTGACCGAAGTCTTTTAAATAGCACACTCCAACGACAAGCACACACAGATCGAGCGAAAGCAAAAATTGTATCGCCTTGTGACGACATGCACAGAGAGAGGCAGTTTTTGTATCGCAGATTGCGTGACCTTTGCATACATCTTAGGCATGACGAGGTATTTGTAGAGCGAGCATTTTATTCGTCGAAAAATTCCTCTGCTTTTTAATTGCCTACCTAGCTCGAATAAGCTCAATGCTCAATCTACTTAACCGTATAAGTTTTGCTAGGATCCCAAATTTAGACAAAGGTAGTTGGCGCAAACAGCAGGATGGTTTTATGGATTAGGCAAAGTTCACTGTGATTCCAATCTTCAGGCAGCTTTTCACCGCTGGCTATGAACAGCTCATCCGATATACCGTCTAATCCAAGCGCTTTGTTGTTCTTAAGTCGCCGTTGTGCTATTCACATTGGTCGAGTTGAGGGACCCGCGTATTAATTGGCTGCTTGGTGGCTTTGTATATTGCGTATTTCTCTGCAGCAGCGACGTGGTACCCGTAGTCATACTCACTGTTTGTCCGTGGCCTATCATTGATTCCGCCGGAGATCCCTTTCAACTATAATATAACATAAAATGTCAACAGCGACCACCTAAAAGAAAGTAAGTAGGCAAAAATGAAAATGTAAAAAGTAAAACGATGTTTTGTTTTTGTTATTCTCTTCATTTTACAGGTTTTTTTGGACAATAAAAGCTATGTATCTATACACAAAACTTAGTCCAGAACCACGATGTTAAAAAGCAACCACGTTCAATAATTTAGAGGGAACGGTAATAAGGATTTGCGGATTGGAAACATCTATTTCTGGCATCGCACTTGCTCTATTAATTAAACAACTACCGCATTGGAACCTGTCTGTGAAGATATATAAATTTTCTCTCAAATGCTGTCAAAAAAGTTAACAAAAATATCTAAATTTTGCGTAAAGATTTGGTAGCGTTCATTCGAACTTAGCGTAATAGTTGGCAGCACTAACTACGAAAACGTCGGAATTGCTAACAGCATTCCTGAATTCGTTACGGGAAATTTTTTCACTACGGGAGTTCGTTCGGAATCAGTGATTGGGCTGCAGTATCTTAAAGGTAAAAAATAAATATTTTGGCAAACAAATATCCGAAATAAATATTTTCTTCAGATTGTTGGTTGTTAATAGCGCCAATTTAATTTATATTAACGAAACGAAATCGAGAAATCGAGTTTGACCTAGGTATCAGCGCCGACCCAAAGCACTCCTTAACAATTTTCCCGGACTTAGTCACATAATAAGTTGTTAACAATGTGCCTAAGGTCTCAGGATGATCAATCATTGTCAATGCCGATAATATTTTCCACAGGGGCTCGTAATACGAGTAAGTGAAAACTCAAACAAATAAATTAAATTAATTAAGTTTCAACGTGTGGTAACTGTCGTCATAATTACATTAGAAATTGGTTTAAGTCCTTCCCGTGACCCTTAGTGGACAATTTTAATCATAATCAGCACACTTGATATTTTACAGATGTAAAAGGCTCTATGAAAACTTGAGAAGATATGAAAATTATGTAGATATGCTTGAGACACTTTTCTTATTTGCAAGCAACTTTTGGTTTAAGTTAAATTTTATAAATTTGGTTATATGATTTAGACAGTTTAAATATTTAAACGCCAATTTCAAGATCTGTTTTACAGTTTATATATACTATAATAGTAGTATAAAAATATGAAAAGCATAGGGTTGCGAACTTTTAGGAAAGTTAAATATGTATATATTTAAAGTAAAACATTGCACCGCTTTGAAATATGTACGTACATATATCTTTGGAAAAAAATTGTTACAGGAACCATAAGTCATGTGTTGAACGAAATTATATATGTGGATGAAGCGCAACACAGCTCATAAGCAATCCTGTGTACATAGCCACTCCCATATCAAGACCCGAGTTCACGGCTAAGAGTCTTATCATTCGATAGCTGCCCATGTCACCGTGCTTGGCCATGTCACCGTGCTTACTGGATAGTTTGTCAGGAGGCTTTCCGATTGTATTCGAATGGCGCATCCGGGCCCTATCCACCTCCAGAAGAAACGATTGACGGCGACACGGGACTTTGCCGTATTCGGCCGTTTCTTCCCCTTTTTTTTTTAACCACCAATAGGTCCCATCTCAGTAAGCGGCCTACGAACCAGATGAAAATAACCTAATCAATAAAAGCCTCCGGACCATACACTTTTAATACCGCCACTTGAAACAGGGAAGGACAGTCCAAACACCAGTAGAGAGAGGCTGGCGCCCCAACGCACAAATTCCGCTCCTCAGAACAAAAACACGGAAGACGGGTAGAACCCCTGAGCTGCGGACGGCCCGTCATCCTATGCCAACTAGGACCGCAGCCCGAAATAATTTGGAATCTCTTTATTTCAAACGAAAATCAAAAACTACCATATATCCATTTAAATATCGCCATGCGAATTTACTCTGAATCACTTCCGCGGCGGTCGGAATGAACGAAATTACCATTCGACCATCTTACTTTGGTGATTAGCGCTAGTTTCGAATCCGCACTGCATTAAATCGAATTTCGTTGATGGAAGCTGTCGAAATCGACGAGACTCCGAGATGGCCAGTTAATGGGTTTCATGGTGGTCGGGTTGTATGAAGGAGCTGGTTGCCATGTTTTTTTCCGGAGTCGTTCTGCGTAATGCAATTTCGAGGCAAAAATATTTGCCAATGTTGCTGACTGTGGAACAATTCTCGGTCGGCTCAAGCCGAATCTACACCAGAATCTCTACTTGAGGCTGCTTCTCTTCTTTTAAACCCAAGAAGTTAGGTGGAAATTCACTTCGCCGAGTCGTTCTCTTGATGTCATCATGAGTATGCACATATGTATGTAGATACATATTCATGTCCAGTTATATACTACGGCATGGTAAAACCTTTAAGAAAACCCCCATCAAATCGACGTCATGGCTGCATATGTGTATAATGATTATCTTGGTAAAGTCAAATTTGCGATTCCTCTGAAAATTGGGCTACTGCTGATTCCATAAATGACTAACCAATTGTTGTGACTGTAGTAATTGTATGTTCATACCTATGTACATATGTGCGAATATGGATACATATGTATCTACATATGTAAATACAAAGGGGCATACAAATGTATATTTGTATTAGTAAATATGTATTACTCATAACATATTTAAGAGAGACAATTTAAAGATACTCAATGAAAGTGAGAAAACTGCAATGACCAGTTTTATTTACATATATTCAATTAATATTTACTTTTTTATACAGAACGCTCTTCTGAATGTCTGCTCGATGAGTTACAAAATAGGGGGACGTTCTTTATTTGTGTGTCTATGATCAGTGTGCTGATAGCGAAGCGAGTACGATCGAGCCCTCATCAGCGTTGTGAAGTGGATTACGCATTCTCGCCCTAGCAAAAGAAAAAAATATCTGTGAGAGTAGGTTCTCTTGTTCGTTCGCTTTGTCAGCTGTGGTTCCAGCTGCGTGCGCGAGCGATTTGTTTAATATTTTGTGGTTTGCTTTCTTATTTCTTTGTGTTGTCTTTATTTGAAGTGTATATACAAGTACATGTGTACATATTTACTAAGTTATTTCTTCATACAAACATATGGACATGCGAGGCAAATGTATTTGCTTATGCAGCACGCGAGCGGATTCTCTGAGTGCGGGCGTCTGATTGGGTGTCCGAGAGTAGTCGACGGGTTCAATAGAATGTGCAGTGTGGACAGTTTTCAGTGTCGATTTATACAACAAGTTGTGTTGTGTTGTGCCATTCAGCCGTCGCTTTTCCGCCGCGGTGCGAAAATAATCGTCTATCGGCACCAATTATTATAAGAATTACGAAATCAACGGCATTCATTTAAAATCGAACGTAAATCCGCTAGTATATACAATATAATCGAAATTTGTGTTGTAGATTTTAAGTTCATACATATCTACGCACACTCGTAGTACATTAGTAAATAGTTCTTATGGTAAATTTGCAACTAATTGTTGGGTGCAACACTCGAGGTACATGCATAAATATGTACCTCTATATACATAGCATGTTAATTTTTGTGCGTTATCGGCTTACAATGACGACCTAAATATCAGCTACTTGCACGAGTGCATTAGAATGTGAACTGAGTTGGAAATATACAAAGCCCTTTTGTGTTTTGGAAGCACGCTAAGCGAAAACATAAACAACAAAGAAAACGAGTGTAATGTATGTATTAAGAAATAAAAGAAATAAAAAACAACTAGGTACATACATACATACATATAACAAACAGCGGCGCTTGTGGTAAATCCTTCACATTATTGTGTTCCTTCATTTCCCCAATTTCCGGTGTGCGACAGTGCGCATGTGTTAATAATTTGGTGTCATAGTGGCCAACCGGCTAAAGTTTGTAGTTTCCACTCGGAAAGCAGAAGTCAAATATAAATATCTACAAGAATATGAAAATAGATGTAGACATACACATATATTATTACATATTAGTATCATACCAAAGTGAAAGTTGTGCAAGTTTTAAAATACTCGTATAAACGAAATTCCAATCAAATAGTCTGCGTCATAAAAAAATTTAAAATACGAAAGTCACTTAATTTATCCTTGGTGGCCAACAGAAATATAGCTACAGAGCAAGCAAATCTTTTTACGCGACTGTTTATTAGTTTCTTTGTTTGAATACGAGTAGTTTTAATTTTAAACGAGCGGTAAATAAAAAGAATACACACGATTGTTTGCGGAAACATTTCTGTGTGCCTACATACATACATATGTATATCTTTTTAATTTAAAGTGCAACTACATATACATAGATACATATATAATTTAAAAAATTAAAAAGCCAAGAGTCCGAGCCACAACGAAAAATAGTGTGTGAGTGTGAAAAAAAAATACAGTGCGCTAATAAAAACAATGTTTCGTATAATATTCAGTATCATGCCGACTTTAGTCGTATTCGCTCTAATCATTGCTGTGCATTTCGCGTCAGTGGATGGTATGCCGCGAATTCATAATCACGTCAGTAATGACATATCAGCTGTTTCTGAGGATACTATGGTAAGTACAAACTATTGGTTAGCGACAATCGCCCACTGACGAATCGACTATGTTCGCTTTACGTATGCAATACGTACAATGTTGAATGAATGACTAAGTTTATTGAACTCCTCTGCGAACGGCTGACCGGTTAGGACTTTTTATTTTTCTTATTATTCACCTCTTCCCAGTGTTTGCTTCAACTTTCTGTTTGTTCCTGCCCTTAGACTGTAGTTGGCTTTGGCGCCAGGCTGTCGTGTTTGTGACTTATCCTGCGATGGCGTTGTCACTCAGCCACCACATTTAAAGACATACATAAATGAATACAAGTATAATTATGTACGTACCCTGTAGGAAATCGAGTGCCAATCATTTGCTTTTCTTCTAATCAAAAACCGTAACAGTTATAATTTAATGTTTATTGAGTGACTTAAATTTAATAGTAATTTTCGATATTTATTAAAAGTAAAAAAAATCTAATTTTTGGTTATTATTTTAATGCTCAAGATATAAAAGATATATTTGTTTATTATTATATTTGTCTCGTAATAACAGTTATCAAAACATTTTAACATATTTTTATAAAAATAATTGTTAAAAACTATTCATTTGCAATGGAAAATCCTTCCAAGATCCATCAATATTCCACCCTGTCGGCGAGAAAAGTAGTAAAAAAATAGTACCTTGTACTAACTACATATTTGGAAAATTAATTTATCAAAAATAACCTAAACATAAAAGCACCGAGTGATTTTAATTGATGACTTGTAAAAATTAAAATCAGCAACTGATATTTTATAAGTTACCGTCTGATATTTAAAGCTGACCTTTTTTAATGCTTATGTATGGATTTGCATGCTGTAATCGTCTCCAATAAGCTATACACCGTAATTTATCTTCAAACACGTTTTCCCGAAGGTAGGGTTTTTTTAGCTGCCGAGTAAGACATCATAAAAGTATTGGTCCGATTTCAAAAACTTTTTTATTGGATTATTCAGTGAACAAACCGCTATGTTTTCCCGATTACGAGTTGCAAAATTTTATTTTGTTACATAAATTTTACAATTTGCAAAATAAAAAAATCTGTCTCCGGAAAACATAGCCAATGTAACTGTGATTATAAAGAATATTTAATTTCTGATTACAGATTACCAAACTGGCCAGAATTTTACTTAAGCGGGACCCATGCAGTTTCAACATTAATTTAGTCAATGACGTTTCAAGATCGATTATGCTTTTTTTTTGGTAAATTTTTAAAGTCAAAACATGTACCTTTAAAATAAAATAAAAATTTATTAAATATATTCATACCATCCTTCGCAATTTATTTCCAAAAAACCGCTTGATTCCAGGCCTTGGGAGCAAAGGACCCACTTAATAAAATAAGAATCAACTGCTACTTTTGGATTTATAATATAAAATCCACATTATTTCCACTTTTATAAAATAACTGTTATTTTTTTTTAAATTTTGCATTACAGAAAAAAATTATTTTCAAAACTGATCCTTAGCCAAAAAATACATCGATTTGTACATACATATATATCATCTGGTTTTAGTATTATTTCTCCATAGGGAATTTGTCAATTACCCACTTAACCAATGACTTCTATTTTTTGTGCATGCAAATAACTTCTCTGTATAAACGCATAAATGTTTTCATTGAAGAATGATATATTTTTATAGAATCCTAAGTAAAAATTCTATATTTAATATACATAAAGGTTGGTAAATTTTTCATTTGTTAAACTTACTTTTCTTTTAGTTTTGCAGTAACAATTTATTACTGTTATTTGGTGGGTAATTGCATGTTTTTTTTTATTTTTTCTAACAAGCATCTACATCAGTTGACGTAATAACGGCGCACAGCGGAAGATCGACTTATAAGATACGATTTTAAGTTGTTCATTTGCTTATATGCTATGTTCACAAAAATTAGTACAACCATATATTGACAGTTGGCCGCAGTGGTCGAGTAGGTAGCGGTGCGTGCTATAACTCGATATGCCTCTGAGTTCTAGGTTCGAATCTTAGCCAGAACAAGTAAAATCTATATCATGGAATTATTTTGTGTTTGGAAGGAATTGCGAAAAGCGCCAGTAAAAAATTGTCAAAAATCAGCTACATATTTTCTAAAATTTTTTTTAAAAAGTTCGAAATTTTGATAAATATTTTCTATATATTTTCTATAAAATTAAAAAACTAATTTTTTTGGTATTTGTTAACGATTGAATAATTGATTCATTATTTTTTAATTGAAATAATTTACAATAATTGGAGGATAAATAAATTGTCCAAATGTGTCAATATGTGTTTGTGCTATAATTTGGGAATAGAGTGTCATAAGTTGCGTTTTTGCTCCGAAATAAATAATATAAAAAAATGGAATATATTGCTGAACTGCCACGCCCACTTTACTATACTTGTTATCCGAATCTAAATAAAATATCTTTCATGAATGGAAGAAATGCATTGGAGCCATATGTTTTATTTATTCGATATTAATGATTTTAATTGCTTTAATAGTCCCAATAATAATTCATATTTGTGCGAAATTTTAAGTCTTTGGCTGATTAATTGAAGGAGTTATGGCCAAAATTGCGATATCTAAACTATCGGTTGTATGGCAGATATATGTTATATTTATCCGATCTTAATTATGTTTACTGCTAAAATATTTCTGATAACAGCTATTATTTGTGAAAAATTTCAAGTATTCAGCTGCTTAAATGGAGGGGTTTTCGTGCTAAGTGCAATATCTGAACAATCGGTTGTATGGGAGCTATATGTTGTATTTATCCGATCTTTACGGTTTTCACTTCTATTATATAACTCACAATGACTTATATTTGTGCGAAATTTCAAGCCTCTAGCTGATGTTAGATAAGAGGGCGGGTCAATAAGTCCGTGACTTTTTGAATTTCTTGCCTCTTTAGTGAAATGGCAACACTGCTACTATCAACAAGCATCTGTCAGTGCTTTGCTGCGGCATTTGGGTCCCGCGTTTGCTGACATTTGACCACAAAAATCCATGAATTGGGAATCGAATTACTCCCTCATCCGCCCTATTATCCGGATTTAGCCTCCAGTGACTATTTCTTATTTCCAAATATGAAGAAATGGCTCGGCGGAAAGAGATTTGACTCCAACGATGAAATCATCTCAAACAAATGCCTGTTTTGATGCCCTCAAAAAATCTTACTTTTTTGAAGGGTTAAAAAAATTGGAGAAACGTTGGTCAAAGTGTATAGAACTCAAAGGAGACTATGTTGAAAAATAAAATATTTGTTTATCCAATAACTTGTGTTTCATTCAAAAAGTCACGGATTTGTCTGACTCATTGCTTCTATAGAACTTAGAATATCGGACCTTCTCCAAAATTTCAAGCTTCTTGCTGCTTATCTGAATGAGTTATGATGCAAAATATAATAACTAAACAATCGACTCCTATATTCGTTGTTGTCATTTGATCTGGCCCGTTCTGACAGCGGTCTAATAAATTATAAAAAAGGCACCTGACTGCCAAGTTTCATTAAAAAGCTCAAAAACAGAGTGAATAGTTAGCGTTTAAACAGACGGACAGACGGACATGGCTAAATCGACTCAGCTGATCACCCTGACATATCGGTATACTTTTTGATGTGTTTAACTCTTATCGTTCTGGTACTTACAAACATCGAACCAAAGTTAATATACGAGTACCATTTCCATGAACGGTATACAAATTAAATCAGAAAGTCGGTCGAAATCCTTCCCAAATTGTATCAAATTCGGACGGAATTGCTATACTTACTTTCAAATGTAGTACACGAGGAAATTCCCTTATCTAAGTTAACTATTTTTTGTCCTTCTTCATTCCAATGCGAAGGCACTTTATGACAGATTTTAGATTTGGTCATATCCACATATGGTTTCGTATAGAAAGGCCTTTGACACTACCAACTAGATTATAAAATTTGAAAAATGTCTGCTAATTAGAAGCAAAAACTACAATTATTTTATCGAACAATGGTTTTGCCTATATGCGAATTTCGAATATTTATTAAACATTTGACAGTGTTAGTATACCTTACTCATGATTCGAAATGAAGAAAGGCCCATATGCAGATCTTATCTGAATGGTTTAAGTGGCAAGCTGAATTGCCTATAAAATCAAAATAAATTGATCGGAGGGAATCATTGGTAACTTTAGAAATTCCATTTTTATTATTTATGTATATACTCGCATATGTACAAAGTCATGTTCTATTTTCATTGGCATTTTTAAATATGTGCATGCATATGTATGTATTTTGGTATGCATGCCTTTATTTTGTGTGACCTCTAGTATGAGTCATGGCGGTAAAGTAAGTATGCATGTGTGTAGGACTATCAATGTCCTTTGGCTTATTGGTGTTGCCATGACTGGACGTTTATTAAATTAAATATGCGTCGCTTCACTTATGGGTTAATTTATGGGATATCCGCTAAGGTGGCTAATTTATCTGCGTGGGCAACTCTTTTGGCAACAAACAACTTTGACTGTAGTTGACTAACCCCCGTTTGCATGTAATATTTAATACGATGCGAAAAGTCTAAATATCCTTCTATATATGTATGTGTGTGTATATTTTTAATTGTAAGTTTGTATGTATTCATATATGTACATATATATTCATACATGTATAATGTATACAAGCACACATTTGCATGTATGTAAAATTCAAGTAGACATACATATGTACTCGTATGTGCATTCCAAATTCAGAACATTGAGAAGTAATCCTAAATTCGAAACGATCATTAATTTAAATGAGGTCACCTCTTAACATTTTTTACTTTATCTGTTTACATTTTATTTTAGTTAACCTTGCAAATTTTGATTTAAGAACAATAAATTATGATTTTCATACACACATACATACATATGTATGTACGTTTAAATTTAACTTGCAATAACAAATATTTTATAATTAATTGAGATCATGTTTTATTTTATAAAGTTAAAAATCACCTTGCACTACTACTACGAGTATAGTCGTAATTGGGTATTTCCTTGGAAAGGAATGGAGGTTTTTATAACGTAACAGTTCGGAAGAGTGTGAGCCAGGTTTTATGAAGAAATATTCTTTTTTAGGTTTATTGAATACTCCCGACTTTTTTGGACAAACATGGTTAATAATTCCTAAAGTTAAGTCGTTTACTCGCTCAAATAACACATATGTATGTACACATAAAGCAATCATTTTGTAGCTAATCTCATAAGCAGTCTTCTTTGTCATAAGTATTGTGTCCTCCTCTAACATCTGAACAAAAAAAATTAATTTTAATAATTATAATTAAATGCGTCATAAAACATAACCTAGCAATTTATATTAAAATATAATTTTATTACATTTTCATTGCACTTTATATAAAAAAGTCTGCTAGAAAAATTTGCGAACACATAAATGACAATATTTGGTAATAAAATGTGCTGATTACCAATATACCTATAGAAAAAGACGCCCGCAGGACAAAACAGGATTTAAAAATAAAGCTTTGATTTGCTTTCATAGCCGAGCTGCGCTGACGGGCCGAAGCTAGTAAAAAATGCAAAATGAAATTTACATTAGCAGTTCATTCCATGCCTCCTCTGTATTCCGGGTCACATAAATAAATATTGAACAAAGATACGGGACGAATATTCCCTAAAGCTGGATAACAAGAAAAAGGGTCTAACATTTTCCACGGGATTGCCTAGCTGTCGCATGATAATGCCTTTGAATAACAGACTTATCGAAATTCGCAGTACTTAACTTTTCCCATATACCAATTTGTACTCTGCAAATCCAATAGAATATAACACAACAGTAGTTCTCAGTTAAGCTGATACATATCTATATATATATATGCATCTTTATTATATATATACATATATGTATATACATATATGTTTGTATGTACTCGCATGTATAAATGATCATAATTTTTATCGCTTTTGTCATAATCGTTTGTTTGTGCCTCTGTTGTGGTATTCAAGTGTTTGGAACCATTTCCATTTTCAATTTTCATTTTTATCGCAAATTAAGAGCAGCGCGAATGCAGTCAAAGTCTGTGCAACCGGATTGCAACGCTGCCGTTTTGGCCCCTTCGGCGTTGTGCCATAACCAGTAGCACTGGTGCTTGCCACTTGTCAGTGCACTGCCACTTTTGCTTTTATTTTCGATCATCAAATGCACTTAAGATACAGCACAATAAACGAACAAGTAGCAGTAATGAAAGAGCATAGTCACTGAAAGAGGCGGGAACGAAAAAAAGCGAAATAAGAATTCATAAAAATAGAAATGGAATACAAAAATTGAACAGACCGGAGCAACAATTGGAGGCATTGTGGTTTATGGTGTATTATGTATTTATTTCTACAGTATATTGAAGTTATAACAGGACATCTTGAAGCAAATTTTTCGGGTTTGAAATAAAGAGAAATGCAAAACTGGCTGTTGAAAATCCATGACATTATAAATCCGGAGACGAAGCAAATAGATTTTAATGTGATAATTTATCGGTAGCCAACGCTTCGAAAAAAGTGCAATTATGTACCTATTTCCTTTTTAATATCAATACTGATTCAATACCTTATGCCCAGACATAAATACTGCCCAATGTGGATGCCTCAAATTTGTAGCAACTTGATAGCATAACAATGTTTTTTTAGTAAAAACTTCAAACTGTACAAGAAACTTTAAAAGAACAAAACTTTGCGAATCTGTCTAATGAAGACAACAACAAAATCAGACCGGTACCCAACAAATGAAGAAGTAATTCACTGCAATCTTTACATTACAACTGTTTCAGAAAATATGAAAGAAGACGGGTGAAAATAAAAATATCAATTGATCTAACTTGATGACTAATTTATTATAATTAAATATAGTATTATTATTACATTTGAAATATTAAACAAGTATAAATATTTGTTATGTAAGTTTGTATTTACATAAACACTTTTAAGCGCTGGCTCAATTGTTTAATCTCTTTTTTACTGTTATCAAACTGCAAAAGAGAAAATTTGGTGTCCAAACATATGGACAGAGGTATTAATGAAATATCTAATGAGATGTTCATTCAAAGTTTTTACGTCCCCTGTAAGCCAATGGTGCAAACAGTCACCGACGTAAACGTACGTTAAGTGTTCAGCTGACACGATCAAACTTATGTGGGTGCCACGTAAACGTAAACTCGCCATCGTGTACGTGTGACGGTTCCGTCTAACGTGTACGTGTGTACTCTGAGAAATTTAGATTTTTGCCGTGAAGCCATGTCAGCTGAGTGCGCTCTTACCACACAGGGTTACCAAATGCGCATTTTAAATCATTAACAAAAGAGGCTTAAAAAGTTTAATTTTTTATTAAAATAACGTAATAAATAAGTAAATTAAGAAGATGAGGCAGAAGTAAGTAAAATCGCTTCTTATAAGTTTTTATTATTATTAAACCCCCACCACATTGGTCAAGAAAAAATTTTGATGATGAATAATTTACTAAAAATAGGAAAATACTTTAAGTTGCCGAATGTGAAATGCTAAATGCAAGCATATATTTCTTGTGAAATATTGAGTCTTCAGACGACTTGCAAGTATGGCGTCCAATATTTCACTTTCACAGGCCACAACATGACTTAATTCACGCCATATATACGATCATTTATTATTAATTATTATTTTTGATTAAATGAATATGTTTACCGACGATTGTTCAGAATAACTCATTTTGTTTTCTTTTGCATGCAAATTTTACAAACGACCATTCATTTTGACAGATAATTATCTGTGTTGTAAAGTGTATTCAAAATACAAGTTTTGCGTATCTCACGTCAAACAGAAACGGCACACGTACGTGGGTGACTGTAGGTACTTTAAGTTTAAGGTATAATAATTTTTTAGGTATTTCGGGTTTACAAGTATGGAATGCTACTATCTTACCTGAAAACAGGGTGTGACTGTCAAAAGTAAAATCTGAGAGCTTTCTATTAAAGTCATATTAGGCAAATACTATATTTCGTGGATAAAGAAGGATAACCCTACGGATGACTTGCCAAGTAAGTGATAGATAAAGAATGTACAAATAACTGATGTGTTTTAATAATAATAAAAAAAACGGTTGATCTCATATGATTCAACAGACACATCTAAGTCTAGATTGAAACTAGTAGTTACAGAAATTAAGTAAATTCCCCAGCCGATAACAATATTACAATGTAATATCGCCAATAAATTATCTGATATATCTACTTACTTTTAACGACAAATTTCTTTTCTTTTATTATTATGCCTATAATTGACGTATGATTTGAAGAGTGCAAAAATGAATAAATTTCAAACGGTTGGTAAGAGATGGGCGATTGTAAAGAGAATATTATCGAACAATTTTTAACGCAAACAAAAATAACGTTTTTTGCAGACGTGACGAACCATGATATAAGAGAGACATCCAAATATCCGAAGCTGAAAAACTGTGACAGTTTCCAGAAAATTGGCAAACTAAAAAATATTTTTATGCAATTTACCATATATGTATGAGGTATTTACTTTCCTTGGAACAGGCAAACACGTAAAAAAAGCTATCAAATCAGTGAAATTTTATTTGGATAAAAAAAGTGTTAATGTTATTATTTTACGAAATCGGTGTTAAATCTTTAAGTAAAGAGATAAATTTCATAGTTTAGTGATATAAAAGTACTTTAGTTTTAGCTTTACCGGGAAATATGGGTTTTTATTAAAAAAACATATCATAAAAATATTTTTTCAAAGAGAACTGGACATTGATTGCATTTTAAATTGCCGCAATATACATAAATATTTATAAAATATAGGCATCTTGTTTTGAATTTATGTGATTTGATATTTTTTTCATGTTGATTTCAATAGTTTGTGATTTTTTGGTAAGAAAGTATATGGTATCGTGTATTTCTTCTTATATTCATAGCATTTGCATTTATTCTATTTAAATACTTATTTCAACGGTGGTGTGGAAACTGTAAAATCGCCAAAAAAATAAAATGAATATTCCCAAACTACATTTCTTACGTAGGGCACTGTTGGAAAATCTTATAAAAAATGCGAGTTTTGGCAGCGCTCCCACGAAGCAAAGAGTTTCGTATCATGTCATCTTTGACGCTGGCCCTGAAATTTGGTTCACTAAAACACAATAACGGCGAAACCGTAACAGCTTGAATTTCAGCTAATACAGAAACCATATTGAACAGATCCACCTTTAAAATCATAAAATCAGAGACACATAATAATAATTATTGAATGGTGGAGTTTTCAAAAACTCATTAAAATTTCAGTAAAAAATATAAAAGTCGTCTGATAATATTTATGGGTGAGAAAAATTTTTAAAAGTCATGCAATAACAATAAATCTATCGCCGCGAAAATACGTCGGGCGAATTTCTTCGCACGCTTTGGTTCTGCGCAGTCAATAGTATTGTGTTTAAGTTTTTAAGCCCTATAAAAAAGCATCAATTCCTGAAGTAAGGGACAATATCAAACATCGTCTGTTGTAGCTTCTTTAACTCATTGTGAACGACCCCTGAAAGACGAGGGCGATCGTTCGAACGTATACATATGTATGTACATACATATGTACTATGCTCATACATTTATCGCGTCTCTTTAATTCAATCCAGTGAGTTACAGATACTGTTGCTGAGTGCGCTTACATTGTCGAATATTTGGTGGCCTGTATGTGATTGTGGTAAAGGGGTCGGAACGTTGCAGATGCAGTACGGAGGAGCTATTTTAATCCAGCCGATTTTAACATAAACAAAAAGATGAACGAAAAATTTAAAATTCGTATGCATGTGAAAACGTGTGTAACAACTCATTCATGTACCCACATACATACATATATACATATATACATATGTATGTATGTATGTACTCTACCTTGCGTTACTAACCAAAATTTGGGAGAGTAAAGCGGCTTCTTGTGTGAAACGTGTGGAGTGAAATGTCGTGGCTATTTTGAAATGTCATTGTTTAAGTTCGAGACATCTTTTAATAAAAATTATCAGAAATTGTAATGTACTATATAATTGTTTGCGTTAACTATTTTGCAAAGCTAACGAGCAACTCTATGAAAGTGACATACCAGAGCCGATTTTTGGAAAACAAATTATATCGCTCGTTTGTCCAACGTTTCTTCACCAAAAATTATTCGTTCGTCCTCCATTTTTTTAAAGTTATTTAAAAATTTAAAATTTTTTATTGAGCTCAAGGCCAGTTTATGGAAGATTTTTGTGGTTATGAAAAATAAATTTAATTAATTTAATAAAAAGAAGTCTGATGAGGAAATGTGGTGATTTCCGAAATAGTACTATAATTTCTACCATTAAAAAATTTTTGTTGTTTTTTCACAAAAATCTTAAACTGGCCTTGAGCTCAATAAAAAATGTAAAATTAACATTTTCTAGGCCAACAGAAAAATAAACAAACAGTTATTTAAAAATCAATTTTGTGACAAATGATTCAAAAATCTGAATTTGTGTTTTTTACGTTAAATCGGTTTGTCCAGCAAAATTTTTCTTTTGTCCGTTTAAAAGTTACATATTTAAAAAAAACCAAAAAAAAATATTAATCCGAACTTTAACGGTTTAAATTTTATCCAAAAAATTTTGTTATATTTATGAAAGATTTTTTTTTATTTCTATTTTGAAATTAATTATTACATTTTTTTTAAATTAATCATTGGGTGCTTGAGTTTATATTTTCTTAACAGTGCATTTACCAAAATTTGTATACATGTTGATTATGCAACACATTTTTAAAACTGTATTGAAAGAGTTTTTTTATAGCACCACCACATATTGACAGATATTCTTATCATTTCATTCATCATGATTTTTTTTTTTTTTTTTTTTTTTTTTTTTCATAATTCCTTTATTTGCAATATATTCCAAAAATAATAAGCAAATTATATAAACATAAGTAAATGGTAATGTGACTGGTATTATTGATCTTCGGTTATCATGATATTTAATTTTTTGTAAAAGAGATTTTAAGATATTGATTTGTTAGTTATGAACCATTGTAATGAAGTCCTATGGTATATCGGATGTGGACGGCTGTGCATGCTAGCGTTAGCCTGGTACTAAGCTCGTCGGATTGGGGTGGTTCTTGCCGCCACATGGTTCCAATAACTCGACCATACAAAAAAACTCATGCACTTGTTATTGAATTCGGACAACAAAAAACACAGTCCCTATAACCCTAGCAATAAAATATCGGACGACCTTTATATGGAATTATCCCCTCGATCACCATAAAGAAAATCCAAACCTCCCTACTCTTCCCTGCCCAACCATAAAGATACACTTTTTGTATCGCCAACCCAACCATACTTGCATACCTAAGGCTCACATCCCCTCACAATATATAAATTATTTTAGCAAATCATTTTTGCTTACAATACCATATTCATTTATTTACAAATTCATTAAAATTGCTTTTACAGCAACTCATAATTAAGCTATATGCTTACTTGCAAAAATTGTAAATCCTAAATCCAGATTAAGGTATTCTTATCGTAATATAATATTCAAATAGGTATACAAATGCGAATAATTGCAATCTGGTCACATTATTTGCAGTTGTTACGAAAGTCAATATATAAAAAAACCAAAATAGTTTAAACAAAAGGCATGAAAACAAAGTAACCTAACCAAATAACTAAATGTCATGTGAAGCACCAAAGAAAATGTACAATGTTAGCAGAGTAGCATAATTAGTTTAAAGAATGAAACCGCAAATGGGTATTAAAGCTTAACTAAATTCCCTCTTAAGTGTGTTGCTCTTTTTCTCTCTTTTTTTTTTTTTGTTTACATAGTTAGGCTACTCTTCCACTCTATCATACAAATAAGATAATAAAATGAGTAAGAAGATTGAAATAAAAACTTAAGCGCTGATTATGCATACTTCGCACAACTTTCGCATAACTTTTGAAGTGTCAAATAAAATCTGTTCAATGCATTTTACCTGTATCCGATTACCCAGAAATTAGCACAACTTAATAAAAATTTGAAGTCTGTTGAATTTTGATTTGCTAGCGTTTTCCTTAAGTGACATTTCAATTGCAGTGGTACCAATACCAATGCTTTAACAGAGTTGTATGTAAAGGTTTTTACAAGTACGGAGTATTTTAAACATTAAAGAATTCTTATTTTCATTTTCAAGTACATTATGCAAATTTAATACAGATATTTTTGTAGAACTTAACTAGTATAGTTAACATGGTTCTAGTTAAGTTTATTCCAGCTTAAGGTAAATTTAAGTTAGTTTGCTAATACAGAATCCGAATCTGAAACATACATATGTATGTGTTCACTATTAAGTAAGAGGATTTTTTTTCCTCTTTTTTTTTTTTGTACAAATTCTCGATTTTTCTTTTTGATTTTCGTTATTATTAATTTCAATGGATCGACTTAAAAAGATTTCTGCAAATATCCATGTGTATGCAGGTATACGTAGATGAATGCTGATAATAAAACTAAGTTTAGACTTTTGGTCTTTCGCTACAACAAGTTAGTAGCCTAGCTGAACTTTGGCTTCTGGGGCCAAGTAAGGCGATTTACGTCATCCACGTGGCGCTCCTCCAAATTTCCGGAATGATACGCGTTTACTGCGGCTCACGAGGAACAATAACCAAAAACACCTCTTTAGCTTTCTTAGCTGGTTGCCTTGATGAACTGACAAAGCGTGGATTACATTTATTTTTCTATTTTTTTGAGGATTTCAGCGCGTTCGCAGGAATAGTTGACGGAATAAAAACGCGTAACTTTCTCGACGCGGAGATGTAGCCTTTTCGGTGATTTACACGATAAGAAGTCGCGCCTTTAAGAAAAGGTCGTACGAATTTTTCTTTCCCGACTTTAAAAAAACGACTTCACTCAACTTTTTGAGATTCCACGCGATTTCTTTTTGGATGGCTGGTACGTCTTGCTGCTTCAGGAGATCGATCGAAGAAAAAACCCCCCTCCGCAATCTCAGCGGAAGTTCTCTTTGACGTATCTGACGTTCTGTTCGAGAAAAAACTGACAGCTGTTATTTTGAGGACAATATGTCAATCTACTACATATTATAGGGTCAGGTTGACAGGGTGACTAAAAGTAATAAAAACGTGTTGACTTTAAGTCGCGCTCACACCATGGAGTATTTGTTATTGTCCTTAGAGTTTTAGATTGATACCTTTGTAAAATATCGATATTTGACTTTGAGGCGGTTACCCAGAGTTAAATACCATAAGTCCACATTGGCTTCAATATAGCCTTATATAACAAAACTTTGATTTCGAGATATAGTTGTGATCTCGGTCCAAGCAACCAGTAGTTTTTTAGTTTTTATTTTTAACTGTTTATTTTTAGCTTGAATGTGACATTTCCTAGTTAATCTTTTATCCAAGTGTATACCGAGGTATTTGACGTTGTCACATTTAGGAATTGTATTGCCGTTTATTTGCAATGGAGCACAATCTCTCCGATTTAATGTAAATAAAACGTTCACTGATTTGTTGGAATTTACTTTCACTGGTTTGATGCCAGTATAGCTGTATCATCAGCATATGACATAAAACATTTTCAACTTCAGGTATGTCAGATGTAAAAATGGTATAAAGGATAGGACCAAGTACGCTGCCCTGCGGAACTCCTGCGTTCATGAATTTTATTTCAGATGTTTGATTGTTAGTCTTGACATAAAATGATCTTTCTGCTAAATAAGACTTTAAAGTAAGATAAATCGGCGAAGGCAAGATTTTCTTCAACTTATATAGCAGGCCATTATGTGAAACTTTATCGAATGCTTGTTGTAAATCTAAAAAATAAGCTGAACAATATTCTCTTCGTTCGAAAGCATCAGAAATGAAGTTTACAACTCGTTGGGATTGTTCAGGTGTACCATGATTTTGGCGGAATCCAAATTGATGTTCAGGTAATACATTATTAGTTTTTAGTATTGGCAACACTCTTTGCAAAAATAATCTTTGAAATATTTTTGAGAATAGAGCTAGTAAGCAGATTGGTCTATATGAAGTGACTTCATTTTCTGGTTTAGCAGGCTTGGGAACCATTACATAATTCCTTTTTTGATAGGGATTTTGCTATTTTTGCATTTTGGGATTTCTTCGTGTTCAGTTTTTCTATTTCAAACAAAATTTCCTTAGGTGTAATGTGCTTAATTGGTACAGACAACTGACACGGGGAATCTAGGAATTCTAAAACATCAGCATCGTCGCTAGTGGTTAGAAAAGGAGTGAAAGTTGCTTCTTGGTGATTAGCAAATGAATCAGCCTTTTATTTTAATTTTTCTTGAAGTTCACTTGTAACTTTATTTACAGCGGTTTTAGCAGGAGGAGATCTACAAGTTTGCCACTTTTTTCTCAAACGCCTCTTAAATTGAATTAGTACTCTGATCTCAGCTGACACGTGCACACAATTTCGAGATGTAATGTTATTACGCTTTTGAGGTGTAGCCACAAATGCTGCTTCATGGATTAAGTTGCTAAAACATTCTACCGCATTATTCAATTCTATTGGGGTTTTAATTGACTTGTTAAGTATCACATTTGTGTTATCCAATCTTGAAAAATTGGTATTTGACTGCTATTATTTAAAGCAGTATACGCTCGATCTGTAAGGTTGATGCATGTGTTGTAGTTATAATAATAACTGGCGAGTGATCTGAGCTTAGTTCTTTAGAACTAGCAGTGTCGAACAATGGAGTAGTGATACCTTTATATACAGAAAAGTCTAGTAAATCGGGAATTTTAAATTGATCGCCTGGCCAGTAGGTAGACTCTCCATTTGATAGCGTCTTTAAATTATTCCTAACAATTTGGAGTACGCGAACCCCACTAAGGATGCTTATTATTGTAATTACCTCCTACCAGAAACTTATGACCAAGAGTGGTAAATATATTTTGATATTCAGCAGCTGTGATATTATGTCTTGGTGGTGTGTATAAGGCATATGTATATGTACATACATATGTACATATGTTTAAGTCAATATTGTTAGTTTTTATTTTAATTCCAGCAGCTTGTATAGATGGCATTTGAATTGGTTCGAGAAATTCATACTCCATGTTACATTTAACTAAAACAGCACATCCAGCATGAGCCCTGTTGCCTGGGTGATTCTGAGACTAACATTATCAGCCATACTCCAAGTTTTACATTCACAAATTTCCCTGTGGATTCGGTTTAAAATCACATGTTTGATGCTCCCAATTTCACATTCACATACATTTTTGTGAATTGAATCCGAATGCTTGGTTGTATGTGAAATGAAAAGTAAATGACAAAAAGTGTGTGAATGTTTAATTATTTTCGATTGGAATAATTTTTAAAATATTCGTTGATGTTTGTAGAAGCCATTTATGACATTTCTGTATTAGTTATTCATTGAAATATGCGTATTTTTAAGTGTTTTGCTGATGACTCCTCAAAAAAGCATACATAGCTGAATCCGAAAGGGAAATTTCAACAACAGCTGTTTGCGACTTGCCACAACGATAACCGATATGTGTGACAGGGATGACCTGATGTGCGAAGAAATTGTGAAATTGGGAGCACACTAATTCACATTCACAGGAAATTTTTAAAATCACATTGTTGAAATGAAATGTGAAACTGTATCTGTATATCTATAAAATTATCCCTTAAAAATACTTCAGTTTCCTGGGCGTGACGGGATAAGCCATTGGCATTCCATAATTCTATTCTTAAATTTAATTGCATAATTTATTTATAAGTAGAGACATCATATTAAGTAGTGTATTTCTTAATTATATTTGTTTAGTTAGTAATCGCTCAATTTTTTCCATCGTATTCTGTCCTTCATTCTGGCTGTTATTCACGTTACCTCTTAAAACATTAGAATATGACTGCTCATTGTTATTGTTAGTTGTGTTATTAATAATAATAACTTATTTTTAGTGTAATTGATGTTCGCTTCATTGCCTAAATTGGCGAAGTTTTGTTGTTTTGCATTTGTTATCTCTTTCGTGCGATTGGGAGCTTGCGGTTTCTTTTGTAGGAGTTGTTGGTACACAGAGCAACCTTTATAATTCGCTGTGTGATGTTGTTGGCAAAGAACACATGTTGGTAAAATATCTTTCGGTTTTGTGCATTGATCAGTTGGGTGCATTGAATTGCATTTTACACATTTATGGGGTTTCTTACAGTAACTTTTAGTATGACCATATTCTTGACATCGATAGCATTGAATAATGTCACTCGTTTGGCGAGGAGGCTCGACTTTAATAATTGCATTATTTATGTGTTTAAGCTCGTATATATGCTTATTATTGGAGCTCGGCTCCAAATCGAGAAAGAACATTGACAACGGCTGTTTTGTTATTTGGCTTTTATCGTTGGATACATTTATTACTTTGTGCCCTAGTTGCGTGATTGTTTTTGTAATGTCTCCAATACATGTGGAATAATGAATTCCTTTTAGCACAACTCTATATGCTCGTTTTTGTTTGATTTGATATGTGTGATAACATATTTACTAACTTCTAAGTGTTTTTCTGTTTTTCTATAAGCATCAATGTTATTAATCATTAGCCTAATTTGCCCATCTTTTAACGACTTATAACTAAAATCTGTTTTGGCGATTACACTTAACATAAAGCTTATCATATCACTTATATTTACTACTCCTGGTATTATTAATGGTGGTGGTTTAGCTAAATTTAATTCTGCTGTTTCATTTGTGATTAAATTATTATGCCCAGCAATTTCCAGTAAAGTATCTTCGTCATCGGATAACAAATCAAATCGATTTGGGTGTATAAGAATTTGTCTTTTGTTTTCATACAATTTAGGAGAGCCCTCGTTGGTTCGTTTCCCATTTCGAGTTCAAATATTTTGCCACATTATTGTCTTTTCTTCGGATAGCCAAGTAATTGCGCTTTTCTCTATTTGTTTTTGATCGATTATTATATTATGCTCACCCTCACTTGCACTGCTAGTCATTAAACACACGAACGCAGCGACACGTCTGATCACGGGCACGGTCAAAGTGAGACTTCATTCATCATGTGAACAAAAAAAAAGGTCCATTCCAGATTTTGCTTTATATTATTTTCTGCCGAGGCCGAACGGCAGAGGCTTCAATACCCTTGGAGGTTTACCATTGTTTGCAACTAAATAATATACCGAGCTATAATCACTTTTTTTCTCTTTATTCCTTTTTAATAAAAACCCATTTGAACTTGCGTATTTGGGTTAAGCAAATGCGCTCTTCAACTAATGATTAGTTACTTCTCAGGCTGACCTACATATAGTGTAATAATTTTGTTTCGCATTCAAAGTTGGTACCTAAATATTTGAGTTTCACAAGGATCTATACAGTTTATTTTTAAGCGAAGTATTTCATGTAGGCCATAGTGTAAACCTTCAAGCTGATGAAATTCAGATTTATTTAATAACTCATTTGACTACACAGTATCAAAAAATAGAGATTTTATGTGGAATTTTGTATCTTTAAGATGCATTTTCTTGTACTAAACATGATGACAGCATATTATTTTACAAATGTATTCTAAAAAAAAGGAAATAACGGATTATTCGAAAAATCACAATTTCTGTTTTCCGCTCCTTCATTCGAATATTGTGAAGGACATCCCAAAGTATTTTTTTTTTACTCAAAATGTTTTATTGTATTTGATTGCCCAACAAATATGCATGCCCTATAAGTATTGGTATTATAAAATCAGTATGGATTGCAAAAAAATAGATGCAATAAAAATAAAACATTGGCACGTACGATTGGCATCCAAGTTACGTTAATACATGCATACATACTCGTATAAGGTGGTTATTTTAATACTATTAATTGCAAAGCACACGGACCAGTAAACATTTTAAAACATTTTTTTTTTATTTTACCGTTACTGAACTAAAGTGCGAATCATTGGGAGAAAGACAACAAGTCTATCTTTAAAGCTTTTTCTACGTGCTTCCGTAAATTTAAATATGAGTACATTGCAGTTTTTTAAGGTGTATGTATGTACATACATACATATGTACATATATATGTACTCATATCGCTTCCCTTACGACTGTCGTTGTATTTATATATGTATGTACATACATTTGTGTACATTAAGGCGCCATATTGGTTTCACGGATAATTTTTGCCAAATCTAAATATATTATTCATATAAAATGTCTGATATTTCATATATGAACAAAACCCGTTATTTGTTTAAATACTTTACAGATAGTTGATTTTTTAAATTTAAAAGTCAGTTTTATTATCACTATAACAACGCCCCAATGTATTACCATTTTGTTTTTGAATAGTACTTGAAGAAAGTAAAGAGGCAGTTCAGGGGAAAACTAATTTAAGGAACGAGTAAATTATATATAGCCGTTTGATATATTTTATAAGCAGCTTATTACGTGTACCGAATCTCGAAAATTACGAACGGATGGATTTGTCTTCATTCTGATCGTTTTGGCATAGACATTGCTTCTCGATTCAATTTAAAATTAAGTCGACAAACATTTGACTTACCCTAGAGTACAGCATACATATGTATGTAACATATATACTCATATGTATATGCTTAGATATGCATGTACATATACACTTATGTACTTGCGTGCATTCTCCTGGTATACATATTGCTGTCCACACATCATTCCAGCAATGCAAACTACGTGTCTTGACTTTGATTCCCATTTCCGTTTGGTGGTTCAAATTCTTAGATTGAACGTGTGTCTGCTCTTGCTTAGCCCGTCTTACTGAAACGGAAGCGACTCATTATTAAAATAAAGTAAAAACATTTAATAAACGGAAAAAATATACAATTAAAATTAAACTTGAAGTTTTCGTTATCAGCGCCTACAAAAGGTCTTCTTGTCGTGGCACGGTTGCCACGTGGTTCATCAATTACCAAATATGGTAACTTTTTTTGCGCTTGTCAAATTGATAATATTACTTACATGTATGACCGCCATTTACTCGGGTTTGTTTGCTAACAAAATCTCAGAGTTTTCGGAAAACATACATATACATATGTACATACATATATGTACATACATACTTATGTAATAGAGTGTGTTATAAAAAAGATTGTTTGTTCGGTCCTGTTCGAAAATTTAATTGTATGTCCCAAAAAGAAATGAAATTGTATCAACATTTCAGATAAAAAGTTTAGTGTAAAAAGTGTTTTTCAACTACAAACTATTTTTATTAATACTTTATTAATCGTATGGTACATACATAACTACATATGTAGGCACATCTAAAACAAATAATTAAAGTTTTGATTATTTAGTTTTATATGTATGTATCTCATTCCATTTTGACCATCATAAAGAGCAAAGTTCGAGTTAGCAATAAATTACCGCTCATTTTAAAAATTTTTTGCGACGGTGTTCCGGAGTTTTTCCATATAAAATATTTAGAAGAAATTGCAGAAGAGCGTCTAAACGAAAGTTACAAAATCCAAACGGTAATATGTAGCCACTAAACAACCTGCACGTTATAATGATGAAATTAAATGGGCTATTAAAATGCAAGTCAACAAATTTTATTACTACTTTTTTATAGTAAAAGAAGAGTATTTTTTGTTTGATTTATTTAATCTAGATTTTTATGTACATATGTATTTATACTCGTATAAAGTCTTTGATGTAATAATCTCTATAAACAATGTTTTGTGTAATAGAGAACTGCCCAATAGTTTTCAATATTTGGGTAACTTTTTTCGTATTTATTGGTGTATTTTTTTGTATGTATCTGGGAACCTTTTTTCTGTTTCCGAAAAGAAATAACAATTGCGTACGATTGCAGTTGTCAGTGTTGACAGTTGCAAGCTGACGACCAACTTTGAGTGTTGTGATTGAAACTTATTGATAGGTACATACTTATGAACATACATATATGTATGTATGTACATACATATATAAATGCACAATATATACTACTGTAAATTTATATGTAGCTGCGCTTATATACTTATGTACACATATGTGTATTACATTAGATTAGGACAAAAATTTACAAATTTTAATTTGAATGGTGTGCAGTATGAAAATATGGGTATTATAAATTAAAGTGAGCTTTAACTGACTACACAGGTCTGCAACAAAAATGCTGTCTGAATATTTTCAACTGATTTCTATGTATTTAGGTGTTCTGAAAACTAAAAAAATACTCATAAAATTCCAGAACGTAAGGTTATTTTACAAAACGAAAAATTTAATTACAAAAAACGGTTTTTTGGGCTAACTTGTAGGCATTAATAATAGGTGTAATTTTATTTTGATTACTGTTTTTAAATGTTTACCATAACTATCATTAATTTCTAAATAAGGAACACCCTGTGTGAACTTGGAATTGATTCTTTGCAAATTAAAATATAAATTCCACGGTTGGCAAGTGTGCGGAGATTTTTTTATCTTGGGCATGGTGCTCGGACAACAATCTTCCCTTGCTTTTTGTGTCTATGGGATAGTAGAGACCGAACAAATCACTGGACCAAAAAGTGTTGGCCTCCGAGGGATCTTAAAGTTGGCGAAAAGAATGTCCTGCATTAAAGTTCTTCTTCCACCGCTTCACATAAAGCTGGGATTGATGAAGCAATTTGTAAAGTCACTTCCAATGGATGGAAATTGCTTCAAATACTTAATATCAAAGTTAATTTGTTTGATGAGTTTAAAAGTACATTTTCTTCATTCCCATCTCGACTACTTTTCAGAAAATTTAGGAGATGTGAGTGAAGAGCAAGGTGAACGATTTCACCAAGATATTAAAGAGATAGAAAGAGATACCTGGGAAAATGGAGCGTTTCAATGATGGTAGACTACTGTTGGACGCTTCAAAGAGACCTTTCCGATGCTTCCCGCAAGGGAAAATAAACCAAAAGGAGTCTCACTGAGAAAAGAAAATGTGTTTCGTGCTTAATAATTAATGTATTTTACATAAATAAATTAGTTTTGTTACGCAATTATAAATTTAAAACTTTTTTTTAAATCTTTTGTTTTAAGATGATAACTTGTTTAACATAGACCTATGTATGTACATTGTCAGAAAACGTGACGATCTATGACAAAATTGAAGTTATTTTCAGATTCAGCACACCCAAAAACATAAGATTTACACAAAAAAACCAAAGCAGCTCTCAATTATTTTTTTTTCTGCAGACTTGTGCTATCCTTGAAAGTAAATCAATTCACTTATTTTAATGTTAAGTAATTAATTTAAATACTCATAACCCAAGATTGATAAATAGCAGATTCCGACAGTTAAACGTCGTTAAGAAACGAAAGCATCACAATGTGTCAGACTGAGGTTAATATGAATAGTAGAACGCTAATATCGCATTGCAATCTTCTGATCTATCATTCTCGCGCGTCACCATACCGTTCGAAATAATAAAACTGCGTTCACTCAAGCCCAGCACCTGAATGTTAAATATTTTGCAGATCAATAAATACACCATAAGTTTTAATTCCTGAACCAATAACCAAAGTAGGCGAACGGCCAACTTTGATTTGTAATCGCATTTGAGAAAAGATCCTGACGTATTGCTTTAGACATTCGTTTTTTCTTTTACATTTTCGAGGTTTTTTATATAACAATTACATCTCAATTTTCTTTTCGTTGTGTTTTCTGTCTATACTTAACTCCAACATCGTGACTTCACGGCCTAAAATGCACATATTCCGTTCTTTTTCAAATACATTTCATTTTGAAATCAAATGAAAATAAATTTTTTTTATTTTTTTATCGGCCTTAAATTAAATTATTAATAGTTTTATTAAGCTCGAGACCAGTTTATGAAAGACTTTTAATTGGAAGAAACAACAAAAATAATTAACATCAATAGAATTGCTTAGGACACTAACAACAATCACCTACGCAAGTTCAAATAGCGGCAGATTAGCTGCTCTTATTTGTAGTTGGTTTATTTAAGCAAGATGGGAAAAACACAACAGTCCACTAAGCAAGCGTAGCACAGCATGCAGCATGTTGGCTCTGCAACCGCGAGTCCCTTGGTTCACAGCCTGAAAAAGTGGTGATGAAGAATAAATGAAATTAAATTTAAAACATTAATAACATTAAAAACTGTTGTTTTTTCCAAATAAAATCTTCAACAAACTGGCCTCGAGCTCAATAAAATTGACAGTTATTAATAATCAAATGAAAATATTTAGAGCTCCCTTAAGGCTTTCTCTGATATTTTTCCGACGAAGGTACAACAAACTGAATAGAAAAAATTTAAATCAGGCGTGTTCTGCATTTAGATTCAGACAAATTTGGTCGGAATTGGAATTGAAAGGCATTGCTATGCATCGGAAGCCAGCATTTTTTTTTTTTGATTTTAAGGTATTGTCTCTGATTTCCCGAAAAGAAAATAATAAATTCTGATTCTCACAGTACTGAAGAAACTAACAACAGATCCAGGAGAACAGATTTCTACATTCTGATTTCGACCAAATTTGTCGAAATCGAAGAAGTCAGAACAGGCCTGAATATTTTTCTTTCGGAATAAAAGCTTTTAAACTAACAAACAATTATATACATACTTATTTAATAAGTATTGATTAATGTTAATTATTAAATATTAACTAATTTGTTTTGATATTACGTCTGGTGGTTTTTTGGGGTTGTGTCTGTGTCACGCATAATAAAAATGGCTAATTAGAAATTAATTATCATTTTTTTAAGGCTCCTGAAGAAGACAAAGCTAGTGGAGGATTCTATGTACATATATCATTTTAAAAGAATATGTTTTCACCCATATAAAAAGAGTTCCGTTTGAACTATCTCTAAATAATTTTTGATTTTAAAATAATATGTTCAACTCGAATTTTTTACAATCTATATACCATATTAAAAACTGGAAATGTTATTCAATATTAATATGTAATATCATTATAATTTTACATAAAGTTGGAAAATTGATATCTTCATATTTTACATTTATCGGGAGAGATGAGAAATCGTCTAAATGGTTTGTCTTTTGTATGTTGGCCGTTTTCAAATTTAGAAAAAGTCTAAACTTGAATCAAGCTTTAAACAGATGTATGTGGTTTTTTTCGGTTTAGCATATTTTCCGCTAGACAAGTTTTTGGTTGTGACTTAGCTCCCTTTCTTTTTCTACAATACATACCTACACTTAGTGTAGAAAACGACCGACATGGCAATCAATATTCATCAATACGTTTAGTGGACTTAGCGCTGGATTTTTGACAAATTAGGATTTGTATTTTGTGCTATCTGCATCAAATATACAAAATTGGAAAAATTAACTTAGCACCTTTTTACAATAAGATAGCGCTAATTATACAATTATTCGGTTTTATTTGTTGAACGGACATACGGAGAGAAGACTACTAGGACTTTCAAACTGGCAATCAATTTTTCGTCCTCATCTAGGTCTTACTGCTTTCTGCACAGTCGGTAAAATCTAGTTACTGATCTGCCCAGTCTGTAGATTATGAACTGAGTGGACATTCTAGAAATTGCACACCCATTTAAAAAGACCTAGTTTGCACCCCGCGGTTCCACTTTTGTTTTAATCTAAGATATTTATGTAGCGGGAAAAAGGTCAAATATCCAACCCTCTCAAATATTTAGGTTTTCTGAAAAATAACAAATGGAATGAGAAATTAAAGATGGGATTAAAGCTAAGATTTCATCTTTTTAAGTTTTTCCCTTCTGCTAAATAGTACATACTATGTTGATGCATATTTTTGTATACAAACCTTTATTATTTTGATTGCGATATAATTTTTATAGTTTATACTTAACTTAAGGTACTTAAGAGAAACCTGCTAAATGATAAATATGTACAAACGATTATTTAAGTCATTACGTAAATTTATAAACTTAGATAACTGTTAAATTTTGATTCTTAAGTTACGTAAATTACGGAAACTGAGAGCGGTGGAAGAATCGCGTTTCGATATGATTAATTTTTATTTAAATAAACGTTTTTGTTGTGGCATCTTTGAAAATATTAGAACAACAAATTTTTTTTTAAATACAAAAATCAACAACATCAGGTTTCATATTACCTGATGATCAATTACATACATACATATGAAAAAAACTAATATTAATAAAAAATGTACATACAGTGTCGGACAAAACATATTGGAGTGCTACCTATGAATGGTAATATCGTCTCCTACACTCACAATTACAGTTTTAGATATAAAAAAGTCTAAACATCAAGAGAAACTATTTATCTTGAGAAAACAAAACAAAAAGTTTAGAATTTATTTAAATCCAAGTTTAATCCAAGCTATTGCTTTCATTTAAACAAATTTGAAAATATTTGACGCGTTCAACATTCTAGAAATTTCTAAAAAAGTTATTAAAAAGTGGTAATGGCTGAGACTAAACATTCAGTACAATTAAAGAAATTAATAATTAATGATTACAATAATGGTTTGTCCTAAAAAGGCAAATGCAAAAAGTTTTGCATAAATAAATCGACAGTAAGTTTCATCATAACCAAATTCAAAAAAACTGGAATTGTAGAAACTCATCATCGTAGAGGACGACCTAAAGCTACAACAAGACACGATGACTCAACAGTATGAAGATCATGTGCAGGTGGGCTAGGAAGTTATAGGGTGGCTAAAATGCTTGCAATTTGCTCGAGAGAATCTCTACTGGTCCGTGAAACGATGAAAAACCGTATTTTAACCGAACAATCAAAATTTAATTTAAAAGATTCGTACGGAATAAGAAGAGTTCGCCGACCGAAAAATAAGCGCTTAGATCCTCGATACTGTCAAGGTACAGTTAAGCTTGGCGGAGGCAGTACTATCGTGTGGGGATGTTTTACTGGATTTGGTGTTGGACCTCTGCATAAAACAATGAGGTAATACTTTTTTCCGAATTGGTCTTTTTGACCGCTGTTACTTGATTTATACTCAGTTTGGTTTGTCATTTCATAATGAACAAGCCGAACGACCATCCAGCGCGTCGCACGTTCGGTGAATGGGCCCAAAACGAGATGGCCACCGATCCCGATTTTCAGAAAAAAATTTTGTTCAGCGAATAGGTATGTAATAAACAAAATTGATAATAATCCACAAGCCATTGTTTAGACGCCATTGCATCCTCAAAAAGTCACTGTTTGCTTTGTTCTATGGGCAGAGGGAGTCATTGGTCCATATTTCTTCAAAAATGAAGCCAACAATAATGCTACAGTCAATGGGGAACGCTATAGATCCCTGATTAATGACTTTTTCGTGCCTGAATTGGAGGGCGCTGATGTGGACGACCTGTGGTTCCAACAAGTCGGCGCTACATGCCATACAGCCAACGAAACGATCAATTTATTAAAGCAAACTTTTGGTGAGCGCATTCTCTCTTGTCGTGGGCCTTGAAAGAGAATATTTGGCGCGTTATTGCTGACATACGGCCCAAATTGCTACAAAAATTGGTCGAAAATTAAGCCTCTCGGCTGGAATTTATTCGAGCCAGCCGCGGCGGTCACTTGCCCGAAATCATTTTTAAAACATAATAATAAAACTAAATTCTTGGCCATTGCAATATATTATATGCGTTTAATGTTTTCTAAAAAACCACATGTCTTAAAAAACACCCTTGCCGATTAGAATATGCCACTTTCGTGGTCGTTTGAACTTGACAACGACCCAAAGCACACCTCGAAACTAGTGGCAAACTGGGTCGCAGCTGAAAAGATAAATGCCCTAAAGTGGCCAGCACAATCACCGGATCTCAATATCATTGCGAATCTTTGGGAGCTACTGAATAGAATTGACAGAGAAGGTGTAAACGGAGACAAAACTAAATTATATGAAGCCGCAAACCAAGCCTGGTTAAGCATCCCACAGGAAGTCATTGGCAATCTCATTGCTTTAATCAATGCCGAAGAGATGCAGTGACGTCATTAAAAATTATTGTTATGCTATAAAATATTAATTAATTGTAACTATTCCAATATGTTTTGTCGCATCAAATATTTCATATAAGTATATGTTTAATATAATAACATGAAGTCAATTATTTTCTAAACTTTTTTATGTTTTTATTAAATAAATAGTTTTTCTTGATAATAACAATCATAGGTTTTTGTCCAATATGTTTTGTCCGACACTGTACATATGTATATGTACATTGAGTGATCAAAATTCCTCACAACAAATCTGGCCTCGTCTAATGTAATACTCACGTTCATATGTAATAAAAGTGAGTATGTAGAAAGTAGAAAACGCATCAAATAAGTAACTATAAGCCGAACACATTGAGCAGTGCCTGCTGTTTGTAAGTGCAAGTAAGTTTATGACTTAAACATAAAGAATGACAGCTTTTTATTATTCTGTTTTCTGTTTAGCATTTATTCAAGTGACATTTATGCGGGTTAATGCACTGCAAATCGAATCGCAGCGATGCCAAGTCAAGTGGAGCCGAGCTTCCACATTTTAGATAATGAACATGAGCTCGGCTTCCGCGCACATACATACAAAAGCATATATTTGTATGTATGTACATATATATGCACATGGGTGTTCTGAAAAGTTTCCGACCTCAACGTGAAAATAGCAGCACTTGTCAATTAAGCTCACCAAATATTCTGCCATTTTGAAGGCACAGTTTTCAGCTGAAAGTCGTTTGAAAATGGAAAAAATTTAGTATCGAGCTGTCATTACAATTTTTGGTTTTAAAAGGCAATTCGCCTTCGCAAATCAAAGATGAGTTGAACTCTGTGTATGGCGACTCTGCGCCATTATATTCCTAAGTGACCAAAAGGTCAGATGAATTAAAACGTGGCCATAAGAGCTTACGATACAATGAACGTTTGGGACGTCCAAGAACTGCAACTTCTGACGCTAACATCGTTTAAGTTGAGCAAAAGGTGCTGGACGACCGTCGCATTAAAATGAGAATGATAGCAAAGGTTATAAAAATATATCCAAAGGACGTGATCGTTACATATTCAATCAAGATATAGGCATGAGAAAGCTGGCCACGTTTTGTTCACGTTAGACCAAAAACATGTGCTGATAAACACATTACGAAACATGGCGAAGTTCCACGAATTACGGTTTGTACTGCTTGACGATCCGCCTTACCAGATCTAGCCCCAAGCGACTTCTTCTTATTTCCTCATCTAAAAATTGCGCTCGAACGACAGATATTTTTGTTAAATAAGGAACAATTATTTTACAAGGAGACTAAATAGAAAAATCAAAAACAGGTTTTAAATAAATGTATTGTATCAATGTTAGGTCGGATACTTTTTAGACCACCCTCGTACATACATATGCATGTCCTATGTACATATGTATTTATGTATGTGTAAATTAATAGTATTTGTACGCGTTTGCTTGAAAACTTATCGTACGTATAAATATTTGTGGAAATTTTTAAAAACCACTTATCTCTACTTATTCATTATTTTTATTATAATTATTTTTAAGCTTTCAAGCTCTTTAAGAAATCGCTCTTTTTACATATGTATGTATGTCGTTTAAAACGTCATCTTCACATGAATCGATTGAATATATTTAATGTGTCTATGAAAGTTCAAAAGTAATGCGTTCAAACTAAATGCTGATAAAGTCAAATAAGTTGTTTTGTCAAAATTCCACAGATATTATACTTGTATTGTACTACAATAACTATATAAAAACATATTATTTGTATGCTTGTATATAGTATGTATGTACATGTGTATTAACATAGTATATGTAATGTATGTTTATTGAAGTATGGGCACGCTTATTTCATGTTAGTTTGTGTTAATATTGTTTCAGATTGTTTATTTCGCTGTTTTTGTTATGATTCTGATAATTTAAAGCATTTGGTGAAGTGCAATAAAAAATATGCTTAATGCATTTAAAAGTTTACTTTCTTTGTTGTCATTTCAATCACTCTTGAAAAATTCCATTAAAAAACATTAAATCACAAGCAAAGTGATGTGAAATAAATTAAATTAAGAACGTTTGACAATAATTTTGTACTAATTTGTTATGAATTTTTCGCCAGAGCGATCAGAAAGAAAACTTTGCAACAAATATTAAATTTGGTACAACGTATTCAAGTTAACTTAAGCCGATAAGGCGGCGCTATAGATCATTATCTATAAGCGTCACTTTATCGGCTTAAGTGAATTTTGGTTTTGCTAGAAAATGTTCTGACAGTAATTCAAATAAATATACGACAATTTACATACATATATTATATTAGATGATCGAAGCAGTAAGTTAGTTTAAATCTTACTAATATATTTACAATTTTTCATTTGCATTGAAGTGATATCTCAACTGATAGTATTTAATTGCATGTGCCGACGAAAGTATGCAACTCTTTCTTCGCTCAACGTTTTGCTTTTTTTTAGATTAATGCTTTGTTTTCACAGCTGCAACATTATGTACATACATATCGACCCCTTTGCGCGAAATTATCGTATATGCCATTTTTTTCGAAATTGAGTTTTTGATGCAATCTTGTTCTACATTCAAAGAGACGTCACCTAACAAAATATTGTAGGCGAATTCCACTTCGTTGCTCCAAAAATTGATTGAATACTTTATCGTATGTTACACTCCATTTTTCCTTGTGAGCGATTTTATCGTATCTGCCAATGAAGAATATTTTGCATATTGCAGTTGTTACAATATTTACTACATATTTCTTACTAAGTTTGAATTAGAAGGTAGAGGAAATTGCTCGCTTTATTTCGTTTTTTGCCTCTATTCGTTTTACCGTTAATTTTACAGAAAAAGCCTTATTAAAGTTGAAGAGAAGCATTTAGCATGCATTCTTTTTCGGATCAAGTGTTTGAGGTAATCAGTTATTGTGAACCACTCCAAGTAAAACATTGTGTACAGAGAAATTAATAAATACTGCCTTAATAATGATATCTGTTTCCAAAACCGTAAGTTAATAATATAACTTAAAAGTGATTTGATGTGTTTCTTGGTTCTTGTGTAATTATGATTATGTGGTGATGCTTTGGTTGTTTGATGTCTATTAAATTGTGTGTTTTATTTAATAAAAAAATTTTAATAAACAGGTTTCTCAAGTGTTGTTAGTGCCATACAGCGATAGTGAGAGTGATGACTCATGCTTATTTGAAAATGAAAACTGTGTCGGAAAACGGGGCTACAGAAAACCTCTGGCTGTTAAATCAAAGGAAGACATTAAAAAAATAGTTTTACCTAATCCCTGCCTTAATAAGATGTACCACACTCCGACACATCTCGTGAATATCTAAATGAACATTATTGGGGAATGTCAAAAGCAAAAAGAAGAATGTGGCTGCTTTCTTGTATACAAAATAAACAAATTCAACGAAGGAGAGCTGCTGTCAAAGGAGGAGATTATAGACGAAACGATTCTCTTGAATATAATTTTACTCACAAAGGGATCGTTTTTAAAGTTTGTCATGAATTCATGGTGGCAACTTTAAATATATCTCAAATGATGCTTAGATATATTTTAAGGGAAAATAATTATCCTCAGAAAAAAGCTAAGGTTCGGCCTCATAATAAAAATGATGAGCAAAAAATAAAGCTTCTAAAACAATATCTTGAAAAACTTCCAGCTGTGCCGTCACATTATTGTAGAGCCAAAAGTACTAAATTTTATTTGCCACAAGAATTTCGAAACAAGCAAACCCTTTATAGGTGCTACATTCAATATATGAACGATAAGAACCTCACAACTGCATTGTGTCGAATTGGGGTTTCAGACAGGTTTTCCAAAAAGATTTTAATATAGGTTTTCATTTGCCAAAAAAAGATAAGTGCACTAATCGCGATAATATTAAACATCTTGATGAAGAGGAAAAAAATCGTTTGCAGAATTCCGATGAGTATAGGATGCATATAAGAGACAAAGAAAAAATTAAAATAACATATTTACTTCCCGGTCACACAATTGAATCATTTGGGCGCCAAGTGAATGGTCCACAATTATTCGCAATGCACGAACTAATCCATCGGGGTACAACTGTATTGAAATAGGCCACTCGAGAGTTTGAAAACTGGAAGTACTTTGCAAATCTTTTACTATCAAACAAAGTTATACTAAACATAAATAAAGTTCGCATAGCTTTATTAGACAAAAAATCAAAATCAATTGAACTCGTTTACGGATATTCCGACAATTCGACTAAAAAAACTATAAATATCTTTAATTTTACCTTAAATTTACAAAAGTTGTACAATTCACCTTTGTGTATCTCTTTGCAAAAATTCAATGATTTGAAAAATTTATGTTTAAAAAAAGCATACCGTCAAATTACCACAATGAGTATTTAAATTTAAAATATTCTGTACGCGAAATATACGTGTTAAATGAAATCGACGAAGAAGATTAACTAACTTATTATTATTATTGGTTATTTTAATTTTTTTAATGAATTCATGCTTCTGTTAAATATTGCTATTGTTAAAAAATAATGAACAAATACATAAAACCACAAATATATCTTTGTTTCAATTTAATTTTTACACTGACAAATTATATCGTAAGTGCCATTTTCTACACACGCATCTACGAAATGTTGCGAATGAAATTATCGTATGTGCCAAAAATACGATTTTGTCGGAAAACTTGAACTTTTCCACCGGAATACTTATAGGTGTAATTATATTAGTTAATTATCTAAGCACATGTATATTTTCATTTTGATATTGCAAGCGAAAGCAGAGAAAAGTAGAAAAATGGCTGTCCTGTAAAATTAGGTTTTTGTAACATACGATAATTTCGAGCAAAGGGGTCGATATATTAGATTCACGTACAATGTGGCGGAAAAAGTGAATTGGGAACGCCAATTCAAAATATAATTGAAATATGAGCACATTTTTATCCCCAGTTGTGTGGGGTGGCACAAAAACGGTTATGTACTTCTCAGTGTGCACTCAGCTCGCAAAGCAACACGGAATTTCGAAATGCATTTCTTAAAGTTTCTTCTGTGAAAAAATGAATGTCTAGAATCTTCCAGCTATGAATTAAAAATAAGCTGTTGTACACCTTCCATTGACCAGCAATGACCGGCATCTTCTCAAAACCCCTTATTTAGATATATATTCCTTGCTTTTTATTATTGTCCTAAGAGTTAATGTATTATATTTATCTTTTTCTTCCCGTAAAACAACATTTTTCGGTTGTTTGCTATTAAAAGTTTCTTTACACCCATTTTTTTAATAATTAAAACTTTTACGTCAGCTGAAAAATACAACATATCTGTCACTATGCTGGGTTATGGTTTATTGAGCTTTCATTGCAGAACCACATACCTCTCTAGGGTATAAGACTGTTTTCATTTGCTTTGTTGTTTAACTGCTGCTTTGAAAAAATGTTGATAGTATGTATAATGCCTTTAAAATAATTTAATAAAATACAGTAAACCCATATATATAATACTATATATTGGCAGTATCGACAAGTGCAGTCAGCATATATTACAGGACAGATATGTATATACAAAATTAATAGAAAAACCAAGTAATCGTATGTAAAAATTTGTTGGATCGTTTCAAAATATATTTCGTTAATTTTTTTTTAATTATAGTTCATTTAACAAAAACAATATACTTTTAAATTATATACTATGTGCAAAAATTTAAAATATTCATTAAAAAAGTTAACAAAAAATTCCAAATAAATGACATTGCGAATATTGTAAAAAGTATCACTACAATTTTGAGTTGACCCACCATAATTTTACTCAGTGAAAAATGGAAATTTATGAATATGCATATGAATTAAATATTCACATAAAAAATTGCTTATCAATACAAATGAAATATTCTTTGTTTTATTTCCAATTAGCCATGAAATAAAATTGTAATACTTCATCAGCACACTTTAGTTTGTATAAGTACACATCGCCAAAAAAGGGTATAAGCCCCCCAGAGTAAAATAATCCTCTTCAAATTTATTTCTAGGTGCTCCTGCAGATATGTCAAACTTGATTGTATGTGTTTGTCAATACATATATACACCATATATGTAATAGTCATGATTCAATTATTAAAGGTTTGGTAACTAAGCAACTAGCTCCCTCACTTTTTGTCAAACGGCTCCCTTAGCATCCAAACCGTGTTGCTTCTTAAAAATAAAAAAAGTAGTAACCTGAAAACTTTTTAATACCAAAAACTATCTATCAGGCAACACTTTTGGTTTCTTTTGTCCGCGTAAACGGTAAGCTCAACTCCGGCTTTTAAAAACAGCCTTTTTTTTTAATTACAAGACTGACCCCGTATCGTAATTATTCCATGACGCTCTTTTCCATTGAATGCTTTTCGCACGTATATAAATTCGATGTGACATAATGTGATAATCATCCAAAAACTTGAATTTGTAAGAACTAATATTTTGAGTTATGAAGTTTGATTCAATTTTCTTGTAATTTATAAAGATTCACTTTCTTAAATTTCGAATTATTATGGTTTTCGCTGTCTATGGGTTCGTCATAATATTACGAATAATCCTGATGTCAATGGTATATATGTAAATAAAAGGAATAAAGCGAATAAATAGCTTAAATATTTCAAGATAATGTTTTACGTTCAATCGAAATTATTTGTCGTTTAGTTCATGGGGCAAATAAATTTAAAACTTATTCGCTGGTCAAAAATTTAAAAAACAAATTTACCAATAAGTACATAATTATGTTTTGTAAGCGTAGCTATTGTAAGTCTTAATTTAAGTTAAACGTCTACGAAATTGTTAATTAAAAAAATTAATAACATTTTACTAATTATTTACTTTTTAAGAAAGGGAAAAAAATTCTAACCCCTTTTCTATACTACGTAAAACAACCCTTTATAAGGGAGTGTCAAAATTCGAATGTCATTATTTACCTCACCTTTTATAATTGAATCATGTGTAAAAATGCAAAAGAAAATAATATGCCCAATCTGTCAAGACCAATTGCTAGGCGATGCAATGCCATCGCTCGTAGCACACAAAAATATGGGACCATTTCTAACACCATCTAAAGACGTCATCAATATTTGTATAACATCAAAAAAAAATTGAGACAATTACTAAACAAACGCCCGGTCAATACTACAAATTTAGTTTTAGCGAATACAATTTTCCAAAATTTAGTTACAGCCTTTTCAAATAAAATAATGGACGATCACATAGCGATTGAAAATTTATTTAGCAATGAGGTACTAAACAATCAACGCACTCAGTTAATTAAAAAAGTTATAAGTTTTTATGTCGATATTCGTTTTTTTTTTGTATAGCGAAAAATCTTCCGAACAGAAGGTTTACATTAGAAATAAATTCACAAATTTAATATTGTTTCGCAACCAATAATTGGCTTAGAAAAATAATTAGTTAATGTAAGTGGTTTTACGGAGACTCATATTCAAAAAATTCCAAATGAATAACATTGCGAATATTGTAAAGGGTTACTGTACAATTTTTGCCACTATAGTTGAATAATCAATGAGTAAATATTTTTAAATAAAAAATGAAATCGTGTTTGTTTGATTTCCAAGTAGATATGAAATAAAATTTTAATACTTCATCAGCACACTTTATTTTGTATGAGTAAACTTCGTAAAAAAGGGTATAAGCCCCCCACAGTGAAGCAACCCTCTTCTTATTTATTTTTTGGCGCAACTGCAGACATGTCAAACTCGCTTTAATATGTTTGTCACATGTATTCACAGGTTGAAATAGCAAAAAAAAACTGAAAGTCAAGGGACTTTGGAATAGTGTCCGTTTGTAAACGATTTCAGCCACAGAGGTCCAAGTTTCACGCTTGTTCATACTTTTAGCGATTGCAATTAATAAATTGTTATTAAATCAGATATTTAACTGCAAATTTAATTTTTGCAATGATCAGTTTTATATTGGTATCACAATCATAGATAGATTAAAAAAGTATTCCATCATTTTATTGCTTTGGAACATTGTCAAATATACAAAATGAAGAATTGAATGAGTTTAAAAATTTTGTCTCTTATCATTTTTCGATTTTGGGGAGGTTTCAAAAGCCAAACACCGTCGTCGATCCGCCACTGATTAAACGTATACGCTTCGAAAAATAATTTAAGGCTTAAATTTGCTGAAAAAATTGGAACCAGTTTCGCAGTTTCCCTACGTTTGCAGCAATCTGTTGGGCGAAAAACAGGCAAAAAGCGGCAGCATATGCACATGCATAAGTGCGTTAATTTGTGTAATTAAAAAGATTTTAATGCACAAAAAGACATTGCGGATCGGCGCCAGCCAGCTAGTCAAGATAAAACTGGAAATTTTCATTTGTTGCATGCGGCATGTGGCCTACCGCATGTAAGCACGAAAACATACACATTCAGCTCACAGGCCACCCGATTTTGCATACTTTTTGTGATTGTGATTTTAAAGAGAGTAAAGGATGAACAAGTAATGTAAGAGCAGGGCGCGCTGTTGAAAATCCTTTTAAATTATTTTTAATTTCTTCTTGCTGGTGTCGCGACGCAGTGGCAATGTAGCGTCACAAGTTCTGTAGACGCATTGGCGCATTTTGCGTTCACTTCGTTCACTTCCCTGTACCGCTTGCGTCAGCCATGTGTTCCACGCTCGCTTTGCTCCAGTCATTCTCGCATTTTTATTAAATTTCCCGTCCGTTTAAATTCATTGGAACGTATTACTCGGTACCCAAATGGGTGCGCTGGCGCGAACAAACTGGGGCAGCACATGCAGAGGCCTGGTCTCCAGCGTCGCGCTGAAGCCTGGCTTGACATTGTCGGCCTTTTCTAGAGTCGCTATGGCTATGTAGCATCGCGGGGCGCGGAAATATGCACATGCAGCAGGTTAGTGCCCGGTTGGGTTTGTCGTTGTGGTTGAGGTTGCGGGCGTACGATAAATATGGCGGTTGTGTTGTTTTCGTGTCGCAGGAAAGGGCAATTTTTCGCTGATTCAGGCACTTCCTTCATCACAGCTGCCATTATGAGAGTGGCTTTGTGAGTGCCAAACAAATATGCAAATGTAAACGAATTGTTTTTGTGGAAGCATAGTACTGCTTTATCACATACGAGCATATGCCAAGTACATATGTATGTACCTTTGTATAAATGTGTAATGACTGTTGGGCTGTGTTTTAATTGTTTGTTATGAGACTTTTCATTAACACAATTTACTTTCAATCTTAATTACATTCGCGTTCTAGGAGAACGTGAAACCTTTTGGCTTTAAGGGTCTGCTGGTTAATTTATTTTTAATTTTGTTTTATATTTTATGCCTTTTCAGCTGCCGAAACTAGATTTCCATTGTTAGACAATTACAATACAAATTATTGTTACCATAAAGTACTGCAATTTACTTTTTTAGGATTTGGTGCCAGACCTTAGTGTGAGTCGCAGTCTATTTACGTCAATACAGTCGAGAGCGAAAAAATGCCAAAATGCAAGAGGAGGTTTTATATTGTTATTATATTTCGAAATAAATATTATAATTGTTCTTAAGAATATCGTAAAATTAAGCACACCCGATTGTCGGGGGTTGCATACATGTATTTACATATCTATACCAATAGTCCCCTTGGTAAGCTTATGGCTATCTAGTTATGGCATGGGAGGCGTTATATGACTTTTGCTTCTATTTCTTTTTCGGAAATCGAGCAATATTCAATAATGACCTCTTTTGTTGCGTTGATCAACCTTATTGTGGGCCCAAAATGTCAATTGTAGAGACACAAGGAAAATTCTCTAAATTAAAAGCTTTTACATTTGGCTTTAAAACGGTTTCGTGACCGAACGGTCAGCTGCGTGGGCAATTTATGAATTAAATTGATGACAAAGACAAAATACATACATTCGTACATATTTGTGTACATACATATACATACATACTTACATACATACGAATATATATGCACACATTTGTACATCATAATTGACTTTTGCGCTGGGAGGGAGTTAAATGTAGAAATGCAAGAAACAACGAATCGGTTGCAGAGACCAAAAGGTTGATTGAGAATGCCAATTTTTATTAAATTCACTTCTAATATCAACTCATAACTTTTTTCGATTGTTACACAACTTAAGTTTGTCACCGAAGTCTATGCAGTTTTAATTATACAATCAGTTATTTAACCTTCATAATTCATTTGTGGTATAATATAAAGACGCACACCACAAATGGTAGGAGAAGCTCGGCCAAACACTGAGCTATATAGTGTACGCGCCAAAATTATTATTATTATTATATAATTCAAAACTTTTGCTTGACATAGCACTTAACTGCATATGTATGTACATACATATATATTTTTGTGTCCAAATCCAATTAGATTTCTAGTTATTTTTTTTTTTTTGCGACCAGACACTGTCAGTAGTCTCTGCTGGTAACTTCAACATTAAGTCAAAATATCCACATTAAAATTAAAGTACAAATTAATTAATTAATCTATTTTTTTAAATTAACTTATTTAATAGCAAGCTATAAACATAAGGACGTAAATATGTATATATAATATACGCAAAAGTATACGAATATAACTTTATAGAACTCCACTTCGTTGTTGGCAGTTTCCGATTGGATATCCATAACTGAAAACGACCTTGAGATGTGGCCGATATATCATTTTCGACCCGATTGAAGATTTTTTAAATTTTGGTTTTTAATAAATAGAGTCCTTACATACATACATACATATATTATTTACATTGTGACAATACTTATTCTTCAAAACGGTATTTTATATAAAGTATTTAATACAAGTGCAAAAATGTATCAAGTCCTCTTAGGATTGTAGCAAAACCAACAATTTTTCGAAAAAAAAAATTTACCACATCTTTCTTTCTACATCTGAAATGTCCTTGTAAGCACCATTATCGATTGGTTTTACTCGCAATTTAAATAGAGTTACGTCCTTGATATTGGTTGTACGTGTCAGAAATGAATTTAGTAGCATTTGGGGAAAAAAGTTTGAATAAACCAAGTAGTAATGCCACCGATAGTGCAAAATATTGGTACCACATACATATATATTTTTTATGAAACCTATGGTCGAACCACCTTGCAAATATCTGGCGAAGTAAAATTCCCTGGTATGTTTTGTTATTATGCAAAAAAGAAAAAATGCTCATCACTCCTATTGTATAAAGCTTAAATAAACCCATGACATACAATTACTTTGTGAATGTGTTTCTTATTGAGAATGTAAAATGTTATATTAAATACATGCACATTATAAGTATTTATGATGGTAACCTTACAAAATAGTTTTTGCTACTTAAGTAGAAGAGGTAAATATCAAACCATTGACAACAACATGAGGGCTGCCGTTTTGGAGTTGTGGATTTATTCTCATAAACCGGAAAAAAGTCTGGCCATTTAGCTAAAAAAATGTGAAATATTTATTTCTTCACTGAAAGAGCTAAAATGTTCATGAGGAATACATAGAAACTGTGAGGCTATAATGAATGAGTGTGACGCACTCTGGACTAAATAAAAGGTTTACAAGTTATACCTGAACTTTCAAAAAAACAAAAGTGATTCGAATCCTACATATATGGAAATTACGGTATGGATAACATGAATTGTCAGCATTTGAGTGAAATGATAGTCAACCTAACATCAAGTTCATTGCTCTTAACGCAAGGCTACAGCTCAACGATTTGAACGCCTGAACCGGGGCCTTTACCAATTTTAGTTCTTCCGGAGGCACTCAAAATTTCCGCCATTGTTAAAATGGATATTTACGTGGCTTCTCTTTTCGGCCGTTCAGATGTGTGGGGAAGAGGAAGTTTCCAAGAGAACCGACAATATCTATCTCAAGAAGAGCACTTGTTTGGAATGCCTTCAGTTTGCGTAGAACAATCTCATAACCGCTATGCAATGGCCGTTATTGATACCGTCGTTCGTAGATTTCAGATGTCCACCAATATACAGAATGTCAGTTAAGATGCCTTGGTATGTCCTCTTGACAATCTGATGTGTTCGCTTAGGAAGGGGAGCTTGCCGAGCATTTGAGAAAACTACTCAAAATTCAGTTGGCTGATGTTCCGTCTTGGTGGTTCAGGTGATTTCTAAAGTTCTGACTCGAACCCCATTAGACTCGGCCACTGCTGGCAAATAGTATCAAAGCATTGACGTCATAATATTTAAAGAATGGAAGCAAATATTATTGCTGTTTGGCTTCACTGGACGGTTCAGTCAGACTAAAAATTCACAGAAAAATTGTAATCAATTGTTAGGTGTTCTCTATAAAATAAAATAAAATGATTGCAATAGTTCACTAAAATTAAACAAGCAAATACATGCAAGCTTCTTCAAAACGTTATTGAATTATTGCTCCCATTCAAAACTGCAAAAAAAAACATTAAAAAAAAAGAAAATTTTCAATTTGCCTGCAGTAAAAGTAACTTGAGTAAAGAAAAACTTTTCATCTTTAAAATACTTAACCACATTTAATTTGTTGGTACACATTACAATAAGCTATCTGTTTTGTTATTTTTGTGGTTAAGAATAGCTATGTAGATTTAATTATTCATGATTCATTAATTCAAATTTAAAACGGTCACCCTTCTAAAAAAATAAGCTTTTATGTGCCTTCAGAGATTTTATTAAGCGAAAATTTCCAGAATAAATTTGAGAGTATATACGGGTATTATATTTATTTTAAAGTTTGGTTAGCTTCAAACTCAAACACTCAACGGACTGTCGTCGAAACGGCCGGAAAAGCTGGCTGTTATTCTACAAAACGATATTTATTTTTTCCAATACCAAAGCCGTTATTCGATCAAAAAATGTAATCTGCTTTAGTTGGCTAAACGCTTTAGCCTTGCTTCACCTAGTTCAACCTTCATTCATCAAGTATGGCTTGTGTTTGCTAAAATTACTAATGTATTAACCAGACGAAGTTTTTATTGAACAAAATCAATAAAGTGGGAAAAATGACAAGCGTTGTTTTAAAACCTGCCACAATTCGTAAATCTGAAGTGATAGATTTCGGAGGCCTAATTTAAAAACGAAAAATATAATCAATCTCTACGATTGATTCATTCATTACTATTTTGTCGCAAGGCAATAGGTTAATTGCTGACTCTTTCACTGTTGTGTAACTTTTGGCTGAAGTTAACTTGCATAACTTACGGTGACTCAAATAACTGATCACTTTTTTTCATTGAAGTTTGTTCGTTATATTTTTCTAAAAATGTAGTTATAATCGTATTCAACAAAAATGGCAATTACAATTACAATTTGCAACTTTACTCAAAATTCACAAAAAAACTTTTGTAAATTTTTTTGATTTTCTTATCAATAAACTTATAGCCAAAATAAGTGACTCAAAACCTTCATCGACCATGAAAATCGAAAAATAAAAAATTATTAATTTTGACTGCAATTCGGGCGGAACGAATTTCTCGGGGTCTTCTAGTATTTCATATAAATTTTCACGCGCATATAAATGCGATTTAACAGAGTGGAATTTTATAAATGTGACAGTAATCATCCAAATGTCAAAAACATGAATTTGTAAGAAATAAATTGTTGAATAAGACTTTTGGTCCTTACACCGTCCATGTCTGCGAAATTTCTAATTAAAAAATCAAAACAGTAGTAGTAAACAAATTATTTACTTTTTTAGAAAAGGAAAAAATTGTAACCCGTTTTCCATACTTCGTAAAACTACCCTTTATAAGGGAGTGTGAAATTCGAATGTCATTATTTACATAACCTTTAGTAATTAAATCATGACTCAAAACTACGCACTGATTTTTGACAACTTTTTAAAAGCCCAGATTTGAATATTTTAACCGAAATTCGTCAAGTGGTAAATTGTTTGAGTCACGGTATGTACTTACTCCTAACTATGTAAATGTATATGGACATACATAAACTGTAGAGATATGTACATTTGTATATACGTATATATACATATACATATACATATGTATATTTATATATGCTGTATCATGTTAAGATTTTAGTTGCTCTGCCATATATGGAATATTTAATTCTTCATTGTTTCTGCTTATATGGCTCTTGCATTTCTTGTTAATGTTCTATACCTTTCACGGAATGAATGCCAGAATATTTCAGATGTTTACACAATTTATATGCCTTACAATTAGTAATTTTTCAGAAATCGAATAAATCAACCTTTTGACATAAATAATTGGATACGACGACGTTTGGATCCCAGACTCAGACTTTTATTGTGGTAATTTTAGAGTGTTATCAAAAGTAGCAAAAACTTCACATACTTTAAAATTATCTACTAGCAACTTGGATTTAAAGTTTTCTATGTAACTTTTATTTTCGCAAGTTCGAATCTAATCTTTTAAGCAATTAATTACTTTTCACTGTTGAAGAACTAAACATACGATAAATAAAAAGAATAAATCATATTATTTATGAACCGATTATTTTGTCCACTTAAATTATCCACTTAAATTATCGGCGGTTAACTATATTCAGCAGTTTGTGGCATACGGCCTCGACCGGCTCTTATACACCGATTAGTGCTTAAAGAGTTTTCAAGAAGCCGGCCCAAGTATACATTTTAAAATTATTTTATAGAATGTGCCAATTATATTTAAGTTTTAAGTGCGACAGTAGACAGGGATGCCCTTTCTTGCATTTACTTATACAAACCATCCTTACACTTCGAGCATTGTTTGTGGCAAGTTTCTTTTTAAGGTGTTGTCACTCTTGAAATTATCCAATACCAAACAGTGTTGCGCAATAAAGAAGCTCTTTGCGTATTTCTTTGGAAAAATGCAATACGATATATGAAAATTTTTGCAAAATTCAAAATGTATTGAATTTTTTCGCTGCGAGATCTGCAATGGTCCAAAATTAAAATTCATTTCTACATAAGTACCAGCCCCTTAAGCGTATTGTTGTTGCATAGTTGTTGCAACAGAGTTTGAGTGTATAAGTTGCTTAAACAAAATAATTTGCATAGATTCGAAACATTTCCTACCTGTACGCTTTGTGAATGAAAGGTCGCAAACGAAAAACCACAATGACAAATAATTAACTTAATCCATCTTTTTAAGCTAATCAAAATACAAATTACTCAGCAATACTGCTAAATGAATCATCGATCTTCTCTACAGCGAAAACCCTGAACGTGAAAAAGTTAGGTGAATATAAATGAACGAATTTGCAACTGGGTTTTCCACATGTTGTTTCTATGAATGTGTAATCACCGTTTAGTTAAATGCTTTTAACCGCAGTATCTAGTAGAGAAAAAACCACCAGAAACAAAGAAAATGAGCATTCACGAACAAGTATCTAGATTAATTGGAATCTTCGTAAAATTGGATTTGCTTATGAAATACAACTAACTATAGAGAATGAGAGTATATGTAAACATTTATTGATTTAGAAAATCAAAGTAAATTTTTAGAATACGAGTATAATCAATAAGATACATATAGTAGAGGTTAAGTAGAGAGTATAGTAGAGAGTTAAGTTGCCACCTCAAGTCAATGGCGTATTTAAACTGTTTCGACATTGTTTTTGAAATGAGTTTACTTGGTTATCTTTCAGGTAGCAGCGTTCCTCAAAATTCGTTGTGAATATTGAATTCGTAGTAATTTGAAATATTATATTTCTGAATAAATCCCATTTTTCGAACATTAAAAAATCTTTGCCAGGATGCATCGTGTTAGTTAGTTTGTTCAATTTTAGCAACTAACAAAATATATATACTGTTAATTACCAATTCTGGCGCTAGGGCGTCTGAGTATTTGGGCCAGGCATTCAGTCTGACGCAACTGATACGTTTTTTTGCCAATTATCGCGGACTTCATTCCAGTTCGAACTATTTCTGCATAGCGACGTTTTTAGAGCTGTAGCAATATACAAATCGAGCTCTTGAAAGTATTTATTTTGACTTAATGTTGGTGTATGTGCAATACAACTGGAGCTTTTTCGTTTTTTTGTACGATAGTTTACGTATTTTTTATAAAGCGTACCGCTGGAATTTTTTTCCATTCCCCAAAAAAATATAATTCCTATAAAAAAACGAAACTTATAATAAACTCAGTACTATTTGAAAATTTCATGGAAAGTACTCTTGAATCAACTTCGTTTGGACATATCGATAAAAAATGTTTAAGTCGGACGAGCTTAGAATTATATCATTAAAAAAGACTTCATCCTTAATAAGTAATGGTTTCATCCCGGTTTGCTTATCCAAAATCCTAAATTTTTTTGTAGAACTCTAAAATACATAGACAGTTCCTTTCCTTTTTCCTCCGAATGAAAAGTTTTTCACGGTATTCCGCCCGTAATCCAAGAGACGAAATAGCTTCTTTTATGTAATCGAGAGCAAAAATATATAAATATTTTATAAGTCACCTGAATGGCTTGCTTGTGTGTTACTGACTGAAAATTAGCAAAGGTTAGCAAGTTTAATCATGCCCAATTTTAAATCAAGCATGATCTACTTGATCTAACTCATAAATCAAAACAGCGCAATCTTAATTTAACGTTGCCACAACTTCGATTTAAAAATTCATTTTTAAACAAGATTACTTTATTTAAAATTCATCAATATAAGATTAAGTAGCATCGTGTTTATTTTTAAAATGCGTCAGAATTATTTTATATTTTTTATGAGTCACTGCTTTGTTGATGAGCTAGCAAAAAAGAAACCCCTAAAAGTCTCATTATAGGCTAAGGAGCAGCTGGGGGTGCCGTTGGTGAATAAGAATTCACTAGTGGAAAGCTAGGCCTCATGCCAACATAGAGAAGGAAGGCCGGTAACAAAATGCGAAATTTCGTAACAACGACGCGTCGGCAACTAGTTACTACGATGGCAAAGGGAAACATTCCAAATATAACTGGTATTTTCCAAAGTCCATAGCTTTAAAATCCCGCTTGTATATCAAGTCTATTGGCCGATGTGCGGCACAAATCTAGGTGCCTAGAAACCTGGAAAGCCGTACACAAGGCAAATCTATGGAAAAAATTTCTTGTCAGTATTCAGCGCATGTTTTAATTGAAAGAACATTCGGCATTATTAAGTCAAAAATTGTTAATTAACGTTGACCTATCGATCTTTGAAAAAAAATTCTAATCTGATTAGTACCTACACCATTTGACAAAAATTCTTTATTAATAATGAAAAACCTGGCGAGAAAAAAGATATCGATGATGAAATAAAAACGGTTCCAAATGCTCCTATCTGTGCCGTGGCACCTTATTATGCAAATAGGTTGGAAAGGGTAAATTACTCAGTAATAATTTGCGAAATATAAAAATACCGAAAAATAAATTTTAATTTATTTTGCTGTTTTTATGTTACAAAGTAGCTCGTACATAACAAAGAAGTTTCATGGCGTTCGTTCCCAGTGGCATGTTTTATCGGCTATTTTAAAAACACCGAAATCGAATTAGATAAATTTAAATAGTTTTTAAATGATGGCGGCCTTGAAAGAAAGTATGACACCACTTTACTAAAGGAGTAGAATATACAAATATAATTTTCAATTTTAGAAATACAGGGGAAATTTGAAAAGTCTGTCACGTTTTGTATTACTTGCAGAAACTTTAAATTCATCACTGCTGCCCCTTAATTTCCATATATTAATAGATTATTGTAAAATTTTGACCAAGGTTGACGGTCATTGAAAGCAGATAATAACCTCTTGACTTAACATAAAATGGAAAAAAGTGAATTTCATGAGCTGATTAAGCCTTATATTTTGCGTAAGAAAACCATCACCGAAACCAAAGAAAGGCTTGATAAATACTAAGGTGACACTGCACCATCAATTTCAATGGTTAAGAAATGGTTTACTGAGTTCCGTTGTGGTTGTATGAGCACAACTGGCGCCGAACATTCAGATCGCCCAAAAGAGAACCTTCCACAAGAAATCGTCAAGAATGAAAGTGTGTGAGAGAATGTAGGCATTTCAACTGAGGGTGTACATCACTGGCAAAAATCCATTAATTCGGCTACGAATTCAGCATGTTCTTCATATTTAGCCCCATGCAACTATTTCCGATTTCCAAACCTGGTTTGGGTTTAATGAAGAGTCATCACAGAAACTAACGCCTATTTTGATAGTCTTGAGACAAGTTTTTATTTTTTGGAAGAAATAAAATAATTGGAAAACGGTGGACTAAGTTTGTAGTGTTAAAAGGATATTATGTTGAACAATAAAATGTTTTTTTGCAAAAAATAAATATTTTTTATTCACAAACACACTGAATTTTCAAACCGCCGTCCAACGTAACATAAAAACAAAATTTGTTTATAAATACCAATTTTATAAATAACTCGGCTCCAACGCCACATGAAGAAAATCTTTCCAGTCGTTTTAGTACGAAGTCCGAACAGGAAAACTGCTATCTTTTTGCATGCTCATTATTATTATTGGTAAATCATAGTTACAAAAAACAACAATTCAATCACAAGATGTAAGTCTTTTTATTATAAAAGTTTTTTGCACTCAGAAAAAGTGTTAAAGTTCGCCTTATTGGGTATACCTTGGAATCGTTGAAATGCCAATAAACGTCTTCATTGCCAGCTGCGGTGCTTGCACTTATTTGACCATCAAAGTCAATTCAAGTATACCTGATGAAGACTTCGACTACTTCAGCCACAGCCTTTGCCTACTGCAAGCGACGTTCATGTGCAAAGTGCACTCAAGAAGAGTTCTGAACCGAATACTGCAGTGCTCTATATTATCCATGTATGCAATTACAGACATACATACGTTCGTACACATGTAGATGCATGTAAATTTTGTTCCGGTTTAAGGGAGAGCATCATCAGCAGTTCACCTTTGTGTATTCACATATGTACATACATACATTCATTAGCATGCATACTTGTCCGCTTTTGGCAGTAGGCAAGTGACATTGTGACACATGACAAATGAACTCAATGGGTAAGTTGGTCGGCGGCTGAAAAAGTTTGACAATAATGCGCCTAGAGGTTACATATGCATACTGACTCGCTCGCCTTCTTGCAGATATACATGTACATGTACATACATTGGTGCTTTTTGAAGTAGCTGCCACTTCAGCATCTCTTCAAGAGTGGAGAAACTGTGAAGTGCTGCAGCGCGTCGCTTCGAGATATGACACAAACAAATAGGCGCTGTGCTTGAGAACTTGGGTATTGTTTCTCTTTACCGCTTGTATCTTGCAGTATATCTCTTTCTTACTTCTTAAATTCTTTGCGAATAAATCGAAAATATGAGCAACGATGAGAAAACTTTCTGGCGATACGCCAATTTCATCGGAACTAAGCTATATTTACTCTCGCCATTGAAAGAGGTAGTCACCGGATTTCCCTGAGGAGGAGTTGGCAAAGCAAGGCGTTCCTGAAGGCGGAAGTAGAGAGAGCATAAGCAGATGTTTCATCTCCTCAAACTAATAAGTGGATATCTCGCCAGCGGACGGGGTCGGTCGGCTGGAAGGTGCAAACGCTGCGTATGCGATGTGAGCAAGGGCAGCAAAGCCGGCGTGTTAATTGACTCCTCTGGGGACGTGCAGCCAGTTGGCGCGGCCGAGTATGTCTGCCTGTGCTCCTACAGTTTGTCTGCGCCGTCACTACATTAAGGAGGATCGTCGTGCCACTGTGACAGTGTCATAAATTTGCATTTAATTGGCGACATGGGTGTCGCCGCTTATCGCTCCCAGTTCTGTTGCTGATATCAAACAAATCTTTGACATCTCCAGAGGCGTTGTATGCATTTACGTTTACTCGTTTGTATGTGTATATTTATGTACATATGTACATAAGTATGTACAGTGTCGGTAAAAAAATAGCACTACTGCAAAAAACTGTATTTCCCTTAAAAAAATATATTTAGCAGACTTTACTGGCTTCTTCTATTGCATTGGTTTACTAACTAAGGGCTCTCTCTGAGAGTGCAACCTTTTGTTTTCAATCATAATGGTTTTCTTTATATTGAGTAATTTAGTGTGCGTGGTACGAGTTAAAAAGGTTTCCCTTATATATTTTAAAGAAATACCTTGAGTAGAGATAATTTAATTTGTTTTAAATAGTTTAAAAAAGCAAAATTAGTAATTAACTTACCTGCAATGCAGCGCTTTGGACGGTAGTAAAATATTCCTGGGGCAAAATACCACTTAAAAAATGCCAGGACCTAGTTGACTCCAGGCCAAGGCGTTCTGCCGCCGTTGTATATACAAATATATATATAAATATATATATATGTATATATAAATATATTTTTGATTTCTTATTAATATTTTTTAATATTTTACCACCTCAATTTTAAAAGTTTTCATTGAACTTTATAAACATGTTGTGAACCATTGAATAAAATTTAAATTCTAATTTTTTAACTATTGCTTTAAATTATAATAAGTACATTAGACCAATGAAATGTTATTAAAAGACAAAAATATTTGAACTTTTTCTTCCTCAGAGAGCATAGCTCATCGTAGTGCTATTTATTTAACGGCACTGTATGTGTGGATGTGCTGCTGATGATGTAAGTGATGTTGTTAGTGATGCATCTGAGATCAAAATGATGCGGATTTTGCGTAGTTTTTAATTGAAAAGTGTAATATAAAGAAAAATTCGATTCTTACACCTACTTGCTGACCTATTTATTCCTTGAAAGCGGCACTTTGTTTGGTGATGTACGTAACAACAGCGGAAATAAAGTGCAATGTAAAAAAAAATAATAATTATGTGCGCATATTTTAATTTGAACGTTGAACGAAAAGCAATATGACTCATATTAAGCAGCAATAAGTACATATGTATGTAGATATATGGGACTAAAATTAGAAATTTAAGCTCCTTCCTACAATTACCAACCACAAAAAGAGTAGTTGCAGCAAGGGCTTAAATTATCATCTCAAGTGTATGATTTAACTCAGTGATGCACACCAGAGCCGTATAGGGTTGATCGGCTTTTATCTACAGATCGTGTGTGCGCAGCTTCTAAGAAAAAATTGATGCGTTGTATTGGTAGTTTTGCCAACGTTGTGCATCGCTGATTTAGGGCTCTATTATTATATTATTATGAGTTGCGAAGCGAATGTATTTGGCGAAGGGAATGAAAAAGAGGTCAACATATTTTGAAGGACGCAAGTAAGGAACGGCGAATATGCTCCGTTCATGATACTTGTTAACCTGGCATATGTTAACAGTGCCAAAATAATAAACTAATCCGTCAGCAATACAGGTAGAGCGGATATGGAACTCCAATTGCACAACTTTTCCCACACCACAGCCCAGACGCTGATTCAGCACACGCGCAACCGAAATTGCCAAATTCGTGGAATTCAAATGCAATTGCCCGGTGCATTTAGTTAAGCTTTTAGATTAAGTACAATTGTAAATTTAGTTCTGAAATAAAGCTCAATTGAAAAGGTCGTGCTGACCTAGAAAAAGATTTTTTTTATTAAATTAAAAGTATAAATCTTTAACTGGCGCCCAACGTGGGGCCTTCGTTGTTGTTAATATCGTGTGTGTGTCGGTAAAAGTCCTTACAGGAATAAAAATACGCTAAGACTAAGTGATTTAACAAATTCGCATTTAAAGTCGCAATCGTTAGAAAAAAAAAAAACCGACCATCTACAGCCTTAAGCGTCCACGCCGTTCCAGTATTAAAATTACATACAAAACGCCAGGACAAAAAGGAAGCAGCAGCCTAGGCCCCAGCAACTCCACCCCAGCAACTCCATCCCAGCCATAGCGCTCCAGAAACCAGTCCAGAGCATCACCGCCGAGGGACAAAAGTGTGCAGGAAAGGGCCCCTGAGTAGTGAAAACAAAAAGGAGACGTTACTCGTCAGCCGCCGCACCACCATGATAAGTTTAATTATGTAAGTTATCTATTATTTTTGAAATAATTAAGTGCATTAACTTAATGTGAATTAAGTGAAACTAAATTAATAATAAAATCGTGTATCAAACTATCAATTTGAATTGAAAAATATATAAGTCTAAGTGAAACATACCAAGAGTTAATAAAATTTTACAATCTTAAAGAGATACTGAAATTGTAACGAATGAATAAGAACGTGTCGTTTTGAATAAAATTGAGTTTACAATTTTTATAAGATTAATTGAAACTTACCGAAAGTTGTAAAATTTTAAAGAAAGTAATTTTTGAATAAAATTTAGTTTAAAGGGTTTTACCCAGAATAAAATTAAGTGAATCAAAATGTTTATAGACTTAAGAAAAGGAAGAACTAAACACATACATATTTCCCTAGTGCTAAGTGAATATTAAATAATAAAAAATTTGAAACAGCGGCTTGTACAGCCATTAACATAAAAGAATCAAACCTCATAATATATTGCTTAATTCTGCGATTCCTACGGGACCCTCCAGGATAGAAAAGCAATCCTTCCCAGAAGGAGTAACTAAAAATAAAATATTAATCCTATTTATAACAAACGGCTTGTACAGCCATTAACCAAACAAACCATTCTATAACATATTGCTTAATTCTGCGAATCCTACGGGACCCTCCAGGATAGAAAAACCCTCCTTCCTAGAAGGAGTAACTAAAAATAAAAGTTATCATATCCACTTTTAACCAACGGCAAAATAAAGATTTCCATAACTCTGCTTAATCCTGCGAATCCTACGGGACCCTCCAGGGTAGAAAAGCCCTCTTTCCTAGAAGGAGTAACCAAATACATAATAATAAAACAAATTAGATTTTATTAGAATAATTACGACCAAATTTTGAAACCAAATATTTTTTATAATGTCAAACCCGTCAAACCTCGTCAGACCTCCTGTGTTCAACGCACCTCCTAGCCAACCGACTCCTTCTTCCTCTAATACAAATACTTTTAACATGGAACAATTGACAAACGTTATAACAGGTGTTGTGAATAATATATTCAAACAAGAAGGGCGAAACCTGGTTCAAGCCGCCCTTAATCCTAATGCGAACTTTTCCAATTTTACTGATATATCCATTGACGCAAACTTTTCAAATAATGTTTCCGAGTTAGATAAAATACCGGACGTTATTCGACGCCTCCGCGAATTTTCAGGAAAACCAGGCGAGTTCAACTCCTGGAAAAAAAGTGTAGATCGAATCCTTCAGATATACGAGCCCCAAAGAGGAACCCCCAAGTACTATAGGATCCTCAACATCATACGCAATAAAATTGTTGGCAATGCTGACATTGCTTTGGAGTCATACAATACTCCACTCGACTGGAAGGCTATCTCTAAATGCCTGACACTTCACTACGCGGATAAGCGCGACTTGGGTACACTTGAGTACCAAATGACCTCGCTTGTGCAAAATAATTCCACAATCCAGGAATTCTACCAACGAGTGTACTCCCACCTTTCTTTAATCCTTAATAAGTTAGGATGCATGGAAGTCGGCACAGAAGCCATGCATCTTCTAACACGCACATATAGAGATAAAGCCCTTGACACTTTCATTCAAGGACTTACAGGAGATTTACCCAGACTCCTTGGAATGAGAGAACCAGCAGATCTCCCGCAGGCTCTCCACCTATGCTTGAAGTAAGAAAACCAAAACTTCAGATCCTTTTATGCCCTTAACAATAATAACCAATCAAGAAAAGGACAAGATATTCGTCCACCCTTTCCTCCTAGAAGAATTAACAACGAATTCTACCCCGAATTGGCATACATGCCCCAACAAAGGTTGAATCCAACCATTCCTTATAGGCCACCGCAACCTAACTATCAGTGGCAGCGTCAACCAACCCCATATGCGCAACAAGCAAATAATCCACCACCGCGTCCGTTCCAAAAACCCTTACCGCGACCAGAGCCGATGGACATCGAACAATCTCTACGTACGCGAAATATGAATTACACGAACAGACCACGCCCCAATGATCCTTCAAACAAAATACCACCCACTAGTAACCCACCGGTACCAAACAAAATCCAAAGGAATTACATACACATAGATTCAGATCCCGTCCAGAATCCGAATCAAGACGAATACCCTGACACGCACTCTGAACAGCAGACTTACAATGATGCAGGATATTACGACGAAGACAGACAAGTTGACAGCCATATCGACACGACAGACCTACATTTTTTTAGAATGAATCACTCTTCACTGCCCTACTTTCAATGCAGGTTAAAGAGTGGCAATATAGTAAAATTCCTCATAGATACAGGGTCGACAAAAACTATATACAACCTTCTATTGTGCCAAATCCAATTAAAAATGACTCAATCTTCTTTGCAAAATCAATAGCTGGCGATATTGAGATAAAAGAACATAATTTTATAAACCTTTTTAATACTGACACGAAATTAAAGTTTTATCTTCTCCCAACACTACGCTCATTTCATGGTATTCTCGGAAATGACAGCCTTAAAGATCTCGAAGCTGTTATCCATGTCAAGGACAATTTCATGATCATCAAAGGAAACTCTAGAGTAAAAATAAATCAGTTTGCTTCAACATCAGTCAATTCAATAGGTATCAAAAAGGACCAAATGACACCAAACCAACAATCGAAAATCAATATTTTAGCAAGCAATTTTTCACAACTCTTTGCAGAACCAAACGACAGACTCACCTATACTACAAAAGTTATAGGTGAAATAAGAACCAATAACGACACCCCTGTTTACACCCGATATTACCCTTACCCAATGGCGCTAAAAAGCGAAGTTGAATCCCAAATTAATAAAATGTTAGATGATGGTATTATTCGACCATCAAGATCCCCTTACAATTCCCCCGTATGGGTTGTAGCAAAAAAACCCGACTCCCAAGGTAATAAACAACATAGAATCGTAATTGATTATCGGAAGCTTAACGCTATCACTATAGCAGATCGCTATCCAATTCCCCAAATTAACGAAGTATTGTCTCAGCTTGGACAGAATAAATACTTCTCCGTTTTAGATTTAAAAAGCGGATTTCACCAAATTCCGCTTAAGGAATCCGATATTGAGAAGACCTCATTCTCAATAAACAATGGTAAATACGAGTTCACGAGATTACCATTCGGACTAAAAAACGCCCCATCAATATTCCAAAGGGCTCTAGATGATATCCTTCGCCATCACATTGACAAGATATGCTACGTGTATATCGACGACATAGTCGTATTCAGCAAATCCGAACAGGAGCACGCTGTACATCTAGAAGAAATTTTTAAAACACTTGAAGATGCCAACATGAAAATACAGTTGGACAAATGCCATTTTTTCAAGGACTCCGTCGAATTTTTAGGTTTCATTATTTCCGCAAGAGGGATAACAAAAAATCCGGCAAAGGTAGAAGCGATAGCTAAGATACCTTACCCCAAAACCATTAAGCAACTCCGCTCATTTCTAGGCCTTTCCGGCTACTACCGCCGCTTCATAAAGGACTACGCCATGTTGGCCAAACCTTTAACGTTACTCTTAAAAGGAGAAGAGGGACGCATTTCCAAAAACAAATCAGCTAAAATAAATATAGAATTAGACAATGAAGCAAGAGATTCCTTCAACAAAATTAAAAAAACCCTTATGTCCGATGATGTTATACTTTCATATCCTGACTTAAGTAAAGAATTGAATTTAACTACCGATGCATCGAGTCACGCTATCGGTGCAGTCCTTTCTCAAGAAAGAAAACCTATCGCCTTCATTTCCCGAACACTTAGCCAAACAGAAGAATCGTATGCTACAAACGAAAAGGACTTTTTAGCCATAATATGGGCTCTTAATAATTTTCGAAACTACCTCTATGGCCCCGACAAAGTGAAGATATACACCGACCATCAACCTTTAACACAGGCCCTCAGTAACAAAAACACTAACGCCAAAATGAAACGTTGCAAATGCAGTTTAGAAGAATATGACCATGAACTCCACTACAAACCAGGTACAACCAATGTGGTAGCCGACGCTCTTTCCAGAATGCCAGCCGAACCAATAAACTCCTTATCCATAACTCAACACAGTGACGACAGTTCTTCCGACAATTTAATTCCTCATGTAGAAACCCCAATAAACGTCTTTAAAAACCAGCTGTTCTTAAATATAGGGACAACTTCAACCTACCAGTTTAAAATAATATTCCCTACATACCACAGACATATTTTAGAAGAACCTGGATACGATTCAGCTATACTTATAAATCACCTCAAAAGATATCTAAATCCCTCCGTAGTTAACTGCATAAAAACAGAGGAACGAACCATGGGCAAAATTCAAGAAATATACCCAATACACTTTAGCAACTACAAAATCCGTTTCACACAACTGCAAGTTCAAGATGTTACAAATGATCATGAACAAGAAGAGATCATAATCAAAACCCACAAAAGAGCACATAGAAATTGCCGAGAAAATAAAACTCAAATTCTCGAAAATTTCTACTTTCCATCACTGACAAAAAAAATCAATAGAATAATTCAGCATTGTTCCGTCTGCAAAGAAAATAAATATGATCGCCACCCTAGTAAACCAGAATTAGGTGAAACACCTATACCTCAGTACCCAGGACAAATTTTACACATTGACATCTACATGACAAACAAAAATCTAGTTTTGACAGCAATAGACAAATTTTCAAAATACGCGCAAACCAAAATACTTAAATCAAGAGCAATAGAGCATGTTAAGGAACCTCTTCGAGAGCTACTTTTCCAATTTGGCGTACCAGAAACAGTCGTATTTGACAACGAAACTTCTCTAAACTCAGCAACCATAAAATTTTTAATGGAAGATACACTTAACATAAAAATTTTTAAAACACCGCCTTATTCAAGTTCCGTTAATGGTCAAGTGGAACGATTTCACTCGACACTCACGGAAATAATGCGTTGTTTAAAAGCCGAGCGTAATTTCACATCATTCGCCGAACTCCTTGACAATTCCGTATACGAATACAATTTTACGATTCACTCTACCACAAAGGAAAAACCAATAGAGGTATTTTTCGGGAGAAGAGGCTCCACGGACCCAAGCCAATTCCAAAAAGCAAGGGAAGAAAATATCTCAGAATTGAGAACTAAACAGTTAAAAGATCTTACATACTTATCACAACAAAAAACGTCATCCTATAAAAATTTACCACCCAGGAGAAACCATTTATGTTAAAATAAATAAAAGATTAGGTACAAAAATTTCTCCCAAATTCAAAAAAGAAATAGTAAAGGAAGACAAAAATTCTACCATTTTAACAGAATCAGGAAAAATTGTCCATAAAAGTAATATCAAAAATCAAAATTAACTTTTATTTTTCAAATGTCTTTTAATTTCCTCCGCCACTGCGACAATAGACATATACGACTACTCCACGGCACAAGTAGTCACTATAAACGACGGACTAGCAAAAATCCAGAACGGAGCCTTCAGGCTAATACATGTAATAGATCTTAACAAATACGAACAATTCCTTACGGACTTAACCAAATTCGTTTATTCGGACATACCTCAGGACAATATCCTTTATCCTATCCTAAAGCACGAATTAACCCAAACCCTCCAAATCCTGGACACAATCAAACCAATTGAAAAACGGTCAAAAAGATCAATAAATATTTTAGGCACGGCTGATCACGAAGATCTGGAGATAATATACAATAACTTAAATGAAATTAATAACAATAATAATAAGCAAGTACTTATTAATCAAATTTTTAATGATAAATTAAATAACTTTACCAGAATAGTAAATAAACTTTTTAACAATATAAGAAAAGATGCATATCTTGAAAATGAAACAATTACTAATTTGCAAAATAGAATAAGATTAATAAAAGAAGAATTAATTAACGTTAAGTACGCCATACAATGGGCGAAAAAAGATGTTTTGAATACATTGATGTTAAATAAAAACGAAGTTGAAATTGCTTTAGAAAAGCTAGAAAATGACGGAATTCAATTTAGAAATGCAGAAGAAGCATTAGAATTTTCAAATATTAATATTGTAAGCAAAAATATGACAATTTTGATACCATTGACTTTTAAAGAAAATTTTCAAAAAATTATTATAAGACCTGTTGTCAAATCAGATAAAACTATTATAGATATTAAATATGATAAAATATTAAAAGGAAATAAAGAAATATATGGAGTAAAAGAACTCTGCGATAGCTATAATAATATTGAAATTTGTAAACAAAATCAAGTAATTAATATAAGCAATGGCACTTGTATGCCTAGAATAATTACTAGTTCTAATTCAACTTGCACCAAAAGTAACGGGCACCACATTCCACAAATCGAAGAAATAAAAACTGGCATTTTGCTGCTCAATAACTATAAAGGACAAATAGATGCTGATGGAACGATCACAAATTTGACAGGAACGCAACTTATTAATAACCACAATTCAACGCTGAAAATAAATAACCAAACCTATATTAATTACGACTCAATACCATTTCCCGCTATCCCAGCTGTCCTGCAACCCGCACCGATTGAGAAAAATCGAATTGAGTTACTCTCCCTAGAAGCTTTGAAAGAATTTCACATAAACAACATTCGAAGAATAAATATTCTAAAGGCAGCAACAATATCCAACAGCTCACTTTCGCTTGGAGCCGTTGCAACTACCTCCATTGCAATAATAATTTTTTGTAAATTTTGGAAGAAATCCCAAAACAAGATGATTATTTCATCAAATCGTGATGCTATCCAGATCCCACCCACAAAACACAGCATAAATCAATTCAAAGATTTATCCAATGATACCCCCACATACATAAATTTCAACAACTTACCTTATTTTTGACAACGCTCGAGGACGAACGTTTTTAAGAGGGGAAGTGTTAACCTGGCATATGTTAACAGTGCCAAAATAATAAACTAATCCGTCAGCAATACAGGTAGAGCGGATATGGAACTCCAATTGCACAACTTTTCCCACACCACAGCCCAGACGCTGATTCAGCACACGCGCAACCGAAATTGCCAAATTCGTGGAATTCAAATGCAATTGCCCGGTGCATTTAGTTAAGCTTTTAGATTAAGTACAATTGTAAATTTAGTTCTGAAATAAAGCTCAATTGAAAAGGTCGTGCTGACCTAGAAAAAGATTTTTTTTATTAAATTAAAAGTATAAATCTTTAACTGGCGCCCAACGTGGGGCCTTCGTTGTTGTTAATATCGTGTGTGTGTCGGTAAAAGTCCTTACAGGAATAAAAATACGCTAAGACTAAGTGATTTAACAAATTCGCATTTAAAGTCGCAATCGTTAGAAAAAAAAAAACCGACCATCTACAGCCTTAAGCGTCCACGCCGTTCCAGTATTAAAATTACATACAAAACGCCAGGACAAAAAGGAAGCAGCAGCCTAGGCCCCAGCAACTCCACCCCAGCAACTCCATCCCAGCCATAGCGCTCCAGAAACCAGTCCAGAGCATCACCGCCGAGGGACAAAAGTGTGCAGGAAAGGGCCCCTGAGTAGTGAAAACAAAAAGGAGACGTTACTCGTCAGCCGCCGCACCACCATGATAAGTTTAATTATGTAAGTTATCTATTATTTTTGAAATAATTAAGTGCATTAACTTAATGTGAATTAAGTGAAACTAAATTAATAATAAAATCGTGTATCAAACTATCAATTTGAATTGAAAAATATATAAGTCTAAGTGAAACATACCAAGAGTTAATAAAATTTTACAATCTTAAAGAGATACTGAAATTGTAACGAATGAATAAGAACGTGTCGTTTTGAATAAAATTGAGTTTACAATTTTTATAAGATTAATTGAAACTTACCGAAAGTTGTAAAATTTTAAAGAAAGTAATTTTTGAATAAAATTTAGTTTAAAGGGTTTTACCCAGAATAAAATTAAGTGAATCAAAATTTTTATAGACTTAAGAAAAGGAAGAACTAAACACATACATATTTCCCTAGTGCTAAGTGAATATTAAATAATAAAAAATTTGAAACAGCGGCTTGTACAGCCATTAACATAAAAGAATCAAACCTCATAATATATTGCTTAATTCTGCGATTCCTACGGGACCCTCCAGGATAGAAAAGCAATCCTTCCCAGAAGGAGTAACTAAAAATAAAATATTAATCATATTTATAACAAACGGCTTGTACAGCCATTAACCAAACAAACCATTCTATAACATATTGCTTAATTCTGCGAATCCTACGGGACCCTCCAGGATAGAAAAGCCCTCCTTCCTAGAAGGAGTAACTAAAAATAAAAGTTATCATATCCACTTTTAACCAACGGCAAAATAAAGATTTCCATTACTCTGCTTAATCCTGCGAATCCTACGGGACCCTCCAGGGTAGAAAAGCCCTCTTTCCTAGAAGGAGTAACCAAATACATAATAATAAAACAAATTAGATTTTATTAGAATAATTACGACCAAATTTTGAAACCAAATATTTTTTATAATGTCAAACCCGTCAAACCTCGTCAGACCTCCTGTGTTCAACGCACCTCCTAGCCAACCGACTCCTTCTTCCTCTAATACAAATACTTTTAACATGGAACAATTGACAAACGTTATAACAGGTGTTGTGAATAATATATTCAAACAAGAAGGGCGAAACCTGGTTCAAGCCGCCCTTAATCCTAATGCGAACTTTTCCAATTTTACTGATATATCCATTGACGCAAACTTTTCAAATAATGTTTCCGAGTTAGACAAAATACCGGACGTTATTCGACGCCTCCGCGAATTTTCAGGAAAACCAGGCGAGTTCAACTCCTGGAAAAAAAGTGTAGATCGAATCCTTCAGATCTACGAGCCCCAAAGAGGAACCCCCAAGTACTATAGGATCCTCAACATCATACGCAATAAAATTGTTGGCAATGCTGACATTGCTTTGGAGTCATACAATACTCCACTCGACTGGAAGGCTATCTCTAAATGCCTGACACTTCACTACGCGGATAAGCGCGACTTGGGTACACTTGAGTACCAAATGACCTCGCTTGTGCAAAATAATTCCACAATCCAGGAATTCTACCAACGAGTGTACTCCCACCTTTCTTTAATCCTTAATAAGTTAGGATGCATGGAAGTCGGCACAGAAGCCATGCATCTTCTAACACGCACATATAGAGATAAAGCCCTTGACACTTTCATTCGAGGACTTACAGGAGATTTACCCAGACTCCTTGGAATGAGAGAACCAGCAGATCTCCCGCAGGCTCTCCACCTATGCTTGAAGTAAGAAAACCAAAACTTCAGATCCTTTTATGCCCTTAACAATAATAACCAATCAAGAAAAGGACAAGATATTCGTCCACCCTTTCCTCCTAGAAGAATTAACAACGAATTCTACCCCGAATTGGCATACATGCCCCAACAAAGGTTGAATCCAACCATTCCTTATAGGCCACCGCAACCTAACTATCAGTGGCAGCGTCAACCAACCCCATATGCGCAACAAGCAAATAATCCACCACCGCGTCCGTTCCAAAAACCCTTACCGCGACCAGAGCCGATGGACATCGAACAATCTCTACGTACGCGAAATATGAATTACACGAACAGACCACGCCCCAATGATCCTTCAAACAAAAGACCACCCACTAGTAACCCACCGGTACCAAACAAAATCCAAAGGAATTACATACACATAGATTCAGATCCCGTCCAGAATCCGAATCAAGACGAATACCCTGACACGCACTCTGAACAGCAGACTTACAATGATGCAGGATATTACGACGAAGACAGACAAGTTGACAGCCATATCGACACGACAGACCTACATTTTTTTAGAATGAATCACTCTTCACTGCCCTACTTTCAATGCAGGTTGAAGAGTGGCAATATAGTAAAATTCCTCATAGATACAGGGTCGACAAAAACTATATACAACCTTCTATTGTGCCAAATCCAATTAAAAATGACTCAATCTTCTTTGCAAAATCAATAGCTGGCGATATTGAGATAAAAGAACATAATTTTATAAACCTTTTTAATACTGACACGAAATTAAAGTTTTATCTTCTCCCAACACTACGCTCATTTCATGGTATTCTCGGAAATGACAGCCTTAAAGATCTCGAAGCTGTTATCCATGTCAAGGACAATTTCATGATCATCAAAGGAAACTCTAGAGTAAAAATAAATCAGTTTGCTTCAACATCAGTCAATTCAATAGGTATCAAAAAGGACCAAATGACACCAAACCAACAATCGAAAATCAATATTTTAGCAAGCAATTTTTCACAACTCTTTGCAGAACCAAACGACAGACTCACCTATACTACAAAAGTTATAGGTGAAATAAGAACCAATAACGACACCCCTGTTTACACCCGATATTACCCTTACCCAATGGCGCTAAAAAGCGAAGTTGAATCCCAAATTAATAAAATGTTAGATGATGGTATTATTCGACCATCAAGATCCCCTTACAATTCCCCCGTATGGGTTGTAGCAAAAAAACCCGACTCCCAAGGTAATAAACAACATAGAATCGTAATTGATTATCGGAAGCTTAACGCTATCACTATAGCAGATCGCTATCCAATTCCCCAAATTAACGAAGTATTGTCTCAGCTTGGACAGAATAAATACTTCTCCGTTTTAGATTTAAAAAGCGGATTTCACCAAATTCCGCTTAAGGAATCCGATATTGAGAAGACCTCATTCTCAATAAACAATGGTAAATACGAGTTCACGAGATTACCATTCGGACGCCCCATCAATATTCCAAAGGGCTCTAGATGATATCCTTCGCCATCACATTGACAAGATATGCTACGTGTATATCGACGACATAGTCGTATTCAGCAAATCCGAACAGGAGCACGCTGTACATCTAGAAGAAATTTTTAAAACACTTGAAGATGCCAACATGAAAATACAGTTGGACAAATGCCATTTTTTCAAGGACTCCGTCGAATTTTTAGGTTTCATTATTTCCGCAAGAGGGATAACAAAAAATCCGGCAAAGGTAGAAGCGATAGCTAAGATACCTTACCCCAAAACCATTAAGCAACTCCGCTCATTTCTAGGCCTTTCCGGCTACTACCGCCGCTTCATAAAGGACTACGCCATGTTGGCCAAACCTTTAACGTTACTCTTAAAAGGAGAAGAGGGACGCATTTCCAAAAACAAATCAGCTAAAATAAATATAGAATTAGACAATGAAGCAAGAGATTCCTTCAACAAAATTAAAAAAAACCCTTATGTCCGATGATGTTATACTTTCATATCCTGACTTAAGTAAAGAATTGAATTTAACTACCGATGCATCGAGTCACGCTATCGGTGCAGTCCTTTCTCAAGAAAGAAAACTTATCGCCTTCATTTCCCGAACACTTAGCCAAACAGAAGAATCGTATGCTACAAACGAAAAGGACTTTTTAGCCATAATATGGGCTCTTAATAATTTTCGAAACTACCTCTATGGCCCCGACAAAGTGAAGATATACACCGACCATCAACCTTTAACACAGGCCCTCAGTAACAAAAACACTAACGCCAAAATGAAACGTTGCAAATGCAGTTTAGAAGAATATGACCATGAACTCCACTACAAACCAGGTACAACCAATGTGGTAGCCGACGCTCTTTCCAGAATGCCAGCCGAACCAATAAACTCCTTATCCATAACTCAACACAGTGACGACAGTTCTTCCGACAATTTAATTCCTCATGTAGAAACCCCTATAAACGTCTTTAAAAACCAGCTGTTCTTAAATATAGGGACAACTTCAACCTACCAGTTTAAAATAATATTCCCTACATACCACAGACATATTTTAGAAGAACCTGGATACGATTCAGCTATACTTATAAATCACCTCAAAAGATATCTAAATCCCTCCGTAGTTAACTGCATAAAAACAGAGGAACGAACCATGGGCAAAATTCAAGAAATATACCCAATACACTTTAGCAACTACAAAATCCGTTTCACACAACTGCAAGTTCAAGATGTTACAAATGATCATGAACAAGAAGAGATCATAATCAAAACCCACAAAAGAGCACATAGAAATTGCCGAGAAAATAAAACTCAAATTCTCGAAAATTTCTACTTTCCATCACTGACAAAAAAAATCAATAGAATAATTCAGCATTGTTCCGTCTGCAAAGAAAATAAATATGATCGCCACCCTAGTAAACCAGAATTAGGTGAAACACCTATACCTCAGTACCCAGGACAAATTTTACACATTGACATCTACATGACAAACAAAAATCTAGTTTTGACAGCAATAGACAAATTTTCAAAATACGCGCAAACCAAAATACTTAAATCAAGAGCAATAGAGCATGTTAAGGAACCTCTTCGAGAGCTACTTTTCCAATTTGGCGTACCAGAAACAGTCGTATTTGACAACGAAACTTCTCTAAACTCAGCAACCATAAAATTTTTAATGGAAGATACACTTAACATAAAAATTTTTAAAACACCGCCTTATTCAAGTTCCGTTAATGGTCAAGTGGAACGATTTCACTCGACACTCACGGAAATAATGCGTTGTTTAAAAGCCGAGCGTAATTTCACATCATTCGCCGAACTCCTTGACAATTCCGTATACGAATACAATTTTACGATTCACTCTACCACAAAGGAAAAACCAATAGAGGTATTTTTCGGGAGAAGAGGCTCCACGGACCCAAGCCAATTCCAAAAAGCAAGGGAAGAAAATATCTCAGAATTGAGAACTAAACAGTTAAAAGATCTTACATACTTATCACAACAAAAAACGTCATCCTATAAAAATTTACCACCCAGGAGAAACCATTTATGTTAAAATAAATAAAAGATTAGGTACAAAAATTTCTCCCAAATTCAAAAAAGAAATAGTAAAGGAAGACAAAAATTCTACCATTTTAACAGAATCAGGAAAAATTGTCCATAAAAGTAATATCAAAAATCAAAATTAACTTTTATTTTTCAAATGTCTTTTAATTTCCTCCGCCACTGCGACAATAGACATATACGACTACTCCACGGCACAAGTAGTCACTATAAACGACGGACTAGCAAAAATCCAGAACGGAGCCTTCAGGCTAATACATGTAATAGATCTTAACAAATACGAACAATTCCTTACGGACTTAACCAAATTCGTTTATTCGGACATACCTCAGGACAATATCCTTTATCCTATCCTAAAGCACGAATTAACCCAAACCCTCCAAATCCTGGACACAATCAAACCAATTGAAAAACGGTCAAAAAGATCAATAAATATTTTAGGCACGGCTGATCACGAAGATCTGGAGATAATATACAATAACTTAAATGAAATTAATAACAATAATAATAAGCAAGTACTTATTAATCAAATTTTTAATGATAAATTAAATAACTTTACCAGAATAGTAAATAAACTTTTTAACAATATAAGAAAAGATACATATCTTGAAAATGAAACAATTACTAATTTGCAAAATAGAATAAGATTAATAAAAGAAGAATTAATTAACGTTAAGTACGCCATACAATGGGCGAAAAAAGATGTTTTGAATACATTGATGTTAAATAAAAACGAAGTTGAAATTGCTTTAGAAAAGCTAGAAAATGACGGAATTCAATTTAGAAATGCAGAAGAAGCATTACTTTGACTTTTAAAGAAAATTTTCAAAAAATTATTATAAGACCTGTTGTCAAATCAGATAAAACTATTATAGATATTAAATATGATAAAATATTAAAAGGAAATAAAGAAATATATGGAGTAAAAGAACTCTGCGATAGCTATAATAATATTGAAATTTGTAAACAAAATCAAGTAATTAATATAAGCAATGGCACTTGTATGCCTAGAATAATTACTAGTTCTAATTCAACTTGCACCAAAAGTAACGGGCACCACATTCCACAAATCGAAGAAATAAAAACTGGCATTTTGCTGCTCAATAACTATAAAGGACAAATAGATGCTGATGGAACGATCACAAATTTGACAGGAACGCAACTTATTAATAGCCACAATTCAACGCTGAAAATAAATAACCAAACCTATATTAATTACGACTCAATACCATTTCCCGCTATCACAGCTGTCCTGCAACCCGCACCGATTGAGAAAAATCGAATTGAGTTACTCTCCCTAGAAGCTTTGAAAGAATTTCACATAAACAACATTCGAAGAATAAATATTCTAAAGGCAGCAACAATATCCAACAGCTCACTTTCGCTTGGAGCCGTTGCAACTACCTCCATTGCAATAATAATTTTTTGTAAATTTTGGAAGAAATCCCAAAACAAGATGATTATTTCATCAAATCGTGATGCTATCCAGATCCCACCCACAAAACACAGCATAAATCAATTCAAAGATTTATCCAATGATACCCCCACATACATAAATTTCAACAACTTACCTTATTTTTGACAACGCTCGAGGACGAACGTTTTTAAGAGGGGAAGTGTTAACCTGGCATATGTTAACAGTGCCAAAATAATAAACTAATCCGTCAGCAATACAGGTAGAGCGGATATGGAACTCCAATTGCACAACTTTTCCCACACCACAGCCCAGACGCTGATTCAGCACACGCGCAACCGAAATTGCCAAATTCGTGGAATTCAAATGCAATTGCCCGGTGCATTTAGTTAAGCTTTTAGATTAAGTACAATTGTAAATTTAGTTCTGAAATAAAGCTCAATTGAAAAGGTCGTGCTGACCTAGAAAAAGATTTTTTTTATTAAATTAAAAGTATAAATCTTTAACTTACTTAAACCTTGGAAATTCACTCGCGCTTTTTCGCCGATCGCTTCGTCATATTTATTGAAATATTGCGATCTAATTTTCATTCGCTTCGCAACTCATAATATCACCCTTAACTTCATGAAAATTTTGAACCGTTCAACGCTTATGGTTTACATTTTTTAGAGGTAGGTTCTGTTGAGAACGGAATTTTAGGCGAGCAGTGATATAGTAGCGCGGAACAAAAAAAGTCACAAAATTATACTTCAAGTGAAAATATTTGATTTTTTTGGAATAAAAAGTAATTTGTATGACTTTGCTTATTTTATGTTTAGCTGAAATAGACAAAGCGTAATTTGAAAAGTTTAGTGGGGCGAGGTGTGTACCGCACTTACGAAAAACTTGATTTTGGAAAAATCTTCATTAAAAATGGGAAAAATACAAAAAAGTGCAAACGATTGTTGGTTGTTTAGCCACCATGATTCGAAACACCGTTACTTATCAAAATAAATCTGAAAATGGGGGTGGTAAGCAGAAATGATCAACAACTCCCGTACGACATATTATAAAATTTTCGAAGACTCATACTACAATGTCAGCTGTCGAAATTGTAGATAATAGAAGGTTACCATGTTGTATAGGTTCAGGAAGGTGACGTCCCTGAGAACACATGAAGTACTCGTAAGGTTCATCTTTGAAAAAAAAACCATGTGATACGCAGAAGGTACACAGACTAGATTTCGCCAAAAAAAACACCTAGGTTGCCATATTCACACTGGCGGAATATTTTGTGGACGGATGAGTCAAAAATTATTCTGTTCGGTGGAAAAGGTTCTCAACTGATCGTGAGTTGTCCCTTTTACATGGAATAACATCCAAAGTACACTGCGAAGACATTGAAACATGGAAGAGTACGTGAAATTATTATGAAATAGGTCTTTGGTTAAAATTTGCAAGTTCTGACGAGTTGGTAATTTAAGATAATGTGGCACCTTTCGATAATTCACAGCAGATAGCGGTGTGAAGAGAAGGTTTAGTTCTTTAAAAAAAATTGTTTTTTATGAAGTAGCTCAAACATATAACATTTGGAGATTGGCCAAAATATTTTGTCGACAGTAATTGTAAAATGTTAGCTTCGCAAAGCATGCAAAAAAAATACTAAGACTGCGTTACAACTTGTTCTTTAAGAATTCATACAGAAACTTGTTTACAAGTTCGTTTGAGTTCCATATGATTTTCAGTATAATTGCTTACATAATTCAAAATACAACGCTGATGCTTTTAAATAATTCGTTAAGGTTAGGATTATTTTGCTTTGGTGGGGAGCCATAAACAAATGTTTTGCAATATTTAAATTTCATTAGCATAACTGAAATTTTTTTGGCGCATGATAACAAAGTAGTTAGTCATAAAAGTTCAATAAATCGAGCTATTTTTTGATGAAAGGTGCTTTTACTAAATCAGTGATATTAAAATATATATCAAAACAAACCAATGAAATTGTTTTAAACGTAAATATGTATGTGCGCCTTAATTTATCTGTGTCTTCATGATGCAAACACTATAAGGTAAAGCCCTTCTTTCAACTTGTCGAAGTTTTTCAACTTTTAAAAATTTAAATTTTGCAAACAATTAACAATAAACAAATGAAAATATTCCTAATTATTTTTGTTTCAGACTGAAAGTGATTCTGTTTGTGGATGATTGAGAATTTTAAAGCATTTTTGAAATACTGGCAAACTTCCAAAATGCTCTCTGCGGTTTTACTTTATAATGATTGTATCACGTCTGCAAAAGAAAATTCAAGAAAACCAAGTAGGCAGACTTAAGGTGGTACGTTCCGCGATCTTTGTTTGGGTCTGAGCGATGTCAATGACATTATGTATCCGCTGTGTTGTTTTTTCCGCTATTTTTTCATGAGAGCTGCAAATGCGTCTAAAATTACTATTGTTTATTGTGTTCCATAACGCCAACATTACGCTAGTTCATTGCGTTCGATCACTCGGCTTATCCGTCCCAATAAGCACTTAACTTGGCACAACCAACGCCATATATCTTTAACGTTGTGCATTTACAATTCATCAAGTTTGTTTTAATTAATTAAATGTAATATTTACTGGCAAGTTCAGAGCGGAACTGGCTGGTCATAAACCATTCAGGCAACACATGTCTGCAAAATGACGGTGAAACCTATGAAATCTTTCTTGGCTTACATATGCAGGCATTTAGGTATGGAAGTATTTGTGTTTGTAAATATTTATAAGAGTACAACTGCTCGCCTACAAACTGCACCCACATACACTTATCAAATCTCAAGTCGATAAGTTTTGTGCTTTTGTTGTTTTATTTCTCGTAGCGCACTTCTCCAATACCTTTTCTCTTAAAACTCACACTTGCATCGCCTTCAGCAAGGCGTTGAAGCTACCAGGATCCTTGCTAATAGGAGTGCTGTAGAGCAATCCTTTATGCCGGTTAACTTTCATTTTGCCTTTGCCACCATTTATCATTATTTGTTTGTCTACGGTAGCCGACGACAACTCGATTCAGCCATATTTCGTTATTGGCCCAAACGTTTGGCTATTGGGTTCCGAGTGCCATATCCTTTCACCTTTACCCAATTGAGGCTTGCCAACTACATGCGCCATATCTTCGGTTACATTTATGGACTTTTGATGCCAACGTTGGCTGTTGCCATCGAGCATGTTATCTTTCTTGCATAAGTATAACATATGTATGTATGTATGTATGTACGTATGTGTTTTTATTCAAACTGTGGCCTGTTAGGGTTGTTAGGCGAATGACTAACTTAAAAAAAAATGCTGTAAGAATTATTGCTGTCAATAGTAGGACAACAATATTGTTTTCTTCCCATTCGTGCTGATGAAGATAAACTTATTTGCTTAAATTGTTGCTTAAGCCTTGATCGCAGTGGTTGCATTTATAGAGTAACAAATTGCCTTTTGGTTTTTGTTGTTTAGCTTTAATATATGTATGTATATGTACGCTTGGTATTGTTGTCTAAGCTACAGATCAACATATGTTTGTGTAAGTATAAGTTAACTTGATTTGTGATGCATTGTTAGTGTTCGATATCTTCATCGAGGGTCTTTTCTTTTGCATTGACAAAATTTCGCAAGACATAAAAGCAAGAAGCGACGAATTGCAAACGTTATTAATTTTACGGTGCACCACGACTCACATGACCAAGTTTTGCGGCCAAAAGTCCTGTTTTTGAATTTAGAATTTTGGGTAAATTTTATTTTCCTTTAAATAGTGAATACATAGCTAGCATTTCGAAAACATAAAATTTTTGATCTCTTGGCAATCTTAGTTTATGTGGGCGCCAGCTGAAGTTAGCGGATTTTTGATTGTTTTGATTGATTAATTTAATAATAATATAAAAGAGGAAAAAATGTAACAAATGAATATGAAAATTAATAACTTTTGCTCACATGAAAGCCAAAATAGGAAGAATATGATAGCAACTTGCTAGAAACGGAGACAGTTTATGCAGATTCTAAAGTTTTGCGGGTTAGAGTTTCTTATTCTGAAGCAAATAAGCGAAAAAGGCGGATAATAGCATCAGAAGTTTTTTCTCAATACGTCGATAAACCGAAGGCGACCGCTAATAAAACTCGGCCCGACGAGCTTTTTCTTACCTCTATTGATAAATGTTTTTGAGGAATGTAAAAATATTTTCTCTTCGTTCTGTTGTTAGTTTTTCCAGATCTGTGAGCATCAGAATTGAATCACTTCTCTTCGGATGTATAGCAATGTTATACATTCCGATTCCGACCAAATGTGCATAATTCCAACTTTGATGTTGAAAAAGTTCAATACTTTTGTAAAATAACGTTAGAAATTTCCATGGCAAAATACGACTTGTATGCTATGTCAGCCACATTACAAAAAATCTTGGTTCATTCTTCTCAAAATGTGCAATTGTCTATTGTGTCACTTGGTTAATTGCCGTTATAAATTCTATAAAACAGATCGCATATGACAATCCAGAAAAAAAACACTAGAGGATTCATCTGATCCGCTTTTTTTAGTATGCTCTTGACACAGTCAATTTATACAACTAACAAACAAAACTTTCCACTGGAAGTAGTAGCTCTTATCGAAGCTCATTCTTTCTGTTCGGCTGAAAGAAGAGTATCCCACAACATCACGTCAGGCGCTAGAGGAGTTAAAGGAAGTGTGCAAGCGTGGCAATGGTCTGATCACGCCCAATATTTTATCAGAATCTCATAGTGGCCTCTAAAATATTAGTACAAAATTTCAGGCTTCTATCTACACTGATTGATTTTTGGCCGCAGAACATGGTCATTTGAGCAATAGTGGATTTGTACGAAAAAGCAATGTAAAGGATGTTTTCATCACTATTTTTCTGGTGCTCCAATTAATAAAAGTATTTAAAGGAATACTAACATCAGTATCATACGCGGCTGCACTTAAAATATTTTCAGATTGCATCCTTTTTTGTTTTGATTAAGTTACTCGACAATCGGCAATAAAAAAAAACAAAAAGGTTATTATTAAAGCAAATTTTTTTTAACAAATCATTTATTCATTGAATCTTCTAATTTGTTTTGTTACATAGGGCTTTAGTTGCATAAGTAACTATCCCACAGTTGAATAGCATCAGCACTTTGTTGTACATATGTACATATATGATCAATGATGACCTTTTAAAAAAACGCTACCACCATGAGCTTCCCAATCTTAGTTAGTACGGAGATTAATTGATACCATCAGTGTATTACTCAAATCGGAACTTTTACCTGTGTCAATCTGGTATCGATGCCTGCTCGGTGCTGAAAATTTATCGGGAATATGTAAATAGAAGTATGAAAACTTTTCTTTTAATTCAGGGTATGCAAAATTTTGTCGCCCAATTTTAATTTCGTGAGAACTGTTCTGTAATGATTAACTTTTTGAGTTACATATATACTGGCGATGACATTCGTATGGATGAGGATGCTCTGGTGGAAATCTCTTCCGACAACGGGTTGCGGGATGCTGCAACCATGCTTTTGTTGGTACATATTAGAGGGCTGCATGAGCACATTCACTTCTTCTGTTAGCCGAATGACACGAATGTGAATGCGGTACTCATTCAACTCAGGCACTCATGCGATCATAAATATAGGCGCAGCTAGCGATGGCTGTTATTATGTGTGTACGTAACAACGCTTAGCATATGCGTTGTTTTCACTTATGGTTACGACTTTGTTATTAAAGCGGATGGATAACTGATTAGAAAATTCTCTTAACTCATGTTATTTATACAATACTATTATTATTTAAGACTTAAATAATATTGATGTGAATAAAATATTAGTGGACATTTAACTTCATTAAATTATCCAAATAATCCTCAAAGATAATTTGAAATTTGAATATTTAAATATTTTCTGAGTTGTTTTTTTTGATATTATTACTTTTCCACAATTCATTGTACATACATACATATGTATGTAGGTATTTGCAATAGTAGTTAAATGCTTTTTTTTCGAGATATAGTAAGTAGAAAGCTCGCAAAATTAGGTCATTATAATAATTTTTTTGGAATAAATTCGAAATGTCTTATAATACCATTGAAAGTATAGTGCACTTCCATTTTCAAAAATCAGAACCAGAAACTTTATAATTTTTTTTTCAAAGGTATACAGAATAAGATATAGGATCACAATTACAGGAAGATAATATATGTATGCATGTACATACATACATACATACATACATACATACATATGTGTTTACAAGCGCAGACGCACACTCTCTGCATACGTACAATACACATGTATGTATGTTTTTTTTTTTTTTTCTAGAGGTGGCACAAAGCATTGAAAGCCGAAGTGTGGGACTTGCCTTTCGACTCACCGCACTAAAAACCCACCCCTGCTCCGTTTGCCTCGCTCCGTGGAACTACCGTTAAGTATTACTTCGTGGAGCGGGAGCGGCCTATTGCCTTTCTATGAATTTCTGCGGAGTTGCTCCGCTTGACGCAGTTTAGTTATGATTTTGTTCGCCATATTGCAAACAACGGACCAATTTTCTTTAGACTCGAGCATAGTATCTACAAGGTTTTTAACCGAAAGCGATCTCCTCAACTTCGTGTTCGAGTCATCCCTTTCAATTGCAAACCGCGGACAGACGAAAAAACAGTGTTCGGCGTCTTCAACCACCTGATTTGCACAGAAGGTGCAGTAAGGGTCATCATCATGTTTATACTTGTATAAAAAGGACTTAAAGCAACCGTGCCCTGTCAATATTTGGGTAAGGTGGAAATCTACTTCACCGTGTGGCCTATCTAACCATTTCTCTAAGGAAGGAATAAGTCTATTCGTCCAGCGTCCCTTACCTACAGCGCTCCACCGCCTCTGTCACATCCGCAAACAGTTTCGCCTCACCACCTCGCGTTCAGCAATACTCAGTGGGGTTTCTACAGCCTCTTTAACCAAGATCTCGATTGGACAGAGCCCAGCCACTACTAGCGCCGCTTCTTCTGAGGTTGTTCTAAACGCACTGCACACTCGTATAGCGCAAAGTCGAAAAGTGATCTCATTTCTCTTGGGTATAAAACTTGTTCAAGCGCAGCCGACCAAATTGGTGCCCCGTATAGTAGTACTGAGCGTATTACGCTTGCATACAGTTGCCTACTTTTCTGCTTAGGTCCTCCTTTATTTACCATAAGCCTCGTTAGCGCTGCTGCCACCTTCTCTGCCTTCTCGACTGCATATTGTACGGGAGTCCTAAATACTAATCGAACGTCAAACATAATGCCTAGATATTTAAGGGCAGCTTTTGAAACAATTTCATGTCCTCCGACTTTAATTTTAATAATCTCTAGGATTTTTCTGCTGCTAGTTAACACTGCCTCAGTTTTCTGTTCGGCTAACTGCAGGCCATTTTCTTCCAGCCATGTCTGAATTCGTGCAGTCATGAGGTTTGCCTCTCGCTCCACGTCTTTTATATGCTTGGCAACAATAACCACCGCTATATCATCTGCAAAACCAACAACCTTTAGGTACTTGCGAGCGCAGAATACCGTCATACATAATGTTCCAGAGCAATGGTCCAAGAACGGATCCTTGAGGAACTCCTCCGGTTATATTATACTCTTTGCTGCCTGTCTGTATCATATACTAGGACTCTATCTTCCAAGTAGTTACTTATGATTTTTCGCAAATATCTTGATACTTGAAAGCCACGGAGAGATTCGATAATTTTCCTCCAGCTAGCGGAATTGAACGCATTTTTAACGTCAAGTGTCATGACCAAGCAGTATTTCTTAGATCCGCCATTCCATCTTACTCCACTTATCGCTTCTTCTGCCAGCTTCTTAACAAGCATAGCCGCGTCAACTGTTGATCGCTTTTTTCTAAAGCCGAACTGCGTTTCTGAGAGGTTTCCCCCTGCTTCAATTTCTGAGATCAGCCTATCGCTAAGGATTCGTTCGAACAGTTTTCCGGCTGTGTCAAGCATCCGTATTGGGCGGTATGCGGACGGGTCTCCTGGATGTTTACCAGTCTTTGGTAGGAGTACTAACCGCTGGCGCTTCCATATAGGGGGAATGCTGAACCCCAGGGATCTTTATCTGCGCTGTCACATAGACTTCGAAAACATTTCGTTTTACTGGATTTTATAGCCCGTTTCAGCGCCGTGCGCTTTTATTTATAGTCTCTTTGCTGCACCGCAAAGTTTGCGCTTAGATTTCTGGCTCTTTGGTAGTTTCGCTTTGCGCTGTTACGTTATCGGCGTAGGTGCGCAATCTCTTCGTTCCACCAATACACCGGTGGGCGTCAGAAAGATACGGACTTTCTTCTCATGGAGGCATCGCAAGCTACTTTAATACCGTCTATTAGGTGGTGTGCCATATTAATTGCTCCTTCTGGGAGGATTATGTCGGTTACCATCACCTTAAGCCCTTCTTCGTCTAATGTGTGCAGCCTCTAGCCAGCTGATTTTACACTCGAGGTATTTTTTCCCCCTTCGTCATTTTTTATCGAAAACATAATAGCTTGATGGTCGCTATGCGTATAATCTTCACTTACTTGCCACGACGTTCGTTTGAAAATTGTATTGCTTACAAATGTTAGATCGATAATAGATCCCCTTCCATCTCTTTGGAAGGTAAGTTTATCGCCTGTGTTAACAAGCGTCACTTCCAGCATTGATAATGCTGTAAGCAGAGCCCTTCCCTTGGCGTTTGTATACCGGCTTCCCCATTCTCGGGCCCATGCATTTAAATCGCCTGCAATTATCACTGGCGTTCTACCTCTCGCGTCGCCAACCAGGCCATCTAGGACGGTTTAAGTAATTAAGTAATTCAGTAAGGCTGTACCTAGGCGGTATATAACAACTGTATAAAATAGCTTCGATATTTTTACGCAAACGTAGCATGGCTTCACTTCTAGTTGCTCAATCGCAAAAGGTGTTTTAGAACAGCTCCATACCGCTAATTTTCCGTTGGTGTCACTAGCCCACAGTGGGGGTTTTCCGATCTCATACGGTTCACTTAGTATTGCTATGTCGATATTCTTTTCTACCATCGACTGCTCCAGAAGCTCCTATGCCGCCTTGCAATGATTTAAGTTTATGTATGTATATATATGTATGTATGTGTGTACATAAATACGAAAGGGATAATCACCAAGTTGAGCAAATGGCCTGGCACTCAGTAAGTAGGCTGCATATACATACATACATGTACATGCAGATTTACGGATGTGAAGAAGCTAGCGAATATTTAAAAAAGGGTTTTACTACCACACATTATACCCACACATAAATAGACATATGTACGTATATAGATATGTATGCATTTAAGCGTCAAAAACAGTATACAGTTGTATGCAATACTTACAATGTTTTTTAACACAAATCCTTTCCGTTAATTCTTTATAAAATAATATCGCATTCTTTAACTAGAACAATATCAATTAAAGTTTCAAAACTTGTACAGAGTGCACACATTTTCCAAATATCAAAGTTTTCCATCCAAAATATTTAACGTTTTAATGAGAAATTGAAAAATTGAGAGTCTTAAAAAATTCTGTATATTAAAAGCATTGTGAAAATTTTTTCTAAATCTGTTTTCTTTCCATTTACATTTGCGCCTACATATGAACATATTTTCATACAAATGTGTATTGACTTTATTATAAGTGTATGCATTTATTTTAAAGTTACTAATTAATTTCAGTAAAATTCAATGTTGATTATGTATGTATGTACATATGTACATAAATATGAAGAGACATGCAATTATTGAATTTTTTATATTAAATTGCTTTCATAATATAGCCGCTATCATTTGCAAAAATTGGCGCCGTCATAAAATCTTTCAATGGAATGTTGTCTCATACAGCCGGATGTGGTCTCATACATCCGAATGCGCATGACTAGTTGTACAACATATTTGGCTCTCTTTGTACAACGAATGCCTCTTTATCTGAATGCGACTGAGCACAGCATTCTCAGCTATCTGCACACTCATTCAGTCATCGCGCTTGCTGTGAGCAGAATGCGTAGAATGTTGCGCTTATGTGTGAATGTGTTAAAACGGCCAATAAGTACATTCATGCAGACGTCTAGTACATATGTACATTTTTTAGTCTGGTAGAGATCCAACTTAGTAATATGTCCACAATAATATGTATGTAGTACTATGTACCTTACTAATGTTTCTTGTTGGCACAGTGACGATATTAAAGAATTAGGAAGAGGTGATTTTAAAATTTTATTTGGTTCAAGCAAATATTTCCTTTAGTTTTATAAGTATTGAAGTGAATGTACAAATATATTATCTACATAATTCTAATTTGTTTGTGTTTTTCTTTTATTTCAGGTAGGTATCGGCGTTCTGAAAGTCGTATATTAAATGGAAAGTCTAATCATGTGTCCCCTTACAATGATTGTATGTATGTACATATGTATGTATATAACAACTTATAGTATACGTGAAACTGTTTTTATTGTATTTATTTAGGTAGCAGTGCTTGCATGTTAGTTCGTTTTTATGTTGAGTTGGTCTATTTAGCCGTAATTATGGCTGGATTTGGAGAATAAACCTTTTTAAAAATATTTTGATTATTTAATCAATTATTTTTAATTTCATTTATAAAATGTAATATCAAATAATTTGGAATGGCGAATAAGTTTCCATTAATTATTTAAATAAATGTGTATAATTAATACAATACCGAAAGAAAATTTTGTATTTTTGGACAACGCATACATTTTCATTCCTCATTCAATACTTTTGACCAACGTGCAAAAAATGATTCAGACGAGAGCGGTTTAATAAGTCAGTGACTTTTGGGATTTCTGGTGCAGAAACTTTAAATTCGTCACTGCTGAGTCATTTTGTTTATGTGTGGTAGCCATTGAAACCTCTTGATTTTTAACAAAAATGAAAAAAAAAGAGTTTTGTGTGCTGGTTAAGCATTATTTTTTGCCTTAAAAACCATCACCGAAACCAAAGAAAGGCTTGATAAAGTGGTTTACTGAATTCTGTTGTGGTCGTATTAGCACAAGTGATGCCGAACGTTCAGGTCGCCCAAAAGAGGTCGTTAAACCAGAAATCGTCGATAAAATTCTTGAAACGATATTGGATAACTGGAGAATTAAAGTGGGTGAGGTGGCTGAGGCTGTAGGCATCTCAACTGAGCGGGTACATCACATGTTACATGAATATTTGGATATGAAAAAGCTACCCGCGCGATGGTTACCGCGACTGCTCACACTCGATTATAAACCCGGGTGCATACGTGTGTTCTCTTCAAAGCAAAATACCATAAATTGTTCTACAGCTACTTCATACAGCGAAAATTCCAGGCTTAGCCCTACGCTACTACATTTAATTTTCGAACCTGAAGAAATGGCTGGGTGGTAAAAGGTTTGGGTCAAATGAAAGGGTCATCACAGAAACAAACGTTTTTTTGAGAGTTTTAATTGGGATGCCATTAAACTGAACGGTTACTGCCTACGATATGTACGAGTTTTGTTCCCACATCGGTTTAACCATAAGCTCTTTGGGTAGAATGTGATTCAAACACAAAGCCATTCGATAAGTGTCAGCAACAGGAATCCATCTACAGTTAGTAAAATTTATCACTCTAGTCGAGTCCGTTTATCCGCTCCCTCAATTTTCTAGTTTGCTTATTTAAATGTGCCTTCTACCATTTCAATTTCGCTTCTTGATACCTACAGCTTCTTCTTATCTTTAGTTTCTAGTGCGCCTGGTATTTGTGGAACTTACCACTGGAGTATTCTCTGTATTCTTCAATTATTCACACCATTTATGATACGGCTTCTTCGGCCTTTTCATTACATACAGCCTTTTCATTACACCTAGCAGCTCCAATAAGCGGTATGTAAAGATCGGTTTCAGGTCCATTTTACCTAGTGCTTTGAGTAGACTATATTCCTAGCCATGAATGCACATACGAACGACTGAATCGCCGTTCGTTCACTGTTCTCAACGCAAATCTTCCGGTTATTTTAGACTTAAATTATTGTGGACATAGCAAGTCTGTGTTCGTTTGCTTGTTCTTTTCAAAGGAACTTTGCGGGTATCACACCTTATAGACTTCTTTACTTGTAAATATTACAATAATAAATGATTTAGTACAGTACTTTGTCTTAGAACTATGCTTAATTCCAACAAATAGGCAATGCTTTTTTTATTATTACGTTTTTCATTGAATTGACTAATGAATAAAAGGCGCAAAAAGTGCTTATTGCGGTAAACATGAAACGAAAGTTACTTCACACCTGCTTAACAGCCATTTCCTCACACCGAACTCGCTGACTCGCATTCTCCTTTTTTATCGTATTTTTGTAAAACGGTATTCATCAAATGTTCATTCATTCATCAAATCGATTATGGTTATGCGCTTGGTGTCGTTCTATTGTCAATAACTGGCTAGCTGTCATCGCACCTTGCCTTTTTTGCTTAAATTCCATGTGTCATTTGTCACTTGACATCTTGCCAATTCACATGTAATTTTTTGCATAAAGTGTTTTTTCTCTGCATTAGCGGTATATTTTTTAGTTGATTACCAGTTGTAATTAATGCAAGTTGCCTTATTCGTTAGCTGTTGTTTGGCGCTGTGCCGACAATTACTGCCAGATGCCAATTTGCCACATATCGGCCTGAGTAATGCTATAAAAAATAATTGAATTAACTATTACTCAATTGCCAGTGTTTTTACTATTTAAAAAGTTCCTTTCATAGATTTTTCTATGAATATGCATATCCTTGATTATTAATTACTTCGTACTAGTAAATATTTGTCTGAAATCGATTTGGGCAAAATATAAATCAACTTTGTCTTCGTGAAAAATGTCTCCTTTTCTGTTAACTAGGTACTACATTAAAAACTGTTTGCTTCATATTCTCCTCTTTCTTTATTCGGTAAAAAAGTCGCTTATTGGCCAAACAAACAATCCATTATCTAAAATTTAGATTCTAAATGTATGTACGAGTATGTAAATTGCATGCATATGTACATATACATTAGGGTGGGTTAAATTTTTGGTCGATGTTTGGTACCCCCTAGTTGTGTTTTATAAATCATTTTAAGCAACTTTTCCAATGGAAGTATGGTTTTATTTTGAATTCCGAGCCCCCCAATTTTTAAAAATAGGTATTTTTTTTTTCCTTTTCTTAGATCTTCCTCTATCTACTCGCTAAATGAACCGAGCCTTTTTGCTCATTTCAAATTTATTATTCTTTACAATTCCATCCTTAAAGATAAAAACTTATATAAAATATAAATGAAAAAAATTAAATTGCTTATTGTAAGAAGCGAGAAGGACTTATTCTTGAAAGTCTTTCTTGCTGTCAAGTTTAGGAAATTTTTTACGGCTTTCTTTCACTTCTTCTCGTTTCTGTTCTAAAACTCGTTTGGACACGCTAGCTAGCAATTGAACATGTCTTTCCATTGCTTGTATGTGTAACGGAATTTTTGGATCAGGTAGCGGTCGATCATCATTTTCCAGATATTGTTCTAGATGTTCATAAGGGATGCTTAGAGTAAACGGTGGTTCGAATATGATTGAATTATCATTCATATCAATCATATTCGTATAATCCGTGCAATTGAAGTTCAAGATATTACCTGAAAATAGAAAAGATTCGATGAATCAAATACAATTTTATCATTTATTATTGAAGCATTACAGCTGAGAAATAGAAATAAAAATGGTAATAAATAATTAAAAACAGCTACATAGATACCTGAAGATTTTCACAAGTTTCACTTTCTTTGCTTAACTTTCCAGTTGTTATTCGGCGGGGTGTCGCTCGACCATGGGACTTTCGACCATATGGCAGAAAGTCCCCAAAAAAGTGGACATTCGACCATATGGTCAAAAGTCATTGTATGCCAGTGACTTTCGACCATATTTTCAATTTTCTAAAATGGACATTCGGCCATATGGCATACTGGCGCACAGTGACTTTCGACCATATTTTCAATTTTATTCAATGCATACTTAACAATTATTTTGCAACAGGGCAAACTTAAATTTAAGCAATTGTTATTTTGGTACAATACTTTGCCCTTTTACAAAATGCAAAGGAGTTGTGCGCGGAAGTACTGTTGATGGTGTAGCCGGAGTTTGTCCGGCCAGGGTTATTGTTTTGAAGCGCGGCCGAAGACCGCTCACGCAGAAAGGAGTTCTGGGCGGAAATACTGTTGATGGCGTAGCCGGAGTTTGTCCGGCCATGGTTATTTTTTTGAAGCGCGACCGAAGGCCGCTCACGCAGAAAGGAATTCTGCACGGGAATACTGTTGATGGCGTAGCCGGAGTTTGTCCGGCCATGGTTATTTTTTTGAAGCGCGGCCAAAGGCCGCTCACGCAGAAAGGAGTTCTGCGCGGAAATACTTTGTGCCTTGTTCTTATTGTTGAATTTTATTAAATGCATACTTAACAATTATTTTGTAACAGGGCAAACTTAAATTTAAGCAATTGTTATTTTGGTACAATAGTTTGCCCTTTTACAAAATGCATACTTAACATATGGCCGAAAGTCCGAAAAAAAGTGTGTGCCAGTGACTTTCGACCACATTCTCAATTTAATAAAGTGGACATTCGACCATATGGTCGAAAGTCACCAGCATACAATGATTTTCGACCATATGGTCGAATGTCCACTTTTTTGTTCCCATGGTCGAGCGACACCCCGTCTTGTTATTCGTGGTCCAGTGGTAGATGATTTTCCCAAAGTATCAAACAAATGTCGGAGTGGAAGCTCGTTGAAGTGGAGAAGACACACAAACCAATGCAGTGGTGTATTTAACTGCATTTCGAATCGTCGCAAAATTCCATTTCTTATGCCAGTATTTGCTGGTTCACCATCACAGCATATGCCAATCAAAGAATCCAAAGATATTGCTTTTTTGATGAAAAATTCGTTCAATTTCATGACTTTACTTTCAGAATCTTCATGTTCCACTTTCACGTAGCCTAACAATTGGGAATGCGGTTCCTTCAAAATAACTAGATGAGATTCTTTCACTATTCTCGAATGAAATTTGTCATTGATTGTTTCCATCGTTAAAGAATCATTCTCTCTGCCGTCGAATGAAAATGCTATTAAATTTGAAGCATCATACCGCTTACGAAGCACTTCTTGTCTATATTTAGTTTTTTCTCTACGAACTTTACATTTATCGATGTATTTTGGAACGATTTTCCGTCGATCCTTGTCAAATTTGGTTTTGAAACAAACCGGTTTCGGCGAACGAAAAATAACACTGAAGATGGCACAACGCCGAAAGCGGTTTGTTTCAAAACCAAGGTTGACAAGGATCGACGGAAAATCGTTCCAAAATACATCAATTTTCAACCTTGTCGGAGTAAAAAAACAACAAAAAACTTTACATTTATCCATAATGACAAGATTGCCACGATCATCTTTTACCCCAATGTCTTTCATAAGAGATGTTGCTAATGCTGATGCTATTCTGTCAGACACACCAAATCTGTCACACATCATAGCAAAGTTCAAAGTATCGTATCTGGGAGTATATGGTCCTCGTCTCGTTGAAAGAAAATCTTGCGCACCGACTGAATGTGAACTATCCTCATAATCGATATTCATATCTTCTTCTGGTATGTATGTATGTATGTATCATCTCGGTCCTCTACACTTGTTAGTATTATTGTAGACATTGGTACTTGCTCTTCAATTTGTGCCACGTATTCCGGTATCGTACATTTTCTGGCATTATGTTGATCTTTCAAGTGTTTTGGAATCAATCCACATGTGCATAGTGCTGCTTTCAAGTCGCAATTATATTTTCCAATGTAAAATAAATCGTTTGTAGATTGTACGAACGCTGTAAATGTTGAGCGTTTTATTCTGTGTTTGATTTCGGCTTAATATTTGTCAAGGAGTACATGACATTTTTTACTGATGCTCCTGTCATCCATAATTTCAACATTAAGATTACTCCAAATTTCAATCAATTTGTCTACTACGTGGGGGGTAAATGTTTTATACGAATACATTTTGCTATGGATTTTAGCACGTTCTGCCAACAAAAAATAATATCTCAATATATCCCGTTTAGTTGGCAGATTAAGATCACTCAAATCACGAGACACACCAAAAGCAGCAACATCGTGAGTGGGCATATGTTTCAAAGTACTTTCGGTACTTGATGTTGTTACGCCTTGCGATGTATTTTTTATTCACTTTTTCTATTATCTTTAAGTTTGTATCGTCACTTTTTTACTTTTACTTTTTTTTCTGTCACATTTTGTTGTTGCTTCTTCGCTTACTAAAATTGAACTGGTATAAAAGTCCAAGTGAAGCTGCTTATATACCCTCAGCCGACGGTAGAAGAGTGGCCAGTGGTGAGGATAAAACTTTTCGAGAAGTTTCTAGAACATTTTATTCAATTTATTCAGAAATTTCTAGAACATGCTATTCGATTTCTCTGCAAACTCCTAAAATATTTTATTTGATTCTTCTATAAACTTCTTGAACATTATATGCGATTTTGTTAGAAATCGCTAGAACATTCTATTCGATTTTTCTAGAAATTTATAGAATATTCTATTCGATTCTTCTATAAATTTCTAAAACATTCTATTCGATAGATTTAGAAATTCCTAGAACCTTCATTAATATTCAGGACGTCGATGGGCTGCACGGCCACGTTTTTTTTTAAAAAGACGTTATTTTTATGTATTTAGAAATTGAAATATTAGAGAATGCTTTATTGCTTCTTGTTTTTTTAACATATGTATGTTTCCATCTTTAGAGTTGAATTTCTGAAGAAAAAAAACTTTGATAAAAAAATGTTCTGTTCATTTAGCGAGTAGATAGAGGAAGATCTAAATTTCTGTCTTCCAGAGGGTTCCATTTTCTATCTGAAATCTATAGTAGTAGTTGGAACATCATAACGAGAACTCTTGAATCTCTCTTTTTAACTGTGCGAAAAGTTGCTTAAAATGATTTATAGAACACAACTAGGGGGTACCAAACATCGACCAAATATTTTACCCACCCTAATATACATATGTATATAGATTGTTTCTCGAGACTTTTATCAGACCTGATTTGAAAGAACCCTGAATGTATTATTCAGGCAACTAAAAGATATTAATAAAAATTGTTATTGAAAAATTGAATTTTTTTATCAAAATTGATATTTTTAATTATTTTTGTGCAAAGTTAAGACAAAAGTTTAATATTAATTTTTATTTTATAAACTCTAAATAACAATTATTTTTGATTTGAATGAAAATACTTTTCTTACTTATATACGTAAAAGTTGTCAACATAAGTCAGTCACTGACTTTTATTTTTAAGTCATATTTTTAAAAGTAGTATTTTTGTATGCCAACTTTGATAAATAAAAGTTTTTAAAAACTATGCAAGAAGCAATTCAAATCCCTTGTTTCCAAAGGCGTGAAGCATTCGCGTTTATCTTAAAATTATTAAGACTTCTATTTTTTCACATACCGACTTTTACTGCTAAATATTCTTACTTAGACTTTCTTCGAAATCATTTTAAAAAATGATATTTCTATACTTACACTTATTGAATTGGCGCATTAAGCACCTGGTGCCAACTGTTTTTCCACCAACGCAGCGGAGGTCTTCCTTTTCCTCTGCCACCACCAGCGTTGGAGCTACATATTTGATCCATGCGAGCGACATGGCCTAGGTAGCGGAACCGCTGGTTCTTAATTCGATGCAAATAATCTATGTCCTTGTAAATCTCGTACTGCTCAACGTTCCATCGTCTGTATTCGCCGTCGCAAAGGTGTAGAGGTACATGAATCTTTCTCGTGTAAAAGAAAGAGAACTAAAAAATAATACTGAAAACGAGTATGTGTTAGATTTGTCCCGAGCCAAATATAAAACGATGCAAAGTTTTTGAATTTTTAAATATTGCTCAGTTTATTCTTTGATATACATTAAATCACATATATTTTCTTACAATTTTTAAAATCGTGCAAACATGATTTTTCAGCAAATTGGTTTGTTTTTTTTATCAAAGGTATGCAATTTTTTATTTAAAATCTTCGACTATTTGTCTATAAAAAAGTTATTAAAACGGATCCAACATTTGCGCAAAAGAAGTTTTTGACCAAATGAAATAATATGGAATGCCTCATATGTATAACAAATATTAACTTGAAACCAAAACATATGTTTGATAAATTTTTTAAGTTATTATATTTATTCATTATTATTATTATTACATTCATCGATGAGGTTATTTTGGCTTTTTGAATGGATTTATGAGGTAAAGTTGGCAGGAAAGATTTGAGCTAGTATAATCCCATTATTTGGGTGTTCAATAATAATTAAACTTTAATTATAATTTTATTATCAACATAAGGAAAAAGTTTTGGGTGCGTTTCTTATGGCATTTTGGAAAATAGGATTATATACATAGCTTTGTTTAAAGTAAGCCGGTCATAACCATTTTTCGTTTTATCTTGATTTAAAAACTAAACTTCCTAAAATTTGAGGCCATGGCGGTGTACAACTGTACGCTGTACCCTATCCGATTACTATAGTTCGCGTTCGATGCTCGCTATTTCCGTTAAATTCGATTTCCAGTTTTGTAAATTAACGTATTGTACGCCGTTCGAATAATAAGTAGAGTTCATAGGCGATATTGCCAAATGGTAGCCGGCGTAGGAGGGCAGTTAATATTTTCATTCAAACAATCATAACTGTAAAAATTTAATAAAACAAGTTATCTCGACTTAAAACTTTTTTCCTATCAATCTCTAAATTTGATGGTTCTTATAATATTTGAAACCAATTAATCATATAAAAATTAAGTTTAAGCAGTTGTCTTAATATAAATCAATTTAAAATATTTAATTTGGCTATGAAAGATCAACATTTTGCGTCGAAAATAAATTTAGCTAAAATAAAATAATCCATTTTGCCAAAATAATCACAGATATACATAAGTATGTATAGAAATTCATATACACGTTACTAATATAACACAAAAGGAGTGACAGAGTGTGACTTTTACGACCAAGTTTTGCTAAACTCGTGTACAGTTAGGAGAGAAGTGTTCCAAATATTTGATAATTTTCAAATGCTGCCTACAATCCCAAATTTGGATAAAGCAGCAAAAAACCTCCGCTGCACATTTTACGAAATAAAAGAGAATTGCTTGTACAATTTGGTATGCGCAAATCTACATATGTATGTATGTATGTATTTCAAAGTCAATGACCGCGATCATTAAAATAATTATAAACAAACCAAAGATAATTGTAGCAATGAAATGTACAGGTATACAGACAACCATACATATGTATGTATGTTATATGTACGCCTATATAGAAGTATTAAATGCGAAAATAGACAAACATATATGTATGTACAAACATGCGGATTTACACGCTTAAATACATAAGTATTCACAACTGGGTCACTCGGAAAACAGAAATTCTATGTGAATTTTTATTAGCGATCAACAACGTTTAAAAAAACGAGTAAGAAAAGCTAAATTCGGGTGAAACCGATTTTTATATACCCTCGCGACGTGGTTATGGTCCGATTTCAAAAATTATTGACGGTGATGCTAGTGATATCAAGGACAAATTTTGTGACGATACCTTACATCGTTATTGAGATACCTACAGACATTTTTTTATAAGTGGGCGTGGTAACGTCCATTTTCCAAAATTTCAAAAAGAAAAACAAGTTTCTTAATTAACTATCTGTCTAAATATCAAATTTTAATTAATATCTATGTTCCAATAGATAAAGAAAAAAAAATTTTGCATTTTTCTAAATTTCCGGAGGTGGGCGAGGTTATGGTCCGATTTCAAATATTTTTAACGGTGATATTGAGGAAAAATTTTTACCAAATTTTGTGACGATACCTTACACCGTTATTAAGATACTGACATTTATTCCTAAGTGGGTGTGACAACGCCCATTTTTCAAAATTACATAAATACCTCATTTCTTAGTTCAAAAGCGCTCCAAATACCGAATTTAACTAAACTTGTTTTAATAGATACCGAAAAAATGAAGTTTTTGCATTTTCCAAAACTTCCGTTATATGGGAGGTGGGGGTGGTTATCATCCGATAAAAAAAATTTTCATTGAGATATCTCAATTTTTACTCAAGTTATCGTCTGCACGGACGGACGAACGGACGGACGGACGGACAGACAGACATCGCTAAATCGACTTCACTTTTTATTCTGAGCATTTTGGTATATATATGTCTATATCTATCTCGATTATTTTTTGCTGTTACAAGCAACCGTTATGTGAACAAAGTTATAATACCCTTGTGTACAAGTACGATCGGGTATAAAAACGGTTTGCCCTCAGTCGTAGATTTTCATTCATGTGCCCTACTACGCACAGTGTCGCGAGCCCATATAAGTTGCGGCAGAAAATATATGTACATATGTAAGTAATCGTTGCAGTGTCACCAAAGTCAGCATTGGAGCGTCTCATGATAATTTTATCACAAAAATAATATAAATACATATATAAATTTGCGCTGTAAAAGAAAATTTATATCTGAAGAAATATCTACGGTTTGTAGTAAACTATCTGCAGTCTTATTTAATAAACTTTGCAGAGGTACTGCCGCGGTTGTTTCAGATAGAATTAAAGGTTTTGGCAGCGACTCGTCCATGGCTTTTTTCAATTCATAATAGCTTGGAAATAAGTTAGGGTGAATTACATTAACTACAGTCCAAACTTATGTGGTGTTATTCATACAACTTTCTGCGCTGGAGGCAGTTTGGATGGTGTTCTTACATTTGATGGCTGAACAGTTTGCCATTTTACGAATCACTTTTAAATGCAAAAATACTTGCACTCAAGCTTTAGTAATGACTATTTTTACTAAAGCGCGCAACAACGTATTTTTTTTATCGCTTTTTGCCAGCGTGCAATTAAACAATTTTTCGTTTTTGGTTTCCATCAATGGTGAATAAATGTCAATTACAATTCGCCTAAGCTTATTTCAACAAAAGCGAATTCATTCAATTCGCCTTGATTTTGACAAATACTCGTATGTACCAAAAGCAAAAACAAAATACACGTTGTTTTTGGTGTTGTCGTGGCGACAACAACTTATAGATTCGCCTTGGCTTTTGGGAAATCGCAATAGAAGTTTGAAATTCAATTTCTCAAAAAGGCGACGCTAGATTTTTTCCAACATCTGGGAGAATATTACTACTTCACGAAAATCTTAAATATTTTTATTCCTATTGTTTATTCACAATTACTTTTGAATTTATACAGGAATATGTATGACATACGATAAAATGTGATACAGATTATACTCAATATATCGAAAATTAAATACTATAATAAAAAACGAATAGTCTCATTTGAAATGACTTAAAAGATGGATAATAACTACATACAACATTTAATTATTCTTTCGAGAATACGAGAATTTTTAACACATTTGGCGGCAAAAGATTTTGTCCAAGACAATTTGAACATACGACAATATTTTTCCGAGTGTTTAAAAGGAATTGCTAGCACGAAAATCCGAAACGCTGTTTCTGTCAAATGGTTAATATGGCGTCTAAAAAGAGAGAGTGAAAATACCGCCAAAAATGATTGTATCCGGTAGTACCATTTAAATATAATTTGTAGTAGACAAAAGGAATCGAGATAGATATAAGCAAATACATATGTACGAGTATGTTCATACCAAGGTAGGTTGGTATTTAAAACGGGCGGAATCGAAAAATAGGCACTCCCATCTTGGAGGCAATCGGTGAAAAATTAAATTTAGATAAAGTTTGCAAAAGGAAATCGGAATGTTACAAAATTAAAAACAAAAAACCTTCGTATCCATACCCACTTTATAAAAAGTTCGTTTCTCAGTTATCGTTCCGTAAATCTTCATTAAATTTGATAAACATATCAAGAGTGATAGATATTAGAGATTGCGACAATCGTAGTATTGTCAATCCTCTTCTCGTTGTTTTGACATTCGCTGACAGCGCACATCCACAATTGAAGAAAATGAAGGAATAGAGATGTGAAACAAAGGATGGCACTATCAATAGTATCGATAGTTTACAATTTAAAAAACTTTCGATGATTTTTAGTGACTATCGATAGTAATCCAATTGTAACTCAATATTTAGGCTTAAATAATTCAGATCTCAAAAAATCGAAAATATCATATAAAATCACACTCAAAAAAATTTTCTAAATCCGTTTGAATCTCTGACGAAAAAAATACTACTTTTTGAAGAAAGTTTCCAGCAACGGCAAAGTAATTTTTCAAGCAACAGAAGTATATTCCATTACTTGTGATTTTTTTTTAGAGCTGCATTTTAAGCTTTAATTGCATATAAGTGTGTATCTAAACATATGTAAAGACGTGCTTTCAAAGTAAGTTGATTTCATTTTATTGAAAAAAAAACAGTATTTTATCGGCTCTTTGGGCCTAAATTAAATTGACTATGAAATCATCTAAAAATTCTGAAAGAACAAGGAAATTCTATTAAATTTGTTGCGTTTATAATTTTGTACAAAATTTTAGATATATACGATTTTAGTTAAATAATATGTTATACTTTTATAAAAAAATAATAAGTAAATTTAATTTGAAACAAATAAATACATTTATATTTGTATTACTTTATCGCCGTTAAGTAAATTTAGCGGTTGTTTAATAACAATTTTGTTCTCAATTACATACAAATTGTAGCTTTGCGTTAACCAGGTGCAAACAAAACTTTTATATAGCTTCTATTTAACTTATGTTATTAAGAAAGTGCCTTAAAACTAAGATTTAGTTTACTAATAGAATTCGTTAGTACTACCGATTGTGACTGAGGTGTTTTGAAAGCATCGATAACTATTGATAGTTCGAGTATCAAAAGTTGTCCAGCTCTATCTATCATTTGTAACTTTCCTTCATTTCAATTATCATTGTTCGCTTCACATCATATGAATGTGTGACGTCGCGCAAACATTTTTCCTCTCTCGTTGGCGCAATCTCTATAATCTATAATTTTTGAAACATATTGCTCTTGGAGTCGTGAACAAATAAATGTATATCAGATATTAATGGTAAAAACTCGATGTGAAGTATAATATAATAATAAATTGGAGCTCACACTATACTCGTGTAGCCTTAGTGTTAGGCCGAGCTTCTTCTACCATTTGTTGTGTGTGTATTTGTCTTGACGCACAAATGGCGCGCACACAATGATGTCACCATTGGGCTGCCTCAATGAATAAGTTTTACAGAGATCTTCATATTGGCAAATTATCATAGTTTTGAAACTCCAGCCTAACTGATTTGGTGCCTTCTATATAATGCAGGGCTTGCGAGTGTTGATGAGTTCTCTTGAAACATATCATTATGACTAGCATCCAAGCAAATAACATGGAATAAATATAAACAAACATATATGTATGTATATAACACTGTCAAATAGCTACCAATAACCAATAAAACCTAACCGATTTCCAACTTTAAGCAGAACAAATCACGAAAATCGAGTTTAAAACGCGTTAAGCGCAACTTCAGAATAAACTAATTTAAATCGGCGACATCTAGGCGCTTGCTTAATACCGTCACTCGATTGCATGAGTTTGCGCGCTTCTGGTAGATTGATGATTAGCTTTGTGGTCCTACTAGGGCCACGGGATTTTCAAGATCTGAAAGCAAAATCCCGAGACAATCCATAGATCCCAAATTTCAGGAAGTTCTGATTCGTCATTTTTATTTTTTGACAAAACAAGTTTAACACTTCTGTAATTGTCCTATTGTAGTAGTATTCAAAATAACATTTATGCTAGTATAACAAAGAATATCACTTTGTTGTAGTATATATACTCGTATATATTGGTCTTTCAACCCAAAAAAAAAAAAATAAACGTAAAATTTGATCAACATACAAAGTAATTTATTCTTCAAGTAAAAATATGCGAGTACACATTTGGTACAGCAGCAAATGTATATACAGTAAAATTATTTTTAATCACTGTTTGAGTTCAATATTAACAGCCAAATTCTGGTGCTTCATAAATCATTTATTTATTTGCTTAATTATGTATATAAAAAAATGATATTGACACTTTATAAACTTTTGATATCTAAGAAAAACACATAATCGGACAGTCAATATAATATAAAAATCAAATGAATCACCAATTCCATTTTGAGCGAGGCACAAATATTACTTTGTTTTATCAAAATGCGATCTTAAAGAAATTAAAGCATTAAGTGTGTCATCCTCCAACCTGGACTTAAATATGTTGCATATAAAACCTGTATCGCCCCCATTATAATAATTTCTCCAGCTCATTTATAATGGCAGTAAAATTAGAAGCTTCAGAAAGTCAAATTTAAGATTAAATACAATATTTGGATTATTAAAAAAGTGTCAGATGTGTGACAGGATTGTCCTCTGTTGTATGATTCTTGAAACGAGTTTATTAAAAAATGTATTACTTAAAGTAGATTTCTTAATTTTTATTTCCTCAGTATAAAATTTTAAGCGATGCTTTAAATAAGTCCATGTTGCGAGCATATTAAGCTTCAAGAATAACTTTGACTGTGCGGAGCTGTTAAAAAAGTCCGGGATCCCAGGACTGACATTCCTAGGTCCTACATAAATAGGCACATAACAAATTCAAATGCTGAAGGCGCAAAACGACTTCAAAACTGTTTAGATAAACCTGAGATAAGAAGTGCACTAGGTTATGTGCTTAAGTATCAATCAAAATCGAGCAAACAAATTGTTTGTTGTTATAATTGTTTCTGTCAAGTTTATTTCTGCTTCTCGCTAACTTCCAAACTCTAATTGACGTCACGTGCGCCAAATGCTGTGGGCCACGTAACATTTGCTGCACATACACATTTTGTTCAACAGCAAACTGGCCGCAAAGCCATCATAAGTTTGCTAAATATTTCAAACCCCTGGTCAGTTAGTTTTATGGTTTCAGTTTTTGTGTTTTGAAAAAATATCCTTTTAGGAAATAAACCGGAACTTTACGGTCATATGATTGTTCCACGCAAGCTTTGTGGCAGCTTCCTGTTCCGTTATGCTTTCATTTCAGTTGCTCGCAACCTTACTTTTTACTGTTGTTTCAACAATTAAACTGTGTAGCCGAATGCAAAACAATGCCAGCCCGCCGCACCACTTTTGTTTACACGTTGTTGGCTCCTGCAGCGTTGCATGATGCTGTTGCATAAATTGGATGGAACAAAAATTCGTTTAGAAGGTAAAAAAAACTTTACCCTTACGTTGAGAATGCAAGTTGTGCGCAATAACAACAAAAAAGAGAAAGGATATGCGTTGGATAACTGCGTAGACGGTGGCGAATTTGCGTCAAAAATTGCAGGATGAAACGTGACGCAACACATTTGCCTCGCAGAATCGTAGTAATACAGAATTTCCGATACGTTTTGAATGCACAACAGTTTTATTGCTGCAGCCACCCGAAAGATGAAATACATATGTATGTATATCTACCATACATATGTTATATGTATGTATGTACATACAGTTTGTCAAGAAAATGTTTTTAGAAGCATAAAAGTGTACCTTTTTAACTGAATGTTGTTAATTAAGTATATTTTTATAAATATAAACGAGCTGCACCCTGTCCCGCTTCGTTGTGGCACATTGCGATTGAATGGTTGATAAATGAGAAACAAAACAAAGAATACATTTTATATAAGTTTATTTCTACAAGACTTGTGGATATACAATATTTTTTGTGTTTCCTCTGTCAGCGTAGATATAAAGACTATCTGGTTTTCCGACACGGGAACACGGAACATACAGTTGTCTAAGTGAAAAGCAATCCGCATCTAAATCTAAACCACACAATTCTAAAGATTGACCTTGCTCTTTATTTATTGTGATTGCAAATGGCAATCAATTAGGAATCGCAATCTTTTAAATTAAAATGGTGTATCGGTCGGGATCATGGATGTTTGAGGAATGAGGACATCTTCTCCGTTAAAAGGCCCCGTTAAAATTGTTGGTTCCTCTACGTTATTAATTAATTTCTTAACTGCAAGTCGCGTGTCATTGCAGAGTCTTGGCTGATTAATATTCCGCAAGAGGATAATTGGCGCACCTATTTTCAGTTTTAATATGTGTAGTGGCATCCCTGGCAGATCAAGAGAGTTTAAAAATGCCGTTGGATAATTAACTACTTCATCTGCTTCCACAACGATGTTTATCGACTGATATGTTAATTTGCTATTAAGTTGATAGATATCTTTATTCTTTGAATATTATGAATTACTCTTTCGGTCAGTTCTTATTTCGATGTTACTATATTACAAAAATTATCGGAAAATGATATTCTTCTAAACGTATCTTCGACTGGCAGCTGTCCGTTTCCAATGTCCAGTAACTGTCGTGAGAATACCACAGCTGATGGATCATTCTGCAATTGGACACGCATATTCGTAATCAACTGCAATGAACGTACGTGTTGCCATTGTGTTGAATATTTCAGGCAAGCATTTATTTCGTCTGTTGGTGTCGATCGAGAAATTACAGGTAATGTTTGCTTAAAATCTTCTGCTAACAATATCAAATAATGTTTTCACAGTTCCTCCTCGCGCGTCCACGAAGAAGATCCCCCTAAATTCCGTCATTTGAATTATTTAATAATAGGCGCTTACACTATATAGCCCAGTGTTTGGCCGAGCTTCTCCTACCATTTGTGGTGTGCGGCTTTATATTATATCACAAATGGAGGGACCTAAAGTTTTTGTGCCGACTCCGAACGGCAGATGTATTTAATGAGAAGCTTTTTCATGGCAGAAATACCCTCGGAGGTTTGTCATTGCCTGCCGAGGGGTGACCGCTATTAGAAACAACTTTTTTCTATGACTAAGGTTTTGCTTGCCCTGACTGAGATTCGAACCTCGAACTCACCGGCATATCGAGTTATAGCACGCACTGCTACCAACTCGACCCCAGCGGCCATTATGATTGCATTACGCGATCATAAATGCCCTTCTATTGACGGGTTCGTTTGGGAATGTTTGATTGGACATATTATGCCTGAAGATTATCAATGTAGCTCGGGCTGCTGCTGGCATTCCTAATTAACTAAGACCTTTATTTGCAACAGCTAAGCATTTGTCTTCAATATTTAACAATGCTTCGATGTAAATGCTTTATGTAAATTCCAATTTTTTCTGTTTTTTCGCGATCGTGATATGTGACTGATGCAAAAAATATATAGAAACAATCCTTAATGCGGATGGTATATCATGCTTAAGTTTTGACTCAATCGGTCCTTTTTACTTATCCTATATTTATTAAACAAGTATTTTTAAGAGACGAAAAATGTCAAAAATTTCTAAAAAAAAAAAACAACTTCAAGTCGTCAATAGAAAAGAAACTATTTTATTTTGCAATGAGCCAAAGGCCAAACCTCTCACACGGCGTAAGCTTAGCTCAGCGTGTTGAGGCGCTGGGTTAAGTGATGCGTGGTGGCGATGGTTCGACTCCCGCGGAAGCCGTGAAGAAAGAAGTCTCATGAGAATGTGGTGATTTCCGAAATAGTACTATAACTTCTACCACTTTGGTAGTGTTGTGTTCTCTCTAATTTTTCCAACAAAAAATGGCTCATTTAAAATTAAAATGATGAAATTAAACAGGTCACAAACAACAAAAAAGAGAAGAAAAAATCCATTCATTTCAGTGTCAAGAAAATGTTGTTACATAGTACGTTTTAATTAAAACAAAAATTAGTATTGTATTAATATAATTAATTTTAATGCTTTGTGTGTTGACCTCCAGAGTCTATAACTGCCTGTAGTCAGCTTTTCATTGATTTAATTATATTTTCTAGGTCATACTCGCCTCTAATTTTTGCCCATTCTTCATTAATATACCGTATCAATTCATTTCGCTTCTTCAAATTTCTCTTTCACACCTTTTTTTAAATGTGCCCACAAATTCTCAATTGGGTTGAGATCTGTGCTCTGAGGTGGAGCATCTCGTATTTTATCGCAGTTATAAAGGAGCCAAGTTCTTACGAAAAGCGCCTTATGTTTTGGGTTATTATCTTGATAAAATTTAAATGTATTTTCTTCGAACCCAAATTTAGGCGCACTATTCCGTAAGTGGGACCGCAAAATATTAAGACATTGCGTAGCATCCATATGACCTTTAATATAAACAAGATCTCCAACTTCTTTGCTAGAAATACAGGCACATACCATCACGGAAAGCTTACCGAACTTTACAGTTGGTATAATATTTTATTGGTTTAAGGCTGCCATACCCCTCATTAAAGTAAAGCATAATTTTCGTTTCGTCACTAAAAATAACATCTTCCCAAAACGCCTCGCTATGTGAAATATGACTTGTGGCGAACGAAAGGCGCTTTTCTATATTTACCTGTGACAATACCGGTTTTTTTCGCGCAACTCGTGAGGATATCTGGTTTTTTTTCAATAGCTTTTGTAATTGTAAACTTTTTTCATTATTCGGCGCTCATTTCGGGCAGATAGTTTTTTAAGCCACCCTGGTGCCCATAACTTCATAAAAACCCCGTTTCTTTGTTTCAAATCGCTGCTGGTATTAAAGTTGACTCAATTTCTTCCAATAAATACTGAAAATCGAAGTTTTTTCATTTTTTTTTTTTTCATTTATTGATAAAAGTAATATGTATGTACATACATACATATATATAATTACAATCACAATCACAATTTAAATTAAGCATTAGCAACGTGGCCATCCGCTTTGGTTAAATAGTGCAGATTAACGTTTCAAAGTATAAGTTGTTGTGGCAAAGATATCTTACGAGGGCTGTTATGTTGTTTTCATTGACTTGGGTTAGTAACTCTTCAATGTTGGGGTTGTGCAAAAGGTTTCGGCTAGCTTGAAGTGTTGGTAGTAATGTGTTGTACTGTGTTATTCGCGTGTGACCTAGCCGGAATCTTGTGTATGCGATAGTGTATTTTCTGGGTACTGTCACTGGGAATATAGGAGGGGAGTGGGATGGTTTAAGGATTTTATATGGATGATTGTGCTCCATCCAGCGTTTCTCAAATATATCGGAGTAATAGTTGTTTGCAGCTACCTTTATGTCATTTTTGTTTCGGGTGTTAATCATTTTAACAGGTGATCTTGTAGCAAGTTTGGCGGCATTGTCAGCAAGCGTATTTCCTCTTATTCCAATATGTCCAGGAATCCAAAGTAGTTTTATTTTATTTGCACTACTATGATGCCTCTGATTTCTTCCATATAGTTGTGTGGTTACAATTTTGTACCGCAGTCAGAGTGGATAATGAGTCGGAGCATATTAGGTATTTCTTTTTGCTGACTTTCGCGATTCGGCATGCTTCAAGGATGGCTGTTGCATTTTGAAAAAATTTCCGTTATATGGAAGTTTGGCGTGGTTATGGTCCGATTTCAAAAATTATTCACGGTGATGCTAGTGATATCAAGGACAAAATGTTCACCAAATTTTGTGACGATATCTTACATCGTTATTGAGATACATACCTACAGACGTTTTTTTATAAGTGGGCGTGGTAATGCCCATTTTTCAAAATTTCATAAAAATCAAGTTTCTTAATTAAATATCTCTCTAAATACCAAATTTTAATTAATGTGTTCCAATAGATAAATAAAATCGAAATTTTTGCATTTTTCAAAAATTTCCGTTATATGGGAGGTGGGCGTGGTTATTGACCGATCTTGACAATTTTCAAAACCAACCTACCCTATCCAAAGATTCCTCTTTTCATTCTTATCATTTTAGTATATATATGTCTATATCTACTCGATTATTTGTTGCTGTTACAGACAACCGGGTATAAAAAGTATTTTCTAAATTTACAACGAAATTCTTTGATGTTCACTTTAATACCAACTTTTGGATTAATCGCGATGGCGCTGTCAACGGTATTTTTTTGTATTAATTCAAATTCCTTAGAATTGATAAATTTGTGTATTTCCAGATAAAACGCACTTTGTAAAAACATTTTTGTTACACTGATCATTTGTTTTTTGTTACTATTTTCATATTTTCCTTACAAAATTTTCAACAGTGGTTCTGCATTACATACATATGTATATGATAAGTAAAAAATGAAAAGGTTTTTAAATACTTAACTTCATTTTATTTCCAATGGAAGATTCAAAACGAACAATTTTGGGCTTGTAAAAACATTTTCTTGACAAACTGTATATACATATGTATGTATGTATGTACATACCTATGCGAATTATGAACGTATGCATATCCTTAATAGCAAGTTACTTAATAAAATCGGCTAAATTTGACGTTGCTACCTACTGCCTATAGGCTTGGCCCGAATTAATAATGCAATTGAATTTAAAATGCCTTAAACGATGACGAACAGTTCAGTAAAACAGTAAACAGTGTGAAACAGTCAACCAAACAATCAACATAATGAAAAACATTGGAAATACCGAAGCAGCTCATAAATGTAATTGAATATCACTTATGCGAAATGTATGTCCGTCCGGCTGTCTGTCAGATTATTCGTGTGTCAGGATGTTATCCTGCATGTCGCACTTCGCTGCGAGCAAACGAGCTGCTTGGTGACGCATGGGCATGTCGGTTAAATGGTGGCCGCCCTGCTCCGCTGCCCTCAACAATACCTGCAGCCAAACATCCAGAAGCGACTCACCTCGGGTCGATGTGACATGAAATTCCACTTATGCCAAATTCAATTATGCAATTCAGATTACACAAATACATGTATGCATGCTTGCACATACCTACATACATATATATATATACTCGCATGTATGTACATACATACATATATTTATGTATATACCAAAATGCATGCCGCTTACGGAGCGCACGCATCTACGCATCAGGACCACTTACAAAAACACATGCAGCTTATCATATGCACGCACATGCGAATGGGAAATTTCAGAGAATTGGGCGCTTGCCAAGTTACTGATCAAGCCTACTTAAATTCACGACATGACATTTTTGAGGCTCGTCTAGTTTTATATCCTTCGTGAAATCAATCAATTTTCAGAGAATTCGCATTACTAAATCGAATAACAGTAAATATACTTTTTTGCTATTTGGGATAACCCCACATCAGCTACAATAGTGAGTATTCAGCTTTTAATATCTCTCACAGCCAAGCAGTGAAAAGCCTTTATATAAGCGAATTATGCTAAAATATGAAAGCTCATGAAAGGTATTTTTTTACTGCACACGATACAAAATGTGCGTTTGTCTCGCTCGTATTTAGCATATTGCAGTTGCTGTGAGTGTTATCGTTTGTTTTATTTTTGACATTTGACATCTGCGCAAAATTGTAGATGTCAGAGTTCGTAAAGTCCAAACTGTCCAAACACCGACAGTAATGAGCAGCGATGACCTCGAGTAGAAGAATCGAAGCAGGCTAGTTTTGGCTATACTTACTTATATACAAATTTTACAAAGTTTGCACGCACGCACATACATATGTTCTACTAGGGATGTTAGGAATATTTCCATTTGCATTCGTTAATGTTCACTAAAGGTAATAAAACTACAGGAGAACATTTGTGGAATTTCTTGCTGATCACGCAGCGAAGCTTGCACGCAAAAAACCGTGTGTGATAAGGACAAGGGTCTCCTATCCGCTTGCCAGTTTCGCTTTAAGAAATCTGGCTTTGCAATTAATATCAATAAGCCAGGGCTAACATAACAATACCATAGAAGAAAAAAGTTGGAGCGGAGTCGAAAAATAATATTGTGGTAACACTAGATGCTACAAACGCTTTTAATGCAGCAAGTTGGCAGCACTTACTCCATAATATTCTTAGCTCCAGAATGCCATTAGAAGCAAAAGCAATCGTATTTGCAGATGATATTGCCGTGGCTGTAGTAAGCAAAGATATTTAAGAATTATGAAGCAAATCCATCGAAGCCGAAAAAATATTTAAGGATTGACGCATTAAGTGCAAAACCCATTTAGAATATGCACTGAAAATGAATCGAGTGTCGGGGCGCGCCGCTCGTGAGTTAAAAATGACGGTTATAGACAAAGTCAGTACAGTGAACATCTAAAGTTCTACCGTAAAAAGCTCCATTTTGAACCGAAGCCCTGTGTAACATATGGCATGCCAAAAACGCATAACTATATTACTATATTTCTTAAGGGTGATCTAAGTATTCAGCACAATATCGGAGTTGGGATCATTACTTATTTTTGGACTGATCCCAAAAAACATCCTTGCCGACGAGATGAAGATAGTTTAAACTGAACTAAACTAAGCCAATGAAAAATAAAAACATACAGGTGTTGCTTCAAAAGCTTTTCACAGTCAGCTGATAGAGACGCTGGAATGCTTCTGCAAAGAAAAGATGGACCAACAAGATAATTTTAAATATTGGAAGATGTCTGGTAAGAAACTTTGCTGAATACACATGCTGTAGTCACCTTAGGCCTGAAAGGAAATTTCAGCGCATGTATTGCATGCAGGGTTCAGATTTGTCTCATTCTAATTTCTCACTCGCACAACTGCATGCTCACGAGGTCGTAGCTCTCTGAGCGGCAAACGAGGTTATGTACATGAGCCAAGAATGATGGATAACAAGATTGCGCCCATCAGAGAGGATTTGTGTGACGTCACACTGGTTGAGCAGGGAGAGAGAGATAACAAAACAAAAAAAAAATGCATATGAAATGTAATGTAGGGTAAATGCACCACCATTTGTGCTTTTTTCAGGGTAATAAATACATCACTGGCCTCAAGCTCAATAAAATTGTCAATTATTAAAAATTTTTAAAAGTAAAATTAAAGAAAATATTGAGTGTCTAGAAATGGGTGCGTTTACCTTATAAAAAACCAGTTTCACCAGTGTAACGCAGCAAAAACAGCTGATTCTGGCAAAATCACAAAGAGACGAATAGCGGTATAGCGACGGGCGCAACCTTTGTTTCGCTCAATCGTGCATATGAGCAAATCATAAGCATAAGCGCACACCCCGAGTAACAAACAAGCGAGTAGGCAAACGAGAGCAAAGCAGGAGCAGAGCAGTAAGCAGCAGTGTGGCCAATAATTTGGGATTTTGCTTCTCATTATGGGATTTCTAGCTTAATACAATTTTTGTGGACTGCATTAAAATACTAAGAGTATTCGTCTAAACGCGTAAATGCCTTGTATCTGTGTAAACCTCGTAAATAAACCAGTTTTTCATATAAAAATAATCGCCGGACCTACTAGCCCACAAACTGTGTTCAGAGTCGAAGCATATGTTAGCGCTAATATAATAGGACGGGAGAGTTTAAATGCAGTATGGGTTATTAAATCAGCTTTTCAAAATAAAAATATTGATTGTACAAGCTTTTATTGTTCGTATGATCATTATCATATTCATATACATTTAAGATTCTAAGTCAAAGTCAAAAGGGTTGTAATATAAACCAAACATTTCTTTAATGTTTAATGTATTGTTTTATATAATTTCGTCACCCTCTTCATTATAAAATGTTGTGAGCGCAGTACCAAGAAACCGAAAACACAGAAAGTTTCAATTTTATTTTAATTTTAATTCAAAACTCATAATTACCGCATCTTTTATTAAATTTGCCATTTCGCACATTTACAAGCATATCTTTGTATGGCGTTTTTAGATTTGACAACAATGGTGAGCAGAGTATCCTCGCTCTAAACCGAAAGAGAAGATGAGCGAGACAGGCGATTAAGAATAACATTTACATTCTACGCTATTAGTTCGCTTTCCATATAATAAGTGAAAGTCAAGAATGTAAGAAAAGAATATTGCGCCTTCCGGGGTACCGTTACCCAAAACTTTTCTGATTTGACAGTTGAGTGTTATCAATATAGTGAAAGCGTTGCCACAAAGATTTTAATTTAGTACCAAAACTATAAAAAAAATACCCAACCCAGAAAAATAGTTTCAAAAGGCGTTTAACTCGTTAACACCTTTAAATTGAATTTTTTTTTCAATATTTATCTCTATTAAGGTGCAACCACATATGTATGTATGTACATACATGTCTCATTTACTAAGGGCCAGTTTTTCAGTACAAGTTTAACTCTCTTTGTCGGTTAAGCTGTGTGTAAGCTCAGTATGCAGTTCTGCACTCAACTTTAAACGGCCGATTATGGAGGGGTTGAATTTAATCTAACCCATCAGCTGTTTACTGGCTTCTTTGTTTTGTTTTCAACAAATTTAATTGAACTGAGTATTACTAAACTTGTTTTAAACTGAGTTTAACCAACACTTTTGAGTATGCAGAAATGCTCAATACAATAAGAAACATTTCATTTTACTAAGGGAGTATATCTATGCAATTCAAAACTTCCCTGCAGTTTGTTAATAAACAAATTTCTTGTGCAATTGTAAGAAGGTTAAAACTTTAAAATTATTTAGTTTTGGCAAAAAATTACCAAAGTGGCAATGCTAATCTTCGGTCGCTCTTCAATTTTTACTCTCTTTTGCTCAATCACTACGGTGACGTCACGCATTTTGGGAAGGCGTAATCTTCTCTATCATTCTTGAAGTAAAATAAATGCTCAGTCATGCCGAGTCAACCCATTACCTCAAACCAAGTGAAATTTCAAAGTTCTTCTATTGTTCATAATCCTTAGCAAGATGTATAGACAATTTAACATTATATTTAACCCCTTATTATGCATTCTGCATCTCTAGCTATAATATTTCCAAAGGAATACGTTTAACTAAAACGCGATCAAGTCTAGAAGATTTGCAAGCATTTGCAAACCATCACGATGACAAAAACTAAATCAAATATTTTTTTACTAATATTTCGATCGCTCACTTAACTGCAATATGCTAGGTGGACAGACCTGGTCACGGCACCAGGGGTGCAATGGGGTACAGTGGTGCTTCTGCGTATGCACGGCTGTACTCAATCCCCACTCATACGTCCACGTTCGTGCACCCTGGGCAACGTGAGCCACCCATGCGAGAGGGAGCTTTAGTGGAGCCACTCCGACATATTCGGTTTAAGGGTCCACTTAAGTCCGCAGCGTGTGTTCACCAGGAGGTGCGGCTGCAAGCAAGCGTCTATCTTGGAGCAAGCGGCTCGCTATATAAAAAAAAAAATTTAATTTTAACCCCCAGCAATGGGTTGTGCGCAGGGCTGGGATCCGCCACGTAAAACAAATATCCAATTAGAAGCAATGCAAAGCCTCAGACAGGACCCCCCCCCCCCCCCCTTTTTAGATGACGACCACGGCAAACGATTTAAGGACCATGATTTGAGCGCATGCACCTGGAATGTCCGAACCCTTAAATGGGAAGGTGCTCTGACCGGCTGGTTGATGTCCTCAACAGAGCAAAGGCTGACATCACCGCCATCCAAGAAATGCAATGAACGGGGCAAGGAGCCATGTAAAGGAGCGCGAATTTGGTATCTAATTTGTGGTGGGAGAGAGACTTCGCCGTAAAGTACTGTCGTTCTCTCCGCTGGACGAACGTCTCGCCACAATCCGCATAAAGGCGAGATTCTTCAAGATCTCCTGATTTGCGCTCATGCCTTGACGGAAGAGAAGGACGATGGGACCAAAGATCGCTTGTACGAACTCCTGGAGCGCATATTCGAACGCTGCCTCGAACACGATATAAAAATCGTGCTAGGCATTTTTAATGCCAAGCTGGGCAAGGAGGGCATCTTTGGTTCCACAATCGTAAAATTCAGTCTCCACCACGAAACGTATGATAACGGATTGAGACTGATCGACTTCACCGGGGCCCGAAAAATGGTAGTCTGTAGTACCAGGTTAAAACAAAGGAACATACATCAGGCTACGTGGCTGTCTCCAGATGATAAGACACGAAACCAAATCGACCATGTTGTGATAGACTGAAGGCACGCTTCCAGTATCCTAGATGTGCATACGATCCGTGGAGCCAACATCGACTCGGACCACTATCTTGTCGCAGTCAAGATACGCACAAGGATAGCTCGACGTCGGAAAGCTGCAATCACAACAGACAGCCACGCACTTCGCTACTCGACTCGCACTCCTGCTCTAATCAACACAGCGATATTTCAGAGCAATGGAACCACATCTCTTGCTCTTTACGTACCGCCGCTAAACAATCGGTTGGTACGACTGGTACGATGAGCAATGTCGCGTTGCCACGGAACGGAAAGATGCTGCCTACAGGGCCACATTGCGATCGGGCGCAACGCGAGCCTTGCGGGAGAGATATCGTGAGTTGAAAAAAGAAGCGAGACGCATTTCTCGAGAGAAGAGGAGAAACGCCGAAATGCTCGAGTGCGAAGAGCTTGAAATGCTGGCTGACAGGAAAAGCGCCCAAAAATTCTTTCAGACAGTACGACTGCTAACAGAAGGTTTTAAGACCGGGGTGAATTCCTGTAAGAACGACAACGGCGACCTGATTGCTGACGTTCAGAATATACTTAGTTTATGAAACCCCAATCAATGACGACGGAATTTATGTTCCGTTACCCGACTGCGACGAAATCCGTATAGCAAAAGCACGGCTAAAGAACAACAAAGCGCCCGGAGCTGATGGGCTGCCAGCTGAGTTATTGAAATACGGTGGAGAAGAGTTGGTAAAGCGCATGCACCAGCTTATCTGTAGAGTATCGTCGGACGAATGCATGCCTACTGATTGGAATCTAAGTGTACTTTGCCCAATCCACAAGAAGGGTGATACTGCAATTCGCGCCAACTATCGTGGTATCAGCCATCTTAACATCGCAAATATAAGGTTCTGTCGGGCGTATTGTGTTAGAGACTAAAGCCCACCGTCAATGAACTGATTGGACCTTATCACTGTGGCTTTAAACCTGGTCAATCTACAGTGCACCAGATCTTGGAAAATACCCAAGAAAGAAGAATGGACACGCACCACCTTTTTGTCGACTTCAAAGCCGCTTTCGACAGCACAAAAATAAGTTGCCTTTATGCCGCAATGTCTGAATTTGGTATCCCCGCAAAACTTATACGGCTATGTAAAATGACGTTGAGCAACACCACCAGCTCCGTCAGGATAGGGAAGGACCTCTCCGAGCCGTTTGATTCCAAACGAGGTTTCAGACAGGGTCACTCTTTGTCGTGTGACTATTTTAACCTTATGCTGGAGAAGATAATTCCAGCCGCAGAACTAAATCGTTCAGGCACCATCTTTTATAAGAGTGTGCAGCTGCAGGCGTATGCCGATGACATTGACATCATCGGCCTAAACAACCGCGCAGTTAGTTCTGCCTTCTCCAAACTGGATAGAGAAGCGAAGCGAATGGGTCTGGAGGTGAACGAGGGCAAGGCGAAGTATCTCCTATCATCAAATAAACAGTAGGCACATTCACGACTGGGATCTAACATCACTGTTGACAGCTATAGCTTTGAAAAAGTAGAGGTCTTCGTTTACTTAGGAACCATCATAAACATCAATAATAATGTCAGACTCAAAATCCAAAGGAGGATCACTCTTGCCTACAAGTGCTACTTCGGACTGAGTACGCAACTGAGCAGTAAAGTCCTCTCTCGACGTACAAAAATCACGCTCTATAAGTCTCTCATTATGCCCGTCCTAATGTATGGCGCAGAAGCATGGACGATGAAGATATGAAGATGAGAAGGCTCTTGGAGTGTTCGAGAGAAAGATTCTCCGAAAGATTTATGGGCCTTTACGCCTTTGCGATGGTGAATACCGTAGAAGATGGAACGATAAGCTGTACGAGCTTTATAACGACATAGATATGATACAGCGAATTAAGATCCAGTGGCTTCGCTGGCTTGATCATGTCGTTCGAATGGATGAAAGCGCTCTATCTCTGAAAGTATTCGATGCGGTAGCAGAGGAAAATGGAGGCCTTCTCTGAGTTGGAAAGACCAGGCCGTAAGGGACTTAGGTACGCTTGGTATTTCCAACTGGCGCCAGTTAGCGAAAGAGAGAAATAACTGGCGTGCTATGCTAAGCTCGGCCAAAATCGCATAGGCGGTTATCGAGCCAATGAAAGAAGAAGAAGGTAGATAGACCTAGCAGCCTTCTACTCACTCACTTGCCTTGTCAAGTCGAGTGTGGCAGGACACATCATGCTTTGAATACTTAGACGACTGCACTTCACGACGTAACGACAGCGAAATTTCCTTGTCTGCAAATGTCGTCTTAAAGTCAGCTTCTTAAATATTTTAAAGACGGCATGAGACGTCAAAAACATTTATTTAAACACAATTGATGCAAACAGCAGGATAACCCGTATAAAATTTACTGAGCTGCAAAAAGGTAGTCTATGTTTGATCTTCAGTAGTCAAGCTTATTAAAACATCAATCACAGCGTAATCCATTTGGTTTTACCTTGGTTGATCGTGTGACATTAAAGTGGCTTTTTTGTTGTTCCGTGTCTCGGCCGAAGTCGATCAGCTTCACTTAGGAACGCCAAATTTCCACACTGTTAGACGAAAGGCTAATAAGTTCCTAGATCATATTTGATTGCTCAATTTATGCTTATATTATTGAGGTTATCTTTAATGCCGATTTGGGAATTGTGTTCACTTATGGATGTAAACTTCAAGGCAACATTTCGTATCCTCCACCCAACTTAAAATCTTTCATCTTCTGTAGAACTCGATATCCTTTGTTTTTCGTTCGAGTGAAATACATATATTTTACTCTATTAACACCACTGAAAAAAATTGCTTTGAACTTTATATGCTAATCGTTTGGAATTACAGACAAGTAAACTATTGGTTGAAATTTTACGGCTAAATTAATTTTTCGATATAAGTTCTTTTTATGCTCAGTAGTTATTTTTTAATTAATAATAATAATCCCAACGGTTTTAAATTAGTCGAGAACTTATATTATACCAATAGAAAAAAAATGGCAACAAATTCTGAGTTTCTACTTAAGGCGACAGATTGGATATTAAACTTGATAATTAATAAACTTAATTTAACTTCTGCAAAATTTTGTAGGTCTGACTTTTGACCTGTTTTTTCTACAAGTACGTGTACTCATAACTATCTAGTTCGTATGTACATCGTAAAAAGTTCCATTGAACCACATTTCAGTTTTATAGTAGCTAACGATTGGAATTCTTAATTTTTAACAGAAAAATTGATTTTGTTTGTCAATAAAAGATCACCTGTTTGATCGATACTACTTAAAATAAATTGAAAATTGCCATGTGTAATACACTGGTTTCTTCCATTATAGCATTTAAAGAAAAATTACAATGGAATGAGCAAAAATTTGGTTCGTTTTGTTATATTTGGACAAGATTCTGTTAGCGAGTTCCTGCCACTTCGCGAACCTAAATATATGAAAAATACAAATTTTTAGACAAGATTAAAGGTTTTGAAATTACTTCCAAGTACAATTTTTTTTTTTTTCAAAACTTCAGATTTGGTTAACCAACTTCAAAAAGCATTAACACAAAAAAAAGAATTACAGAAATTAAATCAATTTTAATAACTAAATAGAACTAAACACTGATATTTAGACGTTTTGAGTGTAAATTTTTAAGATAAAAAGCGGCGATTGTGAAATTGGCGGAAATTGAATTTCTTTAACTCAAAGTGAGACAGAAACTTATTATTTAGTTAGGTCCGTATTATTTATTGAGAATTGTTTTTATTAATGATTTTTAATAATGTTAAAAAAGATTTTCAAAAGGCCTTATGTTTTTTAGTTAGTATTTTTCTAGATAATAAGAATGTTTTTTTTTATTTGAGTGTTTACTTCCCGAACGCAAAGAAATCAACACATTTGCTTTTAAAACTTTTAGTACAAAACCGCAAAATAGCAGAATAACTAGGTACATATACGCAGTTTTGTTTTTGTATGTTTGTTTTTTGTGAGTATTCACAAAACTGGAGAACTCATCCTAAATCTAGAACTAGATCATTACTTATCCTTATTTCTAAGCACACTTTTTGAAATGTTTTTCCTTCCACCACTGTCGATTATAAAAGAGAAATAATTATATATTTAGCATTTGTAAATAAAAATGTACCTTAAAGTAAATTTAAGAATTTCGGGAAATTTCGCAGCCTCTTTTTGTTGTTTTTTCCATCCACATAATACTCTTAAATTACTTCAGTCGCTATAAGTCTTTCTAAGTTTATGCTCCATCCTCCAGGTATAATAACTTCAGGTCTTCATATGACCGTGGCTTTCTTCCAAACTCGCAGTTATATAAAGTAAAAAGGATGTCAGGACATGCTTTTTTGCATCCATTCGTATCTTTTGATTAGTTTTTGAAGGTAATAGGAATGAAATAATTTTTCTCCCATGCCTTCAACGTCTTCCCCGTTGACATTGCACACATTTACTTGAAATTCATTTGGCTTTTTTATGCCTTTATGTTTGCAAATGAGGCGATTTAAATGCCTTTTACTATACCATACACGCTGCTTATTTTACATAATTTTTTCACCTTTTATTATTATTAACTTCACGTCAGCAAACTTTTCTAGAAATTTATAAAAACAAGCGAAAGTGTACTAAAGCAAATAAGAAACCACATTTCTAAGAACAAGGCGAAAAATAGAAGGTTTTTCAAATCACATGCTTCTTAGCCGCATTACACAGAAGCACTTTTGTAATGTAACGCAAGTGTGAATTATTTGATGGCTGGTAATGTACACAGCAATCGAAAACTTTTTTTTAATAACTGGAAATTCGTTATAGAATCGATGATAGGAGAAGCGCTTGCCAAAAATTTTGCTGGGTTATAACTATTGCTATACCTACTTACATACATACATATACATACATACACTATTCACTGTATACATATGTATGTATGTAGTATGTATGTACGTGTGCTCGTGCGTGTGTTAAAATAAACTTGCGATTCGTCCGTCAATTCAAGGAAGTTTTAAACCATTAAAATGATTCATTAAGTCGATATCGTTAACATTCATATTTTCCCACTTTCAATATTAATTGCATTCGCTTTGCAAAGTGTGTATGGATACATAGCCGTACATACATACATAAGCATTGGTAAGGTATTATAAGTGTTGAGCTGCTGGGCAGCATACCAATCTAAAAATGAAGGACAAGTGTTCATATCTCAATTTCTAGTGTAAAGCAAATGCACGAAATCGGGATACTAGTTAGAGTTCTTTTTTTAATTTTAACAGCAATTGGCATTCGACCGACATAGATCGGAAAAGTGTTTAGTCCTTCAATTTGACGGATTTTGAATAAAAATTACTAATACATTCACACCAGCAGGAAGCTAAAGTTCTTGGCGAAAGCAACTTTTTATTACCTTTGTAAAAGCGATAGCAAACACGTTCGCCTGTGTGACATTGAACGTTTAGTTATTTCCTTTTGGTTAAAGTAAAGTTAAGGACATGAAAATGAATATTTCCAACTTTTCATTACATACATATGTATGTATGCATTTATAAAAAATATAAAAATGAGGATTCGAATTTTCGATAAGAAACTTATATGAATATTCGTTGAATTAATATGAATTTGGCATAATAACTAAAACTTGGGTTTATATGGCGTTTTTTAGAGAATGTTTTTTTTTTTAAATAAAAAGTATAAGAAATTAAATAAAAAAAGAAAGAAGAAAACAAAACTTGTCAAAATGTGATTGTCGATAATTACAATGTAACTTGGCGTTTATACGAGGCAGTACCTAGGAGATATTTTCTAATGGCTAATGATTTGACACAAGCTGCAAAGCCACAGGTATTTTGATATTTGAAAACGCATCTGTCTGAACGCAGAGTAAAAGGTGACTTTGCATGAGAGTTGCAATTTTTTTTATCTGCAATTTAATAATTAAGACAGACGCTTGCAAATTGGTTGAATTAGTTTATAAAAAAAATTGCATTGGTCAGGTCTTTCATTTGCGCATACGTTAGTTTTACGGTCGTCAAAAGGAAAGTAATTTTCGCATTTGGAATGTAATAATCCAAATGGCGGAAAACCATTACGTTCGTAGAAAGTCACTGTTTGGTGTCCTTTATGGATGAACGGTGTACGGTGAACAATGATGACGACAATGAAGTACGAAGCAAGCTGAAATTATATTGGACGCGACGGGTCACCGACCAGAGCGACGTCTTTTTCATCTTCATTATCTAACCGCATTGTCGATAGGGACATGCTGTTTTTATCTCTTAAAAATAGAAATATATCTAATATCTACATAAATACACCGTTGGCCCGTGGAATCATTTTTCGTACCCCAATTGGCTGGTATTCATCTTCCTGAAATACGCATAGTTCCAACATCCAGGTTCGTATTATTTTCTTTGCAGATTTGGCAAACAAAAATACTTAAACGATTTGGTAGCAAAAAGGAATTTTTGAATTTGATTCTTTTGGAAACAGCTTTTAAAGTTGTCTACAGCTATTTTGTATGCAGTCATTCCATAAAAATGTTGCAAAAAGTGGTGATTTCGTGAAGACGGAGATTTTGCTTAAATTTAGCTCAAAATTGATTTAAAGAAATAGTGGTATTTTTTTTATAGAAATCATGGAGGTGGCAAAAGTCTCAAAAAATCCATACGAGAGGTACTAAAATCTTAAATAATCAAATTTATGGTATGTCCTTAGAAAGGTTTTACTATCGAATGATGCACACAAAAAATATTAAAACTTATATTATATTAACTGACTCCATACGCGAAAGAGCTGAGCACCAATGGGGATAGAATAGACCATTTGAATTCATATAGCAAAATCGTGAATCTCACATAACCATGAGCTTGGCCTCAATTTGTCATGTTTGAATGCGCTCCCATTTCGGTATTGTTAAAAATAAAATGAAATACATAAATAAAATGAAATTGTACAATCGAACAAATAATAAATGGAAATGATACGAAAAGTTTTGATTGAAACTGACATTGTAATTAATAAAACAAGATAAATTAAATTACATTTGTTTCCTCTGTGGGCATAAAAAACAGGTATTACTTAATATAACAGTAAACTGAAAATGCCTGCATGTGGCTAGAGCCCGGCTACTTCGGCGGTGTCACAGTTTCCGGAATATTATTTAATTTCATTTTTACAGACTCGAAAAGTTTTAATTAATTGTCGTTTAACCCAGTTCAAAGTATCGTATTGATATTTACATTCCAACAAATGCAATCATATATTTGTATGTACATGCATAGGCGTGTGCACAATCTCGCACACAACTTTAAAAATCAGCAAAAAATAATTATACTACCGCATCTGTAAGTATGTACCAAAGTGCATAGAAATTTTAATTACATTAAGGTGTATCAAGCCCTTTTGTTTTCATTTTCGTCACGTATCATACAATTTACATAGCACTTGTGCTTTCATATAATATTTAAATTTTTATGGAAAAAAGATAACACAAACACCTCGATAACTAAAATTATAAAGAATCAGAGGTATTTTAAGGCATTTGGGAGGTTCTAAATATCATATGAAAATTGAATGAGCTACAAAACTACTTGCCAGAAAATGTTGTCAAGTTCCTGAGAAAATGGTTTGAAATTTTTTTAGGTAGGTAGTAGATATTAGATATTATATACATATATTACTTTTTCATAAATTGTTTTAACATTGACATATTCGTGATTATATTAAAAATGTATCTCCAAAGCGTGATTGAGTGGAAAACAAATATTGCTTAGTTAAGGGGCCTAAAATAAAAATAAATATCAATTAAAATTTTTTAAAAATTTAAGATTTTAAAATAATTACAAATAATGTAGCATAATTTTTATTTATTAATTAAAAATTAATAATCAATATATTTATTCCTCCGCTTGTTGAATACATTTTTTTATTGGAAAGATCCGAAATACAGCGGTATATGGTATCTACTCATTTCATATCAATTATATTCTTATAGAAACAGCAAACTCAAAATGTTTATAAATATTCAGCATTAAAAAACAGCTGTGTCAAACAAATTAGATAAGACCATTTAAATTATTCAAAATATGACAAATATTTTATATTGGTTATTTAGACTAATGTCATAAGAATATGGAACATCTTACAACAATTTAAAGCCTTCTAGCCAATAACGCCTTCTAGCAAACTAACATTTAGAAATAAAGGTTTATGAAATATTAAGGGAAAAAGAAAAATTCCTAAGCATTTCAACTGAATTTTAGTTTTAAAGTTTACTTGACAAAAAATATTAAAATTTGTATTTTTTATTTTTTACTTAAAATAACTTGAGTCCTTGTTTTAATATTGTTTAAAAAAAACTCATGCGTTTGCTATTATAGCTTATTATTTTTGGCTCGATGTTTTCCTGATGTAAAAATTAGAAAATCGTTTTTTTCATTCGAATCAAAAAAACGAATATTCACTAATTACATAAATGTGAAATCTTCATTAACCGAATTAATGATCGAATACGAATGAAAGCTAGGAAATCTTATTATTTCATTTTATTTAGTAAGTGATTAGTACAAAATGATATTACACTTTTTATAGCACAACAAACAATTTTGGGATTCATAATAACAATAAAGACTACAATAAAATAAAAAGAATAAATAAAAACAAAATAAAATAAAAATATTTTTAATATTTATCAAAATCTTTAGTTCAACTTTCATGAAAATGTCTGTCTTCAATACTGCGAATTAAAAGTCAAATGAAAATATTTTGACGGGAGTCATAAAATATTCGCATATACATACACAGTTTTATGTTTCGAATGAGAAATCAAAACTTATTTTGGTGAGCCACGTTAATGTACATACATATGTACATACCTACACACGTATAATCAGTTACCATCATCCGAAATAAAAAAAATGCTGATTTATTCTCACACATCTTCCAACAAAGCCGAATAAGCATCAACCATGAATGCATTCTCAACACACCAACATAGCCCCGTGCGTACATATGTATGTACATACATACATATACATATACACATTTGGAATTGCATATACGAGAACTTATATACATACATACATACATACATATTTGAACGTGGTGTACAATTCTCATGTTACCCTCAACTCTCTCGATTTGGATTACATCCCAGTAAACAATCGCGTTTGTAAATAAACTTAAAATAAACTTACACTGGTAAACCTTTTCGTTACAAAAAGTTTACGTTTTTCATTACAAAACAATTACAAAAGACTTGTAAAGAACCAAAACGTTACATTACTTTGGGCTTTTTCACATACTTGTAAAATCGCTTATTTTTAAACTTAAAAGTAAGCATTTATTAAATTAATATCCAACCGCTTGTAAGTTTATTTTGAAATGTATTTGTAAACGTTTTGTAATGATTTAAAGCTTACAAGCAAGCATTTATTAAATTAAAATACAACCGCTTGTAAGTTTATTTTCAAATGTATTTGTAAACGTGTTGTAATGATTTTATGTAATGGTAGTAAAATAAATCGCATGATATATTTTTAAAGATATATAATTATTTTCTTTATTAGTTTTAGTTCATTTAATATTATTTATTATATATACATATGTACTTACACTAAAAATTAAAAAAATTCTTGATAAGTTAAATTAAACTTATACTAAAAATTAAAATTTAAAAAACATTCTTTAAAAATGAAATGATAGAAAAATAGTTAGGTAAAATAATTAATTTGCTGCTTTTTGGTGCTTCTGTTTTTGTCTATTTTTGCCAAACTGAAAAATCGTCTTGGTGCCACTTATATATTCAGTGTCATTGCCCTTCACTTCATGTAAGAATATTATTTGCCTTTTAAGTTTTGGAAGCACCTTATTTCCAGTATTCCTGCAAAAAACAAACTTAGTTAGAATGCGTGGCAAATTTTCCGCGAATAGCAGTTAAAAAATATATAACAACGCCTTAAAATACAACATGCAACTTACCCTTTTATATTGTAAAGGCCTTTTTTATTTTATTTTATTTATAACACTTCTAAATAATACTTATATGTAAGTAATTTTTCAATTAATTATTTTTAGTTATTAACTTTTCCACTGTTTTATTTAAAACGCACGTCTTTACATCTCACAAATTCAATAATTATGAACTGCGATCACTCAAAAAAGGAAAAACCGTCGTCAGAGAGTCGGCGAAAAAACTAACGAGAAATGGTAAACGGTTGGTTTACTTTTTGTGTTTACATGTAAACTGATTTGCAATGTTGCATCATAAGTTTACATTTATGTTTGTAAGTAAACGTTTTTTCAACGCATTTATTTTAAACTTACAAATATAAGATAAGTAAACTTATAATTAAACTTATTTCTCACATTTGTAAGTAAGTTTACTCAAATGTTTGTAGATAAGTTTATTTTAGCGCAGATTTACGAAACATTTACGCAATTGTTTATTGGGATATTCATCTTCGAACTGCATACATATGCAGCAATTTGTTTTGATCCACAAAATGGTTAAGTTTACTCGTTTTACCTTTCGAGTACACTGAGCGGTGGCATGTGAGTGTGTGTGAATATGCGAATGGTGTGCGGCAATGTCGTCAAACAAATTTGCAATTTGTAATGCGACAACAGTACCTAGTACAATCTTCTTTTCTTCCTCACAACACTTTCCGACCATATCATTTACAACGCGATTGCAATCGTGTACTTTGGTAGCTGTCGCATGAAGAAAGTTGGGATTGCGTTGAATGCGCTTTAGAAGATCGCTTGGAGCAGCAAAACTAATATAATAAACAATATTTTACATTTACAGGGTGTTTCGTTAAGTGCTACGTAAAGTTTGATAAGAATCACAATCAAGTGAGAGAGAATACTGAAAATCTTTATTATTTAAAAAGTTCGTGTGAGTTCTCTCATCCCATTCGCTTAACGATAGCTTCCGTATATATATATGGGTACGTATGTATGTATGTATACTCGTATAAATAAAATATTCGTCCGCATTCATATGTATGTATGTAAATTCGTATGTACATATGTATGTGGGTTACTCTTTTGCAGAAGATGGACGAAAATTAAATTTGCTAAATGGTTTAAAGATCTTGCTCATTGGTAAGGTAATAAACTAACTTTTTCTTAAATATGAGTGTAAACATACATATGTATACTTTTATTAAAAATTATCTTACCTTGCTCTAAAACTCAATGAAAATAGTAAATGTAAGTTTCAAATTGCACAGACAAACAAGTTTTACCGTTATTAACGTTCATACAGGCTGTTAATGAGTAGTAAGTCAATTAAGGCCCCAATTAAGTTCAATAACTCCTATGAAACTTCACCTCTTAGTTGCTCAAATAGTTACTAATTGTGTGCGAGTTTCTTCGAACTATAAATGCAATACTGAGTTGCTTTGTTTTGTAGGGGACGAACGATGAGATTACTGTGTATTTTATTTCGAGTCTTCGCCAACAGAATCAGGAATAATTGTCGGTGGCCACTTTCTGTCAGAAGCTCTTATGTTTTTTTTGGAATAACGTCTAATGGCGACGCTTATAAACGCAATTAGTTTACGTCTTGGAGTTTTTGTAAATACATATACTGGTGACAAAGCTTACATGATTAAGATAAAAATTAAAGTTATTTTCAAAATGAAATGTAAGTACATAAATAAAACACGTGTTCAGATGAGATAGTGTGAATTTAAGGATGCAACTCGCAGAGTTTAGTACCCAAACTGGAAGAGCCCGTAAAAGGCACTTTATTCTTCTGAAATGAATTGAATTCGTGAGGAAATTATATTAAACAAGCCTTTATTAGGTCCCGAAAAGGTTCTAAATAAGCCACAACATGATTCTAAACGAGTTATGAATTGTAATGCTGAAATTGTCTCGAAATGGTCCAGACTTAGTCCCGAAAAGGTACCAGACGAGCCGCGCATTAGGGCCAAAAAATATTTTAACCATTTTGCGCATACTAATAACCCTAATTTAGATGTTTTCATAGTACCGACCACCTTACCTTTTCGTCACACTTGTTTATAAAATTTTTGAAAATACTAGTTATTTTCTACCTTTGTGCGAACAAATTTATGCTTTGAATATTAGATTGGTATATTGCAGTTTTGAACAATTTTCTTCACTTATTTAAAAACACTCATTCTATAAAGATCACTCTGCAAAAGGTTAAAGACATTTGTACTTATGTATCTTAAAAAAAGGAACAACCGAAAAACTAAGACCCAGTTAAAGAAACTAATCTATGTTATTTTTCCGAAGTTAAGAAATACTAAGTCAAGACTTAAAGCCGGTTTTATCAACTAATCTAAAGTTGAACTTAAGTTCTAGTTAAGAAAAATCTTAGCTAAGACCAATTTAAGATTTTGCTCATAAATATTTGCGTTTCCCAATGCAGGTATGGACAATATTTAGTTTAGAAATATGGTAGCACCACAAAGATATGCTTTGTTTTTTCCATATTTTGACATTTGTGCAAAAACAAAACAACTCATACACATATACATAAATATTTGTGTGAGGTTTATTCAGAAGGTATTTTCCATCTGAAATATTACAGAATTATTTTTATTTCATTTAAAATTAAATTGCAGATGCAAAGAGAAGAAGCAATTTCGACCCGAATGAGAATGACTTGGTGGTTATTCTAGTGGCAAACTATATTTCTCTTTGTCGAAATTTTATAAAATTTTCTTTTTACAATGTGTGAAGTATGTATATGTTATGACTCGTGAGGCAGGAGCTTTGTCACAATGTTAACAAAAGCATATTTTCCAGATACAACGCATGGTTTCTGGACAAATTAAAATAGTATATATTTCTTTGGAAATAATAAAGGATATACATACCTGAGAGTCTTAAGCTTTTTTTCATTTAAATATAATCAAATTAAGAACACATCAAGTAATAACGGCCCTTAATTACACTTCAATTTCGAAAAGCTGTTGTTCGTACAAATAATCGCGAGTTGTATAGATACATACATACATACATACAAACATGTGTATAATTAGTTGTTTATGTAAACCTCTCCAGACGGTTTTGTGGCATACTGAACTTCTACTGTAATTTGTTGCACACTTGCAGAATATTTTATTTTGCAACTGCATTTGACTAAACTTCGCGCTTATCAACTATAAAGCGCTTGCCAATCTTGCTATAATTTTTGTATTTATTTTTGGTTGTAAGACATTTACATTACCTGAATTGCAATCTCTTTCCTTATCTCTTCTTCTTTTTTACTTGTGCACTCATACGAAAGTGGCCATGTCAATTGGCGCTACTTTTTAGTTACCTGAATCTTCCACTTTTTGTAATATACTAAAATTTATACTTACATAGAAAAAGAATCATATTTGGATAAATGTTTATTGAATTTATTTTTCCGCTTTGTACAAATTTTTGAAACTTCGGTTTTTAATTTAAAATAAAAAAAAATAAACATAAATTATCAACAATAACATTTCGACTTTGGTTTCAAATGATACGACTGGAGCGCTGAATATTCGAATAATCGAATGTTCGAGTAATTCGAGTTTTGCTCTATTCGAATAATAAAACTCGATGATGTTCAATTATTTGGATATAATAGTAATTATTTGGATTATTCAAATGTGAACTGGAGAAAACTTAGATTTGCCGTTTTCTTTTTTGTATACAAATTTTACTTTATGTACGGCTTCTAGACACAAGATAGAGAAACAAGTGGAAAAACGTCCCTAAAGGGAAAAGTTGTAAGGAAAAAAAAACAATGCTTAAATCGATAGAAGTTGTAGTACTTTTTTCCTTCAAGGCTTTCGTGGGAGTCGAACCTGTGACACCACACACGCTAACTCAACGCCTAATCGCGCTTTGTGGGGATGAGCCTGCCTAATACAAACAAGTTATATAACTAGAAATTGTACAACAACAACTACACAGTCAAGTAGATATAGCGGCAGAACATCCGCACTTGATTGTAGTAAGTTGTGAAGGAAAAGGAAGGAAACATAACAACAGCTCACACAGCCTAAGCTTAGCTCAGCGCGTTTAGCTGCCGGCTTAAGTATTGCGTTGAAGTGGTGGGTTTGAATCCCGCGGAAGCCAAGAACAAATAAGTCTGATGAGGAGATGTCGTGATCTCCGAAATAGTACTATAACTTCTCACACTTTTGATTATTGTTGTTTTTTGCTAATATATTTTCCCAAAAATTAATGGGCCTTAAATATCATAAAAATTTAATATGTCCAAACAATAACAAAGAAAAAATTATACTTTCCAAGTTTGAAATGATAGTTACATACATACATCACGAAAAATTTGTTTTAATGCTATGAATGCTTACATATTCCTCCTTCGCCTCCCCATCGCTGTTTCGCGGTCATCGTCCAGCTTAGCTGGTATATAGAGTTTCTATGAGTTTTTGGCCTTAAATCGTCAGTTACAAACTTGGAAGAGATACTCAGAACCAAGTTTTTAACAGTTCAGGCATTTTCAATAGATGGGCTTAATCCAAACGGAATCATTTTTATTTCGCAACACGAAATTCCAATTTATCACACTCTCAGTATGCCCAACTGCAAAATAAGTTCACAGCGAGTTTCCCACATGAAGTACTACAAACAATTTACAGTTAAAGCAAAATTGCTGATTTTAATAAGCTAGGATCTTTCAAACAAGGTGGCGCTCTTAACTGCCAAAATAAATTAGGATTAACCGGAACAATAATCACAATATCCGCACAAAATTCCCAAACCGTAAACATTGGATTCAAGGAAGCAGTTTTTACGAAAAAGGTTCAACGCTGGCTGGAGCGGGGATTTAAATTGAAAGGCTGGTATTACGTAGGAAAGTTCATTAAAAAAGAAGTATCCGCGGAAGCCCGGTTGAAAATTATCTCATAACTTAGCGGCAACTCAGCAATAATTTTCTACCTCTACCTCATCACAACTAGGCATGAGTGTTAAAGTTAGATATCCTCGATTTCTGATCTTCGCGATTTTACATGGATATGGCAAAAACACATTTATGGAAACCAGATAGCGGACGAAGAAGCGAAGTACAGTTCTGTACTAAATGTGCCCCACGTGAATGACATTTCAGCCTCGCATAGGGAAACAAGGGACAGAATTTCCGATATCTACCACCATAGAGCCAGAAAATACTTATCAATTCACAATTATCTACGCATTACACTGGCCTGTAGCGGTACACGTCGAAAGATGTGTGCAATAAGTTCGGTCGCAGTTGTGAGATAGGCTCAAAAGAGACCGTTGAACCCTTTTAAGGCAGGTTTCCAACCCTCACATGGATGCAAGAGTGAAATTCGTTTCTCTGTAACAAAATTTACTCTTCAGCTAGTCCATTTGGTCATTTAGAAGATTAAACCAAGTTTGTGGACTATTTCGTTTTATCTTCAAAATTGGATAAGCTCTGCTCCATTCGTGCCTTCATTCTTACCTGGGATTTCTTTTACGGCTCGTTTGACACCTGATGTGATTCTTATTGAAACTTGTGGCGTGTTAGAGAAAAAGGCTTGATTGGGCTTGGAATGCTTTGACTGCAATATAAACCGAAAATATCTTTTTGCGTGACGTGTCAAACAAATCTCCTTTTATCTCTCAAAACCGCGCATCCACTTAAATAAAATTCTCATTATAGTTCATTCATTACATGTTCATTGAGTTTAATTAGAAATTTGTTTAACGAATACAATATGTTGATAAAATGATTTCTTCACTCGTCTTAGTCTTCTCAAACGTGACTCGTTTTTATAATTATGTTATGGACACTTTGCTGATGCTGCTGAGGATTGCCAGATTTCCCTGTTCGTATTAAGCTATTATAGAGTTTCGCTGACCCCACATATATTCAAAATTTACTGCAGAGCTGATAAAGCGTTCGTCGTGGCTTACCTATGCCGCTTCACGCTCTGTTAACAACAATATAAATATCAGCAATACCGACAAACTGGTATGGCACAAGGCCTTTAGAAATAATGTCCGTTGAACAACATGAGGTACAACCAATTCTCTTCTATAGCACAATACAAATGTGTGATTGAAAGCTAATATAAATATGCTTAGTAATTATAATTATGTATTAACGTACAATTATTAATACAATAGTGGACAGCTTTAATAATTTTGCAGTTTCCAAATATATGAGCTTATCTACGGAAAAAATTGAAATTAGAAATAAACAAATTAGAAAAAATACATGCATATATTTACACATGTATGCAGAGTGTGCATTGTAGTTATGGCTAGACATGCGAGATCGAAAAAAGGGGTTCAACCGAAATAAATAACATACGAGTATAATCAATAGAGAAGAATATTCAAAAATAAACCGATGTTCAAAATCGATTCACGTTTCTCACAAATACAACTTTTCCTTCAGACAAAATTATTAACATATGTGTATGTAACTATACATATATGTAGTATATACATATATATATATGTAGCTCAGTGTTTTGATGAGCTTCTCCTACCATTTGTGGTGAGCGTCTTTATGTTGTACTACAAATGGAGAGACTCACTTCATGGCAGAAATATCCTTAGAGGTATGCCATTGCCTGACGAGGGTTATTCGGTACGCGGAATTCACTGAGAATGTTTTTGGGGGACTCCATGCACCAGTAGACGTTCGTGTTGGCAAACGCAAGTTCCGCAAGTTGTTCACATCGGCCGCTGACCAACAGGTTGGCAAACTAACTGTACCTGAACAGTGTAAATCAGGTGCAAAAAGGGTTTGTTAATTATGTTTTATGACGTCACTCGACTGTCAAATACGATAAATTTAAATTAACTGGCTCCAGGTAGACGGTATCTCTGCTCGTTGCATCGTTGTCGTCAACAAGATAGGGTGTCGCAACAAGGTCCTCAAGTCGCTAACAACAAAGATAAAGAAATGCTGTTGGAAACATACAATACGATTTGGTTTGGTGGTCGGTTTAAAGTACCTATTCGTATACTCATCTAAACCTACTTAACTAACATTCCTCTTGCTTCTTCGAAAATTTTGAAACTGTCTTTTCTTGGCCCCCCGTTTGTTGAGCTGAGGACAACAATTGATGCGGTTGCCGACCTTGCAGGGTCTAGCTTGCCGCCAAAAGAATAATAAAAACAACCATGTTTGGTTGTCTCTCTATTCCTCAATTTTAAAGGAGAACTACATTATATACGCGTAACACACAACTGACAGTTCAAATATGAACATTTTAGTTACAACTTCCCCAATTCAGCTTGTACGAACACGCAATATTGCTATCTTACTATAAACAGAATGCAGGCGGTTATCCACTTATACAAGCTTTTATAATAACTCCAACTTATAATATGGTTGGACAATGATTTTACAGTCGATTAATTTAATTTAGGTATACATTACTTAATGTAGAACATATAAGTTCCCTTTCCCAGGCTTAAGGTGTCGACTTAAAGAAGAAAAATCAATGGCGAAGCTAGTTAACTAAGGTGGCTTTTACACTGATCAGGTCTTTTAAAGTTCGTGTGTTGGTTTTGATACTTCTGCTATTTTTGTAATATTTGATGAAAGTGTGTATGTATGTACATACATATATACAAACTGGAATCAAAAAAGAAAATTAACTAAAATTGCAAACTACAATTTTAAGCATTCGAACCAAGTAAATCGGGTGTCACGCTCCTTATTCTCACACAATTTTTTCTTCTATAGATGTTGCACCCATTAAACATTTAACGGCCTTCCAAAGCAGCCTAGGTGCGATTCTTTTCCAGAAAAAGAAGAATACAAAAAATACAGTTAATCACAATGTTTTATTTTCTTTACAAAACAACAAAAACATTTTTTTTTTAAACTTTCGTGAGATGTTTTGACTTCACGACAATTACGTAAATAAATTACAGAAATCAATAACTATTTTTTTTCTTATGTATGTACATAATCCTTGGAGCAGTGTAATTTTAAAATTTGTTGTTAAATGTGGTGTTTTCGAAGTATTTGCCGCACCTGTTCGATTAGCAGTTCGTAAAAAATATACTTACTTATGTACTTATATGTATGTATGTATGTACATACAGCCAACGACAAAAAATTTTCCGCTTGCGGTTTTGCCAGAAATTATATTTTACAAAAAATTTGGAAAATCATAAAAGCTATTTCATCATATATATTTAATGTCGTAACCTTAAATTTAATTTTCTAATTTTTTTCCAAAAAACTTGTGGTTACGCTAACTTAACGTTAAGCTGGCGTATCCACAACTCCAAAACTAACTTATGGAAAAAAAACAAATATGCAGGAATTAAGGGCTCATTAAGTGCTCTCAAAATAGCCTACGGGATTTAAAAAAAAATTATTTTTTGAAAAAACTTGTGGTTAAGCTGTATTAACGTTAAGCTGGCGTATCCACAACTAAAAAGGTCATCATTTACAAGTAATTTCATCGATATAACCCTTTTATATTTCTGTTACAATGCCAAATACCGAAAAATTATATTTCATCTTATATCAAGGTTCAGAATAAATCACTCTTTTTCAATCATTGGTCTAAACATCAACAAAAAATGTTCACATTTCATGTAAAAAATACATTCTACTTAAAATATAAGTAAATTTATTTTCAAGATTATAATTGTTAAAATCTGGCATTCCTGTGCAACGTGTATTCTTGTATTTACTTTGTACTGACATTCTTACTAATGTACATACATTATATTTACTTACTTCTTATTAAACTTTTGAACAGAATACAATTAAACACACGAGTTTTATTAGGTTATGGGCCCAGAGGCTCCAACTCTGATCCTAAAGATATTTATTTTGGTTTAAACAACCACAAACTTGCGTAATGACGTCGCTTTATACTATAGATAAGCTTGATGAGTCAAGCTACGAAACCTGGTCAGTACAGATGCGAAGTGTGCTGATTCATGGCGGTCTATGGAAGGTGGTGGCTGGCATGAAGCCATCGAATGCGGAAGAGCTGGCGGTATGGACCGTAAGTGATGAGAAAGCATTGGCGACCATCCTACTAAGTGTGAAGCCGAATCAATTGAACTACGTTAAGAGCTGCAAGTCGGCGGCTGAGGCTTGGCAGAAACTGCAAGAGGTACACAAGCCACAAGGGCCGGTGCAGAAAGTGAGCTTGTACAAACAACTTTTAAATAAACGTATGCGCGAGGACGAGAATGTTGTAGAGTTCCTCAATTCCTTTACTGAAATCGCAAATAGATTAGCAGAGATTGGCATTGTTATTCAAGAGGAGCTGCTAAGTATTATTTTGCTTTCAAGTTTACCCAAATCGTTTGAAAATTTCTTCGTAGCTATAGAGACACGTGATAATTTGCCCTCACTTAGCGCTCTTAAACTGAAAATTTTGGAAGAAGGCGAGAGGCGAAAGCGGCAAAATGAATCGTTGGACGAAGGTGGGCAACAGGCTTTCATAGTACGTGAACATGACAAAAAGCAGCAGAAGAAGTTTAAAGGTAAATGCTTTGCATGCGGCAAAAAGGGTCACTTTGCCAATAAATGTAAAGTAAAGCAAAATTGTGGAGAGTCTGCAATGAATGTCATTGCAAGGGCGAACGTGACAGCAACCTTTGATCGATCATGTTGGTACATAGACAGCGGGGCTACGTCGCACATGAGCAACAACAGAAATATGTTCGTAAAGTTTGAAGAGTGTGAGGACACAATTTGGTTAGCAGCGAACTCAGCTGTTACTGCGTTAGGCAAAGGCGAAGTATTACTGCGAACTAAACAGAGAACAGTTCGATTGCGAAATGTGTTATACTCGCCGGAGTTGAAGGGAAACTTCATTTCAATTAGTAAAGCAGTAGAACACGGTATGACTGTTAACTTCGAACAACAGCATGGTTTGATTAAGAACAAGCAGGGCGATGTTATTCTCAAAGCGAGAAGAAAATTTAATTTGTATGTTGTCGATTTACAACAACATAGTTTGTTCGCTGTAAGCAGCAATGAAGTTTGGCATAACAGATATGGACACCTGAACTATCAAAGTCTTCGTGAACTTAGTCGGCGAGATATGGTAAGCGGGTTGAAGTATGACGAGAAGGTTAAGCAAACCTGTTGTAATACTTGTATGTTAAGCAAAATACATGTCCTACCATTCCCTAAGGCAACAGAGCACAGATCAGAAAATCTTTTAGAGCTTATACATTCTGATGTTTGCGGCCCTGTTAACATAAAATCGATTGGTGGCTCACGATATTTTCTGACGCTAATTGATGACAAGTCGAGATTTATCAGCGTATATTTCCTGAAAGCGAAATGTGAGGTATTGGAAAAGTTTAAAATGTATAAAACTTATGTCGAACGGCAAACAAACTGCAAAATAAGGGCGTTAAGGAGCGACAATGGTAAGGAGTATGTCAACAATACGTTTGATGAGTTTTTAAAGCTGCATGGCATACGGCACGAGTTAACAGTGCCACATACGCCGCAACAGAATGGAGTGGCTGAACGTGCAAATCGCACTCTAGTAGAGATGGCACGGAGCATGTTATTGCATGCGCATGTGAAGCAGAGTTTGTGGGCGGAGGCGGTATCAACTGCAGCATACCTTAGAAATAGATGCCCAACTGCAATCCTCAAATGCAAAACTCCCTACGAAATGTGGTTTAATCGAAAACCAAAGGTCGATTTCTTGAAAACTTTCGGTGCTGTTGCAGTAGCGCTTGATAAGACACGGCGAGAGAAGTTTGCAGCAAAAGGCAAACAGATGATTATGGTTGGCTATTCACTGGAAAGCAAAGCGTATCGTTTGTACGATGAAGAATTGAATAAAATTGTAGTAAAGAGAGACGTAATATTTAATGAAAATTTCAGCGATGACGATAAAGCCTGTAATGTTGGTGAGAATAGCAGCGAAAACGTTGACGTTCTTCAAGTTTTCCTCGACGTAGAAAATAAGCCGAATGATACACTACCTACAATAAGCAACGACGAGTCAGAGAGTGATAGTTCGTCGTACGATAGCGCAGATGGAGAAGCTGTACGTGATTCTGAATCCGCAAATTACAACGACAACCAGGAGGAGACGTGTGAAGATGATACCAAGTTGGGTAAGGGAAGACCCAGATTGCTACGCACTGGTGCGCGTGGACGTCCCAAAAAGCAGTACAACATAGTAAATAGCATCGCAACGGAGAGCACTCCAACGAGCGTCGATGAGGCTCTTTCGAGTGGTAAGCGTGAAGAGTGGAAGAATGCTATGGAGATCGAATTCGCAGCGCTAAAGAAAAACAAAACGTGGACGTACGTTCAATTACCTCCAGGAAAAAAAGCGATTAGAAATAAGTGGGTGTTCGCTGTCAAGCGCAATAAAAGCGGAGAAGTTGAACGCTACAAGGCGAGGCTTGTGGCAAAGGCGTGCGAGCAGCGTTTTGGTATCGATTATAAAGAAACTTTTTCGCCGGTAGTTCGGCATGCAACGATACGTATGCTCTTGGCAATAGCGGTCGAAGAGAAAATGCACCTCCATCAGTTAGACGTTAGTACGGCATATTTGAACGGCGATTTAGATGACGAAATATTTATGCAGCAGCCCGAATTTTTTATAGATAAAAAGCATCAAGGAAAGGTTTTAAAATTACAAAAAGCTATTTACGGCTTGAAACAATCTGGCAGGCAGTGGAACTTCAAACTTGATGAAGTCCTTCAACAAATTGGGTTTTCAGCATGTGACGATGAGCCATGTTTGTACAAGCTAAATTCTGGCGAAGAATTGGTTCTCATCGCAGTGTACGTCGATGATATGATCATCGCTTGCAAAGACATTGCAGAAATTCATAGGGTGAAGGCACTCATATCTGATTGTTTTGACGTAGTAGATAAAGGCGTATTGCAGTATTTCCTTGGAATGGAAATCGAACGCGACGGCGAAGTTGGACTTATTACTGTGAGCCAAAAGCAGTATATACGTGACTTGCTAATGCAATATGGATTAGCCAAATGCAAGAGTGTGGCCATTCCTTTGGAGAAGGGCTATCACGCAGCATGCAGTGAAGATTGTTCTAAAGCAGACATAACACAATACCAATCGCTCATTGGGGCACTTATGTATTTGGGTGTTACGACAAGACCTGATATCCTTCATTCAGTGTCCAAGTTAGCGCAACGAAACGTAGACCCACATGTGGAGCATTTCACTGCGGCGAAGCACATTTTAAGGTATTTGCAAGGTAGTATGGATCTTAAAATTTCTTACCGTGCAGGTGGCAAGCGTGTACAAGGTTATGTTGATGCTGATTGGGGAAGCGATCCCCATGATCGAAAGTCGTACACAGGGTTCGTGTTTATGTATGGTAACTGCACCATATCATGGGAATCGAAGAAGCAGAATACGATCGCGTTAAGCAGCACAGAAGCTGAATATATAGCAGCATCCAATGCAGCTAAAGAAGCAGTATATCTGCAACGCATATTGAAAGAAATCGGTTTTTGGAAGGATGACTCAATTGTGCTACACATTGATAATCAGGCGGCAGAGAAGTTAGCAACAAATCCAGTGTACCACAATCGCACGAAACATATCGATGTACGATATCATCATATACGCGAGTTGATAAGTAAAGGAATAATTACATTAAAGTACTGCCCTACGGAAAAGATGACGGCGGATATTTTTACGAAAAATTTGTCGAAGTATAAACATGAACTATTTAGAAAGCAAATGAATTTATTTTAAAATAAATATTTTGAATTTTGTAAAAGATGTATCCACGTTGAGGAGGAGTGTTAAAATCTGGCATTCCTGTGCAACGTGTATTCTTGTATTTACTTTGTACTGACATTCTTACTAATGTACATACATTATATTTACTTACTTCTTATTAAACTTTTGAACAGAATACAATTAAACACGCGAGTTTTATTAATAATAAAACAGTGTAATAGGACGTGACGCCTCCTTTGGCTTTTATAACGGCTTCCATGCCTCTGGGCATTAACTCGTACAATTTTTTTATTTCTTCTTGGCTTACTGCATTGTACCATACCTCTAAAATAGTATCCTGCAGAATTTGTATTGTTGTAGGCTGCTTTTCCCCAAATTTTCTTGCCTATAATGTGCCACAAGTTCTCAATTGGGTTAAGGTCAGGACTTTTTCAGTGCCAAGGAAGAGAGTTTATTCACAAACTTTCTTTGTAATTTCGAACTTAAAGGATATAAAATAAATATATTTTAATTAAACCAGGTAAAATTGGAAGATTGGTGGAAAAAACTTAAAATTTTTGCTGGATGACAAGGAGCAGAATCGTCTTGAAATATAATATCATCATAGTCTGCCAAAACTGCCTCCATCGTTGGCACCACACCATCATTAATGAAATCAATGAACTTTATGGCGTTCATGGTTGACCTGCAGACAATTATTGACCCAACTCCCGTTGATTTGATGCATCCCCATATCATCACATATGGCAAATGCTTAATAGTGAGAAGAGAGTCTTGCCCGCACTGTATCGCTCGCCGTCCTTCCGCCTCACTCGCTATGTTCCATCCGGACCAAATAAATTAAATTTGGATTTATCCGAGAAGATGACTCTTTTCCAATCATCCACTGTCCAATTGGCGTACTGCTGACACCATTATAGTCTGATAGACCTCATTTTCTGTGTGGCTTTCTGCCGGGCTTTTATTCAAAGCTATTTGGACCGTACGGACGCTACATGGCTTCTATTGAAATTTAATCACCTCGCTGTAGCAGGTTTTAAAGGATCCGCCGTGCATAACCCCCCTCAATAGTTCCTATCCTGTTGTGATAGAGCCTTCTTCAATCCAGATCCTTTTTTGCGCTTATTACTATGTACCTGTTTCCTCACGTTTTTTATGATGTTTTTTTTTATAGCAGTGTGGCTTATTCCAATTATACGAGATATTTCTCTTTTGCTCATATTATTTTTGAAAAGTGCCATTATTTCGCATTTTTTCTCAAGACTCACATTCTTGGATGTATTTGCCATTTTTGATACTATAACAATTCGCCCGGGAAATTTTTAATTGTAAACTGAATATGATTGAAAAATTCAACAAAATAAATACCATATTGGCAATACTTACGGTAAAGGAATATTTCGAACAATTTAAAGTGTTTTATCACAAATATAACCGACCACTGAGGGGACACTTTTTTTGTCGTTGGCTGTATTTAAGTTCAAGTATCACTCCTTTTTATAGAAGCTTTCAACTTTTTTGTTTGTTTTCACCTATACGCAATCAATCATTTGATTTAACCGCACTTTTTCAACTTTCATACATAGTTTTATATATACATATTTTTACATTGTTTATTTACAACCGCTTCAAACTGCAAATTTATATCGACGTGCCAACAGTTTCGATGGCTGTAAGTGAATGCAAAATTTGGGAACAAGGATGTAGGGGAAAAATACATACATACATACATACATTCATAGTATATGTGGGTGGCTTAGTTTCCTAGTCACGTAATGGTGTCATTGTTTGAATGTTTACCTCGCGTGCATACACGTGCCTACTTCCGTGTATGCTCCCATTTCCCTACAGCTTCTTGATTAGTAAATATGCATTTACAGATTTTTACATACATACTTAATGGTAAACATGACAGGACACAAAAAAATTTTTATTATTCTCTGTACCAGTTTAGTAGTATAATCGTGTATGTATTCAAGAGTATTGTCTCTCTTATGTAAAATTACCTGCATCGAAATTGGACTAAATATTACGGTGTTTTCTTTTCTCGAAAAAGAGGTTGCGTTCGCACATTGTAACTTTTACATTAGTGTATATTAGAAGAAATTGTTACATCTTTGATTAATCAGAGTCAAATCAAGTGGGAATTGGGCTCGCAAAACCTTAAAAAGGCTGAGCAAAACAAACGGGGCAATAATATTTCGATAAAAGAAAACGACATTAGTAAAAAACATGAATAGAAACCAACCACTGCACATCAAGGGTATTTCTATATAGAATACGGGAGTATGTACACGAAGTTAGGGTTGGTTCTTTTGGGCCAGGCCAAAAATTTCATTAGTCGCCTATTTCCGGTTAATCATACCAAGTGGTCATCTCGCCGTGTTCTTGCGGACCCTTACTTTCGTCGCCACACATGGGTGCCGATTTGAGGGAGCCATTGAAATCGTTGAATATTTGACTATAACCATATCATTATACAGTCTATACAGTTTACCAATCCATTTCTTCGGTACCCATCGCCCACGTGTTAATGGTTCTCTTTTCTTCATTCGATGCTGCACAGACGCCCTGGAATCAGAACAAACGATGGAAAGGATCGTCACTTCCACAACAGTCGGTTCTACGCTACCGAAGTGACTCGGATTTCATCCGACCAAGGACTGTTATTTCGGCGACCTAACCCCACTTAGGCTGCCGGACACCCCCAATCTTATCTCCTCTTGGGTGCAATACCTTGCAGCAGGCTTGCTACTCATACTTCTGGCCAGGGCGGGCGTCGAGTCTAACCCTGGCCCAGAAACCTACTTCTGCTGCTTCTGCCGTCCTGACTTCCCGGGTGAGGCGGCGTCTCTAGCGGATGAACGCGGCCACCTCCGGCAGGCGGACCCCGGTAATCCCCGTATTAGGCAACTAAACGGGGAGATCCAACGCCTGGTTAACGTTCATAAGCGGAACAAGTGGAGGAAGCACCTGAAATCCTGCAACCTCGGTGCCGGAGTGGGCAAACCGTGAGGTCCCTGTCCAACCCGACGAGGCATGATGATCGAACAGAAATCTCCTTTGGAGACCACGCCTCGTCGGACCCGAAGCGATGCGCGAACTATTTTAGTCGACAATTTACACTGCATCCTTCGGCCGACAGAACCAAACGGTCAGTCACCAGAAGGCTGCGCAAGTCAACACCAAGCGCACCAATTGTCCTCTCTACCACTGAGGTGAAGGAAGCCATCGGGAAGGCGAAAGCTTCCAAATCCATTGGCCCAGACGGGTTAAGTATGTTGATGCTGAAAAAATTGGGCACCGCGGGTGTAGCATATCTCACCAAGGTCCTCAACCTGTCTTTAAGCACCCTGGTCATTCCAGATATCTGGAAGACAAGTAGGGTGATACCACTGCTGAAACCAGGGAAACCGGCCGGCCAAGGCGAATCCTATCGGCCGATCTCCCTGGTTTCTCCAGTGGTTAAGACACTTGAGGCCTTGCTGCTCCCGCATTTCAATCACCACCTCAGCCCGGCGAAGCATCAACACGGCTTCCGGAAAGTGCATAGCACTACAACAGCACTTAACGCTATAAACACTCAGATTAATCGTGGTCTCAACGGCAACCGCCCCTGTGAGAGAACCGTCCTCGTGGCTTTGGACTTGTCGAAGGCCTTCGACACAGTCAGCCACTTCATCCTGCTGAAGGACGTAGAGGCCTCACCTCTCCCAGCGGCGTTGAGGCGATGGACCGCGAACTACCTGTGTGGTCGTCAAGCGTCGGTGTGCTACCGTGACTCAATGTCAAAAGCGAGAAGAATTAAGCAGGGGGTACCACAGGGTGGCGTCCTATCCCCCCTATTATTCAACTTCTACATCTCGCGACTCCCTTCCCCGCCAGAGGGAGTCACACTGGTCTCGTATGCCGACGACAGCACGATAATGGCTACCGGCAATGGAATTGATGGCTTGTGCTCCAAAGTGAACTGCTACCTCCCAGAGCTTGCTCATTACTTTACGGGACGGAATTTGACGCTGTCGCCTGCTAAGTCCACGGCGACCCTTTTTACATCTTGGACGAAGGAGGTCGGGCTCACCCTCGACATCCACATCGAGGAGACCCCCATTCCGACGGTTAACTACCCAAAGATCGTGGGAGTCACCCTCGACAGCCTGGTCTCCTTCTCAGCGCATACAACCGCAATCGTACACAAGGTACAGAGCCGCAACAAAGTCCTCAAGTCGCTCGCTGGCAGCACTTGGGACAAAGATAAAGAAACGTTGTTGGCAACATACAAGACGATTGGCCGGCCGGTTCTAAATTTTGCCGCGCCAATATGGTCGCCCGGAACTAGCAGGACTCAGTGACCTGCTCGCGCTGGAGCCGGCACCCAGGCACATCATGGGACATCTCTCACAACTGACGGACGAGGTCCAGACATACGTACACCTACTGCTGGACCCAAGGACGTACCGACAGGCTCTGGACAGCATCCACAGGGAGTCGGTGTCCAAATACATCGACACCCGCCCTGTGAGTGCAGTCCTGGGAGTCCAACCACCACCCATAGCAGCTGAGGAGCTCCAGCTGCCTCGTGAGACCCGCGTCACTCTGGCTCAACTCAGATCTGGATATTGTAGCAGGTTAAACTCCTACCTATCCAGGATCAACCCCGACCCCCCAACACTTGCCCGGCATGTGAAGAGTCTCCGCACGACACCAATCACCTATTCACATGCCCGGCCAAACCTACTCAACTAACACCCCTCTCCCTATGGTCCGACCCTGTTGAAACGGCTCGTTTCCTGGACCTTTCGTTAGTTGAGCTTAACGATAATGATTGAGGGAGTCCGCCAACCAATTGGGGTGTAGGTTAGGTTAGGTTAGGGTGGCTGCCACCGCACCGGAGCACGGTGGCACACTTAGGCTGTGAGAAGCCCATTGTGGTACCACTGGCATAAGCCATGCATTCCCTCCCTCCCTTCTTTCAAAAATTGAACCATCCAGTGCGCTTGATGTAGACTAGAAAGTTGGAAATGTTTGCCGAGTTTAAGTCAGCTAAACAGTCCAGAAAGTATACATTAAAAACTTTACTGCGCGTCTTGGCCAATCCAGGGCAGTGACAGAGATAGTGCTCAATTCTCTCCACCTCCTCCTCGTTTCGGCAACTGCGGCAAAAATCATTTGTTGGGTAACCCAGCCTTTCTCCATGCGTGCGCATGAGACAGTGCCCGGTTATCACCCCAACTACTAATCTGAGAGCGGAGCGGCTAAGCATCGTGAGAGCTTTAGAGCGCTTCTCATCGGCTTCTGGCCAGATTTGTCTTGTAATGTGGCAGGTGGGCTCCGATGCCCACCTTAAATTTACCTTACCCATAAGCTCAGATCTTAGTCTGTGTTTATAGGATGCTAATGGTAAACCCGCCTCTTGAGCAGAGTTTATCTCAGTTAGTTCCGTCCCTTTCCTTGCTAGTTCATCAGCGAGGCAATTGCCAGGGATGTCCTTATGGCCAGGGACCCAAACAACATGTACGGAGCAAATATCCGCCAGCTGGTTTAGAGCTCTCTGCATTCAAAGGCTAACTTGGAGGTTGTACCGTAGGAATTCAGAGATTTGATAGCAGCCTGGCTGTCAGAATAAATGGTAATGCCTCGTTCTAAGGAGGTGCACGTTGTAAGGCCACGAGCTGCTTCCATTATTGCATTTAGTTCGGCCTGGAAAACACTACAGTGGTCCGGTAAACGAAGACTGAGGTTTAGATCGAGTTCACCAGAGTAAATCCCGCTGCCTACTCTTTCGTTTAACTAGGAACCATCTGTATATACAGCCGTTGATCCTGGATCTAGGTCCACGGTACCCATCCATTCGCTCCTCTCTGGGATTTTTGTGGAGAATCTATTTCCAGAGAATGGAGGGTGTAGAAAGTAATCCAACCTCATCGGGTTGCCGGGCAGAGTTTCCAGGACCTTTGCGTGCCCGGAGTTGATATTTCTCCACGGAAGGGTCGCATTTAGCCTAGCAGCACTGCAGGCCGCCAGAAATTTGCCGTAGAGATCCACCGGTGGGAGATTTAACATTATTTCCAGAGATTTGGTGGGTGTAGAGGGCAGTGCTTACGTGATGAGCATTGCGGCTGCTCTCTGGACCCGTTCTAGTTTGACTCTGGTAAGAGTCCTGTTCAATGCCGGCCACCATACGACGATCCCGTAGAAGAGAATGGGTCTTATCACAGCTGTGTACATCCAGTGTACAATGTGTGGCTTTATACCCCATTTCTTCCCCACGGCCGTCTTACAGGCATATAGAGCAACAATAGCTTTATTGGAGCGGTCTTCAGTGTTCCGCCTCCAGTCTAGTTTTTTATCTAGTAAAATTCCGAGGTATTTGACCTCGGTTGAGAGACTGAGAACTACTCCTTTTACGGATGGTAGTTTGAAAGCGGGAATTTTGTATTTCCTTGTAAAGAGCACTGCTTCGGTCTTGGTGGGGTTGACATTAAGTCCACATTCCACAGACCAGCGAGCTACGATATTTAGAGCGTTTTGCAATAAATCGCTTAGGACTTGAAGGTGTTTGCCCGTTGCTGTTATTGCCAAGTCATCAGCATATGCAAAGACCTTGCAGCCGGTGCTCTTGAGGTTTAAGAGTAAGTCGTTTACAGTAAGGTTCCAGAGTAAAGGTGACAGAACACCTCCCTGGGGTGTACCTCTAGCCACATGTTTGGATTTAGAGCTGTCCCCTATTGTTGAGAAGATCGATCTTTTCCTGAGTAAGAGCCCCACAAAGTCTACCAGTCCCTGCCGTATCCCCACCATACGAAGTGATTCGATAACGGCCTCGGGATAGACATTGTTGAAAGCTCCCTCGATGTCTAAAAAGATCCCCAGCGTGAACTCTTTTATGGCCAATCCTTTCTCAATCGTTGAGACGATGTCATGAAGAGCAGTCTCCACGGATTTGCCCTTTGAGTATGCATGCTGGTTGGAGGAGAGTTTATCTTTCCTAATATTTCGCCGAAGATGATCATCTATTAGTCTCTCAAGGGTTTTGATTAGGAATGAGGTGAGGCTTATGGGCCTGAAGTCCTTGGGTTTTGCGTGACCGGCCCTGCCTCCCTTCGGTAGAAAAACGACTTTTGCCTTCGTCCACTCATAAGGAATGTGGGTGAAGGTAAGGCATGCTGTAAAAATCTGTGTAAGCAGTGGACAAAGAAGGTCCTTCGCTGCTTGCAGTTGTGCGGGAAAAATTCCCTCTGGTCCTGGAGATTTGTACGGTTCGAAGGACATTACTGCCCATTCCACCTTGTCGTGGCTCACTATGTCCCCTACGGTATTCCCTAAGAGTGAGTTGGCTTGGAGACCTGGCAAGATGTTGGAGTCATCAGAGCACCCGGGAAAGTGGGTAGTCATTAGTAGCTCCAGCATTTCGTCGGTTGTAGATGTCCATTCTCCGTTTGGTTTTTGAATAGAATTTATCGTTGGAGCACTTTTGGAGAGAACCTTCCTTAGCCTGTTGGCTTCGGAGTTTTCTTCTATGTTGTTACAGAAGTTTTGCCAAGATTTGCGTTGTGCTGTCTTAATGGCCTTCTTGAAAGTTTTAAGAGCGTCTTTGTATGGTTGCCAAAGACCCGTCCTCTTGGCTTGGTTAAAGAGTCGCCTGCTCTCTTTCCTGAGTGCTGAAATCTCTAGATTCCACCACTGGGGTTTCTTTTTACCCTTTGGTAGGGTCTTAGGGCAGGAGATTCTGAAAGCAGAGTTGCAAGCGTTTGTTACAAGGTCTACTGCTTCATCTATTTTTGACGGTGAGTCCAGCTCATCGAGAGAAACGACCTTCGTGTTTGAGGGACTCGCTTCATCAGGTGTTTGCGATAGGCCTGGCCTATCGTGATAAACGTGTCTGGACAAAGAGGCTGAGAGAGCGTTCTTATATTTCTGCCAATCCGTCCGCCTCTTGTTCCTATACGCTGTTAGAGTAGAGGGATTGAGATTGATCTTAAAAGTTATGTAGAGGTGGTCGGAGAAGGAGTGCTCTTTGGACACTTGCCAGTTGCTTATCAGGTCTGACATGCTGCCTGATGCGATGGTGATGTCCAGCACTTCTCTTCTGACAGAGGTCATGAAGGTGGGATCGTTCCCCCGGTTGCATATATATAGATTATTTGCTAATATAAAATCAAGTAAACACTCACCGCGAGGGTTGGTATCGCTTGAGCCCCATATCTCGTGATGTGCGTTCGAGTCAGCTCCAATTATGACCGGGAATCTTTGCTTGTCAGCCCCTATGATGGCTTCCTTCGGTGTTTTTGGAGGGAGAGATTGGCTGTCGTGGGCCATGTAGCTGGTCAGGAACCAGACGATGCTCTCATTCAGCTGGACGCTTATGCATACTGTGTCTTCGTCGCTGTATTGAGAGAGGAGAATATAAGAAAGTGATTTTTTAATAAGAATACATGACCTGATCCTACCTGCTACTGGGGCTGTTACCGTTTGGTAGGCATCAGAGTTCAGTCCGCAAACCCTGTCTCTGACGATCCACGGCTCTTGGACGAGAATGATGTCCTCAGCTCTTTCGCTGAGTCGCAGAAGGAGGGCAGCCGAAGCAGCCTTGGAGTGGTGCAGATTAATTTGTAGAATCTGCACCATCTCTAGAGTCACCGACGTCCATTGCCTCTGGCTCTTCTCTTTGGGTGACGGCCCTGACTGTTATGTCAAGGTCCGCCTCCTCAGATTCCGAAGCCAGAAGCTGGTCCTCATCATCGGGCGCTACCCATCGGCTGTATATCGACCCAACGTAAGCAGATGCTGAGCCCGTTTCGCTCTCAGAATCCGACGCGACGTCCGATACCCCCGATGGGATGACCTCAGTTGCGCACAGGGCGCTCGACTCTGGCTCCGGGGCCTTAGGGACGCTCGAGGTGTCTCCCGGTTTGTTGGCCCCCTCGCCAGTGAGAGTGGTAACGGAATCGGGTGCGCTCGAGGCGTTGCCCGTCTTGTCCGTCTGTTTGGCTCCCTCCGCCCTCTTGTGGACCTTTATGGTGATGGAGTAGAAGCCGTAACTTATTACCCCACCACAGTCCGCGAGCACTGGGATAGAAGCATCGTTGATGACGAGGTCAACGTAACGCTGCTTCTCCTAGGTCTCGCCAACTCGGACTATCCTCCAATCATTGGTGGGTAGATCTCCGTTGCCAAGGCGGATGAGTTCGAGGATCTCCTGCGGTGTCGGTGGTTCCGCTGGGACCCAGGCCCAGGCTCGAGGCCGTTTAGGGATCTCGTCCCTGTGGACAGCCATCAAGTCCGCCCCGGGCCACAGCTGTCCCACCGAGGAGATTGCCTCCTTGTACAGACGGACTGCACGCTCGTCCGCGCACGCGACCATCTTGATTCGCCCTTGATACCAGCCGGCGTCGCGGACGACTGGTGCAGGGCCGGGATACTTCAAGAGTATGCCCTTATAGACCCTGCAGAGACCCATCAGAACGGACTTCCAGTTGTCCGTGCTGATATTTCCGTCGGGATGGCTCTTGTCGAGCACAGCCAGCGTAAGGTGCTCTTTTGCCGCCTCGCTAAATGGTTTAGCTGATATGGCCATCGACCGACGGTTCGGGGGGGAGGAAGTCCTGTGCCTCTTCGATCCACTCGGGGTATCGTCCTGAGATCGCTGTCTCTTGGAGGCCAGGTCCTTCCTTTGGTCGGTGCGAGTGGGAGGTTTGTCCTTTGCGCCGTTCCCTACGGGGTGCTTTTCGCTGGCGTTCAGGACTCCCTTGGCCCACTCGAGAGAGGCTTTTTGTGCCTCCGTCAGTTGGGCGTATGGTATAGCCTCCAGCCGTTTTATGACCTTCGGGGCTGCCCTCCGGTCACGCTGGGCCCTGACGTGAGGCTTAATGGCTTTGCCCGTGTTTTGCGCAGCGGTGGTTGGATTTTCGTCCGTGGAGGACCCCTGTTTGACCACCAGACTGTGCAGGGTAGGAGAGGCCTTGGTGGGCCTGGGGGGATTGATCTTCCTCAGCTTTTCCACCGGAAGCGACTTTCCCTCGAGGGGCTTAGTACTACCGGCTTCATCGGAGGATGACTTACCCTCAAGGGGTGGAGCCATATCTCCAGTTGCTGTGGAGGGTCGAAATTGTGTTTTGGGCCGTGCAGGCCCTTTCGGCACCGTCGTTGCGGTTCCCGAGATAGGGTTGGACGTTTCTTCACCGTGTCCGTCGGCGGCACTACCCGTGCAGGGTTCCGAGGCTGTTTGTTGGGTTTTTTTCATTTTATTTTTGTTCTTTGGCCACCTATTGAGCCGAGACCGTTCGGTGGCCGGAAGTAAAGGGAAGGGGAAGAGAACGGTCGACTACGGCAGAGCCCCGTGCCGCAGCAAGTCCACCGTTACTCCCGGAGGCGGACCGGTGTCCGGGAGGCGCCGTTAGAATACAGTCGGAAAAGCCCCCTGACTGCAAACCATCCATGGGCACGGTAACGCATGACACCCTGGATTAGGGGGGAAGGGTAGTTTCGACACCCTCCGGGTCTAGATCCGTAGTGTTCGGTGGAAACAGGGTCACCTCTGGAAGGATACGATTCCTCATCGTGCACTACGGTCTTGATGTGGGATTGGCTAGGTGTCTAGGGTAACCTGGGCACTATATTGCGCTTATTTATTATTACATATGGTAGCTCGTTTCACACTTTCCAGCTTAACCCAGTTATACCGGCGAACTTACTCTTTGAATAATCCTTAGTTTTGCAAATTTATGCGTTCTAACAGAGAGAAATGCAATACTAAAGAAAAATTTTAAAAGAAATTTATTTTAACGTTAATTTTTTATATAGTACTACTACATGTAAACGCTCGGCACATACGTACGCAACCACTGGTAATATTTTGTGCTTCAATTCAAGTTTTTTAATATTTGGAAAATTATATACTTAGGTAAACAAAGATTTAATGCTTAAATTTCATTTGTTGGTCTAATACTCCCATTGCACTTTACGTGCAGACGAACATCACATCATCATCATTTTCAGACTCACTTTTTACATAAAGAAAACTATACTCAATGCTCGATCAGCTGATGAGCATTTGTTCTGTAGCTGAACAGTTAGATCTCGACACTTAACAAACCTCGGCCTTTCATGACTCGGCGCAACATATACGAAAAAAAAACAAAAAAAATTTTTTTTTTATATATCCGTGCGTCATGCGGATACGCCCCTCGCGTCAGTCGGGCGGGTATGGAGAGGTATAACCGTTGGGATTATTATTATTATTATTGCCGGTAAGATTATGTTTTAACGCAAAGTCATTGGAGTTTTCAGTAATAAGTTGCACACAGTCAACATAAATAAATTTTTCAAATAATTCACTAGGAGTTGCCGCAAATTTGTATTCAGATGTAATTATAACAGGCTCTATTTCGTCTAGGTCGTGCTTTATAAATTTCACTGCCACCGTCTTAAGTCTCCGCTTTTTCGTCGCTGCAATAACTCAAGTGGAATATCGTCTTTACTATCTGAACCACAATAAGCTAGCAGAATAGCTCCGCCTCCGCATAATAATAATATGGATGGCAAGTGTTCGAAATTCACGTCCTAATCGTCTCCTTTAACTTCGTCAGTTAAATAGTTGTTCGCGTCATCAGTGGGCACAAACGGTTCGGAGTTGTCCTTCCCAATTTGGAAGAAATAAAAAGGTTTTTTAGTTTTATGGGATCCCAAATGGTAGTTTACCAGGGCTGAAACCACTCGGATAAGGTCCCATTCGGTAGTTTATATAAAGTCTTTCAAACTGTGAAAACAATAGGTCTCTTATGAGAGGCTTATCCTGTATGTTTCGTTTCTTGCGCAACGAACATTTTTCCTGCCTCGATACGGAGAGATCTGGGTTAGTAAGCCTTTGTACATTAATAGCGGTGCGATAAGGCTCTACTTGTAGAACTGAGGAGAGAATTCGAAAATTCTCAGCTGTCTGCTGTGATCGCAGCTTCTCGGCGTCGTACTTTCGTCGCTATTTGATATAATGACTTGTTTTCATTACAATTCAGAGTTTATCAAAGGAAAGCTCGGAACGTTAAGCTCTATAAGACCTACTTCAAAAACAAATGAAATCAGAAACATTAAAAAAAAACCATCACATTAATAAATATTGCGAACTCCTCAGGGATGTGTCGAAAGATATAACTTTAATCATATACAAACATAAATTTAAATTTTGATGTGTTGCCACCGTAGTAGCCGCAAAAATATCAACAAAACTATTGCAATTTTTACTCGTAAAGCTTAGTAATACTCCTACACCTACAATATGTTAATAACATTTATATAATAAATTTAAAATAATGAGAACAAAGCAGGAACAATTGAAGTGAGCTGGTAAAAATTGGAAGCAATAAATCTTTACTTTCAAAAGCACTAAAATTCAACATATAACTTGTGAGGTTGTACTCGTACATTTGTATGTATGTATGTACATAAAATTGCTTGTGTGGAAGCTCTGTGGTAAATCTGATCATTTTAATTTTAAAGATAACAAAAAATATGATGTGAAGCCTTCCCATTTTTCGGAAACAAAAGAGAAAATAACCTAAATTAAAAGTTATAAATTGTCGGCACAGATATAAAGCAAATTTATGTCAAAAAATTTAAAAATGTGTTATTGCAGATTTTTTCCTTTAATGGCTCTAATAGACACCAAGCCATATCATTTTCAAAATTATTTGGTTCTTTTTTGCACTTTTTTTGCTTGAAATGTTACTTTCGACTGCTAATATAAGGTACGTTCGTGTAGCTGATAATTATTACAATTTTTCAAAAACTATCAGCTTTTAGCGTTCGCGTTCCTAAAAAACTTGCAATTAGGGGGAGCTGTTTGTTTCTGCTGGACAAATTTTCATACATGGGCAGACTGCAGTACGTTTCTCTTCGGGTTTCGGCGTAATTTACAGCCAGTACAAATATTAAATGAATGCCAAATTGCATATGGAACGATTGCACCGTCTCTAAATAATATTTCTAATGGTTTCCGAAGATTCCAGACCGGACATTTTTCCGTAGAGGACGAGCCCCGAGAAGGTCGACCAAAATCTTCCACTGATTACGTCACTATAGCTCTGGTGAAGTCCAAAATTGACGAAGACTCACGATTGACTGGGCTTGAATGCCATGGCTGTATCGCGAATATTAAAAAACCATCTGGGATACACGAAGAAATCTGCTCGATGGGTATCACGAATTTTAAATGAGACCCAAAAAGAGGCTCGAGTGAATTTTGCTAAATTTTTCCTAAACAAAATCGAAAATGGTCAGTCTAGCAACTTCAGCAAAGTCGTTACTGGTGACGAATCGTGGTTCTATAAGTACGACCCGGAAAGAAAACAGCAGTCCATGGTATGGAGCCCACCCGTAAAAGCTAAGCAACAAAAATCAGCAACAAAAGTAATGATGTCAGTTTACTTCATCCGATCTAAAATCGTAGCTGCTATTCCGCTGGAAAAGGTCAGACGGTAACTGCAAAATGGTACACCGAAGACTGCTTACCAAAAGTTTTCAAAAATTTGTTGGAAAACCGGAAGAAAGAGAATTTGCGACGCTACTTTTTACATCATGAGAACGCGCCAGCCCACACTGCTGAAATAACGAGTAACTTCATTGCTTTCTCTGGGATCGAAGAAATACGTCCAGCACCATATTCCCCGGATATAGAACCTTGTGATTTCTGGTTATTTCCAAAAATTAAAAAAATTGTTAAAGGAAAGGCATGTAATAGCAACACGGAAATAATTAATGCGGTTAATGCTGAACTTGATAAGCTTAAAAAGCAAGATTTTGAAGACTGTTTTCAGAAGTGGATTTATAGACTTAAGAAATGCATTGAAATCAATGGCGATTATGTAGAGAAGATAAAAAATGACAAAGATTCCGAATAAATACAAAAAGAATTTGTTTTGTTTTTTTTCTGGTCAACTAATCGAACTTTTGTTAATCCCCTCGTATATATTAAATGCATTACGGACACCAGTAAACAGTACATTTTTACCGATTACTGAAATTTATTTTGCGTTACCAGTACACTTTTACTGATTACTGAAAAAATTTTAAGTAAGCAGTAAATTTGTAATGATTACTGATAAATATCAGTTTTCCATGTCATTGCTCAAAGCCGGTGAAAAATTTGGACGGAGATGAGCTCTTTTAGCATAAAACAAAGAGACTGAATTAAAGAATGTATCACATGTGGCTTTCACTGAGACAGTACTTTTTTCGGAGTTGGTCTTTTTGACAGCTGCTACTTGATTTATACTCCGTTTGGTTTGCCAAATTTAAAACGCCTTAAAAGAGAATATTCGGCGCGTTATTGTTGACATACGATCCCAATTTCTGCAAAAAGTGGTCGAAAATTGGGCCTCTCGGGTGTTGTCGTTATAACTTTATCACAATTTTATACTTCAACTTTCCACTTAAATAGATGTTAGCATACGGTCCATTTCCACAGACTCGGGAAATTATCTTCAAGAAGACGGTTGTTTTCATTCGCGGGGGTTGTTAATCGTTCTAGAAGACAAAAACTCAGCGATGTAAATTTTGAATTGCCTGTTTTAAGAAAAGCTAACAGCTTATAGTATGTAAATATACACATATGTATGTTCATAACAAATAAAAGAAATAAACGCCATGCTATTTCATTAATCAGTAAAAATTTACTGCTTACTGATATTTTTCAGTAATCAGTAAAAATATACTGCTGACTTATATTTTTTTCAGTAATCAGTAAAAGTGTACTGGTAATGCAAAGTAAATTTCAGTTATCAGTAAAAATGTACTGCTTACTTAAATTTTTTTCAGTAATCAGTAAAGTTTTACTAGTAACGTAAACAAGTTTTCAATATCAGTACAAATTTACGGATTACTGCATTTTTACTAGTAATGCTAAGTGCCCATATATGCCAATTTTAAGCATTTATTATTAGCATACACATATGCATATGTATGTACGTGTACGTATGTATATTTAAAATTTTAAACTCTGCTGTGTGAAAGTAAGTAGTACATAATTCCGTAATGTGAGTAGTTTCCAAATAGTAACATTCATACATACATACATATGTATATGTTATGTACAAACACCACCAATACCGTTAGAAACTCGAACAAAATGTGCTAATACGCCCTGCGAGGGACGGCTTATCGCACCGTGATTTGCTCCTCCTCTTTTTCTTTGTTGTTACTTTGCGCGTTAATATGACAGCGAATGAACATAAAAAATTCAAAAACTTTGACAGTTATTACAAATTGAAACTATAAATTGCATACCAGGAGGTCCTAACGGAAGTAAATAGAAAACTGATGCTAAAATATGCAACTCTGCGCTTGCAAACAAACAAATACGTATAACTAAATACGTGCATGTTTATAAGTGCGAGTATGCAATTTAGAAAGATTAAACAAATGCAAAAATTCAAGTACAACTAAAATAAAATAAACAATTTTCAATAAAAATTCAAATAATTCTCTAACATAAACTAAAGAAATCCATAATTAAAACTTTGTAGAAAACTAAAAAAATTCTTCAAATTTTGACATAGATTTTGAACTTTGTTCTCAACCAGTAAATTTTTGGAATATTATCACTCCAAATGCGGCCATTTTTTTTTTTTTTTAAGTGTGGTATTTTTAGACGTGTGGTTTTTAATGAGGCAATACTTTTTTCGGATTTGGTCTTTTTGGCAGCTGTTACTTGATTTATACTCAGTAAGTTTGCCATTTTAAGACGCCTAGGAAGAGAATATTCGGTGCGTTTTTGCTGGCATACGACGATGAATCTCACATTTGGTTGAATGAGTACGTTAATAAATAAAATTGTCGTATTTGGAGTGATGATAATACACAAGCCATTGTTGAGACGTCATTGCATCCTCAAAAAGTCACTGTTTGGTGTGCTTTATGGGCATTCCCCTAGCATTGACCTACATTTCTTCAAAAATGAAGACGGCCATACTGTTACAGTCAATGGGGAACGCTATAGAGCCATGTTTAATTACATTTTCGTGCCTGAATTGGAGGATGTTGATGTGTACGATAAAACAACACAATAAAAAATACATGTCTCATTATTTAGTCCAAGGATCAACATATTCGAGTTTCATGAAAACAAAAAACATGACCCGAATGGACCGGTTGACTTGTAATGGAAAGGCTCTATATTAATATGCACGTTTGGATGTACTATCATAATATGTATGTACTTATGTTACATATTTATACACGAGTACGAGTATTATTTTAGCTGCGCACAAGTCTTAGATATTTCAGTACGTACATTTTTTTTTCATTAAACCCGTGTTGAAATTCGTGATATTTTCAGCATTTAATTTAATACATATCAGCAAATTAATAAAAATGTACATATGTATATACATATACATATACATATGTATAACCGTACAAAAATAGATATCTTGTTCCTATTGAACTACGAATAATTTGTTGAAGATAGATGCTTCGCAAAATTTATTATGGGTAAGTTTCAGTTCAATTGAAATACCAAAATAAGCACGTTTTAATCAACGTACATATGTACATCAATGCATGTTTTTAAAACTATCTACGTATCACCCTCAGACTACAAAGAAGACATAAAAATGAGACCACAAAGATAAAATTTAATATATGGTTTGTGAATTGATTTATGCAAATAATCGATTTTTGGATTAATATTGCATTTCTTCACAAAAACTAGATTGTTTTTTAATGAAAGCTTTTAAACCCAAAATAACGTATTTCAACTGAAGAAGGAGCGATAGCAGCCGTTGTGAATATTTCAGTGCTTTAAATTTAAATATTTTTAATGAACATTTTTTGGTTGCTATCGAAATTTAAATTGAGGGATAAAAAACATACAACTCACAATCCGCTAAGTCTCGAAGAAATCACTCAATCTTATCAAAAGGTAACAATTGGCCTGTTAAAATAGATCTCCAATGTAAAATATATAGCAGCAACTTGCAAGAGATGTGAATTTGCGCTCTCAATTACCGATATATATAATATCGATATATTTCAACTATATCGAATAATATTGATATATGCATAGTAAAAAATATCGATATTTCGATTTGTAGATTTATTTATGTACCTCAAGGCGCAATTACTCAAAGTATTGTCAAAATATTCGATAGTGAAAAAAATTATACTTATTTCGCAGTTTTATTAGTTTTATTTATTACCAAAATACATATTTAAGTAACTATAAGGGAGTAAAGCTAAGTTAAATGATCATTTTAAAATTTTCATCAAACCTGTATACTTTGGATACGAGTATATAAGTACATACATTGTACATCAGAAATACTCTTTTTAATCAAATCAAATTGAGCTTTTAGAGAACTTAAGAAATATCGAATTTGATATTCAGAAATAACTATCGAATATCGATACATCGAGATTAAAAATATACATTATTTTGATGAAAAATTATCGATAATTCAATATATCGATATTTTTTGCCCAAGCCTACTCTCAATTTCTCTTACTTTGTAGGATATTTACCGAAAGCCAACAAATAATGATTTTATGATAGTTATAAACAAGTATCAGTTCTCGAACAAACTAATTATGGAAGCAGCTAGTCCCGCTGCGCAATATTTTGAAAAAAAGAGTTGGTTTCCACTGTTCTTTTCTGTACAAGCCGCTTATTGCAAACATCAGCCGCGGGACTCTGAAAAACGAGGAACTCGTGACTTTCTTACGTAGAATAAAGTTAAAATTTGGATTCCGGATTCCTGAAGTAATTATTTGGCAGAAGTAGCCAAAAAAGCAAGGGTGGGATGTTTTCAAGAGTGACACTATAAGAAGAGCCAAGCGGATATCAGGCCCCTTAGATCATTGGTAGAATGTTCAAAAACGAGCAAAGATTGTGAAACAAAAGTCTATATTCCGACACCGTGATATTTTAACCCAGTAATACCGTTAAGTATTGCGTCGGGGGGTTGTTTGAGCGCTACCCACTCTACATTCTACACATGCCGGTCGAGTCGATTCTCCCCCCATGGTCCAGTTATTGGCTATGGTAAAATGTTTAGCTAAGCCTAGTAACGTCATTAACCTGTGTTTCACCTAGAAGCCTAAGTTTTCGCCAGCATACAGTTATAACATCGTAACGGCAGCCATACGACATGCTTTGTACCTTGCAGGTTTGCTGATTATCGTGAGTAATATGAACTTTCCTCTACTTGGACAAACCCTCAGAGAGTAAATATCTCAGATGGCAACGTGCTATACGGTAAAGGTATGATTTAAAGCATCCGTGCTCACTGATCAGTTGGATTACGTGGTAATCAACTTCCACAAGCACTTCCACTCCCTTCGAGACTGTCACACTGTCACTGGATTTGGGGTAGGCCAGAAAACCCAAACATGAGTTTATCAAGCACTCAGACATTGTTGCCCATTGTACTTGAGGCGTGTAAAAAGGATAAACAGGATGAGGGAGAAGGGGTGTGTGGGGAGTCATAGGAGGTAATTACTCCTCAGCAAACTTCCCCGATTCTTTATCGAACCTGCGTAGTCCGCTGAGGGAGAGAGAATGTAGCTTGTCCATTCTCAGGACATCCGGGCAGCTGCAGAGAAAGTGCTCTGTACTATCCTCGTCCTCAAAGCAGAATGCGCATAGCGGATCGTCGATGATACCTATGGGGACCATGTGTTGCCCCCATGGAATGTGCCCCGTAATCAGTCCTGTCAGAGCTCGCTGCTCCCTCCTTCTCTGGTGGAGGAGAAATTTCGCCACTGCTCTGTGTGGCCTTTTCAGAAAGCACTTAGTTATTTTGTAGGAGTTAGTACTGCACCACCGGCCCTCATGAGCTTGCTCATAAGTTCCCTGATGTACCAGACAGTTCCCGCCATACTTGCCCCGATGATTGGTTCCGATCCAATTGGACAGTCCGAAGACCCACGGTTTGCCAATTCATCGGCCAGTTCGTTACCTTAAACACCACAGTGTCCCGGCACCCACACAAGCTCAATCTTATTCCGTCTTGCAACGGAGTTTAGCCTTAACTTGCATTCCTGGACAATTTTTAAAGAAACACGATCGGTTTCCAAAGCCTTTAGGGCTGCTTGGCTGTCACTACAGACCTTAATATGGTATCCTCTCCATTTTTTGCCAACTATCCAGTCTGCTACTTTGAGTATTGCGAATACCTCGGATTGAAACACCGTGGTCATCTGACCCAAAGCAGAGGAGCCTCTGAAGTTACCCTCCAGATGCCTCCCATTATCAGTCTTGGAGCAATCAGTGTAGAAAGTTTTTACCGAGCTCCCAGAAGAGTATATGGATCTCTCCATTCCTCCCTTGTAGGAAAGCTAACGGCGTACTTTCTCCAAAAGGAGACCACCGGTATCATTTTGTCATTTGGGGCCAGAAGCAAATGGTATTCCTCTGACACCCTTCCAAAGAACTCCCTGTGTCCGAAGCTCCTGTCGTCGTGACGCAGGCCGTAAGTATGCAGTCGACACATCGTCTTCATTGCCTCCTCCTGGATCGCTAAATCCAAAGGTAGCAAATCCAACAGAGCATTAAGAGCCACGCCTGAGGTTGTGCTCATAGCGGCCGTAATGCTTATGCACACACTTCTTTGTAATCTGTTCAGCATAGAAATCGTGGTTTCCCTATGGTTCTATGCCACCATACCACAGCAGAGTACATAACTATCGGTCTGTGGTTTGCTGCAGTTCTATGTTTCGGGTTTCACTATACTCCTCTCATAAATCTGTTTGGCTTAGGAACATAAAAATCATTGTTTATTACAGTCGAACATGCACAGAAATAAATTTCTTTTCGTCTAAATGTAAATTTGTTCCCTTAATTTTTTATACGTTTAAATCAGCACATCACCATTTTTTTAATAAGAAAAGGAATGTGTCTACAAATTCAAAAGTAATAATTTAATCGTTTAGACACACATATGTATCTACATATTTTTGCATGTATTTAATATACATACATGTACATTTGCGTCCAATTTTTACATTCTTAGTATTGATGTATTCATTGTATTAATTGAAATATATAAACTACTATACCAGGCATAAGTTAATTTATGTTCGCCTTTTAGTTTTTAGATTTTTCTCGTTTAACTTACATTTGAGTCTGTGTGTACGCTACCTGCAATTCAATCTAATATTTCCTTTGCTATATTCAAGTAGATACCTACTTATTTCGGCATCCATTAACATTTTTTCTATTCACCAAAATTTAGAACAGAAGGCATGTAAATAAGTACGAGTATGTATTTTGCATAAATGTTCAGTTGGCAGAATAAATTTGTCCTTATCATGTGGTTTGTATTTACGGATACATTTTAACTTGCCATAAGTCGAAGTTACTAAACCGAGTATGCATTGGCACATTTAAAAAAGGCTGCTGTTTTTGGCTATTTTCCAATATTCATCTTGTCCCACTATTATTAGTTGAGGCTACAGCATGAATGTGGGACAGTGGGGTAATTACATAGGTAAACTATTTTCAAAATTTGTGCTAAAATATTTAAATAATATAAATTAGATATAAGAAAGTCGATGGGTTCCTGTGATTCGTTGCGTTACCTTGAGTTCAGTTAAATGCAATTGCGGGTTATATTTTTAAGAAAAATAGTTGCAAGGTTTATACATATGTTACATAGCATGATTTGATGCAGAGTGAGCTTTATTGAATAAGAAAAAAAAATGTTTAAAAAATATATACAAATTAAAAAGCAATGAATTTTAAGAAAATTAAAATTATAAATACATATGTATGTATGCGTGTATATATACATATATATGATTTCCTATAATTTTCCTACAACATTCGTGATTTTAAATTACTTAATTTTTTTATTGTATCTCAAATATATGTAGATATGTTTTTAGGGATGGTTTAAAAGGGGTTTAATTTAGATTTTTTCCGAATTTCGGGGTGCAAATTCGATTTACAGTACTTATTGCAGATAAGAAAGTTTAAAAATGCACAGAAATCCTTTCTAATAAGCGTTGTTTCTTTTATGCAAACAACGCATAAAAGAAAGATACTTTCTTATATCCGACTATAGAAAATCTATAGATTTTTGAAAAATCTATTTATTTTCTATCTTTATTCCACTAAATGAAACCATATTTCAAAGTATTTCACTTCTTTAATAAACTATTTCAAAGAAAAAATAACTATGTACATACATATACAAAACAAAACGTAACAAAAAGTTTTTATTACTTATATTTATAAAAAATATAATTCAAAGTACAAAACAAAATAATTAAAAATTAATTTTGAACATATACGCTAAGGTAAAATGTATTTTTAACGCTCTAAAGTTTTAAAATACTGCTCAATTTTCTTTTGAACTAATTCTTTATCTCTGGATTCGTATAAAATTTTTTCTATATTGCAAATATTTTCATCACCAACTCCCAAATACTGTTTTAAAATAGAAAGTGCGCTGAGTGCATCTTGCCTTCTTGGGTTTTGAGACACTTCTTCAACTTCATAATCTGAATCCTCGTTGTTTGGCATATCATAAATTAATTCATCTTCATTTTCTTCGCCAAAGCAATCTTCGTTTTCTAAAACACTAACCTGTTCAAAATAATTTTGATTTTCTTCGATAGACGAAATTTCTGATTTATTGTCATCAACTATTTGTAGTGTTTTAAAGATACCAACTTTTTTAAAACAATTTTGAATAGTTTGAGGGGTGACTAGCCACCACGATCTTTTAGCATAATATAACGCCTTAAGAACGGTTATGCTTTTTAAAAAGGTATTCATGTATCCTCCTTCTGCAGCTAATACTTGCTCGCGAATTAAACATTTTCTGTAATGTGCTTTGAAAGCGTGGATTATGCCTTGATCCAAAGGCTGCAAAATACTAGTAGTAAAGGGCGGTAAAAAAATGATTTCAATATTTTCTGGCGAAAAATTAAGCTTATGGCATGCAGCGTTGTCAACCAATAATACAATTTTCCTTTTGATTCTTTGAAATTTATCGTCTAATTCTTTTATAATTTCAGTCCATATAAGTGAGGTCATCCACGCTTTTTTGTTGAACTTGTATGAAATAGGAATATTCTTACCACGAAAACAGCGAGGGTTTTTATATTTGCCGATGGTGTAAATATGTTTATCACTTCCAGAAGAGTTGGTAATAAGCAGTAAAGTTATTCGTTCTTTAGGTTTTTTCCTTCCTTTTACTGATTTGTTGGACGGTGCATAGGTAGCTGATGGTAATGCTTTATAAAAAAGCCCGGTCTCATCAGCATTATAAATATTATCCGCAGAGTATCTTTCTAATAACATTGGAAGTATATTCTCCTTAAAAGATAGAGCTCCTGAATGATTAGAGGATGCTGATTCGCCATGAATTCGCTTGAAGCTAATATTTTCATTTTTTTTCCAACGTTGTAGCCAACCCTCATTGGCAATAAAGTCGGTAATACCAAGTTTGATTGCAAATTGCTGAGCTTTTTCCAATAGAATTGGTCCTGTTACTACAGCTTCTTTTTCCACCATTTGTGCAAACCATTTCGACATTGCATTGTTAATCGACTCATATTTTGATTTCTTGGCCCGCTTTCTATTAAGGTTTTTGCAAGAATATTTTTGCTGCTGTAACTCATTCGAGCTCTTTATAATTTTTGAAAGGGTACTTTCCGCGATATTGTAAATACGGAGCAAGTCCTTCCTCTTAGCACCAGACTTAAACTTATCAGTAATTTCAATTTTTGTCTTCAATGAGACTGTCACTCGCCTTCGTCCGGACATTGTTTGTTTACTTTAGCGAAATGTCAAAACAGGGTTGCCAGAACGAATTTAAGCCAAATGAGTAAAAACTAATAGTCGGGTCGCATATGCTAGAAAAACTTTCTTATATCCGTTTACACTAATATGGAATCGCTTAGATTGGTTGTAAAGAATCCTTTCTTATAAGCGTTTCTTTCTTAAAAGCGTTTTTCTTATATACAATTATTTTAACATATCAGTTATATTACGCTGTGCTCGGTGCAGGAAAAACCTTTCTTATATCCATTTCTTTCTTATATACAACTTTCTTATATGCAATAAGTACTGTATTCGAATTTTCAGACATATTTTCACTGAAAATATTAAAGTTTGTTCGTAAGATGATAACTCAAAGCAAAAAAAATATTGGAATGAAGTTATATTAATATGATTAATTACCCGTATCGCTCTTGTTAACTTCACTACCAAAAATATATACAAAAAGATTTATTTTTTTTTATCGATAATACAAAACAAGGAACGAAATAAAAGGTTAACGAAATAAAAAAAAACCGCAACATCAGAAAAAAATCAAAAAATATATCATGTAGTTCTTTAAGAATCAAAGTATCAATTAAAAATTTAACAAAATGTACCGTAAATGCCCGTAAAAATAACGCTACCTTAACATTTTGACCATTTCATTTTTTTTGTTTGTTCAATTTTTTATAAACAATACAGTTCATTCTACAACAAATATCATATAAATAACATTTTCAAAATTTTCCAAAATTTAGGCTCAACTCAACAAAATTTTAAACTTAAAAATAATTTAGAACTTTTTATATACTATGTATGTATGTATATACTTTGGTGTTTACACTATATGTGTATCTCAATGTTTGGCCGAGCTTCTCCTAGCATTTGAGGTGTGCATCTTTATATTATACCACAAATGGAGGGACCTACAGTTTTGTGGCCGTTATTAGAAATACAACTTTTCTATGATTAAGATTTTACTAGCCCTGTCTGAAATTCGAACCTCAAACTCAGCGGCTTATCGAGTTATAGCACGCACCGGAACCTACTCGACCACAGCGGCCTCAGAACTTTTTGAAGTCCCTTTAATTTAAGTCATAAGGTGCATGCCTGAAGTGGCTACAAATTATCGTTCCTTTATCCCTAGTATGTATGTACATACTATTCTTCTGTACCGTTTACCACTGTACCGCTCTTCCGTTATTTTACTAAGCATAATTTTAGGCTTTTACTTTGCTTAGAAGCAATGAAGCAACTTGGCACGCTAAACAAAAGGCTAATGCATTTGCATTCTCTCCCCTTATCTCTTTCATTTGCATATCTGCTACAGTTCAATTACTTGATGGAGTTTGATTATCTACCTAAGTCGGACATCGAGAGTGGAGCGCTGCGCACAGAAGAGCAGCTGAAAGATGCCATACGGAGCCTACAGGTAATGTCCACATCTGGTGCACAAATAACTATTGTTATCTGCTTGTACATATTTATGCATTTCTTATGTTGCAGAGCTTTGGCAACATTCCGGCCACTGGCGAAATAGACGAGGCTACCCGAAAACTGATACGCCTGCCACGTTGCGGAGTGGGCGACAGCAATCGCACTGCCAATTTTTCGCCAGATAATCTGCAGTACGGACACCATCGCATGAGGCGATACGCGTTGCAGCCAAATGGCAAATGGAACAGAACGGATTTAACATGGAGGTAAGTGTGATTCATTTAAGGCTGTGTTTAAGGCTATGCCGGTAATCTTCCTCTTACCTACATTCATTTTATACATATGTATGTACATATATATGTATAGAAGGGACCCTGCCGGAGTGTTAGGTTAGAATGGCGGCGAAGGAGCCCAGCAGCTGAGTGCCGTTTTGTTGAAAAAGTGATAAAATAAGTTAGCCATTCTCGGAGAGCCTAGAGTACCGATTGCTACCTCCAAGTAGTTTAATACTACATATGTCTCCACGCACATGATTCACTCTCCCATTTGCAATTCGCTCTCTCATTTGTAATTAACACCCCAATCACAAACCGAATCACACAAAATTTTGTGAGCGAATCACCTCATTTGTAGTTCATTCAATCTAAATCCATGCGGTCTATAATTTAAACGGAAATTTATCAAAAATAGCTGCCAAAACACGTACAGCTAATAAAACAATACAAAGAAGAAACAATTAAATGCTAAACAGGATCTAAACGTAGAGTTTGTAAAGAAAGTAATTATGAAAATAGAGTTAATAAAGAGAAACAAGTATCAATGTAAGAACTACAACAGCAACAGAAATGCCAACGACTCCCGAACACTAACAAAAGTTCGCTTAGTTGGTGACTCTAAAATCTTTTTTTAAAAAACCAAAAATACCATATTCTTTGCAATTGTTTTACGAGACTTCATTCTAAATTTCGAACAATCGGTTTAAATATAGACTAGAAAATGCAAAATACCTGAATGCCAAGGCTGCATAGCGAATATTAAGTAATCACGTGGAATACACAAAGAAATCTGCGCGATGAGTCCCAAGAACTTTAAATGTGGCCCAAAAGGAGGATATATTACATTTTGCTAAATTTAGTTAAGTCATTACTGATGACGATAGTTGATTCTATAAGTATGACCCTGAAGCCTAACAACAGTCCATAATATGGAGACCAACAGGAGCAAACCCACATGGCAACGAAGAAATACGCCAGCACCATATTTCCCGGATCTAACAACTTGTGATTCCTGGTTACTTCCAAAAGCAAGGATGCATTTTAACGTTAAATTTAACCGTTTCGAAATGTTTTCTCTTGTTTCGGTTGAAACATTTCAAAATATTATCGTTAAAGCAATTATCATAATAAATTTCATTACGAAATGCTGGCGTTAACGTTAAAACGTTAAGAAAAACGCTGGAGATTCACTCGTCGCAAACAGAAGCGCAAACAGAAGCGCTGCATACTTTTAGGCACAATAAAATTAACGAAAACGGAAATTTTATAACGTTGCAACATTAACGATTTGATTTCGTTTTGATAACATGGCGCCGAAACGCAACAAACTCATTTCGTTAAGTTAATTTTGCTCGTCAAAAAAACAAAATGGTATCGTTTCGTTTGTTGAGCAGCCCTGTCCAAAAGTTAAAAGAAATTTGAGGGGAAATGTGTTTAATAGCAATGCGATGATAATTGATGCGGTTAATCTGAATTTGAAAAGCTTAAAAAACTAGACTGAAAATAATGTTTCTAGAAGTGGGGTTATACGCTTAAGAAATGCATTGAAACTAATGGCGATTATGAAGCGAATATAAAAAGACAAACATTTAGAATAAATACGAAATGATTCTTTGGTTTTTTAAGGTCAACTAAGCGAATTTTTGTTAGCCCCATTGTTAAGGCTCTTATAATAAAATTATTAATACATTTTTTTTAAATGCATCTTTTACCGTGCATATCTTAAGTAACGCATCGAATTCAAATGTATATTTATGTATATGTACATATTAGAGTTCTTCAAATAAATCAAAATGTTTTTAACATTTATGAATGTACAATTGTACGGAGATTCACTACGAAATTTTAGTAAAAATGAACTTAAGGCAACGTTAACAGTCTTAATGGAAAATACGTGTCGTCTGCTTCGAAAGTGTGTAACACAAAATTAGAATGCCAATGATAGATCGAACCATTACACAGGTGCACAAACAAACAATTCAGTTATGTAAATGTGATAATGAAGTGCTCAGTACTTGTAGATTATTTTGTTTGAATTAGCTTTGCTTCTCATGATAAGTCGTTCTGTAAACGTATAAGTTGTACATGGTAAACGAAATTTTTGCATTTTTCAAAATTTCCGTTATATGGGAGGTGGGCGAGGTTATGGTCCGATTTCAAAACTTTTTAACGATGCTAACAGTGATATCGACGAAAACTTGTTCTGCAAATTTTGTGACGATACCTTACACCGTTATTGAGATACAGACATTTTTACCTAAGTGGGCGTGGCAACGCCCATTTTTTAAAATTTCATAAATACCTAATTTCTTAGTTCAACATCGCTTCAAATACCGAATTTCACCAATCTTTTTAAATAGATATCGAAAAAATTAAGCTTTTGCATTTTACAAAATTTCCGTTGAGAGGTCGGCGTGCTTATAATCCGATTTGAAAAATGTTCTACGACAATTATAGCGATATCAAGGAAAAGGAACGGAGTTTTCGCATTTTTCAAAAATTTCATATGTATATACAATGTCTATATCTATCTTGATTATTTTTTGCTGTTACAAACAACCGTTGTGCGAACAAAGTTATAATACAAATACGCTCGGGCATAAAAAAAGAAACATAACAGCTCACACAGCGTACTCTTAGCTCAGCGCGTTTAGACACCGGGTTAATTATTCCGCATGATGTCGTGGAGGAGATGTGGTGATATCCGTTATAGTACTATAATTTCTAACGCTTTGATAATTGTTGTTTTTAGCTAATAAACCGATCGGCCTTAAGCTCAAAAATGATTTAAATAAAATAGTTATATGGCCAAACAATCACATAAATACTATTATTATTTTAATATTTGTTGAAACGATTTTTCGTCATCACTTGTCAAGTTTGGTTTGAAGACAATACACATCCAACCATCCCCAAGAACACAAATACGCCGCTATAAGACACCTAACAAACAGGCTTGGACGAATATTTCACAAGCAAGGATATACAAAAGTACTCGTGGATAAATAGAGATAGACGAAAAAGCTTGGACAGTAATGACTTATACAGGGGAAATAACATACAAACTTGCGAATTTTTTCAGAAAATACAATATCCATACGACGTTCAAGACAAGAAACAACTTAGGAAAGATACTTAAAATTATCAAGAATGAAGAAGAACCACTGAACAAACAAGGCTGTGGAAGATAACTTGTGAGTGCCTATATAGCTATATCGGACAAAAAGGATGTAAAATAAGAACAAGGTTTCGTGAACACTTAAGGGACTACAATAAAATAAGACGAAAACCCACGGCTATACCTGAGTCTTATTTTGCAATCCACTTGGTAAACGTGAAATGTTCACCCGTAAACAAAAAAAAACCGTTTAGGTACTGCATGTACAACAAAAAGGACGGCACCTGAATGCTCTTGAAAACAGGGAAATATATAAACAAAAAACATTTGATGGGAGGATAATAAACGAACAAATAAACAGCAACTCTGATGCGACATTTGCACCGATAAGGCTCGTTTACAAAAAACGAAACAAAGACGTAGGTAAAAGGACAGATACCAACATACAAAACAAACCTGCATTACCAAAACGGACTAAAATTACCGTTCTTACCACGAAGATAAAATATATCCTTTTGGATTCGAACCGCGCGAGACTTGAGGAACTCAGGACACTTAACATTGGTTACATTGGTGATTATACACCAATATATATATATAATTTTGGCGCGTACACTATATAGTTTAGTGTTTGGCCGAGCTTCTCCTACCATTTGTGGTGTGCGTCTTTATATTATACCACAAATGGAGGGACCTCCAGTTTTGTGCCGACTCCGAACGGCAGATGTATTTAATGAGAAGCTTTTTCATGGCAGAAATACCCTCGGAGGTTTACCATTGCCTGCCGAGGGGTGACCGCTATTAGAAAAAACTTTTTCTATGACTAAGATTTTGCTTGCCCTGACTGAGATTCGAACCTCGAACTCACCGGCATATCAAGTTATAGCACGCACCGCTACCAACTCGACCACAGCGGCCACTATACACCAATACCATAACGAAAAATGTCACTGAAGTTGGCACAACGCTGAAACCGGTTTGTCTCCAAACCAAACTTGACAAGGGATGACGAAAAAACCGTTCCAACAAATATCAACATTCTACCCTGTCGGACAAGAGAAAGAATAAAATAATACATTATTATTTTGGTATTTAGCAGACAAAATTTCCTACGGGTCACTAAAAAAAATTCCTTGCCGCAGAATCCGTGCTCGGCTCTGTTATACGAGGCGTATGTATGTATGTATGTGTTCTAAATAAAATGTTAATATAAACTGTTTACTTTTTCCCTACGCGTGCAAGAAGAATTAAAAAAGAAAATCTTGCGGCACTTAAAAGTGCTATGTTCCTAAAGTTACATTATTTCATAAGGAAACAAATTAGAGTGAAAGTTGAATATATTAGAGATACAAATATATGTACATACATATGTGAAACTTAGTAGTTGTTATTGAAAAAATCATACACATATGTATGTATGTATATAGATATGCACATTACCTGTACACTATTTTGTTGGTAATTTTAATTTCCCGCAGGGGGAAAGGCAAACAAACTTTTAATAAATGTATACTCATGTATGAAACAGCACGCCTAAAAGTATGCAGCATTAATATATTCAGCATGAGCGGCGATGTCTGGAGCGATGATAGTTTAATGAAACGTGACAGGGTGAGTGCGCAATTAAAATGCATAACAAATTGCAATTAAAGCTGCCCCTTTTCGATTTCTCGCCATTTAGTAAAGAACGGTGCTGCTGAAGTGCAATTATTAATTTTTTCGCGTCATGGAGTTGATGTACTAACGTCGCAGCTTCTGGGTTTCTGTTTCATGACTTTGAAGTATTTATTTAATGTGTCCATGCCCTTTTCTTTTGACAAGCTCTTGTATTTATGTACATACATATGTATACATACATATACTTATGTATGTATGTAGGTACATAACTTGCAGTGCTTGTATGTTTGTTAATTAAGGTCAAATATTAGAATCCTAAATTCTGTTTTAAAATGATAATTCAAAATTTTTAAAGCTTTAGCGAAAGTTTTTAACTAGGAGTTTATACCCCTATTATGTATGAAACTAGCAGCACAGTAGTAACCGCTAGGCAATTATAGGCCAATTTAATAAAACTCATATAATTAAATGCTATGGGCAAGAATTCAGCTTTATTATAAAGATAAGGGTTTGCCATTACGCTTTAAAAAACGATTTCGGGCAAATGACCGCCGCGGCAGGCTCTAATAAATTCCAGCCGAGAGACCCAATTTTCGACCACTTTTTGCAACAATTGGGGCCGTATGTCAGCAATAACGCGCCGAATATTCTCTTGCAAGGCGTCAATCGTCTTGGGCTTATCTGCGTTGACAAGCGACTTCACACAACCCCACAAAAAATAGTCCAGCGGCGTTAAATCGCACGATCTTGGAGGTCACGCCACTGGCCCATGACGCGAGATATTGCGCTCACCAAAAGTTGTCTTCAATAAATTGATTGCTTCGTTGGCTGTATATCGTGTAGCGCCGTCTTGTTGGAACCAAAGGTCGTCCACATCAGCATGCTCTAATTCAGGCACGAAAATGTCATTAATCATGGCTCTATAGTGTTCCGCATTGACTGTAACATTTTTGAAGAAATATGTACCAATGATTCCCTCTGCCCATAGAGCACACCAAACAGTGACTTTTTGTAACGGCGTCTCAACAATGGCTTGTGGATTATTATCTCTCCAAATGCGACAATTTTGTTTATTAACATACCCATTCAACCAAAAGTGAGCTTCATTGCTGAACAAAATTTTCTTGTGAAAATCGGGATCGGTGGTCATCTCGTTTTGGGCACATTTACCGAACGTGCGACGCGCTTAATGGTCGTTCGGTTTGTTCATTATGAAATGGCAAAGCAAACTGAGTATAAATCAAGTAACAGCTGTCAAATAACCAATAACCTCATAAAAATCCACACGTCTTAAATATACACCCTTTAAAATCAAGGATGTTGTCTGAGCTTTTCTGTATACTGAGATCAATCGCTTTACATAATACGAAGAACGGTTTTAGTAGCCGTGGCTAGTAGACCGGCAACTATGCACTAGTCTCCACAATATTAACTAAAATTAAATACATATACATAAATAGTCAAAGGTTGACAATATGTGACGGATTATAATTTTGTTTAAGGATGGTCATAAATGTATTTTTTGGTGATTTTTTAAATTTCTTTTTGACATATTTTATGATAATTGTGATCCGGTTCGGCAGTGACTTGCTCACGCCTTGCACTTTACAACCCGATGGCGCCACTTACACATGCACACAAATACATAATTATGTATGCAAATATGTATGTACTCGTTTATACACGCAAATTGCACCCTAGCCTTTTAATGCATCTTTCAATTAATTCAAATGTCAAACTGAGCGTGTCATGTTAAGTTTTATTTTTATTACACAATTTTGTGAATATCTCAAAATGTATTTGCGCGAGACCTTAGCCAGCTGTCTGCAGAGGGACACCGCCAGTGTTCAGTCTTTGTCGTTGGCAGTGCTTTGTGCATAATTTGTGCTGAACTGCAAATTCTTTACTAACAATAAGTGCGTTTTTATGCAAAATAACAGTGAAAGTTTGCTCACCCTTTTCGTTAAACAAGTGCACATACATATACACACACACACACTCACCATCTCTCTAAGCGAATAGTTCTTGCATTGGCGAGTGCTGGATTTTGCAACTGTCCCAAGCCGTACATACATAACTTTTGCTTTGCTTTTTCGGATGAAAATCAAACTTCTTACATGCAGTTATGTGTCTATACATCTTTATAAGTTTGTTCATATACATATGTACATACATACATATAAATATTTATGTTAGGTATAAATATGATAACTCGATTTTTCTTTTTCAAAATTTTTTTTTAGATTTCTGAGAAAATATTCAAAACTAAATATGACTAACCAAACTTTGGAACATTTCAAATCGAATTTATAGAGGTGGTGTCGATGTCGGCCATTAAATTGATGAAGTCGAATGCCAAGAAGAGAATAAACAGCGCAAAATGTAAACAAATTTCTCTTTTTTACTGACATCTTCAAACACCACAGCGAACGAAAGAAGAATAAATCAGCTGTTCTATAAAATTAACCCTCTATCTTTTAAGGCCGCGTTAGGGCAGCTATACTGTTAAGTCGAAATACACAGCAAATATGATGTTTTTGTTGCTTTAGTTGCCCTGCTGTCTCTAATTAAATTTTTATTTATATGTTGGCTTTGCTTTACTTCGCTCCAATTTCCAGTTTCGTGCAAAAAGTCAGTAAAAGAACGCTACAAATTATTGCGAAAAAAGTTTCTTCTTTTTAAATAAATTGCGTCGTATTCGATTACTTAATATAAAGCAGAACATTTTTGTTGCATAACTTTGATATTTAACTTTAATAGTAATACTCGTACAAAGTTACTGAGAAATAAGAAGTTGAATAAGATCTTAGAGTGAAAATGTAATGGCGGCCTAAGGGCAGCTATGCCCTGTTAAGCGAAGTTTTCCGTTCATCCTTCATTTCACTGCTTGACACCACTTAAGTGTTATATTTACCCATACATCAATGGGAATGGATGATAAATACTCATCTCGGCGAAATAAAAAAAATGAATTCATCTAATATGTCAGATGAGCAATATATTTCTTACGACTCCACTTTATTTTTATTAAAAATATATTTTTTTCTTATAAAAATAAAACAGTATGTTATAAAGCTTTAGTATTTATTTTCAACGCTTACCGGGCAAGACAGCCTTCAGATTTCTTCGCATAACGGTTCAAGAAAACACAATTTTCATCCGTTATCTGCAAATTCTGATTTTATGAGCTAAAGTTTGTCAGAAAAAAAAATTATGAGCTTCCATGGTTCAATTTTCAGCTTTTGAATGATAGAGTGTTAAACCAGATATAAATTGGCCATGATACTATAAAAATTGTGAGGCACATTGTTAAAGGACGCTAATTCTTTTGCGGGCAGGCCTTTCGCAAGCACTTAGAAAAGTTGTACTCTACGTCGTCTGTTCCGGAAATCGTCCGGTACGCGGTGGTGACCCGCAGAGCTGCCGTGCGCTATTATATCGCTATCATTTGCTTGTAGTGCTCTATTTTTAGTGCGTGAGCCCATAGCTCGGAGGGATGCAATCGATTCTCCTTTCCAACATATGTATGTATGTATATTTTTAAATATAAAGAAAAATCTGAATACTATTTATGTTACATAATTAAAAATTGAGTTACCGATTTTTTACCCGTCACCAAAAATACGTACGTTTGTATGTATGGTATGTACTTATGTATATGCACCCGCCCACTCATCAGTAACATCATCAGCGTTACAAAGTTCATTTAGCATTTTGCGTCAAATTGAATTGCATGTTTTCGCCGAAACTTCGACTTGGCCGATGAGAGTGTTAATTCCATTGCTGCAAAGCTGCATTTAATATTAAAAAAATTTCAAAATGTAGTTTATTCGGCTGCTGCCCCTTATACTTACTTACATATAGTATTTAAAAAATAACTCAAGAACACCAAAACGAATTTATTACAGAAGTGAAAATGTATTTTGTATTCCGGTAATGGTCGAAAAACGCTTCGTTTAAGTTTGCCTTCGATAAAATATACTTATTTTTACACAACAGCTCGGCGATATTAATTCATTTTTTTTTATTTTTTATTTATTTCAGTCAATAAATTCTTACTGTCTATAAGACAAAAGTACTTAAGAGTAATTAAAATAATAAAGTAAGCTATGTACTGCTCTACAAGATAAGGACGGATCGTAGTTTTGGAATTAATTTAATTCCGAAAGAGTCCTCATTAAGGGAGCATACTTTGCATAGTTAGATTTTGAAAAACCGATGTAGAAGACTGTTTTATATTAAGATGTAACTGATTCCTTTACGCTACTATGAATGAAGCTCATGAAGTTGAAGTGCAATGAAATCATGCCTGTTTGTAATTACCGACTATATTTTGAGATCGTCAGCATATATGTAGATACATAAAATATATTTAGAGGAAGAGATGCAAGATCCGAGCAATCTTAGCGATTTACGAATGTTTGAACATGAAAGTTCCGATTTTAAAAGGGAATCGTAGTGATTTTTCTTTACTTCGAATTTTGGTTCAGTAGAATATGAATCGTACTAGGGTTTTCAATCCCGCAACAAAATTTTCTAAGTGTTATATTAAAAAAAAAACAATTATCGAAGATACAAATTTTGATTTTTAATAATGTGAACTTTTTTGATAGTATTTCATATTTTAGGATTGATTTAATTTTATTACACTTTTACCCAGTGAAGCGAAACGCACGCTCAGCTTTAACACTTGTTAGTGGAATAATTATGTGTAAGCAGCTTCTAAGTATTTTCCTCTATTACCTCTGCTTTGGAAAAGCGTCATTTCATGTTTAAGTATAATATCAAGGCAATTGGCTCGGGCTGGTAAAAGTAGAGGTAAAATTCGGATTTTTTTTTTGGAAATGCATGCACCACTTCGTCCCCAAAGAATTGCGGCTAGACGTGCCCGAGAAATTGTTTGTTTAATGAATGAGGACGATGCTTGATGGATGGAAGAAAACGATGTCGATACTAAGGATGTTCCTGACGTTCGAATTCAGGACGAAAACGAAGTGCCTGGTTTACCAGTAATTGTTTATATAAAGAAATCGATCTAAAGTCCATGGACACAAGATGGTTAAAATTTGTATCTTTAACATAATTAGTCGTTTATTGTTTCCTAACTAGCCGTTTGTTTTTTCTATTATATTCTGTTATATTTTGACTTTAGGTTGATTTTATCAAAGATTATTTAATAAAAATAAGAAAAATAAACCAAAATAACCGTTTTCTTTTGATTATTTTTAAATACTTGCATAAATTTAAAAAATGTGTGATGTCACATAAGGGGGAGGGGTGCTAAAAATGTGACAACCCGTGACGGGGCAGGGATTAAAAAGTCCTAAAATTGTTGTAACGTAATTTATGGATGGCCCCTTATTTACATACAATAACAAATTAAAGAGGTGACTTGCCTAAAGTTCCAAAAATTTAGCCCTTCAGCATTTAAGATATGATTTCAACTTGAAAAGCCACAATTTTTTTAGTCCGCATCGCTTTTGTGACGCTTTCAGTGCTCCAAGAGCATCGATAGTTTTCTTTTGAATGGCTGCCTTGTTATCCCTTACCATAGTTTTGTATTGTATTATAATTTGAATGTTACTTACTTGGAGAGCATCCCCGTATGGTTATCCATCCTTCGCTGCCATTCTAGACACTCTTTCTTCACACATTTTTTTTCTCGAGGAATTATCTGCTAATTTAATTTCTGGGATTGGCATAGTTTACAATTTGCTGCTAGACTATCGCTCTTAAACCTTTTTTCCAACTACACTCGTGCTCTTAAAGTCTTTTAAGGGAGAAGCTGCAAAGCGTACCTTTGTACCCTTGAATGTGGGAAGTCACCTCTTTTGGCCAGTGCGGACATTTTTAGTAACCAAAAAAAAAAAAAACTCGGTTAAATAAGTAAATATGCTCCTACATACATCAGAAATAAGGAGTAATATTTTAACAGTTGTGCAATTATTAGCAATGCTGAATGCCTACAGCAGGCTAAATACAAGACATACATATATAACTATGTACCATTAAACTGTTGGTGCTATGGATAGTATTGGATACAATTCTCGACGGTTAGCGATATTCAGCGCTTACTTATTTGACGCATGTCATTAGCCGGCTCTTAGAGCCCGATTGTCGCAAAACTAGTCTTAACCGGTACTTACAAGTTATTTATTTTGATATTTATATGTTTGTTACATTTGAGTTTTTTTTTGTTTTTTTTCGATTTCTTCAAAAAACAAATATTTGAAGAAAATACGAAATTAGCATGCGACAACTCGCTATTTTTAAATACAGAACTCCAAGAACATAAAGAGATAATATCTTTTTTTGTTTTGTTTAACGAAGAGTAAGCATCGAAAGCCCTTTACCCCCTTAGTGTGGGACTTTAACCTGTACTAAACCTCCTACTGTCATGTACCGTTCCCCTCCCGGTACTACCGTCAAGTATTTCGTCGCGAGGCAGTTTGAGCACTAAGCTCTAAGTCCGTTACCGTCTTGATGCAGTCCGTGGAAGTTGCATCTACTTGGCACCACCTCTGTTGATCTAACTAGCCCACCCGTGTCGGGTTCGTCGTCCCCGCCCACCTACGTAATGTCCGCCTAATTGCGTTTGTCATGCCTCCTTACAGATCTTGTTTGCAATGATCTGACACTACCTTAAAGTTCTTTGTAAATTTTATTATCTTTATAATTTATGTAATTTAACATCATTTAGGCTGTCGGAGTGGACGGGAATCCGAGCAGCAAATTTGTCAGGTAATTTAATTTCCGTCTATTTAGCCTTGCTGACACTATAGAGAGTGCTATAGTTTGCCGAGGCCGTCGGAACGGACTTGTTTCCGAGCGGTTTCTTGTCCGGCTATGTGTTCTGCAGCCAAATAAAGCCTGATGAACAAGTTCCCTTATTCGCTGGCTCAGCGAACAGAATGACCGAGGTGCTCCAGCAACCGAAAACCAAGACCCACACTGAACTGCAGCTGAAGAGCGTTTGGTTCCAGCCCTCGAAATCTCCTTACTTACCTATTCGAGCCGTTTGAGGCTATACGTAGTTGTAGACAGAGTGGCGATGAGAACAAAACGAAGTATCTCCAAAATTAAGTTCTCATTTTTAATACCATTATAGTTTGGTGACGCTTAGTTTTAAGTATTTTTTATTTGGTCTGTGGACATTGAAATACATAAACATACCCATGTAAATATTCTGAGCAAAGTTGAAACTCAGTGCTTTAACTTTTCCAGTAGGACTACAGTAACAACTTGAAAGTTATCGATGTCTGACTTGTTTCATTAATTGTCCGCTGAATTATTTCCACATTTATTGGCAACACGGCTTTGAAGTAAATTTGTTGCAAGTAACTAGCTTTATTTTATAAAGTACAAGAAAAAGTGGCTCTACGAATTCTTCGCCGATGCAACAAAGTATATAATATAATACGGCAAAGGAATACATTGCATTATGTTCGCTTGCATCCGATGTACCAGCACTTAATATGCAGCAAAGTGTTTTGTCCTCCGGACGATTGCCGTTGCTTTCTAGTATTCTAATTTTATTTATTTTTTTCAATTATTTATACTGCTAAAAGATGTAAAAAAAACCTTGGAAAGCTAGAGGTATATGTTCTGCTAGAAGCCACTGCTCGTTCTGCATACGAATGTGTGATCCGAAGTACATCCCACTCTACACACACACATACATATATCTGTGCTCTGTGGGTTAGCGAGAAATGTCGTCGTCCTTTGATGCCCTTTGCCAGTGCATTTTATTGTAATCGTGTTACCGGATGTGATTATAAAGTAATTGTATTGCTGTTTGTTGTTATTTGGCATTACCACTCATGTTGCAATTACATGTGCTAGTGTTGTCTATCGGCAAGCGTTGTTATTGTAATTAAAAAACAATACCCATTAGTGATGGCAAACGTATTTAAACGCCTCTCTTGTCGTACCGTTAAGTCGACCAGTTCATAACATCTGAGAAAAACGCGAATACAGCGATGGGGACAAAAGTCCTCACATTGTCGAGTAATTGTTGTTGCAAACTGCAGTATATTTGCATTTAAATTACAAAGTCAAAACACACGCGCGCTGCTCAATTTAATATACTCGTACAAAACACATGTACTCAGCTTGCAGCGGCATACATACATACATACATATACATATACATAGTATGTACGTTCATACATCCGCAAAAGCACCCACACACACACATCATAGTTTGCAAGTGTCCGAATGCAGTGATGGTACTAATTCTGCAATAGTAAATGCATTGTAACTGGTTGGTTTTTAAAGCTACAAGAAGCTTGTTGAGTACAGTTCACGACGGAAATATAGCACACCCATGTATTGACAAACTCGAATAATATATATATTTATGTATGCATTTCATGGAAATGGTATATTTACTTTGGTCCGATGTTTGTAAGTACCAGAACGATAAGAGTGAAATACATTAAAAAGTATACCGAAATTATATGGGAGATGAGCTGAGTCGATTTAGTCATGTCCGTCTGTTTGTCCATCTGTCCGTCTGTTTGAACTCAAACTAGTCACTGAGTTTTTGAGCTATTTGAATTAGGCAGTCAGGTGCCTTTTTATAATTTATTAGACATTTGTCGGAATCGGCCAGGTCGGACGACTTTTCAGATATTATATTTTGCCTCATAACTCCTTCAATAAATGAAGCAAGAAGGTCCACTATTCTAAGCTTTATAGAAGTAGTGAAAATCATATAGATCAAAGAAATATAACATATAGCTCCTAAACAACCGATTGTTCAGATATTGCACTTAGTACGAAAACCCCTCAATTTAAGCAGCTAAAGCTGACATTTTGCACAAATAATCGCTTTTATGAGAACAATTTTAGCAGTGAAAATCGTTAAAATCGGGGTAAGTAAAACATATAGCTGCCATACAACCGATAGTTCAAAAATTGCATTTTGGGCCTAAACTCCCTCATTAAATCAGCTATAGACTTGAAATTTCGACAAATATTAATTATTATTGGGACTCCCATACAATTCCTCCATTCATGAAAGGTATGAAGCCTTCTGAAGACAACTTTTTTTACTTGTTTTTTTAAACTTACAGAGAATTCTAAAAAAACTCATATCTTTTAACCTAAGTTTAAACCTTATACAAGATTTATAATAATTTTAAGAAATTCAATAAGTACAGCTTTTTTTATTTTTTCTTTTTTTTTGAGTAGTTGTTTTCGCAATTGAAGAGCAATTTGAAGTCGTAAAAAATCGCTGATTTTTGAATGTTTTTTTTGTCGACAGCGTTGTGGTTTTTCGCATTGAAAAAAAATGTGTATTGTATTTGGTTGTTGTTGTTTTGGTAAGTGCAACATCGGCAGAGTCGCCACGCGGCTTCGACACTTTTCGACAACTGTCCACCGCCTATGACTTCTACATTGCAAACCAGACAAGTAAGCCTTTGTTTGGAGACTGAGTGCTGACTAGTGTTATAGAAAAAGAAACCAATCTTGTGGGCTAGAGAAAATCCCTATAGGGACTGTCCCACGCGCAATACCTATACACAATTATAAAACATTAGATTAGTTCAAGTTTACGTGGAAAAGTTTGACATGTCTCTAATTGGTTGGCAAATAAACAAAGCAAATAATATTTTAAATCTGCTAAAGCTAACTACTTTTAAGCAGATGTCGCGAAGTACGATCCTATCGCATCACATGTTGGTAATTATGAGTATCGTTGTCGGCATTATTTAATTCTTGGGTAAAATAATTTTAGATATCAGCTGCTGTGTCGTAAATATGTATCTAAATCAAAAATTTTTTTGAAATATTGTAACCTTATTAAAATTATTGACAGTTTTATATGAAAATGCCCTCACATGACATCAACGTAAAGTTCTGTGGAAAGAAAATACGTACTACATACAATTCGAATTTTACATTAAATAGCAATCGTAAAAAATTTATCTAATTTTATCTTCATTTTATATACATTCAATAAACTCTTATATAAAAATATTTCAAACTGTACAGTCATAAGTCGTTTGTTGAATCGATAGGAATTTTGTGAAGATGCCGTTGCACCCGATCGTTCAAACATCCCAGACTCGCCCCTAACTACGGTAATATCTCTAAAATCACTTGAAAATATCACTACATTCTGAAATATAAGAGAAGAAGTGAACACTTTATGCAATGGATCTTAAATTTACTACGGCTGTAGTAATGGTTGACTGGTAATTTCAAGTGACAGAAATACCTAAAATGACGCTCGTACTTGAAAAAATCGCTTACCTATTTTTTCTTGAAGATGATGAGACGGCAGAATACTTTTCTTACTGCTTCTGAAAGTGTTTTGTATATTTGTTTTTTGAAAAAATTACTTGCACGAAAACTGTCTCGTAAGATAGATGTTCGTATTCCAAAATATTCAAAAATGTTGGCAAAGTCTTCAGTCTTCACTAAATATTTTCTTGTAGTAAACGTAAATATATACATACATATATATTTTTGAATCAATTATGTTTTTAATATCAAATACTTTGAATTTATACCGAGTCTTTTTGAGTAATATATTAAACAAATAACTATTCTGAACTTCGAGAAGATGTTGCGGTATAAAATTGAATTTAAATTTTTGCGCTGGCCTATGTACAAATAAATGTGAGTGCTTGCAAATTATATGTATGTTTGTTTGTATGTATATTTGTAAGTTGTTTACTGGTATCGGCAAAAAGTGAACCAAGGCAAGGGTGCCCCATATAAGGATAGACGAAGCAATATCGCGTTTTACTGGTAAATTTGTAGCTATTGTCAAAGGATCTATGTACTTATGTATACAAGTATGTTTAAATGTATGTATGTATGTACATATGCGTTTGCATATATGTATGTAAGCATACAAAGTGGAGAGAGTAAAATGCGTAGACGTGTAATGCAATTACGTGAATTGCAATTGATATTGACTGCATAGACGAGTTGTTAGAAAAACAAGTGTTTCAACAACCGGTTTTTTAAATTCAGTTATTTGTATTTAGTTTTCGATGCCTTTACACATTTCTAGGCTTCATCTTTCTGCCATTATTTTATGTACGGACGCTTTTAGTTTTAGGGAGGGTCTTAAACTTTTTTTATACATATCTTTTGGCGGATCTTTCATATATATTAATACAACAATCAGAAACTAAAATATACTTATATAATGAAATTTTACAAAAAATTAAACTTGCTAAATTTAAGCTGAAATTTGCTGTTTTTTTTTTAAATATTGAAGTCGTGCTTACACTTTATCCTTTTGTCATAACATGAAGAGAACGTGGGCTTGTTCTGGTAATTAATGGAACTTTTAAAACCAATATACAGTCCGCTGTGATGAGTATATAATTTTCATAAAAAAAAAACTAAATTAATGTTTTGGCTTTCGTTTGGGGGGTTTACACAGTTTCAATTCTTACATTTTTCAAAAAAACTTTGCCGGATAATACAATCGTTTCATCGGCTTGAACTTAAATAACTTCCGAAGTAATGATAATTGTTGCTCAACTTGGCTGTGAGTCCTGTTCGAGTGAGATCTTGTTTTATTTAAAGAGACTGTAGTTTTTGTAAATCACAGGGAAAATACCCCATACATGGATTTCATCTCCTTTAGTACAGTTTGTTCACCCGTGCCTTACCTCTGATTCGGGGATCGAATCTCAGTCAAGGCAAGTAAAATCTAATTCATAGAAAAAAGCAGTTGTTCTCTGTATTTGTGCACATACGTATGCACTTACATACATATACATATGTACGTATGTATATATGAGAATATTGACCAAGCAGTTGCGACTTAGTGATAAGCGAGTTAGCTGGCCTGCTATTGGAATTAAGTTAAGCAAGGAAGTTATTCAAAAGGAAATAATTTATAGTAAATACGAAGTATATGTATGTAAATATGTACCTATTTCAGATAGTTAGAAAAGAGTTGGTTTGACTGTGTGTGAGATTATATTCCGAAAAAAATTGATTTTTTTGGTTTATCTTCTACGCTATTATTCATTTCAGCAATGTCCATTTGTGATCATCCAGCTTACCAAAGTATTATTATTACTTAATTTTCAGCAGCTTTAGTACTTTTGAGCCTTTTTTGTTTCAGAAATGCAAATAAGTTGTAAGATATTGGGTTTATAAATAAGTTCGTGTGTTTTTTTTACGAAAATTAAACCTGTATTGTGAAAAATTAGTTAAATAAATATTTACTGTTTAATATTGTCCATCGCTAGCCACTACTTTTTCCCATCTTTTTGGCAAATTACGGATTCCGCGTCAAAAGAACTGCGTGCTTTTTTCGGCTATCCAGTTTTTGACTCCATCATAATTGGAGAAGTGCTGGTCTGCCAAGCCATGAGTCATCGATGGTAAGTGATTCTGCGAGTTCCTCTTGCGTTTGTTTCTTCATCATCAATCTTTCGTGGCGCTCCGGGTCGTTCTTCGTCTTCCAAATCAAAATTGGTTTAAACCGTGCAAACCACTTCTGACACGTTCGTTTAGCTGGAGCATGGTCACCATAAACTTCCACCAAAATACGACAACTTTCGGCAGCCTTTTTCTTCATAGTAAAGTAATGAAGTAACACTAGTGGCCACATCTAGTTATGTACATAAGTCATCGTACGTCCTACTTACTTAATTGGCGTATCAACCGCCTAAGCGATTTTTGAGGTAAACAAAGCACGCCAGCTGTCCCTATTTCTTGCTGACTGACCCAAATTGAAAATCCCAAGTATAGTCTTTTTGCACTTAGTCTTTTCAACGCAGAGGAGGTCTTCCTTTTCCTCTATCGCCACCAGCGTCAAAAACCTTCAGAGCTGGAGATACTTCATCTGGATCTTAATCCGTTGGAGCTGGATTTTATTCCCCTGCACTAGTTCTACGTCCTTGTACAGCTCGTGCAGCTCATCGTTCCACCGTACGCGGTATTCGCCATCGAAAAGACGCGAAGGTACATAAATCTTACGAAGAATCTTTCTCTCGAGCACTTCAAGAGCCCTCTCATTTGCTGTTGTCATCGTCCATGCTTCTGCGCAATACAATAGGACGGGCATGATAAAATACTTATAGATTATGGTCGAGACAGGACTTTATTGTGCAAATGCCTACACAGTCCGAAGAAACATTTGTTGGCAAGATATATTCTGCGTTAGAATTCAAGGCTGACGCTGATATTGATGCTAATGCTGGTTCCTAAGTAATCGTAGTCCTCTTTTTCAAAGTTATTAATGTATATTAGTTTTGCCGGGATACTAAAATTCTGGAAACTTCTTCTCCTGATGTCGAGGGTCGAGGTCTTCTTCTTCTTTCTCGGGTCTTTTCCAAGATCTGAAGAATTGAGAATATCTGGTCCGTGGTAGATTTACCAGGTCTAAAACCACTGTGATAAGGTCCAATCAGTTCATAGAAGGTGGACTTAAATCTTTCATACCCGTTTTGTGGTTCCAATCAGCAGGTTCCGTTCTTCTGACCATATTCTAGAAATGAGCTCGTGCATGCACTTTACCAGTTCCTCTCCGACGTGCTTGAATAACTCAGCTGGTAACCCATCGGCCCCGGGGGCTTTGTTGTTCTTCAGCCGTGCTATCGCCATCCGAATTTCATCATAGTCGGGTGATGGTACATCGAGTTCATCATCACTGATTGGGGATTTGGGTTCAACATCTTCTCTAAGGTTGTTGCTGCTTCCATGAAGCAGTGTGGAGCAGTGCTCCCTCCATAATTTAAGTAAGCTGTGGACATTAGCCACCAGGTCGCTGTTGTCATTCTTACAGGAATTCGCCCCGGTCTTGAAACCTTCTGTTAGCCATCGTACTTCCTCTCTTTTTCTCATTCAAAAATGCGGACACTGGAAGCATGCCTTCCGTCTATCACAACATAGCCGATTTAGTTTCATCTCTACTATCTGAAGACAGCCACGTAGCCTGGTGAATCTTCTTATGCTGGAACCAGGTACTATATACTACCATGTTTCAGGCCCCGTCGAAGTCGATCAGTCTCATTCCGTTATCGGACGTTTCGTCGTGGAGACTGAATTTTCCGATTGTGGAACCAAAGATGCCCTCCTTTCCCACTGGCTTTGAAATCGCCAATCATGCAATTTACACCGGGGTGGGGGTACCGCTCAAACGTGCGGCCAAGGAGTTCGTAGAAGCGATCTTTGGTCCTATCGTCCTTCTCTCCCGCCAGGGCATGGGCGCAAATCAGAGAGATGTTGAAGAATCTCACCTTGATGCGGATTACGGCGCAGTGCCTCTAACACCACAAATCCGACACCGAATTTGCGCTCCTTTACATGGCAGCTGTAGTAGATGTCGCAAAGGCCTATCGATTTTTTCCCTTAAGCCGTCCAACGCATCTCTTGGATGGTGGTCGTCATCAAAAAAGGGTGGTCTTATCCGAGTCTTTGTGTTCCTTTTCATTGGAGGTATGGTTTTATGTGGCGGGTTCCAAGCACTGCATTAATATAGCGAGCCGCTTGGTCCAAGCCAGACGCCCGATTGCAGCCGCACCTCCTGGTGAACAAACAATACGGACTTTGGTGGACCCTTAAACCGAATACGTCGGAGTGGCTCCACTAAAGCTTCGTCTCTATTAGCCGTGACCCAAGACTTCACACGGGTAGCTCACGGTATCTCACCCAGGGTGCACGAACGTGGACGTATGAGTAGGGATTGAATACAGCCGGGCAACTGTAACCGCATACCCAGAAGTACCACTGTACCTCATTGCACCCCAAGTACTCGTATATACATACATATATATTCTCGATGTAGAATCTTCTATCACTTTGCAATTTCCAAACTTCCCATTATTAGATTGGGAAACTTTTTTTTAAATAGCCACATAATTCAATTACACTTAATACCTCGTCTTATAAAAACTACCAACTTTTTCTGACATACTCGTAAATTTCACAAATATTGCTGCGGCATAATAAACTGTTTTCAATATTGGCATCATTACCGTCAACACCAATGGTGTCAGATTACTGTATGACGGGCTTGGAAACTTTGTTTTGATTTAATTTATTGCCACTAACACTATGTAACATCAAAAAAATCACCGATATCCCGAGTGGTGATTCATATTAGGTATACTTAGTAAACAACAGAAAACAAATTCATATTTAGATATCACATCCCAAAACATAAATAACGGTAATTTTACTTTATTTGCTTTTCTTTACACTTAGTTGAGGGTAGCTATAAAATTATATCATTAGTGTGTACAAAAGTCATCAAAACATTTAGATAATTCATAAATCTACAATATGCGGCGTGTTTGTGTTAATTCTCAGAGCTTATTTTGTTACGTTTGCGGTCAATTTACTCCTAAAAGTGAAAATAATCAATTTCGCCTTTGTTTGAAAAATGTTATGAAGCTTATTTTAAAATTGCCATTAGAAATGAAGACAAATCAAGGGTGTCGAAAGTGTCTTGTTAAAAATGTTATAAATATTTGACAAGGGTAATATTAAACAGATGCCTGTTGGTGTACCAATGCAGTGGCTTGAACCCAAAAATCACGTAGACGACTGTTATTTCTGTTTAACAACTGTGAAAGGTTTTTCAAAAAAAATCAAAACACTTGGTTAAGTATGCTACTCGGTCATCAGTGTCAATGCCGCTACCACATTCTCCAGACATTCCAGTACCGGAAAGATTTTGTATTTCGTCAAGTTTATCGAGTCCTATTTAAGTAGAAGATGAAGCAGGCCCTTCTAATAGCGAGGTGGTATTTATACTCGTTGATGGAAAAAGTACAGAACCACATTTGATTAGTCAATTAGAACTAAATGACCTTGTTGTTAGACATTTAATTTTGACCAAAGAAAAATCTGAAATATTAGGCTCGAGATTAAAACGATGAAATCTTTTGCAAACAGGAGTTAAAATTACAGCTTATCGAAAACGTCATTACCTTAGCTACCTTTTATTAAAAAGAAGATGGATTATTGTTTTGCAATAATATTAATGGATTAATGTCAGCTTTAGTTCACAAGCATATATCAAAACAAGGGTTCAGTTGGTGATGAACACGGTGAAATATTTCATCAAGAAATTGCAGAGTACGAGGAGCGTAGATGGTAGATGGGAGCCAGCCACGATTGCAGACTATTGTTGGAGCATCCAGACAGATACTGCCACTACTGAATACAAGAGGAAAGCCAATAATTAAAAAAGAAAAAAAAAATTGTTTTTAATGTAGAATAACATTTTTATGTCACCGCTTCATATAATTTTAAGTTCTATTTCAATATTTCAAATAGTTTTAAGATGGCGAATCGTAATTACATACTGTGAACCCAGTGAAAAATATTTTTTTTACTTTGTTGCATAGCGAAATCTAACCACCAAAATTTCATACTATCACCTACGTTCAGATGTATATATATGGTATATGTATGTACAAATGTACATATGTAAGCATAGTTTTGTAGGCCGATAAATGTCCTTTTGGGTGGAGAGTCGTAAATGTGCGTGATTCATAGGTCGGCTGAAAATGATTGGCGTCACTAAATCGCTTCTCTTATACTAAGTAATTTTGCCTTAAGGAAGTGGAGGCAATTTTATTTATGTTTACCTTCACTAAAACGATATTGTACTTCTTAATGATCCTAAAATTGCTCCAGCTTATGGAATATATTAAATGCTTTTACATACAATTTATGAACATACATAAACGCATATGAGCATTTGGCCAATTATTCCGAAATTGTGTCACTTGCATAAACTTTCTTCAAAGTTTTCTTCGAAAACTGCGAAATATTCATCATAGTCACTGTGATTACTATATTGCGCAAATTAATACTTCATTTAAACAAATTTTTCCATTAAAAGTTTTACGGTAATATGCTTTTAAATGGATATTCAGAATACATACTCGAACATTTTTTAATTATTTGATATTAGTGTGTCAATGGAAACAGTTTCCGATATCAAAGTAAATATTTATAGGATTTAGACGCTGTTGGTTGTTTGTTTGAACTCAATCAGTAACTTCCACTATTAGTTTCTTCTGACCAATTTTCATAAGCGAAAAACTAGCTGTAAATCTTCTTAAATTAAAGTTACCTTAGTCCATCGCGACATATATATATATATATATAATTCTCGCCTTAATTCAGCATCATCTGTACGTATGCTAGAATGTAGGAGTATTAAATTGTGTTCGAGTCCATATCGAAGATGGAATAAATTAATATAAATTGACTCCGCGTTTTCCCTGAGAATGCTTTTTGTATTAGTGTGTCGGTTTGAAACCTCATAATTGTACAGAAATTTAATTATTTCGTATCGTGTACACTTAATTGCCTATTAAGGCGTACTACATATGTACATATGTATATACTTATGTATGTACATTAAATAAAAGTGTCGCTACAACAACTGGGGCGCAAAGAACGTGCGTAGTCATAAAGCAGCATGCGACCTCCATTGACATCGTGTGCATAAATTGTACATACATATGTATGTATGTATATACCATACAGAAGTAAATAAATATGTATGTACATATGTACTCGTAGGTACAAGCACAAAGCAAGAGTATTATTTATTTTCCATTTCGATTGATGTACATTTCAAAAGCTCCACCAGCTAATTGACCTAGACTGTGTCTAAACCTAATTTCTTTTTTATATACGAGTATCTGATCAAAAGTACTACCTGATTAACGAATTTCGCCTTAGCCTACTGACAAGTGGATACTTAAATATGAATAGAGAACGGTGGAACTTCCGCTAACACCTAGGCTGCTATGCTTTGGTGGAAAATTTAAAAATTCGCCGAATATTTTTATATAGTTTTTTACTTCGGCATATTTGTCTTCTACAAGTAGATATTTTTTGATAAAATGCTTATAGAAAATAAGTAATCCATAGTGAATTTAAAGAGTCCTTAGAAAACATTAACCGGAAATAAGATTTAAAACTATGCAAATGGATGCCAAAATTCGATTATTTTGTGGAAAGGTAATCTGACCACTGTGGTCGAGTTAGTAGCGGGGCGTGCTATAACTCGATATGGCGCTTAGTTCGAGGTTCGAACCTCAGCAAGGGCAAGTAAAATCTTAATCATGGAAACAACTTTTTTCTAACAGCGGTCATCCCTCAGCAGCCAATGGCAAACCTCCAAGGGTATTTCTGTCATGAAAAATCTTCTCATAAAATACATCTGCCTCCTTTTTATGCTACACCCTATTAGAGCCACACCACAAATGAGAGGAGAAGCTCGGCCAAACACTGGGCTAAAAAATATCTCTATTTAAGTGCCACCTACACGAAAGGATAATATTTATAAGATTTAATCATATAATACAATTGCAACTAATAATACAATTTTTTTTAATTAATTGTGAATGACGCTCTTGTCTTGTCATAATAATAATCACAAAAACTTAAAAATCGAGTTATTCGCAGTGATTTGATATTTTATATGGAGAAACATACTTACATATCTCTAAAAGTTCTTTCGACGGCCTTAAAATGCAGAAACGATAATAATTGAGGTAAATAAGTTCTGTTATGCATAATCTCGTTAATGTAGCGAATGCCTTAAAATTTTCTTCAACTAAAGAAGCTCTCAAAGTTTAAGATTATTCGAAGTCATAAAATGTAATAAGTTCATTCAACGAAGGGCAAATTTTGATAAGCTACTCTGAACTATCTCTAATTGAGCGGAAGATTTTTAAGAGTCAACGGGTCTATAAATTCTTTTGAGTTTCATTTTAGGAAACCAAATATTGGAAGACGCTTGATTTATGAAAAATTAGTGCCCGCAAGATGGGAGCGTCTGCACAAAAATACGGATTTTTACAAGAACTTGCAACTAAATAAGAAATTCAGGGTAAATGGAAGCGTGTTAATCCAAACCGAAAACGCCAAATGAAATCGACAAACATTTTATAATTACAATTTCGTCTTCTTTTACCATATACATAAATCGGAGTTCAAGGAAATGGTTTTCTCACAAACTGAGCTGGTTTGTCAAATTCAGCTAGATCAAATACAAATATACATTTGTATCGGATATGCTCCATAATGCGTAATACAATTTTTGTGTCACCATCATCGTCAATACAATCACTTGAACGCCGCACCAAGCATAAAACTTAGCTAACAAGAAAAGCGGAGCACACATAAAGTTCACTTCCTACATTATGAGTTTGTTGTGCCCAGCTCAGCGGGCATCGCCATTATGGCATGATAAAGCTAGTCGCTGAGCTGGGAGAGGTTGGGAAAGCAGTTGAAGTAAATACATAGCCATAAAGACGCTGCGACGGTTCGCCACTGCATTTCATAGATTTTCATTTGACATAGTCCCGTTGAAGCGGCGCGGCGCCTGGTTTCTTACGCTGCGACGCTGAGCAATTTACGTTCAGTTAGTTCATTGTAAAGAAAACCACTAGCGCGCTCGGCAGTCATTTCCGCCATCATCATCACCGCTATTCACCCTCACTGTTGACCGGAATATATTGGCTTAATGAAAATTTTTACTTAACCCCGCACGCGAAGTGCGCTAAAGAGTCGTAGGAAGGGGAGCGTTAAGATGAAACGGTTGTATGGGAATGAGCTACCACATTTTGTCAGTAGGTGTCATTTTTTGTCGCCAAAGCAAAGGGAATTAAAAGAAAAAAAAATTTCAACAAGTCATAATACTGAACAAAGCGAAGGAATGGCAAATAAGAAACGGAGTTTAAGTATCGACAAAGTCGATAAAAAATAGGTTTTTAAATATATAGAAATTTACATAAGCATTAGAAAAAACGCCCTTCCAACTTGAGTGTTTCTTCGGAAATGCTAATTTAATCTGAAAATTATTTTGTGAATGTTCTATACTACACTCCTGGTGATTGGCCGATGTTAAGATGGGCTAAACTCACCAATATAGATAATAGTGAAAGCAAATCATCGAGCTGAAATAGATCAAGAGCAAGTTGTCCTTCGCCCTATGAAAGGCTACACGTTTGTTGGTAGTAAAGCATCAATAGCATGATTCCCGTCGATTGAAACTGTGTCGATGTGCACTGCTTGGGCATTTCGTCGTAAATTTCTTAAAGGTGTTTATGCCACCTCAGCCATTCTCGAAGTATACTCAGCGGAGCACTAGGACTGTGATTTGCTGAATCAATATTTTACTTCAATATTTGGATCTATTCGTCGTCTATTGTAAAATTGTTTTATTTTCGACGCGTTAGAAATTTATTTTGGAGCTAACATTTTTGATCAGGCCATTATTTTCTGCTTGGTAGGATTTTCTAAAGTGTCTTGAAAATACTTTGGTTGTTCGTACTTTTGCTTGTAAGATCTTCCGCATATCTCGGCGTATTTCTCGCCGTCGGAACCAAATAAATTATAGATTTAATTTATTTTATCTATTCCAATTTTCTAATTAAACTTATTCTATCTCGCAAAATCTCTGTTGAGGCTCAGGATCATGAAAATTGCGTGTTTAGGAAATGCCCTCTTCTCTTTTAGCAATTGCTCTGCAACTTGCATTGCGGGATGGTTACGAAAGAGTACACCCGACAGCACAGCGAGTGTCGACCGGCAGTAGAATATACTCTAGTCGATCGAGTCGATTATATTTTATTTTCGTATCGTGAATCGAACGATCGACAAGAAATTGCTCTATTAAATACGGTTGACGGTTGTTTCGGTCTGTAATATATAAATAAATATATAATATTGAATATATAGTGACGAGAGTGAAGATGAAAGTGACAGTCTTAAAGAGTTGGCAAAACTGAGAATGAAGTTGAAAATCGTCTAACCCTTTGGAAATGGAGGATCAAATGTTTACCGATCTCATGTATTGCTTGATAAATTTGATAAACATATCGAGCCATAACCGCCAAAATGACGTAACCGACAAATGAAAAATTTTAGAGAAGAAAGCTGATTCTCTTAAATTTCTCGGCAGAAGCAAGGCGCATTTTAATAAATATAGTCGCGATTTGAAGAAAAAACAACGTATATCTTGTACACAAAGCAGCATTTAAATGTGAAACTTGACTGCGGAGAAAATTAGCTGCACTTTCTGATTAAAAAAGTTTTTTTTGTTTACGTGGTTTTGGCGGTTATGACTCGATATCTTTACAGGTTTTTGCAGACGTTTCAATATACTGTTTCTTAAATATTGAAAAAATTGCCCGAGTTTTCATGCCAATCCCTTTCGCTATGTCCTGTATTTCCTGCATCAGCTGGACCAACTGTACAAGCTGCCTTTTATTGCTAACAATTTTTGACCTATAATTCAGAAATATCTTTAATGTATATTTTCCAATTCCCAGTCTAGTTAACTTAATTTTTATCCATTTTATTTTAACTTATTTTATAGAAGCAAACTCTAGACATGTGTTTTTTAAGAAGAAATAAAACGCATATAAATTAATGCTATGGCCAAGAATATAGTTTTATTATAAAGATAAGGTTTTGCCATTATGTTTTAAAAATGATTTCGGGCAAGTGACCGCCGTGGCTGGCTCGAATAAATTCCAGCCGAAAGGCCAAATTTTCGACCACTATTGCAGCAATTGGGGCCGTTTGGCAGTAATAACGCACCGAATATTATCTTCCAAGGCGTCTTGAACTGACAAACCAAACTGAGTTTAAATTAAGTAACAGCTGTCAAAAAGACCAACTCCGAAAAAAGTATAACCTCATTGAAAACCTCACGTCTAAAAGAAACGCCCTAGAATGATGAGCGACCAGTCCTCATTAAACGAGTAATCGACATTGACAATACGATCGACGATCGATAATCGATAATCGACTAGCAATCGTTTATCTACTGCCGGTCGACATCCGCAATAGGGGTGTAAGTTATGTGGGTCTTGCTAGTTTTTCAGTTTACCTTTTAAAAAAGTCGTGTTACTACAAATTGATTTCTTTTCTAATTTGAATAGCATCAACAAGGTTTTTTTACACCTAAAATTTAAAGTAAATGATATGCGTTTTTACGCGATTCAATAAAACGAAATACAAATTTTCGGTTCAACTGTTTCGTTTAGCAGTAAGTATATAAGTTCTCTTATATGTATAAGTATGCATCAGAATATGTCTAACTCGATAATGTCTCGATTCGATTTTAAGGATTTTAAAAAGCAATGCAAGTTTAAATCCGTATTCATATTCATTGAAATGAATTTTAATTTTCCTACTTGTTTTCATCTAGTCACAGATGCACCCATGCAGCTTATTCGCTCAGTAGTTATCCATTCAATTGGACAGTACTCGTTGGTTGACGTTCAATATCTTGTGCACGCATACTATCTGCGCAGAATTTCCATTCAGCTGATTGCAATTTTCACTTAAACGCGTTGGCATCTTTATATCAACAGAGCTAATCTCGCGTTTTGTACTAAAAAAGCAAATACTTGAACATCTACTTACATACATATGTATGCATACGAATATGTACGAGTATATGTATATGAGGAACTATAAATGCTTTCTTATATTTTTCTATCGCATTTAAATTGCAATGGCATCTCTGCCCAAAGGATAATCAATTCTCAGGCTAATTTTCTTTTCGTTTTACTTTTTCCTTGCCATTCAATCTGTGTTTTTCTATAAATTCTTAATTCAATTTTTAATGCGAAATCACACCGGGCGGAAATTGCACTCTTGCAGGGCTCAATGCCTCAGCTCATCAACGCGCACAACTCAGAATGACTTGCAAACTCTTCTCAATGGAAGGGATGGCTGGACAGACATTGAGTGGTGTGGTGTGGATTTGTTTGCACAAACAAGTGTAACTAACACAGCATAGCTATTTCCGTTTCCTGCTGCGCGAAATATGCTGCCGACGAGCAAATGGCAAATAGCCCGTTGCCGCTCAGCTCGATTGTTTTCCGCCGAGATGTGCTTAGCTCAACCGAATGCTACCCACCGTGAAGTCTTTGTCCAAGTTTATGAGTGGGCAAATGAACTCACAGCAAGGCACATTATGGAGGGTGCGTCCGCTTATCGAATTTTTTTTGCACAAAACTGAATGCGAAAAATAATTTCGCAAGTGACTAAACTGTGGCAAAATGTCAGTGGGGATGCGAAGTGGAATGATGATGAAAGGTGCAACTTTATAAAAAAATAAGCTACATTCACTCATATATGGTACATACACATCTGCTTTGAGAACGAAACTATAATAGCTGCTTTTTTGTTTGCATGTTTTTTGGGTCATTAGCGCTCAGTTTTACTGTAAGCATTTTAATGCCAGATTAACCTCGAAAATATGTTTACATAAATGTTTAAATGCATGTTTGCCTTATAGTAAGAGTGCTCCAAAATCGGATGAGTGATACAAAATTGTTTAGAGATTATTACTCTCTGCACAATACTTAATGTACGCAAAATAAGTAGTTGTAGCCTGACTGGCTTGACCGTCACGGCGCACTATGGACAATTTACCAAGTTAATGATGAAAAAAATGACACTAGTTTGTAATAATTGGTAAATCTTATATTTCTTAAAATAAAATCCAATCCTTTCTTTACAAAGTTATTCGTTTCAAAAGAGAAAATTTTGTTTTTCTTATAATAAAAAGCAAGCAAATGATAAATGTTGCAAGCGAAAAAATAAAAGTGTAATTTTAAATATTTGTTTTTGCTCACCACCTTCAATTGCCAAAGGCCGGTTGCTCAAAGTCTGATTAAAATTGCTGGGCGTTTACTGCAATTCAGCCTACTTAACTGACGGATAGCCTTAACTGGTGTTTGGAAAAAGCTCTTTGAATCAAATTTTATATGCTGATAAATGGTCAATACTTTAAGCTTATCTACCTAGATGCTACCAATGCGAATGATCTTAAACTTAAAAATATTGAAAAAATACTTACTACGAAGCAAGGCACATTAAACAGATAGCAGTATTAAAGAAAATGCAACCCTGGGGTATATTTTTTAATTTCTTGTGGTCCATCCCCCTTCAAAATAATATATCAAACTTGACGAGTTTGATAATTCTAAATGAAAACAAAATATTTTTTTTTTTAAACAAAGTTGTTTTGTTTTGTTTTTAAGAAAAAGTTTGTTTTGTGAACAAAGTTTGAGTTGTTATGGAAAAAACTCAATCAGCTGCTAACATTATATTACCTGTTTATTGTACGATGCTATGAAGTGAAAAAAAAAATTTTAATAACTACATATGTATATCAAATATTTCACCGTATGGACCAAATGAGAAGTGTATTGAACTACTTTCATTGATCCAGCAATATTTTTGAAGAGGATTGCTACCTAATTTCGTTATAAAATTGTGCGTATAAGATAATTTTGTATACATTTTATATAAAAAAATTATTCCGGAAGTTTTTGTAAATTTCTAAGACAAGCTCTAGAAACTACGAATAAGACTGTAGAGCTCACTAAAACTATTACCTACAAAAGTTTCGTTTCTTCATGACTTGTGCGAGTATTTGTCTAATCAAAAACCTATTAAATTTAATGTTGCACCATTAAGATTTCCTGCGCGAAGCGGTCACTCTCTTGGGAAGGCTCCGGAAAGAACCCTATACATTTCTTCTTATACTAATTCGCCACAGTTCGAGCGACATTGAAAACAGCTGATGGCACGCATTATAATTAGAGTCAGCATATGGATGTATTCCATTTCTTATTCTTAATGCGCGGATTTTACTTTGAACAACGGAACTTTGGCTGCGGTGAGTTCGCCGTCCGCTGGAGTTTTAGTAGTAAACCATCTAAACAAAGTCTGGCTAAGTAGCAACACGACAATAGTTTGAGTTTAACCGAATATTGCAAAGAAGTTTATATGTATAATAGTAATCTTAAAAATTTTTCAAATTTTCTATATTTCGATATTTAGCTGCGAGACTGCATCAGTACATTTTCCAAAAAAATTAAAATTGAAAATGCTCTATTTTCCAAAAACAAATCATAGTGCGCAGCTATGTAATGTAGTGTAAAAAAAAAACTGACCATTTCTATGCGAGCACACAGTGGGTGCGAAAGTTTGCGAATTGGAGAGCCGAAAGTGATGTTTTAAGAGAAATTCGTTGAAATTGAATTGTTTTTGGTTGCGGGTGCAAGAGAATGTGTGTGCGCGTGTGTGGGAGCAGTCATTCGACTATCCAGCGGATGTCATTAAACTTAATGCACTTCCTGGCGCTTTGCGCATTAGCGAAGCCAAGTGGCAGTGGTACAGCAGAAACACGAATGCAATCAACACAAAATGTCAGACAACGCTTGGCGGACGAGTGGCGACAACCGGCATCCCCTTCAAACTTCTGGTAGTCATACATTTTTACAGCAAATACGTGCTTCCACAATAGAGTATAACAGTTAATAGCCTACTGCGGGATGCAGTGCATTCAAATCTTGGAATGCAAATTTCGTTTCAATTTACTACGAGCAATGTTGGTATCTCTCCACACCAGCAATGAAATCCACAAAGTATCGCAATGGAACAAATTGCTAAAGAAACAATGGCGCAATGGTCACTTATTCCAAATTATATTAAATAACTGAAAATTACTTATCGGTAATCCTTGCACACCATTTAATGGGGCTTTCAATACGTACGCATCTTATTCGAATAGAATACGAATTCGGGAGTGCTGCCCATAAAAATCTCCCATTTATGAGTCGGATTTACCCGCCTAGATATAAATATTTTTAGTTTTTTACCACTCATTTAAGCGAAGATCGACAATTTTATTTAAATCGCTGAAAATTATCTTTCTTGAGTAGTAACAAAAAAAAAACCGACTACTCATACCATCACGAGGTTTACACTGTAAACTTCCTAAAACATTCTTAAATTTTCGACTTATGACAAAAACTCGAATGTTAATTATGAGTTAATACTGCTGACAATCGAGCTGCTTTGTGTGAAAATGCTTATTTGAAGTTATGTAACAGAAATAGGACACTCTTTAAATAACTTTTCCGCTAAAATTGAAAAACCCTTTATTTGATTAATTTATTCATTTTTCGCATGTCTCCGCTTGCCCTGTTTGCACTTCAAAATATGCACTGCACATGTTAGTATGTATGTTTATTTGGGTGTCTGCCTTGTGAGATTTGGCTCTGCAGAAGCGTTCGTGCGTACTGTTAATTAAAACTTTTTAATTCCAGTTTTGAAAATTTTATCTGCGAAATTAAATTTCATACAAGAAAATATAAAAAAAAACTATCCAGGAAATGCTTGACATTCCACTTTCCATTTCCACGTCATCACTGCTAGTGCATTGCTGCTGGCCGGCCAACACTCCCGCGGAGCATACTCAGAGATATATTCTTGAAATGTCCCTTTTTTACACTATCCACAGCACAGCTGAAAAATATGCTTAGGAATCACAAAATTATGTACAAAGTGTAAAAAACTTGTTGTAGGAAAATCAAACAAAATATTCTTGCAGCATGAAATACTTGCAATCTCATGAGCCAGGAACTGCACCAACAACGACAGCATTAACAGTGCCACTGCCAAGGAGGCGGAGTGTACAAACAAGATGGACAACATTTACTGCCACTGAATTGTAATTATTCCAAATGAGTTCAGTTGCAGTCGTGCCAGAGTCAGCATCTGAATCAGGGCACTTTGCCTTTACAAACACTCACACAAATCTTCCATCCAATTGGACTCATATAGAAACAGGCAATTTACTTCTTTTGCGGCTGACCAGATAGGCGGATGAGTAACAGGTAGACGAGGAACAAACAAACAAACAAACAAACAAACAAACTTGCGCTTTTTTAGCTGGCCACAATATCTTTTCGACTTCACTCCACATTTGGCTTTCTATCGCTTTGGTGGCTTAAATTGTTATTTTCTTCTTTTTTGTTTTACTGAAACTGGCAAGAACTCAAATGTTGCGGTTTTGAAGCTTAATTTCATTGCGACACAAAGCCGCAAAGACAGCAAAAATATAAATGCAATTGTCCTTAAACCTACATATATGTATATAGCTATACTTTCGGTTGGTTTAGTTATTTAAAGCAACCTTTTTGGAATGTTGAGATTGGTGGTGAATGGCTATTCCAAAATCCTTAGCTTCAAATTGTATACCTTGCAATATTCAATTATATACAAATATGTAGGCAAAATGTTCATATGTACGAGTATGTATGTATGTAGATAAATTTTTTGTGTGATTATTTTAAGAAGTTTAACTTCTGTACGCTACTGCGTAAGAGTTTTAATCGAAGGGAACAGTGATACATTCTTTATACGCGATAATTACCATATTTTCAAAGATTTGGCACAATATTTTGTGAGTTCTGAATGCAAACTGTAATAATGAAAACACTTAAGTTATAAAAATGCTATTTCACTCTTGCTTAAAACATTTACATTTCTTGTTTTAGTGGAAAACTCTTACACAATGAATTAAATGTCTTCAGCAAAGGGAGAATTACCCCCGAATTCAGTAAGCAAACTAAAGCTCTAATAGAGATAAAAGTCGAATTTTAGAAAATTTTAGTTTCAAAATAAAGCATGCAGTCTCAAAATAAAGTCTCTAATGACCGTATTATGTAAAACACCGTGACACTTTGCGTCCCAGTCACTCACATTCACATTCACTGAAAAATTCGTATTATATAACCTTTTACGTTTTCGCGTTCACCCTGTTGGGTATTCACTACGACTGTCAAACAGATGTATACGCGTTACGTAGCCCATTTGGCCACCTTATTCTAGCTGTAATTTCTAAATACTTTTCATTGATTTTTTCTCGGATCAAAAGTGTTACCGCGGTGCTGAACATCTGAGCAAAGGGAGTAATTCACAAATGAAAATAAACCAAATCGCAACACTACTTTGAGCCGCTGATTTGGATTGATTGACAATTTTAAATTTTAAATCAAATGTGCAAACAAATTTGCTTACTTACCTTCTTCCATTCATTAACGCTTCTATGTAGTGGGCCGGCAGCATTTAATTTAAGTGCGATTTCGTCCCATTTTTGGTAAAAATGTGCTCGGGAAAGAATGCTCACTTGTCGTTTTTTATACTTAAAAAAAATTAAAATATTGATTTATTATTTTGTAGAATACTTATGTGTAATACTTACATTTTTCCTTGCTCAGAACTCATATTAAAAAAAAAAGGAAAATAAACGAAAACAACTAAACAAAACAAGCAATCAAAACGAAGTAAACATAGGGATGTTGTGATACCACTGATTTAATATTGGTGTCGATACTTTTATATTATTGCATAATCCCTTAGAAAAACTAGCAAACGTGACTCCAGAAGCAAGTGAATATTTTGACAACTGAAATGAGCGTTCGCGTCAGTCCTTATATAATACCAAAAAACGTAATTTATTCACTCACATTCACTTACAGTCACTGAAGTGAGTGAATGCTGTTATATAATACGAATTTTGTTTCACACGAGGAAAAGTGACTCATCGCGTCGCATCGTGTTTTGTATAATATGGCTGTAAGTTGTGACCTGGTGATAGTCAGGTCACCAAAAATTTAAATAAAAACCCAAAAAAAAAGACGAAAGCGAGGAAAAGCAATAATCCCTAGCTCATTTTGAGACTTGAGATGATACCAAGTTACTGAATTCCGGCATTAGAGACATTTGGAGGACATATCGTCAGCGGGTAGAAATTTAAACAATATTAACATTTACTTTGTATTAAAAGTTAAAGCATCAGTAGAAAAGTTAGCTGTTTACTCGCATAATACTGCAGCAGCAGATCTAAATATTTACATACATACATATACGAGTGCAAACTTAAATGCATACATACATATGTACTGGGCATACCAGGATAAGTTTATTCAAATCCCGGAATTGCAGAAAACAGTGAATTTAATATTTTTTTTTTTATATTTTTTATCATTCATAAAAATTTCCCTTTTAAGGGTATAATTGCCTGAATACCCCATACAATAATAAACGAAATTGCACAGTACATCCATACGTTCCACTATTATTTTAAAAGCGGACTTTAGAAATACGATAAATAACACGGCTTGTTAATTCCCTAAAGGCTTTGTTTTGTCCTTGCCCTTATAAATGAAAGCGATGTTAATAGAACTAACGACGAGGTGCTTGAAGTGAATAAGGCAGAAAGTCTCAAAGATAAATTGTATCGAGTTTTAACGAGCAGATCGCAAAGGCATAAAATTTATCAGAAGATTTGGTAAAATAAATTGACAGTTTTGTAATGAGGTGATAAAGGCTATGCCCTACAGAGACAAAGCAACCAACAAGTGTGGAGGCGCAGCAGCTCTTCTCTACTGCAGGTTTTATATGCAACAAATTTAAGGATAACACACTTAAGGCTTTTATTTCTTTGAGATTGCATTTTGATCAAAATAAGGAATAATTCTGCCTCGGTCAAAATGGAATGGGGGATGTATTTAATTTTTCATTTTTTTTACTGAATGGGAATATATTAATAATTAAAATTGGTCCCAAACATGTACCAAACATGTATGTACATTAGGGTGACAGTTAATTTCGAAACTGATATTTTCTTTGGTCTCAGTATTTTTTTGTGTGTAGTTTTATTTAAAAAAAATTCTAGTAAAATTTCAAGGTCGTAGGAAGAGGATTAGGGGGCGCGTCGGCCCCCCAAAGTTACACAAAATACGTTTTTTCACGCAAATTCTTACTTTGACTGCTTGTAACTTTCTCTGTGTTTTTTTTTTTTAAACATTACTGGCGAAAGATGTTCATTAATATGTCTACAATAACATCTGTCAATAACATTTTTGTCTAATGTTAATATTTAATGAAAAAAACTTAAATATAGGAGAAAAAGTACGCCTCAATGTCGATTTATTATACTTAAATAAAACTACTTATGTATATGATTTCTCTTTTTATTAATATTGTTTAAAGCACTTGAGACAATGTCTTTTTATTACAGTCCGGAAACCGATGGCGGTAATCGCTAAAAATTTTTAAAACAAATTGTTTTTGGCGTTCATTTTTGGTAAATAGTTTATTATACTCTTCCATCAATTTAACCCCCCTTTCGGCAGTGTCATTTGTAACATTTAATTTTTTCATCAGTTCAGCCGCTTTACAATAAGATTGGTCCCGCTCCCATTTGTCTGGGTTTAATTTAAAAAAATCAGTATTTATTTGAAATCTTTCAAATAATGCTTTTGTTTCGGCAGAGACGAACTGTTCAATTCCGTCATGGAATATTTCAACGATTTCTCTATCATTTATTGTAGCTCGCTTTGTGTTTTGCTCTTGTTCAAAATCATTTTCCAAAGCCGCCACCATTTTTTGTTTTGAAAAAAGGGATACGTTGCTGTCAAAAAATGCAAGACCAACCGCCTCAGGGCTTAAATACCACAAGTGGTTCCTGAACTTTTTAAGAGCAACATAAGATATAGCAGCATCAATTTTTTTGAAGTTTTCAAGTTTTTGTAAAAATAAAAAATCTTGATATGGCGCTTTAATGGCCAAAGGAGCAGAAAACCACGCTTCGACATAGACTTCAGCAATAAAAACACAAATTTGACGAAGCCCATTTAATTCAGTTGCTGAAAGCTGGAACTCGTTACGGAATAAAAATATTTTTAGACAGTAAATCGCTTTTGCCATCCACCTTGCATGGTGAACAGCTCCTGGCGATCGAAACATTAGGCTGTTTGGATGTGTCTTTTCTGGTTTTTGACCCAGGAAGAGCAAAGTGAGTTCCAAGAATTCTTTATAGTCTTCCCTGGGTTGTTTTTCTTCCAAGATATTATTTACTGCACCGATAATGCGAACAGCAGACTCTTTCATGTACGTCTTGACAGTTGGATCGTTGATGCCATACTCATAGTTTTTAGCATCAATCTTAGCCCAAGCATTTTTAAATTTCTCAACGTTTGGACTTCCATAACAGCTTATTTTTTCTTCGAAAACGCATCTTAAAACAATCTCGTATATATGATGACGGCATGGTAACCATAAAAGTTGTCTTTGTAAATTATTTTCAATTAACGTACAGGTACCATTGAAACGCCCAGTATTGACCGCTGTTGTATCAAACACTAAAGCTTTGATGTGATTTTGCAGACCATATTCATAAATAGCATCGCATACAGCGGATGCCTGTTCTTTTCCAGTACCGGAATCAAGTGCAGGTATTTCAAGAAGCTGTTCAACTTTACCGCTCGATATTATTATAGGCAACCTATCAACTTTATCATTTCCCGTCAGCGCCGGCAAAAGTTTACCATCCCAATGAAGGCAGATAGCGTCGAGCTCATTTAATTTTAATTTATTTTTTAATGCTGAAATTCTTTCTTCACGGATTTGTTCCCTTTCCTGGTGTACAGACGTTCGGTTTAAAATATAATCTTCAACATTATTACCCAGAGCTTCAACGACTGCGCTTATTAGATGAACCGCATGTCTGTCACTGATTTTACAGACATCGAGTGCGGCCGCCAGTTTTGGTGTTAGTATTTTATTTGTTCCCCTACATTTTTTGGCTGGAGGTTGACTACAACGTGGGTCACATTCCATATCTGGAAAACTGTTATCATTCTCTGAAGATTCAGATGACAGCAACTCTGCAGTTTCATCTAATAAAAACGAGTTAATTTAAAGAAAATAAAAAATAAACAATAACATACAACGAACCAATTAATGCAATTTCACGATTATTCCGCTCCACTTGTTGTAATAAATTGTTGTTGCGTTCTTCAAGTCAGCACTCTCGGCGTACTTCTTCGTAATCGATACCATACATAAAGCCTGGGCGCCCCGTTTTTCGTTGACTTATCAAGAAATCAATATCTTCTTGATTCGACATTATTTTTAATGCACTTGCATGCGCCACGTCAAAAAGCATATCCAATTTTTCTTTCCACGTGTTTACTTTGCTCTTATGGAAATTAGAAGTCTTCTTTGAATCTTTTTGAAAGCTTTGCCATTCTTTATACAATTTCTCTACATTTGTAATGCAGTGTTGTTTATCCTTGACCGGAATGCGGGCTTTTTCCCAGAACACGAATAGTTCTTTTACAACTAAATCTGAACTTTCCCGTAAATTTTTTTTTACTACACGTAAATTGAAAAACAAAACTTTCAACACTTCTATATTGGAGGGTAGTTTACTTCCCGTTAATGAGTTGGTACAATAACCATTTAAATATATGCGTTCACGTAAATTTCTAGCAGACATTTTCGACTTTTCACATTCAAATATTCACTTCGAATGATTTTTTTGCAAATTTAATGCTATTAAAAAATGTTTGCGGCTGCTGCATATAACTGTAAAATAAGAATTTATTTTCCGAGAAACATTGGTGCTGATTTTTTGTCGGTAGCTTACGCAAGCATTGAGAATAATATTGTTGAGGTTGTAACGGGAATATTCTCGGTCACAATTGTCAATATTATAGATCGCTTCAGCATACAGGCAAAAAAAATTTGAAGCAAACTTTTAAAGACAATTCTTACACTTGAAAACAAAAGTAAACAAAAAAAGTCTGAAGTTCGGACTAGCGAGGTCTTACTGTATATAATTGTTGAAGCTACTCTTACGTAAATCATAAGGAATTTTCTATATGAATCTTTAATTAAATAAATCTGAACAAAATCCAAAATTTGAATCATATAAGTAATTTTATTTAAGTATAATAAATCGACATTGAGGCGTACTTTTTCTCCTATATTTAAGTTTTTTTCATTAAATATTAACATTAGACAAAAATGTTATTGACAGATGTTATTGTAGACATATTAATGAACATCTTTCGCCAGTAATGTTTAAAAAAAAAAAACACAGAGAAAGTTACAAGCAGTCAAAGTAAGAATTTGCGTGAAAAAACGTATTTTGTGTAACTTTGGGGGGCCGACGCGCCCCCTAATCCTCTTCCTACGACCTTGAAATTTTACTAGAATTTTTTTTAAATAAAACTACACACAAAAAAATACTGAGACCAAAGAAAATATCACTTTCGAAATTAACTGTCACCCTAATGTACATACACATATTGTTAGAGAAAACTAAATTGTTTATTTAGATAAGTTTGGACGTACATCGGATAAAAAGGTTTCTCTAAATATGAATACGTTTAAACTCCTACCAAAAACGGTAAATATTAAGTCTGTCGACTCTTGCGTTGCCTTGTAGAAACATAGCCGAAATATTGTACGATTCCAGCGAAAAACACAGATACTTATACAAATATACATATACATATGTTTAAAACAATGTATACATTCCTATTATTAAATCATTATGCTATAAATACATATGTATATAGTTCTTTTCTTATTTAATTCTTCAAAGCTTAACGTTTTAAAGCTGTACTTCGGCATCGAACCAATCAGCATAAAATCAGGTTGCGTTCTGAAAAGCTATACTGCCAAAGCCGTATATACTACCGCGATTCTGACAAAAAGAAAGTCGTATTTTGCAAAACAATGGATTAATGCCAATGGATTAATACTTGCTACTGCGAAACTCAGATTTTTTTTACTCTTACAATCAAAAATTTAGTAGCGATTTGATAAAGCTGATGTGAACATTAGTATGCGCGGAATTTTACACATTTGTCTGCATAAGTACATACATATTTATCAGACATGTTATAATATTTTATTATATGAGAAAATAATAGAATTCAATAAACATTTTTTTGAGTCTGATGTAACTTTTATTTTGAGACTTATGTTATAAAAGACTTGGCATTATAATTCTTATAAAAACCCTTTCCTAATAACTATGGTTATATAAGAAATCTATATGTTGTAATAGCCGGGACTTGTAGAAACTTTTGAAATATTTTAGGGTCAGTTTGGTACTAACTGAGGATTACTGATATTTTCTATCATAGTAATGATAACTAACATGTGCATTCTGATGTAACTTTTATTTTGAGACTTATGTTATAAAAGACTTGGCATTATAATTCTTATAAAAACCCTTTCCTAATAACTATGGTTATATAAGAAATCTATATGTTGTAATAGCCGGGACTTGTAGAAACTTTTGAAATATTTTAGGGTCAGTTTGGTACTAACTGAGGATTACTGATATTTTCTATCATAGTAATGACAACTAACATGTGCATTCTTGTAGGCTTGATTTTATCCAACTCAGTTGTACTTATTTATCAGTTTCATTTACTATAGCATAAGTAGATATGTAGTAAAAACTGATGTTTTCGCTTGATTAATTTTCGAATATGGACATAGTTTGCACAACTACTATTCAGCTCTTATTTATAATGTAATTTTAAGTCGAACTTACGCCTGGTTTAAGATTTTCGGTTCCAGCAACCAAATCTTAAGTTCAACTTAAGTTTCCAAAGTTGCTGTCTTAAGTTCTTAGCTATCCGAACAGCTGATTATTACTTATCTAATAAATTGTAATTGAGAAAATCTAAATAATTTTTGATACATGGAATTTGATTAGAGTATCGTCCTCAATTTACACTATATAGCTCAGTGTTTGGCCGAGCTTCTCCTACTATTTGTGGTGTGCGTCTTTATATTATATCACAAATGGAGGGACCTACAGTTTTGTGCCGACTCCGAACACCGCTACCAACTCGACCACAGCGGCCGACGTCCACGTACCTTGCATAGAATACTACGCCTAACTCGGCTTTTAGGAAAGGAACTAAACACAATATACAACATAGCAACAAACAGCGGATATAAAAAGTAGCTCGTGGATAAATTCAGAAAAACTTATGCAATTCAAAAAAGAAGCGACAGAGAGCTAGAGGAAAAAACTTGGACAGTAATGACGTATACAGGAAAAATTACATACAAACTTGCAAATTTTTTCAGAAAGTATAATGAAGGATACTTAAAAGCAGCACGAATGAAGAAGACCCATTGAACAAACAAGGCGTGTATAAACTGGCCTGTGAGTGTCAATATAGCTATATTGGACAAACAGGACGCAAAGTAAGAACAGGATTCCGTGAACACATAAGGGACTACAACAAAAGGATACGAAAGCCCACGGCAATACCTGAATCTAATTTGGAAACCATTTGGTGAATGCAAAATGTTCACCCGCAAACACTGCACGTACCACAAAAAGGACGGCGCCTAAATGCTTTTGAAAACATGGAAATATATAAACAAAAAACATGTGATGGATGATAATAAACGAACAAATAAAAAGCAACTCTGATGCGACATTTGCACCGATAAGGCTTGTTTACAAAAAACAAAACAAAGACGTAGGTAAAATGACAGATACCAACATACAAAACAAACCCACAATACCTAAACGGACTAAAATTACTGACTATCTACCTGTTCTTACCGCAAATGCAGATTCGACATAAAATATACCCTTTTGGACTCTAACCGCGCGAGACTTTAGGTACCTATACTCAGGACACATAACATTTGTTCACATTTACGATTATGCAGCAATACCTGATTAACCAAAAAAACGAAATAAATACGGAACAACAGACATAAACTGAGGAGAACGAACACTTGACAAGGGATGACGGAAAATCGTTCCAACAAATTTAAACTACTTTAATTTGTCCAGAAACCATGTCATAACATATACTTCACACCATATACGAGTATCATTGTATGTAGAAAGAAAGCATATCCTGTGGTTCTACCATATTTCTATATTAAATATTTTCCAGACTTAAGTCACCATTGTAAAACGCAAATGTGAGCGTCTGATCTTAGCTAAGGTTCGTCTTAACTAGAACTTAAGTTCAACTTAAGATTAGATGGTAAAACTGGCCGTTAGTTTCGATAAGCGCTTAAGTGGAAATGATTCAAGCGACCCTAAAGATATTACATTTTAATATTAAACAAGTAAAAAAGACTGTTTTCGGCTATGCCCAAGGCTTCATACCTTTCATGAATAGGCGAATTCTATGAGAGCCATATGTTATATATGTATATATTATATTTTAATGATTTCGACTGCTATAGTAGTCCCAATATAATTAATATTTGTGCGAAAATTCAAGTCTTTAACTGATTTAATGAGGGAGTTTTGGCCCAAGATACAATATTTGAACTATCGGTTGTATGGCAGCTATATGCTCTATTTATCCGATTTTAATGATTTTCACTTGCAACATTTTTCTCATAATAGGTATTATTTGTGCAAACTTTCAAGCAATAGCTGCTTAAAGGGAGGGGTTTTCGTGCTAAGTGCAATTTTTGAAAAATAATGAGGGAGTTTTGGCCAGAGATACAATATTTGAACTATCGGTTGTATGGCAGCTATATGCTCTATTTATCCGATTTTAATGATTTTCACTTGCAAAATTTTTCTCATAATAGGTATTATTTGTGCAAACTTTCAAGCAATAGCTGCTTAAAAGGAGGGGTTTTCGTGGGAGCTATATGTTATATTTACCCGATCTTTACGGTTTTCACTTCTATTATATAACTCACAATGACTGATATTTTGTGCGAAATTTCAAGCCTCTAGCTGATGTTATATATCCTTGATCTATATGATTTTCATCGCTTCTATAGAGCTTAGAATATCAAACTTTCTTTCAAAATTTCAAGCTTCTTGCTACTTAAATGAAGGAGCTATGAAGCAAAATATGATATCTGCACAATCGGCTCCTATATCCATTCGATCTGGCCGGTTCTGACAACGATCTAATAAATTATATAAAATAGGTCAAAAACTGAGTGACTAGTTAGCGTTCAAACAGACGGACAGACAGACGAACATGGCTAAATCGACTCAGCTCGCCACCCTAATAATATTGGTATACTTGATTCTAACTCTTATCATTCTGGTACTTACAAACATCGGACAAAAGTTAATATACCATTTCCATGAAATGTATTCCTTTCCGCTGTAATTCGACAAGTGCTTTAAAATTATCGGATATTTTTGACTAGTAACGATTGTAACAGATTTAATTGACTTTAAATCCAGAGTGCACGAGTTGTATTTTTGTTATAAAGCTTGACACACTCGCCACTTGGCCGAGGGAATATCCGACTAATTTTGATGAACGAGTGGTATTCGGTGGATTTTTCGCATTTGGATGGCGGCTTAACGGGGAAAACTTAAAAAAAAAATGAGAGTGAAACATTTCAAATGCCAACAGTGAATTTCTGACGGAAATTTGTATAAAATTTCCAAAATAAAAAATCAGTTTGCCTACTCACTTGCCAGCTTCCCACATTTGTTTGTTCTGAGTCTCGTACGGTGTCCACAAGAATCGCAAAAATTCTATATGAAACTGCTTATGCTCAAAAGACTGGTGCAGAATTGAAATAGAAATAAACTCACTATATTTTTGGAAACAAATTTTTAATGAAACTATGTACTTATACACAACAACAACAAAAAATAATATAGAGCGCAGTATTAGCCTTCACGGTTGTCCGTTCTCGTCTTTCAAATAAATTCATTTGAAAAATATCTTTCCATTCACATTTAAGAAGGATTTTTTAATCGAAAATATGAAAACACTTATTTTCTCCATTTTGTTATGGTCGTAACTGAAGAATTAAAAGTCTATAGATTATTAAGTTTATTACGATAAATTGAGCTTTGACTACTCGTTTACACCGTTTAAGTCATCCTCGAATACTGCGCACTGATTAGTTGGAAACCAAAAAAAAAAGCTCTCTCGGCAAGACTCATTAAAAATTTATTAATTTTTAAAACATAAATATATTCTAATTATATAATGTGCTAAAATTGAACGCCAATATTAACTTAATTTTTCCATTATCCCGAATAGTTAATAATTTGTGAGCCTACAAAAGCAACAGTTGCTTTAGCTTTATAAGGAAGATTGCCTTCTGTCACTTGCCAAAACGTAATGAAATCTGCTTGGTTGCTTTGTAGTTCAAATTGAAAGTAAGGCCCCTGCCACTGTCATCAAATTTTTTTCTTAACAAAAACGCAACCTATTTCTTCTAATTTGTGACTGTATTTAATTCCATTCAAAAAATATTTTCGAAATACTTACTAACCATGTGTATATAATGGAACTTTGATATAACTTTTTAGTTGAATTTGGCATTCAGATAAAAATTAGAATTTAATCCTTCTTTTACTCAGACAGTTGATTGAACTACATCCACGGGTTCAACTTTTAAAAAGAATAATACTGTTCTAAGCGTGAATGAAAAAAACTCTAGTCAAAATATGTAAGTTGTTTTGTCAAATATCCTCAGTTATGTACAATATTTGAATATGCAAAAATATGTTTAAGAATGTTTGTATTTACAATATGATATTTACATACATACATACATATCTATGTATTCTTCCTTGTTGCTGGAAAATATTCGCCATATCTTCATTGCTTGTTAATATTCTGATGTTAAGCCTCCTCCTAATTACCCCGCCTGTCAAAGCATTTGCCACGCAACTGAGCCTCGGCACTCTATGAAAAATGCAGGCGCCATGGATAGGCGTCATTCCGGCGAAATAATCCCGAAAGGGGTCACTGTAAGGGGGGAGGGAACTGAGACAATAATTCAACATTCAACATTCGGCACGGCGAAGATGAAGTTGCAGAAAAATTGTGATTTGCTTAATGAACACTTGTTGGTTTGTGGAAACAGGAATATTTGTCGGTGGAAGTAGATCAAATAAATTAAAGGGCATTAACTGATAGCCCATATACTTATATGTCACCGTATATGCAAACGTTTGTGTTAATACATACTTATGTATAAATAGCGAATATTGTTGTTTAATTCCCGAGAGCATAATTCGTGGTTTAAGAAAAGTTTCCGCTACTCGTTTTTATAAAAAAAAAATTAATAAAAAAAATGTTTAACTTTATTCAAAAAAGAAATCTGAAGACAGGCTTGTAATATGATTAAGTAAATAAATATCGCTCAAGTTAAGAATGTTACGTGTTGACTTGAACCCAGCAACTTTCAAAAAGAAAGAAAATTCAGAAAAATTAAAGAAGGAGGCTGTGTCAGAGACACGGCCATTAAGTTTAACGTAGAATACGGCATCCGATAAGACAGAAAACATATGTATAATGATAATTTATAATGATAAATAATACAAGCAAATAAATTTCTTTATTTGATAGTTACTTTTGATGATATACATAAGCTTATGATAGGAAAATAGGATACAAAAAATGTTTTTAAATTATCAATTAAATTTCTCGCAAAAACGAAGTCAATGGTAGTTATCAATAGTAAAGATAAATGATAAATAACAGACCCAAATCTATTTGATTATTTGAAAGTTACTTTTGAGAATATAGGCTTATGATGGGAAAAATAGGATAAATATGTTGTTAAATTAACATTTAAATTTCTCGCAAAAACTAAGTCAATGGTTGTGTTATCAATAGTTGTGGGAGCATCATTTCGAATATAATCCAAATTAAACGTATCGCGCATAAATTTCGCCAATCTAGTATTTGAAGTGATTTCTGTGTTAAAATCACCACCAATAAGCAGTAGTTGGCAGCGCTTTCTCTGCCTTTACTCTACTTAAATTTTCCCGCCTAAAATTATGCAATAAAATAAACGTCTATTCACGCTACAAACACTCAACCAAACACCACACACATATTTGTTTGGATGTGTTTATAAAATTTTCATTTGAGAAATTTAAATATTAGGAAGATATCAACCAATATGAAATGTATGTCAAACGAAAGCTTACATCTTCATTTGACTACAAAAAAATTTTTAAAAAAGTGTATCGCGCCGTTTCCTTATAATTAAAGAAATAGAGATTACAACAATAACAATCTGACATGGGTGCCCATACCGTAAGGTAAGACGTATTCTACGCCAAAATGTAATTATAGAATACTTACATACATATGTAAGTTAAATAATATAATAATAATTTGGCGCTTACAATATATAGCTCAGTGTTTGGGCGAGGTCCTCCTAACATTTGTAGTGTGCGTCTTTTTATATTTTACCACAAATTGAGGGACCTACAATTTTGTGCCGACATTTGTATTTTATGAGAAGCTTTTTCATGGCAGAAATACCCTCGGAGGTTTGCCATTCTTTGTCGAGGGGTGACCGCTGTTAGAAAACACTTTATTTATATTTATTTTTCATAACCACTTGGTGTGGTGATTTCTGAAATAGTACTATAATTTCTACCAATAAAAAAATGTTGTTGTTTTTTCACAAAAATCTTCCATAAACTGGCCTTGAGCTCAATAAAAATTTTAAAATTAAAATTTACTAGGCCAACAGAAAAATAAACAAACATTTTAAATTCAATGGTAATTTGTAGGCGCTTCGAACTTGCACCTCATGTGACTGATCTTCGATTCTTATGAATGATATATAGTTGTAAAGGTATTAGCCAAACGCACATTTCGGCTTTAGAAACCATTAATCTATTAGTCTAATGTACGTACATACTTACTTATCAATGTAACTCCGAACATACGCACAAACTTGCCACTTACGTGGATTGGTTTTGGATGAACTAAAGTTTAGAAAAACACGCATTTTCTTGATAACATTAGTTCATAAAAATTGAGTAGGCGAAATAAAAATTCCCAGGTTTCTTTTCTCTTTTTACGAATTTTAATTTATAGCATTTTTAACCATCAAAGCGGGAATTTTAATAATATTCAACCAGAAATAAATTACATACAAAGTTGGACAGAAAGAATTTACATATTTGGTATTTGAATAAAGCAGTGCGACGTTTGTAAAAAAATATTAAATTTAATATTTTTTTAAGTCAACAATATATTGGTATTTTTATAAAATAAGAGTCGACTTTAAAATGTTGAATTTGACAATAAAAAAATAATTACATATATTAAAAATAAAATATCAACTATTATTTTTGAGAAGAAGAACATCATATGCTAACTAAGCGCAGAAATTATTGGTTAATGCATACATTCGCCTTTGATAAAAGCTCACGTTTATATTTCTCAATATAAATTAGTATTCGACATTAGACTCTACATAAAAGCTTACACACATATACATTCACATAATAACTTTAATTTTAGATTAAAGCCAATGTAGCCATAGCTCCTAAGTTCTTAATTATTAGTTACATACTGTTTAATAATAATAATAATAATAATAATAGTAAATGTAAATTTTAAACTTTTCAAAATAAGTTTTTTTGTATAACATCGCTAAAAATAACCATCCATATCGTGAAATTGAAAAGTTTTTCCTTATCCATCAGATTTCTGCAGCTTACCTAAGTAGCGGTTCTTACTTTAAATGATCCTTCATGTGACATTACAATGTTTTTCTATCCTGTTCTCGAAAATTTAAAGATTTGTCGCTTACAACGTTATTCTCAGTGACAATCCTAATGTCAAGTAATAATTCCTAATATCTAAGGATATCGGCGAAAAATAATTATTTAGAAACTATTCTGACAACAAAACATGGTTAAGTCCACGAAGGAATATCAAATATACACACCTAAATATAAAACTTTTGCTAAAGAGTTTTGGAAACGGAAATAGGAATCACAATATAAATGAGTTTAAATAAAGTGCAACTCTTAATGAAATCAAAGTGGCTCCAGGGAAAACGTATGTACAAGTATTTTTCTTTCTACGTACGAAGGCGGTTGGATAAATCAGTGACCTTTTAAATAAAATATATATTTTTTTTTGGCAAAAAGCATTATATTTCTCAACATAATCTCCTTGTAACTCTATAAACTTAGTTTACCATTAAACACAAACCTTTTAACACTTAGCCATTTATTCCGGTTTGGCAAAAGGAAATAGTCGCATGGGGCTAAACCTGTTGAATATGCTGGATGAGGTTGCAGTTCGTTTCGTTCGCTTTTTCATATCCAAATATTCGTGTACAATGTGATGTACCCGGTCAGTGAGATGCCTACAGCTTCAGCCACCTCACGCACTTTCGTTCTCCGTTCATCTAATTTAATTTCATGAATTTTATCGACGATTTCACCATGGTACGAGCCTTTATCAAGCCTTTCTTTCGTTTCGGTGAAGGTTTTTTACGCAAAAAAAAATGTTTAATCAGCATAAGTAAAGTCACTTTTTTCATTTTTGTTAAAAGATAACCTCCTAAATGAGTCAGCTTGCTCAAAATTTGTCAGTAGTATATTAATAGATGGCAGTTGAAGCAGTGAAACAGTGATGAATTTAAAGTTTCTGTGCGGGAAATTCCAAAAGTCACTAACTTATCAAACCGTCTTCGTATCAAAAGTCTATGAGTTTGTGAAATGGAATATTTTCGCTGTCATTCTAATGCAATAAGATATACCAATTTCAATAGGTTTTGCTGAATTTCAAGTGGTTTAAAATGCGCGTACATATATGAAATTCGTTTTAAATATTTATATTCTGTTATCATTATTTGTAATAGCAATAAATTTCAAAAAGTTCACTAACTGAGTACAAACATTGTAGCATCGATATGTGTCTCATACGAATATTTCAGGCGGATCCGATTCCGAATGATGCAGTCATCGGAACCAGTGATTGATACTCTCAATAACAGTTGTGAACTAATAATATATTTTTTTAACTAAAATACAGAGAATTCTCAATAAAAAGCATATAAAACCAAGCTTTAAACTTTATTAAAAATAATCCACACATTCATTAAAACTACACATTTTTGCAAAAATTTAAAAAAGGTTCAAGTCGCTAAAAATAAACATTTCTTTAAGAGTTTTTTTTTTAGGGAGTTTCGATTTTTCCCATATATGTAGATAAAGATTTGGTTCAGATATAGAAGCCAGTGCTACAGATATTTCATTTAAGTTTAATAAATTGCATTTTTTAAATTTAATAGCTCGATTATACTTAAAAGCATTTAGAATTTTATTTTTATGAGATGTGCACTTAAGTTGGGTAATCGCGAATGAATGCAAGCGATTCCCTCCTCATTTTAAGCGCATTTTATATACCACATTGTCGCGACGCAGTCATCGCCGTTGAAGACTAGGGAAAGTCTTAATACTGTTGTGACTTATTCGCTCTCTTGTCCCGGCATGAATCACCGGACATCCGCCGACATGCGATACGCCATCATTCCAAAGTAAAAACCTGAAAAAACATAAAAAAATATTACATACTTACATATGTACATACAACCAGGAGTGAGAAAACACGTAACAATAACAAGATACGAGTATACTACATACATACATACGTACATAAGTACTTAGTTGCTTCGTGTATATGTTTAACTGCCGAGCTGCGCTTAGAGTGTAGTTCACATAGCACGTCAGTCAGTCAACACATCAACCAAACCGTTGCGTGATAATCCTTACAAATGTTCTTCTTTGCAAGTAGCTATTTTGTATGCAATTTTTCGATATTTTTCGAAAGCAGGCAATACGTACTCACACCATCGCATCTACCAAGTTGCTTGCAACACAATCTAATAATTCGAAAGTGCCAGAAGAGAAATACAAACCACATCAGCGCCTTGCCAATAATTTACTTTCTTTCCCGACGGCTGCCACAACATTTTGTGTATTGGATTGCTAGCCAACTTGCAGGACAACAATGCCATTGTTGCAACGCCATACCAGTCGGATCTGCATTTGTGTGGGTCTCACAAGCACGAACTCAAACACATTGCTGGCGTTTCGGCAGTGTCAGCTTAAAATGTCGAGTGTCACAAAGTATTGCTACAGCCAGTAACTATCTGACAACATGGCCAGCAGTTAACAAAAATACAGACGGTTTCGCCACCATCTGCTACAACGTCTCAGCGTTATGTGACGCGATGATGATGTCACTGACAGTGTCCAGCAGAAATCTGGCGAAGTTTGTATGTGGCACAATCGGTTAAAGCCATACATGCCAGCTGCAGCGGAAATCAAAATGACGTTCCAGTCGAATGCATGAAAAAGGAATGCATCACTAAGTCGATGTGGGTGGCAACGCTCTAACATAACATGGTTAACGTAAGCGCGCCATTCCTCTTTTCCATGGTTTGTGAGAGCAAGACTATTCAGAAAAAAATTTAAATCAATTTCAGCGACACAAGTAGAGCTGGGTTTGTTGTTCTAGACGTCATCGATGCCAATTCCGCAGTAGCTACGGCGAGTTTGATCATAACATATAAGCTTGTTCCTCTGGGTCACGGTTTTTTAAAAATGATGATCTAATTTCTTACAAAATTTTATTTGTTGAATTATTTAGTTTATGTATGTAAAGTCATTTGTTCACAAATGTGATTGCTAATACAAATTTTGGTATTCGAGCCATTAAGTAAAACATTTTTGTTCCAGTTGTACATTTTAAGCGGATTTGTAAATTTCTTTATACATATTTTATTGATTTATATCTTTAGTTTATAAATTATTGCAATAAATTCACACACTCGGAATATACATATGTGCAAGTTTTAAAGAAAAATGTGCAATTGAACACATACATATGTTACATAGGATGGAATAATGAACTTTAAAAATGACTACTTAAAACTTTGCAATTAGATTTGCCGAAAAAGTAAAAATTTAGGTGAAAAAAGCGATTTTAACATTGGTACTCCGTCTTTACTGTCAGAAAAACAATGAGTAAACCGAAATTCACATGAAACATGTTTGGAATAAGGTTATTTTAAGGGTAAATTTTCTTTATTAAAACTTTGAACTATAAAGAAAGTGCGGAAAAGTATCAGTAAAAATAATAAAAAAAAAATCAAGGGTAATATTTAGCCACTTAAAACTTATTATTGGGATACAAATCTGCAAATTTTGTATAAAGTTTAATATTTGGTATTTAAATCGAAAAATATTTGCAATCGCATAGAGCTTTGTAGTCCTATAAACATTAGTAAGACAATCGCAAACTTGGTTTACAAAAGAACTTAAAAATTTAAATAATAAAAAGTTGCGATCTTTTAAATTGTATTTAAATAACTGGTTTGCGCACTGACTATGGTAAATACTCAGTTTTCCGACACGCTTATTTTGAATTAAATAAAAAAAGCTACAGATCTGATTTATGTAAAGTTAAAAGGAATTCAATACAAAAGCCTAAATCATTTTATGATTTCGTTAATATCAAAATACCGTGTCTTGTGACTGTCAATCGATTTCCCAAATGTTTGCCCAATTCTTCAGGTCAATTAACTCGCCTTACATAGCTTATCCATATAAACTCTGTCCCAACGCATCTGCTATTATTCCAGCACTATCTTCCGAGGAAGTATTTTATTATTTAAGTAACTTAAAGGAATCTTTTAAGACTTGGTTCCTTAAAAATTGTGCTTAACATCTTTATGAGCCCGTAGCAATTTTATTTAATCTTTCTCTTAAACTTAAAGTTTTACCTTCAGCATGGAAAGAATCATTCATTTTTCCCCTTCACAAAGCCGATAGTAGGTCCTCTATAGAAAATTATCGGGGTATAGCAAAACTTTCTGCTATTTCCAAACCATTTGAAGCTATTGTTGTTGACCGCTTAACGTATTCCATATCCTCTAAAATTTCTAGCATACAACATGGTTTCTCTAAAGAGATAAGTTTTTCATTAAGCTGTATACAATTACTTACGAGTTAGGTAATAAGGGTAACCCTGAAGCTTTTTGGTTTCCTCGATCTTTTTCAAAAATAAGGTTGCAAGTACTGATCAAGAGATAGCTAATATTTTCTCTGATATCTCTTTTCCGCTAACTTTGTATACTACAATGAAAACATGTCAATGGCATTTATAACACCAATTTATAAAAAAAAGCGGTGCGTGCTATAACTCGATATGCCGCTGAGTTCGAGCCTCGAATCTCAGCCAGGGCATGTAAAATCTTAATCATAGAAGAGTTTTTTTCTAATAGCGGTCACCCCTCGGCTGGCAATGGCAAACCTAAAAATTTTTATTATTATATTAATAAGAACGATGCTGTCAACTATAGACTAATTTCAAAATTATGGTCCGTATCTAAGTGATTAGAGTGTGCAGTAAAATAGAAGCTTATTTTCTCTGTGAATAACTTTATCTGTTCCAACCAACATGGTTTTGTAAGTGGCTGTTTGACTGCACTTTTAGCTAAATCTTGTGATTATACAATAAAGCATTTCTGACTCAACCTTAAAGTTTCTCAGTAAGTCAGTCCGAATTGTATCACTTGACTGAATAAATTAAAAATAAAGTTAAATGGGACACATTCGTGGGTCTGTCCTAAAATTATTTGTAGAAACCCTGCAGTGGAAATTACCAGTATTCAACTACTAAATTCACCTGTTTTTGATGTCGATGGAGGTGACATTTGACTGCCGCTGATAGTAGCGAATTAGTTCGAAAGTCGAGGAAATTATATTTTACTTCACGGCGATGCTGTGAAGGCGGTAGTCGAAAGTTACGATGCATGCGGTCGTGAGTACGAGTCTTGGCAAAGCTGCGTTTTTAATAACTTAATTTTTTTTTATCTTTTTATGTAATTTTGTAACTTAGATACATTAATTTTGCATACACATACATACATATCGCACCCTAAACCAAAAACCGTCACAACTCAAAATTTTTTAAAATCGCTTTTATCTCATAAACCTATTCCCAGAATACTTCCCAACATGCTCCGAAAATTTCTTCATCGTAACTATATTATTTTTTCGAAAAGTACGTTTAAAATATTACAACCATTTTTACATAAAATTTTTTACTTCTCTTGGATATTAAAAAAAAAAGAAGGAGGCTGTGTCAGAGACACGGCCATTAAGTTTAACGTAGAATACGCCATCCGATAAGACAGAAAACATATGTATAATGATAATTTATAATGATAAATAATGCAAGCAAATGAATTTCTTTATTTGATAGTTACTTTTGATGATATACATAAGCTTATGATAGGAAAATAGGATAAAAATGTTTTTAAATTATCAATTAAATTTCTCGCAAAAACGAAGTCAATGGTAGTTATCAATAGTAAAGATAAATGATAAATAACAGACCCAAATCTATTTGATTATTTGAAAGTTACTTTTGAGAATATAGGCTTATGATGGGAAAAATAGGATAAATATGTTTTTAAATTAACATTAAAATTTCTCGCAAAAACTAAGTCATTGTTTGTGTTATCAATAGTTGTGGGAGCATCATTTCGAATATAATCCAAATTAAACGTATCGCTCATAAATTTCGCCAATCTAGTATTTGAAGTGATTTCTGTGTTAAAATCACCACCAATAAGCAGTAGTTGGCAGCGCTTTCTCTGCCTTTACTCTACTTTAACTTGCCCGCCTAAAATTATGCAATACAAAGAAAGGGCTGCACGAGTACATTTAAATCGCCCAACAGCAAACACTCAACCAAACACCACACACATATTTGTTTGGATGTGTTTATACAATTTTCATTTGCGAAATTTAAATATTAGGAAGATATCAACCAACATGAAATGTATGTCAAACGAAAGCTAACATCTTCATTTGACTACAAAAAAATTTTTAAAAAAAGTTAACGTGCCGTTTCCTTATAATTAAAGAAATAGAGATTACAACAATAAAAACCTGACATGGGTGCCCATACCGTAAGGTAAGACGTATTCTACGCCAAAAAAAACTTTTTAAATCCTTTTTCCACATAAACTAATTCACGGAATACTTCCCCAACTGCTCCAGAAATTTTTTCGTAGTTACTATCTGCTTTTACTGGAAAAATATGATTATAAAATTATCATCATTATTGTAGAGACTGTTTGTTTTGCCTCTCCTGAACATTTGAGATTTTTTGATTTGTGACTGTTTTTGGTTTAGGGTGCGATATGTACATGCTCTAGATGAAAATAGTCCACATTCCTACTCATTGTTACGAATAACAAATATAAATTCAGTGGTACCAAATCTGTATTTAGTATTGATTGGAATGAAGGGAACTATAAATTAAATTATTTACCTATATATAAATTGAAGTTGATGACCAAAATCTTCCTGTTGAAATCGTATGCATTTATCTCTGAATATCAAACGCAAATCATCAGAGGGGTACGTAACTAATTTTCCAAACCTTTCGATGTTCACACACAAGTACATGGCGATTTTTTAAATTTTAATTATTTTACCCAAGAAGTTATTAAACTGCCCTTTCTAAGTGTTTGGTTGTTGAGGTACATAATTGATGAACGATATGAGTTAAAAAAAAAACTATTCTTCGTTGTGGCAGAAAGATGAATTTACCAAATGTTGGCAAAGGAAGGGGCACAAACATAAAAACTAAGTCATATCAAAACCCAAAATGAGGAAGCAATTTGAAAATAATTTTTTATATCAGAAACTAAACCTTTAATTTAAAAAAAAAAATTTTTAATTTTATTTCCAAACATTTAAATGCTATCTTTTGAGTAAAAGGGACGATATTTGACTAAACCGCCATTTTGTGTCTAAAAGTCAAATTTTTTTTATTACAGCGGTTTCGTCTATTCAAATTTTTCTTAAAACATTTTTCTCGAACATTTTATTGTTTGGAAAATGGGTTTAAAATTACCCACTTGAAAAAGATTAGAGGGGGTTTTCAAATATTTTGGATCTTCTTTAGGAAAATTTAAAACCCTGTTAAAAAATGCTGGCGTTTAGGCATGTGTGTATAAACTTAAGTATTCGCTTTCCACAGCACTGTTGCGTTTTTTAAGCGAAATTTAGTGTCTTCACTGACAGCCAATCTGTCAAGTCTCTAAGTTGTTACAGAAAAATGTCCCAAATGGATCATTCCAAACGCCCGTGGCTTCTTAGCGTCTGAATACAATTACATTTTTGAAAATTGGATTGCCGACAGGTTAGCTAAAGACAGAAATATGTGCACTGGTAAGTTTTCCCCAGTGATATCGCAACGGGTTTTCAGACTGCAGCCTGCTTGTGCCCCCGTGCTCAGACATGGTGGAAGCCACTCTAACCGTCCTGAACGCAACCGTGTGTGCCTTTTTAAGTTGTTTCAACTTCTCGCTCAATGTTCAAAGCAAAATTTAATTATTTATATTCATTAAAATCTGTTATAATACATATTCTCTAATGGTCCAATTAACCTTGAAACCATCCTTAATTATTCAATTATAAAATGCTATAACAAATAACTTAAACAACTGTTTATATGTGATGAGATGTCAAACTTTGATAGCGTATTTTATATTAGTGATGGCACGACTAAATATATAGAAATAGCAGAATGCTGCTTCATATTCAAAAACAACCGGAGCTGTTACGTTCTCAACGGTGTACTTAACTCGTAAGTCCTTCGGAAAATTTAGGTGAATAATTTATTGACCTTAATTTTATAGGCTACACAGAAACAAATTGATGAAAATTGTTTTTGTACTGCATTGAAGTTTATGATAACAAGGTTTAAGGCTATTTCAACGAAAATATTTTAGTTTCCTACCCTTAGTAAAATATTTGAACTGCAATCAAGTAAGTGTGTTAGTTATTGAGTTTTTAACCATCATTTTGTTTGCCATTCAATATTTCGTAAACTGATAGTCTTAATTATCACCACACAAACTATTACTATCTCAAAGTCGCATGGCTACGTAAAGACCGTATCAGAACCATGTCAATGTGCACTTTATTACCAGACAATAGTTGAGCATCGTTTCCGAAACTTCTTTCTTTGCATGCAATGCATCAAGAAAAAATGAGGACAAAGTTTCCTATACTCGTTTATGCGCTATTTCCTTCTCCATCGATGACCTCATGAGTGGCAAAGCAACACCACTGTAATTTGGGCCGTGGTGTATTGCTTCGCTTATATAAAACACTTTCTTCGTGCTCACATCATTCATCCTATTCACTCCATTTATATTGCACTTATGTTGCTATTGTCGCTCGTCTTCGAACTGCGTTAGCGTGTTTTCGTAAATGACATCGCTCATAAGAATCCTTTTAAAATTCTCTCTATTATCGGTTTTACGCACGCATTCTGCCATACTATTCATGCTGCAGTATAAAACGGAAGATGTTAACCGAAAATTTCCTGCATACCCCATTCGCATTTTATTTTCGTCCAGCAAAACAAGACAATTGCTTCAATGTGTACATGTTTAAGTTGAAAAATGTCCTCTCTAACTAAGAGTACCACTATACGTTGCTCTTGTGCCATACATACTCGTACATACATGCTCGTATATTGTTTTGGCGGCGTGTGCTTTGTTTTCTTACTTAATTTAAAACTGTTTTTGAATTTTTCGCTTTCTCGTATCACCGCGATTACTGGTCATACTTGCATCCACGCACTTGAGTTGCTCAACAAAGATGCATTGTGCGCGATGTCGGTTGGCTGTTAATGTAATTAACACGTTCAGGAAGTGCTGAGTACCTACTAAGTGCACACGTAAAGGCGAAATATTGTACAACCCTTTAAAAGCGTCAAAAGCATATGGTAACAAGCTCATAAAATTGTATACAACAGTTTAACGTTGATATTGACGATTTTTTCGGTGAAGAAAAGAAAAACGATATTCGCCTTTTGTTTCGTTACATTGTCCTTCCTACTTCTTCTGAGCTGATTGTTAACTTCCCAGTTTGCACTAGATTTAAAATATGTTTTTCGTTGCCTTCCTACCAATGGTCAAAAGCTTGATTGTCTGTATTATCACAAAGTGTTTTAATCGAATATATAATAAGAACTTCACAAACGCAGTTGACCTTACTTAGGCAACGTAAAGGACCAAATTGTTACTGATTCCACTTAAGTTGCAGTTACAAACACATATTTTAACATAACCTACTTAATCAAAAAAATGGCAAAAAAATTAAAAGAAAAAATGAATCATACAAAAATCGTACCTTTATATATTATAAAGAGTTCAGTCTCATGTGATGCTATACATAAGTACATATGTATACACATAGTTACTTCCAAATATGCGTTTTATTCAATATCTAGAAGCAATTCTTATTAAAAACCATAGACCCTGACATTTACTATTCCAGGCTCACCTAACATTCACGCACCCTATAAATTTACCATCAAAAATTTCTCATGTACATACATACAACTTGGCTTGGGACAGCCGAAATTCAACGGCGTGCTCAAAAGACTAACTAAAATTTCTAGATTTTTCTTGTGCAAAATTTCGATCTGACGTTTTGGTTAGCAAGTTGGCGGCGTGGGTGAATATAAAGTTGAGCTTTATGTCGTATTCAAATAAATGTGAAATAAAGATTACGTAGAGAAAACATGCACGCAAACTAAGTTCGGTTTATCAAATATGAAAAACTCGCGTGATGATGATTGAAATCTTCCAACTTATCACAGAAAAGTACCAGGCTTTGATACAAAAAATAGCAAACCCTTATCTGCTTTCATTTTGCGGAAAAAATTTGCTGATGGATTAGCCCTGCTGAGAAAACCATGTTAAAACACATTTCCGGTCGTCCTCCTGTTAATTTTTCGTTTAAAATAAATCTGAAATTCCTGACAATTTATACAATAATTTAATGGGCTACAAAGCGGCACACACTAAAAAGTTGAAAAGAAAATTTTAAAGACAGAAATTTCGATAAAAGTTTTAAGGTTATATTGCTTATGTAAGAAAATTAACAGCAATTTTAAAAAATAAGTAAAAGAAAGGTATATCGTCAAAACATGTCAATATTTGGGTATATCAGTTATACTCGTATGTTAGGTAGTTTAGTCGACACTTTGGTGAAGGTTTTTGGTTATTTATGGAAAATTTGTTTCCATAGCTTTTGCGACAGTTTGCTACCATTTTAGAGTTACAGTTGACCGAATCAAGTGCCTTTAGTGCTGCTTGACTGTCTGAAAATATGAAGATATCTTTGAATTCAACTTCTTCTGTTCTTAGGTAGTCCACCTTCTCCTGTATAGCAGCGACCTCAGCCTGATAAACGCTGCAGTGGTCAGGAAGACGGAAAGATTTTTCTAATCCTACTTGAGCTGAGAAAACACCCCCTCCTAATCTGTTCTAAAGCTTTGAGCCATCAGTGTAGAAGTGGAGTGACTTCTCCGATCCAGGGGATCCATTGGACCACCAGTCTCTTTGAGGAATTAGTATGTTGAACTTCTTTGTGAAGCTTTGAATGGGGGCGCAGTAATCCGTATCTTGCGAGCCTAATTTGTTTGCAATTCTTGCGTGTCCAACTTGACGAGACTTCCATACGGGCAACTCCCGTGGTCCACGAGCGGCACATCCCGCGAATTGTTTCCCTGCGATATCAATCGGAAGGATATTTAGTATGGTGTCTAATGCTTCCGAGGGGGTTGTACGCAGAGCGCCACCTTTGCATATCAGCGCCGATCTTTGCACCCTTTGCAGTGCTGATTGTGTGGTTTTCTTATCGAGACATGGCCACCACACCAATGCCCCATACAGAAGGATTGGTCTGACTACTGACTGTGTATAGCCAGTGCATAATTTTGGGAGATAAGCCTCATTTTTTTCCGATGGCTCCCTTGCAGCTATACAGGGCCACCGTTGCCTTCTTACTGCACTCCTGGACGTTCGGTGTCCAATAAAGTTTTTTGTCTAGTATCACGCCAATATATTTTGCGACGTCCCCTAGCCTCAGTACTCTATTTGCCACTACGGGAAGCCTTAGAGGTGGGATTTTATATTTTCTTGTAAAAAGAACAAGTTCAGTTTTGTCCGGGTTTACATCCAGACCTTTATCTTTGGTCCATTTCTCTACCTTTTTAAGTTGTTCCTGCATGATGTCGCACAGCGTCTGAGGACCCTTACTACCACCGCAATGTCGTCGGCATAAGCTACTAACTTTGATCCTCCCTCCTCTTTCAGGGCCTTCAGTAGGTAATTAATAGCCACCACCCACAGAATGGGGGAAGGACCCAACCTTGCGGGGTTCATCTGCTTGTACAGCGTTCTAAAATTGCCTCCACCAACTGGGCCGTCACAACCCTGTCAACCAGTGGTTTTTGCACGAGGGACACCATGTGTTGATCAACGCCCAGCTTCGCCAGAGCTCATGTGATCGTCAAGGGTTCTATATTATTGAAGGCACCCTCAATGTCTATAAATGATATCAGTGTGTACTTCTGGACTTGCGCCGTTTCTGTGACTTTCCTTTCATGTAAGCATGCTGGGAAGTCATTAGTTTGTGCGTTATTGAAGCTCTAATGTGGCAATCAATTGCTCGCTCCAATACCTTTAGCAAAAAGGAGCAGAGACTTATAGGCCTAAAATCTTTCGGATTGCCATGGGATATTTTCCCTGCTTTAGGTATGAAAACAACCCTCGAGTCCTTCCACTTGAGGGTCACGTCCAGCACTTCCCTTCTGCTAATAGTTAGAAAGGTGGGTTCACTACCTTTATTACTTACAACTAGGTTAGCTTTCAATATAAAATCGAAGAGTAACTCACCTCTTTCGTTTGTATCGCTGCTGCTCCAAGCGAAATGGTGCGCATTCGCGTCACCGGCAAGAACGCAAGCTCCTTCCGTCTGCTCAGCGACCCTCTCGACCATCGGTGTCGGATCTGGCCTGTCATGAGCTAATTGATCTCTATGCTCACGGTTGTGGTGTCCTCATCACTAAATTGAGGAAGAAACAGAAATTTTAGGTTTGAGTTAACAAGAATGCAGGCCCTGGGTCTACCGTCAGTTGCTCTAATTACCAATGTATACTCCGTTGTCTGTAGTCCACAAATTATGTGCCCAACAGTCCAAGGCTCCTGGATGTGGGCGATATCTGCTGCCCCCCTTTTCTCCAGCTGGAGCAGCAGTGCAGCAGACGCTGCTATACTGTGGTGGAGGTTTATTTGGACGACGCGTACCATCATGTACGCACCCTCTATCCCCATCCACCACTGTTCGGTTGCCTTCGTCGTCATCGTCCGACATGAGTTCCTCCTCCGTATACTTACGGAAGGTGAACCCAATACCCAGCTATGATGTAGAGGACGCATAACCCCCGGAAAGATCATCCATCGGATTGACCTGGCTAGGCTCTGCATCCCCTTTATCCTCGCTTAACTGGTCTGCCTCCGCTTCTCCGCTGCCCGCCGCAGTGACATCATTACTGTACACCCTAACACGAGTGGTGCCGAACCCATAATTGATGGTCCCTTCCGTCCTTTCCAGAATCGGTAGGGATTCTCTATTCAGCATCAGGACCACCTGACGCGTCGCTTTTGTGCTGCTCTCCACTTTCAGCACCTTCCAGTTTCCCGCGGGTAGCGCCGGATTGAATAGCCGGATATTCTCCAGAATTCGCCGGCAGCTACACCCTTGCCCTTGGTCTAGATGGGACTTCCCTGAAATCCATGGCCAGGAGCTTTGCACTGGGGTAGACCTCTCCCAAACTGGCCACTGCCTTCTTATATAGCTCCGCAGATCTAGTTTCATCGCATGCAACCACCTTTACATTTCCCTGGAACCAGCCCGCATCTTTACAAGACGGTGGTGGTCCAGGGTTCGCGCGAAACACGCTTACCGCGATGGCCGATAACTCGGATTCTACCCATTTCCAATGGGCTCGCAGCACCGGTTCATCGCCGTCCATTTCATCCACCACACTCAGGACGATCTTTTCCTTTACTTTCGCAAAGGATGGGCCGTTGGTTTTGAACCTTTTGGGTTTGTTTTACGCAACCTCCATCGATCTGTCGCGCATGTTTGCGGTTATCTGCCCCTCTGAAGCAGTTAACTGGAAGTTGGGCATAATAGCATTTGCAACTCAATTTCTGCCAGAACCTCCGCACAATCACCGGGCAGCGCCCGATTACATAGATCCTCTGCTAATTTGGACCTTTTTAGGATCCTGATGGCAGCCTTCCTGTGCCGTGAAGTCGCTGCCTCCGGGGTGTGGCCTGTCGTCCGGCCTTGTGAACGCCGTAGATGTTAGCGGTGGCTCCCGAGGGATCCGCACACCAGCTTTAGCAGCCGCCATGGTAGCAAACTGCCTACTAGGTTTGCCCTGGCTGGTGCCCGGAACTTGTCTCGAAGGCTGCCCGCCCCCTATGCGTTTCGGGGGAGATACAAGCCTCGGCATCGCCAGAGGTTTACTGTCCTTGCCTGGGCTATTTGGGGGCCCCCCAGGCTGATCTTCAGCACGGTACGCATGACACCTTAATCCAGCCCCTACCTCAAGACCATGCTCAAAGACCATTTCTATGTGATAGAGATAATCAAGAAGCATAAGCACACCTCCGACCTCGTACGGGATTGCTCTGTAGTACTCATTACCAGTTGGCACCCTCGCGGAGGGTTCAGTCCGAGGATTTCTGCCAACCAAATAATTTAATATAAACTTAAAGAAATAAGGCAAATACGATTCAGCACATAATAAGTTCAAGTATAAAAACACATATATTTTCTTTCCAGTGTTTGTTCAAAAAATATCTTGCGTGTGTTGTATGTGATAATGCCATTTATTCTCTTGATATATGTACATACGGTACTCATTTTCTTTGGTTTCACCGTTGAACAACAACCAACTGACCACCGACGGCATTGTTCTCTTCTGATTTACACTACCTACCACTTCCGTTTCTACTTAACCGGTATTTCCTTTGGTTGTTTACTTGTTCGGAGGGTCATAAAAAATAAATATCAAGAATCCGAAAGTACTAAAGAAAATTAAAGAAGTAGGGCGTTAAAGAAGATACGAGTACACAGTTTCAATTCAATGATAAACATAATAAAGTGTCTATATACATATACATACATACATACTAGGGATATAAATATTGGGCATTTTACTGATCCCGGGATTTTCGAGATCTGAAAACAAAATAACGGAACAATCCCTGGATCCCGAATTTCACGAAGTTTTGATTCGTAATTTTTAATTTGTCAAAAAAAGTAACACGCCAGTAATCGTTGTATTATAGAAGTATACAAAATAACATTAATATATAACAAAGAAAGAAATAAACGTAAAATTTGACACACCTACAAAATAATTTATACTCCAAGTACACTTATACATATTTGATGCAGAAGCAAATGCACCTACATAAAGTAAAATTATTTTTAGATAATCAATGTTTGAGACCAATATTAATTATTAATATATTACCATTCAGTAAAAAAAGTAAAAAATTAAATACCCACTCTCCTCAGTGGAGAAGCACCACTCCGACTCAACACTTGTTGGTTGCATTGTCGGCAAAAAGCAATATGCTCCGGTTTATTCGGGAGTTAAAAAAGGCCGGTATTCCTAAAGACCGGAATTGACATGCCTAATACGTACTTATTATATGAAGTATCTTAGCATCAGGATACAATTAAATTAATTTTAAAATATTTAGTTTTTCACACTGCTTAGAAAATTATCCAGGTAAAAAGCGTAAATAACTTTTACTTTTATGAGTAGGGCGGTATGTGGTAAAGTATGTATATGTATGTATGTATATTCAAAGATCTATGTTCTTTGCGGGTGATATGTTTTTGACGAAACTCTTTTCCGGGAATTAACCACACGTTTGCAATAGGTTCAAGGGCAGGATTGGCTGTTAGATCATCATCCCAACGATTTTTTTTTCTAAGGGCATTGTGGTACCGTACTTCCCTCGTAAACTAGGACAGGCCTAAGGTTTTGTCGAAATCGTGCATATGTTCGGCTGCATGTACACCGGTATATCAATATATCGATATTGATGATATTTTGGATTCCAATCGAATATTATCAGGGTAATTTATTTTTAACGGAAAATATCAAATATCGATATTTTATTTATATACGAGTACAGTTATCGTCTCGCTCTCATAATATATATACGAGTACACTCTGTTCACATATTAAAGCACAAGCAGACATTGACACATTTGGGCAATTTATTTCTCCTCCAATTATCTAAAATTATCTTTCAATCGTTTATTCTCTAAAAAACACCATTAAAGAAATTTTTTAAATTTTATAACAAACGTAGAAAACTTTTATCAAAATTTCGAACTTTTTAATACATTTTTAAAATTGTTTGTGGTATGCAGATATGTGGCTCATTGACATTTAGTACAACAAGTGCAAGTTTCTAGTTGCTACAAAATACCAGTAATTTTTGACAACATTTTACTTCCGCTCCTTCGCAATTCCTTACATATATCAGATACCAGAAACTTTCATTTTCTCAGACTACAATTTTATGTGTCAAGAAACTTCATAGTCAAAAAAGTGTGATGTGTGCAGAATATTATACTAGAGTGTTATTATGCTAAAATTCTTTTTCTCTGAGATATGAATTTATAAAGCTTATGTATGAGAGGCCTTAAAACGACGATTTCGCGTCAAACTTGCAAGGAAATTTCGAAATTTGACGATAACATAATTAAAGATTTTAAGTGGCTAAGAAACATCGTTGATTTTTGAGATACTTTTCACCGAGGGAAGTGCTCATTTTCCTCCATTTAAATATGAAATATATAGAAGGAAATGTGCACGTCGCTAGGTGAAGATTCTAAGGTTGCGGTACTGTGATTTTTTTCGTGTATTCTCTCGTGACATCGCTTTAATAGTGAAATTCTTGCATTTGCTTACTAAATTGTGGTTACGCTATATGCACTATAACCAAGTCGCAGCCCTAATAATCAACAATTGTTCTAGCACACAACATTCATAGAGAAAATTAAATAATATATTTACTCTGAAAAGTGTGATAGCGTTTAAATGACAATATGGAATATGTAAACTAAAACGATTAACTATTATTGAGCAAGGTTTTTAAAAAGTAGATATCTACTCGTACATTTCAATTTCAAATATTTGTGTGTGATTTTTCGTATGTATATAAATATATTCATTTTAAAAACGAGTTTTTAGTTTTGCCATTGCGATGTTTCGAAAAGATATATTTTTTAAAAAATTCTTCAATCCTACTACAAAACAAACCAGATAAGCTTGTTGTCTCATTCCATCAATTGTTTGTGGTAATGTAACATTTCTTCATTTAAAGCAACTTTGAATTGTTGTTTTAGGCAATCGGCAAATACATTGTGACACTCACCTGCCAAAGTAAGGCATCAGAGACTCGTATTTTGGCGAAATAGCACAATAAAAACTACGTCCAAGCCATATATGTACATATATCTGTGTGTATGTAACAAAAAAGTACCTTCTGAACCTATTAATGATGGCTCTGAGAAAATCATTTAAGGATAGAGTTATGAAACAAATGCCTACAATACGTATACATGATTTTTTGACGACAAAAAAACTTTTGAACTACATACATATGCATGTAAGTATGTACGCACAAGTTCATGTGTACATAAGGAGAAGAAGTTTAATTAGAAAGTGCTATCAAATTCATTTTCTCATTTTACTCAGTGCAAGTTTAGATTTGACATTATTAATGAATTGTGTTTTTCTTAGTTTACTTACTTTGCATACTTTATGCAAACGTTTAACAAACCCTTACTTCCATTGTTATGTTTTATTACCACTGCTTTTTGTTCAATCCTCTACAGAATTCGCTGCGATCATGGACCAGTTCATTGTTACCAATAAAAGTGGCAATAAATCTCACAGACCTTTCATGCTTGCACATCCAAAAATGAGAATTTGCAATTTGTCTATAAAATGAACACAAATAAATTTGCTCAGCTGCAATTTTTCTCGCATTCATTTTTTATTTTCAGAGTTTTTTCTTTATGGTAATGTGATATTTTTTATGACTACAAGTGGATATACTCCTTTCCACAGGCAATGTGCTCAAAGCTTCCAAACGCAGCCAGCGACTGTTGCAACTACTGCAATACATTTAATGCCAAAAATGTTATTGTTGTTTCCATTTAAAGGATTCTATTATTGCGAAGGCCATATACTATGTGTGTGTGTGTGTAAATGCATACATAAATGCATACATGTAAAATTGTGTGTACGAATATAGTGGAATTCCCGCACTATTTTACGCCCTTTCTGCAAGGCTTGATACTCCTGTTGAGATGACCAATGGGGGCCTGTCGTATTAATAACATATACATATACATGTACCAGTACATATACATAAGTACCATACACATACATAACTACTAGGGATGTATATTTTGGGCATTTTGTTGATTCCGGGTTTTTTGAGATTTGAAAACGAGATCCCCGGATTGTCCCGAATTTTGCAAAGTTTTGATTCGTAATTTTTAAGTTGCCAAAAAATTTAACACGTCTGTAATCGTTGTATTATAGAAGTATACAAAAAAACATTAATATAACAAAGAAGAACGATTTGTTGTAAATCATGTACATACGAACGTAAAATTTGACATATGTACATATAAAATAATTTATACATAGTTCAAACACAAATAATTATACATATTTGGTATAGAAGAAGCACTGCTGCGCCTCAACATTTGTTGGTTGGATTGTCGACAATAACTTAAATGCTCTCTGTAGGACATAGCCTTTATCGTCTCATTACAAAAACTATCAATTTCTTTTACCAAGCCTTCTGTTAAATCATATGCCTTCCGATTATTTATCTTTGAGCCTTTATGCCTTATCCACTTCAAGAACTTCGTCGTTAGTTCTATTAGCATCGCTTTCATAGTGAGGCACATTTTCTACTCGAGTGGGATATTCTTCAGCTCATTTATAATGGCAAGGACAAAACAAAGCCTTCAGAGAGTTAAAAAGCTGTGTTATTTGTCGACTGTGAACTCTCTAAAGGCTTTGTTTTGCTCTTGAAAGAGAGTTTTCAAGAATGATACATAATTTAAAATATAAATGGCTACTAAATTCTTTGTTTTCTACAATTCCGGGATTTGATAGACTTATCCCGGGATATTCGGGAGCTAAAAAAATCCGGGATTGACATGCCTAATACATACTATATGTTCATGGTTTAATTGTGAAAATACTGCGTAGCAGAAGGCATACATTACATTCAACAACAGTAGCGTAAAAGTGGAAAGTGCAATCAGCATTCATGTGGCAACTGCATAAGAATACTCACGCCTCCTCAAATGCAACGCTGCTACTGAAAACGCAAATTGAATGAATAACTCAACACTTTGGCATTTCAATAGCGGCTGCGTTCGGTCTGAAGTATGAAAGTTGACCTGAGCTCACGGAAATGACGAGATGCGCTGCTAAATGATGGAATGCAGTGCGGTATTCAAATCAATTTTGCTTTACTCCTGCTGCAGAGTGTACACGTATCTACATTTATGTATTTATTTTTATAGTAATTGCACGTACATACATACATATATGTACATCTGTACATACGCATGTACATAGATATAAAAAAAGAATTGTTCCAAATTAATCACTATTACAATAACTGATGAGCGCAATTTGCAAGTATTTTACGACCACTTTGGGTTATGTTAAAAATATACGTAATATCCCATATTTCTATATTTATCCACCCGAGTAGGGTTCGTTAGCAGCGCTGCGCTTTCGCACGAGCACATGCAAAGCCAATGTTGTAGGTCTTATCTGCAAGTAAGTCCTAGTTTTATGCCGATTCTAAACGGCATTTTATCCACAGTGATCGTTATACTCACTATCATAAATCAGCGTAAAGAAGTAAGTGCTAGTTCAATAACACTGTCCAACAAATGAAGACCTTTTGAATGGAACAGAATAGCGACCCCATAATTCTGAAAGGGTATGTTGAGTAGATCATTTTTGTAGAACAAACTTATGGTCCAGCACGTCTGAGTTTTTTTTTTACAGTGGGTCAAAGTTTTCATTTTTTGGTCGAAGGGAGCATTATACTATATGAAAAAAATGTTGTAAGTTAATGTCTGAGAGAATTCTTATGGTCAAAGTTGTATTGTGGAATTGTATGAGGATTATTTTTGTGGAAGATCTTAACCCTCTAAATGGTTTCTTTATGGGTCAATTTGATCCTTTTTTCGAGAAAATCAAAATATATCCTTTAAAACAGGACATTTAAGGATTAAAATATTCTACGAAAATGTTTGGCGGAAAATTTCAGTGGGGGTCACCAAAGACACCATTGTTGTAAATAAGGTCTTTACGATTAATTGGCAAAATTACACGCCAACTTCTATAAAAAAATTATAATTTTGTTTTAATAGTGGTTTATTATAGTATGTACATATTTATTTTTTTGCTTCAGCAGTAGTATGACAATGGATTAAAGATTAAACTTAATATGCTTTCCTGTATTTAGCTTGACGTGAATGTTCCGATGTGTCAAGTTTTCTGTACAAGCCCCATACGTATTCAGCAAGCATTACACTTTGGGATTTCCCTTTGAATCTTTCTTCCAATACCTTTATATCCTGATGAAACCTTTCACCGTGTTCATCTGAAATTTTTATAATTAAAACTTCAAATTTGATTTGAGAATTCATTAATACCTGCTTATGTATGTATGAATGTAAATATGCGTAGCGTAAAGTCTTTTTATGCTATGTGTTAATTTTTAACTGACGGTTTTAAAGAACGAATTTAGCAGACACTGAACAGCAAACTTTGGCCACTTATCGCGTGTTATTGCAATGTGCACGTTTTGATCAGTACAAAAGTTTCCATTTAAATAAAATACTTAACATGATTTTTTCGCAACATTATACTATTTTTTTTCTCTTTCAAATAAAGTAAAAACCTTTTAAACGTCACTCGTATATCTGTACATGTTCGTGTCCTTTTCTAAATATCCTAGTTTGCTGGAAATATGAAGTTTTTCCTATTTCGCGGTGGAGCTTAACATCTAAACAACGAATAATATTAAAAGCACAATTAACCGCCTTTTTTATACAATGCTATCGAAAAGGACGACTGAGGCGAATTGCCTGAAAAACGCCGTCCACTTTCCTAGCTTGGTTGGTGTAAGCTCATAAATGGTGCCAAAGCTGTTTAACCCTTTTTAATGCCCATTTTTTCTTACAACGGTAATGAAATCGCAAACTTTTGCTTGACCTTGTTCTAATTTGCAAAGTAATTTAATATAGTGGGGTCGGGTTTCTGTTGTTTTGGCATATAAAGATTTGTATAATTAGAAGTTTTTAAAAACTTACGAACAAATACTGTAAAAACATGTAAGTATACGATAGGTATGTATACGTTTGTTGTATCATTAAAAAAGTTATATTTTCCTAAACAAAACTTTTATGTAAATTAATTTGTATTTTTGTTGTTGCTTAAGTAAGATATGACTGATTTTGAGTAAAATGTCCCGATTAATAATTTTTAAATTCGGAACATTTAATTGCCCCGAAATATCACATTTCTACTATTTCAATACTAGTCTCCCTGAGTCGCATCATATTCGATATTTTAAAGGACATTTAATACACAGAAGCTTCAAACTAAGTCAATATTCTTATTTCTATTTGGTAGAAAGCGATATTGAATTTGTAAATATTATTAAAGTTGTGGAGTGCAACTTTTGTCTACCTTCCTCTTATGCACCTATGTACATTAATGATGGTGAAAAAATTAAAAACGATAATGGTTTCCTTAATAATATTATCATTAATAACTTTAAAGTTTTAGCTACTTAGTTGTTAGATTTACAGATTTTGTTTTAAATTAAACGAATTACGTGAAATTATATAAAATATAGTAAACTATTTAGTAGTAATTTTGTCAACTCAACTAATGTAATTAAAAAAACTCTTGCTGAACATATTTGTACATGCCTTTTAAGGACTAAGGTAATATAATTGCAACATTCAACATCACGTAGTAGGACCAAGAAGGTTTTCATCTGATAGATTTTTGATAACATTGTCTGGTCATTAATAATAATAATAATTTGGCGCTTAAACTATATGACTCAGTGTATGTCCTCCAAAGAGAGGGACTTTGTGGTATAATATAAAGACGCACACCACAAATGGTAGGAGAAGCTCGGACATACACAGTTATTTTCCGACTCCGAACGGCAGATATATTTTATGAGAAGCTTTTTCATGACAGAAATACCCTCGGAGGTTTGCCATTGTCTGCCGGGATAAACCGCAACCGCATAAACCTCGTAAACGTTTTTATTATTGTATGAAAAACCGGTTTATTTACGAGGTTTACGCAGCTACGAGGCATTTGCGTGTTTAGATGAATACCCATAATATTTTCGTAGCATTTGGATGGTAAAAGCAATACGAGCTTCAACTTTGAAACATATTTCTCTTGAATTGCTTTGTATTAAAGAAAAATCGTCTCAAAACAGGCGATTGGTGATAGATTGTCAAAGTAAATTTTTTCGCGCAAGTAACAATAAACACTTACTATACAGCTGGTGCGCTGATAAAATTTTTTCTTATACGATTTGCGGTATCATCTGCATTCTTTTGTTTATATCATAATGCCGTACTTCAATGAAGCATTTAGTGATACACACAAATTTTGATGAATTTACTGAAAAGTTCGATTTTTGAAAGTCTAAAAATTCTGTTTTTTCATCCCTAAATAAAATTCGTGTGTTTAAAAAAAAATCCTTGGTTAAGTGGTCTGTAAAAATTAGATCGATAGGCAGTGCCGTCTTAGCCTCGAGGCAAATAGGGCAAGTGCCTATGAAAAGCACGCTTAAACAACAACAATTTCTCAGAAAAGCAACCGGCGTCAAAGCAAGATTTTTTTTTTCAGCAATTAAAATATTTTTCAAGGGTAGGCTTCAGCAGAAGCACATCATGTCGGCGCCACAGATTAACCGTTATATCATTCACACAAAATTATATACGAGCAGACAAAAAATATATAATTCATTTCCAAGCCCGTGGGCTTGCAGCAGTCGACGCTCTGCTGACACACATGTTCCATAAACTACTTCGCGCAACGCACGATGATGTGTGTTCGGCTATTGCGTCGCTGCTAGTACTGCAAACAATGTACTAAATACAAACATGAACACAAATACCAGCACAAAAGCAGCAAAAACGCATACATCCCAATAAACATTTTTGTCAAATCTCAATTTGAGATGCATTTGAGATAAGGCCTTTTCTCAAATATCAAACGTTAGTTCTCAAATTCATCTCAAATAACCGTTTATAGCATTCTCAAACTAAAAGGCACATTTTTAATATGAGATTTTCCTTTATTTTCAAATTGAGAAATATAGAATTCTCAACTTTTTCTCAAACGTGAGCAGAGCGGAATGAAATGGAATCCAGTTGCTCTCATTGAAATATTTGTTCAGCGTTGCCAATGATGTAAAAGAAATACCCGCTTTTTGTAGGAAATGAATTTTTGTTTATGCAGTTTAACAATTAATTTAATATTTTCTTTATTCAGTTACATTAACAAAGAAAATTATACAAATGTATACAATTAGTTACATACAGTTTGTCAATCAACATTCTTTTATATAAAGATACTACACTGTAATAAAAATATTATTTAATTTTTATTAAATATATATGCAAATAAAAAATTAGGTACACAAATTTAAAGTTACAAAAAAAAATTCATATTAGGTACAAGGTACAATGTTACAAAGATATAAGGTACAAAATATTTTATGAGTAAAAATATTATTTCAGTTTAATTAAAGAAACGAAAAAATTAAATACAAAAATTTAAAATTGCGTTCTTGTAGTTCAAAATTCCAAAAGAAATATCCCCCGCAATTAAAAAAAGAAATGTTAAATGAAAAATTAATAATAAATCATAAAATGCATCTATTACAACCTAGTATTTTTCTTTTTCTAGTACTCAACCTTTTTATTTAGCCTAGTACTTGCGTGTTGGAAGAAGTTGATTGTCGCTCTTCAAAATCATATAATAAATAAATTAGTATATACATAATTAAATTTACAACATGAAACCACGCTTACGTTTCAATGCTGATGTTACACTTAGCGCCCTAGCCGGTGTCTTTGCCTTAGTTCCTTGCCAGGAGTACGAATGGGCAGCATTGTCAGTAATAATTTTGTAGCGAGTAATCTGTAAGCGAGTCCTCAACACCGTAGTGAATATACTCTCCTGTTCCCATTTTAACCACTGGTGGTATCTTAGGAGTACATTTCAATGTCCTGGCATCTTTAGGAATGCCAGAAATATATTTCCGAAGTATTCCTAGCAAACAATTAGTTGCAGCAGTGGAAATATTAAATTTGACGGCCCACCCTGCCAGCTCTTCTCTTGCTTCACTTTCCGTCGCACTCGTGGCGTCAATGTCAGATTCCGAATAGTCGGAATTCTCAATTTCCGTATAATTTAAACCTATCACAACACTATTGGAATTAGAAGGACCTTCGGCTAAGGTCGCATCTACTCCTGGACTCTCTATTTTTCCTGGCCCCACTGTTGTGCCACTTTCTGTAAGCAGATTTATTATCTGTCACTTCACTCTTAATGCGTTTCGATTTATGCATAATGCAGAATTATATCACTTAATATTAATACAATTTTTAAATACTTCCTTCTTTCTTCACTTTTTACACTTTGTTCCTTCTTTTTACACTTTTTCAGTTTATTTATATTGTTACGTTTTTACCCTGAAATGCCGATGATTTCCTAAATCCTTCAGGTTCGACCACTGGATTGTTATATAAAACACGCTCGGATTTCCTTAATGCTAACTTTATTTGTTTACAAATAATTGACAACACATAACAACGCTATTTAATTCAAGGATACTTGTACTTGCGCACCCGCAACTTTAAAAGTCTTAGCTTTCAACTCTACAACTTTACTCTTCAGGGTTTAATTACAAACTGATTTAGGCGTGGCAACGGCTTTTTATACTCCGAGCTGCGTACACTGTGGCAGCTCTAGAACATTATCGATCGTTATCGAAAGTTCTCGATTGCGATTGTTCTATTTGCTTTTTCTCGACGTCTCTATATCTTTCTCGGTTTCTCTTTCGTATGTCATTCGTGTTTTGGAATATCGCCACACTGCCCTCCACCTAAGTCTTATCGTCCCGATCAGACACACTAACTGTTCCAAATGAACTACCTTCATTTTGTTCCTAGATCGCTGCCTAACAAGGTCATGCACTTCTCGCAACTCCTCCTCCAGGGTGTTAGACGTTTCCCTACCATTCTTGCGCGCATCACCAAACTTTGGATAGCTTGGTAACCGAAGTTCACTGCCAAAAATTACCTTTGCTGGACTTTTATCCGTTGTTTCGTGTACTGCTGACCTACTCCCTAATTTACTCGTAGGAAATGATTTGGACACATTCGTCGTAACACGCTTAAACTTTGTCTGACCATGACTTCGTGATTTCGGTGCCTTAGATGCAACACACCCCGTGCATTTGCCGATCCACTCTGCTACCGATCGTCGACATCTAACCCAATAGAACTTCTGTTTGATTCTCTCCATGGTCTTCGTGATTCCCAAGTGTCCTCCACTCGGTCCATTGTGGAATTCTTTGAGAACATCGGGAATTATTACCCTTGGGGCAACTATGAGATTTCAAGAAAATTGGCCATCCCCGCTCTCCCAAGTCCTATACAAACATCCAGATATTAACCTTAATTTGTTCCATTGCGCCCAATACGCCTTTGCGATTGAACTTTCCGCTGCCATTTGTTCTTTGGTTGGTCGTGTACCCATGTACAACCCATGCATTACAACTCTCAAATGCCGATCTTTCTGCTGGCACTTCCTCAATTGGTTTACTTTCCACTTATCCGCAGGGTTCGCTTCCGATCTGCGACAGCTAAAAGCCCGCTTAGAACTACCTTCCAAGACCACTTGCTTACTGCTGAATAGGCCGTCATGCCCAAAGCGAAGTGGTACTTTCACGTTGTTATTCGTCATCATCCGTTTGCCCAAGTCGATGTTCATTCCCTGACTCATAAGGAAGTCCATACCCAATATGACTTCGTCGAAAATATCCGCCACGATAAACCTGTGTACTCCTACCACATTCCCAATCGCAACTTTGCAGATTACTTCTCCTATAACTTGCGTTTCCTCACCAGTTACTGTCCTCAACTTTGCTCCAGATAAGGATCTAACCTCCTTTGTGACCAGATCTGACCGAATGATGGAATGTGATGCTCCCGTATCCACACTTAGTACTCGCTTATGTCCGTCCACATACCCGCAAACAGTGATGTTGTTTGCTGTCCTGCCAATTCGAGGCGTATCGATTCTAGGGCATTCAATTGCAGGAGCCAGCCTACGCCCTCTCTGGCTGGCTCGTTTTAGTTTAATGACTGGTTAGGAATCTGTTCGTCTTCAGCTCTGCGCATACAGCCTCCTGAATTCTTACGTCTGTCATAAGCTGTCTTACACTCGCGTGCAAAATGGCCAGCTTCTCCGCATCTGAAGCATTTTCCAGTGCCAATCTCTTTTCCTGTTGAATGAGGACTGATTTTACCTGCGATCGCCTTAAGTGTTTTAAGCATTTCATTCATTACATCCGCTGATTCTACTTCTACTCGGTGTGCTTTATATGCTGGACCACTTAAGAGCGCTGCTGTTTCCTGGGTTTGGGCATATGAGACAGTTTCAGCAAACGTTGTTCTCGGATTCGCATATGTTGCTCTCTTTGTATATGTGTCACGTATTCCATTGACAAACTTCTGCATTTTAACTCTTTCGAGGTATTCTCCAAAAGCCAAGTGAGCCAACCTCTCAATTTCAGAAGCGAATTCTTGCAAAGTCTCGTTCGTTTTCTGGAAGCGATTCTCCAGCTCCATCTGGTAAATTTGTCTCCTATGCTCGCTACCGTAACGTCTTTCTACGGCACCCATTAACGTATCGTAGTTATCCCTTTCACGCTCGGGAACAGTTTGTAGGATCTCAGCTGCCGGTCCTTTTAGTGCTACGAATAGTGCGGCAGTCTTGTCTTCCATGCTCCAATTGTTTGCTGAAGCCGTTTTTTCAAATTGGAGCTTGAAAACCTGGAAAGGAATTGTGCCATCAAAAGTTGGAGTTTTTACCTTGGGCGCGTTCGTCAGAGTAGCTGTACGATTCAGCTGCAAGTTACGAAGACGACCCTCAATCTCATCTAACTTGGCCTCAACTGTATCCTGCCGCTCCTCTAGTTTATCCTGTTTTTCTTTAAGTACTGCGTTATTTTTTATTAAATTTTCCTTAAGCGATGATATTTCCGACGACACCTGTGATGACATTTGCGAAATACTTGCCAACAACATGTTCATGTCCAAGGCTGAGGATGATGCACTAGCTCCCATCTCCTGTTCTTCAACCACCATGAGCTTGTCCTCTGTATCCTCAGGTTTACCCTGGAACTCGTAGTTGCCAACTTCAACTCCTTCCTGCTCCATAGCTTCCCACAAGCGTGATACCAATTCAGCTTTTCTCCCAGAAGTTGCTAAATTACGTTTTTCCAGCTCCTGCTTGAGCTCTTCAATCTTCAGATCCTGAATCTTTGTCATTTTCTCCGCTATTATCCTTTAGGATTTATTTAACAATCCCACTTCTGACACCAATTGTTACGTTTTCACCCTGAAACGCCGATGATTTCCTAAATCCTTCAGGTTCGACAACTGGATTGTTATATAAAACACGCTCGGATTTCCTTAATGCTAACTTTATTTGTTTACAAATAATTGACAACACATAACAACGCTATTTAATTCAAGGATACTTGTACTTGCGCACTCGCAACTTTAAAACTCTTAGCTTACAACTCTACAACTTTACTCTTCAAGGTTTAATTACAAACTGATTTACCTAACGGCGTGGCAACGCCTTTTTATACTCCGAGCTGCGTACACTGTGGCAGCTCTAGAACATTATCGATCGTTATCGAAAGTTCTCGATTGCGATTGTTCTATTTGCTTTTTCTCGACGTCTCTATATCTTTCTCGGTTTCTCTTTCGTATGTCATTCGTGTTTTGGAATATCGCCACAATATTGTTTTAGTTGGTGTCCAGATTAGAGATTGCAAATTATCGACGACACTATCGATTGCATCGATGTTGTAGATTTGTCAATTAGTCAGGAAAAATTAAACAAATATTTTATTAAGAACTTTCATTACCAGAAATTATTATACCTTAATTTTACTTACCATTATATTTACTTTTTTTACTCCATCATCTCTTCGATTGTTATTTTGTGAATTGAGATTATATATATATTTTATTATTTTCTTTTTTCTTCTTTATCGTATTTATAATTTAGACATATTGATACGGATAGTATTCACATTAGTATTATAGGAAACATTACACGATTTCGATAGTTGGTCAGCAATGTGTCGGTAACTATCGATGTAGGCGACTTTCGATAGACTATCGCCATGTTGATAATTGTGGAATGGAGCGAAATGCTTAAAATTATTTCTCAAGTGTTTCTCAAACTGTTCTTTAGTTGAAAAACCACGTTTGAGAAAAATTTGAGAAAATGTTTAGTTTCAAATGATAAAAATGCTGAAAATCAAACTGAGAAATAATGCTTTCTCAAACATTTGAGATTTTTGTTTTCGGTGTTTATTGGGATGCTACAAAGCCCTCAGTAGCGTTTGCGTGCCTCTGATTTACAATAACAATTTGAGAAGCATTTTTTCTATTTAAAATTTAAATTCACTTGTGCAAATGCTCTTAAGCTGTGAAGTGCTTTAAATAATTAATAATATTAGTAATATAAAGAATTCATTCATAACCGGAATTTTCTCAATATATTGTTTTGCGGAACAAAAAGGTATGTATGTACCTATTCAAATTATTATTTTTATTCATTATTTATTTTTTTTTATTTAAGGCATATAATACATATGTCTGACAAAAAACATGAGAGTGGAGCACAAAAACGTAAAAAACGAGAAGAAAACGCTGCTAAGCTCAATGAGCAATTGAAAAAAACACCAAAACTATTCCAACATGGTTTTACTCGCAAATCTGAGAATCAATCTCAGCATCCCACCACAACAATATCTACTTTAGAGCCAGAACCGAGAACTCTACAGTGTATAGAACAGATTGGCGAAAAACAAGATGAAAGAAATTTTAAAGGTGCAGAAGAGAAATGAGGATGCGGTCTTAGATTGCATAACCGAATGTAATTTAGCAGTGGAAAAAGAAATGGAATACCAGAGTGATATTGGTTTATGGAAAAATATCACAAACGAAGTACAAGAATTTTGGTGTAATAGGGATTCAAAAGAATGTCAACATTTTGAAAGTAACTTTTCTGCTTCATTACGACATTATGGCAACGGTGAAAATCGAAGTCTTACCAGTTCTATTTTTTTTCGTAATCATACATATAAGTGGGTGCAAAATTAAAAGAGAGTGGCTAATGTATTCTCCATCTAATGGGAATGTTTACTGTTTAGCATGTGTTCTCTTTGGTGTTTCTCAAAAACAATCACAATTTCAAAATGGATTTTCTGATTGGAAAAATGCTGCGCAACGAATTCAAATGCACGAGAAAAGTGAAGCACATCGAACATGTGTGCAGACATTGATACGCAGGCGCAGTACTCTTGGACGGATTGATTCCTCTTTGGAGATTCAATTCAACAAAGAAAGAGAATATTGGGTAAATGTATGTCATCGGATTGTGTCAGTCATAAAATTTATTTTATCTCGTGGATTAGCATTTCGTGGGCAGAATGAAATACTTGGTTCACAACATAATGGTAACTATTTGGGCATTTTAGAACTATTGGCGCAATATGATCCCTTCCTCAGTTCACACTTATCTAAATATGGAAATCAAGGAAAGGGGAAAAATTCATATTTATCTGCAACCATTTGTGAAGAAATTATTGAAATCATGGGCGACAGAGTTGTGAATGATATATTGAAGGATGTTATTGACGCCAAGTATTTCTCCTTAAGTGTTGATTCAACGCCAGACATAACACATACTGATCAGTTGACTTTAGTTTTAAGGTATGTTTCGAATTTAATCGGAGAAGTAATGGAACGTTTTTTAACATTCATTCCAATTGAAAGCCACACGGGGAAGACATGGCTAACATAATTTTAAATAAATTAAAAAAAATTAATATCGACATAAAACATTTAAGGGGACAATCTTACGACAATGCATCAAATATGTCCGGTTGTTATAATGGGCTTCAAGCGCATATTAAAAAAAATAATCCGCTCGCACATTACGCTCCGTGTGCTGCACACTCATTAATCCTAGTTGGAGTACATGCTGTAGAAAGCTGCGTTGGAGCAATTTTTCGGATTCATGCAAACACTTTACAACTTCTTCTCGGGGTCAACTTATCGTTGGGGGACTCTGCTTAAATGTCTATCAGAAGATGCTAAAACTAAATCTGGTTCATCATTTGTTCTGAAAAAGCCTTCTGACAAAAGGTGGTGTGCTAGAGCTGATGCCACTAAAGCTTTATCAAATGGATATGAGGGCATACAGCAAGCTTTACATGACCTAATAAACAACGTAAATCAGAAACCAGAAGTTATTCACGAAGCTAAGTGCCTATTAAAGGATTTAAATAAAAAAGAAAATGTTGTAATGTCTGTAGTTTGGAGTGTCATTCTAGCGCGGATTAATGCTGTTAGTATATCTTTACAAAACAAACAAATTGAATTAATTTCTGCAGTCAATCTTTTAAAATCGCTGTTAGACTTTTTGATCGCAGAAAGAGAAAATTTTGATTACTACCTTACTAAAGCCAATGAGATTATTGATACTGAATGGACTGATGAAAACCAACGTAATAGGAAACGAAAAAAAAAATACTATGAAGGAAATGCAGAAGATGTTGTGTTTAGAGGACAAGATAAATTTAAAATAGAAACATATTTGCCAATATTTGATAGGCTTTGTGCAGAGTTGAAAAAACGCCTTGAAGCATACTCAGAAATACAAAACTTATTTGGATTCCTAAAAACGTTTTTAATAAAATCTGATGAAGAATTGAGGAATGATTGTGAAAAGTTTAGAAAGTGTTATTTCGAAGACATTGAATGTGACTTCGCTGAAGAAATGATACATTTTAAATATTTTATACTGACATTAAATGATTTAGAATCTAACAACTTTTTGTCGGCTCAGGAGTCTTATAAAATAATTGTTGATAATATGTCACAATCTTCATTTCCTAATGTCATGACAGCCTTGAAAATATATAGATGTCTGATGATAACAAATGCTACGGGTGAACGTAGCTTTTCAAAATTAAAATTAGTTAAGAACTGTCTACGTTCATCAATGACTCAGAATCGCTTAAATAGTCTAGCTGTCATGGCAATAGAAAATGATGTATTAGAAAAAATCGACTTTGAAGATGTTTGAAAAATTTTCACTACCATGAAACTTCGAAAAGTGAATTTATAAAGTAAGCTATTCTACTATGTATGTAACTCGAATGTCAAGAAAAAATTATTTTTATGAATTAATAAAATACTAAGTTTAATGTAAAAACTTTTTTTGAATGTCTTTCTTTATTAACTGTTTATTAAAAAAAAAAAAATAAAAATAAAATCACAGGGGGCCCAAGATAACTTTTGCCTTAGGGCCTTCACATGGCTTAAGACGGCCCTGTCGATAGGTCACATGGTTCTTAAGAAACCTTGCTCACCGCACTGGGACTTTTTGAAAAATATCATTTTAAGATAATCGCGTATAAAGTTTTGCACGGGAGGAGTGCGCTGTTGACAGCTGTAACTGTGGCTCTAGTGCTCAGATCTTTATGAAATATGGAGGAAATTTTTTCGACCAATACAAGTGTATATATGTATGTAATCTCTTAAATAGTGAAAAATTTGGTCATAGCCAACATATATAAAATTTACCGCCCAAATTATCAAACATTTGCAAATATTCAATATTGAGAATTAATTATGCTTTAAGTATACTAATCAAAAAAACTTTTTTCTTTGACTAATATATATACATATATGAAAAATGTTATTTACTAATAATAAACTTTTACATTTTTGCATATTTATAAATAATATAATTTTGGCGCGTACACTATATAGCTCAGTGTTTGGCCGAGCTTCTCCTACCATTTGTGGTGTGCGTCTCTTATATTATATCACAAATTAATGGACCTACAGTTTTGTGCCGACTCCGAAAGGCAGATGAATTTTATGAGAAGCTCGAACCTCGAACTCACCGGCAATTGCATATTTGCATATGTTTAATAATTTATCAAGAATACAGCTTAGCCCAGTTAACATATTATGAGAGTATATAAAAATTAAAGAATTAGAAGAGTTAGAACGAAATTGATTACCTAGCATCGACGTTTTGAGATTGATGCATATTAAGTTAGATTTATTTATATTTTATACATTAATAATAATTATATTATATTCAGACCTTCCGCATTTTTTCACGCGTTAAAAAGAAATTATTTCGGTCACGTGAGAAAACATTTGTCCAACCAATAATTTTTACAAAAATGTACCCCCATACATACTCATACTTTATATGAATATATGTACATATGTTATGTTTGTATGCATTTTGCCGCGCGTAAAGGCATTGTTGTTGACTCCTTCATTGTGCTAAAGTACAGTTAATATTGTTGGCCTCTTTATTTTGTAATTAATTGCATTGAAAACACAATAATAAACACTTCATATAAAATTGAAGAAGAAATCAATGCTATCAGAAATAATAATAAATGGGCATATTAAAAACAAAACAGTGTAACAAAGGACTTTAATTCGATTTATTCACATGTTTACATTTGCAATTTATTTCCAATATATGTACATACTAAGAAAAATTCAATTTGAAATGTATGCTGTTCAAGTGACAAAAAATATTATTTGTTACGAGTATTATTAATTGGTAATCAATATCTTGACTTTTTGCTCCTAGCAGAGTGTATAATTCAATTGAGAGCTATTTAATATATAAAGGATGTGTAATGATGTTGAAAAGCCTGAAAATAATTAGCTCAGAGCATCTGGATTGCACTACCGTGAATTTAGAACTCCATTTACGTTACGAAAATAGTCTCATCATCTTAGTTGAAAATCAAATCGCTAATCGAATTCGGCATTTAAATGACAGGAGAAACGTCACGTGGACGTGTTCGCTTAACTTAGTTGAACTGGGCTCGCGTGTCCTCACTTTAACGCCAACCTTACTTAAACGTCAACCAAGCGACTTAATTACAGCAATTTTCCCACTGATGAATGCGGAAGTGCGATAGCGAGTATTTTACTATTCCAGTTACACAATTGATTTGTGTGTGACATTCGCGTTTGAGCGCACGACTGCGTGCGAACGTGCAATGGCAAGGACGCGTCGTGCAATCAAATCGTTACGTTACTGAAGATACCAAATCTTCTGAGAAACTAGCAAACATTTCGTTACCAATTAAATCATCACAATCAATTGGAATTTTGCGCATGTGTTGCGTTTAGGAAATCGCGTTTAATGAACTTAAAATAAAATATTCATCTGCTAGTGTTGTTATAATGAGAGTAAACTCTGTTAACTGTCAATCACGATGTATGTAGCTCGTCACTGTTAAAACGATACTTACGATTGAAAGCATGCGGATTCGTTGTAAAATGAAGCAATTATACAGAGGTCACAAATGATTTTTTCTTAATTTTATTCTCTATTTAAGAGTCTATGCTTATTTTTATCCTAATCTTTATTTGCATAGCGCCAGCTTAGATACATTTTTCCATTAAATTTGCAATACTGTTCAATTAAAACACAAGTTGTTCTCTAGCCAAAACTGTATAAATCCAGACTATATTCTCGTACATAGTTCCAAAATAAAAAAAAAAAATATATAATTCAACAAAATTTGTATTTTTATGAGTACTCAACTTTGTAGTTTATTCAATTTTAATATCATAATGTACAAGTGTTCATTTTTGTAGCGCTTACCGTTAATGTTTTGACAATTTCCTTTTACAGAACGGAAAAATAACTGATTTTTAATAGAAAAATAGTGAAAATTACATAATAAGAAAATTACCCCAAAAATCAAAAAGCATCAACTGTTTTATGCTTAAATGAAAACTTGTTATTGAGAAAATATTAAAATTATAAAAATCTTCAACAAAAAAAAAAAAACAGAAGAAAGGTTTACAAATCATTTATCACTCTCTGTTCATTCATACTAAGTATGTAGATATGCATAAAGTTTGCATCTGCTCTGACATTCAACCTCAGACTACTCAGGACAATTTTACTCCCACACAAAATCTTTAATTTCCCCTCTCCCCAAAAATTATTCCATAAACGACCTGTCGTCACTTACCATTTCACATAATGTGGCGCCAAAAGTCCCTGTGTAAATTGTGTTACCCATTACCACTCTCGCTTGTTTTCTACCATTTTCTAAACCACTTTATCCACTCGATCATCCTTCAACATTTGTCTACTTCATAAAGGTCCTTTAATCCGCCAAAATCAGCCCTGGCCTTTTGAATGTCAAACTTGTTGACACAGATGGAATTCTTATCCAGCAAAAACCGTAAACGCTAAACAAAAAAAGGAAAAAATAAATGAAATCTCACAAATTATCTAACATTGTACCACAGATTTTTTTCAACAGTATCCATTTGCATCGCATTAGGTCTCTCTCACCCGGATTAATTTTCATCTCTGTACCGAAATGAACCATGAAAATGTGTGCTGTCATTTAATATCCGCAATTAAAGGGATCATCAATCAAAACGAAAATCGAATGTGCCACAAAGTGGCACAGATAAATAGAAAGGAAAAGCAACCATAAGATTTTAATGCTTACTGGAAAATTAGACAACAACATTTGTTTGGATGATTGCGTACAAGGAGCAGCAAAATAAAATTATAATCTTGCTTTAAAAGTATGTAAAAGCTATTTTTCAAGTAAATAAGATATGGCGCAAAAAGTTTACGAAAAAATGTTTTTAAAATTCAAATAATTTAAATACCATTTTATTTAATAAATCAAAAATATATACATACATACATATATATACATCGCAATAAATAAGTAACTCTAAAAACAAGCACATAAAGAAGGTCATATTTATTTGTCATATTTTTACATGTTAATTTGTCTATTTACTCACATACACACATATATAACTACGTAATTAAAAATATAGGCAATTGCAAGGCGTTAATGAAATTCGGTGTTATAAAAATCTTTGACAACTTGACATGTTTCAGTGGTTTCCAATATTGATTTCATATGCAAGTTTATGTTCTTTAATTCATATATCTAAGTATGTATGTATGCACATATTTTAACGCTTACACACGCATAATTTGATTTCGATAAATCTGACATATTTGATTTGTTGGTTTTCACAATTACCTGCATAGTTTATTGAATTTATCATTATATTTTCAACTATGTACGTTCAAATGTCGAAATATGAATATTATATGGTTATATACTCGTAGAATACACATTTTTCTTAAAAAAATCATCAATCATTAATCAACCTAATACTCTGACTGAAATTGATATACTCCGATTCGGTGTGCCAGTTACATTTTAATCGCTTTGGGTGCATTTTCTGTACTTTTCCTTTTTTCTTTCAGTTCTCACGAATATCGCCCTACTATCTTTGTGTGACTTTCATTTCTCAATATATGCAAAGTATAGCGTTTTCGATACGCCTTAACTTTCGTGTTGTCCCCATCTACGAAATATTATTCGAAAACGTTACGCCAACGAGCATGAACTGAAAGAATACGGATTTCGCATGCTTTGAATAATGTAGCTGTCTTTGTATGTATGTAAATATAATTTGTTGTCAATTATCAGAGAGAATTGCGGAGATAATCAGTTAAATAATACGGCATCTAAGAATGTTTCTTTTTATAAATACCACGTTACCGCGGATATAAACCAAACTAACTGCGCTAGGAAATAGTCTGAGGACTCTGTCGTCCGATTATGGGTCTCTTTAAATGAAGGCAAACTTTACTTGATAAACACGCATATTTTTATTAAATTTTATAAAACTATTTTCTTCCATATAAACGTAAAAAGTGCACAAACTATTTTCTTCCATATAAACGTAAAAATTGCACATTACTTGATTGAAATTTTAAACTGAAAAATTACCAAAAAAAAATTATCATAAAAACACTGGAAACTAACTTCTGTAAGCCACCGTTTGCATGTATATATGTATGTATGTATATTAGGGTGACAATTAAATGTATGGAGTATTTTTTTTTTCTTTATTGTTTTGGTCTCAGTGTTTTTTGTGTGCAGTTTTATTTAAAAAAAATTCTAGTAAAATTTCAAGGTCGTAGGAAGAGGATTAGGGGGCGCGTCGGCCCCCCAAACTTACACAAAATACGTTTTTTCACGCAAATTCTTACTTTGACTGCTTGTAACTTTCTCTGTGTTTTTTTTTTTTTAACATTACTGGCGAAAGATGTTCATTAATATGTCTACAATAACATCTGTCAATAACATTTTTGTCTAATGTTAATATTTAATGAAAAAAACTTAAATATAGGAGAAAAAGTACGCCTCAATGTCGATTTATTATACTTAAATAAAACTACTTATGTATATGATTTCTCTTTTTATTAATATTGTTTAAAGCACTTGAGACAATGTCTTTTTATTACAGTCCGGAAACCGATGGCGGTAATCGCTAACAATTTTTAAAACAAATTGTTTTTGGCGTTCATTTTTGGTAAATAGTTTATTATACTCTTCCATCAATTTAACCCCCCTTTCGGCAGTGTCATTTGTAACATTTAATTTTTTCATCAGTTCAGCCGCTTTACAATAAGATTGGTCCTGCTCCCATTTGTCTGGGTTTAATTTAAAAAAATCAGTATTTATTTGAAATCTTTCAAATAATGCTTTTGTTTCGGCAGAGACGAACTGTTCAATTCCGTCATGGAATATTTCAACGATTTCTCTATCATTTATTGTAGCTCGCTTTGTGTTTTGCTCTTGTTCAAAATCATTTTCCAAAGCCGCCACCATTTTTTGTTTTGAAAAAAGGGATACGTTGCTGTCAAAAAATGCAAGACATAAGATATAGCAGCATAAATTTTTTTGAAGTTTTCAAGTTTTTGTAAAAATAAAAAATCTTGATATGGTGCTTTAATGGCCAAAGGAGCAGAAAACCACGCTTCGACATAGACTTCAGCAATAAAAACACAAATTTGACGAAGCCCATTTAATTCAGTTGCTGAAAGCTGGAACTCGTTACGGAATAAAAATATTTTTAGACAGTAAATCGCTTTTGCCATCCACCTTGCATGGTGAACAGCTCCTGGCGATCGAAACATTAGGCTGTTTGGATGTGTCTTTTCTGGTTTTTGACCCAGGAAGAGCAAAGTGAGTTCCAAGATTTCTTTATAGTCTTCCCTGGGTTGTTTTTCTTCCAAGATATTATTTACTGCACCGATAATGCGAACAGCAGACTCTTTCATGTACGTCTTGACAGTTGGATCGTTGATGCCATACTCATAGTTTTTAGCATCAATCTTAGCCCAAGCATTTTTAAATTTCTCAAACATTTTAACGTTTGGACTTCCATAACAGCTTATTTTTTCTTCGAAAACGCATCTTAAAACAATCTCGTATATATGATGACGGCATGGTAACCATAAAAGTTGTCTTTGTAAATTATTTTCAATTAACGTACAGGTACCATTGAAACGCCCAGTATTGACCGCTGTTGTATCAAACACTAAAGCTTTGATGTGATTTTGCAGACCATATTCATAAATAGCATCGCATACAGCGGATGCCTGTTCTTTTCCAGTACCGGAACCAAGTGCAGGTATTTCAAGAAGCTGTTCAACTTTACCGCTCGATATTATTATAGGCAACCTATCAACTTTATCATTTCCCGTCAGCGCCGGCAAAAGTTTACCATCCCAATGAAGGCAGATAGCGTCGAGCTCAATTAATTTTAATTTATTTTTTAATGCTGAAATTCTTTCTTCACGGATTTGTTCCCTTTCCTGGTGTACAGACGTTCGGTTTAAAATATAATCTTCAACATTATTACCCAGAGCTTCAACGACTGCGCTTATTAGATGAACCGCATGTCTGTCACTGATTTTACAGACATCGAGTGCGGCCGCCAGTTTTGGTGTTAGTATTTTATTTGTTCCCCTACATTTTTTGGCTGGAGGTTGACTACAACGTGGGTCACATTCCATATCTGGAAAACTGTTATCATTCTCTGAAGATTCAGATGACAGCAACTCTGCAGTTTCATCTAATAAAAACGACTTAATTTAAAGAAAATAAAAAATAAACAATAACATACAACGAACCAATTAATGCAATTTCACGATTATTCCGCTCCACTTGTTGTAATAAATTGTTGTTGCGTTCTTCAAGTCAGCACTCTCGGCGTACTTCTTCGTAATCGATACCATACATAAAGCCTGGGCGCCCCGTTTTTCGTTGACTTATCAAGAAATCAATATCTTCTTGATTCGACATTATTTTTAATGCACTTGCATGCGCCACGTCAAAAAGCATATCCAATTTTTCTTTCCACGTGTTTACTTTGCTCTTATGGAAATTAGAAGTCTTCTTTGAATCTTTTTGAAAGCTTCGCCATTCTTTATACAATTTCTCTACATTTGTAATGCAGTGTTGTTTATCCTTGACCGGAATGCGGGCTTTTTCCCAGAACACGAAAGTTCTTTTACAACTAAATCTGAACTTTCCCGTAAATTTTTTTTTACTACACGTAAATTGAAAAACAAAACTTTCAACACTTCTATATTGGAGGGTAGTTTACTTCCCGTTAATGAGTTGGTACAATAACCATTTAAATATATGCGTTCACGTAAATTTCTAGCAGACATTTTCGACTTTTCACATTCAAATATTCACTTCGAATGATTTTTTTGCAAATTTAATGCTATTAAAAAATGTTTGCGGCTGCTGCATATAACTGTAAAATAAGAATCTATTTTCCGAGAAACATTGGTGCTGATTTTTTGTCGGTAGCTTACGCAAGCATTGAGAATAATATTGTTGAGGTTGTAACGGGAATATTCTCGGTCACAATTGTCAATATTATAGATCGCTTCAGCATACAGGCAAAAAAAATTTGAAGCAAACTTTTAAAGACAATTCTTACACTTGAAAACAAAAGTAAACAAAAAAAGTCTGAAGTTCGGACTAGCGAGGTCTTACTGTATATAATTGTTGAAGCTACTCTTACGTAAATCATAAGGAATTTTCTATATGAATCTTTAATTAAATAAATCTGAACAAAATCCAAAATTTGAATCATATAAGTAATTTTATTTAAGTATAATAAATCGACATTGAGGCGTACTTTTTCTCCTATATTTAAGTTTTTTTCATTAAATATTAACATTAGACAAAAATGTTATTGACAGATGTTATTGTAGACATATTAATGAACATCTTTCGCCAGTAATGTTTAAAAAAAAAAACACAGAGAAAGTTACAAGCAGTCAAAGTAAGAATTTGCGTGAAAAAACGTATTTTGTGTAACTTTGGGGGGCCGACGCGCCCCCTAATCCTCTTCCTACGACCTTGAAATTTTACTAGAATTTTTTTTAAATAAAACTACACACAAAAAAATACTGAGACCAAAGAGAATATCACTTTCGAAATTAACTGTCACCCTAATGTATATAAGTATTAAAATTAGTCGGGTTTCCTTCTGCAAGCTATTTAGATTGAACAAAAATGTATTTTTATAAATTCATGCACTTACAAATGTGTGATTAATGACAATTTGAAAGCAAATAGAAAATGTATTCAAAACACGAATGAATTTGAAAGGTTAAATATGTACATAAATAACCTTTGAGTTTACAAGTGCACTAGCTGTATTCAAAATAAGAATGCTGAATTTGACACATGAACTAACATAAGTATATACATATGTATATGTACGAGTATGTATGTGTGTATATATGCGACCAGTTGCGTTATTAATTAGTTGGTACCTCGCTGCAATCTCTTACCACCAAACTCAGCGCAGTGAATATTTAAGGGGTGAAATCAGAGCAGCCTTTATAGGAATTTAATTTAAAAAAAAAATCATTACATATTATATTGCTAGAGTTCCCGGATCGTAACTCAATTAAGTAAGCATATTCAACGCCTGCTATTTCTTATCTAAGCAATGATTTATGAACATTGTATTTACAGTTTCGGTCAAAAAATTGGAGCGCTAACTTTATGTAAAAGTAATTTATTGTGTTGCAATATTTCTGACTTCTTCTAACTAGTCTGTTTTTTTTAAGAGTACAATAAATAAGAATACGTAACCTACGTTGACTATGGCGTCAATAAAAATAATGATAGTGCGCCGTCAAATCTAAACCAAAAAAATGTATTTCAATTAAAAACATCAACACTTAGTTGCTAGTTTGCTAAGCTACTCGAAAACAATTATTTCGCACCTGAAACTAAAATTAAAAAAAACATGGGAGTGCCGTCAATTGCGAACGGCAGATGTATTTTAAGAGACGTTTTTTTATTACAGAAATACTCTTTAAGGTTTTCCTGACGTTGGTAACCACTATTCGAAAAATTGCTTCTATGATACCTCGGCTGAGATTTGAACCTGGTAAATCAGTTTACTACCTTTGGTATGTTGCAAATTGGTTTGTTTTTTTCAAAAAATGTTGTCGTATGTCATTTCCTTCAACGACTACCTATTGAGGTAATTGTTGTTATTTTGTTTGTTACTCAATTAAATTGAAATATTTTCTTCATATAAAAGTATTCTCAAATTTATCTTTCCTTAATCCTCTTAACTTTTACACCCACGTTTCTATTTTTGATATAGTTTATGAATAAAATAAGAATACAAAAACTTGAAAAGATTACATTTTTCGAGTGAACCCTTTTTAAAACTTTTTCGTTTGATACTCTTGCCGCATTGCTTACTATATTATACCACTTTAATAAAACCATTTTTTTAAGAGTTTTTTTTGTTTTTGTTTAAAGCTCTTTATCAGTATCAGTGATATCAGTAATTTATTTTATCAATTAAAAAAAAATAAAAAATTATCGATGAAATTAGATCAGCTCAATTAAAACAAAATCAAACTTTCTTTAAATATTTACTTCTTAGATGTCTGGCAAACATTCTTCGTACAGAAAGAAGGCACATAAATTCGGTTTTGATACTTATAAAGGGTGTTTTCTTTAGACGTGAGGTTTTCAATGAGGCAATACTTTTTTCGGAGTTAATCTTTTTGACAGCTGTTACTTGATTTATACTCAGTTTAGTTTGCCATTTTAAGACGCCTTGGAAGAGGTGTGTTTTTGTTACGGCGATGAAGCTCACATTTGGTTGAATGAGTACGTGAATAAACAAAATTGTCGCATTTGGAGTGACGTTAAGACTCCTTTACATCTTCAAAAAGTCACTGTTTGGTGTGCTTTATGGGCATTCCCCCTAACATAGCTAAACATTTCTTCAAAAATGTTACAGTCAATGGGGAACGCTATAGAGCCATGATTAATGACAACCTTTGGTTCCAATAAAACGGCGCTAAATGCCATACAGCCAACCAATCAATTTATTGAAAGAAACTTTTGATGAGCGCATTATTCCGCGCCGTGGGCCTGTGGCGTGCGATTTAACACCGCAGGACTATTTTTTGTGGGGTTGTGTGAAGTCGCTTGTCAACGCAGATAAGCCCAAGACGATTGACGCTTTGCAAGAGAATATTCGGCGCGTTATTGCTGCAAAAAGTGGGCCTCTCGGCTGAAAATTATTTGAGCCTGCAGCGGCGGTCTCTTGCCCGAAATCATTTTTAAAACATAATGACAAACCCTTATCTTTATAATAAAGCTTAATTCTTGTCCATAGCATTAAATTATATGCGTTTTATTTCTTCTTAAAAACCAAGGTGTTCGAAAAGAAGCACGACAAATTGAAGAAGATGGTTGGTTGGGCTGGGTAACCTCCTTAAACAAACTTCCTTTTTAGAATTACTAATATTTTTTATATTTCAGATAAAACACTTGGAGACTTTCTTTTGTTTTGTATAACTGCATCTCCAATTAAGCTCATACTTTGTTAATTTTTTCGTTAACTAACTGCCAACTAAGGAACAGTTTGTCGTTATTCGGCATAATAGCAACAGTTAAAAATGAAGACGTAAAGTTAAAAAAGTGAGTGTTTTTATATTTTTAGTTTAATAAATTTCCTATAAATCATCGGTCATTATAACCAACCATAATTTGTCAAAAAGGCAAAAAGGAATGCCAAAGTAACTAAATTGGTCGTCACACCTATTGTGTTGATGATATTAGTCGCATTAATGTTTATGTGTTTGAGTATTAAGATGTATTTAATTTTTTGTTTTAATTAATCGTTCTAAAGTGAAAGTTTGCTTTTTATGTAAAACATATTAGACTTAAAAAAATTTCATCGACCAATAAATTTAATTAATGCATTTTCCCCGAGTTAGTTTGAATTCAATTTTAAGTAGTGAATTCGCTTTGGATAGATTTTTGTAACGCATAAACATGACTATTATTTGGAGGTTACAAAGAACATTTTTCCTTGTTTGAGTTTTGAACTGATTTAATGTCGAGTGCTTATATGCATTTTTATACCTTCCATGGAAATGGTATATTAACATTGGTCCGATGTTTCTAAGTACCAGATTGATAATAGTTAGACCCAATAAAAAGTATACCGATATGATCAAGGCATTGAGCTGAGTAGATTTAGCCATGTCCGACTGTCCGTCTGTTTGAACGCAAACTAGTTCCTCAGTTTTTGAGCTAAGTTAGGCAGACAGGTGCCTTTTTATAATTTATTAGACATTTGTCGGATCCGGGCAGATCGGACGACTATAATTAATATATCTGAACAATCATCATATTTTGCTTCATAACTCCTTCATTTCAGCAGCTAGAGGTTTGAAACTTTGTAAGAAGGTCCGCTATTCTAAGCTCTGAAGAAGCAGTGAAAATAATATAGATCAAAGATATATATAACATAAAGCTCCCATACAACTGATTGTTCAGATATTTCTTTTAGCAAGAAAAACACCTCCATTTAAACAGCTTAAGTATTGAAATTTTGCAGAGGGAATAGTTATTATGACATATATTTTAGCAGTGAAAATCATTAAGATCGGAAATATATAATATATAGCTGCCATACAACCGATAGCTCATATATTGCATTTTTGGCCATAAATCCTCTATTAAATCAGCTAGAGACTTGAAAATTTCCACAAATATTAATGATTATTGGGAATTTTATAGCAGTCAAAATCATTACCATTCATGAAAGGTATAAAGGTATAGCCGAAGACAGTTTTTTTTTTACTTGTTCCGAATACTCATCATCATCTACTCATCCCTACATTCTTAAGTTTCTACTAATTGTGCACTTTAACGATGCAAATGCAAAATTTGTTGTTAATGTTCAATCTGATGTTTTGTTTTCGGTTTTAACTTTACGCCGTTGTCTGCAACACTGCAGCTCACCTCTTCGGCAATGTTTCGGTACATTGAGTTTTCATTATATCTACATGTATACATATGTATATCCTTCCCCTTGCTATTTTTTTAATTTTTCCTTTTTGCCGTGGTGTTTTGTTTACTCATTTATTTATTTGATTTGTTCCTACATTGGTTTAGTCACTTACCCTTTCACCTTCACTATGAACTTATGTCCACACATCTTCCATTATGTTTGAAACTCGATGCCTTCGCTTAACAGCGTTGTTTGATTTGTTTTATCATATCTTTTTTATGCTTTCACTCTATGTTGTTGTTCTACAATCTCTGACTTACAGCTTTGTCTTTGAACCTGCTGGCAGAAGATGCTCAGGGGGACGACGACACTCGAGTGATGTATGCTTGGCAAATTCTGATGGTGCGTCTGTTGCCAGGATATCAAATTGCAAGCCGATGGATGTACACGCACACATATGACACAGGCTGTGGTGCAGCAATACATATAAATGCATATGTGTGTTGTACGGACAGCTTGCGTAAAAGCTTGTGGTATTTGTGAGGCAATGGAGTGGCATCGAAGAGAGACTAGAAGCAAGAATTGCTTGCATTAATTTAGTTTGGTTTATTGAATTTTCTTTGAGCTGTTCGACTTTTGCACAGCAGCGGTAAGCAAAGCGCCCAAGATGGCTCAATATGTAGCAAGCTGAGTTGGTTGACTTCAAGAATAGCGCTGTGGTGGCTGATTGTGAATTCCGGGGAATTCACTTGTTGACGCCACAAAATGAGGTTTGTTGTTTCCGCTTCCCTTTCTCCCTCTCTCGCCTGCTGCGATCGCTGTGCATTTGGCTCGTAAAGTTTTTAATTAAGCATTGCATGGAAAACGTTTTACAAAATTAAATGTTAAATTAGTTTTACTTGTCACGCGCTCGCTTTGGTTTCAATTCGAACTCCACACGTTGTTTGCAGTGCTAACCTCTTTGCATGCCACAATATTGTTGAACAAGACCATCTGCCGCGAAATCACCTGCAACCCAAGTTGGTAGTAGGCTGTTAGTTCGGGCCATGTGATTTAATGGATTTTCATCTTGATTTGCAGTTCGTCAGCTGAGAGCGGCGATACGCCTTTAAGGGCCGGTATTACAATGCATTTTTTAGTCGAACTTAAGTCTAGTTTAAGGTTTTGCGTTAAGTCGGACTTAAGTCGCCGAATTTCTTGTCTTAAACTGATCTTATCTCTGCGAACAGCTGATTATTGCTTGTCAAATAAAATTCCTAAGACCCAAATACAATTAATTGAAAAAATCTAAAGAAATATCTAAATATGGAATTTGATTGGAGTAGTGATAAAGACAGTGACTTATAGTACGAGGAAATAATAAATGTTATTATATTAAGAAAACTAAAATAATTTCAATTGTACGATGATAATAATATCGAATCGAAGCAATATACTATCAGGTATGTGTATCATTTATTATTTCCAAAGAAACATGAACTACTTTAATTTGTCTTAGTAACATTTCGACAAATCTACAGTCTCACGAGCCATAACATACGAGAAAATGTATAAAACTTCGACAAAGAGAAAAAAAAGGCAGTGTCAAAATTAAGTTTGCTCCTAGATTACCCACCAAATCAATCTAAATCGGACCGAAACTGCTTCTTCTCTTTATATTTTAAATTTTATTTACATTTAATAAATATATTTCTGTTATATTTGAACTTGAAAATACCTTTTAATTAACCGCACACAAATCTATTTAAATGACAATTTTCAAAATATGGAAAAAAAGCAAATCTTGTGGTGCTACCATATTTCATAATAAAATATTTTCCATACTTAAGACTCCATTGTGAAACGCCAATGTGTGCAAAATCTTAAACTGGTCTGAGCTAAGATTTGTCTTAACTAGAACTTAAGTTCGACTAAAGATTGGATTGTAAAACCGGCCTTAACTGGTATTCAAATTTAAAAGCACCTAGAAATTATTTATAAATACCAATTTGTTGTCTGTTTGGTTAGAGGATTCAGAAGGGGGCCATCTTGAATTTGTAGATAACTGTAGAGTCAGATTATGATAACAGCACTGAGTACCCCACATTTTCAACTTTTGAGGGGAATCTTGTTTAGAAACAATTTCTTAGTCCCGTAGGCGGCACCAGGGCCGTACGCAGGACTCAGCCCACGGGGGGCGGGGTTGGGTTCTAAATTGAATACGATTCACTTATTTTCATATACGTTAATTTACTCACATGGGAGGCACTGTATAATTCGGTCGCCTGAAGTCTGCTTGAAGATCCTCCAAAATTCTAGAGCCATCAAACATATTTTTACTCTACACTTCATTAATGCGATTACCGTCATAGCAGTACAACTTTCCTGTAGATTATCATATACTTTTAAATTATTCAAAAATTGGTCTCACATTTTTTAATTAAACGGCTGTTTTTATTCCAAACGCTTAAATTATGCCTTGCGTTGTCATGCACGCACCAAAATAGCGAAATATTTGCTTTCCGTTACCTCCAGCTAACTATAATAAACACGTTTAAAAGTTCAGGCACTATTGAAAATGTCGCTGAAAACCGACATTCGGATTTTCGGAAAATAAAAGAAAATCCTAAGACAAGTGTTCAAAAAATAAAAATTGAAGTGGAAAATGAAATAGGAAAACAAGTATATGCTAAAACTATTCGCCGCGTGTTGTATTTTGCAGGTTACCATCAAGAAAATATTAGGAAAACGACATTAGTAAACAAACAAAATCTGCGTAAACGCACAACATTCGCTACAGAATATCAAAACGCGATAAGAAATTTATTTTTATTTATTTTCTTAGACGAGAGCAGTTTGGGGATGTATGGCGGTCAATGGAGTGGGTAGTCTGGTAATAATTGAGAACATAATGGGCCGATATGCCTTTAATTATCTTAAAAATAATTTGAAAGGAAATGCTATAAAATTACGTGTTGAGGGATCTTTCATCTTCCAGCAAGATAATGATCGAATATATAATGCAGTTTTTGTTAAAAAATGTCTTCTGTAAAATGAGTAAACCTCACTTCAATCACTGGATGTTAATCCAATGGAATATTTGTGAAATATTCTCTAACGCCAAATTTCTAAACATGATTTTATGTTTTTGTTAAGTGAATAGTAACATATGTTTTTTTTTTTTAGTATAACAATTGAAAATATTTGAAAGCAAGATCCTTCCCTGTATACTTACTTAAGTGATTAACTGTATGTATGTAAGTATGTCTACTGGTAGAAAAAGAAGCTTGCTATTGAGGACTATAGGCAGCGTTGAGAGTAAAACCGACGTAAGTCTTATTTTTCTGTTATGGGTTTATAAGTGGTGTCAGGGAAGGAACATTGGCGTAAGCAATGACCTGAAACCTGTGCTATTTATCTACCAAAAGAGCTACATTTCCTTTAGAAAAGGTCTAAGAAAAGAAAAAAACTATGCTATCGTATGTATCTTTTCTTGGAAAAGTAGTATTTGAAAACTAAAATTATTATTTTTGTGTAATTAAATACTTTCTCTTTGGCCGCCTATCTTATAAATTTAATCCTTTGATCTGGTTATCAACATAATTTGTTTTCTAACACTTCTTCGCATTAATACTAAATTTACTTACTAAACGTCGCTAAGCAAGCAGACAATAGCGAGTACTTCTTATAAAAATGATTGACTTAGGTATTAGGAAATCTTTCTTAGTAAGAAATATGAAACTTAGGTTTCTTTATCAGTTAAAACAATGTATACTCTGACGTCTTTTTTTTTAAGTTTGCAATCGATTAAAATAAATAATTTAAACACACCAGAGACCAATATGATACGCTAGAGCTGCGAAATTTGTGATTGTTATGAAATATTAGACTTTTTCTTCTTCTCATAAATGCAGGTGTAGATCCGGAAAACAAACTGCGTAGCAGTCACTTCTAACACTTCTTTAGTATAAAAGTAAAACTTGTGCTTACGTTATTAATGTTCCGTTTTGTAGTGCGATTCTTACTTTTTGCCCTTTGGTTTCACCCAACACTTGAGTAAATACTTACTTGTACACTCTGTTACAAAAGTTTATTTTCCGTTTCCTGTCAGGAACAATCAATATACAGTTTCTTGTTCCGTCGCTGTTGTTGTTGTTGTACTCTTTCGATTTTACGTTTTCTTTTGCCTTTGGTTGGCGGTGGACATTGTTTTTCCTGCTTTCGTTGCCATGCGCTGCAACGCATGCTTGATTCCGCAGGCGTACACACAAATGATCGTATGGATTATGAGTAAAGTTAAGAAGTTTACATACGAAAAAAGATTTTCAAGTATTCTGTAAAGAAAGGAATAGTAATCGACGTAAAAAGTATTTAAACACTTTCATACTGAGTAAAAAGTATTTGCACATAATAAAGTAAATTATAAATATAAATACAATATAAGCGGGAAAATGTGCATGTATGCCCAAAGTAGGTTGGCAAAATATGTAGTTAAATCAATAACACTAAGTTTCATTTACTACCAAATATTGTCATCAGATTTCAAAATGGTACTATCTGTCTACTATAAAAGAAAGTCTTCAGAAATTCAATAAATAGAAAGCGGAATAAACGAATAATCATAGCAAATTTCGGAATTAGCAAGAACAGAATTAAAGATATCCGGCCTCAACTATTTTCTATTACATCACGGAAGGCTAAAAAAAAAAACAATTGAAAAACCACTTCATAAGGGAATGACATAATTGTGTTACTCGTGCGTAGTTGTTCAAGCGATTTTGTAGTCAGGAAAGGGATTTTTGTTTAAAATTTCATTTAATAATTCATACAGTCCAACCAATCTATTAAGGTTCCTTATCTAAGCGGATTTAATTTAAAAAAATAGTAAAATGCCCATTACGATTTTCTGAAAAATTTATCTATCTTTGAACTAAGTCTGATTTGGAGTAATTAGCCTGCATAAAAAATAGTACCAAAGGAAAATGAGAAATGCTCGTATAGCCTAAGTTCGGGCGAAATCGATCTTTTTTGTACACTCGTGACTTCAAAGATATGGCTTGACCCTTATACGCAACTAGTGAGGGACACAAACCCAATAAGTACAACACTCGTTATGGGAGGAGACGCTAACGCCATCACACGCAATGGGGGAGCTCTAACATAAATGAACGAGGTGAGTCACTTTATAATTTCTTGCTTAATACAAATTTGTCTATATGCAACCAAGGCACAGCCAATCGTATAGGAGTTCTAGACATAACCCTTAGTACTGATTCAATTTAATAACCACATATCAAACTGGAAAGTCCTGAAAGAGCACTCTTTTTCGGACCATAGATTCAAAGAATTCACTATATCAGACTCACCACCCGCACCCAAAATGATCCAAAATATCAAAAAACTAACTGGGGCTATTATAGAAAACTGTTACTCAGAAGCTTCCCTACAGAAGCACCAACTATACCAAAAACGTCAGTGGAAGTCGACAATTTGGTAGGTGTCTTGGTTGAAAACTGCAACACAGCATTACATTAAGCATGTCTCAAAAAGATAATAAAAGAAACATATAAGCCAGGGAGGCTGAGAGGTGAACCTCAGACTTAGATAGACTACGTAAAGAATGTAGAAAAGCATTATAAACGAGATAATAAGCGACAAAAGTATATGCTGGGCTATATCCAAAATTTAACTCTACAATAGTCCGGGTCCAGACGGCATTTACACAGCTCAGCTAAACCATATCATGAAGCTCACTAAACCTTGGTTAAAAACCATCTGTACCATCTGCTTAAGACTCAGCTACATTCCCGTTTCATGGACTAATTCACCAAATGCTCACCAGCAGGGTAGTCTGCTCGCAGCTGGGGAAAGCACCGTTCGCACTCCACAAGGAGGAGTTCTATCTCCACTTTTATGGGCAGCAACGGTAAACCAGCTCTTGCGGCGAATGGAAGAAGATGGTTACGAGGTGATCGCGTTCGCCGGCGACGTTGCGGTAGTCGTGAGAGGCGAATTTCCTCAGACGTTTTGCGTTCTCAAGAAGACCGCTCTCACTTTACTTGTCACCTGAACCAAACCCCGTGATCTTGAAGTGAATCCAGAAAAAACAGAACTAGTGCTGTTCACCATTCGGTATAAAATACCGGCCCTTATACTCCCGAAACTTAATGGCAAAAGCCTAAATCTCAAAAGTACCGGAAGTATCTGGGTCTAATTCTAGACAGCAAATTGTACTGGAAGGACAACACAATGGAATGGGGTTTCTCCTCTTAGATAGTACACTGGATCTACACAGCCATTGTCCGCCCAATCTTATTATATGGAGCTCTAGTCTGGTGGTCCACACTAAAAAATCGAGAACGCAGAGGTCTCCTTTTTTAGGTCACAAAACTTGTAGTACGCAACATCTGAGAGTCCCATTACATATTTTAAAATTATATCTGAGCCTATCAAGTAACTGGGGAGAGTTCTTAGATCCTCTCTGCTGAGATTAAGTTGTCATTGGGCTGGGATTCTTGGTTCCTCCCACTTTCTTAGAAGCTCTGCCGTGTATTCCTTGATGAAACCACATAACGGCTGAAGGCCATAAAGACCCCGTTGGGCCTCTCTTTTAGCAAGATAGTCTGCTCTTTCGTTGCCATTTAAGCCCTCGTGACCCGGAATGCACCACAGAATAACTCTGTTCGGTTCCTTATAAGTCCAATACCGCTTTGCAACTATCTTCCAGCATTGACTTCGTCTTGAAGGCGTCTATTGCCCTTAGAGCTGCCTAACTATCTGACAAGATTTTTATTGTGGACCGATTAGTCTTTCTGCGAAGACACCCGCCGGAACACTTTTTTAATATCATTGATGATTGGAAGAAGAGTTATATAACACCAATCTTTAAAAGTGGTAACAAGAATTATGTTGCTAATTATAGACCGATATCAAAACCAACTACAGTTGCAAAAATCTTCGAATGTGTTGTTAAGGAGAAATTATTATTCTCTGTAAGTAGCTTAATTTGTCCAAATCAGCATGATTTTTTTAAGGGCAGGTCAACAATTTCCAATTTTGCAATTTTTACGGAGGACTGTATAACTGCTTTTCAAGAAGGTTACCAAGTTGACACAATTTACACTGACTTTTCGAGAGCGTTTGATATAGTTTCCCATAATGTGTTAGTGTCAAAATTATCTAGCATGGGTTTCCACTCTAAATTTCTTACATAAAATCTTATTTGTCTGACAGAAACTGCGTGGTTGCATTTGATGATGTTTACTCACTGCCTTCATCTAAATACCTTTTATATGCTGACGATCTTAAAATATACTCGGTCATTAGAAACAGGCATGACTCCATTGCCCTGTCAAAATGAACTTCATGAACTGCATCCATGGTGCGTAAGGAATCAGTTACATCTTAATATAAAAAATTCGCTCTTCGATCTTTAAATTTTTGGGAACTCATTCCCTCATATAAATCACGCTGCAGACCTTTAAACTTAAAAACTTTTAATAACAGATATGCGTTCCTTGCTTGTTCTTTTGTTACCAAGTTCTTGAGTGCTTCAGTTGACTGCCCTCTTAGAAATAATAACTTTTAATGTTCTTATGCGTAGTCTATGCAGTGTTCCAGTCTTCTACCTCGGTTTTTCAAAATCTAACTATACAAAGTATGTTCCCTTAACGAGGACTCGATCGGACCTAAATGATGTTCAAGACTACGAACCGTTCTTATCTTGTGGAGCTTACTTTATATTTATTTTAATTAGTCTTAAGTACTTTTGTCTTATAGACAGTAAGAATTTATTGTTCAATTGACTGAAATAAATAAATACATAAATAAAAAAAAATATCTAGGGCCGAATACCTCACCCCCAGTGCTCCCCTTGACAATTTGGATCCGTCAGTGTACCAGACCTGAGATTTTTTGTTGATTGCTTTCACCATGGCTTTACATATGTACGTCCCTTTTAGGTATTATAACTTTGTAGGCCATAAATGGGCGCGTTCTAGTTCATTTTCTAAAACTTTATTATAATCATATTTGATGCTTTTAAAACAAGTTTGTACCGATTTATGTCTAGTAATTAAGGAAATACATTTTTCGTAAGTATCGTTGTATGAGGGGTGGGCGTTGTAACTGTCCGCTCTCAAAACTTTTTAAACCTTTGTTTACTTATTGCAATATTAATATGTGTATAAAGTGAGTTGAATATTTAAAGATCGGTTTGTGGGATTAAAACATTAAAACAAAAGCCCAGTTTGGTAACAAGAAATCTTTCCTACATACATATATAATATTATTGACTAATGTGCCTCCAAAAGATCCTGAAATGGCGAAGTTTTGTGTTTGTGAAAAATACCGTTACATGGGACGTCAACATGCTTATTGTCTTCTCCGTCCTTTTCCTATAACAATCTACCTGGGAGTAAAAGCAAATTATGTAACAGGTTTCATTGCTATATCTAAATTTTTATTCAAGTTAGCGCTAAATAATGACATTTAAAATAGTTTTATTTAGCATTTCTACAAAAAAAACTTAGGCAAAACTGTCATACAAATTTAAAATAACTAATTTCAGACCAAATCTGATAAAGCAATCGGTATTGAAACCGATAGAAATATTTAAAAGCTGGATTTAAAATTCTGGAGTCTCGTGTGTGATTAATTTAATTTCCGCATGATAGAGAAAAACATCTCATAGGAATTAAAAAATTTAAAGAAGGGGGAAATCTGTAATTTTTTTTAAAACTTCGTAAAGGATGACGATTGTGTGGCCGCTGTGGACGAGGGTATAGCGGTGAGTGCTATAAGTCTATGCTGCTGAGATCGAGGTTCGAATATCAGACAAGGAAAGTAAAATCTTAATCATAGAAATAGCGGTCACCCATCCGCAGACAATGGCAAACCTTTAAGAGTATTTCTGCCATGAAAAAGTTTCTCATAAAATATATCTGCCATTCGGAGTCGTCAAAAAACTGTTGATCTCTCCCTTTGTGGTGTTATTATTATTAATGCTGTGATCCATTTTCTTAAAACAAAATTAAAAATTATACAATGTTAAGCACTTTTTTGAACGTGTCACCCGTGGGAAAGAAATTTTTAAGAGCAGGGCTTATTTATTGTCGGATCTTAAAAAGCAATGAATACTTAATATTTAACAGCAATAAAACACTTTATTGAAATGGTGGAAATATAAAAGTTACAAATGATATAAATTCAAATATTAACATAATCAGGAATTTGAAATACAACATGACACAAATTTATTGCTCTAGTGAATCGATCTGTGAGTAGGCTTTCGCAGAATAATGCAAACGACCTACGTCTGTCAATTTCTCGCTGGCGGGCAGCCAACGATATATTAACAAACCAAACTAAAAACCTAACTAACCCACAAAGTCGCCAGAAAGCTTTCCTGGCTTGCGCTTACGGTGTTATTGCTTGTCGTTGCGAATAGCTTGTTGCTCTGGCAAAAAGGAGTACAATGAAAATGTATAACGGCGAAGATGTGCAAACATCAACGTGACACTTGACAATCCCGAAAAGATTCAATAACAAAAACGGAAATCCCAGCGCTCGGCGAAACTTAGAGTCAGTCCGGCGCAATAGGATGTGAGAGCACGGAGCAAAAAGAGCGCAAAGAGTATCTAATTAAAAAATGGTTGCCATTTTGCGGGAAATTAAACAAATACTCTAACTTAATTTTTAGAATGGACTATAAATAAAAAAATGTTTCAGTGTAATAAACGAAAGACAATTAAATCAACCAAATTTATTTTTCTTAATTTAATATTTAGCTTTGTACAATATAGCAATTGAAACGAAAATTAAGTGGTGTTGAGGAAAGTGGTGTAAACGCAAATGATTGGGGACAGTAGCAAGTGCTTGCAATACCATACCTTAACTAAATACACATAAACTTCCCACACCAAATATAAACTTGCAAGAGCTTAAATCATTTCAAGTAAACTTACTATACCTAAATCAAAAACAACTCATCTTGCCACAAATAAACTCCTCACTCTTTAATTCACCACCCTTAAACCCACTTTACCTACAACACCATATCATAACTTACCACAAGTTAGCTTGTGATATCTGAACTCGCCAGACCCGAAACTCACTGCACTTAAACCTTCTTCACCCCACCTTAACTCACTACTCCTGAACTCCACCGCACTTCTCCATATAATAAAAGAATGGTTTCTTAAATTATGTTAAAATTAATTAAAATTTACAAAACACATATAACACTGTGGTCTTCTTTTATTATATTTTATATTCAACTAAATTATTTATCGTACATATACGGAAGCCGGTTTGTCAACGAAGCTCTTCGTCGGTTCCTCTTCAGATGCGCGCTATTTTTTGTATTGAATTAATCTTATTTTAATTCTTTTGTAGGTGTATCACGAACTCCGTTATATACCCAGTGAGCAGTCGAAAGAACGATAATTCTTAAATATGATTTGACTTGAATAACTTTAAGAAAACTCAAAATTGAATTAGTAGTTCTTGCCAGAAATCTATTACATATGCATTACAATTTCTGGTGCATTTTTGTACAGATCTGGGTACGTTTTTTCGCTCAGAAAAACGAAGTATATGGCAACAGTAGCTGCAAAGCGTATGACATGCGCTGAATCAAAACACACAGCTAGTGGGTTGTCAATGAACATATGTATGTACATACATAAATATACAGCACTCTTATATGCCCACATACTTGCAAACATTAAGCTTTCGCTCTTTCTCTTTTCATTCTCATTCTAACCGTTAAGTTGTAGCAGAGTTTTACTGATTAAGTCCTCACTATTCCAACGAAGGCAGCCGTCAATATTTAAGATGTAGTTCATTGCACAAAGCAATCCTTAGCGGAACAAGTAGATGTGACATTTTGCATGGTGCGCTTTCAGGCGCATATGCCGAAACGGCCAGCACGCAATATTATTGATAAAAGAGAGCGAGAGCGAGGGCTTATTACAGCTACATAATAAAATAATTCTGTAACACGCTGCCGAGTAGGGCAATGTGCGCGGCAGAAAGCTTTGTATCAACTTCGAGAATTAAGGCTCTAGGTTGCATTACAAAATATTTTCGGGGCAGACTGAAAAGTGAGGCCATCGGAAGCAGACCAAACGCTCACATAGTATCGCGGTACCGGCTGTGGCATAATCTACATACATACCTATTTTTCTGGTAAGGAGCAGCAAATACTGACCCTCAAATAACGTAAAATATTAAAAAAAAAAACAAAAAAAACTTGTTAGTAAAACGAGTCCCAAAAAACCAGCCAAAGACATCCTTGGCGAAGTTATAAAAGCGTAGTATTACTTCTCTTCCCGCAGAAAGTCGATTGCAACTGTAGTCGAGCCTTCCGCTTGTCGAGGCGGTCGAAGTAAAATTTGTGCTTTGTTCGTGTGTAGCATTCGGGCCACGCGCTCGTGACTGGGGATCTGTGCTGGGAATATTTGTCATATCCACCACCCTCGTGTCTTCGCTGCAGGAGTCGCCGGCGTCACTGCGGCGCTGAATTTGTACCGCCGACTTCGCTGCTTGGTGACTGCCTCCGGCCAATTTATTCATTGAAATAGCGCCACACAGCTGTGTTGGAACTCAGTTGCTGACTGTTGGTCGGTGTGAGTGGTTGCTGATGGTTCTCGAGGCTTCAAATACAGCAAAGTGCATTTGTATGTGTCAAACAGTGTGCCAGTGCTTAAGTGAGTTGTTTAATTGGAAAAAAAAATGGAATTCAATTCAGTGTAACAGTATCGTTAAATAAAAAAAGAACTAAAAGCTAAAAATCATAACAGTACATACTTCAATTAAATCGAATTGAAATTAATTGAGGCACGAACGCAAATACAATAAAACATTGATACATACATGTGTGAGTCTTTGATAAAAAAAGTATACATAAACTCGTATTTAGTTAATACTTTTGAACACTAAACTTAAAGAAAAAAAATATAAATGATGAAATAAACTCAACATATGCCACTACACATTGAGGCCGGTGATACGACCTACATACATATAACGAACCCGTCGTGGTCAGTAGCTTTACAATTGCAGCAACTACGAATCAAAAACGCTCGAATTGGCGATTTTCATTTAAATACTCGTACAAATTTTACCAATTAGCCAACAGAAATGAAGTGCCGGATAACTTGAAAAACAATTAATCCAACTCTTCTTTGCCCACAGAACTTCGGCTTGAAGCACAACATTCGCGTCTGAGGTACAAACATTTAACAATACAATATATACAACTACCATTCTTTAACTTCTTATCGCTTATTATCCGAGTATTAAGAGCTTACTTATAGTGCGGATTTAAAAACTGTAATTCCATACTCGTAAACAAATCCAGCTTTTTTGGAGACGCACATATCCAGCTGAAGCAGAATTATATAAGAATAAGCTGAAGCAGAATTATATAAGAATAATGAACGCAAAGATGGAACGACGTAACAAAGCCGCTAAAACAGCAAAAGTGACAAAGCCAACGTCACAGATGCCACAGCCGGAGATGCAAGATTGTAAATTCAACACGGCACTACAGGCAAAGAGTCAGGGTGCACAGGCATCTAGCCGTGGTGGCCAGCAGGTGATGGTACACAGAGAACAACGAAGATTGAGATAAGATCGCATGAAAATGCTGTCGCAACAGCCGGTTGAACAAGTGACAAAATATGTTGCAAATTTCCTACCTCAAAACGTTCTTAAATGTCGCACGAAATGCCACCAGAGCTGCCTGGAGAAGAAGCGCACAAAATAGAAAAGCTTGCTATGATGATGCGGCTTAGGAGAAGAATGAGTGCGGTATTGTCTGCAATGGGGACAAGGAGGCAAAATATGCGACGGAAATGGCTTGAATGCAACAAGAAAGAAATGTGGGCGCAAAGAATAAAGACGTATACGTAAGTGGTGGCGGCGCCGCAGTGCCTTACGTAGGTGCTGGTATGGGAGAATAAAAAGCTAAAGCGGCAGCGAAATCAAGGGAGCAGAGTTCCTTTACGTTAAAAACGCATAGAATGAAATGATAGAGGGTAAATAAAGCATAATCGTAGTGCAGTAAGAAGACTGTAGAGCCCAAGTACAGGAACAGGCAACTTCAGTCGCATAAAAAGGGGCTGCAGGATACTGCTTTGCCGCATACAAACATCTATGCTTAGAGACGAGACGAGTACAAGCTTAAATTTGAGTGCATATAGCAGAAAGAAGGCTCAAAAGGCTATGCTAATGTTTGATGTCGAATTAATTGTGCATAGCACAATTACAAGCAGAAATATAAATGCTCCAACAGAATGTGGATGGAGAGGCGAACAGTGCTGCACAATGCTTGTTGTCGGTTGCGATATGAGAGCGTGGTCCTTGCTACTAAGCTGCCAGTGATACTTTTGTGGAAAAGAAAAAAATAATATGAATGAATTGCAAACACTACGCAAAGGAAGCAAAGTGACAAGAGATGATAATGACGTAGCTGATGATGACAATTGTGCAAGAATTGCGATGAGTCATTGAGTCCGGGAACTGATGCGCCCACAAAGCCACTTGAAAGATAATGCGGTGCTAATTCAAAGGTGAGTTTGTAGAAAATATTCAAATGCTAATGACAAATATTGTGTGAATAGATGATAATGTTCTATGTCTGTCTATTAAGTACAAGTAGAATATTAGGTGTACTTAGCAGTGATTTAGAGAAGGAATAAGTGAGTACAAGCATACATTTGTATATTTAAGTATGTATGTAAATAAGGACTTATGCAAATATATAGACACATATGTATATAAAAAATTATCCTATATAAGTTTTCCACCAAGCCACGTATGTATAAATCATACGCAATCAAAATTTTAAGGTCCAACGATTTTTGTTTAATTTTTAACTTCCATTATTAATATTCACTTACAATTCTAAGTAAATGAAATTAAAAGACGATGCATTTCAAAATTTTTTATAAGGATTTTCTCTCTAAAAAGCTGTCTTTAATTTTACAGACGTCCTTATCTCCGCTATGAATAAGCGCCATTGAGTTGCAGCAGAAAATTTCGAAATGTTCTTTATAATAATAATCGATTTATTTCTTCTTCTTTCCAATATCATCACGAACATCTTATCCCATCTGCAGAGCTATGCTGAATAACTCAACCCTCGATCTTCCACTGAATAATGCAACGTAGTAAGTGCAACAAAAGGATGTGTTATTAAAACTTAATAGTAAATTTTTAATTGATACTTCAGTTGTTGAGAAAAGTTACCAGTACTCTGTGCCAAAAACAAAAATTATTCGCCGCTGAATCTTATCGTTACACACAGCAGCCTTATATTATATGTACTTGGCCATATTCCAAACTCGAATGACCATTTGGCAGAAAGAATTTTCTAATATTGTAAGCTTAACATTCCTCTACATTTTCTCCCATTTCTTACCAACATGACTGCTTTGGCGTTAAGGCTCCCACGAAATTCTTATAATTAAATTTTTTTTTTGTTCTCCCATCTGCTATATCGTTAACTGTTGTTGTTGCGCCGCTGCCTCGTCTTACCTCATATTTATACTGCCGAAAGCGTTTGGGCTTTTATTACTTTATTTATGTATAACTCCTTAAGTGCGCTGCAGTTTTGTAAAACTTTATGAGGAAGTACATAGTAATCGCACCATATCAGAGCCTGGCACAGTAGCAACTACTACTTAAACAAAATTGCATAATTGATTAATGCCATATGATAGCGGATCGACGTCATTGGTACATAGTCGACGGAAAGCGGAAGTACGATTAATAAGGAAGGCATATGCTTAGCAAAAAGTGAATAAAGCGAAAAGAAATTGATGACTGCGAGCAAGTGAAAAAAAAAACTTAGCTTGCCGATGAATTATGTATGCTAATCGATAAACGAATTTTTCCATCATTTTGAAAACAGATTAATGACTTGCAGCAGAAAGGGATGCGTTTTAATTGTATGTTTACCATGCCGAATTTGAAATTAAAGAAATATAATTTGACTTAAGACAGGAAAACTAATGAATATAAAAACAAATTACTCACATGTGTCAATTTGGAACTGTTTGCTGAAAAATATTGTCATAATTCAAAAAAAAAAAATGGTTGCAGTTCGACGTTTGAAAACTATATTTTTGTTATTGTTTGGCCATGTAAATATTTATTTTAAATATGTGGTGATTTCCGAAATAGTACTATAACTTCTACCGCTTTGAGCTCAAAAATATTTAATATATTTTTTATGTTTAATAAATAAGTATTAAGTATATTTAATATATATGTATATACACTACAGTTATAAACATAATCAAAACTAATGTACGCCATCTACCTACATTAAAACTAGTCGTTTTCTTAATTTACTTCTGAATGTTCCGGAATGAATTTCAAAATACATACCAAATGACATCTCTAATAGCTTAGTCAGCTAATTTGCTTTTAAATATTACCAAATAAATTGCTTTTTACGTATACATATATGTACGTACATACATAAATAGATTTTAAACAGCGCTAGTTGAGATGCGTTTCAATGATTCAGAATACGTTTGAGAAAGTTTGAAAAAGTCGACCGCAAAATCCCTAAAAACCTTTTTATAAACACTTCGTTCAACGATTATAACACAACAACATATTGACAAATTTAGACAATAATCTTCTTATAATTAATTTAATTTAATTTGTAAACCTAAAATTAAATATACTATAACTAAAAAAAAATCATCAATATTTTTAATTTACATAAAGAATCTTTCTGAGTATGAAGTTTTTAAGCTCCCTCTATTGTAGTATATTTCACGATACAATAATTTTTAGAGGTAGTTTCACTCTCTCATTTCAGACGCCATATTAACCATTTGACAAAAACAGTGTTCCGGATTTTCGTACTACCAATTCCTTATTAAAAAAATTCTCAAAATTTTGGCGTTAAGAAAAATAAAGACAACAAAAAAATTTTAATATGTGCTAAACTGCATTTATCTATGTACATATGTTCATGAGGCGATACCAAAATCGCTTATCCAAAGGACAGATGTCGTATGTGAATATTTGGCCAAATTTAGTTAATAATGCAGTTATACTAAACTAATTAAGATCTTTTAAATGGACTTATTGGTTTTTGCATTTCTCGTTAAAATTTTGAGTAAAGTTTTGTCGCATGTGCAAAGTCGAAGCGATCCAATGTAGAGTCCCAAACATTTTTAACATACGACAATTCTTCATATAAATTACATCCTTTGAACACTCGGGAAAATATTGCCGTATGTTCAAATTGTCTTGGACAAAATTTTAAAATCTTTACAATTTTTTCGTTAAATCTGTTAAAAAATTTCGTATTGTCGCACGGATAATTAAATGTTGTATGTGAAAATTTTGCAAAAAATGGTAATAATAAAATTACATTGCATTGGTGAAATAATATGCATCCAATAAATGAAACATTTGTATATACATACATATATAAAATTTACACGATTTGTGTTTGAATTACAATAAAATTAAATTCCTCAATGTCCAAATGTCAATGTAAGTAGTGGCAATAATGGGCGTCTACCGTTGAACAATGTTTCCGTCAAAAAATTAAAAGTGTAACTACTTCTAAAAATATTTCTATCATGAGCATATTTAAGTGCAGGTTTCAAGAGGCTACAAATTACCGTTGATTTTGACAAGTTGTTTGACTGTAAAATTACTTCTGAATGCGCGTAATATGTGTACGAACATGAAAGGAACATTTTTTTATGTCTTTTATTCTGACTTTAGAAGCTGCACTAGAAATGCGACACTCAAAGTCATAAAATCATTGCTTTCGCTAAACTTAATATTAAACACATCAATGATGAGCGTCATCATAAAACTTAACAATTAAAGCAGGGAAAAATAAGAATAAAAATTCATTCAAAAATACTTGAATAAAGAATGGAAATATATTTAATACTCAAATTTATTTGAAAAATGAATGGAAATTAAATACTTATTTGAAAATATAAAATTTGTGAATAAATATTTACTACATACATATTTGCACTTAGAAATGTTCTTATCAAATGAAAGTAATTTAATAATTGTTGAAAATAGATTGTTCATTAGTTTTCTGTAATGTAAAAACTAAAATAACTCGTAAGGTCAGGTTTAATAATTTCGCACTAACACTTTATAGCTCAGTATTTGAGTTTCTCCTACCATTTGTGGTGTGCGTCTTTATATTCTCGCACAAATAGAGGGACCTACAGTTTTCATGGCAGAAATACCCTAAGAAATTTGCCATTGTCTGTCGAGGGGTGACCGCTATTAGAAAAAACTATTTTATGATTTAGATTTTACTTGCCCTGGATGAGGTTCGAACCTCGAACTCATTGGCATATCGAGTTATAGCACGCACCGCTACCCACTTGACCACAGCGGCACAAAAAATAAGAAGTAAAAATTAGGATTTGGATATTTTTATTTTTTTTTATTTTTGAAGAGTTCTAAAAAAAATTCTAATACATATATTTAAAATTAAAACTGCTCTTCTTTTTGGCAAGAATGTAAGTCGAAACTTAATTTGTTAGGAAGACTTGATTGTTAAGGGAATATCAAAAACTTATATTTTTATTTTTTAAAAATGGCATAAGTCGTTTGTTTTTGGGAATACATACTTTCTAACTTTTATTGAAGGTTTTTGTATTAATGCATATAATATACACAAATCTGTGGAAGAAAATTTTGAGAAAAAAATTGGTATATATTAATTTAATTAGCATAGCATTATTGGAGTGAGACTAAAATTATTATCATCATTGTTCATTTATGTTACTTCTTATATTTCAAATATATTCTCGAAATCAATTTAGTTACTCTTATTTTAAGAAAGTATTCGAACGAAAAAACTTGCTTGTTTTACCCGCTGTTTTAAAATATTGTACTTAGTTCAGTTCTTTTAAATTTTCTGCATTGAATCACTCCCATGAGAAGCAATTTACTGGCGAAAATCGCGTTATTTCAATTGACAGAAAGTGCATCAAAACTATCACAACAAGAGCAAACCATACGTTTGTACGTCGATATCTTCCTAAAAAAGTGTTAAAGTAAATAGTTTGGCTATTTCTGACGCACCTTCATTGCGGTTAAAACGAAAATTGCACTAAAGTGACGGTAAAATTGTAGACAAACAAAGAAAGAGATCGTAAACATCAGCAACGAAGGAAATATTTGAAAAAAATTTAACCAAGTGTTTGCAACTTTAATGTGTTCATTGCCAAAAAGAAGCTGACGACATTGCTTCACTTGAAAAAGTGTTGCCAATGTGTCTTAAAAATTAAAGACTAAGTTGAATTTTGCTTACTATCACTCTACAAGGCATTTGTTGTGTTCCATGTACAATGTTTAGGAGAAAGTGTTTTCATAAAATGCTTCGCTCTTTTTTCTTTATTTGGCAATCCTTAATGCAGCCAGGCAGCCACAAGCGCGCCTTCAAAACTTCTCCGACAGTTTGTCCACTGTCAGTTTGCTGCATTTCTTTATCTTCAAATTGAATTTTACTGCTCTAGAATTTCAGACAAGGTGAAGCAATTCACCTTAACTCTTAGGAGCAGTTGTCAAGTTTATTTTTGTTTTTTTGCTTTGTTTTACTTTCTACTAACAAATAGCATGCTAAACCCATCGCGGAACAGTGTCCGAATTTGGAAATTTAGCTTCAATTCTGATTAAATATTTTCCCCAATTCGCTCCTATTGCACGTCTTCGTACATTAAATAAAATAAGCTGCTTCAGTTGAGGTTTTCTACCTAACAAAGAAATGATGTGTTAAGATTGATAGACGTGTGATCGGTATACCGATCTGTTATATGTAACTAGATTTAATCAGATTTAATAGGGAAAGTCTGAAGTCATATGCAAATTAAAATAAGGATTACACTTTAAACAGTATGAACACGTTTTTGAAAATACTAGAAAGCTACAACAAAATACGTGTTCTTTTCTTTTCTTTAACATTTGCTTCCTCCTTTATGAATTCGCCTTGGGAAGCAAGCATGACAGGGCACTGGAAGTAGTTCTTTTGGTTTTCAAGTTATATAATTTAATTGAACTGAATCTACAGAACGTGAAATGGTGCGCCTTTCGAATGTAGTACATATAAGATCATTGCCAAATTTTGTGTATATGGAAAGTTGTTAAAAGTTTTGGTAAGAACTCCTCCAGGCCTATCATGAATTCCATCGGAGCTCACGGACGTGACAACGTCGGGAAAAGCTATCATCAATTCCGACGTGATCACGAAATTCTTACGAAATTTCGAAATTCGGGAGATTGCCATCACGGATTCCGAGTGAAACGCAATTTTGACATTTATTTGTGAGAATAATCTACGAATGCTTTCCTTTATCGGGAGAAGTGAAAATAATAATTAAAATTAACAAAAAAAATACAAGCGAACTAGTAACTAAGTGGATATTTCTCACCAAAGTAATTAAAAATGTAAGATGTGTTTATTAATGGCTGTAGTGCATAAATTGAAATCTATTTTTCAACAGGTCAAGACCATCCACTAACCGGAGTTAGTATGAGACTGGTGAATATGATGGAGGAGCGGGCAGACATTGCGCCAGGTTTTCGAAAAAACCCGTGCAGCTGAAAAGCCTTTATATTTGAATTGAATGTTTCGTATTTAACACAATATAAAGTGCTAATGTACATATATTCGACTTTAATATAAAATAAAACTTCAACAGCGACCACCTGGAAAAAAAGCAAAAAGTTTTCTTATGTGTTGAATTATTATAAAAAAGTGGAACGATATTTTGTTTCTGTTATTCTTCTTTATTTTAGAGGTTTGGTTGGACCAGAAAAGCAATGTACAACGTAAGCCATATTTAAACAAATTGAACCCAGATCACATAAACACATTCAATAATGTGGAGGAACCGGTAAAAAGGATTTGCAAACATCTATTTAATTATTTCTTGTATTTAAATATTTATTGTAAACTTTGCCTGTGAAAATATATGAATTTTCTTTCAACTGCTATGAAAAACGTAAACAAAAAACCGCTGAATTTCGTGTAAAGAGTTGGTAACACTCATTCGAACTTAGCGTAACAGTTGGCAACGCAAACTACGAAAACGTCGGAATTGCTGATAGCATTTTTCCCGAATTCGTGACGGATGATTTTCTCACGACGGCGTTCATTCGGAATCAGTGATTGGGCCACTGATCTTTTTACTGTTATTGTAATAACAGAATTTGAAGTATAAACAAGGTAATGTCCACCCTTGTCGGATATGAAGGATTGGCTAAAAGGAAGTTAATAATTTAGTGATGTACACGGAAGTTTGATTTAATTATTTTTCTTTCGAAGCATATTTCAGCTAACGTCGTGAAATTGGTGACCCAGTATGTTCTGTCCAACTTGTAATTAGTATTCATGAATTAAATAAAAAATGAAGTACTCTTCTGCAAATTGCGTAAAGTGATGAGTTAAAAATAAGGTAGTTTGCTCTTTACTTGGTCATTCCATTATATTCGTGGCAGACTTGCTCCACGAGCTTCCGTATCATATCCGTCGAGTCAGTCAAAGAATCGATAGCGTTTTTCGTTTTATTGTCAGGAGGTAATTGGTTTTTTCCAACTGTCGAAAGATCCAGAAAGGCTATCACTGCTCTGCACGCTTACAAATATGATATAGGCAAAAGTCTTACCAGGATTCAAAGGGTCGCATGCCTACTTGAAACGTGTGCATTGTTCTTTACGCCAACGAGAGCAAAGCAGGCTTAAAAAATATCCACTTGAACGCTTTAAGCAGTTGAACTACTGCCCCACTTATTTCAAGAGATCTGACTTCCCTTATCCAGTTCTCTTTCTAGAAAACGGTTTTGGCACTATGCAACTGCATAGCAATTAGCTTGCGAAAGAGGCAGCTCCAAAATCAAACATAAATGGCTGATATGATGCGGGTATTCCATTATCCACGTGCATGTTATAGTCTTACATGCCGGAAATAGAGAAACCTCAACGAGCTCCTGCATTTTATTAGACAAACTTTTTAAGAATTGGCCCGGCAAAATTTGCCTCGTCACGAGTATGACAATGAGCGGAGCGATCGAGTGTATACCCTCGTCCAAGATTTGAGTGAGTGTATCCACTTTTACATACATTTGTTCATACTTTACCGCTTTCTGGCATCAGATTAAAAACCTCAATTTACCTCGAACGGCTCGAAGATAGACGAAGATGATAAGGTCATGTCAATCGATTCGAGTTAGCAGAAGTGTTTTAAGGTTGGCTCAATGGTGGACAGATAAGGTCCGAACTGGTGTTTCATATATGGCTTCAGTCTTTCACACAATATTGTCGGTTGAACCTTATACATATGTGTTATTAAGAAGACTTGTCGCACAATAATTGGCCCAAATAGCTGGATCAATCTTCTTATAGATTGGGCAAGAAACACTGAATTTCCAATCGTTTGGTATGTAGTTTTGAGGCCAAATTGAGATGAATTGTGGGTAAGTGCATCCTTGCACAGCGCAGCCGGAATACAACATTTTTAGCCTCCTCTTCTTCAAGCGCGTCATCAGCGTTTTCATTCAAAAGCATTGAGAAAATTGCTAGTTGAAGCTACTGCACGGAAGCGCTTGAAATAAAAGAACAAGCATTGGAATTTCGAAATCAATAAGGCCTAAAGTTTTGAAAGCGGGTTTATTTATTATTTAACACGTTGGCTGCCAGTGTATCACCGGTGAACACGACAAAAAACTACCCCCAGGTGCCGGTGTATCATCGGTGATCACAACGAAAAACCGCCCACAGGTGCCAATGTATCACCGGTGATACACGCCTAGGGCCCTAAAATTTAGGGGCTGAGGCCCTAACGGAAGGAGTTTTAAGATATATGTACATTTATTTTAAAGAAAAAACATTGTATTCCATAGTAAAATACAAAGTTTAAAAATAATACTAACTAATGGACAAGTGGCGTATTTTCGAGGAATTCATGACTTCACAACTTCACTTCACTACGCTCGCTATGGACTGGGGCTTTAGACTGATTTACAAAATCAGATAACAGTTTAAAATAAACAGCAAGTGTTCACCGGTGATCACAGCATAAAAACGGGGTCAAACGCTTCGGGGGCAAGACTTTTATTCATGATAAAAAAATTCCCGTTATAATTCAAAGCGCAACATGCATTTTTTTGCTTGGCACCTAGGAGTAGTTTTTTGCTGTGATCACCGGTGATACACTGGCAGCCAACGTGCTAAGATAACAAATAACTGTCCCGCTAAGATACGTTTTAAAATAATTTTAACGCTGTATACTAGATGACGAATAAATTGTAATAATAACAATAATAATACTTATTAAGTGTCTAAACTTTATAGCTAAGTGAGTTTGCCGAGCTTTCCATATGTGATGTGTGGCTTGAAGTTGTACCACAAATGGGGGAATCTAAAGTTTTATGGCGTATGAAATGCTTTTTAATGGCGGAAATACATTTGGCAAGTAAATTTAATCAGTGTAGTAGTCTGGATGTCTGGCCTCTAACATGCCTGGTAACTTTTTGCTTAACAGATAATTTTAAGTAATTATAGCTTAATCTTCGTAGCCAGTACGTTTTTTTTTTGATTTGGCTAACAAACAAATATATGTATATGTAAATACATAAGTAAACTTCATTGCCTGCCGAGGGACTACCGGTTTAAAGAAATGTATATATGATTTAAGATTTTAAAATGTACGAGGCAGAAGCTCTTCATGGATACCTTTTTTTTACGCGATTTAATTGCGTTTTATTAGAATCGGGTGTAGATATTATGTCAAAAAAATGTAAATTGGTATTTAACTTTATACATTTTAGTTATTTTTTGCAGTCATTTTAATTAAAAGTAATGCAACTTATATTTAAAAAAATAATTTAAAATACTTGTAACACACTTGTACACAATTTATTTGGTAATGATTATTATCATTTTTATTATTATTATTATTTTATTATTTTTTTCTGATGGATATTTGGTATAGCTTTACATTATTATTTAATAATTGATTTCACTTGCATTTATGACAATTGAATACATACGAATACATATGTACATACTACATTAAGTATAACATTTTTATTAGAATAGACTTCCAATATTCAAAGAATGTTACTTTAAACTCATTGATGAATTTATATTATGGTACATAACTGTGTTTAGTAATTCAATATGACATTTGTGGCCTTTGTAGTTTACATTTATCAAAAACTCTTTTTCGCATATTATTTTTACGAGTATCTTTGTTGTGTATGTTAAGTTAACTTTTATCTTTCATATACTCTTACACGTAAATCCTTTTTCTCAATATGAAACATGCCAATGGCAATATATTTGAGGTTTTTAAATTTAATTTGAAATTAACGCGAGCGACAGCGAAATCCAAACCGAATTATTATAAACTTTTATTTTTTGTTCTTGTTGTTTTCAAAATGATTAGAAATTATGTAGGATAATAAATTGAATTTTCGAAAACTTACTCTCTTGAAAACACAATGCCAAAATCAGTTGATCGCAAAAACAAATTTGACAAGGGGTGACGCAAATTTTTTTTAAATTATATCTAATAAATAAATTTTATGTAAACGTGCATAAAAAATATAAAAGGGTGTGATTATCTCCTCTTTTTTTAAAGCGGTTGAAAAGCCAGACAATGAATAAAAACCATTGTTGAACTAATTAAAAAACTAATCAAATTATTGGGTAACAAATTTTGTTCAAATTTACATACGGCAACTGTGGAGTTAACGCATAAAATATAAAGTTTTCATATAAGGCGAATTAATCGGCCCTATCGCTGAGTAAGTCGTAGTACGATTTTCGAAGAATCTACGAAAAGGCATCACTGAGTTCGAATGGCTATGACGTAGATTCGAAATTCGTACAGTTGCATCGGTGAGTACATTCGCAGCGCAATTTCGTAGATTTTTCGATTAATTTGTTACGACATGTTTTGGTTGTCGGAGAAAATTTAAAAAATAATATTTATTTATTTCAATAATTTATAATAATACAAAAACATAGTAAAATATGAGTATTGTTTGTTATTTTTCATGTGAGGTCAAAAATTTTAACAATGCGCCCACAATACGCCCGGTTGCTAGAATTGTTGCATGAAAATTCTGAATTTGGAAGGGATTACACTAAATCCCAAAAGGATGTGAAAACTTCTTTCAATACTTGAAAAAATATTGATTGAGCAATTAGTCAACATTTCGCAATTCTATGGACCTCAGATGTGCGGTACCAACCACATTTAACAAATCTTTAATTTAAAACTGGTAAAATTATATACATACGTGGCCGCTGTGTTCGAGCTTCGAATCTCAGCCAAGGCAAGTAAAATCTTAATCATAGAAAACGTTTTTTCGCTTAGCGGCCACTCCTCGGCAGGAAATGGCAAACCTTCGAGGATATTCCTGCCATGAAAAAGATTCTCATTAAATGCATCTGCCGCTCGGAGCCGGCACAAAACTGTAGCTCCCTCCATTTGTGGTATAATATAAAAGACGCACACCTGAAATGGGTAGGAGAAGCTCGGCCAAACACTGAGCTACATATATAATGCAAGCGCCAAATTATTATTAATATTAAAATTATATACATTCATATACGCTGCATTTTAACTAATCCTGAATTTTTGCCACCTTCCTTAATTGGAAAATATTATTCCCGCACTCCCGAGGAAATTCGCTTTGTTTAATAAATTCAGAGAAGTGCTATAAAATTTAATTATTTTGCTAAAATGTGTTTGCTTACTTTGTGCCAACTGATATCGAAACCTCAAAATTTGGCATTTGAGATTGGCAGCACTTTTTTTTGAGTTTACACGAGCGTTCGTACCTTTCTACGGCGGAATCAGTGATGGGGTAAAATAATTGTCCCCTCATTCGAAAAAAACTATTTCATGAACATAACGGTATTAAAAATTGGTATGTTCTCATGAAGCACGATGTATGAAAGTCAATTGGTTTGAACCTGAGAAAAGAAGGCGAATGGAAAATTGTCCATAAATGTTTAATTTCAACTGCAATGCCATCTTTCGCCTCTCAATTCATTCCTCTGCAGCTTCGTCAGATTGTTATTGGTTTTGTATTATTTATTAATTGCAGAGGTTAACCGCACACATGCGTGTTTCTGTCTGCTTTCCAAATAAGATACACCTGTAGGCCCATTGGAAATGCTCAATCGGAAAATGTTTCGATTGTAATCGGAGTTAGATTACAGCAAATCAGTTTAGTGTAGTATTGCAATTGAACCATTATTGGCCAAAGGATTGTGCGAGTGTGCGAGTATAAAAAGAAGAGGTGAGTGCGTGCTTTGCACGTGGAATATTGCCTTGCACATAGTATTACTCTGACTAAATGTCACTTGTATCCAAATGCATACGAGTACCTACGGGTATAGGTACGTACTGGCTTTGAAAGCGATTTGCCACAACGATTGCGCCATTGGAACTTGGGACAGCGCACGGATGAGCCTCTTAATTGCTATTTGGTAACTAAGCCATATAAATATGTATGTACCTAGGTCCTAAACGTGCTCATCTGCATACATATGCACTTATGGGCATGCACAGCTGCAATGCATTGATGCTGCAATTACATGTCATTGTTTTCTTTTCTTGTGACTTTTTCGACTTAGCTGAGATTTTGATTTCGTTGCACCCTTGCTCCTGAAAGCTCGGTACAACTTTAATCCTGCGGCAACTGCTACTTTCAAACCATTTTTCAGCAGCTTCACTGCACTCATTCTTATGAACTTTTGCTCTTATTGCCTTCTCTAATTTCTTTTTTCTATTTTATATGTACTTTTATAGGTAGCTCAAGTTCGGCTAACAAAACCTAGAAATATGTATTTCCACTTGGAATAGAATATGTTTAACTGGTGAGTGTGCTAGTCTATAGGTGTTTTTGCGAAAATCCGTCTTCATCATCTTATTTTTTTTTTGGCATTTTGCCTTTGTGGCAGCTGAGGAACAACGCAAAAAGAAATAACCAGAAAAAATTAGTTACATAAAAGCACAGTTTACACACGTGCGTATCTATGTATACACCGCCACAAAAATATTTATATCTACACACTTAAGAGCCTAAAAAGCCGCAACTTTGACGCACCACTTTCCCTGGCTGTGGTTTCGGCCATGGTACGACTCAGCACTTGAGTGAAAGGTAGATTAGGGTGTACAATAAATACCCTGGTGTGTGTCCGGTTGTTATGGCCTTGTCTTTATCTTTACGTGTTGACGAACCTTACTGAGTCATATTTCTGAAATTTAGCTAAGGATAGACCGTGTTGTTGCCGGTTACGTCTATGACCAATATTTGCCTTTTTGCCCACTCATATTTACATATGTATGTATGTACGTACGAGTATGTACACAAAAGAGTCGAATGGACGTGAGTACGATTATATAAATATGTCTAGTGCATGTTCCGTCTGTGGCGTGACTAGTGATTGATTTCAGAAACTGGGGATAAAGCATCCAGTGTCACGTGTGTTTCGCTCACTATGCACAATTCACCTACCTACGTTGTCATCCCAATGTTTAATATTCCCACTGCCTGGTTTTGGGTTATCCATGTGTTTGGCGTTTTAAAACTATAGCACATATTGACGAAATTCGACCACTTGATTTTATTTTATTTAATTGCTAATTATTTTAAAAAAATTGCGAAAAACAAAGTCTCAAACATCAAAAAAAATTATAACACAGTTTCATCAAAACTTTGAACTTTAAAAAAATAATTTTTATAATTCCCTATTGTATGCAATTTTAATGTTTGCATATAATACTTTTTGTGTGTGGCTAAAAAATTCTCAAATATTAAATAAAGCTGGAATTAATTTTCACAATTAATTAATATGTGGGCGTGAACTAGCGAAGAAACGGGCTGTTAAGAAAAATTTTAAATATAGAACGAAGGATTAGCATTTAAACGCTCGCACGGACTTTCCAAGAACCGTGAAAACGTCTAAAGAACCGAGACCCGAAATACGGTTGCAGAAAAAAAAAAGAATGGTTCTATTGGACCCGAAAAACGGCTTTAGAAGATCCGAAAGACATTTCCAACACACCCAATATCGGTTTAGAAAAACAGAAAAGGGTATTTCAAAAAAATTAAATATCAGACAAAAGAAAATAGCTTCGCAAATAAATGTTAAAACATACATATATACGAGTATTCTGAATTTGACTACATTACTAAGTTATTGTTGTAAAATGTATAACATGATTTTTTTTACAAAATATCTTCATTATTCAAAAAGCTGATAAATAATTTAAATTTCACAGCAAAATAAATAATAGGAGATGATCTGCCATGATTTTTTTAAATTTAATTTGGCTTTAAGACTTATTCGTTTTTTTATTAAAATATCTACTTAACTCCAGAAAAGATGCCGACAACCTAACAACAAAGGCAATAGTAAAATCCTTACAATTGCTATTATGCTAATTTATTAATGTGAATATTGCTGAAACAATATGTGAATCGTTCTTATGTTCAATACTGGAGCACTTAAATTAATAACTCAGTAAATCTTTATCGGACCCTGCAGCAAAATGAATTGGTTTAGAACTCGCGCAGAACTAGCACAATATGGGACGGTATTGGTTCTCGTTTAATCTCAAGTCAATTATTTCAATAGTCTTTTTTTAACACGGCGATGTCCTACGAAGTGAAAACTATCATTCTATGCAGAACTTTTGAACCTGTTTCAAACTGCGAAAGTAAAGCCTGATTGCAATCGGCAAGCACCTAAGAATCGAGAAGCTTTGACGACAGCGTAACAAGCGAAACGCGAGTCAGCGTCTGCTCTTGCCACAAATATATGAGTGCATACTAGCTAAAACACTCATTTTTTGAGTACATCCTTTATGACTTGCCTTTTCGTACGTACAGAACAGAACATTCATATGTATACTTCTTAACATACATTCATAATATTAATAATAATTTGGCGCTTACACTATATAGCTCAGAGTTTGGCCGAGCTTCTCCTACCATTTATGTTGTGCGTCTTTATATTCTACCATAAATGGAGAAACCTACAGTTTTGTACCGACTCCGAACGGCATATGTATTTAATGAGAAACTTTTTCATGGCAGGAATACCCTAGGAGGTTTGCCATTGCCTGCCGGGGGTGACCGCTATTAGAGAACAACTTTTTCCTGACTGAGATTCGAACCTCGAACCTTGCGGCATATCGAGTTATAGCACGCACTGTTTTTCTGTAGATTAAAGTTGGTTAATTCTTAAATTCTCCATTCGTATTTAGCAGTCCTACTTTTTATGTATCAGTGTTTAAATTTCTGGTCGGGTTCATTTACACCGAGTGCTCAAAAGCAAATATGAAAAATCAACGAATATGAAAACAGCCCATAATTGGAATATACGAAAAATTTAAAAGGACAATTTTATTCAAAATCTCGAAATTGCTTCGCTTGCTACCAATTATTTCTTTTTCATGTGTATATGTACATATTAATACACGTACATACAAATATGTATGGAATCCCAATTTTCATGCATATATGCTATATTATATAATATTTATGTATGTATGTAGGAACGCAGAAGGCTAACGGCTATATAAAAGCTCTGTTGGCAATGATATTCAAATTAAACGCCGTCAGAGAAAAAAAAAACTCTCCAACGGCATTTAATTAAAACACTCCACACTTCCACCAGCATATGGTTTTACGAGTATCTGTGTCTATCGTTAAATTGAAGCAAAGTCAATAATAAAAGTAAATCGACAGAGGCGGGCATACACGAAAATTGCCATCCACTCGCGCGAATTTGCACCAAACAGTGATAGATACGCTTATAGACTCACAGACAGGCAAACCGCCCGACTATGCGCGTTACGAAGCGACAAACCTCACCGAATTCGAGTTCGATTTACACAAAATCCAAAAAACCAAATTTAAAATATTTAGACTGCAAATTGAAATGTTATGGTATGAACGTATCTGTGGGTGGTGTACGTTTGTTTGGGACGAAAAAGACGAAAACGACATCAAAATGCAAATGAAACAATTAAACCACAATTAAACGTAATTTTCAAGCGATAAATAGTACGAGCAGTTCTGTTGCCTGCGACGAAATGGATGGGCCAGCAGATGAGATTAGTGTTGACTCATCAACAACATCAACAAGTAATCGTCGTCCAGGGTGGTTTTGCTGCGTAAAATTGCAAGAGCCTCTTTATACAAATATGGGTCGCAAAGCAACTGTGACTTCATCGTATAATACGTGATATCATTTAGGGTATATTAAAGTTAACGACAGAGGCATACATTCATATCTTTTGATTATTTCCACAAATATTAGTACAGATTCATAAGACAGACCTTAAATGAATTAAAGTGATTCTTTCTTTGAGCCTCATATCGATTTAGCTTCCATTATGAAATATTTATAAGTCTCTGATTGATATTTTGTGCTTCTACTGCAAGAGCTTAAAATACTTGCCTAAATTAAAGATGATTGCGATTTAAATGTTTTATTTTTTCCATCGCTTTCTTCTATTATTTGTTCTTCTTTTTGTTCCTGACTTTTTTTAGTCAAATGGTCTTAAATTAAAAATTATGCTATCACATGATTGTTAGTTATAGGTTTACATTTCGCTGTTATAATATTAAGGTTTAAATTTTGTTGCATCCATCCTGCAATTTTTTGCGTCTGTTTATAAATACAACGTTAAATTATTTATGTCGTTTAAGGCAATTATGTCCATCGTAAATTTGTATAACTACTTATGTATGTACATATATATGTTCATTTGTATATATGATTTAATATTTAGGATATAGTAACCTTAAAACGACAAATCAAACAAAATAATCATGTTACATTGATTGCTAAGCATTTTTAAACTTTTTGGTAAATACAAATTTGAACATTTTTATGTTCGTATAAAATTTTTAACCAAATTTTTCGTTTTCTAGAGCAATTATGAGACCAAGGGCCCCATATCAGTTTTATATATACATAACTTCAACCGCTTGAACAATTGCTGTTATAATAAACCCCGGATCTCATTTTTTTTTTGCCCAAGACTATTCCATCTCTGAATCGCTGCTTCTTACTAACTTACTTACTTAATTGGTACGTTAACCGCCTAAGCAATTTTGGCCAAGTTCAACAAACCACGCCAGCTTCCCGCCTCTCTTGCTAACTGGCTCCAACTGGAAACTTCAAGTGTAGCCAAGTCTTTTTCCACTTGATCTCTGCCACCTCCAGTGGGTACCGCGTCAAACCCCTCAGGCCTGGAGCTCTTTCATCCATTCGAACGACGAGGCCTAACAAGCGAAGCCACTGAATCTTAATCAGCTGCACTATGTCTACGTTATACTTATAAAGTGTGGTTATAGTTCATCGAGAGAGGACTTTACTCTGCCATTGCCTACTCAGTACGAAGTGGAACTTTTTGGCAAGAGAGATTTTCCGTTGGGTTTCAAGGTGTTAATGCTGGTTCCTAAGTAGACAAATTTGTATACTTTTTCAAAACTAACTGCACGTTTGTTGCGGCTGATGATGTCAATATCGTCGGCGTACGCCAGCAGCTGTACACTTTTATAAAAGACGGTGCCTGACCGATTTAGTTCTGCGGTTCGAATTATTTTCTGCAGCATAAGGTTAAAAAGTCGCACGACAAAGAATCACCCTGTCTGAAACCTGGTTTGGTATCACTGATAAGGTCCAATCAGTTCATTGACGGTGGGCTTAAGTCTTTCACACAACACGTTCGACAGAACCTTATACGCGATATTAAGAAGACTTATCCCGCGATAATTGGCGCAAACTGCAGGATCTCCCTTTTTATAGATTGGGCAGAGCACACTTAAATTCCAATCAGTAGGCATGCGTTCTTCCGGCCATATGAGCTCGTGCATGCAATTAACCAGTTCCTATCCGCCGTACGTAAATAACTCAGCTGGCAACCCATCACCCCCGGGGGCTTTGTTGTTCTTCAGCCGTGCGATCGCAGGAAAAACCTGAGGAAATGGTTCGAGTTCAATGGCATTTGGTGTCTTTCATTAAAAATAAACAATATTGTGTGGTGTTCCAAATAGATGGATTTGTAATGACATTGGTCCGCAAATGTTTACAATATTACAATATTAAAAGATCAATGAAAATCTCTCTTTCTGAAATTAATAAATTGTTAGCTCTTTTAATCCGCTAAAAATCAAGTGTATTATCGTTATACCTACATATGTAAATATATTAATATTGTTATCAATCTTAATCTTAGTTACTAGATGTAGTAAAACGTGTGTACCTCTTTGTAAAACAGTTTATTATTAATTAAATTAAAATTTTTTTTTTTTATTATTATAATTCCCTTACTGTTTCTGAGTGTTTTTTCACATTTTTCTCTTAAAAATGTTCCCGAAAATTTTGTTCGTATAAAATTCATCACTTTCGATTTTGTGTAAAATTTTTTAATGTGTTTGTTCTCATTTGGGTTAGAATTTTTAGCGTTATTGGGAACAAAACTACGAGAACGACGTTTAGTTTCGACCCTGATTGGAAAATAAATAAAAAAAAGTAAATAATGAAACTTTGTCAATTTGTGTGTATCTAATAATTGAAGTAATCAGTATAAGTTTACATTAGTTTATATATAAGTTTGCTTAATATAATACTGCCAAATATGTGAGTATTCATTCCACTACTTTCAAAATTACACTGGATTCACAATGCTTCAATATTTCACGTCGTTGGTTGTTTGTTTGCATTTCTTTAGTAATTTATGCAAGGAGTTTTCTTTGTAAATACCTACTGAAAATCTCAATTAATCACAGAATTCACCTTTGACATTCCCGAAGCTCTAAATATATTGTTGTTTTGCCAAAGCTTTTGAAAATATCGAATGAATGCAAAGATGTATCGGTATTTATAACTTCTTCATTAGCTTTTGTTTATTACTTTTTGGCCCTTTTTGGCTGCGTACATGTACACACTTACGAGTTTGTACATATTCAGATGTTCATATATATTATGTATGTATTTACATAAACCCATTAATTCATTAAGTGAAAAATGACTTACATACGCATGAGCTTCTGCTTTTACGGCAGAAGATTGAGTAGCAAATTTTCGAAATTTATTACGCCATTCGTATTTAATAGACGATTCAATCGATAGTTTATGGTTGTTAAAAAAAGCAAACTACTGAGATAAGTTTTAAATACCAAAACAAATTGTTGTCTAACCCCCGAATTCAGTAAGCAGTCTCAGGCTCCAATAAAGACAAAGTCACAATTTTCGATTAGAAAATGACCTGGGTAGACATAACATACACAGGAAAAACGTATTATAAATTAGCCAAAATGTTCAAGATACAAGAGTATACAATACGGCGTTTATGAACAACGTAGGAACGATACTACAAAGTGGTACGAATATACTCGTAGCTACATAGGCCAAACAGGACGTAAGAAAAAAACTAAATCTCGGGAACATATAAGGGACAACAATAAAAAAGTGCACAAACCATCTGGTATGTCGGAATCAAACATCGCAAACCATATGGCAGGAAACAAATGTACATCAATGAAATTAGCTAAAGTTCTCCATGTGCAGCATAAGGGAAGGCGTCTAAACCAAGGATGCATTTTAACGTTAAATTTAACCGTTTCGAAATGTTTTCTCTTGTTTCGGTTGAAACATTTCAAAATATTATCGTTAAAGCAATTATCATAATAAATTTCATTACGTTTTTTACCGAAACGAAATGCTGGCGTTAACGTTAAAACGTTAAGAAAAACGTTAAGAAAAACGCTGGAGATTCACTCGTCGCAAACAGAAGCGCAAACAGGCGCAAACAGAAGCGCTGCATACTTTTAGGCACATTAAAATTAACGAAAACGGAAATTTTATAACGTTGCAACATTAACGATTTGATTTCGTTTTGATAACATGGCGCCGAAACGCAACAAACTCATTTCGTTAAGTTAATTTTGCTCGTTAATAAAACAAAATGGTATCGTTTCGTTTGTTGAGCAGCCCTGGTCTAAACATATTAGAGTACACGAAGATATGCAAACAAAGAACTTTTGACGACAAAATAATCAACAAAAAAAACCACCGGCTGCTATAAAACAACAGGTCAAAACTCTATCAACATCAACGAACAGAGACCCAAAACACAAAAGCCATTAAAATAATAACTGATTTCTACCTGCCCTCACACGAAAACCACAATACCGAAGCACAAGCAAACATCTGCAATTTCCAATGACCAAACACCTGACGGACTGAAGAAAACTAAGTACGCGAGATTATACCTAACCGAACTAGAGACTTTTGACAATAAAACGGCTATAAATATATAGAACGAATACAAAACTAGTCAGAACGAAAAACGACACTGAAGATGACACAACGCTGAAACCGGTTTGTCTCAAAACCATACTTCACAATGGATGACGGGAAATCGTCCCAAAATTCAGTAGATTCCTACCCTGTCGGAAACTTCAACAACAACCAAAAATAAAATATAATCCAATAGTAAAAACGATAGAAACCGTTATAGGTATACAACTTTTTGAATTAGCTAACTACAAAAGTATAAATTATCTGCATATAAACATATGTATGAGTTACCGTTATTAACACTTCGTAGTATACTTAATTCTTGATTGCAAGATAGTTTGGAACGGAAATATGCAGAGTTAAAAGAATCTAGCAGCATACCTCACGTGCAAAAGGCTTCAATAGAGAACGTCAATAACATAACAGAAATGAATCGAATATCGGACGCAATACAATACTGCGTGGCAATACTGACTTCGATCAAAGCAAAGGAGTTTTGTGATTTGGCGACTATATACGCTTTTGTACTAATGTAATCCAAGTAGGGAAAGCGTCGCAGATGGCATCAACGCTGAATAACTAGGAATGCGAGGATTATTCTATCTTTAAAACCACTGTCTTTGGAACTGCAATACCAGATTAGCAAGACAGTTTTTGAAGCTTATGATTTGCAGTTGTCGAAAAAATAAGTTTATTCGGAGACAGTAGGGAACCGTCGCATTGACCTTAACTTTTCTCAAGTTCATTTAATCGAAGAATTTAACAGAAAACGAAATACGTGCACAGTCAACGTTTGAAAGATAATTTGAAGAAGATAATTTGCCGAAACAAGATATCCACTACTTTTGTAGAAGTGTGCTTGACGGCATCTTATCTAATATTTGAAATCAATACATTTACGAAAGGATTTTAGATTATTTTTGGTTATTTATATTTTTTTGAGTTGCTCACGGACGTTTCGTTTTGGCAGACTCATCGTAAGGTGGAGAAGTTCTTGCCATTGACGACTCTTCCGTTACTGGTAAAAACAATCCCCCGCTATTGAAATGTGATAAGTATGCTGAAGGGAAGGTTATTCTACGATCAAAAATGGGGTATGTAATACATATGTCTGCATAACAACATATTGTATACATACGTAGGTATGTTTGGTAAAGTCCTTGAATGTATATTATCATTAAAGTTGTATGCTTTTATTTCTTATGTTTTTTTATTATGCTCTTTTCAATACAAATACAGCACACCCAGCACTTGTTTTACCTCAACCAAAATTTAACTTCTTCCAATCAACGAAGAGGCTTCCCATTCTTTCTACACATAATATGTTTGTATGGCTTGTGCGCCGATATCGGTTACAAGTTATTAGTTTCTACTTCACTAAGCAAGGGCAGAAGGATGGCAATACCCAACTTTTGGCTTCAAATATTCAGTCCGTCTTTCCTTGGCGTTTGCCTTTATTCCTACTTATTAGTTGTTGTATTTAGTTAGCGTGTTTAACTTATTTTTTTCAGGTCGTTCTTTTCATTTACTTAAATTCTCGAATTTCTGCCATTATCCTGTGCCTGCGCATTTCGAATGTTTATTTTTTACCTTAATTGGCAAAGAAATGACGCAGCGACCGCTGAACACTACCAACAATTTACCGGTCAGCCACACAGCCCACCACTCCTTTTGTTAATTAAAAATTAAACAAACATTATTTTTCCCTTGCCCGTTGACAACGGTTTCACCTCGTCACAGGTTTTCTGCATCAGCGCGTATTCGCTTTCCTGGTGAATTATTTTTTTGCAATTTATTTTCGCTGTCCCGCTGCTCTTTGGCTTATAGTTGGCAGTTTGATGATCTTCCCTTTTTATTTTCTATTTTATTCGTACTAGTGGATACATACATAGGTTCCGGCAATTTGGCTGAAATGGGGTTGCGCTAAGTAAGTTTATTTTCAACTTCATTTGGCACTCGTTGCGGCGCAACTTTAAGTGAAACTTAATCCATTTGAACCCTTATTAATTAGTGCCACCTACAGTACCTGCATTTTTAAGCATTCTTTGCGACTGCCAAAACTAATCTGGTCCGATATTTCTGAACGAAGTAACCGCTTTTATTTCATTTATACATTTGAGAAGTTCAATGCCATGGTTAGCTGGTTTAGTGGGCACACGGGAGTATCGTTTTTTTTTTATTCACACCACAGCGGGAATGTGTATTTAATATGAATGTATTTATTTTTTACAAAGTTTCCCGCATAAATTTGTATGTAGAATAGTTTGCTATGAGTTTGCATGCAAGTATTTAATTTGGATAAAGAACTAGCAACAATAACATCTCAATTTCCGTCCCAGCAATTGTTATTTAACGTACAAAGCGAAATGCCGTGCTTTCTGAGCACATCTAAATACATCCGCTGGATATAATTATAATAATTGCTTTGTCTTGAAGAACATAAAAATATTACTTACTAAAAAAAATAATCCTCTCTCCAGAAAAAAACCTAAGTTAAGTTTTTTACAATAACTAAAACAATTATATAGGGATAGAAACGGTTTACTTCTTTAATTTTCCTTGCTGTTCCTCCCATTTTGGTTAGTATGAGTTTTTAACCTTGTAAAGGCAAAGCTGTCAATGCAGCACCAAACTTAAAAAGAGTAAGGCACAACTCATTTGTTTATCACAAAGACCGTACATAACAAAGAAGGTGCAAGTTTCGTTCCGTTCCGCTAACAAAACATCTCGGCATTTTTCCCCATACTGGAACGAATTCGACATTCGCTAATTGATATAGAAATCATATGTACATACATGCAGTTTAACAAGAGTAAATTTCGAATGTATCAAGAAATATGTACCTACGAGGGATACATTTCAATTCACTTTAATAATAAATGCTGCAAATAGTCCTTCCTCTCGTCTTCATATTTATTTGTTGCTAGCGCACGATCACAAATTTCCAGCGATACACGCTCAGTCAGTGTCTTTTACGTAAACAACGAGCAACAACTTTTTCTACTTCTTCCATTTTTTCTGCAACATTTGTCAATGTCAAAAATAGTCTGCGTTTGCTTGATGTTAAAGCATTTTTACATTGCTTTATGTATGTATGTATCTACAATTGCCCATAAAGCTTAATTTTAATCCTTATGGAACCTACCTCAACAGGACCAAGGCTGTTTTAGCTGTGACGAAGAATGCGACGATATGATTGTGTGGCAAGGAGCAGGATTTATTTCGAGTGACTGCGGTCATGCAGTTATTTTCAAATTCAATTAAATCTCTTTATGACAACTTATGTGTTTACTTCTTTCTCGTATTTGATAAATCTTGCTACTTAACATACAATGTGCGTCGTATACTAATGCCAATTTTTGTTGGTCCTTTTCCCAAAGCGTCTGCTTGAGGACAAAGTTATGTAATCTTATAGTACGGAAAGGTTGGCCTGTCTTGTCTAAGTTCTTATTTTATCCAACCTCAACCTTGTAATAATCAATTATACAGCACTTGTTAAATTTGTTTTTTAGAAATGTATCTTCCACTAAATACGTTTACACTCACATGCATACAGTATACAATATGAAATGCTATTTAAGTTGAATCTTGTTATGATTCTGTTAAATTCTAGCGTTTAATTGCAATTCTAATTTTTGATAAGTAATCGAGTTAACTCAAACTGTTGTTTCTTGTTTACGCATATGATGATTTTGGTGGATTTGAATTTAAATTAAAGCATAAACTTGTCACTCATTCCCTGGTAAAATAATTTATGCACCTTGACTCGGACGTAACTGATTTATAATAATTAATCGAATTGTGTCTTATTAGTTATAGTTGAAAATTCGGGTTCAATTTAAACATAAGTGGAAGAATACCGCAAATTATGCTTGTTTGTTATATGTACCTTCGAAAACATTGCGATAACTGGATTTTTTTACATTTTGGACACATTTTTAAAATCAAAAATAGGAGCTGATGGAAGCTTTATGAATCAGAAACAACCATTCCGTTTGTCTTACTAAACTTTTTTCCATTTTGGTTATCTTGTGTTATAAGTAGCTACATTTCAGTGTAATTTAAATAGAACAAGTAAGGAAAGCTAAATTCGGGCGAAACCGACTTTTATATACCCTCACGATGTATTTTTGTATGGGCGGTGCCCAGTATTTCATAAAAACCACGTTTCTTTGTTTCAAACCGCAGCTAGTAAAAAAGTTTACTCAATTTCTTCTAATAAAAACTAAAGAACGAATTTGTTAGCATTTTTCAAAATTTCTGTTATATGAAAGTTGGGCGTGGTTATGGTCCGATTTCAAACATTTTTGACGGTGATGCTAGTGATATCAAGGACATAATGTTCATAATGTTTTGTGACGATACCTTACAACGGTATTGAGATATCTACATACGTTTTTTTATAATTAATAAACAAATTTTTTAAAATTTCATAAAAATCAAGTTTCTCTAAATATCGAATTTTAATAATATGTTCCAATAGATAAGAAAAAACGAAATTTTTGCATTTTTCAATATTTCCGTTATATGGACGTGCGCGAGGGTATGGTCCGATTTCAAAAATTTTAACGGTGATAATTGCGATATTGAGGAAAATTTGTTAACCAAATTTTGTGACGATACCTTACACCGTTATTGAGATACAACAAATTTTTCATAAGTGGCCGTGCCAACGTCTATATCTATCTCGATTATTTTTTGCTGTTACAAACAACCGCTGTGCGAACAAAGTTATATAACCCTCGTGTATAAGTACGCTCGGTTATAAAAAGCCAACCGTTCTTAATTCTCTTTAGAATAATATTTAACTTCGAATGCGACAATTTTTTTTATTAACGTACCCATTCCAACAAAAGTGAGCTTCAACGCTGAACAAAATTTTGTTGTGAAAATCGGGATCGGTGGCCATCACGTTGTGGACCCATTCAGCAAACGTTTGCAAACTTTGTTCCGGATTAAGTCTGTTCATTAAGAAATGGCAAACGAAACTGAGTATAAATCAAGTAACAGATGTCAAAAAGACCTACTCCGAAAAAAGTATTGCCTCATTGAAAACCACACGTCTAAAAAAACAGCCTCGACAGTAGTTGGAGGGCATACTAATTTTACTTAGTCCACTATAACGCTGTTCAATCCTTAAAATGTCCTACAGAAATCGTTCGCTTTGACGGACTGCCCAAAACCGATTTTCGATATGAGAACTGTTGAATACTTCTTTGTTTAGTTTTAGATCACTCTTAAATCTTTACATACAAATTGAAACACCCTTATTTACATATGAATCAATGCTATGTATGTACATGCTCATATAAATATATAAATATATACATATATAAATACATGTATTGTATGAAGTTTTACATTGATTACTTTATTGCATGCAATTCTGGCACACCAAAAGAAAAATAACGGCAAGTCAAACAAGTTGGCATACAGTCTTAGATGACTGCTTCAATGTGTGCAATTTTAATAAGAATATTAATATTAGATATCAGAGCTGTCAATCACAAAGCTCGTTCGAGACATTCGCCTTGGCGTAGACATCACCGACTGTTTTACTCGCTCTGCCCTCCCTTAAAAAAATTAGTGAGTGATCTCATCAAACGACCATAGTGACATTTGAGTTTTACTTTAGAATATGAAAGTATACTTAGATGTATGTATGCACGTATGTATATATGTACATATTTAATATCTGTACTCATACTTTTACACCGAGGGCAAATATACAAGCTCATACACAGCTACAATATTCTCTTTTAAGTTCCAACGACTTGCGCCAGTTCATAATTCAAGACGACACATAACGAGTATCAAATTATTTATTTAACAAATTTAATTTATGTATAGTACCTACTACATATGTATGTATGTATGTACAACTGTATTGTAACAGCTTTTGGCTCTTATCTTGCACATTTGTATTCAATGTTCTTTATATATTTAAAAACATTATATTTCTATTCAGTTATCCTTCTCTCATGAAATGAACTCTGATAGGCTAAAATTTTAAGATTTATGCTTTCTGAGTGACGTTTAAACAACCTTCGCAATATCTTTAAATCCAGATTAATTTATCTATCAACAGAACTTTATAATGAATTAATTAAAAAAGTGTATTGTTTTTATTTGAAAATTTTGGTAAAAAATGGCATAGTTTTGCTGGTGTTTTACAAGTTCTGACTTATTAAAATGTTAGCAATACCTAGTTACAATCGAAAGAACACTTTACTCACTTGCGTAAACCCATGCTTTCGTATACTTTTTAACGAAAAATTACGCTGAAGATGGCACAACGCCGAACCCGGTTTGTTTTAAAACCAAACTTGACAAGGGATGACGAAAATTCGTTCCAAAACCAATCATTTCACACCCTGTCGGGAGCAACAACATCAAAAGATCAGAATATATACTCTTTACCTTATTTTTAAAAAACTTGAACAATTCCGGGTATTTAGTTGTATACCCCAATCAATTTTAGTTTTTACAGGTTTCAATATGGGACAAAAGAACTTAAGGCGACCAACGTCAACCTTTACTATTTAAAAATTTTATACAAATTAATAAAATATATACATATGTACAAGAGAAAAACAAATATAAATGGCTGTAAATTTACTTTAAAAGTTGGAATTGTAACGTGTTTTTCACATTTTCGAGAATTACCTTTACATTAATATTAGGTGTTGGTTAAGTCCGATAACAAAAATTTTCCACAAGTCGTTTAATGCGGAAGCAAATTATTTTAAACCTTTTCTCCAATATATGCTAAAACAATGAAATATTTGCAGTTTTCAAAAATACCGTCGCAATATGGGCCTGGTTGTTGTTCGATTAGAACAATTTTCATAATTTGCCCTGGTGTTACATTGTGTACCGCTTTTTGTAATGATTCTCGAAACGGTTGTTGAGATCAAACATTTTATGATAAGTGGGCGTGGCTGGAAAAATCCTTAAACATTTTATTAATATCGAGTTTCTTTATGATAAATATAAATTTACCATTTAAACCAATTTTCCGGACATAAACAAGTTTTTGCATTTTATTGGCTAATCTGGCATTTTGATTGCATTTGTGGCCTAAAGAAAAGACTCTCACAAGCCTTTCAAAAAATAAGTTCTTCATGCTATGTAAAAGGAACGTTAGACACCTTCGACTTTGATTCCGAAAGGTAGGAAGCTCCGATTGATTTTTCACCTTGAGCTACCAATTTAATTTCGATAGTTTTGAATAAGAGTTGCAACGCCAACGCGAGCTACTTACTTACGCACAACATCAACTTAATCGCGAAGAAAGTTTGAATTAATGAGAAAATTAAGTTTGGCGCTATTAGAAACTTTCTTACCAAGCGATCAAAGTTTTGTTTAGGACGATTTATAGCATAAAACAACCGGTCGACGTCGCCGGAAGTTTTCTAAAAATTAGCTTTTGGGAGATGCGCGATTAAAGAAAAATTAACTCGCGAGTTCTGATACCAACGTTTTTAAAATTCTTCACAATCATCTTTGCATGACTGAATCTTGCGAAAGTTGCAGCCGAGAATGCACCCGTCCACAAAAGTCATATTGTTATGGCTTCCAGCGAATATTGTTTATTCCCAAAGAGGAAAAAAAACTTCGTTTAAAAAACATGCAAGCTATGAAAAAATAAATTATACAAGAATTTAACAAAAAATGTTTTTGTCCAGCCTATTTCTGTAGCAGTTGAGAGAGTTTCGTTTCGTGTTATCCTTGAAGGTACAGCGTTTTGAAAATACCTCACTACATCAAGGCCGTATTGAGAGGAGGGTTCCATCCCCCGAAATGTTGACACAACTACAGGGATTGTTCCACTTTATTGGTAGAATTCCCAACTTTTAAAACAGTTACATCCTTTTTCAAAAAGTCTGCTTTGACTAAAAAATAAAACTTTATTTCCGGAAACTAAGTCCAGTAAATCATGTTAAACTGAGGTTTAAAATTAATGATTTCAGGGATTGTTGCAGTTTTTTAGAAGTTACTGCTTTACTCAGATATTGACGATTTATCTAAAGTCGGTTCATTTTTTAAATCGACATCCAGTTATGAATTTGTCCTTATGAAACATTTTTTCCCCTTGCTTGGTTTTACCAAAAGCCATTGAGCATGTCGAAACCGTGTTACGAGTTAATTACAAATCAATTTTTCACAAATTTAGCATCTTTATTTCTTCGCTTTGCTCTATAAATGAAATTGATTTTACTGTATCAGATGCAAAATTTAAATTTAGTTCGCTTTGTGGAAGAAAAAGTGGAGCGGAGAAGAAACTTGTAAGCAACCAACATCTGCTATTGAAAGTTTAGATAAAGGAAATAAGCAATTTTGTTTTGTTAAAATTAATGCGACAATGACGTTCACTAGGCGAAAAGATACTTTAAAGCACTGAAAAGATAAAAAATTTTTGTGAAAATCCGACTAGTGAGGAACGAGCACTCACCGACGATTTGATATTGAAACAGATGAAGTAATCATGACTTCGCAGATAAAAAGTCTCGACGACTTAGTTTCGTAATAAGTTAAGCTTTAAATTAAGATACCTGCCTTGGGTGTTTACGTAATTAGTTTACTGTTTACATACGAACATTCTTATGTATGCATATCTACATACGTAAATTTACATATTCTAAAATATTTTGCTACGGCTTTAAAAAATCTTATAAATACATGCGTACCTGTGAATTTTTGTTCCATTTTTTTTAAATTAATATCGTTGTCCCATTTTTAAATAGGCGCCTTTCACCTTTTCAAATAACTATATTATTTATCGTTTATTTATGTATATATGTAGTTGTGATAAATACTTATCAGTTTTAATAATCATATTAATTTAGTATTTACTTCTTTCTCTTTTCAGGTAAGTTTCTGTAAAATTGAATTGATTTAAAAAAAAGTTGAGCTACTACACAGGTAAAATCTTAATTACAAATTATTATATTGAAAGGATTCTGTGTTTTGTAAATTCATTTGTTTATTGTCTTATAATTTAAATTGCCTTTCCTTTTTTTTTTGTACCAATGCGGAAGCTCGTACTCAGTGTGGCGCGAACTGATTTCATATACTTCTGAAACAAAGTCTAAGTTTGGCGAAATGTGGTGTCAAAACTTTGTAATCTTCTTTTGCATTGCATAGTTATTGCGGTTCGGTTGTAACTGGTAATTAGGGTAAGTTGTTGTGTCAAGCGTGTTGCTGTAGCATACTGTGCGGCATATTTGCGGCCACTTGCCTTGAATATATGATAGAACACTGTAATTATGTAAAAAGGAGTTTGAGTTTTTGATTATGCAATAAAATCATTAAGTACATACTTACTTAACCAGAGATATGATAATATGTATTTTTAGAGCAAAAGAAAAGCGAACCGATAGATACGTACATATATGCTGTAATTTTACAACATAAAATTATAAACGCATCTGGCGCACAAGTTATTAGCGAATTTTATATTTTTATAGCTTTAAACAATGCCGCAAGATTTATTTATTTCAAGCTTCGTTTTATACAAAAAGAATTTTAGGGTTTAGTCTGGAGAATTACTTTAATGATCGAAATATTTTATTCCTTTTCAAAATAATTAGTTATCATCAGCCTCGCTACTTGTTTCAAAAATTAAGCTTTGTTCAGTCCGCTCGCACACATAATATTGTTCTTCCAAAATATACAACTTTAACGGCTTCCAAATTGTTTTTTGTTAGTGCCATCAGGCTGTGGAATTCCTTACCATTATCTATTAAATGTATTAAATCAAGTAGATGCTTCAAATGGCAGTTACACATTTGTTTATGTAATACTCTTTCAACTCTTTTCATTTGCCTCTTCTATAGTATAAGGATAATACTTATATATTAGCTAATGTCAACTTGAGTTTTAAAAAAATAGTTAATTGAAAATTGAAAATAAATGTTTGTTATTTAACTTTCAAATACGTACACTGAAAAGACCATGTCTTACTGTACACACATGTGAAATTAATAAATAAATAACCACAATTTCGATTTATGTATGTAAAGAAATTAATTATGTATGTTAGTTATACTCGTATCTTGAATACCAACCTATAGAGCAAGATCTCAGAGCCGCCAGACACTAGTTATTTTGAAATAGATGAAACCATTGCTTACTGTACACAATTAGTTGCTTCGAAAAAGTGAAATTATTTATTCAAATATACATAGTATGTAGCTCTCCAAAAATATATGTATATGTAGGTGGCAAATTGAATGCGAATATCTGTTGACTTATAACGAAAAAATTGCATACTATTTTCGAATACATTAATTTATTACTTGAAAAAACAACGCATATAAAATTACTTACTATTACATATGTACTATATAAGACATTGTAAAAATTTGGCGCCGTTTTTGCTTCACCTGATAAATAGATGCTCTGTGGCTTGTAACACAAGCGCTACAAGTCCAACAAGTGTTCAAATAAATTAAACAATTGTAGATATTTTGTAACACAAAGCAACTTGTAGTTACAAGTGGCGCCCTTGTAATTACTGAACTTTTTGTACAATTGTTGTCGATTTCAGTAACACAACGAACACACTTATACAGTTGAGTTACGGATTTTTCTACAATTGTAGCTTTAGTTTTCTGACGGCATTAAACAAAGGCTCTTTGCAAAATTTGCTACTTCTTTTCACTTCTCAACTTTATCTGTTACATTTTTTCAGTTTGTCGAAAAAGGCCCCAAATAGGACTTCTTTATTTTCCTTCAATTTTTGTAAAAAGTTCAATTTTTTTCAACATTATTTCCTTGAAGACATGTTTAATTAATAGAAGAAGTTTTATTTTTCGTCCGCCGAAAACAAATACTCTTAAATAACTAAATTAAGGCTAATCAAAATTTTTATATTGGAGGGCAAATTGTAATTCATCTACAAATACTTGTAGAAACCACATTTACTTGTAGAAACTACATTTACAAGTGTATAATATTTCGCAACAAGTGCATAAAATAATATTATGTTACAAAAATTTGTAGAACTTGTAGTTACCAGCGAACTACTTGTAGTTGGAGTTATTTTCTTATACTTACTTCAAGCAGAAGCACTTATACCTACTCGTACACTTGCGCATACTGTAGTTTACCTGAAATTTAGAATTTCTTGGCAAATAAAATTGATAAACAGCAAAAGCAATTTAACACTTTATACCAAAAATATTTATTTGGAGGCTTTTTAAATCTATTTCTGCTTATTACATTGTTTTTAAACATACATTGGTTAATATTTATATTTAGGAAGTTTTTAAGATAATATAAGTTTGAATTTCCGTATACTCTGTAAAGAAAAGCAATAGTTCTAAGCTGGTTCAAAATTCCAAGTTCAAAGCTAAAGTGAGTTTAGACTCTAGCTGCTGCTTTCAAGTCAATTGCAGATAGTAGATTATAACCATTGACTTACCGCACACATACAGTCATGAAACTTCAAGTCGTGATGCAAACGCGATAACTCATTATTTATATTTTAAATTTACTTTATTTTTTATTTTTGAATAATATTGTATTTGAATTAAAATATTACACTTTATCATAAATTAATTTAGTTTTAAAAATTCAAATTACTCAGAGCGGACTAGAAAAAAACGTTCGGAAGCACAAACTGTAGTGGTCACGCAAAGCCACACTTGTCGTGTGCGGATGGAGTGAAAATTTATTTTCTCTTCGATTTTGCAACTCCACAATAGATGTCGCTTATGATGGAGTATTTCAAAATTGTAAAGATATATTAGTTCCGGACCAGAAATTTGGTTTCACATGTTTGGGATTTGCCTGCAGGGAGTAATTAAACATAAAAATTAAAGTCATTTCAAACATACACTCAACCCTTAAGGGAGTCCGGTAGTCCAAATGTGCTCCATGATTGCCACTTGCATCATTGAATAAATTTGATTTGTTGGCAGTTACAACTTTGAAGTAGTCAAGGACTTTGTTTTACTTGGATCCAGTATTAATATTGCCAGTAATGTCAGCCTGGATATTAAGCGAAGTATAACACTTGCCAGCAGGTGTTACTTTGGACTCGGTAGGCATTTGAAAAGCAGAGCTCATTCTCGGCGAACGAAAGTCTCGCTCAACAATGCCGTCCTTTTAAAATGGGCTAGAAACATGGACGATGCTGAACAGCGATGAGAAGGCTGTGGATACTTTCGAGATAAATGTTGTTCGCATGATTTATGGTCCTGTTCGCGTTAACGACGACTACCGAAGAAGATGGAATAATGAACTGTATGAGCTGTATAATGATATGGACATAGTCAAGCGCATATAAATTCAACGACTGCGATAGCTTGGCCATGTCGTTCGTATGGATGATGATGATCAAGTGAAAAAATCCTTCGAATCGGCATCCATGGGAAGGACCAAGTGCAGAAGGACCCGTCTTCACTTGGTGTAAAAAATTGGCGAAACCTAGCGAAGGAGAGAGGGAACTGGTGAAGCTTTTTGGTCCAAACCGAGACCGTTCTCTCTCTCTCTGGCTTACAAGACATGTGATAGATATACAGAAAAACGATAATCGAAATTATATCTCATCAAGGTTCTGTAGCCATCTTCAAATCTTTAAGGCATAAATTCCATTGCAGTCGACCATTTTTAAAATTTAATCGAAATAGTCTATAAGATTGGATACAACATGACTCTGTGCTTGATATAAATAACACAAATAAGAAAAAAAACCTTCAAAAGCAGAGAGTTTTAAACTCTTTTTCGGTCTTAAATGCAAATTATGATAATCAAGGCCCATTGCGTATAAGTACCCCTAATAAGCAGCTAATAATCCAGTGGTGAAAGATGTCAGTTGCAGGTGTAATGTATAAATTTTCGTTGAACTGTGCGGAAGTGAAATTTATAACCAGCTTCGGGAATTCGTAACACTTTTCTATGCGTTACGGCTGTCGTATACTTGTGTTTAAATGTTTATGTGTCAAAGAAGCGTTCGTTAGTATATTCTAAATACACTAACACACCGCCTCCCCTTGTTTTATGACAGAAACAGTTCTCATTTTATTCTCCTTGCACACATTGTTTTCCAACAGCGTACCCCGGCTCTTCATCTGAAAATCTGCTACGACCGCACAACCGCAGATTAACCAAAAACGCTTCAATGCTCTCGTAAGCCATAAATCTTCTTGCCCTCTACGCAATTTTTTTATGTGCGAGTTTGTATGTATGTAAATTCATCTACCACTTTGCTTTTGTCATATACAAACACTTTATCACTTCTTCTTCTTCTCGACTTCATACATCCGCTTGTGGATGGTGCGGTCTGGGCGATTTCACGTTTCTATATCGCATCCTGGGAAAATCCCAAAAAATTTGGCCAATTCTCTACATTACCCTACACAGCTGACAATACTTCACTGTATGCTGGTTTTGTACGGGGAAAACAGCTGCACTTTACCCATCCGTTTCATGTTAATGAAGCGCGCATCCTCATTCAGTCAGGCTTAGAGTGAAAATCTTCGGTCGTTCGTAGTCAAAGCAATCCTTGTTATTGTTTGTGTTGTAGCTGTCGGTGTTATTGTTTTTGTTTTCCGTCTGTTGCTTTTCAAGGCTGTCATAAGTACACAAACACACGTGCATTCCCTAAGTTGTCGCGGCAATTGTCACTTCGATGCACGTTAATGTGTCGCATCGTCACCATGTTCACCAAATTCCGGCAATACCCAATGATTGCGCCTTGTCACTGCCCTTAGGCCTTTCGTGAAAATTGGTTTCCTGGGTTTTAGTGTTTGGTCAGCCACTTTCGCCCGCTTTTGCACTTGCCGCTCAAATCTTTGCTAGTTGATGCAGGTGCCAACTAACAAAAAGGTTCTTCTGTGTCCATTGCAAAACTTAGGCTTACATTTGTACATACATACATACATACATCGTCAGGATTGCCGGAAAAACAACGTTTGAAGAGGAAACCGCTGCAAATCGCACAGAGTTCACATATACTGACATACGAGGGTGGATACGTTTGAATTCAGCTGCCCAAAGTTTAATGATATAAATAATGGTGCCGAGTCGCCATACACAGAGTTCAACTGATCTTTGTTTTGCTTTGGCGTATTGCCTTTTAAAAACAAAAATTTAATGACAACTTGATACTAAATTTTTTCCATTTTCACAAAAACTTTGGTGAGTAACTATCAAAAGGTGGTGCACAACTACATTCACTAGCTTTTATTGACGAGTGTTGCTATCTTTACATTGAAGTCGGACAATTTTCAGATCGCCCACGTGAAACGCGTAGTTTCACAAACCCTAAAATACTTTTTTGTGTGTATTTTGGCAATAATACATAAATTAATCAGTTTCATGTGAGACTTCAAATTTGAACACTACAAAAATTAAAGTCGTTTTTATTAACTACTTCATCAAGTATGTTACGTCCTCTCTTGAACAGTGATCGGTGAGCAATAAATGAGGCACAACCATTCAGAAAGTTTTTCCTGATTGTAATTTGCATATAAGTTTTGAAAAGCCTCAAATTAGATAAAGAAAATTTATTAAATTTTTTTCAAAACTACGGTAAGTAATGAGCCTTTTGTATTTTACGGCGAACTATTCTTGCACTGATTTATAGTTTCTTTAATTAGAATGCTATTGTGCTTTAATGATCGAATTTGGTATTTTTTTAAATTATACATTAAAAGTAGTTTTTGAGAATAAATTCTTTAATAAAATTTAAGAACGATTAGCAAATTTATATGACATGGCCAATTCTGTCAAATATTACCAACTTTGAAACCACAAAATTTCTGTTTTTCGCCGAAGAGGTCAGGGTGTTTGGACCCCTTCTTAATAAAGAGATAAATCAAATGCATTAGTTTGCTTCATTGATTGTTGTCTTAGAAAGATTTAACGCATAAGAATATTTATTTAGTTTATTAATACTTTTCAGAACGTATGTATGTATATATTTATAAGATATGTATGTACATAGTACATTCGCATATGCGGCAAGTTTAAAGTATTTTTTAATTTAGTTTTGTGTTTTTTTGCACTGATCCTATTAAAACTGCTAAACAACAAACAAATAATTGGTAGTGTCTAAAGACAAACCACCAAATAAAATGCATTTAATAATAATAATAAAAATAATAATAATTTGGCGCTTACAATATATAGCTCAGTATTTGGCCGAGTTTCTCCTACCATTTGTGGTGTGCTACTTAATATTCTACCACAAATGTAGGGACCTTCAGTTTTGAGCCGACTCCGGACGGCAGATGTATTTTATGAGAAGCTTTTCCATGGCAGAAGTACCCTCGGAGGTTTGCAATTGTCTGCCGAGGGTTGGCCGCTATTAGAAAAAACTTTTTCTATGATTAAGATTTTACTTGCCCTGGCTAAGGTTCGAACCTCGAACCCAGCGGCATAGCGAACTTGACCACAGCCACGTAAAATAAAATGCTTTTACACAATTAAAATTCGGGGAAAATTGCAAAACGAAATTAAAAGAAAATTTAAATAATAAAGCTAGCATAAATTTATAAATTTTTGTTCTTAAATTAAATGGTCTATGAAACTGCATACAAAAATAATTTTAAAGGTTCTCATTAAAAAGTTGAAAATATTTATTGAAATGTGAAAATTTTTAAAACAATGATAGGCACGATATTTGCATTTATTTATAAAAAAAACTGGTTAAACCGTCTTTGCGGACGATCTTCCATTCTTCACATGTTGTTCTGAAAAGGCTTACTTCTTGGTAGAAGCAAATGTTTTGGCACTCGAATTGAATTTATTCACTTCAAAGCAATGGTAATTAAAATGATTTCTGCGATTGTTGCAGCTCTTGAAGAGTTACTGCTTGACTCGTATATTGACGATTTATCTAAAGCCGTTTAATTTTTAAAATCTACCACCAACTGTGTATTTTTTGTGAGCCTATTTATGACATTGATAGTGTTCTAGTTTACATTGACCTTATCAAAAGTTTTGCATTCCCTTTCCTTACATATGAGCATATCGAAACCGTGTTACAAGTTATTACGATTCTCGCAGTAAAATAAATGAAAAGTTCAGCAAGACAAATTTATTCAACACAAATCAATTGTACATAAATCAAGTTACTTTATTTCTTCGTTTTGCTCTTTAAAAGAAATTAATTTTGCTGTATCAGAAGCAACACGGCAACATGAATTCGCTTTGTGGAAGAAAAAGTGGAGCGGAGAAGAAACGCGCAAGCAACCAAAATCTGCAATTGAAGGGTAAGATCAATGCAATAAGTCACTTAATGCACAGCAAAAAGATTCTTAAAACACTAAAAAGATAAAATTTTTTTTTGCAAAATTTGACGAGAGAGGAACGACGATTTGGTATTGAAACAAATGAAATAATAGATGACTTCGCATCTTAAAAGTACCGACGATTTAAATTAAATTTAAAATTAAGGCAGGTAGCCTTGGGTGTTTACGTAATTAGTTTTAAAGAAATATACACACATACATACATATACGAGTGCGTTCATTTACGCCTGGTAAAATATTCTATTAAGTCGTTTAAAAAATGTTGTGCATGCGTTCCAGTGAATTTTTCTTCCCTTATTTATAAAAAAGTTAGCAAAGTGATTTTTTGTGTTTAACATGCCCCAATACAAGTCCCAATTAATCAGTACAAGAAAAATTCTAAGCTTCTGTCATGATTTGGTTGAGGCTCGACAACGAAGGGGTTGCAAAACCTCGTGGAGCGTTATCAAACGGACGTATAGATGCACTTGTCATAATTGAAGATTGCAGCGTTGAGTAAGACACCTCTTCTGCTCATAAACTTAGATTTCTACAGATAATTGGTCATTGTCCTATTCAGCATCCAAATCATGAGTCTCTGAAGCGCACAACAAATAGTTTGCCAATAAGCTTAACACAACAAAAGAAGAGATTTGTATAGTTCAGGTCTGAGTTTCCTAGGACATGGCTGTATTCAAATTTAGTGATGAATTCAGCGCAACACCCTCACTTTGGCACTTTACTACCTATTACCTTTTGCTACTGGGAAGCATTATACATAGTAAATAAATTACCTACATAAGTATATATTATTAGCGATATGCCAATTTGAAAAACGCTTCAAAACTTGGTTTCCAGTTTTAAGTAAAAAAAAAATTTGTATACCAAACATCTGTCATTTCTTTTCGTATCATTACAGTATAAAGACATCCTGTATTTTTTTTTATGAAATACTAATATTGTCAATTTGAATAATAAAATAGTTGATATAGAATTAAAAAGTAGACATTTATATTCAAAACAGAGAACTTGTATTATATATATTAATATGACCGTTTTTTATTTACTATACGATTTTTTTATATTCATAGAAAAAAAACTTAATAAATTTAAGAAAAAATTGCATACTCTCCTATCTAAAATATAACAAAAACCGATCAAGTCTGTTTAACTTTCTAATTTAAAAATAATTGAAGTAATTATATTTTAAATTTCGCCAGTATTGAATAGACATAAACGCTTAAAGTGGAAGCCTATCCGCCAGAAATATTAACTTTTTTAATAAATATAATGAAAAGGGGCTAAATTACAAGGACACTTGCTTCTGAACGCTCTTTATGTGGTTGGCTGACGTACTTATGGTTCTATTTATATATGTATGTATATATAGATGCACATACTTATGCCCCATAAAAACTTAAAGAGATGTAGCCAATTATAAAGACATAAATTTTATCTTTTTAAGCCAGAGGTATGGTTAAATAATTGCTTTCCCACAACTTCGCTGGAGCTAAGTTGGATGCATTCGCCTTTGGTGAACCTTAACTTGTAAGCTACCCATAAAACTGACGAAGAGGTTAGTAAAATACTTGAAATCTTATTAAAATCTCGCCCGTACGGCAACCAAAATTCAAGTGGACATTTATCAGAAAATGCATCAGCGCAAACCTCAAGGTAACAGTAAACCGAAGAAGAGTCAAGCTTTAATTTTATTACGAAACGTTATTGTTCCAAACATCTTGATAGCATTGCAATGGCGCTTTACCATAATCGGCAAAAGTAATTACTTTGTTTTTTTGTATAGTATATTTTTTTATTATTGCTATGCAAGCAGTATTTTCGTCGATATTTCTGGTATCAGCACTGAATGGCGACCATTGTGGATAATAACAACTGACTGAGATATCTTATTTGACAGTTGCATTTGACAGGCTACCTAAGGTGGCGTTGACAGGGTACATAAGCTGGCCACCGTCGACTAAGTATTACGAATGGCCCAAAGTTGGAAAAAGCTGAGCCGAATAAACTCATTTGGGTAAAACAATAGGGTAGCGCCAGGAGTGCAGACATATATTTTGTTGAAAACGATAAAACGACACTTTCGACAACCCCAATAAAATAAAAATAATTGCTATTTACAATTTCATATTAAATTTTATAAAGCTGTAAAATTAAAATTTAAACTTATCGTTTTTCAATAATTTAATTGTGCTTACGTACCAAAGCGTATTTATAGTGGAAATAAATTATAATCAACCATATGTTAGAACTTGTTTTGTGTTTTAGTTATCAGCGTTTGGTTAAATAAATAAAATAAATTTTAATTCTCGTAATTACGCCTTTAGGGAATTTTGATCTTTATTAAAAAATCTCGTTATTTAATCTTTCCGCATTACATTCATGGGAATGAAAATAGCAAAGATTAATTCCTATAATTAAAATTTAAAAAGAAAACACAACCCCATTCTACATATACAAATTCTTCACAGCTCTGATTAACTTGTTATTGTTAACAATTCATTTATTCAGTTAAAGCAAACTTAAACAACCTTTGCATTTATATTAGAAGGAGAAATTGTTTCAAACGAAATATCAAGTTTACTTCTTATAAAAAAAAAAAACTTTAAAGCATTCTTATAAAATGTATAAATTAAAAATATTTATTTTGAAAGTTATTTACCAAAGACATCAGTTATTTCTTCTGGTACTTAAACACACATCTATAACATTGATATATATATGCATTTTTAAATATATAAAAGATATATGAAATTAATCATGTTTTTAATTTTTTACCTAATTACCATTTTTGTGCCAAAACGGTAACGCACCTATATTGCAACCTCACAGCCGCTGCCGTGCCGAAGATCGCCCCTAGAGGTTCCTTCACCACACACATCCCATCAACGGAGGAGTGGAAGGAGAATGGCGCAGTAAACATGTTCTCGGATGGATCGAAATTGAAGGATAGAGTGGTAGGGGTGTCTTCTGCGAAGAACTATCGCTCAGTAGTATATTTAGGTTACCAGATTTTTGCTGCTTATAATTTGTAACTTAAAATGAAAAAAACAAATGACCGTTCAACTTTTGGAAGGAATTATTTATTCGCAACTTCTGTATATATTTTGAACGTCGCTGTATTGGACACATACAGGATCTTTCCATTTTGAGCACATTTGCAGCTTGACCTGATTAGGAAAAAGTTGGAGTTACAGCCGTTTTAATAGCCAATGAGCTAGCCATCATGTCGGTGATCGCATTTCTAGTATTTGATTGAGCTATAATATTTGTATTATTTAAACGACGATCAATTTACTTATTTTTTCATGAGTGACTTGGAAAGAAAATGTAAGCATTCACGCCTAGCCTCAACCTTTTGGTTAGATTAAAGCCATTGTATAAAATGTATGTAGCTAAGGCGGCTTATACTTGTTTGGAACATAGCTTACCATAGAAATATCGTTGTTATCAGCGTAGTGGAAACCAAAGAGCGATGGATTATTTTACGATGGCGATTTGTGTTGTGAAAAAATTATTATGGTACCCGCAACTATTCGACTGCTTTTATTAAACCGGTGAACTAAACGCTTCCCAGCATTTTCTCCGACGTTTGCTTTCGGTTGAGCTCCAGGAGATTTTCCGGTGTTAAGTTTATCTTGCAATGTAAATTTAGTAATCGCAGCCTCTGTTCCGAAATCGTCTTTTTATTTCACGATCTGAGCATATGAGTAAATTGAAAAACGCTCACGACTATCAAATGATTAATAAATAAAATATATACTGTAAAGCAGAAATGTAACACTGCTGTAATTAGCTGTAAGCAACATACAGTGAACACAGTCTTGTAAAGAAAAGATGTGTATGAACACAGCCATGTATGTAGAGAATAAGGAAGAAAGAAAAGAAGAGAATAAAGAAAAGAGGGAAGATGGCCTATTCCGGTTTGGATCGAAAACAAAGTAGACGTGTAAAATTACTTACCATAATACAATCTTGTGACATCTCCTTAAAAGTAAAAGGAATTGTTAATTTTTCAACTCAGGTCTAGGGTTAACCAAACAGCCTAACTGGAATCACCAATATCTCAAGTTTTATACAATATCATCATGGCACCAGGATGATGTGGCCTACTCTGTTTGTAATTTTATACGCGACTTTGAGCAAATTATGGAGTCAACAGGTGCCAACGAGATTTTTAAACTTCTCGCTCTCCGTCGCTGCTTGACTGGCACGGCTAGAGTGACGTGGTATACAAGGTTTTTGGGAATGACCGCTATGTTATTCGTGATATTTATAATTGTCAGTTAAACTAACTGTCAGATGATGGTGTCATTGAAGCTCACCGCCTTCGACATTCGCTAAGCAAACCAGATGGTGGTGGCAGTGGTGAAGAGGATGCAGTGTGAGACCTCTTAACATGAATTGATTTTAAGTAATTAGTAAATATGATCGAGGGCTATCCATTGTCAGGATTGGCCGAGTTGTAAACACTGTAAAAGACTAAGATAAGTATTGCCATGTGCAATCTAGATATAAGCATATGAATGTATCGATACATCGAAATAATTATAACTCAGGGGGCCATGAAACGGACACTTCCGGAATAACTAAAATAGGAGTAACACGCAAAATCTTTTATCTGCGAGTATCCACGCAAAATTACACACAATAATAGAGTTTCGAAACAAGAACTAAATTCTGCTTCACTATCGCACGTCTGAACTGAACCACAGAATTAAAAATTATGAGTAAAAAGGCAGCAGTATGATGTATTAACACAAAAAAACTTACATTATCCGTACAAATCAGCCTGTGGTACAATTGTACCAAGGATGGCAACTACCGAATAGATGCAAATTTACCACGCCCACCGACGTACAAAATATGCTAATATATATAAAAAAAAGTTAATTTCATTCTAAAATGTCCACATGTGGCATTCATAAAATTAAAGCTCTGTAAATTCGTTAAAAATATTAAAATGTTGTGTTTACAAACCAAATTGGTACATTTGTACCATGAACGTAGGCGAAGGGTTAACTTGACTATGATTATGGCTAAATTTTGCTAAGGTTTGATACCCGATCTCAGCGGTATAGCGAGTTATGCACGTACAGTCACACATTCAACCAAAGCGTAAATTAAATAAAGCTGAGTTTGTAGTAAAATCAAATCAAATAAACATAGTTGGCCCCTTATGCGATTTAAAGTCAGCATTAAGATTTGTGCTTTGTATACTCCAGCTTCACATCTTACAACTCCATATGTACATATGTATGAACTTCTGTTCAACTCCCCTAGATTGTCGCTGCTTGTAGCCCTACTGAGGCCAAGAAATGCATCGAAATGTGAATAAACTGACATAAAGCGTTCATTTACTCGCCCATTCGGTCGCTCGGTCGTTGATTCATTGGCGCTCTCATGTTTTTTTTGCTCACATTCGGATTATGGTCACCAAATAACTTGGTGTCCTTATATGTAAAACTACATTAGAGTGTGCATTTTTTTAAAAGTATTTTTAAGATTTCGCAGTTCACGTTTTAATGGCCAATAGAAGACTTCTTCTTCCCTGTAACTTTGCAAACATTTTCTTGTGTTTTTGCAAGTAATGTACACATACATATATGTACCGAGTTCGTACAGAATTTGATACATCTGGTCCACGAACAATTGACTTTTTCTTGTCATTGACTTTTCAAAGTTCACATTTCCCTACCAGTTACCAGTATATATATATGTATATATATATTTACATACATATGTGCGGAGTAATAACTACGTGCATATAGATGCAGCGTCAGCAGGACAATGTGCTGAGCTTGCCAGGCGCTGTATTGCGTGTTGTAGGAAACTCGATTTGACTTTGCATTCGACACGACTTTGTCCCAATTCCTTGTATGGACTGCTGCTTCTCGTTGTTGTGAATATGTATTTTACGGAAGCTGTTTGTTGCAAGTCGCGTAATGAAAAAAGTTTGCAATTGGCGCATTCATCTTGGCTAGATTTCTTTGTCCTTTGTTTGCACTCTCTCATCCGCCATTTTTCAACTACCGCATTTTAATGGGAAAGAAACTTTGCTCATTTGGTCTGCGTTCGCAACCAACAACAAGAGTGCACAAACTTCAGTTTTCTCAGTGAAATTGCACAACTGCCAGCTGATATGTTAACAACAAAAATGATCGGGCCTGTCAAAAATTTCCGAAAATTACTTATGTTCTTACGTACGTACGTATCATTTTCAAAAATAAACAGTTTCCATTAGTCAGTATTATGCATTTATATAGGCATGTATATACATACATACATATGAAGACAGATATATAATTACCCAAATGACAGTTGCATTCTGACAATGCTTGCTACCTTCTTAACGAAATCTATAAACACTTGACTAATTACTAAAGTTGCCTCTTAAGTTTGAAACTATATAAGTATGTATATACAACAGGGTGTTCGATTATTCGACTTTTTTGTAAAGACGGTTTTCGAATTAGTTGAAAAAATAGCAATTTGAAAAAAGCGGTTCTAAATTTTTTAATCAAGAAAAAATTGGGTAAATCGGTTCCTGTTCCAAGTAAGAAAAAAGCTACATCAATGTATATGTAACTAAATGCAATTATTTCTATTAAAGAAATCTTTTGGATATATAATGTGGTTTGATGCCCGAATTCAGTAAGCAGTCTCATGCTCGCATTCTGTAATGTGGTATAATCTTAAGTTTCAAAATTCAAGACTATGAAATAAAGATTATTGGCTCTCCTCGCTTTCACGGTTTTTTTTGGTTTTTTTTTTTAAATTTTTTTTACCTGCTCATCGCCTGGTTACAATTGAGGGACTTTATATTGAGACTAACCTCCGAATTCAGTAAGCAGTCTCAGTCTCTAATAGAGACAAAAGTCACAATTTTAGACCAGTTGGCATCCATTAGACTCAAAATAAAGTCTCAAAATTGTGACCTGGTGATGAGCCGGTCACAAAAAATTAAAATAAAAGCAAAAGAAAAAAACGTGAAAGCGGGGAAAAACAATTATCTCTAGCTCATTTTGAGACTTGAGATGATACTGAGTTACTGAATTCGGGTATAATCAGTGCCAACTGGTCTAAAATTCTGACTTTTGTCTTTATTAGAGACTGAGACAGCTTACTCAATTCGGAGGTTTATATTGACACTAACGAATGTCAACTGGTTAAAAATTGTGACATTTGTCTATGTTGTACTGATACTCTTTACTTACTGAATTAGGGCATTATTTTCGGAAGAACCCGGGTCAATCACTCTAATATACACACATAGAAGGTGCAAAGTGGAAACTTCTTTAACTTAACTTTAAATGAAACCTATTAATAAAGGTTTTTATGGCTATTTTAGGGCAACGATTAACAATTCAACCACAACCACATATTGAGTCATTTGGACACATTATTTTGTTTGTCTTCTTCCCAATTTAAATGTTTTTGCAATTTAAGTGCAGTTCGTTCTCGAACAAAAACCATAAAATATCATACATTAAACTTTATACAAAATGTATAATAATTTGACAAAATTTCATCAACCCAGAAATTTATGTACCCAGAATAAGATGCGAATGGGCGTCAATAAAAAAGCTATCAAAAACAACGGTATATTCTAAACGCTTGAAACTTGCATTTTATTATTCTAAATTTAATGAGCTACAAAAAAGGTATACTTGAACAAATTCTAAATTATTTTAGTTAAAAATTTTGCAAAAAATTTTGTTAAATTATTATAAATTTTTTATAAAAAAATGGCAAAAAGTACTTTTGCAGGTTTCCATTGATTGCCGTTTTACATTTTTTTAAGAGAATGAACTGCACTTTAATTTAAAAATAATTAAAATAAATTAGAAACAAGTAAGAAAAGCTAAATTCGGGCGAAACCGATTTTTTTATACCCTCGCGATATATTTCATAAAATTTCCGATTCTTTGTTTCAAATCTCAGCTAGTATTAAACTTTACTCAATTTGTTCCAATAAATACTGAAAATCGACATTTTTTGCATTATTCAAAATTTGCGTTATATGAAAATTGGGCGTGGTTATGGCCCCATTTCAAAAACTATTGACAGTTATGCTAGTGATATCAAAGACAATATGTTCCCCAAATTTTGTGACGATACCTTACATCGTTGTTGAGATACATACACACGTTTTTTTATAATACCAATATAAATACCAAATTTATCAAGAATATTTAAAACATTACGAGCCGAAGGTGTTCATCTAGTTCTCTTTGTCTGGTAAAGAAGTTATCTCTCGCTTCTTTTCCCCTAATAATAATATTATAAATATAATACTAAACTAACAACACAGTGATATTACTCAAGATGAAATTTATGATATTATTTTAAACGAATACCATGAAATTGCATAAGAATTTACCCAGCATCGTCGATTTTAATGAGACCATTCCTCTGATTTAGTTTGAAGAGAATCTTTTTATTAACACAAATTTTAGTAAGGGTGTTATATTTGCTGTTGGAACTCAGGTTGCTAAAATTTTAAATTTTTCGTTCGGAACTGGCAATTTTCTTTTTGTTCTGAAGAACACTACTAATAAAGAATAATTAACTCTATTAAATTTTTATTCTTTATTTTAAAGATTTAATAATTTGTTTAAAACACAGTCAGGTTAGAAATAGAAAATGTAGCAAATAACTATGTAGCTTTTGATAACCTACAACAAACTACGTTTGTAAGAAGGCTGGATCTAAAGTGTGTGTTTTAAAAAGCTTACGGAATAAGCTGTGCCTGGCTGAAAAATTCACATGAATGCCATTTCACACATTGTGCAATTATATTATTTCTCTCAGATATAATTGACATAACCAGATTACAAGTACAACAGGATAAATACGAGTACTTAAGACAAGTATTAAGTGTTGGTAATAAAGCGTAAAGTCATGTTATGCTAAATAAATTAAATTGTATGATATAAGTTAATATTTCTCTTTGAAATTGCAAATGGAATTACTACATAATACTTCCCTAAATTGTAGAATGAAATATATATAGATGTCCTTACCAATGGGTGAGAGTGGGGTACAGTGGTGCTTCTGGGTATGCGGTTACAGTTGCGCGGCTGTACTCAATCCCTACTCTTACGTCCACGTTCGTGCACCCTGGGCAACGTGAGCAACCCATGTGCAAGATACGGTAACCAACCCGTTTGGAGCCATGGGTCACGGCTAATAGAGAGGGAGCTTTAGTGGAGCCACTCCGTCATATTCGGTTTAAGGGTCCACTAAAGTCCGCAGCGTCTGTTCACCAGGAGGTGCGGCTGAGAGCGGGCGTCTGTCTTGGAGCAAGCGGATTGCTATATAAACGAATTTAAATTTGAACCCCCAGCAATGGGTTGTGCGCAGGGCTTGAAAGCCGCCACGTAAAAAAACAACTTCCAATGAAAGGTAAAGCAAAGCCTCGGACAGGACCCCCCTTTTTAGATGACGACCACGGCAAACATTTTAAGGACCATGATTTGAGGGCATGCACCTGGAATGTCCGAACCCTTAATTGGGAAGGTGCCTCTGCCCGGCTGTAGATGCCCTCGGCAGAGCGAAGGCTGACATCACCGCCATCCAAGAAATGCGATGGACGGGGCAAGGGAGGATAACGGTAGGCCTTTGCGACGTATACTACAGCTGCCATGTAAAGGAGCGAAAATTTGGTGTCGGATTTGTGGTGGGAGAGAGACTTCGCCGTAAAGTACTGTCGTTCACTCCGGTGGACGAACGTCTCGCCACAATCCGCATCTCCCTGATTTGCGCCCATGCCCCGACGGAAGAGAAGGACGATGGGACCAAAGATTGCTTCTACTAACTCCTGGAGCGCACGTTTGAACGCGGCCCCCAACACGATATAAAAATCGTGCTAGGCGATTTTAATGCCAAGGTGGGAAGGAGGGCATCTTTGGTTCCACAGTCGGCAAATTCAGTCCCCACGAGGAAACGTCTGATAACGGATTGAGACTGATCGACTTCGCCGGGGCCCGAAACATGGTAGTCTGTAGTACCAGGTTCCAGCATAGGAGCGTACATCAGGCTACGTGGCTGTCTCCAGATGGTAAGACACGAAACCAAATCGACCATGTTGTGATAGACGGAAGGCACGCTTCCAGTGTCCTAGATGTGCGCACGATCCGAAAGGCACACAAGGAAAGCTCGACGCCCGAAAATGCTTTCAGAAAGTACGACGGCTAACAGAAGGTTTTAAGACCGGGGCGAATTCCTGTAAGAACGACAACGGCGACCTGGTGACTGACGTTCAGAATATACTTAGTTTATGGAGGGAGCACTTCTCCACACTACTAAGTGGTAGTGACAGAGACCACCTTGGAGAAGATGATGATCCCGAAACCCCTATCAGTGACGACGGATTGCATGTGGTGGAGAGTTGGTAAAGCGCATGCACCAGCTTATCTGTAGAGTATGGTCGGACGAATGCATGCCTACCGATTGGAATCTAAGTGTACTTTGTCCAATCCACAAGAAGGGTGATACTGCAATTCGCGCCAACTATCGTGGTATCAGCCTTCTTAACATCGCAAATATAAGGTTCTGTCGAGCGTATTGTGTGAGGGACTAAAGCCCACCGTCAATGAAATGATTGGACCTTATCAGTGTGGCTTTAGACCTGGTAAACCTACCATCGACCAGATATTCACAGTGCACCAGATCTTGGAAAAGACCCAAGAAAGAAGAATCGACATGCACCACTTTTTTGTCGACTTCAAAGCCGCTTTCGACAGCACAAAAAGAAGTTGCCTTTATGCCGCAATGTCTGAATTTGGTATCCCCGCAAAACTTATACGGCTATGTAAAATGACGTTGAGCAACACCACCAGCTCCGTTAGGATTGGGAAGGACCCCTCCGAGCCGTTTAATACCAAACGAGGTTTCAGACAGGGTGAATCTTTGTCGTGTGACTATTTTAACTTTATGCTGGAGAATATAATTCGAGCCGCAGAACTAAATTGGTCAGGCACTATCTTTTATAAGAGTGTACAGCTGCTGGCGTACGCCGATGACATTGACATCATCGGCCTTAACAACCGCGCAGTTAGTTAGTTCTGCCTTCTCCAAACTGGATAGAGAAGCGAAGCGAATGGGTCTGGAGGTGAACGATGGCAAGACGAAGTATCTCCTATCATCAAATAAACAGTAGGCACATTCACGACTGGGATCTAACATCACTGTTGACAGCTATAACTTTGAAAAAGTAGAGGTCTTCGTTTACTTAGGAACCAGCATAAACATCAATAATAATGTCAGCCTCAAAATCCAAAGGAGGATCACTCTTGCCTACAAGTGCTACTTCGGACTGAGTACGCAACTGAGCAGTAAAGTCCTCTCTCGACGTACAAAAATCACGCTCTATAAGTCTCTCATTATGCCCGTCCTAATGTATGGCGCAGAAGCATGGACGATGAAGATATCTGATGAGAAGGCTCTGGGAGTGTTCGAGAGAAAGATTCTCCGAAAGATTTATGAGCATTTACGTCTTTGCGATGGCGAATACCGTAGAAGATTGAACGATGAGCTGTACGAGCTGTACAATGACGTAGATGTAGTGCAGCGAATTAAGATCCAGCGGCTCCGCTGGCTTGGTCATGTCGTTCGAATGGATGAAAGCGCTCCAGCTCTGAAAGTATTCGACGCGGTACCCGCTGGTGGGAGCAGAGGAAAAGGGAGGCACCCTCTGCGTTGGAAAGACCAGGCGGTAAGGGACTTGGGTACGCTTGATATTTCCAACTGGCGCCACTTGGCGAAAGAGAGAAATAATTGGCGTGCTGTGCTAAGCTCGAGCCAATGAAAGAAAAGAAAAAGTCCTTACCAAATTTCTTTAACGATTGCTACCAAGGTCTGTAGTCAGAAATCTTTACTTTATTATGGTATACAGGTAAACAACTCTCCCCTATGTAGGTAGGTATATAGTTGTGACTGCCACTGATATTCAGCGACACACTTGGGCCATTAGTTAGAGGCCCGTTATAATACCACCATCTAAACGCTCACTCTGACTAGCTGAACCATGTAGAGTCCTTGATGAATCTCGTCAAGCATCTTGGGTCTATATTACCCAAATCTCCGAGGTCCCCAAAAAGTGGTGCCCCTAGAAAGCGTAGCCTCCTTCTCGCTGGCGCTGGACAAAGGCATAAAAGGGGTAGATCCGTTTACTCCTCTTTATAATTTTTGTTGCTTTTGCCGCATCTTTGGGAGGGTACTTCGAGACGCGTTGCGTGGTTGTCTATGCGGCAGTTCCATGTTAGAGCACCAATTACCTGGGATATATCCATCCGTTTTAAAGTGTACAGACTACGCGATCGTTTACGATCCCATCTGAGCCAAGTCTGTCTAGAGATCCTACAAGTCGTAGTGTGTTCCCAGCTGTAATTTTCACGGGAAGAATCTGCTAGGTTGTTCCCTCCCTCGCAAGTTCACCCGCTATACAGTTACCTTCGATGTCCCTGTGGCCTGAAACCCAAAGGTGGTTTAGCCTGTTCTGCTTAGCCATCTCCTGTAGAGATCGGCGGCAATCCAGTACAATCGTTGATTTAATCGTAGCTGAGCTCACAGCTTTAATTGCCGCTTGGCTATCACTAAAGATAAAAATGTTTGCCCTATACAGCGGTTTCTAACATGTCCACAGCTTCCTTAACACGAGAGCGGGTCAATAAGTCCGTGAATTTTTGGATTTTGTTGCCTCTTTACTGAAATGGCAACACTGCTACTATCAACAGGCATATGTCAGTTGACCCCTGTCAAAATTTAAACAAGCTGCGGTGTTTAGTTTGTGTTTGACAGAAAATGGAAAAAAATGAATTTCGTGTGCTCATTAAGCAATATTTTTTGCGGAAAAAGACCATCACTCAAACCAAAGCAAAGCTTGATAAATACTATGGGGACTCTTCACCATCAATTCCCTATTTTCCGGATTTAGCCCCCCAGTGACTATTTCTTATTTCTAACTGAAAATTATAAAATTATCCTTCAAAGCTAAGCCTACATCTGTGCCGAGAAATATATACATACATTTGCTAAATATAAATGTTTTTTATTTTTCTATCAGCCTAATAAATGTTTTAATAATTGACAATTTTATTGAGGTCGAGGCCAATTTATGGAAGATGTTGTGTGACAAAAACAACAACAGTTTTTTTAATGGTAGAAATTATAGTACAATTTCAGAAATCACCACGTTTCCTCATCAGACTTCTTTTTATTTAATTAATAATATTATTATTCGTCATCACCACTTTCCCAGGCTTTGAACCAAGGAGCTCGGAGCTGCAAAGCTTCCTTAAACAAACCAAAACATTTGCTAAATATAAAAAGCGTGCCGTGTTGACTAGTGTAATCAAAATGCGCGCATGCAAATGGGGCTGCTTGTTAGCTGGTTTTGTGTCCGCATTCGCCATATTGTTAATAAATACATATGCGCTTGAATGCATGCACAAGTACTTACATACAACTAACGATAATTTTCTTTCCACTTTCTAAATGCGCGCTACACTCAAGTGGAATCGGGTACCTTATCGCCATCTACACCGCCCACCGCCATTTCCATTACCATATGGTAAACATAGAGCAGCCTATAGTTAGGTCGAGGAATGAATGAATGAATGAATGTGCGAGTATATGTATGGATTATGTGAGCGACATGTTGACAAGGCTTGAAGCACAACAATAAGCAGCAACCTTTCACACGAGAACGGCGACGCTGAGTCGCAAAAGCAATACATGCATACACTCAAGTAGCTGCCAGAGACCCCAAGTTGCCGTTATACGAGTATATGAATATGTACATACATACACATATACATTATATTCCTTGCATGCCCGCGTCTCTTTTACACTCCAACTATAGTCAAAGTGCCATTATTTCGCACTTACTTAATATTCTTCTTTTATGTATTCCTTCATACCTTTTCATTTCGTTTCTTTTCCACTAAGTACACAAGCATTCATTTTCTTTTATTTTAATGGTGTCCGTTGTTACCATTTAATTTCGTGTAATTGACAATTGTTTACCTTCGTGTTCACGGCGCCTAAAAGCTAACAACAGTTTATACAAAAAGTCTGTTTTATGAGTTACGAGGGTGTTTACTACAAAACGTGACACCAAGTAAAAATTTTATTCTAATTTATGTATATACATATGTATGTAAGCATATATATATCAAGTTTGATGTTGCTTCAATTTCACGTTGGTCGTCCAAATAAAGTCGTTTTATTTTATACAACAGTAAATATTAAGTATTTAAGAAGGCATAAAAGAATTTATAAAAATAATGTACTTTAAAATTCATGAATATTATTAGCCACAAATTTGTGCCTAAGAAGCTGAACCCATCTTTATACTCAAAGACCTGAACAACTGACAGTCTGTCAAATCAAATAAATCAAAATTCTGTCAAATCAAATAAATTAAAAATAAAAGATCAGTCAACCGTAAAACTTTTCCATAATTGATCAAATTAGCTTGAAACTTGTTACTTGAAAGCTTTCTGAGTCGGTGATTACGAACCGGTATCAGATTTTCAAAATTCTAAATAACAGATACATATGTACATTGGAGCGAATGAGTATAGAAAATCATCCGCCTTATGGAATCTTCTATTCTTAATTATTTCTAGAATAAAAGCGGATTATTATTGAATATTTTATTCTGAATTTTAGACCTCTTACTATAATTACGATAGTTGCTAATCAGCCTCACAAACCCCAGAGGAATGAGCTTATATCACATGTTTGGTGCTCCCAATTTCACATTCACATACATTTTTGTGAATGGAATCCGAATGCTTGGTTGTAAGTGAAATGAAAAGTAAATGACAAAAAGTGTGTGAAAGTTTAATTATTTTCGATTGAAATAATTTTTAAAATATTCGTTGATGTTTGTAGAAGCTATTTATGACATTTCTTTATTAGTTATTCATTAAAATATGCGTATTTTTAAGTCTTTTGCTGATGACTCCTCAAAAAAGCATACATATGTAGCTGAATCCGAAAGAGAAATTTCAACAACAGCTGTTTGCGAATTGCCACAACGATAACCGATATGTGTGACAGGGAAGACCTGATATGCGAAGAAATTTGTGAAATTGGAATTTATTATTATTTTTTTTGCAAAATACATATTTATTTTGCGGACAGTCTATCCTTGACAAATTTCAAGCAAATCCTTCGGGGATTAACAGTCAAACATCTTAATATCCAATCACATAAATTTTTATATTTAAATTACTAAAAACCTACATATACTCGTACATTTCAATAAATAATTTACATAAGTAGGTACCAAGAAAATATGTATGCATATACAAATACTTATATAAATACATCCATAAATATATGAACATGTAGCTTTTAATGAATTGAAAAGTGAAACAAAATTTTAATGTCACTTGCATTTCAATTATTCTATTTGGCTTAGTTATTTGATTTTATATGATGCAATTCACTAACAAGTAAAAATAAGAGAAAAATTAGAAATAAAAAACACTGCAAATTATAATCTTTAAAAGGTGGAAAGTTTTTGTCATTTACATTGTTCAGGAACTTTGGTGATACGTTTCGACAATACCGCTCCTTTTCATTTCCTCAACCCCAAAGAGCTTGAAGCAAAGTTGAACTTGTCAGCCCAGCCAGAATGTACGATATTGCAACGCATACACAAACTGCCGCCATAATATACTATAAATTAAGTATTGGGTGAATGACGCGTTTTTGAGCGGAAGTCTTGCCATATGGGCAGAGAAATTCGTAAAAGCCACGGCCAAAAATCGTAAAATGGAGTGTAGAGGGGTAACTATTTATGCGCTAGGTTGTGTGCGCGCAGGACTCCAAGTGCCAAAAATGAACATATGAGGCAGCTATTTAAATTTGACACCATCATTTTCATGCTTCGCCATTTTCGCTGTCGCAGCGCAAGTCATGCATCCTGCGACATTTCATGTCTCTTCTATCAACGCTTTTCTTGGGGCATCACCTTGATGTGGATGGGTACTACATACTTACGCGTACCGATTTTTATGAACTTTTTAGCATGACACCGTCATTGCTGGTAATGGGGGAAGACTTCTATAGCGTAACCGCAAACACACTCAGCGGCAGGCAGTGGGTCGTTACAGATTGCGTTTGCACCGCTCTCTGTGCTGATGGTGTGCGTTGTGTGTGTGCGGGGCTCTTAAATTTGCTGCGTTGGCAATTTTTTTTATTTAGCCATTGCAATCGCTAGAGGAAAGTTTGCGGTATGGGAAGACGTAAAACTTCGCATTTGTTCCATGTTTATGGCATTTAACAGCGATTGCGTGGTGCGGGGTTGATAAGTCTATAACTTGAGTGCTGTGCGACTGTGGCAACCGTCGTAAATGTCAAATTGCGCCTTTTAATGAGTCCCGCTGATAATAATAATAATAATAATAACGCAATGCGTACAAATTACCTTGTCACGGCGCTCTTCATCGACCTCACTGTATGCGTGTGTAGAGGACACCTCCTGTTCCTAGTAATAGCGCCCGCTGAGCTGGTGAACCAATGTCAGCAATAACATATGTATGTGTTTTTGTGTGTCACTTAAAGATGCATAAGTAATGCGGTATGGGTCATGGCAATGAATGGAATGGAAAATTTGTCAAACAATTTGAGATCTTCCAAAGCTCCAATAAAATAAAGCAAAATCTTAGTTCAGCTTCTCATGAAATCCATAAAAATAAACGAAATTACCAGCTTCTAGTTTAAGTCCAAATACGTGCATACAAACACATTATAGAAGCCATCAAATCTGGAATTCATCAAAACGAAGGATTATGTGTGAATTAAAAAAGAAAGAAACACTTCCAAGATTATTTGTGATAGACTCGTGCACCTTCCAGATATTATGTTAAAAAAATATGTTTTAATATAAAAATTTCAGGATGGTAGTAATCATTGTAAGGAAGCTTTCGTAAAAGCCTAACGTAGAGGAAAAGACAAGGAAGACTTAATTTTTTTTTTAATTTTTGCTGCAGAAGAGCCATTTGTAAGGCCTTTCACCGTATGAAGATAGAAAGGTGGGTAGGAGCAAATGAACGTATGACACGGCATTTTGATGCGCTGTTCTTCTGGAACCTCTGTTATCGTCTGCTGTTTCACGTTATTTTCTTCGAACCATTTAGTATTTGCGATGAATGTGCTTATGTTGAGTCTTGTTTGCTTCGAAATTTATGTATCTAATATTTGACATTGAAAAGATGTCCATTTTATCTTGCTTCTTAGCGGCAAGGCTGGCCATTCGCAAAAGCAATTACCTACTGTTTATCTACTGCCCTCAAGATTGGAGCTGCGGCTTAACTTCTAAGGTGGTCTCTTACTAATTGTATTTTATCCAAAAAGCCAGTGTTTTATAACTCTAGGTTTAACATTGGTTCTACGAAACCATAACTAACCCTATTATGTTTTATGGAGCTAGACACTTCTTGATATGATGAACAGAATGCCAGTCGACATTATGCGGATGTTACACTGAGGGAAACTGAGTGGTAAACAGGTTTGAGGACGGAACACCCAAACGTTCTGGGTAGCTTTGGCTTCTGAGCGCGCCTTAAACTTCTTCCATTCCTATTCCCTCAAGAAGAGTATATAGTTTGGAGGTTTTCTGATCTCCATATTAATTGTGTCAGAATACTTTTATGGTGCTCGCCTCGAGGTGTTGAGATGTGGAACTCCACGTTTGAATTAAAAATATGATTCTTGCGGGCCTTAGTTGCACGTAGAGAGAATACACTAACGAGCTTGGAAAACTAACTACTTCGATTGTGGTATCGCGAATTTAACTAATCAACCATATCTGCTTGATTTAAATAATTCTTAACTTTCTAAAACTAACTACTTCGATTGTGATATCGCGAATTTAACTAATCAACCATATCTGCTTGATTTAAATAATTCTTAACTTTCTAAATACCCTGTAAGGCTCACTTTACTCACTTTACTCTGATCGGTAATTGTGTGTGTGTGTGTATGTAACTGATTTTTCTTTTATCAAACGCTAGTTGCAATTCACTTTTTGGTCAACGCGTACACTTTAAATGCTTGCACACACCGGGATTTCTCATTTCTTGCCAGATAGAGTTGAAAGTCATCTGCATTCCAATGTTAACTCTGACTGAAACTTGCACAGCCGCAGTTAGTAAAAGTAATTAGAATTTCAACTTTTGCTGCAGTGACCAAAGCCACAACGGCAACCGACAACAACTACAGCAACAAAGTTGTATTTGAGTATGAAATAACATCTCAACTAGGTTGCCTAATTTTTAACTGCTATTGCCACGATTGTTGTTGCAGATGGTGAGTAAATATCAATTTTGTTTACAGCAGTGCAATACTGCTTTGTAGAGAATATCTCGATATTTCTCTTCGTTGTACCTACCTCATTTGGAATTCGAAATGCCAACCTTGAAGATGACTGTTTGTTTCCTGTTTGCAAGTGAAAACTCCTTCACAAAATGCCACACGCTTGAGATTTGCAAGCTGTCACTTCACACTATAGTTTTTATAATAATAAACATCTGTTTGGTATTACTTCCGTAACAGTAATTTATTAATTATTAATATATGAGTAAGTGAGTTAAAGATTTTATTAAAAAAAAATTGTAAAATTGAAACTACCCTATTATATTTTTCGTATCATTTTGCAAATGTATATTATATAAGCACCACCTTGCACAGTCCCGTGACATTTAAATTGCTGTTGTGCTGTTGCCAGTGGTTTGCGCTCAAATTCGCTGCGGTATTGGCGACCATTTTGACTGACACAATTAACTAAAAGTTATATGTGGAGAGACAAGCAGTGGTGTAGCCCTTTAAATGTACACATATTACATACACACCCAGTGTGAAAATGCTATGTAACCGAATAGGTGGAACTGCAATTGAATATAAAAAGATGATTCGAACGTTTCAATTCGGTCTCCAACGAACGGATCCATTTCATCACTAATATTTTTGTCCCCTGGGTCGGGGAGGGATATTCGAAGAGAGGTGCGGGAAATATTTTCACGGAAATGTCGGGGTTTGTACTGTATTCTGGGAATTATGTCAAAAATGAACCAATTCCCACATGTAATTCATATTCTAGAAATACGATGTCGAGGCTAGTCGTGACAAATTGGCAACTAAGAACAAAGATTCCTTGAGAGAGGTTACGAGCGATGAGCGCTTTAATGGCAATAAGAGCGCTGATTGTCTCGCGAAATGGGGCGCTGCTGAGCATTTACATACACCGTAGAGCTTTTTAGAATGTAAGATGAGTCGCAATTTGCAATCCAATGGCGGAAGTCAAAGGGAGATAAGAGCAAAAAGATTGGTTAACCTTTGAAGAGAGGAACTTCGAACTATTACCGGATACCTGACTGGCCACTGCACTGCTGAGTACTGCCTTAACAATATGATTCTCTCTAAGGAGACGAACAGCAGACTTTTTGGACTAGAGGTGGAAACCTCTGAGTATACGTTGCGGAGAAAGACTATCATCTCTGTGCAGTATCTGGAACATGAACCAATCCAAAGTTCGTTATTTAAAAAATAGCTTAGGATTTGAAGTACTATTAAAAAGGTCAGCCGAATTTATTTAGTCAAGTCATACCGATAATATGCCTTTAATTATAATAATAAAAATATTTGTTATAAAAAAAAAAATTCCAATCATAAAATTTTTTTTTTTTAATATTCAGCCGTTTTTGTATCGTCTCCAAGTTCGTCGTTAATATTTTGACTATCTAAATCCCAAATTAGTGACTTCTTTAGTGTAGATTTGAAATATGTGGGGGGGGGGGGGGATTGGCTTTTAGCTAAATTTAAGAGCCAACTCGACCGCATTTAGCCCCAGGAATGTGCATCACATTCCTCTCCGGAACTAAACAGCGAATTTTATGTTTTGTTACACACCTCATTTGCTTTAAGCGATTTGTTTTTGTCACACCGTCTGCTCTTTGTCTGCCACTGACTCAACATTGTTTCAATTTTAACTTTTCCAACTACATACCTACTATGTACTTACCCAAACCGGGTTGAGCTTCAGTGATGTTTGTTAAGTTTTTGTTTTATTTAGTTATTTAAAACTGCCTCCTCAGCGCATTATTCGTTTGCTTTTATTTTTCAATGCTACAAACATACATATGTACATAAAGGGTGTTTTTTTTACAGGTTTGTTTTTCGAATAGAGATAAAACTGGCATTTTGTGGTCAAATCTGGCAACTCTAATGTCATTTATGTTCAGTTTGGTTTGCCATTTCATCATGAACAGGTTGACAAAAGAACAACGCTTGCAAATCGTGCAAATTTATTTCGAAAATAATGGCTCAGTTCGCGAAGTTTACCGTGAGCTCCGTCCATTTTATGGTCGACATAATCGTCCATCAGAGCAATTAATTCGGTTAACCATGGATCGTTTTCGCACTACGTTTACTCTATGTGATAATACGCATCCGCAGAGACGTCGAACAGTGCGCACCGAAGAAACAATTGCCGCTGTAGAGCAAAGTGTTGAAGAGGACCCGAATGAATCGATTCGCCACCGTGCACAGCAATTGGAGCTTTGTCCATCAACTTTATGGAAGATTTTGCGCAAAGATCTTGGCTTGCGACTTTACAAGATCCAGCTTGTGCAAGAATTAAAGCCGCGAGACCATGCAATGCGTCGTGATTTTGGTGTATGGGCCGAAAATGAGATTGATCTCGATGCTGATTTTCATCGCAAAATTTTGTTCAGTGATGAGGCTCATTTTTGGTTGAATGGCTACGTCAACAAGCATAATTGCCGCATTTGGAGTAAAGAGAATCCACATGAGACCCTTGAAACGCCATTACATCCACAAAAACTGACTGTTTGGTGTGCTCTATGGGCTGGTGGAGTCATTGGGCCATACTTCTTCCGCAATAATGCTGGAGAGGCAGTTACCGTTAATGGAGACCGGTATAGAGCCATGATAACCGACTATTTTGTTCCCGAATTGGATGGCATGAATGTGGATGAGTTGTGGTTCCAACAAGACGACGCTACATGCCACACAGCGCACGTCACAATCGATTTATTGAAGGAAACATTCGCTGAGCGCATAATTTCGCGGAATGGACCTATCAATTGGCCACCAAGATCGTGTGATTTGACACCATTGGATTATTTTCTTTGGGGATATGTGAAGTCGCTCGTCTACACCAACAAACCAGAAACGTTAGGGGAATTGGAAGCCAACATTCGTGGCGTTATTGCCGACATACGGCCCCATATGCTCGAAAAAGTGGTTGAAAATTGGACCTGTAGAATTGGCTTTATTCGAGCCAGCCGCGGCGGCCGCATGCCCGAAATCATATTTAAACATTAATGGCATAAAATTATCCTTCCAATAAAGCCAAATTGATGGACCTTAAAACGATTTTCTTGTGTTTTATTTCAATTCGAAGTTCTATACCCCTAAAAAAAACACCCGTTATATATGTACTTAGTGGTAAAGTTTCGCATTGAGGGGCTTCTTAACAGACGAGCAGACAAATCGTAAGATTGACTTGGCGCTTGAAAAAGTATTTGGACAGAACGAAACGAAACTTAAGTAAATACGTATGTTTGTATGTATGTCTGTGTGAGATGATTAAGTGGGTAATTTGAACGCGTAACGAAACTTTGCACTTGAAAGCAACCGGAAAATCGCGGTACACTTCTTTGCAATTTCACATCGCGCCTGACCTTAATTGATTTCATGCTCTTGGCAAGTCAATCAATAAAGTAAGTGTAATTTCACAACGAATTAGCGCAGGAATTTGTTTTAATTGACACAGGAGGAAATTCGAAGCAAATATTTTCTTGTGTAACAAAGTACAACACACTCATACATTGGATCGAATTTTGCAAAGTAAAAAAAAATGTTGTCTAAAAATTGGTCAATGAAGGCGGCATTCTTATCTCTAAAGTGTTAGAAATAAAAAAAATTTACGCACACTCAGTGAATTCGTGTTTGTTTACATACATGCGTTGGCATGTTAAATCTATTTTTAAGTTATGTTATTGTATATATATTTAATATAAAGAATATGTAAACAATATCAAATGGGTTCGTTCGTTTATAGTAGCAAAGTACCTTTTCACTAGACATTTATTCGAAAATTGCATCTCTCAATTACAAGAGAGGTCAAAAACCAAATAGCATGCCTTGGAACTCGACTGAAGTTTTTTAATGCTATTAATTTCGAATCTAAAATTTTCCTTTACTGTTCAAGCAGAATTCGTGCACTCAGAATTATAACACAATTGCACTCTTTCACTAACCAGGTACCAACACTTTAGTTTCTTCTATATTTTTTGATTTATTGCACCTTTCAACTGTGACTATGCGACGGAGTGGCCCCTCATAGTGTCTAAACGTCATTGTTGTTAGTTAGCGGCACTCCACCTTTTGCGATCGCCAATATTCTCGGTCACCGCGCGCCAGATAAGTCCAAGAGAGCCATTGCATTCTACTCTGAAACCTATCGAAGCCATTATGAAAATGCGCCAAAATCTGTGAAGCAATGTTCAATTCACATACATATATAGGCATCTATTGGGTATTTTCAAATGACCAAATCCGTACCTAATGTGATATCGACGCAAATGGGAAACACTGATTTAGTAAATTCATATGTTGTAATGAACGCGACTTTTGTGTAAATTGTAGTGATATATGTATATGTATGTTAAGGTCGATATTTGAATTATTTTCTATTCAAATGTTAGCAGAATCTGTTTCAACTAAATATATTGAAACCCATTGTTCACTATTTAATCGCGCGTCAATTTGAAGTGCCTTAGTTTACTTCAGATACCGCCATAGGCGAATCACATCGACAGGAAAGCTAATTAAAGTTTAAAAGAAATACACAAACACGAGTTCAGTAGAGTATTGATCTGAAAGTAATTGTAAAACGTGGAATTGACGTTAAAGTGTCAAATGTAAAATGGAAAGAAAGAAGCCAAACTGTCGACATGATCGCAGTACATCAGATAAGCGGCTTGTGTTATGCATACATACAAATGTAAATTTGTGTAAACGTGCATATACGTTCAAATGTATGTGCATTAATACCACATAGTTACAAACAGTCGTTACCACAGAGCCAAATCGTAACGCAATTCGTCGAAAAGCAATTCTCCATCAACAGTTGTTTTAAGCGAATTCGCAATCGCGTAAATTGTGAAAAGTGTAAAATTGTTGCCGTCAGCAACACCAGAGCCTCAGTCGTAACCTAACACATACATACGTACATGCGTACATACACTCCTTAACAATCTTCTTGACGTTGTAAAGGTTGTTTGCCATTACGCAAGACTTTTGTACGTACAATGTTTGTGTTTGCTATTTAGGTAGGTTTTGCTTTTCGGTCTGTACACTGAACACGACTGCAAAACCGCAATGACACATTCTATTGACGGGCATAGAATACCCAACACACAACAATAATTACATACAGACACATGTACATATCTAAGTATTTACTTGCAGCTGTGAGTTAACTACAGCATTCGCATTCACGCCTGATTTGATGGTGCGGCACGTTGCCAAAGAAATGGCACGTTTCATCCCAATTGGCTCGGCTCCCACATGCACAGCAATTTAGTGATTGCTCTCTTAAAATACTCCTCGCCTATTTCGGAATACCCAGATGATGCTTATTTTCATTCAACGTGGTTAATTAACTTCCTTGCCACGCTCCCAATACTGTGGATGAGAATAGAATGGGATATTCTTAAAATGCTCACTCCCTTTCATATTTTGTAACTCAATTGCAATTTTATAAACATTTTCTAATGGGCATGAGAGAAGCTGCACGGAATTTGAAGAAGTTTTCCCAAGGCGATAAGGTTGCTGACTGATTATGATTTTCGGCAGCGCTCAAATTTTCACCTCAGCGGATGGACAAGGAACAACATACATACAGATGTGTAAAGCATGTGGGAAAGGTAGTTATGTATTTACGAACACTGATATAAACTAACTGCTCTGGAATTTAAACATAGAAACTAGGTGAATTGAATTCGAACCGATTTAAAAATAAATGTGTAGGTAGCATTTCTGGTATGTGTGGGAAACTTTTGCAGGGAAATACCGTCTAATAAAAAAAAAACATGATCAATTGCACCAATCTAGAAACACACTCAGAGGCTCACCATTGCCTGCAGAGTTCTTAGCTGCATATGTACGAACAGGCCCCTCTTAACTCTTGGCCAAATTGGCCTTTTTTTCTGCAATTCTACTTTATTGAATAAGCCTTGAGTTTGACAAAGTCGTGTTGCCAAATCACTGTTTTTCAAATACGTTGAATTATCTGCCAAATTTTGCACTCTTAACACTATTTTTCTCTATAATAATATATGCAACCAATTTGCAAAAAAAAAAAACAACGGGAGACGATTTAGTTTGGTTATGTCCGATATCAAAATAAGTTTTATGATGCTTTACGTACGTACATTTATAGTTACATAAGTAATAAAAACTTTCAATTATTCTTTGGATAGCTTAAGTATTAAGCCTAATTATATCTAAGTTTTCGAATCTTAATCGCCATTAGTAAAGGGTGAATTTTTTCTCAGCCTTATTTGCGTAGACAAGCGATTTCACATAACCCCACAAAAAATAGTCCAGCGGTGTTAAATCGCACGATCTTAGAGGCCACGCACCAGGCCCACGACGCGTGATAATGCGCTCATCAAACGGTGGCCATCTCGTTTTGGGTCCGTTTGGAAACTTTACAAAAGTTGCTCGCATTACGTGAGTTCAGTTTTTACTTTTCTAGTTTTGCCTATAGTTACTGCAAAGAAAGAGCGAATACATAACTCAACCAATATAATAAAAACTTAACAACGGAGCCAGGTAAGCGTTAAAATGTTAAACGCTTTTGATATAAAAAACGAAATGTAGTTGCACATCTTTTGGCTGTCTGCGAAAACCAAATTGCAGTGGCAAAACGAGCGTTGCATCTTCTTTACAATCCTTATTTTCCTCTCTTAGATTCCGCATTGCTTGTAAAAAATGTATGACTTCGTTCTAATGTGCACCGAATAAAAAAATGATTGTCCTTCATCTTCATACCTACGTAAGTCTGAATATTTTCCATTTCCCTATGTGATATAAGCTTGCTTAAGTGGTTGGAATTTAAAAATTTCTGCACAAGTTGTTTATAATGCTGCCTTGGATGCGAAGTAATCCTGGAAAAATTCGACCTATAATTTAAGTAGCATTAAAACCTTCCAATACGACCAAAATAGCCGAAGTCGGACCGACCATTTCAATACAATATCTGACTATACATAGCTCATAACACCAGCCAACATACCATAAACATTTTGAAAAAAAAGAAACAAACTTGAAGGTACTTGTATTAGAAAACCAACGCAGCAGCACAGCACCTTTCGATGGTACAATCGCTAGCAACAGTATTAAATGGAAGGGGCAGTGGGAAATTCCGGATGCACCACATGGACTTACGTACTTACGCATCTATACATTATGTATGTATGTATGTACATACGGTACGTGCAGCACGCTCGAACGTGTTCAATTGCTTTTTTCCGCACATTTTATAGAAAATAAAAACGTATTCGTAAGAATCGTCACACCGGTAAATGGAAACGTCGGGTGCCCCATACGTTAGCTAAACTTGGAAAATCAGAGAGAAGCGAAAGCAATGCAAGCACGAACGAAGCAAAGCGATGTACTCGTATTACTGTTAACAGTCGTGTGGCTAGTCAGTTTGAATGCGAAAAAAATCATTAGATAGCAAAATGAAAGTCGCATAAAAAAGAAACCGCGCCAAGTGGACCTAAAAATATGCAATGAATATACTCAAGTGACGCTGAAGCAACACTGAGTGGCGCAAAGGCAAGCAGAAGGACACAAAGATGCAGAAGTGGTCTCTAAGTGGGCGAGTCAGCAGCGGTGTCTTAATAATTGCGCACGGTGCACACGAGCCTTTGCTAGACAGCGAGGCATAGGAGGACCACCAGGCGAGTGGCGTTCGGCCGTGCGAAGTGTACTGCTGCTTCAACATATTTTTTATTTTATTTTTATTTTTTTTTATTAGCTGGCCCTTCAGCCTACGTGGCTGCAACAGCCGTCAACTAAGGGACTGATGAAGGAGAAAACAAAAAGAAGTAACAACAAACAGTGACAGCCACAACAGCTGCCATATTTCTTCTTTCTTATTTCGTAGCATACTTTCAGCTATTCTTGTGAGGCATATACTGTGTTCTAAGCGATATTGTAAGTACTGCATGCGCCTTAAGGGAAGTGGTAGTTGCTTTTGTTGTCACATGCATATGAATATATGTATGTATATGTGTTTATATCTTGAAATAATAGCGATGAAGATGGCGCTGGCGTTGGCTGAGATACTGCAGACACTGAATTTCATATTCTTGTAAGTCTTAAGTGTTTCTGTTGCCATTGTTGCCGTTGGCGTTGGTTGACTCATGTCATGCATATTCTTGTTACTGTCTTTTTTATACTTGTGGATGTAGATAACTATATGTATAGTCAGCTGCAGCTAAAGCCCCATAAAATTTAGAAGTAAAATATTGCAGATTGGACAAAAAGTCACTACCAAGCCACGGAAGTGCCGCCAGCATTAGTTGGCGGTTAGCCGAAGAGCACCTGATCCTCAAGCGTACGTAGCGCTCCTTTGAGAACGGACTATGTATTCGTAAGAGTGTGTCTACATAAAAAAAAAGGTTTGAGTGATGCATATGCAGCTAAGTAGTTGCATTGTGTACCGCATCAGCATTTGTTTGGTTTGTGTTCCTTTCGTATTGATTAAATGGTTGGCGGTTGAATGGTTAGTAACTTTTCGAAATCTGAAATAAGCATTTGATTGTCCTTTAAACAAATTAAGTTTTAAGAGTTTATGAATATTAGACATGACTTAAGACATATTTGAAATATTTGGGTTGTTAAATTTGATACTAAAATCGATAACTGGCTTTATTTATTGTTTTTAGTACTTATTTCGAAATCATAAGAGAAAGACATTTGAAATATCACATAAAGGTTTACCTTAATATCTTCTTTCTTTTTCAGGTAAGTGTCAACAGGCATTCCAATATCTGGACAGAAATGCTTTCATTGTCTGAATCGTTCGAATTCGAGCAAATTTTCTAACAAGTCGAACAACAGTAAAATTGCATAATTGATTATAAGGTACGATTTTCCCTGAAAGATTTGTGAGTAACAATATTGTAAATATAAGCACTCTTAAATATTAAATAATTAAATATGTGTGTAGTATATGGATAAATGTATTGTTTGTTATTTTTAGTTGAATACGATTTCATAGCAACACTTCTTATACAAGCTTGCGGTGAGTTTGAGAAAAAAAAATCAACAACCATACAAATTATTGATTTTGCTTAGCTCTTAAAAGCCAGATTTTGATATTTTTTTTTAAGTTTCCAACTTTATAGAAATTTTATAATAGTTCAACAAAATTTTATAAAAATTTAGAAATCTCTTAAAAATTAAAAACTTTTGGAGTTTGCTCGAATTTTCTTTTGAATGGAAGGAATTGCAGAATAGCCGCGGTAAAAAATGCCACAAACCAACGGGAGTTTGTAGCCACTGTAAACATGTGGAAAGGACTATGAAACTGCATTCACAAATTTTTTTTCGATTTTCGACAAAGTTTTAAATTTTGGTTAATATTGTATATATTTAAATTGTTAAAAAAAATTTACAAACGTAGTCTGCTTTTATAATTTTGTATTATTCAAATCATCATTAAAATTGTAAGACACTATTTCCAATACCTACAAATATCGGAAAAATATAGTTTTTAAAACATCCTAGTGTATGTACTTATATACATATGTTTGTTTTTGCTTTCGTACTCGTTTATTGTACAACGTCAGTTTCATAAGAAACAACCGTCAAATAATTCCTAATTGTTTTGCAGATTGCATATGTGCATTGATGGAGCGACTTACCCGATTCACATAAAAATTCGTTATGTTTATCAACGGTAGTTATGCCAATATTTTTAAATTAAATTATTTGAAATTTTAAATCACTTATTTTTAACTACGAAATTGTCGTTCATCGAAAAATTAAAAAATGCAATGCAAAATTAAAAAAAAAATAATTATCTTGACTATAATTTCTAGAACCGTACTGTTTTATGACTTACTGTACTTACTGTAATGTTTCTCAATGTAATCTCAAAATTGTATCAATTACATACATACATATAAATAGTCTTAAGGTTTGAGTGCCATTTTTAAAATTCAGCACAATAGGTCGCATCGCTAATGTTTTTTAATAAAAATAATAATAATGGTCTGCAATTTCTTCAAAGTAGTTTTAACGCGATGAGAAATATATTCTTCGACGAGCATAAACATAAAATAATATGTTAGTAGAATGCGAAAAATGCAAATGTTACGCGTACGCCAACTTTTCCTTCCATTTCAATTTCATGATGTTTTCAGTACTGAAAGAGAACTGTGAAGCTAACGCTATAAATGGAGTTAAAGTTGAAATCACTTTTTACCACTATATTCCATGCTATCCCTTTGCTCTTATTACATCTACTGTATTAATTATTAAACGTTTTTTTCATGCAAAAAGAATTTGCCATTGCGCACTACATTGCGCACAAACATAAGAGCAGATCGGAATAAAGCTCGAAAAATACCTATTTAATTCTTATCTTAGAAGGCGGGCGATTTAAGAAAAACTCAAAATTTGCGAACCACTCTTAAACCGGTAAATATGAAGTTTTTTTATTAACTTCCTGCTGAATAAGTGTTTATTACAAGGGATACTGATACTGGTCGTACTTTCTTAATAACTGAAATCTATTCCTTAAGTATACAATAACACTAAGATTTTTTCTCAATTGAACCGTTTCGCTCAATTAAAATGTGAATTTTTGAAAATATTTTGGTTTCTTTGATTCACCAGAAAGGAAAACTATAATAATTAAAATCCTAATTTCAATTTCTCAACAATGTGCAACTTCAGTAGCTGGGCGCTCTTGAAATGAGGTTTTTAACAAGCTGGGACTTAGTGTTTTTTATGAAAAAATAAAGAGTGATTTTTACATTACGAAAAGAATTCCTAATACAAAAACCTAAATAAAATGCTTTAAAATGTTTCCATTGTCGAAGTAATACATTTTTTTTTAAAGAAAACCGTACCGTTACTGCCTAATGTATTCACACATATTTCAATGACTCATTCTGCAATCAACGCCCTGCACTTAGTTATAAAATCAAATCTTTCTCACTTACCAACTCATTCCGACGAATTTACATTCAATTGCACGCTTACTTCGTTGTGTGCAAGATTGCAAAGGGGAAAATAACCGGCATTTAGGCAGGAAATATATATACAGAGGAAGCAATGGACAACCGACAGTAGATTGCGCGAACATCAGGATTACATTACAGAACATCTGATTAAGCAAACGAGCAAATATGCAAATGAAAATTTCATTTTATTTTTAATTGGAATTTTCTCTGGCTCTACTTCTACATTGATTGATTTTTTTTAGAAAAGCAATATTCGTATGCTATTGAATGGATTCTTGTATAAAATCGCATTCACCTTTTGTTGATAATGAATGCGCATTTCTCACTTAATCAACACTAAATGATAATTTGGAGAATCATATGAAACTATGTATGTATGTATAAAAAAGAGTATATTTGGTTAATAATAATTATAAAAAAAGAAAGTACCTATAAACTAAAATTGTGTATTCGAACACCAAAATAACCAAGGAATTGCTGAATATATTATATATTTACAAATATTAAAAAAAAAAATACACACATATGTACATACATAGATGTATAAGTTTTTACGCATGCTTTTACAAACAGTCCAACACGACAAGATTTCTTAGCCCGCGGCAAACATGGCAACACTTTAACCAAATGCACTCCAATTCACCGATGACTCGTTCATATTACATGAACACAAAGTCCACTTAGCAGTGATTCCCCCCGGGAGTGATCCAATTGCAACCAATAAAAAGTCAATGCAACTACCAATTTTCAACAGAGGCTTATTCATATACATACATATGTATGTATATATATGTATATGTTGTTTTATTAGCCCAGAGAAGCGCTCGCAGCAAGCTTCACCACTCAACGAAAACTAAACCAAATCGAAGCAATGCAATTTGTTGCGTATACGCCAGCGTTCACAAGGGTGCCAATGGTATTGCATTACGCTCATATATACATATGTATGTATGTATAAATCCATATGTACATCGATACTTAAACATATGTATATACCTACGAGTATGTCGGGCATGCTATTTTACAACCTTTTTCATGTAACATTTACACCGTTTGGGAATTTTTAATTGAATACGCTTGTTTTCGGAACATTCAATACATATGTATGTATGTATGTAAGTATGCATGTACGTATAGATATATGAATTTACATATATATTGAGCATGAAATAAAAATATAATGCTGGTATTTTAAATCTGTTTTTGTGAGCACTATGTACATATATATAAACATTTACATATGCATATGTCAACGTATGAATGTTTGTGCATACATACGAGCATATATTTTTCATGCTTTTCTATAAAAACTGCAATATCAAATATTATCAACTGGAAATTGTGTTAGCCACTGAATGCAAAGTATAAATAAATAGAAATTGTAGGAATAAAAATTTAAATTGGTATAAAGGAATATATAAAATGTGTGTGCTGAAAAAAAACTGCTATTTAACTAGCTGGGAAATAAAATACAAACACGATTTAATTAACACATTCAAATGATGCCTCAGCCACCAGGCTTTAGTGGAGGTCAATAGAAACATTCGAATATCAGAGCAAAAGAAAAATTATTAACTAACTAAACTAAAGCAAAGAAAAGTATGAAACTAATTCAAAATTGTATAAATATCTGCACAAAACCTTCTAACAATGCTGAGAAAAGACAGAGAGTTGAGGTGATTGGAAATGCCAAAGGCCACCACTTAACCGACGCGGTTATCTGGTAACAGCGTTTTTTGTACGCCAATGCAAATGAATGCCAGGTGGGCGAACCAATCCACCTAGCGATTACTCTGCACGAATAGTTTGAGGAGAGAATAAGAATGGCAAACAAAATGAAAATCAAATCAGCTTCAAAACAATGCAAAATAAAAGTGTCACGTGTGCAATAGCCAGAAGCAGAGAGGCGTGTAGAATGTGAATGAATACACGTCTGTTGTGTCGCTGATAACAACCATTCGACCATTCGACAAAGACTGTGATGATGTTAACTACGATGATAATAGAGTTGATGATTGCCAACCAGCACCCAGCCTCCGCTAAGGTGCTTGCTGCAGTTGATCGCTCATTTCGTATGCAATTTCGACATGTATTGGCAACATTGATGTTCAACTTTGTTTACCCAGCAAACAAGAGCCAGTCGCACTGCCAGCCAACGTACAAACAGACAGACAGACAGACAGACACACAGGCAGACCAAGCTGCTAGCAGATATATAGAAAACACATTCACTTATTCATATTGAGTACTTGTGTACTAACATACATACAAGTGCATTCGAGTAAAACTATACATAAAACACGCTTACATCGATGAAAAAAGGTTGGCAAATATATTGGAGGCTGTAAAAAAAAAACAAAAGTATGTAGTTAATAATGTCCTTCTGCTTGTAGTGATTACGTCTCTCTGGCATTCAGGCATTAAGATACGAATGCATGTATGTATGTGCAGTTGTAGAATAGTGTTTGTTTGTACAAGCAGTGCATGCTGCTTTTGAACATAGTTGGTTAGGAAAATATCACCTCAAGTGCGAGAAATGCAAATTCAATGAGACCCGTATACGCTTGAGTGGAGTTGAGCCGCAATTGTTTGCACTTACGAGTATTTGCACTGCCTTAGTCATGTGGCAACGTAACAATTGTTGCACACAAAAGTAGCCAATAAGTCATGAGCTGTACGCTGCACTTTTCCAGTTCAACTTACTTTGCCATTCGTCGTGCAGCTAAAGTCTTTTTATTCAACTACATTGGAGTTAGTTTGCAACATATGTTTGCGTACAGCGCGTATGAGTAACATTTAAAGGGAGCAGCAGTGCATCGATGGAATTCTGGCTGAAAGAACTTATGAACTTCATTGTTGATTTGTCGGCTTTTATACTTTTATGTGTGTCAGTAATTGGAATTCCTTTTGTGCTGTCTTGATTTGTTTAAACTACCAAAACGCTAAATACTTCGATTCCTTTAGCTGATCCTTTCGCTTAGATTCCTGTAACTTTGTAAATTTATTAGCGAATTAAAAAAAAAGTATATATTTTCGTGTTCTTATTCAGACAGCACTTTTATGACCAAGCAATGGACGTCTGAGTGGTGTTTTACTGACCTTCTCATTGCGTTGTCTCTGGGGATGAATATATTTAAAATTTTTTTTTTGTATGTTAATTTTACTTACCTTTTTTTATTTAAAAAAAAACGAAGCTTCGTGCCAAACGAATAACACGAAACGCAGAGCATTACTTCACAATTTTTATTGTTTTTTTTGTTGGAATCAGGCACGAAACAACGGGTGCAGAAAACAGCACTCAGACTACATGCCGTCCATTGTACTGTTTTCATGTTCCTTTTAATCTGTTTTTAATCTGCAGGTTTTACGAATAAATCTTAGTAGATTTTGGGTTATTTTTATTGTTAATAACACATTGCGTGGTCACTGCAAGAGTATTTTTGGAAATAAATTGCAAAGGATCTACTGAATGGATTTAATAATTATTTTTATTTTAAAGGAACATGTTTTGACTTTAAAAGTTTTGTTTTGAATACCAATTATATCCAATTGTTAACGGCTAACTTCACTTGAACATTAGTTCCCTAACTTATCCTTGCTTGTTTGTCATATCGAAGCTTTAAGAATAAATGGACTTTTAAATAAAGATAATCACATTTATCGTGAGTTTCGTTTTCGCCTGAAATAGTTAACTTTTCATTGTTCGCCTATCAAAAAGGCTTGGACTACTTACAGGATCTGACTAAAAGACGATTGCGCCAGCCCAATTTCAAACTGTTACCTACACCTTTTTAGTATCAACCTTCAGCGAAAAATCGCAGGCACGCGCTAAGCTTCCCAACTGGCGGGATATCAAATTGTAGCCGTCAAAAATCTGGAAAATTTATAAGTTTTATCAAATTACTATTTTATTTAAATTATTAGATGATTTTACATTTCAGAGTTGTAATTTCCATGTTCGAATTTTCGAAGCGAAATTTATTTTGGATGAAACTCGCAATAGGTGTATTCAATCCGGGCGAATAAGAAAATTGCAGGTGCATTTTTTTTCAGGGGAATCTCCCGATAAGGTTGAATCTATTTGAAAATCCCCCAAACCAAAACGGATGGCAGACAGAAAAACAATGGAAGTTTATATATAATTTTTTCAGTGCAATTCCTCACAGCATAATCCAATAACCTGAAAACAGCAATGAATACAGGGCGAATAATAAGTGAAAGGAATAAATGCGTGTTAACCTCTAAATAACCTTAATTTGTGCGCACAGTTACAGCAATGTTTACGACCTCATTCCGCAACCCTCTACGCTGACCGAAAAAATGATGTCAAAGGGCCGAAGAGCGCAATAAAGTGTGACAAAAGTTAAACAAATAATAAGAAACACTGAAATATTGCATGAAAGTGTGGCGCTCTATGTATTTGAACTGGTGTCCACTTATGTTTGAGTAAATTTCCCATAACCCAGTGTTATACTGGCCGAAATGTTGGCAAAGAACTGTGGATCGAGCAAAACGCGCAGACTATTGTAAACTGTGTTGCAACGCTTAAACTTTAGAGGAAAATAAACAATAACAAAGGCAGCAATTCGTAAACAAAATGGATAATGGTCACAACAACACTAAAAAAAAAAAGAAAGCAGCGAAGTAAGACAGGATAATTTGTGATGCTGACTTTGGCGAGCGACGTTCACGCCGCTGCCATAAACTATTCGAAAAATTATGCTAAGCAATAACGTCGACGGCAATGACAGTTAGAGCTAAATCCGCTGGCTGAAGTGCAATAACAAAACAACTGCAAGGATACATAAATGAATAAATGTAACAAGCATCTACAATTATCGCCGATGACCGACGGCAATTTTCGCGCCTTTCCAATGGTAAAAGTAAAGAGCAAGTGAAAGGACGATGGAGTGAGAAGTGAAGGATGCAAACGTCTGGTCGATGAAAGCATAGAGAGAGCGGACCGCCGATGACTAAGTGTTATGTTTGGAGAGTGCTGGACCTGCAACTGACCCATGTCCACTCGACTTGGCGATAGCGTGAACTCATGGCTGCACACAAGCAACAAAAATTGCCAAATGGGTGTACTGAGCCAGAGCACAAATACAGTACAAGGCGAGAGAAGATTGATGGCAGGATGCAATTGCATGGTAATTGCATGTTTCTAAGGGCCCAAACAGTCAAGTGGCCGAGATGTATGGCGCACAAAGTATGAAAAGTGATATTTATGATTTCAACTGATGTACACACATACATACCATGTGCTGGAGATAAGTTAATAGCTTGAATAAATTCAAAACATAATGCCACTGAAAGCATTGCATTAATAAACATAACTATATAGCTAAGTAAAAACTAATGTTTTTTTAACTTTGTCACAAATTAACGTCAAAGTCTAAGTTTACTCGAAATTTTGAAATTGAAATACTACGCAAATAAAGCGCCGTAAAAATAAACAAGTAAAATATACTTATGCATATGCTGCAAAAAAGACGAAGAGTCCGGGAATAGTCGCAAAGGAGCATGCGACTAATACAAATTTTGATATGAAATTAATATGAAATGAACTGTTCTCTGAGCTGAACTGGCATATGAAGAGCGTAAACTGCCTTTTTACATAGATTCGAAAAGAAGTGAGAGACAAGTCGTTTTAAAAAATTTATAAAAATTATGGCTTCGAGTGAGATTTGCACCGACTGCCTGCTCTAGGTTTGCTGAGCGAGTATTCTGCTTACACTTATGTAAGTGTGCGCATATGTACAGTGGTGACCTCATAATTAGAAGCACTCCTTCTAAACATGTTTGGACCCGATGTGGTTTTTTATAATAAAATTCTAATAACATAAGTTTTAAAAATGTACAGGTTATTTTATATTGTTGTACTAGAAAAGATCTTATTATCTTAGTGTACTAATGTTTTCAATAATAAATGAAATGAAAAACATAGTAACTAGATGCAACAACTAAAATCACAAAAATTGCAATTCAAAATATGGATATCAAAAATTCAAACTTTTCATTCAGACTAACATATTTAGAAAAGTTCAGTGCAAGCAGTTTTGTAGCCCATTCAGTTTTAATTTTTTAATGTGAAAGTTTCAGATGGCTACATATTCCGTAGATGTTTGGGAATTTTTTTTACTGACGCTGTTTCTACACACCCTTGAAAATAATAATCAGAAGGCAAAACTTTCAATTGTATACCAAAAAAACTTTACACCACTGAATTAACCAATTTCTGAAAAACATTTTTTTGAATCAGGGACCGGGACTTTGATGAATTTTAAAATAAAAGTCCTTAGATAAAATTTATTCTTGGACTTTTATTATATTTGAAACAAAATAATCGGTCAACCCGGACTTTTATTTTATCAGTCCGCTAATAATACGAGTAGTTAAGCTTGGCCAGATTTTTTTTAGGGCCGAAATAAAAGTCCTTTCTTAATAAGAAACGAATCGCTTATCCAAATTAAATAAATTTGGTATCAAATAAAAGAGGATTGAAAGAGGTTTCAAAATGAAATATCTAAACAAGGATTGCCACCTTTCTATATATTTTTTTTATAATGTAAAAATATTTTGTATTATGCCTAAATAAAAGTCCTTCCCATAGAATAAACAAACCGCTTATCCAAATTCAACAAATTCAAAATGAAATATCTAAACAAGGGATGCCACCTTTCTATATATTTGTTTTAATGTAAAAATATTTTGTATGCCCAAATAAAAACACAAAACACCTAGCAAATAACTAAAAATTGTCCCATTTTTATAAATTAGTACATCTGACTTATACAAGCATATCAAAACATGCTTCGATCTTGTTTGGTTAATGTAAGCGTTAACTCGGCCTTCGTTTAAAGTTAGTAAATATTTAAGAGATCCGACATTGTTGTTGTACTACTCGGCACTTTTGCTTAAGTATCTTTTTGGTGACCAATCTTTCAGGTACGATCGTGACTTGCATTTGTGACCCGAACAAATCGTAAGATAATCATATCGTTTGTAAAGGAACCTTTCCATTTTAATTCAACCGATCCGCGCAGGTCATATTTTTGTATATTGATAAAAATGAAATACATATGTTGTGTTTAGGTTGATTTTATAAGACCCGTATTTCTTCTTTTGGCTGAAAAAACTTTTTTCCCTTTTTCGAAATTATCGTTTGTATGTAAAAATCGATTTTCCTTGCATATCCCGGGAACAGTTTTTTTTAAAACGCGCATAAAACTATATCTTTAAGATGGATTTTAACAAGTTTTTTTTTAAATGTTTGTAAATGTTTATACTTTGAAGCCGCAATATCAAATACTGCCACAGTTAACAATAAAAAATTTTCTTTTTTCAAAAATTGTTTTTTAAGAGTATTTTTTTCGCTAAAACTTTTTTATCAATGCACAGATATGTAGTTTTATCTGTTTTGTGGCAAAACGGCTATTAGTGAAATTTTTTTTTTGGGAGATATGATCGAAAAATGAAAATGGTGGTTTTCTCCATTATGACGGCGTTCTTTTGGAAATAACCGTCTCGCATTGTTCTATATTCGCCAATAAAGCAGATCTTATATAATATTAGTACAGAAATAACAGAAATATGAATAGAAATATGCAATTTCTATGTAATTGTTTAGGAAACTTTTAAAGTTTTGTACTTTCTTTGGTGATCAGGTAGGTTGTATTCATATTTTATATTTCATTTTTATCAAAATACAAAAATATTATCGGTTGATTTGAAATGGAAAGGGGCCGTGGTTTTTGTTATTCACATACTTACTCGTATATACCTTTATGTATGTATGTATGTACAAAGGTAGGCAGTGCCAAATCTATTCGCCAAATATTTTACATAAAGTACACGTTTCTGATATTATACTACACCATATAAATAATAAGTAATTATTTGGGAGTGTTTCCAACATTTTATTTTAACACTGAGCAAAATAAAAATAGAGTTATTTTTTTAATAAAAAAGTATTTGAATTGAAAGAAAAGATTGATCGTTTGTAACTACTGATACATTTTCTTTGTCGTTATAAAAATTAGAAATAAAACAATGGGACGAAAACGTGATTTTTATATACGCGAATATTTTTAAACTGAAGACCGATTCGCAAAATGCAAGGCATGCCTTTTAAAGCTTAATAGAAATATTATTTCACACACATGAACATTTTAAATAAACTTTGTCTTTGAAAAAATCACATATGTTTTGATTTCGTTATAGGAAATAATTCATATTATCCTCGTATAAAAGCATTTTTTATACTATACAAAATAAATTCGTAAGCCTTAAGTGTTGTACATCTGAAATTTGTTTATTAAATGGAAACAACTTTAATTTGGGCATACAAAATATTTTTACATTCAGTCGTGCTCCCAGTTTCTCATTTCAATTCCACAATGTGATTTAAAAAATTTGCTGTGAAAGTGAATTAGTGTGCTCCCAATTTCACAATTTCTTCGCATATCAGGTCAACCCTGTCACACATATCGGTTATCGTTGTGGCAATTCACAAACAGCTGTTATTGAAATTTCCCTATGTATGCTTTTTTGAGAAGTCATCAGCAAAATACTTAAAAATACGCATATTTCAAAAAGTTGAAAAAATAAAATAAATCCAGGATTTTGGTCCTGGAGGCTCTGGGATCAAAGGAGCATTAATATTTTTCTTCTACAACATTGTTTAGGACCGGACTTTTATAACATTGGAAAACAAAATAATAGTTATTTTCAGACCCTGGTTTTAATACTTAAGAAGTCTTAAGTCCCGTGAAGTCAATATAATGTGAGTTTGCGAAGACATGACATATAAATCCGATTTCTTACTAAACCTATATATTCTAACGGAACTAGAATATCTTATTCGGTCAAATTTCATTAGATCGGAATAGTGCGCTTCAGTCAAGCGGTAAAACACTTTTTACGAACAGTTTAACCCTTACAACTCTTTTTACTCTACTCTTTTCTTCATATATTTGGCATTGCTGCGTTTACTGCTTGGTAAGATTTTGTACAAATTTTCATCTCCACACTTCTTATGTAAAGTTGCGCCTGCGATAGCGAAGTACTTATTATCTCTTAAGCGTGTGTTCGCTCTGTGGTCGCTGTACGAGAATTTGCCATGGTGATGCCATGGCTGAGACAACTTTTTGCATTTAATGACTTGAACGCGTCTGAGGCGGCGCCATTGCCATATTTACAACATACTATATAAATGGCAATAGCAACAATATAGTAATCGACATTACCACCACAACAAATGCCATCAAAGCATTTGTAAAAAGTCAAATTACTTACTTAAAATGTTGAGCCTCATTAATTTGCATGAATTGGCAGGAATAAGTTGAAACATTTAAACGTTCATGCAAACTGTCAGTTTTGGTGCTTAAGTTTTTCTTTGGAAACGAATATTCACTAGTAGTTATTTTATGTTTCAATTATGCTTTGGTCCAATTTAATTTGTACATTGAAATATTAGTATTAAATATATTTACAATTCGGCCTTTAATATAAATATGTAGCTACATATTTATATACATACATAAGTATGAAAAATTAAACAACAGGATCTAAATCGACTTAGCTTTTCCTGTCATATACCGCGGTCATCGGCGTTTTGTTAAAACCATATAAGTTTATAAGCTAAAAATATTTCGTGTAACCCAATATCAGCAGCAGTAACAACAAGAACTATTATGTGTTACCTTTATTAGGGTTGAGAGTTCAAGTTCGGACTTGCCACTCGATACACTCGATGAACCAGATCGCACAAACTCCTCAAATGCTTTTTAATTCGTGAAACGTCGGTTTTACGTATTTGCTGTTCGCCTTTGGAACAGGTTTTCCATTCGTCTGATTTCTGATATTTTTTCTAATTGTAAGATTTTAGTTTTAAACATTGATAATAGTGATCAAATAACAAAAATTCCGACAGAGTTAAATTTTGGTGGAGACATTGGGTTTACCATTCGAAATAAAGTGTCGAAAGTCCCCATCGATCCCATGTGTTATTTCGATTGTGCAAATTGACCGGACTATGTATGAATGTATCATACGCTGAAGCATAATCATGAACTGGTTGTTGTGTTTGGCATAATCACTTTAAAATTGTTTAGACGTTTCCTTTTTTACATAGAGAAAATATATCACTTTTCATTTAACTGCAGCTAGGCAGTTTGGTTTGGTTGTGAATTTGGTGTACGTGTGTAAAAATGCGTTTCTACGTACCATCTAACTTAAGCTCGATTAAGACTTTTTGTATTGCTGAAGTTTATTATAATAATATTTGGATTTGTAAGCAATAACTTTTGTTTACCTGGCATTACAAACATTATTCTACTAATTCATATTATCAACACTACAAAGCTACGATTACTCTTTTTGAGCCAAAATATATTTAAAAAAGGCTGAATTATTAACATTTTTATCGAAGTTGGATTGATAATTTGGCAAATATGCAGACCAAGTCTTCAAAATAGGAAAACTATAGCAAACTAAATATAATTTTTATACTTGTAAAGATACTAGATTTCTTTATCGCCCGAGGAATCAATACAAACTCGATTTTTTTTTTATCAATTTTTAATACAGTTCAGATAACAAATAACCACAAGTCATGTAACATTCACATTTATATACAATTTTCCAAACCGAAAAGTACAACGAAAACTGGCGTTTCTTCTAAATTTTTGGAAAATAAGTTTAACGTTTAGACTCATTTCTATACATCAGAAGAACATTTTTCTTCCGAACATTTGAAAAAAAAATTTAACTATATTATTGCAAAGTTTTTGATACAAATTGGAACAAGCACAGTTCCCTTGTCGTTTTCCAAGCATTTGTTGAAGATATAAGCGGAATTGTCATAAACAATTGCATTTTTGGTATATTATATGATATAAAAAACATGTGAATTCATAGAAAATTATTTTTAAGAAACACAAAGACGTACACCACAAATGGAAGAAGTAGTTCGGCCACACAGCAATCTGTGTAGTGTAAACGGCAATTTATTATATTATTATTATAATTAAGCAAAACTCCACTCTTTAGCCTTTGGTTGTTGTTTTTGCGTAAATTCTAACACATCTAACTTTTTACATATTCTGAATTTATCGATTTCCCATAACGAAATTATTGAACACTGTTATAATCGTTCGTTATGCGAGCAAAATAACAATATCTTTGTCCAGTTCGGGTATAAAAATATGTATGTGTCTCGAGAAATTCAAAACATTCGGCAATCATTCCGATCGAAGTCATACCACATTTCCACGTAACTTGTTTAAATTTATTTAAATTGTTAAGCTTTTTTGGAAATATAGACATAAAACAAATTGAAAGCATACTTTCTAATTTTCATTTACAAACACGTTTGCGTACTACGAGTTAACTGCTATAAAATATTCCAAAAAATGCTTATGCCCACATTCATGTACATATGTATGTATGTATGTATGTATGTATGTACAAACATACTCGTACTCGCACTTATGTATGTACATATGTTAATACTTAGCATCTCCGCTCCTGGTTCTCATTCTTATTTACTTTTTGTGCTTCATCGGTAGTGAGTTGTTGATTTCATTAACGTTGAAAATGTACGCGAATTTATTTGCGCGTAAATTCAATTTGTCCCATAATGAATTTTATTTACAAAAAGCTGTTCTTAAATTTCGAAATTCACTTTACTTTGATGTCACACAATTTTTCGCGTGCTGAATGATAGACAAGGGAAGAGCATCAACCAATGTTCACTAAAAAATGAAAAATTGTATAAGTCAGCGATGAAAAAATAGCAATTAGCAAAAACTAGAGAACGCCGAAAACGGAAAATGAAAGATGATATAGATTTAATAGACCTCACTTACCGACACGTGTTCAAATCAAGAAGGTAAGAAGTGTTATCATACACTATATTTTTGGAAAATTTTAATTAAAATTTTATATGATATTAAAATAATTAGCAAAGGTCACAATTCAATTAGCTCTGTTTTTAATGTGTAAATATGTATATAATCTCCCACTCACAATGCCTAAATCTATGCCTGAAATAAATGATTTTGAGAGGATTTTAAAGCGAATAAGAAATGGACGAAAGCAAATTGATATCCTGTGGTGTTATTGTTGTTGCTGTAGCGGTTACCATGTCCGGGGCGATCGAGCTTTGAATCGTTATCGTCGAGTTCAACTCACGAGAGGTCCAGGAAATAAGCAGTTCCGACAGTGTTGGCTTGGCCGATTATGCGAACAGGTGTATGGTAGGGGTGGGTAACTCAGCAAATTTTCGCGAGTTGACTCAATGACTCTTCCTCAGTTAAGTGAGTCAGCTCACTGAGGTAGCACAATTGAGTTACGACTCATTTGATAATTGTGTCGCTCTGTGTAACTACGGCAGCACTGTTATCGTGGAGAGGTGCACGTTGAACGTTGAATAATTAAAGTGATAGCACAAGGGATAACGCGCCAAAAGGAAACATTTTCGCGCTAGTTCTTATTTTCTGTCATTCTTTATTCTCACCATAGATAATATGATATGCATCTTCCCTCTTTTGCCTCAAGGGTTTTGGGCTGGAATCAAATCCCAATCATGGGCTGGCTTCCAAAAATGCCCTTAGAATCATAACATTTTTATTTGGCTAAAAAAGCTAGTTAATGTTATTATTTGGCGAAATGTGTTGAAATTTTCAACTTGAGAATTAAATTAAAAATTCGTATTTTAGGGATTTTCATGCAAATATTGAGTTTTATTTTAAAAAGGTGTCCGTGTCCGTAAAACCTTATTTTTTAAGTGAACACGCATGTTCATCACATATATTTTTTATAATTATTTGTTTTATACATGTTTAAAAGTTGTTATTAAACATTTTTGCAAAATGTGAATTTCTCGTGTTTTATAATAGTGATCATGTTGATTTCATATATTTATTTCTTATTTTTATTGCGTTTACATTTATACTGTTTGCATACCTCAATGTGGTAAAAAAACTGCAAAATTTCAAAAATGCAATAAAAAACTCCCAAATGCCATTTCTTACAGAGTGTCTGTTCACAAAACAAAGAGATTCGTATCAGCTCATCTTTGATTCTCAGTGCTGACACACTCATCGACTCGCCGCTCAGTAAGATGTCTGAAATTTATAACTGAGCTACTGAGTCACAATTTTTTTGGGAAGTGAGTCTGAGCGAGCGGCTCATCGCTAAGAGTCAGCTCAATAACTCAACTCAGTGCTGAGTTACCCACCTCTAGTGTGTGGTGTCGTGCGAGAACTCTTCGCATGTCGGGCAAGTGTGTGACTCACGAGGCAGCCGGACCCCTTCCGAGAATCCAAAAAATTGGAAACAGATTCCCTACGAATATAGCCTAGACATCGGCTGTACGTCGACGAGTCCAGCCGTTGTCGGCTTTGTAGACTTTGTGGTAGTTGTAGACACCGTAATTATCAACAGAGAAAAAAATGATGATTTTGGGATTTTATAAATACAGGCGGGTTAATTTCATAAAAAAATTTACCGTCACTCTGGCCAAAATGCACTATCAATCTCGCTTGTTACTGTTTTTCCTGATTTTGTTCGTTCCGTTTACTGTGCACAACTATTTTAGGATGGTTAGTATGAATAAAATTTGCGTAAATCCTGAAAAACTGCTTCTTGGATGAACCAATAAATATTTATGAAATAGTGTGGGATTATTTCGGTACAGTTTCGCAACTATTTCAGGACTATTTCTATTCATATTTTTGAACTTGTCCTGAACCATGTGCTATCAGTTCTAGCCTCTTTCGGCAGTGGTTGACATAAAATATAATGTTTTTTTTTCAAAATTATGTACTTAAGAATTCCTTTTTGCCTAATTTGGGATTATTTAAGATACAGTAATATTTCGCTTTTCCTACACACAGCCTATTGTAGATCTTTTGTTATTCGGACAAAGTTAAAAAATTAAAAGTTGTTTAATTTACCTTGTAATCCGGACCGACCCTGGCTTCGTTAATTCCGATCCCGTGATGTGTAATGCAATGAACCGCAGTTCATCGGACGAAGAAGTTATGAACCACGAGCAAAATGTTCAAAATGAAAACACAGTATCATCGAATGAGCTTTATATGCGTTATAAAGAAGGCTTATATACATTTTAATATTCACGGAAATTTTTGTTATATCATTCCAGAGCCTTTTCCTAAAAAAATTATATTAAATATTAAAATACCCCAACTTTTATTACAGTATTTTTGAATATCTTGTTAAATGGATATGCATAAATACACCACAATACTAAAATTATATCGCTTTGATAGTTCATATGTGCTGAAAGAAACTGTGATTGAAGAGGATTGATTAAATTTAAAAGAATTCGCATAACCCTAGAAATGAATGACTTGACACAATAGCCGATGAACAGTCTCAATTGAATTGCGTCGCATTTACCATATCAAAAAAAAAACAAAAAAGAGAAACGCCAAACATATCCTTGCTGCTACTTGACGTATTGCCGCCATTTAGTATTCCTTCTACACCTCTTTCTATTATCACTATGCCTTGCGTTCATGTTAGTTCGCGCAGCTGGTCTTGACATCTTGAAACCAATCTCTTGGCTCACGTCAATCTGTGTGCAATGAAATGCCAAACGTTCACTGCGTTGCAGTCTCTGCGTAATGTAATGACGCCATCAAATGCGTGATTCGATATGCCAGTCGTTGAGATGTGAAGATGTAAGCTACTCGGTCATACTCGTACAAGCGATATGATTGTGTGCATTGCATAAGCGAAAACCAGCAACAACACCTAGCAAAAAGAAAGAACTTAAGCTGTCAGTAGCAGCACACCACATCAAGTAGAGCAAAGGAGCGGCGTCGGTCGTCATGCAAGTCATGTGAACGAAAAGGATGAATAGTAGGAAAGTTGGGAAATGTAAGACAACCTATCTGCGACAGTGACTGAATTAATTTGTTGCCATTTGCGGCGCAACAACTTCAAAGTGTCCAAGACATATCGACAATAACGGTAAAAATTTATTAAAAAAAATACCAAAACCAAATTGCTTTTCGGCAACATAAGATCACAAACAAAATGACAAGAATGAGGGCGAAAAATATAAAAGAGGTGAGCTAGTAACGTCACTTATGTAAAAGCTTTAAGAGTTTCCAATTGTTAAAAGAGATGAGCAGAGGACAGCGCCAGTGGCATCATTCAACACAATGGCAGCATAAAAGGAGTCCATATCCCAAACAAACGGCATATCCTTCGGTATTATTGCTGCAAATCAATGACAGTTGCATGCAACGCCAACTACAATATTAGTGCCGTGGTGACAGTGGGAACATGCTGCCGAAGAATCAAAGTAAAATGAAAAGGACACAAGCGCGCGCACACACACATTTGCAAAATACTCGCATGTATTCAGCTGCGGCGAGGCGAATCTTGACATGCCATGTGATATGCAATCACTTGGGGAGATATGACTGAGTCTTCATGAGTGCCCCAGTGCAACCAATAAGAGCGAACGTAAACGCGGAGCAATAAAGCACTATAGTTCAGCTGACGACATGGCACTAACGTGCAACCATAAAATCAATATGGTAGGAAACCCAACATAAGGGGCATTCAAATCCTGAAATGCCGAAGGACATCGACCGGCAAACAACATCTTTAAGATATCGTAATGTAGAGATTTAGATTATGACAAAATTTGCAAGAAAGATTGAAAACGCTGATATAATACATACTCATACATACATACAAATGTCCATGAGAATTTTAATAAATACACACACCATCATGTATATTTATGTTTTGTGTAAGGCAGCAAAGGAAATATTAATACAAGCATTTTAAAATTCAATTTTCTTAGTGAATTCTTTAGACCAATTGTCAGCCCTCTCACGGAACTTTCATAGATAAAACTTTGTTCTCTTGTAAATTTACGTACTCTGAGCAAACTTCACATTAAAACTAATATTAAAACTTCACTTTTATATTATATCATTTTTTTAAACGTTGATCCGTTTACATAGTTGCAACTGTAGAATATTATGTTAGTTAAATTTATCCATTTAATATTTGATGGTTCCATTTGTAGACAAAAGGTGTTATTTAACGGTTGTTTTACCTTAGTGGTCGATCGTTTCGCGAAACAGCTGAATATATTCAATTTCTAGTGTTGTGCTGAATTTTCGGTGTCCAATACACGGTACCCAATACTTTCTTTTCGATATCCAAAACCGATTCTCTATATGAAAACTTTGCCATAATGTACACCTTAAGCTTGAAAAGAATTTATCTCATTGCTATTTTCATTTTATCGCCTAAAAAACGCAAAAAGTACAAATAAGGAGCGGCTTATGTATATAGAAGATGAAAAATGGTCATTTCAGTCAAGCAAGCATAATATGTGAGTCTGACCTTGATCTCCGTGTCCAAGGAAACAGTTATAGTTAATAGTTATTCTAAAGCAGTTATTCAGCCCTATCGCTGAGTACGTCGTAGTACGATTTTCGTAGATTCTACGAATGGCAGAGTTGCATCGATGAGTTCATTCGTAGCGCAATTTCGTAGATTTTTCGATGAATTTGTTACGACGTGTTTTGGTTGTCGGAGAATATTTTAAAAATAATATTCAAAAGCAATATTCACTTTACCTTAATAATTTATAATAGTACAGAAACATAGTGAAATTATGAGTATTAAATTTGATAAAAATGTTTTTATTTAAAGCAATTTTCTTTCTTGTTTGTTGTTTTCCATTTGAGGTTAAACATTTTAACAACGCGTTCGCAAGACGCTCGGTTGCTAGAATAGTAGCATGAAAATTCAGAATTTCGAGAGAATTACACCAAATTCAAAAAGGACAGAATTTTACACCCGGAAACATGGATTTGCCATAGAAGTCCATTTCCCATTTCGTTTTTCCTCGTTACTCATTTCCAGCTGTATTCATAGAGGGCATAGCCGTGACTTCAATGTATTCAAGACTTGTAAGCTGTTTATTGGACCATTAGTGTATCAAAGTACTTTCCAAATAACGGCGGGTATCCACCTTTCGCAATTCTTAGCACCGACACCAGTTCATTGATCTCATTCATTGACGACGGTCTCGGAACACTTCAGAAGCCATCTTTTAGCACCCCAACCATATTTAACAACGAATAAGTTTAACGAACCTGTAATTAAAAACTGGTAAAATTATTTATTTGTTTCAACAACGGAAACTTTTTCGTACAAAGTGTCATCAGATTCCAAAGGTTTAAAGGCACATCTTAAAAGGCTACGCTGCATTTTAACTGATGCTGAATTTTTGCCACCTTTCTTAATTGAAAAATATTATTCCCGCACTCCAAAATAAATCCATTTTGTTTAATAAATCCGGAATAGTGCTATAAAATTCAATTATTTTGCTAAATTGTTTGTGGCAGCTGATATCGAAATCTCAAAATTTGGCATTTAAGTTTTATAGCACTTTTTTTGTGTTCGCACAGAATCAGCGATATCAAATTTTTCGTATTCGTAGCGGAGGGTTGCGTTCGTAACTTTTCTACGACGTACTCAGCGATAGGGGAGATTGAGAGCCACCACTATTTAAATGAAAAGCTTTTAAATCCCAATTCAGATCCAATAAAATGGTGGAAAGAAAAATGGGATTTCTTTCCCATATTAGCAGAGGTTGCAAAATAGTTTCTTTGCATTGTGGCAAATATTTATAGATTCAAATAATGTGTAGAAATTGATATAAGGTTAACGATCTCCATGCGTGCCTTATAGTTATTTGATGTTACAAAAAAAAAATATCTTTGAATTATTAGTTTGCAGTGAAGCCTAATAAAAAAACAAACACATATATGAATTTTATATATGTTTGTATGGACATACATAAATGTTAAAAAAAACAGTGAATATTTGATATAGGTATATAATACAAAAATGTCTACATTTATCATATTAACCATTTTAAAAGATTTATTAATCACTGCATTCTGATTTTTATGCGTGAGGTTTCCCTTAACTGCATTAACTCCAAATTTTTGGATGTTGTGCGATCTTATTATAAATCTAAACATTTCGGTACCGAGTATTGAAATTATTGGATACTTTAGAAGTCGGTACCGAGTACCGATCAGTACATAAAAGTATCGATTCAGCATATCAAATTCCATTTCACCTTACTCAAGAGACATATGTATGTATGTAGGTATAAAAGTAAAGCTCAAATGTTATATCTAACCTAATAGCGTGAGCCAATTTACTTGCTGGATGCTTTGAACACTTAGACTTCTGCACTTCACGACGTAGCGACAGCGAAATTTCCTTGTCTGCAAATGTCGTTTTAAAGCCAGCTTCTTGAATATTTCGAACACGTCAGCGACATATCCAACAGCTAATTTGTTGATACCCCATTAAAATATTTCACTTCTATAAAATTAAAATATTTTGTTCAAAGTGAAATTTTTATTGCAAAAAGTTAGTAAGTAGGTCGATTCAAATGATCGATTGTTCTTATGTATGAAATATCAGAGCTATTGTATGCCTTTGTTGGTAAAATAGGGTAAGACTGGTTAAAGCCTTGAACAATTTTACATTTCACATAATAGTGGCAGCACTACAGCTGCTCATTGTCGTCGGCAAAATTAGAAATGGTTTTAATTTGGCGACAACGACAACTACAAGCCTGCTGCCGTGAAGTCGTGCTGTTGTCTAAATAATTGTGCCCATAAAATCATGTGCATTTTAATATTTGACAGATGCTGATTGTCGGTTGGTGTTTTCAAAGTGTTCAAAGCATTATAGAATACATACCTTAATAGTTTCGAATATTTCGGAAATAAAGAATAAAAAAAGAAAAAAAAGCATTGCACAACATCACATCATATTTCACACCCTCGTCAATGCACTAACTCGTGCGTCAATAAAAATGTCTCAACTCATACGAGTACACCTGGATACATTTCTAGACTTCAGTAGCAAATTTACACGTATTTTCTCAATGCCGATATTATTCATTGAGAGAGAGATGTGCATGCATTGCCAATTAAATAAGCCATTAAATCATGAGATACATTCCATGTTGCACTTTGTCCTGAATTTGTAATTTTTACTGCTATGTTTTAGAGATTTTTTTGTAGTATTTTGCTTTAGTTTTTAATCCGAAAATCAGCTCCGAGTTTACAAAAGATGCATTTAAATGAGAGAACCACAAACTCGCCAAGTTTACAAGCACAAGCCAACAAGTAAGTTAGCAAATAACAGTAAAATCACAATAGCTATGCAACTACCATTCCATTTAGATACTCGTACATATGAGTATCTATGTATGTACATCAACCCACAAACTTCAAAACACCATAAATGCACACTTATGCTAGTCAATTTCGCTCTGCAACCAACTAACCGTTAGAATATGTATGGTATGTATGTATGTATGTATATTAGAGCTGCCACCGATTAAGTGATGATGAATGCTGATATAGAAAAATGAAAATACGTACTTTTTATGTAGCACCGCATCTATGTACATAATATCTATTCTATTTTATTTGCTTGGTCAGAATAGTGATGATTATGCTGGCGCTGCTGACCCCCTGCGGCTTTCCGATTCTTATCAATATTTCAACATAAATGTGGTGGAAGCAGTGTGAACCATTCGAACGTACATACATATACCCCATAGATATACATACATACATACATATGTATTTAAGTGTCAGTCTGAAGCTGCCATGGCTGCACGCACATCCTTATATCCACACTCACATACTCGCACCATCAAACTGGGTAACCGGACAACAAAGGAGGGTCTATTGCACACTCAGTTGGCCACACGTTCGTTACGTGAACACGTTGGTCAGATAGACAAGTGATTGTGGCGGTTGCACCTCGATTTCGCCCCCGGTCCATTGGCACTTCATCTGTAGTGCTGAAAGATTGACTGACTGGCCAAACGAAGCACGCAAATGCTTCAGGAAGCGCCCGAAAAAATGGACAAATCGTTGAACTTGCTCCCTTGGTTTTTGCCTTGCTTTCTTTTCAACTTATTTCTACAATCCCCTTTTGTGGTCATTTGTGGCTTGGGAATGTATGGAAGTCACTTAGTCAGCCATTGCCGTCATTCAGTCATGCAGCCCGTGTGGAAGCAACAAACAATAACGATGCGAAAGCCGCTTAGAATGGGAAATACCAATATGAGGAAGGAAAAGAATAAAGCGCAAATAGCGTTTTTTTTTTAAGAAATATCAAAATAAAAAATGGCATACAAACAACGAAGGTTTCAGAGACGAGATCCACAGCCGGTCAGCGTTCATATTAACACTACCCCCGTCCTGGTTTGCTCGCTTGCACACGCAATCCGACAGTGGTTTATGTGGGAAATTGCCAAGCAAAAGAATTGCAAAACGGTTAAGCAAATACGAGCGAAAGAGAGGAAAAAACGCGGTTCTGATTATAGTTTAGCATGGATTTTCATAAAAATAAATATATTTGCACCACTTATGTATGTATGTGTATTTGCTGAAATGCAATTTGGTTCAGTGAAAAGCGCTTGAAAATGTTTAGTACATTTCCAATAATAGTGAGCGTAAGCTTAAAGCTAATAGCTCTTTTTATATAAAACATACATAAGTATGTTGTGGCCGCTGTCGTTTAGGGTTCGAATCTCAGCCAGGACAAGCAAAATCTAAATCATAAAAAAGCTTTTTCTAATAGCAATCACCCCTCGGCAGGCAATTGCAAACCTCCGAGAATATTTCTGCAAAGAAAAAGCTTCTCATAAATTACATCCGCCGTTCGGAGTTGGTGGTAGAATAGAAAATACGCACACTACAAAGGTATGAAAAGTTCACCCAAACACTGAGCTACATACATAGTTTAAGCGCCAAATTATTATTGTTATTATTGCATATGTATGTTTTTAAATACAAAATATTTAATATATTCAATTACACATGTACATATATATAAATATGATTTTGTTTGAAATTTATTGTGTAGTGGTCTTAAAATATATTTTAGCTTAGAAAGAAGTAGAACTTGTGTTTAAGATAAAGAAGAACTATACGTTTCTAGTACAATATTCCGTTTGGCAGCATGTTGTTTTTGTAGTTTTATAATAAACAGGTAAGAAAAGCTAAATTCGAGCGAAACCGATTTTAATATACCCTCGCGATGTATTTCTGTATGGTCGGTGCCTACAATATCATAAAATTTCCGTTACTTTGTTTCAAATCGCTGCTAGTATTAAAATTTAATGAATTTCCTCCAATAAATACTTATGACAAATTTTCTGTATCTCAATAACAATATTAGTTATCGTCACAAAATTTGGGAAACATATTGTCTTTGATATCACTAGCATAACTGGCAATAATTTTTGAAATGGGGCCATAACCACGCCCAATTTTCATATAACGCAAATTTTGAATAATGCAAAAAATGTCGATTTTCAGTATTTATTGGAACAAATTGAGTAAAGTTTAATACTAGCTGAGATTTGAAACAAAGAAACGGGGTATTTATGAAATTATGTACACCGCCCATACAAAAATACAAATTGTTTCAAATATATGTAATCGTATTCGTTGGTAGTTCTGTATCTTCAAATTGTGTTTATCACCGTTGCCGTCTACTAACCATTTAAATATATGTTTCAATGCGTGTACAAAATCAAATTTATTAGATTGATCAATTCCATTATCTCGTATTGATTGATTGGAAAATAACTTCGATTTATTTTCATAACGTATGTATGTACGCTTAAAAATACAACATGATAACTAATTATCAGAATTTGAATGAATTGGCTGCATATATGAATAGAAGAAGACAAATCAAAATATGAAATTAATTTCACTAGATGTTATTATATATCTATAACCCCAGCTATGTACATATACATACATAATTTTTATAGAGTTAATCAAACTATTTCTTCCTATACTTTCAATGCGGATTCTCTTATTTTAGTAGAACTCTTATTTCTAAAGGAACATTTTATATAAATTGGATTTTATATAAATATGGAAGAAGCAAGATAAATATAGAAATATCTGTGAGCTTTTATTGGCAACCTTTCAATAGCCGATACGATGTCTGTTTTAAGTTCGAAGAGTACTGTGCGAGTTGATAAAACTCTGAGTGTACATGCGAAAAGAAATACTTTCGTTATTTTGCAATGCAAATATTAGTATTTATAGATAATCATTCCGATATTTACTTTTATTCGTTATGCTAAAACATTTTGTGCGTCGAAGAGACCCACAATTGAAACCAAATGTAAGTTTGTTCATCGTTAAGCCCGCGTCAAAAGCCATTTAACATAATTTTCTAAAGCTTAAACGTTTTATTGATTATATCCTGTAATGACTTGTGAATCCAATATTATCAAAAATGTGCGTTTTCTTAAGCCATAAGCTTCCTAAGGAGTGTATGTTTTTTTAAGGTTAAAGCTGTTAAATGTGCCACAACGTAGATTCTATTTATCGCCTTGTCTAATTCTACAGATTTAACTTACCTATGCCTTACATAGCACCACTCGCAAATTCTTTACTACTTAACAATTTACAATGCCGCTACTCGAATCAGTTTAGTAGCCTTTACACTGCGACTGGGATGAACTGGTTAACTAAGGGTCAGAGGTATCTGTGCAACTTTTTATAATCTCTCTTGCCATTGCAATTCTATGGAGTTTCTGTCGCTCGGTCGGTAGTTCGGTAGTGAATGGAAATTAGATGAGATAAGCGGCAGCTGATGAGTTTGTTAGCATAGCTTTCCCTTCAGGATGATCACAAACTTGGAATTTGAATTTAATAATTTTGTGTCCTTACTACAACCCACCGCATGCCTTTGCCCTACTTAAGTTGTTTATCTTTGCGCTGCACCTTCAAATGCTTGAAAATATTTGGCTTTGCCGCCTCGCATTTCCATATTTTTCTCCTTGTGAATGGAAGACGCAGCAAGGGAAAATACACAAGCACTCTTAAATCGGCTTTGCTACACCTACTTTTTGTACTTATTGCTTTGTGAAATTGATATTTATATTTCGAAAATTTTTTATACAGCTCTTTTCATTCGCTTGCTGGAGTTCCCTCAATAAGGAAATAAGTAATATTGCAAGCTGATTACATACAATTGTATGTATTTACTTTTCTGTTGAGTGTGTTGGTTTCGAGAATCTTTTTGAATGTACACCGTTGTACGCGTTGTTTGTGGGCTCGTTTGAGAGGCGTTTTTCGTATTTAATTTTTTTTTTTAACTCTTTTACCACATTTAATGAGCAACATAAATCAAAAAATCTGTTTGCATAGGCTGAGATTTTACGAATATCATCATAGCCAAAGTATTAACTAGAGCTATATTTAATACCATCATCAACAATGATATTACTAAAGAAGTTTAACGAGTTTACTGCAAATAATACATATTTAAAAGTTACGGTTCGTTAGACATTTTTGTAATTTTTCATTATTATTGCTATAATAATACATTAGCTTCATTAATTTTTATATTTTTTATCGGGACTAGTTCATTAGTTTTGCAGAAACACTTCGGGAATAGTTCAGGACTATTTAAGAATTATTTTAAACTATCTCAAACTGAAATGTTGCCGAAATAATACTTTATTTGAACAAAAAATTATCCCAAAATATTCTCGAAATTTTTTGCTGAAATAGTCCCGAAATAATCCCCTACTAGTCTAGAACCACCATCAAAACCAAAACATCAAAAACAAGGCTCCAAATATGTTAGTCCTGAATTGGTTTCGTGGGCTTGCCCGAAATGGTCTCAAATAGTTCCAAAATGGATCTGAAATATTACTTCAATATTCTTGAACATTTCCCTTCATGATCCGGAAGAACTCCCCTAAACGTTCACACTTTCTTAAGAAACAATTCCTGACCTTGTTTTTCAACTGTATCACGTAAGGCCAAATTCACAGTGAAAAATTTACTCAACTTCGCCATTGAACTATCAAATTTTTAACTTCAAGATTACAATATCTAATCGTGTTGTTCAATTTGCTGAACGTAAATAGAAAAGTCTGTTGTAAATTAAAATCAACAGCAAGCCTTTGAGGTAATATATACAAAATTATCAAAATATTAAATTCAGACCTGTTTTCCAACTATGCAACATTCCTAAGTATATGAGTTTATTGGCCAACTCCTTCGCTATTCTTACATATGTATGTGTTTAACTTATCGATTCTAAATATGTTATATCTCAATTTATATGTATATAATTTTGGCGCGTACACTATATAGCTCAGTGTTTGGCCGAGCTTCTCCTACCATTTGTGGTGTGCGTCTTTTTATAATTTACCACAAATGGAGGGACCTACAGTTTTGTGCGGACTCCGAACGGCAGATGAATTTAATGAGAAGCTTTTCAAGGCGGAGGTTTGCCATTGCCTGCCGAGGGGTGGCCGCTATTTAGAAAAAACTTTTTCTATGATTAAAATTTTGCTTGCCATGACTGAGATTCGAACCTCTATCTCACCGGCATATCGAGTTTTAGCACGCACTTAAAGACCTGTTTGTAAGTAAGTAAAGAAGTGTGGCAGCTGGTGGAACATGATTATTTCTGCGCTTTCCTTGAAGTATTGTGCACTAAATTTTAGGCTTTATGCATTAAAGCGTTGTTTTTTAAATGCTTGGAAGTATGAAAATATTTCCATAATTTACGCAACATTACATTATCGTTTAAGCGCTGACAAGACATAAATACTTTCACCTTTAACTGTTTCTTCGCGACGTGTTTGTTTAATTCATTTTCATTTTCCCAAATGTGCAATCATTCAGCCTACCAGCCTAGTCAACAAGCTAAGCAAGCTTTTCCAAAATTTGCATTCAGATGCAAAGCAATATAGGCAAGAGTACAACAAACATTTTCTCCATAGCACACAGCTAGTTCGTATGTTTTGTATATACAAATATTTATACTCCCTCATTGGTTACCGAAACGCTTTTGTCTTCTAAATTTTTACCGTTTGACGTGCGTTCATTTATCATTTATTTCGCTCATTTAGCTTTATACATAGCAGAAGCAATGCCAGCAGCGTGTGAGCCAGAACGTGCCTGCCAAGCTCACGTTGCTGCCTGAAGTTCGTACTGCTGGCACATTCGAGGTTAACGTGAGGTTGTTCCGTTGTGTTACGCACGCAATAAAGCTTAACAAAATGGCGAGCGTAAGTGCGCAAAGCATCGAAAATGAGGCAAGGACAAAGAGCGTATAAACCGTTGCCAACGTCAAGTCTTGAGGTTACGTATACGACACCACATCTATGTATATATGTATGCTCGCTTGGTGGTGACACAATGACTGGAGAAAGCATACGAAGGCGCAATAAGAAATATCAACCATGACCTCTTTAGCCTAAATGATGTAACAATTCTAGAGTGAGCGGTAGCGGGTTAGATGCGACAAGACAGGTGGAAGACACTTTGTGTACTTAGCACGTTTTGGCAGTTTTCCCTCACTATCCACCATGACGAAAGTGCATTGCATTTTTCCGGTGCTAAATTTGCCGAAAGGTTAAGTAGACAAATCTAAGTGACAGCTGAGGCATTGACAGCACAGCGGCATATTTAATAATCGGTTTTTTCTAGCGAACGCAGGACAGGCATCACAACGAGTTCAAATGGGTCCATGATTTTCTGCCTTTAGCATCTATTTTGTTTTTCATTTTCAAAAAAAAAAGGCGTTCTTTTGGGCTCTACCAAACTCAGAGTGGCTTTAAGTTTCCGCCGCACAAAAGTATATCTAAAGCAGTTCACTTCATTGTGAAAGTGAAATTATGTGCAAGTGCGTTGAACACTTATTGGGTTGCTTTATTAAAGCGGAGCAGGTGGTAAAGCAGCATTCCGCAATTTGGGCTCACTTCTCGTCCGGTTAATACACTTACTAGGTGTGTGTAGAAGTCTGCCTCAGTGAGCTGTGTTTATTTTTAATAAGGATTAATGTCGTTTATTGTTACTACCCAACAATGTGATTTGCATAATTCATGTTATCCTTGCATTGCTGGGCATAACGAAATTTCACCAGATCCTTCCCCCCATCTGGCCTTATCGATTGTATTCGCTTTTACAGAATCTGCAAAATTTTCAAAGGCAATTATGTTTAAAACAAGCAGATATCTTTATCTATGTTTTTATTAAGTATGAAAATCCAAGCGAACTGTAATTCACTGTGCGTTGATATGCCATATTGGCTTTTTCATTTTATTCGAAAGGGTTTTATTTAAACAACAAAAAACTAACTTCGGCAACAGGCGATTGTTTATAGCAAAACTATTTGCCAAAAAGTTCTTTTTTGGATTGTGACATGAGGCAACTGTTCTCGCAAGCTGTTTCGCTATTACAAATAATGCAAAAATTAAATACACCCGATCTAATAATCTAATGTACATATTAACTTGTGTAAATGTGTATTCTATTAGTATTCTCCTGCAAAATTTAAACTTACTAAATAAACATTATTTTTGTAATTTTTATAAGAAAATTATCAAATTTTGGTGTGAAAATTGCATTATAACTTGGGCAGCCGAATTCTACATTAAATTGTACATAAATATAATATGATATGTTGTTGTACTAACAATAAAAATGTTAGTACTAAATCGCGGCATGCGTTTGTTGTACGCGCGTATTTTAGTGATACATTTAAGAAGTATTTACAGTAAAAAATACCTCAAAACAAGTAATAAATGCTAAATTCGGGCGAAACCGATTTTTATATACCCTCACGATGTGTTTTTGCATGGGCGGTTTCCATAACTTCATAAAATTCCCGCTTCTTTGTTTCAAATCGCTGCTAGTATTAAACTTTACTCAATTTCTTCCAATAAATACTGAAAAAAGAAGTTTTTTACATTTTTCAATGGTCCGATTTAAAAAATGTTTGACGGTGATACTAGTGATATCAAAGACAATATGTTCACCAAATTTCATGGCGATACCTTACATCGTTATTGAGATATCTACAGACGTTTCTTTATAAGTGGGCGTGGTAGCGCCCATTTTTCAAAATTTCATAAAAATCAAGTTTCTTAATTAAATATCTCTATAAATATCAAATGACATGTTCCGAAATTTTTCAAAATTTCCGTTATATGGGAGGTGGGCGAGGTTATGATCCGATTTAAAAATGATTAACGATAATAACAGCGATATTGAGTAAAACTTGTTCACGAAATTTACTGACGATACCTTACACCGTTATTGAGATACAGATATTGTTTCCTAAGTGGGCGTGGCAACGGCCATTTTTCAAAATTTCACAAATACCTAATTTCTTAGTTCAAAATCGCTCCGAATACCGAATTTAGCTCAATTCGTTTTAATAGATACCGAAAAAATGAAGTTTTTGCATTTTCCAAAACTTCCGTTATATGGGCGGTGGGCGTGGTTATGATCCGATTTCAACAATTTTCTACGATAATAATAGCGATATCAAGGAAAATATGTCCACTAAAGTTTGTGACGATAACTATTACTGTTATTGAGATACAGAAAATTTGTCATAAGTGGGCGTGGCAACGACCGTTTTTTAAAATTTCATAAATACCTAATTTCTTAGTTCAAAATCGCTCCAAATACCAAATTTCACTCAATTTGTCGTAATAGATACCGAAAAAACGGAGTTTTTGCATTTTTCAAAAATTTCCGTTATATGGGAGGTGGCCGTGGTTATTTACCGATCTTGACCATTTTCAATACCAACCAAATTTCATTGAAATATCTAAATTTTTACTCAAGTTATTGGACGGACGGACAGTCAGAGCTAAATCGATTGCTCTTTTCATTCTGATCATTTTAGTATATATAAATATGTATCTACCTATCTCGATATTTTTTGCTGTTACAAACAACCGTTATAGGAACAAAGTTATAATAAAAATTTGATTGCCATTTAGTTGAATTCGAAAGACGTCAATATTTTCGCCCGGTTAGAAGATATCGATCATGCAATTGATGCAGCATTACATTACATTACTAATTTAAGTTTCTTAAGATTCCTGAGACTGAAATGTAATGATGCTGTTAATCGTGGTATTAAAACCAACTTCATAACATGAACGTCGATGGAAAGAGGTTAATGTAAAAACCGACAATAAGGGAATCAGTACACAGCAGTATTGAACACATAAACTGCATAAGTGATATGAAGATAATTCGTGAAGAAAAAATCTTTAGAAAGCAAAGTTACAATTAAGACATATACATATAATAGTGGTAGGCCCTTTATATATACGCTGTCGAAGCATTGTATAAGTTTAATTCATTCGTGTCTGCACTAGATACTTGTTTCAAGATTTTTCATGTCTTTAACTGTATCCAACTGAGTCAATATTAATGTGGTCACTTTCATTTTATATCGTAGAGCCACAAAATAATTTTCTTGAAATTATTAATATAAAAAGTTTCACTGGTTCCCCTATACATTTATATTGTATTCATGATGTAACTACTTTAATAAGAAATAAAATATTTTGAGTTAAATAATTTTTATAAAAAGCATTTGTATTAATAAAACTTATTATTGTAATTAAAATTTTGTATTAAAAAAATTATTTCAGTGTTTTATCTAACATTTATAAAATATTAGAATGATATTAAATTCGTTCCAATATACATTTTTATCATATCAAATGAACATATTTTAAATGTTAAAAGCTACTTATTAGATTTAACATTTAAAATGCCCACACTACATTTCATAATAGTGATTTTTTTACATTTTTAATGTCAGATTTTCATTAAAATAACATCAATTTAACATTTCTTAATATAATATTTATAATGCTAAAATGATATTGTTGTAATGTCAATTTTAACATTTTATAATGTTGGATGACTTTTGTAAAATGTTATTTTTACGGCTGTTTATGGTACATTTTTGGTTCAGTGTACTATCAATCATAGTCCATGTCTGTATGAATGTTGGATATATGTATATATGTACCTATATCTAAAGAAATAGTATATTTCAGTTCTTTTATTTTAAACATTTTTAGATTTATTTACACACAGAACTCATAAAACGCGCTGCGTGCGGAACTGGGCACTTTTGTAAATATATTTGGAAACTGAGATATGTAAAGCCAATTTTTAAATTTTTTAAGAAATCTGCAAGTATGAATTGTATAGAATGGAGTGAAAGCTCACGCTCCTAATTCTTAGAAAATATCAACTTAATGATTCCCTGCCTATATTTTTATTGTTATAATTTTTATTATTCAAATTAGTTAAATAATATACTTATTTTGTGTTCTTTTCTATTTCTCTAGGTAAGATATCAGCTAACAACACAAAAGGCATATCATCCGATTGTCATTTTAACTAAAGAATTTATGGGTGGTAAGTAAAAATCAGCAAATTCAATAAATTAAGTGTATTCTTGTTTGTGGTGTTGTCATTGAATGGATACTATTTGCTCTTAAACATTTAAAAATTCAGTACGGCTTTTAGTAGAATATTAATGTAAGATGATTCTCGAAATGTTCACCGATTGCCTAAATCACAACAATAAAATAATTTAAATCACTGTAAGTAGCCAACAATGAAACGTCAGTACAGTTTTAATATACGATTACACTAACAATGCCAGCAACAAGTCAGAATGATGTCTGTCGATATAAATCGCGCAGGTACTAAATATTTAGCTTCATACTTACACACATACAAGCGCATCTAAAGAGGACAGAAAATATTTTGTCGTAGTCGCCTGACGGACGGCAATAAAGCGTCATAACCCTAGCAGGACTGATCGACTATGGGCTGTGGCAAACGACATAATCCAATCAATTTGAAATCAAAGGAACAGAAAAACTCGAAAAAGGAAATAGGAATACCGTCAACCAATTTAAAGTGCCAACAATTGGTTCACATAACAATACAACAATACCAGAAACAATGATATTCGCTGTCACAGGACGACTAACAGTGGATAAGAAAAGAGAAAAAAACTAAAAAGACTAGCCAGAAGAGAAAATTGGAATGACTGCTAGCTCTGAAGTTATAATCACTGCTGTAGGATGACATTTGGGAGTTGGAGTGCGCGCTTTGCGGCTGTGGAGGAGAATTACAGTGCCCTAGAAGGAAAATCGTCGATGAACGCAACAAAGCAAGTCGAATCAAATCAAACTGAACTGAGTGATAAATTCAATGTAAACGTTAAGAACAATAAACTCAGAATACACCAACAACAACATGTCCTTAGGCAAGGCGGACACAAATACAAACGTCTCACGGCAGCACTAGAAACAAAGGACGTTGAAAGAGCGAAAAAAACTACTATTGTGGTTACCACAATTGAATAACGTAAAAGATTAAAAACTTGGCACTTTAGTATTTTAAATTTATAGTGATTTCACAAATACCTTTGTATAAAAAATAATATTTGTATGTGCCTTATACGAAACATTAAGCCTATTCAAGTTTTAACCCAAAACTAAATTAAATCTCAAAGAAATTTAATAGTTTCAATTTATCAAATAGTAAGAATTGTGAATACTTGAATTTTGGAGTAGTGTAGAAACTATTTTTCGCCCTTGTGGTATCGCCGTACAATCAATTGAGGTCCATTGAGATCAAATTTTCACAAGCGTCTGCAATAACGTTTGTTCAATTATAATCAGACGTGACAAGATTACGAACGTATCTTTGCTCACTTCACTCCAACTGTCCAAGGATTTGCACATAAGTTGCATTAAATACGGCGCGTTCTTCATGTGGCCGTGAAAACCATTCAAGCCAACTTTTGTTGACAGTTCTCATCTCTTTTGACACACTTCTTATGTGAGTGATCTGGCCAATTCCTTTGCCTCATGGGAGCCTTTTCTGCGGTCGACCAAACTGAAGCTACACACAGCATGATAGATATAATCATTTTTTAAATTAGCTGCTGTCTACTCTTTCGTGGGCCGCCGATATTTGGCATTATGCGCGATAGAACTGCATTCACTACTGACGCTTTTTTATGAGCACTCCTAGATAAGATTTGATGATGTGATGATCCACCATCATTAAAACAAATCTTTCAGGCGACTATCTAGAGTTGAGTAAAACAAGTGCTTTGTTCACTTTATCTAGTCACCACCGATACCAATGCCATATCATCTACATAGCCAACGATTGCGTTTTGGTGCAAACCAAGTTTGAGGACACTGTCGTATGTACATTGAGTTAAAAAACATAGAAGATATAGCGGATATTGAAGGGACGCCTCCAGTGACTTTATGCTTTTTTACCCAATCGTATTTACCATATTATAGGGATACGTTCATATTTATTAACGCTCCCGGTTTGTTATTGTAAAGTTAATTCGTTTTTAAGTCGTTAAGTCGTCTTTGTGATAATTATTATAGAAATTCGGTAATGCACATTTTTTAGACCATTTCATTTTAAGCATAATAAAATGCAAAGTTCAAATGGATAAACATTACTATTAATTTTGTAGATGCAATAATGCCGAGGGTATTTAGCATATTCGTGTTGCGGATAAAATTGGCAAAAAACGTCTATACACACAATTAATATATAACAAAGGGTTAAAAATGTTAAACATTTGTTCATATTCAAATTGCCGGTAATGGTCTAAAAAGCAAAAATGACCTGAAATATTATTTTTTTTTATCTTCGGAAACTTTTGCAGATATCGTCCACTTTTGTCATTTATATATTGATTTCTAATAAAATTTTAAATGATCTTGTGCGACTTATGTTCGTTTATTTATTTTTAAAAATGTTCAATTAACGCCAGAAAAAAGTAGCTTTTTTGAATTTTTATTTTTAGAGAATTCGTTTAAAGAGTATATTTTAAAGCTTTTTTTATTGATTGAACCACTCAAATATGTTGAAAAATGGCGGAGGAATCCATGTTGTAGTGAAACGTGTCGCGTCGATTGGCGTGCAAAGAAGCGTCCGTAATTCTTAACTGTAACATTAAATATAAATATCTTGTTAATTCGTATACGTTTTTACTCTATATAAAACACAGAAAGCTAATGAAAACTGAAAATTAATAATTTTTTCCTATATTTAAACTTTGAAATCGATTTTCAACGTTAAATTTGTGCATATTTTTACTTATGAAAATTACAAAAAGGTTGAATCAGATTGATAGGTTAAATAGTTTCCGCGCAATCGTGCACGCCAATTGCAAAAACATGGTTTTCAGAAAACGCGCTTCAAAGTTTAAATAAAGTGCAATGAAAGAAGAATTTTCATCGACGCACTTGTCTATTACCTGAAATATCTTTTGAACCACTTACATTTTAAAAAATTTAAATGTTCCGACACTCTTAAAATACAATACAATCCACAAAAAAACCCATATAAAAAAAACCAAGTGTTAAACAAGTTTGCATACAAATTTCAAACTTTTTCTCAGAAGCGTAATACATATATTTTTTGATATTGAACGAGATCGGATCCTAATTCAGGATTTTATAAATATTTGGATATAGCGTCATTATCCGAATACAAAAAAAAATTCAAAATTTTAAATTAATTTCAAAATTCTCAGAGGAATGCGTAATTTTTTTTCGCAAACATTTAAACATTATTATTATGTATGTACATAGATATATGTACGCATTTACATATGTTCTTGTACATATGTATGTATGTTCAGAAGAGATAAATAACACGCTATGCATTTCTTTACGTTACAACTGAAGTGAAACTCTTTTGAAAAATGCAACGCTATTTTGATTGAATAAAGTAAGAACTTTTATTAGCGCTGCTATGGTTAACTATAAAACTGGAATGGTTTAAAATTTAAATATTTATTAGCATCAACAATAAAGTACGTTTCATATCATATAACACCATAATTTAAAAATAAAACTATGCAAGTCTGTCAAATAAAGTTAATCATCAGTTGTAATTTTCATTTATCAAATTTAATTGAAACCAATCAAGTGCACCGATCACAAAAATAAAGTGAATAGATTTCGTTATGAAATGCTATTTATTAAAAAACCTACTTTTCAAACTTATGTACATATGGACAAGTGTTTGTGCATTTGTATGTATGTATGTATATATGCACATGCTCACAGTTGTACACGCGTTCAATGGAAACTGCGACTTTTGAATTGATTTTAGGAGTTGATGCGGATAAATAAAAAATAATGCAAAAGCATTAATACTTACGTGTACATACATATGTGCGTGTATGTATGTTTGTAGCTCAGAAAAGTTATTTCTTATTTACTACATATGTGCATACATAAGTTTTCCTTTTTTTTATGAAAGGACGCCATAATTGTTTAGGTTGTGTTGCGTTCTGTTGGAAATTTCTTCAAATAGATGGATACTTACACGCACTGCCCTGCAAAAAATGCGATTAGTCTAGAATGAGTCCGGGAATAGTCGCAGGGAAACATGCTACTAATACAACTTCTGATCTCTTTATATAGAATGAACAGTTCCCTTTTGTTTGAGCATGTCCTATAAAAAGGCTAGTTATCTCCTATTATACCCAAATGGGTATAAATGAGGATCAGTCTATTTATAAAAACAAAATAAATATACATAAAATTATTAAAATTTTCATGTATTTTCTGAAGCTTGTATTTAAAAGAATAGATAATTACAAACATTTGAAAAAAAAAAGGTTAAATAGGTTGATATTTGTCGAAGTGAAACGAACGAGAGAAATCAATTTTTACCAAAAAAAAAAATTTAACTGCGAAAAAACACACAAAATATTTTTGCCCAAAAAGAATAAATACGTGTCTCCTTAAATTGGCCCAAAAACGACATATTAAAGTTTCGTTAAATTCTAAAATCTTGACCCGAAACGACCGGACGTTTCGAAATCTAAATTGCTAGCTTCGAGTGAGAATTGAACCGGCTGCTCGAGGGTTGCTAAATGAACGCTCTCCGTTTGAGACTTGTTGCGACTAATTAATGTGCAATTGTACCCGATAGAGACTAATCCCGGGATACTCTCTTTAGAGATTAGCCGCACAATTTTTTGCAGGGCGTTTATACGTACTTACATACATATATCGTTGTTTACTAAAATATCCGACATATTAGATTTCAGTACTTATTAACGATTATTACAGCGATTTAGTTTAGTTATTTTATGTCGTACATACATAATAATATTTAAATATAAGTTGACACGTTACTTTTATAAAACTAAATATTTAGCTAGTATTAAAAGTTCTTTCGTCCGGCTTTCAATTAACAAATAAAGTCCGTCGTCTCTTCTTTCTGCCGTGTCCTCATCGTTCGTTCATTAAGTTCGTCCGGTCGTTAAATTCGTCCAGTTTTGTCTAGTGTTACCACCATGTTCGAATCTATTCCTACGTAGATATATAAGGAAGGAGGCACATAAAAATCGTTAGCTTCCGATAATGTATACTTATTTGCAGAACCCCACATTAGTCTCTACAGCTGATTCCTTGTTCTTTTTTAGCATTTTGAAACTATCTGACATTCTTAACGCTCGAAAGAAAAAAGAAAATACACAAAGTTCTTGTAATTCTCACAGACAAAACTTTAAAAAATATATCAAACTTTTTATTTATACACATTGGACGTTTGGATGATATACATACTTATGTATGTAAGGCAGTGGTTGCCTTATAAGCGTACGCAGCACTTGGAACGGGTGGTATCAATCAAAAAATGTATTCGGGGTACAGAAGTGAGTAATTAAAACCCCCTCCACAAGCGTCCGTCGATGTACATACATACATACTTAAATTCAAATATCTAAAAGTGTTATTTCCATAAACTTTTATTCACTTAGTCATCAAAAGAGGGGCAAAAGGGTCGGGAAAGAAGGAGGGCTTTAATTTGATATTTAAAAGCGTTGCACCTTCGGGCTCCGTTCTTCTTCCTTATAATTTATAATTTTTTTTTTGTATTTTCAATGAATTTCCTAAATTTTTGGTTATTTTTTAACTTTACATGAAAATTTGATTACCTTTTCAAAACTGGCTCAAGCATTAAAATCGGTTCACCCATTCTGTTTTTATAGAACTTTTTATAATAGTATTGCATTAGAAGTGAACCTCCACGGTCCTTTGAAGCTTAAAAATCGATTTTCTCAAAATTCTGAAGTGCTACAGCAAAACGCCGAGACACTTTCTTTATTTTAAGCTTATTTTCATATTCTGTTAACATTTCTCATGTGTACCAACCACTGTCATACTGTATAATATAACGCGTTCCAAACTTGTTTTCAAATTTCTGCTTCACCCCTCGATCACGTTATTGAATTCAAATTTTTTCACACCAAACTTGGAATTGCCACCCACATTAATTATGCCTTTTCTAAATCGTGCGCTATGCTAGCTTTTCTCCGACGTAGCTAATTAAGTTTCTTAGCCCAATACACTCTTAAGTTGTTGTACACTACTCTAGTAAGATCCAGGATTGATTTATTGATTTGGTGACAATTTATAACGCTACAAAAATATAAACCGTGTAGAGTGAATCCGCAGTTTTCTGAAAGTAAAATATTCTAGTAAATTTAAATTGACGCGAGCCATCGACCATGTTGCGGAAAGGTTATTCGAAGATCTTCTAATTGGGAAGGCAAGAGCTGTTTAAAACGAGATGCATTCATCAAATTGCCGACTGGGGTATTTGCTTCAAAAATGTCTCATTGGCCATCATTATTGCAGCAAACGAAGCAAAATTATTAATTTACGTATGAAATATAAACTAAATGCACACTCCTCGAAATATTCAGACAACATCTCTATTAAAAGCAATCACAGTGCATAATATGTATGTATGTATGCACGTATATGTATATGTAGAGTTGTAATTATATGTAAGTGTATTGGTGTACTCTTCTATTTGCACAAGTGGTGTCCCAACATCCTGATTGTTGTTTCAATTTTGCTTGTACGTTTATGCAGCTTTTTTGTTCCATTTCAGAATAATGACTGCAAGTTGTTACAATTGTGAAACAAACAAAACGATGTACAACAATATTATAACAAATTGTAAAGTTGTTTGCCATTTTGTCATGCTGGCGTTTGTTGCAATGGCAGTCGCCTCTTTTTGCCTTCCCATCGCTCTTCATTCTCATTACACTCCCATTCTCATTCCTTCAACCTTTGCTCCTCTCTAAGGCCATCCAACTTGACGTTGCTCGCTCGTTTGCCTCACTTCATCCGGCATCTCGATTGACTTTTTCGTCGACTACTTATTTCGTTGTTTTTTTTTTCATCTGATTTTTATCCATGTAGAAATTTCAAATGCTCAGCCAAGCGTGAATATAGTTTTTTCAGTGGGTTAGGCCAAAACTTGGTTGCATTCTGCTGCTGTCATGCTGCCACACTCCGATATCACTGCTTGATTGTTCTAGTTTTTGCTATTGCTTTAGTTTTGTAGTCGTTGTTGATGTAGCTGCTGCTGCTACTTCTGCTGCAGTTATGACAAAAGTTTTTCTAGGCGGTTGTTGTTGTTCTTTTAGTTCAAAAATTTCACACCACAATTTTTCGAGTTTTATTTCATATCCGAGCAGCATTTGAAAATCACAGGGATAATATATTACACATACAAACATAAACATATGAAAAATATGAAGAAATTATTTTAAATCCATATAATGCATGTTTGAAAGTATGTACATACATATGTATATTAATATAACGAAATTCTGCAAATGTCGGAGAAGTAGAACTCAAAAATTTAATTGACTGAAGAGTGTGTTAATACATTGGACGTGTACTATATTCATACATAACATACATACATAATTGAAATTGTGCGAATTACAGAATTATATTATTCGGTATTTGTTATAGCTCAAAAGTAAGCAAAAATTATTAATTATAATCAGTAAAGTAAATTCTAAAATCTAAAAAAATGTTTTTCTAATAACGGTCACCCCTCGGCAGACCACGGCAAACCTCCGAGGGTATTTCTTCCATGAAAAAGCTTCTCATAAAATAATAAATTAATACAAGAGGATTCCTTTCTTTCTACATATTTAGTTAATAATATCTTTTTTTCGGGATGACGCCCTGTAGAGCATAATTAGATGACTGCAGTGCAACCTCGCAGCTGCATCTACGTATTAAAGACATTGTAACAGTTGTGGATGTTCGTTGTATATTAAATATAATTTATTTTAATAATTTGCCAGCAAACGTGGTGCAACATACATGTGTGTAGACTTAAACGTTTATATATATGTAGATGTAAATACACGTACACATGCACATACACATACACACACAAATCACAAATCACAGTTTTAGTGTTCAATCTAGAATGTATGACGATTAGCGATCCAAAGGCACAGCATATGAGCTTATTGAACGTCACATATGCAAGCAGCCGGCTCATCGCCGTCCAACAGACACATGTAACGGACAACAGCTACACAAAACAACAGCTACGCTTCATGCGGCCGACTCATCGTCGTCCAACAAGCAGCGAAGCGACTACCACTACCCTGTAAGCGGCCGGCTCATCGCCGTCCAACAAACAGTGCAGCGACTACTACTATATTGTATGCAGCCGGCTCATCGCCGTCCAACAAACAATACAGCACAACTTTACACTTAAATTACCGCTTTGCCTTTCGATCGCCAAATAGGACGTTTTCGATTGTGCGTCTTTCTTTATAGGTTTCAAAATGAACACCTTTACATTTGGATAAATTCAGAGTTGCTCTTATAAATGAATTCTTATACAATAATAGCAATATTAGAACATAGGTGGCGCTAATAACTTAATCTAAGACAGGGTGCTCGCTATAATCTCCCCCTTTGACGGGCTAGTCTCGTCCCGAGAGCTCGTCAACATCTTAGGTCTTCTTGGGTCGTCCACGTTTCCTTATAGGGTGAACCGGTGCAGTTGCTTGATCATCATGAGTGCCCCTGTACAACGTCAAGGCGGATGCATGATATGTTCGAAGCGGCATGTTGATATTATCGTGGGACGCTATTTCATACGAGGTAGCTCCCACGATGTAGCCTCGAAATTTAGAGCATGCCCAAACAATGGCAAGTGCTTCGCGTTCCGTTGTCGAGAAGTTCTTCTCTGCACTCGTTAGGAGACGGCTTGCATATTCGATCGGGTGTTCTTCGTTTCCCTCCCCCTGGAGGAGAACCGCTCCAATGGCATATGCGCTGGCTTCTGATTTGATGACAAACGTAAGACTATCTTCAGCTTGTTTGAGTATAGGCGAAGAAATCAGCATCTCTTTCAGTTTTTGGAAGGCATTGCGATGAGGATCCTTCCATATCCATGGCTTATTCTTTTTCGTTAAATCGGTCAACGGCTTAGCTATTTCAGCATACTGGTCAACGAATCTTCTGTACCAAGAGCACGTTTGAATAAAGGATATCAGCTCCTTACAGCTCCTTGGTTCGCGACGTAACGCTATGGCATTAGTTTTCTCCGGATCGACACGAATTCCGGAGGGAGTAAGTAAATGTCCCAAGTACCTTATCTCCGAGCAACAAAATCGACACTTCGCGTTGTTCAAACGCAGATTAAACTTTGCAAGTCTCTCCAGTATAACATCGAGATGACGCAAGTGCTCGCCAAACGAAGCGGAGCATACAATTAAATCGTCCAAGTACGCCAGTAATTTTATTTCTGGAATTGCTGCTTTAAATCGGTCGATAAGTCGTTGAAAGGTTGCAGGAGCGTTTCGCAACCCAAACGGCATCCTGGTAAAGCAAAACAATCCGAATGGTGTGGTGAAACAAGTTTTATCGACATCACCCTCAAAAACTTTAACTTGATAATAGCCGCTCTGCAAATCCAATGTTGTCATGAATCGCGTACTCCTGGCAGCATGCAGTAGATCGTCCATTCTCGGCAACGGATAGCGGTCAGGTTCGGTGATGGCATTTACTTTATGATAGTCCACGCAGACTCGAGTGCCACCATCTCGTTTTGGCACCATTACAACAGGAGAAGTCCAAGCTGATTCGCACTCTACGACTATGCCGGTTGCTAACATTTTGTCGACTTCTTCCTTCAATTGTCGCATTTTGGGAAATGAGAGACGATACGGGGGTGAAGAAACGGGTTCATTATTTCCGGTGTTAATCCGGTGTTCAGCATAAGGTGTTGGTTCACCAATTTCACCAAATACCTCTTCATGTTTATATAACATATTGTCGAGTTGGAATTTCTGATCAGAATCTAAGTGTTCGCCATCAGTGCCTTTCAGAATCTTGAAATCGATCATACCAAGACGTATAAAATTCGCGGAGCTACACTCCTTGCCGTTGTAAACCACTCCAGGAAACAGTCCTTGACTTTTGCTCCTCTCAGGTGTAGTATCATTGTCGCGTAGCGAATCTTTAAAAATTGCATGCACCGAGTGCGGGGAATAATTGGTTCCTGGAAATTCCGGGCCGTAGCTTTCAAATTCGTTGGTTTTCGCTTGTGAATATCTGCTACCTTGACGCTTTCGACTAAATTTAACTTCAGAGGCCACGCGTCTGCAAAGTCATAGTGAACATTTGGAGAATTTTCAAAGGACCAGTACCGCTGTCCCATATTTAAAACGATGCCCACTTGCTCAAGAAAGTCAGCTCCGAGCAGCGTACGATTTTGGGTAGCGTTTGGCAACATAATAAATTTAATGTTGAGACATTTTCCACCGATCACGATTTTGCATATCGTCGACAGACATTCTTGTGGCGACACGCTGCCATCTGCAAGCGCAACTTCACATTTTACCTTCTCGTATTTGCAGCTATGGAAATCCATTATACTCCTGTGTCGAAATAAGCCTGCCCAGGAACGCCAAAAAGCTTTACATTAACCACCGGAATGTCTCTTCCGATGCCAGATGCTGTCATTGCGTTAAAATTCACGAAGCCAGTACCAGCGGGTGCTTTACCGTTTTTCATACTACATGTAGGGCAATTCGCGCGTATATAGCCAGGCGCGTTGCATCCATAGCACGCTAACTTCGGCTTGGACGTTGCAGCCAGTGCAGTAGCAGCGATACTCTGCTTCATTTCTGCCTCTTGCTTTTGCTTTTTGAAACATTTTTCAACAGCGTGACCCTTCCGGCGGCAAAATGTACAGCGTAGCGACTCTTCAGCTTCAGAAGACACCATACTCCATGATTTAGAACGCTCGCTTAATACCTGCTCTGCCTCACGGCCCTCACGCAAAAGTTCTTCAAATGTATTAACATTGCCACGGACTATTCTATCACGTATTTGCGAATGTATCATACCAAACAAGATATCAATTTGGTCTTTCTCGACCGGCGGGTTGGTCAACTGTGCGAACAAGGCCCTCTTCTTTCGAATAAAATTGTCGATAGCTTCATTTCTTTGCTGCCTACCTTCACAAAGTTCAGCATATATACGCCATGCTGGTTTTGGAGGCGAAAACGAATCACGAATCATTTTAGTGACATCTGAAAAATTTTTCGCATTGCCCTTCACGCCACACCACCACTCAGCAGCATCTCCCACCAGGAGCATCGGCATACCACTTATAGCACCCTCGTCGCTAATTTTCTCGACCGCTTTAAATGTGGATATCGTTGAAATAAACTCCTCTACCTTGGAAGGATTCCGCTCGCCACAAAAACGCGCTGTACAGGTACTGAATGAACCTACCCTATTGTTGGAAACCATTACTGCCTGCATTAGCCGTTCAAACTGCTCTGCGGAAATTGCCATTTTACTGAGTATACGCTCGCTTCGACGAACAGGTGTAATCGACTGCATAAAATTGTGTTCTGCGTTGCACACAATCGTTAGCCTTACGTTGGGCGCCAATTGTAACAGTTGTGGATGTTCGTTGTATATTAAATATAATTTATTTTAATAATTTGCCAGCAAACGTGGTGCAACATACATGTGTGTAGACTTAAACGTTTATATATATGTAGATGTAAATACACGTACACATGCACATACACATACACACACAAATCACAAATCACAGTTTTAGTGTTCAATCTAGAATGTATGACGATTAGCGATCCAAAGGCACAGCATATGAGCTTATTGAACGTCACATATGCAAGCAGCCGGCTCATCGCCGTCCAACAGACACATGTAACGGACAACAGCTACACAAAACAACAGCTACGCTTCATGCGGCCGACTCATCGTCGTCCAACAAGCAGCGAAGCGACTACCACTACCCTGTAAGCGGCCGGCTCATCGCCGTCCAACAAACAGTGCAGCGACTACTACTATATTGTATGCAGCCGGCTCATCGCCGTCCAACAAACAATACAGCACAATTTTACACTTAAATTACCGCTTTGCCTTTCGATCGCCAAATAGGACGTTTTCGATTGTGCGTCTTTCTTTATAGGTTTCAAAATGAACACCTTTACATTTGGATAAATTCAGAGTTGCTCTTATAAATGAATTCTTATACAATAATAGCAATATTAGACCATAGGTGGCGCTAATAACTTAATCTAAGACAGGGTGCTCGCTATAATCTCCCCCTTTGACGGGCTAGTCTCGTCCCGAGAGCTCGTCAACATCTTAGGTCTTCTTGGGTTGCCACGTTTCCTTATAGGGTGAACCGGTGCAGTTGCTTGATCATCATGAGTGCCCCTGTACAACGTCAAGGCGGATGCATGATATGTTCGAAGCGGCATGTTGATATTATCGTGGGACGCTATTTCATACGAGGTAGCTCCCACGATGTAGCCTCGAAATTTAGAGCATGCCCAAACAATGGCAAGTGCTTCGCGTTCCGTTGTCGAGTAGTTCTTCTCTGCACTCGTTAGGAGACGGCTTGCATATTCGATCGGGTGTTCTTCGTTTCCCTCCCCCTGGAGGAGAACCGCTCCAATGGCATATGCGCTGGCATCTGATTTGATGACAAACGTAAGACTATCTTCAGCTTGTTTGAGTATAGGCGAAGAAATCAGCATCTCTTTCAGTTTTTGGAAGGCATTGCGATGAGGATCCTTCCATATCCATGGCTTATTCTTTTTCGTTAAATCGGTCAACGGCTTAGCTATTTCAGCATACTGGTCAACGAATCTTCTGTACCAAGAGCACGTTTGAATAAAGGATATCAGCTCCTTACAGCTCCTTGGTTCGTGACGTAACGCTATGGCATTAGTTTTCTCCGGATCGACACGAATTCCGGAGGGAGTAAGTAAATGTCCCAAGTACCTTACCTCGGAGCAACAAAATCGACACTTCGCGTTGTTCAAACGCAGATTAAACTTTGCAAGTCTCTCCAGTATAACATCGAGATGACGCTTACCTCGAAGTTTGATTCATCAGACCACAGAACATTCGACCAATCTTCTTCCGTGAAATGTTGGTATCGGCGAGCCCATTCCAAACGATTTTTCCTATTATTTTCTGAGAGCCACGGCTTCTTTCGGGCTTTACATCCTTTTAAACCTGCTTCCAGAAGTCTTCTTCTAGCTGTTTGAGCACTAACTGGTTTACTAAATTCATCCGAAAGGACAGCTGCAAGGGCAGAAGAAGATTTTTTGCGATCCTTGAGAGACTCGCGTATAAGTATTCGGTCTTCTCGTTTACTGGTTAGACGCTTTCTTCCACTTTTTGATTTATTATTGTGGGATTTCGTCTCCACAAATCGTCTGATAGCACAATGGACCGCGAACATCCCACCAAATTGGCAATCTCAACCTGAGACTTACCTTCTTCACTTAGAACTTGAATTCTAACTCTATCATCGTAACTAATTTCACTTTTTTAGGCATTTCGGTAAATATGAACTGTTTTTGTAAGATTGGTAACTTTTCACTAAATGCAATTTACACTTTCACTTTCAAATTTTAAATGCGAAAATATTTTATGAATTTCTTAAAAATGACAATTTTTAGTTTTAGCTTACCCAGAGTGCTATGACTTTCAATATTACACAATTTGTTCGTTTAATCAACAGTTAAACACCCATGTAAGACATTTACAAAAAGAAGTGGTAACTTTGATAGCCACATTTGAGAATACTTGTATTTTAATGGGGTGCCTAATACTTTTGGCCAAGGCTGTAAATGAATTCTTATACAATAATAGCAATATTAGAACATAGGTGGCGCTAATAACTTAATCTAAGACAGGGTGCTCGCTACAACATCTCTTATTATCCAACGGGCGGGTAAGCTCATTCGCTTCTTAAGTATTGTATTGACGTCTTACCGTCTCTGCTCTTCAAGGTCTGCTTTGATTTACCTTTTGGGAGGTTAGTTATTACATTGTGTTGGCAGAGGTCTATTAAACCTTGGCTTTTCTCAACCCTTATATCATTCCGTTACTCTCGGATAGACTTTCATAAATTCGTTTGCATTATGTTAGTTAAACATAACATTGGATAACATTTGGTTAACATTGAGCCGGCCAAAATTGGTGCTACGTGATTTGGCATAAATCGTGGTGAGATTGTTCAGTCAATCTCGATGCTCTCTTTGTTGCTATGCATGGATTTAAATGTTTAATCGAGAGTCGATTATCATCCCCCAATATTTAGAGCGACCTTGGATATAATGATCTTTGTCCCCACGCGATTTTTCAACAAATTCATAGCCTTTTTTTTTAATTATAAGTATTCATTTTTATAAATTAATGCGAAGTTAATATAGTTATATGTAACGTCAAACTATGCGAATGATTTCAGCAGCATTTCTCCATTCATATATGTACATACATATGTATGTATGTATATTGGTCTTTTGTCTTATTATATTGTTTTAGCATTGTGGGCGAACACAACTATCAACAAACAGTTTTCAATTGCTTCCAAAGCAATTCGGTGGAATAAGTGCTGATGCCGGAAGATTTTACCATAAAAATGTGTGTCACGTTTACTTTGATCTGACAAATTTCCCATCTGCACTTGTGTCTCCAGGAACGCATGCGTATACTCGTCTACCGAAGTCTCAAAACATTCAGGCAAGAATTACATATGAACAAACATGTGTAAATTCGGTCTAAGATAACAAAATGTATGCTAAGCATTGCATGCATACTTTGGAATAAGCGTGAAAAATCTAAATTTAATTTTTCCAAAATTCCACTTCCACCGTCGAGCTAAAATGTAAAAGCCCTCTAAGCATAGTACTGGACCGCCAAGTGTTGTTGTTAATATGGCAAAACTTTCTAATTTACATTTTTTCGTCTTTTTTCTGCACTTTCTATGTTTTTCGAACCATAGCTTGGCCACAAGAACCAGCATCCAGTGTCATCCTGGCGCAGCGTCAGTATTTTGTTTGAGGCCAATGGAGAAGCTCGTATTTTTTTTTGTCTCCCAGCCAGCGATAGCTTTCCTGGCATTTATATTCGGTTGCGAAACGCTGGCACTAAAGGCGAGGCGTGTTGAGGGAGCATTTGATTTTTTATTATTACATAAAATTATTGCTGTAAATGTTGTTGCCGTTCCCACTTTTGGCGTCGTACGTATGCGTTAGCGTCGACGTTGATGTTGTCGTTGTCGTTATCGTTCTCATTGCCGTTGGCAGCAGCGTTCACGCTCATAATATTGTGGCTTAAACGTTGACAATTAACAAACTAAATGACATTTCATTATGGAACTTTTGTAATTAATATGGTGTAAAAAGTGGGATAGTCGCGCCAGTCAATAAGAGCCAAGTGAGAAATAATGAAAAACGAAAAATTAAAGGAGCAGAAATAAGGGAGAGCGAAAGTTGAACAATTGAGGGAACGGAAGGGACTGAAAAAGGGTGTGGTAAATGTTATGGTTGAATATGTTCAATATTAAATGGCGTAAAAGGAAAAAGGAAAAGGGAAAAGAAAGCGATAATGATTAGGGGAAGTAGAATTGTTTGATAACAACAAAGCGTCTGGTAATCGACACTTAGATTAAACGCTTACTATTCATTTAGACAGTAAACCAGTAAAGGCCATTCAAAGATAAATAAATTGTCATACTTAATTTACTACAGATAATGACTCTAGATAATGGCATGAATGTATGTGCATTTGTACAACGCGTATTTGAAAAAGAAAATAATATTGCAAATACAAAAAAATGTAGTAAGATAAATTTGTGACATATTTAAGTAAAAACATAGTTACTTAACTACATTGCATATTAAAGCGTTAGTAAATTTAGCATACTAAAGTGACACGATTCTAATTATAAGATTTTCAGACCCGTTTAACAACAGATTCGCCACAAGTCTACATTTCGACGGTTGATATATGTATGTACATACTATAAAGGCCAATGGTAAAACAGTTCAATAAAATTATATTCAATATCTATGTATATTTGGAGCCTACTTTATAATCTTTTAACTAATTAGTAAGAAATTATTGTTTAATTTAACTTAAATAAATAAATAAATATACGAGTTAAAAGAATGACATTGAAATAAACATTATTTTTTTTAAACATGCGTACACCAAGAAAAATATTGCCATGTAAAATTAACATTTTGCAATGTTATTTGTAACAAATAACGAAAAAGTATTAATTTCACATTTAAAATAGCTAAATTAACGTTATTTTTGTAATTCTTATAAGAAAATTATCAAATTTTAATGTGAAAATTGCATTATAACTTTGGCAGCCGAATTCTACATTCAATTGTAATTGTACATAAATATAATATGATATGTTGGTGCACTAACAATGAAAATGTAAGTACTAAAATGCGTAAAGTACTTTCTTCGTCGTTTGGCACGACGCAATAATACGAACGTACTCGTATGATCGCGTGTTTTCGTGTCGTCATGAGTTTGGTGTACGCACGCGTTTATGGTGATACATCTTTAAAGTATTTAATGAACAAAATTTGATTCCCATTCACCCGCTTAGAATATATCAAAAATACATTTACTAGGCCAACAGAAAAATGAACAACCAAAAATACTTTCAGTGTATTGAAAAAATACTTTCAGTGTTTTATCTAGCATTTATAAAATATTAAAATGATATTTAATTCGTTCAAATATACATTTTTATCATATCAAATGAACATACATATTTTAAATGTTAAAAGCTACTTATTAGATTTAACATTTAAAATGCCCACATTACATTTCATAATAGTGATTTTTTTACATTTTTAATGTCAGATTTGCATTAAAATACCATCAATTTAACATTTCTTAATATAATATTTAAAATGTTAAAATTATAATGGTGTAATATCAATTTTAACAATTTTTTAAGTTGGACGAATTTTTTGACCAAAAAATGTTATTTTTACCTTTGTTTATGGTACTTTTTTAGTTCAGTGTAGATATTATGTTGAAGTAAATCAGATGTTATAGCAAATTATTATTTTTATAGTATATCGCTTAGCTTTTGAATAATTGGCTTAAAGGCTACTTATCAGATTTCAATTAAAGTTTCTGGAGCCCTTTTCATAAACGTAACAGTTGTGCCAGTTGTCGGTAACTACGAGAATTGCTGAAAACTAAATAATTGTCAAACATACATACATATATTGGCGACCAAATAAACTTTGTCAAAACTGTCGGGACAATTGCGACAATTGCTGTGCGATTGATGAGCTCTCAGACAATTTATAACGTTTTCGTTCATTCATATCGAGACCTGGCTCAATATACATTTCGATGATTCCGAATTTTTTTTTCCGGAAAAATATACGATGTTTTCTGGAGGTGTTCGAGGTGGTGGTGTTTTAATTGCCGCGAAGCGTGACCTTCGAGCTTGCCTAATTAGCCTTGATAATGCTGACTCCACTCTGGGCCAAATTTGTGTGCGACTTCTAGGAGCTTCCGCCAAGTTATTCATCTGGTCTTTTTACATCTCTCCACAGAGCCCACAAACCATCTACAATGCTCATATTGATAACATTATCTTGGATAACTTGGCGATTTTAATCTAGGTGACTTATCGTCGTCTTACTTAGCCAATGACTGTTCTCTTACGCCTTCTAATATCACTACTTCTACATACTCATATTTAATTAATAATTTCTTGAGTATTGGACTAATTCAAGTAAACACTGCTCTTAATAAGTGTAAGCGAATATTAGATTTAATATTCTTATCAAATAATTTAAAGTTTCAGCTCGTGGAATGTAGTCTACCGATTTCTAGGGCAAGTATTCATCATACTCCATTTGTGCTAGATATAGGATTTTATAAGTTTTTACATACTGAGATTGTAAAATTCAATTTCAACAAGTGTAGTTTTGAACTTTTAAATTAGTTGTTATTTGACATTAATTGGGATCGGCTATTTGTTAACTTGGATTTATTGGGTTGTTTCGATATTTTTATGTCAAAACTGAACAATGGGTGTCTGAAACATATTACAGTTTTTCCTTCAAAGAAATACAAAATCCCATGGTATACTAGAAAGCTCAAGCGTTCAAAAAATCGATGCAATAAATTATACAAAAAATACAAAGTTTTAAAAAACCCGGATCAATATAATGTTTATAAATGCAAGTGGGCGGAATTTAAGAGGCTCGATAAACTGATGTATACTAGGTTCATATCGAATTTTGAAAGAAATATAAAAAAAATCCGAAAGCTTTCTGGGCTTATATTAAATAAAAAAAAAAGACTTCTAGCGTGCCTTCCTCTATGTTTTACAGAGATAAATATGCCAAATCGGCAGAAGATACGGCAAAAATAGTAGTTACCTGAAAACTTTTTAATACCAAAAACTAACAGGCAACACTTTTTGTTTCTTTTGTCCGCGTAAACGGCAAGTTCAAATCCGGCTTTTAAAGACAGCTTTTTTCTGATTACAAGACTGACCCCGTATCGTAAATATTTTATGTAAATGTGTATAAATGACGCGTGAATTCTTTTCGCACGCATATACAATTGTATGTATGTTTATTCGATGTGACGTAGTGGAAAGTTTTGTAATTCCTAGAAGGAATAGTTTTAATTAAATTTAAAATAATGTGACATAACGTGATAATCATCCAAAAACATAAATTTTTAAGAACTAAATTTTTGATTTATTAAGTGTGATTAATTTTTCTTGTAATATATAAAGAGAATTTTGCTAAGTTTTTTTATAGCGACTTCGCAAACATGTAACATTCCGATTTTGCCAAGGAATTTGCTAATTTACATATGATTTAAAACGTGGATAACGATTGTTTTTATAAAAAAAAATATTATCAAATTGTTATATTTTCACTGGCGACTGGGAACATGCCACGGAAAGCAAAGAAGCCCACTGTCGGTTGTTGAACTAGCCCATTGATATATTGTTTTTATTGCATTAAGTCAAAAAAAAACCTATAGAATTAATGACAATATGGGCTGGACTTTTAAGTAAGTCTTCTTATCGTTTTCCTCTTACTTTTCTTTTCTTTACCAACAGCGAGAAGTCCTTTGAAAACAAGGTTTTACGTTTTGAAATGTTGCCACTGATTAAGACGAAAAGTTGAAAGTGAAACGAATAAAATAATTCCCTACCTCGTTCACGATTTCTCTGGAATTTCGTAATTTACACTCTTCTTGCGACATATACTTAATTTAATCACTTCAAACTTAATATTTGACAAAAACTTGTTCATATATGTATTCTTTCTAAAGCTCTTTGCAATACTCTTGATCACTTCACGCAACACCAATCTATTCTTCTTCGTTTTCATGTATTCATACACATTTATCCGCCCCTTCACACATTAGTACTCTCAAAGATATTTACTTGCTTAAAAAAAGCTAATTTCTCCATCCTCTTTCTTTCACACATACATATAAAGCTACTGGTAAACTCTCAAACTTTGGCCATTAAACTAATTTCGCGTAACCAGCTACGAAAATTACTTCATAAAACTTCCAAATAACAGTAGAGAGACTGCGGAGGATGTTACGGACGAAACAAAGCTATCAAAGAATAACAATGAAAACATTAAAAAGAATAACAATGAAAGTATTGAACAAATCGAAAAACTAAGTTTAACAGCAACAATAGATGCATGCAACGGAGAGCTTTTTAATAATTTTCTTGTAATAAGTGGACACGAAATTTTTCATACGTGGATGACAAAACCATCAGCTTGAGTGGTCAGTGTGAATGGAAGCAATGAATATACTTTACATTTAAAAAAAAAAGGGAAAAGTTTTCTTTGGGAAAGCAAAATTGATAAAACTGGTCAAGCGATTTTTAAAATTGCAGCTTGAAAAAGTAGCAAATCTTTTGTTTTATTGTTTCTTGGTTATATCTCCAAAAAGTATGTAGTTATGAAAATGATAACATATGGAACAACGATGCTGAAGACGAAACTATTACAAATAGCTATACATATACTCTTACATACTCGTACATATGCATGTATGTATGTGCATTTATTTCATTAGTTTCTATACATACACACACTTTGCACTCAAAAATATGTGTATAAAAACGAAATTACGCATCGAAGAATCAAAACATGTTAACAATGCGAAACCACCCATCAGCATTCTTCAATCTCTCTTCGCAAGAGTGACATGGAAGTGCAATACTTGTTTGGTAGCAAACCCGAAAAGAGCCTCAGGAGACGTGACAAGGCATTGGAGGAATGGATGCAAATCGCTCGAGCAACGGTGGCGCAGTTCATTCAATATACAGTGCCGTTACCAGAGTTCCATGTCCTTCCATGTCCTCTACAAACATGACGGTAATTTCAGCCATCTGACTTTTTTATGACCAGCTGCTTCTCTTCGCATATTGCTCATGTGTTGTTCGCTCATACCCCACGCATTTCCTTGAGTTGGCACGTTGCATGTTGCATACATGTAAAATGTGACAGCCGAGCGAGGCAATTTTGTCAACGCGGCTATGTTGTAAATATGTACACACATACATAGATACATGCATATATATATTTGACCAGCACCTTCATACATACATACGAGTATATTTGCATAAGCGCTTGCACTCAAAGGACATTGGTTAGCGTTGCAGTCACTCGCAAAGAAAAAATAAAGCAGTCAAAAGCAAAATGAAAATTGCGTATACGCCACGGACACTGACACATCGCTTGGAATTTACACGCCTTTCCTCTGCGCAAACGGAAAGCTTTAATATTTGAGAGCACATTCTTAGCATTCGAGCACGAAGTATCCGAAAAATTAAATTCCATGGGAGAATGAAATTCAAATTGAAGAAATTGCAAATGGCCAATATCCTTTGCCTACAAAATACACGCATCTTAAAAGTTTCATGTAAAGATTTACAAATCTGAAGCAAATCCAAAATGTTTCATAGTCTCATTATGTACAATCACTTTTCGAGAATTCACTTAATATAAGTTCCCTGTGATTAATACTACTGACAGACGGGCGTACTTATGCGTACTTTTTAGACATGTGGTTTTTACGAAGAAATAAAACGCATATAATGTAATGCTATAGCTAAGAATTTAGCTTTATTATTAAGATAAGGGTTTGCCATTATGTTTTAAAAATGATTTTGGGCAAGTTAGAGGGGGCCCAATTTTCGATCACTTTTTGCAGCAATTGCAATTGCGGCCGTGTGTCAGCAACAACGCGCCGAATATTCTCTTCCTAGGCGTCTTAAAATGGCAAACTAAACTGAGTATGAATCAAGTAACAGCTGTCAAAAAGACCAACTCCAAAAAAGTATTGCCTCATTGAAAACCACACGTCTAAAAAAAACACCCTTTATATCTGCATAATATTTTATGCCTGACAGACCACACTTATTTGCATTTCGATATCAGCTGATTTGACGAACGAAATCGAGCTCAAAATGGAAAGTAGGGAAAATAAGATTGACAGCAAATTAAAAGGGTTGTAACCGAGTTATTCACCAAAATAAATATACAACTATTTAATATTTTAACGTTTATTCACAAGTGTATATACTTAAATTAGAAATTACAAAATACAAAGTGCGCTTAGTGGCGGCTTACACGAATAGAAAAATACTTAGTGAAGAGCGCTCGACGGCGATTTACAATGCAATGTTCATAGTACCATCCGTTAGTCGAAAAGCGTCAGTTTTAGGTATGCACATTTTGTTCTCATTAAACGTTTCTGTAAATATCCTGTAGGTGTCGCATTACTATTGTCAGCTGGTCGGGCAAACTCAGAGATACTATTCCATGAAGGATCGTTGTGGCTACTTTTGGGAAGGTGGCGTGCCTTCAATGAACGAAAATCGTTTCAAAGAAAATTTTCATTTCCGGAGAAATGCATTTCGGAAAATTTGTGGAAAAGTTGTCGGCATTGAAAAGGTCAACAGCAATATTAGGCAATATTAGGCAATGTATTGCACTTCATAAAAGAGTGTTTTTCTCATTGTTCACTTTGGAATATAGAACTTTTGCAAGTATGTATATAGGATGCAGTATTGTTGGTGAAATTGTTGTGAATTTTTGCCAAGCAATTTGCGAAAATCTTTCGGACTGCATAAATTATTCCTATCCTTTAAAACCTCAACAAATCTAAAATACCAAATTTTAATTCATAATTTCGTTTGATTTGCAAATTTTCGCAGTTATTATTTTTTTTTTTAATAAACACATTTGACATCAGCTTTAGCAATTTTGCTCATTTGAAATAGAAAAAGTCTGTCAAAAGTGCCAGCATTGCCATATTGAAATCACAATATGTAGTAATTATGCACATAATTTTCGTGCATATCTACGAGTGCTTATGTGCATTTGGAAGAGGATTATGCGCGAGTTTATACAGACCTAGGCTACTTATCTAGATAACCTATGCTCATCTGTCAGTGGTATACGACTGTAATCCAACCGTATTCTTTTATAAATAGGGCAAACACCAATAAATTGTAGTATGCTTTCAGTTAGACCTTGGTTGTAAATTGATCAAGCAACAGAAGCAGTATTTTTGCAAGGCCTTGCATTAGGTTTAGCAGGCGTCTTCTTTTAACTCTTAGCGTATGAAGAGAGACCACTGTTAAAATATTGTATCGTGTACTCACGTAGTACTATTAGTTATATGTATAAAACGCCTGATTGCTGGAGTTACAATTGCCTGAAGGTTAACGAGGTTGAGGCTGTGTGCGAATGTGTTAACTCTTATGGAATGTATCGATATTAAAATCTTACAGAAATTATACTCTTAACCACACTCATAATTGCGAAACAGTTTTTGCTAGAGAATAAATTATTTCAATTGGCCTTCTAGTTAAAGTTCATGGATCTTCAGAATGATGAAGAGTTGATTGTATGCGACTTTGCAGAAAATTATGCCATCATTATCCAAAATTCAATAACAGGTTTTCATTGGACAAATTATCAGGCAACCATTTCTCCGCGCACTGCACCGGAAAAAAGGCGTGCCTAAGCAAATTAGAAGTAGATATTTATATTCATTATTGTATAAAGCCTAATAAAAATAATAAGCAAAATTTATGTAATGCCGAAGCAATTCAAATTTAATTACTAGCGTAATTTTAAATGTATACAGGTTATACATATGTATGTAACTATTTGAAAAACAGTTTTCAAGAAAAAAAAACATTACTTATGTATATGTTATTATTTTTTTTAATATCCAATTTTTTTTTATTAAAATATAATTTTATCGACTTCTCGTAATCCTCATATGAATCCAAACAAAAATCATAAATGATATAATGATTAACCTTCTTTTTTCATAGAATGCTGCTTTGCGCGGAAGCATATATTTTGCATAGATTGGCCCCTATACAAATATTCAATATATTAAAAAGACTTTCATTATTCGATTTCCAAATAAAAAGTTTATTAAAAATGAACAAAACTCATTTTGGCGCCAAATCAAATATTATACGATTTTATTATTTTCTCAGTGTACGGATTCGTAGTCATCATATAAAACTGTATTAAAATTTAGTATTTTTTTGACGCCATTTGTTTCCATCTTTGTTGCACTGTGTAGTTAATTATAACTAAAGATTATAGAAATATTAATTGGGAAAATTGGCTAGAATTTTTTCAAACCGAATCTCTTGTGCCGTGAAATAAGCCGCATTTGTATTTTCCTTACCGACTCCCAGCGTTGAATCGATTGCGTAGTTGTTACCGTTCATAAATTTTTGTGATATTACAAAGCACAACTTAAAGGTGCCCAAACTGAGTACCATTTCTAGAGCCAACATCCAACTCAACTAACCTAACCCACTGTCGCATTGTTAAATCGTAATTTTGCAAATCATTCAAAATAAAATGTTCAATTGTTAAAAAATTTGCTGATATTACTTCGCTTTATTTGCTTTCTAGCTTGAACATTCAAAACTTCTAGTTACATTTCTTATCAGACAAATGCTACAATATTCTATTTTTTTGATTTTTTGCTCCTCTTAAGAATTTTGCTGCAACGATATTACCGAATCACACTAAGTACAACCGCGACAGCGACAACTTCAAACTGTCAAATTAAAACTTCAAACTAATTTCTGGAATGTCACATGCGCGAATTTACCAAAGTGACGTTATGCTTTTACAAATATATAAATATACTTTATATACATATATACATACATATATATAAATGTAAAGTAATTCGGTCGTTCGCTGGCGAAGTGTCGTACAAGAAGAACTTAAAATGCAAAATGTTCCCACTTACAAATTATGTAATTTCTACAATGAGTGCGTGAAATTTCGCTACTTGCAACTTACTGCACTTAGTGCAACTGCCACTCAAAACAAAAGAAAATAAAGCGAAAATGAAAAAAAAGTATATGTACATAGATTAAAATTGAGGTAGTAGAATACTAGCCAGCAATTACCAGCAACATGCCACTCTCATCAAACCGTGGCGGCGCTCGACACGCAACTCCGAATGTAGCGAGCAGCCCACGTCTGTTGTTCGCATTTTGGCATTTCAAAATTTTCAACAATTTGAGCACTTAACCATAGCTACCCGCAGGCGTCACCGTACAACGTAGCCCCGCAACCAGCCACCACTTAGTTGTCACCACATAGTTTACATCAACAAAAAGCATCACATCTGAATGTAACGCAAACAAAAAAAAGGAAAACATCTGTACTTGTACTCCAACTTACGATTGCACGAAGGACAACAACTACTTACTACAAAGTGCTAACATAGTCATTTATGTATATATGTACATACATACATATGTATGGTTGCTGTTTTTGCATTTTGGCATACTTATCAAAGCTAGCAGTAACAACGAAATGGCTTGTGAGAGAAGTTTACACGTAAATAACTGTTTGTCATTTCTTCGCGAACTGCATAAGCCAAAATTCCTAATGGTGTTTTAATCATTTCATATACATACATATGTATATATGTATATGTATGTATGCACCTACTCGTATGTGCAAACACATATTTTCATTTATTTATTGCATCGAACGTAGAACAGTTGTAGATAAAGCAATTATAATTGTGACTCGTTCTTTCCCACTTAAAACAATGCGTTCAATCTAGATAAATGAAAAAAAAAACAATAACGTCATTTAATTATTTTTGCGCTTTGGTACGAGTAGCTTCGCAGAACACACTCAAGAAAATAAACACGCAGCTCAATATTTGGCTTGCTACCTTCCTCGGTTAGTGTCCTTAGCGTGCACTCGAGTTGAACTGCTGGCAAGAAGTAGTTAGTTCCGTCTAATGTAATGTAATTAGAAATGTATTTTTTGTCAATAAAATAATGATTTTCTCAAAATTTTAAGCAATTTTGCTATACTCTCCCTTCCAATTACTAAAATCGCGCTTAGCTTGTTTGTACTTACGCTTCGCTGAATTCGAGTTTTTCAAGTTCAACGCTCGACCCTTCTTTCACATTCACTTACCCAATTTCGGTCGCATTCCACTTACCTTCCATGTTTTGTGGTTTGAGTGATTCAGTGCCCAGAGCTTGGTATTCTTTTTGCTGTAACGAGGAAACTAGGGGCGAAGAAAAACTAATAACGTTTATAGTTAGTAATGAAATTTGCGTCCATGTTGAAGTTACGGCAAATATTTGTTGTCCTCAGATATGGCAAGTGGAATTGTTTCCACGTAGTATATGCAGAAAAGTACAAGAAGTATGTAATGACATAAATGCACGCTGTTCTGTATATTTGCTACTCTTATATCCTTGCAGTGAAAATGTACTAGATGTAAATACCTCAAATCTACTATGGTCGATGCCCGATGAAACGGCAGTGAACCCATAGAAAATAGTAAATATAAAATATGGTTAAATAATCAATATTTAAAAATTTTTTAAATTTAAAGTTTGATGATGGAGAAATACCAACTTTCGAGAAATAGATTTCAACTCAACTATATTTTTTTGGACTCTCCATATAAAATGCATTGAAACTTGGAGCGCTTTGAGCGACTTCTAAATATTTTGTTGATATCAAAATAGAAATATTTAGTCAAATGTTTTAATTTTTTTTCATGTAGAAGAATTTTAACGCTTTTCTTAAACTAACGGGACTTTTACTATTTTTTTGAGCCGAAGCAAACAAAAGGAGAGTGTGAACAGTTTTGTCCGTAATAAGATTTTGTGCACAATTGCGTTCCTCGTTAAATTTTAATACGGGAACATAGAGTATATTTATTTATTTAATTAATTTATATTTAATTATTGAAAACCAAAAAAAATCTTTTTAGTTGCTTTAAGATAGGAAAAGCCGTAAATTCTGCTTTGAAGAAAAACGTTCTGGAAGACATTAAAAATTATGTTCCTTACCGAGAAATTGCAAAAAAAAAATTTTAAATTTATCTTGGATTAAACAATAAAATAAAAAAAAAATTTTAACAGTGCCACGAAAGAGTGGAGGCCGTCTGCATAAGTTGTCCCCAGTTGTTGTTCGAATTGCCAAGCGCTTAATTGTTACAGGAGCAACAAATTCCGCTGTGAAGACTAATAAAGTCATTAGAGAGGTCCATGGAGTCAATGTCAATAAGAAGATGCGTCAAAACTAATGTGCTCAAGGCTAGAGCGATGGTAAAAAAACCGATTGTAAAAAGAAAATTTTTTGCTGAAAAAGACATTTCAAAACCTGTTAATAAATTGTGGGAGCGGGCCCTTTAAGCATGGCAAAATATAAGCCCAAATATTTTAAACAATCTCATAAATAGTATGCCAAAAAGGATGGAAGCAGTAAAAAAATCGTGTGATGGTCACACCAAATAATAACCGAATTTTTGAGTCAAAAGACAAAAGTGTTCAGTTTTAGAATTAAGTCATTGATTTTGAATGCAAATTTACTACCCTTTTGAATGTATTTATAATTTTTTATGTGTACAGTGTCTAATATAATTACTAAGCTTTAAGAGAAATATTCGTATTTTCGTGAATATTGTGTCCTTTACTATAAATTAAAACAATATTTGGTTGAAGTCAATTTAAATAAGGCGTGATTAAATTTATTTGTTATTCGTGCTAGTCTGATATTTTTCAAATTAGCTCGACTTTAGTCACATAATTATAGTTGCGAACTAGAATTTTGCTGACTAACCTGGTGTTTACTGGCAAGAATGGCATGTATAAACATACATAAACATACGAGTATATGGTGCAAGGCAAGTTCTAGTGCATTTTAATAAAACAACAATTTCTCGGCCCACATATTCCATAAACTTCTGAGTGATGCAAAAAATATTCTTCTGATGCATTTCTTGACATAAAATATAAAAAAATTCAAGGACGAAGATAAATATAGTTTTGTGATTAATTACCTGAAAACTGAACTGAAAACTAAGAATCCAAAGTAAGCAACTAAAAGCCCTACTTCAATACTGATGTACTCCTTTAAAAAAAAAGTAAAAATGCATTCAGTTTATTATTTTATTCGCGCGATGCAGTGTTACGTGTTGCACCGTGACATAAATTTCGCTTTTTAGTATTTTCCACTAAAATGCCCATTTCATATTCAGTCAAATATTAAGGGGTTTCCCATTTTCACAAAAAGAAATAATAATTACCAAATACCTGTAGACGCACGAGTAATTGGCCTATTCTCATTGTTACTGGTAAAGTAAAGTTTTTTACGTATTTATAACACCCGAAATTCAATTTGGTATTATAAAATAAAGGTCACAATATTTTTAGAAACAGTGGCAACACCTCAAATTTTGACAATGGCAGGTATCAAATTTGACATAAAGAACATAAATAAACATTTTCTTTTCAAAAAACGTATAAATGTGAATAAACATTTTAGGTGTCTTCCTGAATTATCGTTATCTTAAAGAATTTCTGTAAGTTAACCGCTTTCAGTTTTCTATTAAAATTAACAGCTGTTTTTTATTACCTCCTCTTTCACAGGTTATAAAATTTACCTGGTTACAATGAGCTTAGAATATGAAATGGTTACAAAATTTACTGAATGGTAAATTTTAATACCCCAGTAAATTTTATTGCCTTGCTATAATAGACCTATAAATCGATCAAATTGTTATGTAAGCAGAAATGCGAAAACTTACAAGCTTTACGCACAAAAAGCTTAGAATTCACAGAATCACAGGTTAAAATTTTAACATTTTTTTCTTCAAAGTACTAAATACTAGTCGTACAGTAAGGAAACTACCAAAAATCTCAGAAACGTAATTAAAAAAATTAGTTTCGCGTCATAAAAACGTTGTATTATACTCGTAGAATTATTTGAAGTAAAACCCCAATACTTATGAACTAACAAAAGCTGAATGTGTCACTTAGGTTCTGTAAATCTAGTCACAAAATCATTAGTTTTGTTTTTTGAGTAGAATTTTACCTAATTTAAATTGGAGGGTTAACTAAGCTAGTATATACAAAAAATACTGTGAATATTTTTATTGTTAAAACTAATAATTCAAATATAAATTTGTTTTCAATTCTTTCAAAGTCTCAAAATTGTACACCAAAATAAGCCAATCATATCGTAATTTGTGCAACTTCAAACTAAATGGTGGCACATGTCATAAGCCCTTCGAGATCGTAAGCAATTTCTTCAAGAATGTTTACATATTTCAATTTAGAAAATAACTTTGTTACATATGTATGTACATACATAGTTTTGCTTTTTAAGCTACTTGCGCTGCAGTCAACTTCTAATTTGTAAACCCAATAAAAGTCAAATAAAATTATCAAGGAAACGTGTAAATGTCCGACAATTGGTCAATTTCCTTTACTTTTGCAATGACAATAACAACGTTCAGTGCATGTCGATTTATAAAACTACAAAAAGTGACAAGCGCCAGGAAGCAGCATTTCTCATACAGCATATTATTTACACATATGTATGTATGTACATATCCAAGTATTTCCACCTTAAGTGGCGTCACAAAGTGTGAGCATTTTAAATGAATCTGTTGATGTCTGCTGATGTGAAAAAAAAACCTTGGTGATACTCTTAGGGCATACCATTGGCCCTTATTGCATACTTTAAGGCGTCGGCACACACTTCTGGCAACGGCAAGTACATACTCGTACCACAGTCTTAGTGTTGTGTGCTTTAAAGCAGCCACTTTAGTACCCAACTCACGTATGCGCTATTATTGGGCACGTCCAACGCACGCAACGCCCTCCCTCACAACCTCTTACCAACCATTTCGCTCATATCATTCGTTAAATGTCGCATGAGCTCCCCCCTACATACATACGTACATACATACATACTACGTATCTCTATCGCAATCATCCATTTAAAGGCTAAAAATTGGGACCACTCTACCCAAAGGAGGAGTGAATGTTAAGGCATATTGCCTAAAAATATGCTACTTACTTTGCATTCCATGGGTATTTGTTTGTTTTCTCAATTTCTTGTGTGTTCAAGCTGTTTGCATGCTGTAGTAACACTCTAGCCGTGTTGGTATTTGTTGCTTTTGTCGGTTTAGTATATGTATTTTGAATTTGGCAAGCTGCATGCATCGACAACACATTTGTCACAAAATTTCTATTTGTGTGGTTTGGTTGAATGAAGTATCATACAGAGCGCAAGAACAAAATAGACAAAATGGTGTTGAAAGCACAGAAAAAGAAAGGGAAGACAAGTCCGAAATAGTTCGCTTTTTTCTAATGAAAATTGCACTGATATAAAATGTCCCGTTCGTCTTTCTTATTTCACTGTTTTAAGAGGCGAATATTAAATTGTTAAATAATTTGTTTTGAAATGCACTGCGGTGTATTTCTAAGGAATTTTAATAAATAACTAATTAAAGCAACACTTTAAAAACCTCAAAGAGTAATCAACTTTAAAATGGCATAAACGAGTTAAACATCTCTAAATTTTGATTAAAATTTTAACTTTCCATTTCCAATTAAGAAAAATCTTTTGTCAAGTAGATAATAAAATTACTTTGGTAACGCTAACACCATTAAAAACTGAAAATTTTATAGAAAATTTCTCCTCCTTGAAAAGTCGTGTGAAATCCGCAAAAAAAATTATTTTGTTCCAATTTGTAAAAAAAAACTCTGACGCTCTTTCGTAATTTCTGCTGCATAAAATAAAAATTTAAAACATTTTAAAATGGAAAAAGTTGCAGAATATACCGAGTGAATTCCCCAAATGTTTAATAACAAAAAAATATCTACAGAAAATACAGGTTATGTCAGTTTGAATTCAACAAATGACAGACTGTCCTAATTGTGCCATGCATTTTTAAAGTAGTAAAAAGGGAAGAAAATAAGTCCAGGAAAAAAAATTATTAAATTCATGTAAATTGTTTAGATTAAATTTGCGTATGTATATTTATACGCATACATCAAAATTGAAATATATAATACATATGTATGTATGTAAATCCAAAATCAGAAACTACTCTTTAATTACGAGGCATACTCTGGTCATATTTAGGTATGTACTCGTATGTACATATTTAGCTCAGTGGAGAGAAAAATAGTCTCCAAGAGACAATTTTGTGAAAGAACTAGGAAACATTAAACTTTCACCATTTCAATATTTGTAATTCAAAATCAGGAATATACAGTTTCATTAGCAACGCAAGTCTTTTCTCCTTAATTTTCTGACAGATTGTGAATGTGACAGGCTCTAGGTGCGAACTTTGTTAGTATGTTGGTGTTTTTCTTTCAGAGTATGACATTAAAATTTGAAATCAGGTTGCCGCAAAATTTCGAAAAATAATATAAAATTATTTTGAAAATGTAAAATATTCTATCTCATTTTATCCTATCTCATTTTCAACAGTTCCTTTCATGAATTTATTTTCTACGTTGCAATTCAAAAAAATCTTTAAATATTATGTAAAAGTTATAATTAAAACTTGCACACCACTATTAAAATTTTCTTTCTGCAGTACATAAATTTAAGTAAAGTTTCGTTAGGGCCTTAACAACCGACAAGAAATCAGAAAACATGTTAAAATAAAAATATTAGTACCATTTTTTCATTCTTAGTTTACTCTTTTAATTGTAGCGTATTAAAAATATACACAATTCAATAAAATATTGACGATCGAATGAAGAGACAAAAACGAGGTGATAACGCATAATGTTCGATCGTGTTTTGAAATAACGTGCTCGTGAAAACTTTTAAATTAACTGCAAGAAACCAATACCGGTGCGAAAATGGTTTCGCATTCAATGAAAACACGTAGTAACACATGGTTATTATACTAGTTGGAATGTACGATAATCACAAATCGGACTGTGAATAATGAAATGCAAGCAAACAATACCATTTTGACATTTGCTGTAACACTGCAAGGAAAAAAAAAATTATTCTGCTCCTTACAAACGCCACCTCACCAAATTCGCCCTGAGGCAAAACAAAACTACTCATCAAAAAGGGAATATTTCTAATACTATTTTAGTTTGCTTTTGCAATTGAGGGTAGGAGAGTGAGCAACACTGGAAATAAACCAGCGGGCTTTGTCAAAATTTACAGCTATTCGGTTTACTGACATCACCTTTATATAATTCCACCATGTATTTAATTAACTTTTCTTAATTGATCAACAAAATATTGTTGCTCTCAGTGACCGTTTTAACAGTTATAGCTCAATATTCTATGTTAGAAATTGAAAGTTAACTGCCGAAAAAGAGTTATATACCGAGATTAGATACCCGCTTTCTTCGATCAATAAAGCGCCAATTTTCGAAATCTATTTGCATTACTTTTCAATACAAACAAAACCAAAAATCGTATATGAATTACTCGTAAAACGAAATAGTATTTAAGCAACTGTTCCTCTGTATTAACATATGTACGAATATAAGCATACATACTCGGTACATATCCGGTAAACTAAAGCAATGCAGACCATTTATATTGGTTTCAAATCACTTTGAGATCTTTTGATGTCACCTAAACGTCCTTTAGCAAACATATTGGCAGACACGTTCACATTAGTAGGCATGTTTGGGCCAATATATTTACATGTACGTAGGTATATTTATACATTTCGGATATGCTGCTATTAATGATCCCCGACCCCCTTTACGTGGTTAATAGAATAGCCAAACTTAACACTTTAATTACTTTCGGCTTCAATGTAGTGCGTTTGATAAGACAACTCTTCAGAAAGTGAAGGGTCATTTGAAAATTGATGCCTTGCGTTGGTTTTAGGCTGTTTAACTTGAATCGGATCTATTAAGTTTCAAATTTCCCCACATTTTTATGTTTAAGTGTACGAGTATGCACGAGTATATTAGAAAGTGCACTTGTGATTTTTTCTATTATGAGGATATTCTTAAGCGCCCAAATAGACGATTAAAGATAAATGGTTGATCTGACGGCGCATTTTTTTTTGTGTTTTATTTGGCTTTTAGACGCATATTTCTTGCTGACAATACTACATTTATTCGCATACTTGCATGCAAAATGTGCAGAGTATTTTATCTAGAGTATTTGACATTCTGAAATCACGTAACAGCAGAGTCCAGCAGCATTTTAGAAAATTTATTGACCGTACGTCTGAGCATATTAAAATGTGTATGTGTAAGGAATTTAAATTCAAGACAAAGCAATTCTTAAGCTATAAAACGTTGACAAAATTTTAATATGGCGGAAATTCTGCTAACGCATACAAAATGCAAAATAGCAAAGCCAAGAAATTTTTCATTTAAAAAAAAAAAAAAAAAAATCGGCTTAGATGACATGCAAAGGAATCTGTACAAAAATTCATGTATGAGCACACATTCATAGACATATGTACATGCACGTTTGTATACATTATGGTGCCGCGCCAAAAAAAATCCTATTCTATTAAACGATTCATAAAATTTGAAAGATTTTAAGAGCAAAGTGTTGGTTTTGTTCACTTAACTTGGTGAATTGAGATAGGCTCAACACGCAAATTTGCTCGGAATTCAAATGCAGAACACACCCGAAAATTTGTATTCACCAACATTTACATAAACATCCATATACCCAACAATACTTTATTTAAAATTTCGAACTCTTAATAGTTTTCGCAAGTCGGAGGGGTTTTATCGAATCGAAACGGTCAATTCTCCAGCGAAATGCGGAGCCCAACGGCAAATCAAGAGGTTAGTGGCTCCTTCTCGAAGTGCCCCTGAATAATTTCTTAAACTTAGCAGGGAGAATTCAAAACTCTAACCAGATACTAGACAAATCTCTGTAGGAAAAGCGCTCTCTGAGAAGAAGGACTGAAGTTAATGTAGATTGGGAAACACAAGTATAGGCCCATTTATTTGTGGTAGAACAGATCATAGGAGAAGCTCGACAAACATGTATAAAACCCAATTTATTAGTTTATTATTATTACCATTTGCAATTAATTTACTTTTTATTATCTTCCTAGTTTCAAACTATTTTCAAAACTAAATAAACATCAACCAAATTTTCATAAACAATTCCAACTTATTCAAATAAAACTCTGTAGCTCTTAAAATGCTAACAGTTTTTTATTATAAAGTTTTATCGAATGCCTATCAAAATTTGCTAAGACTATCTCAGTTTTCTGAAAATCTCGACTACAGCGCTATCCAGCGGCTTAAATGTTCGAAATAGTTGTTTAAATCCCAAGAGTTGTACTTTCGTATCTTTCTTATATCAAAAATGGACCATTGTTTCAGATTTTCTTAATAACTCGAATAAAGTGACATTAAGCGTAAATTTGTATATTTCTCGTCGCACCGTAAGTATACTTCTCTTATTTCATCAAAATTGTATCATAGATACAGAATTTATGAATTAGTCGGATTCAAATAAAGTCGAAAAGTGTGAATATACTAGAAATTAAAAATAATCTTTCTACCTAAGTGGACACTAAATTCAGACCATTCTCATTTACCAATAATTGTGCCTATTCGCTCAGTTAGTCTTCGGGCATTTTAAATTTTAACCAGAACGCATCATATGTACATATATACAATTTTCCTAAAAAGATCGATTCCATTGATCGGGTAAATTGTTTGAAAAACTTTAGTTGCTTTGTATGTTTATTGTTAATACACAATATAAATTTTGCGCAGATAAGGCCATCCATACGATCTACATATATATTTCGACAGTTGTAACCTATTGGCTTCATATTTTTTTATGCGTTGTCTATACGAAGAAAACTGCAAGATTTTTATCATATATGTATATAGTTATAGATAATAATAATATTGACTCTCAACATGGTTTTACGATCTTGTTAAATGAATTTTCGGCATTACGCGTTTACTTCATCGATTGCTTTTGCATGTTTTAATGCGGAGCTTTATATTAAAACTGAGATCATTATTAGCAGGTAATCTGTAGGCAAACATGATTAAAAACAAAAATTCAGGCCCTAATCCGTTCTGTAGGTTGTCAGTATAGCGCGGTCAAAAAATGCCAACCTTATTTCAGGATATCTAATGGCATACATATGTACGAGTATATTTGTATGCGAATATAAAGTTGTATCACTATTTATGTACAAATCAGCTTGTAAACTACTATTGAAAATTTTAGCGCTTTTTTTTTTAGATTAAGTCTTGCATCGTACAAAAGTAGCCCATAGCAAAATGAATAACGAGGGCATCGAGAGTGATTGATAGAAATCTCGAGTTATTAATAATGCTACTTTGTTCTATTTAACTTTTTGCTCTTATACAAACTTCTCCGCTGTAATTCTGTATCTGATCATTTACCATTTCCTAATTCCTTGATTAATCACATGACACTTTTACGCTCGTTGGCTTTTCGTTTTGAATGCTCTCCACTCGCATATTTGTCAATCGACTTCCCAATGCACTGCTCAACACCGCAGCGGAATAAGTATTAACTCATTCTTTCCGTTTCTACTTAATGTATGTATACTAAAATACTGAAAAATTAGCAACACATCAGGATTCTTAAATCAATTTTATTTGTTTTTGGCGATGCTGATAAATTTTCAAAGTCCCTTCATTGCCGAATTCTTCATCTTTGCCTCCTCTCACATCATGCTGTGCACTTTCGGCAACTAGAGCTTCATCATTCATGGATTTCATGCCGCTTGCTGTGCATAAGAGTCGATGCGTTTGAAATAATATTGTTGTAACTGACTTTTATTGTTATCGCTTCGCGCTGCTGCTGCTGTTTATACACAAATATTTTTTGTTAGTTTTTCTTGTTGGCTCTCCAGCAATTCAAGTTGTTTTTGCAGCAGCTCGTGCATTATCGCGTCAATAATTCAAAACTTGAGCTATGATAACATAGCAATGGGATTAGCTGGGAACTACTATATATGTACTATATATATATATGTACATATGTATGTGTGGGCGAGGACTCAACTTAGTACCATATATGTACATATGTACATATGTAAGTTTTGAGTGCTCTTGTACCCACGTGGGATAAAGAATGATATATGTACATATGAATGTACGTGATGCCGACCAGTCACTAGCACTGTTTGTGCAAATCTGAATTTATGATTATTGAAGTTTCGTAACCCGACAACAGCACAGCGATGAGGAAATCGCAATCGTTGAGAAGCAGCAGGAAAAGTCCGCGAACTGCGAAAAGGACCTACATATAAACATAGCTTTCTGATTTCGTGATTCTACTTTTGGTTGTTCTTTGAAGTTTTGTTTGTGCCGTTGTTTATACCAACGTTTAATGCATCATAGAGTACTGTATAGGAGGTGAATACAAACGTATGTAGATATGTGTGAAATTTTATTTTATTGACAAAACACGTGATAAAGAACATCAAGCTTAAATAAATAAAATGAGAAAACCACTAAGAAAGTGTGAACGCACAAACTTAACTGAGCATAAAACAGTAACGGAGGCAGAACAGATCTAAGAGTAAGGGTGCGTTGAGCAAAAGCCGCACCGAAGCACTTAATTTAACAGCCATACGAACCTAACTTCATGTGCATATATATCGAATAAGCGACAAGGTGATGACAAAAATCAAACCATTTTTCACCAACAGCTAAATAAAAATCAAATAAGAGCGCAATAAATTTTAAAAGCATGGCATCAAAGAAAATCTCTTCGAGTACTTCGGTGGCAATCGACTAAAATAAAATTAAAGATGTTGATTGGGGTAAAAACGCCAGGTGCTGCTGTACTGCAAAATTTTATAAAACTGTTTTTTACGTTTTTACCTCATTACCTTAACATAATTTCATTTAATGGTACACGTAGTCTCACTCCCACACTTCGCATGTAAACCGTTAGGGAATGCATTGATACTGATGTTATATATACCGATTTTAGTAAAGCATTTGACAAAGTATGTCACTCTTTACTCATCCGTAAACTAGATCTGCTTGGTTTTCAACCTGGTATCCTCTGTTGGATGTCTTCTTATCTCTCCGGTAGGACGCAAAAGGTAGTTTTTAAAAATTTTCATTGTGGGACCATCGATGTTTCCTCGGGAGTTCCTCAGGGCAGCCACCTCGGACCGATTCTGTTCCTGCTATTCATAAACGACATTTCTACAGTAGTAAAGTATTCTAAAATATTGATGTACGCGGATGATGTTAAACTTTTTAAGACTTATGCCTCGGCTGAAGAAAGATCCTTGCTACAGCAAGATTTGGACAGCATAGTCAATTGGTGCAGCATTAATTATATGCCGCTTAACCTTAACAAATGTAAATACATGTGCTTTTCTCGACGAACCATTCAGCCGGCCTCCTACAAAATAAATAACTACGTCCTAGAACATGTAAACAGTTTTGTTGACTTGGGTGTTGGTATGGATTGTAAACTCAATTTTAATTTTCATATTAGTTCCACAGTTAATAAAGCAAGGGGTGTACTGGCATTTGTAAAGCGTTGGTCAAAGGAATTCCGCGACCCGTATATAACTAAAACACTTTTTACTTCATTAGTAAGACCAATACTGGAGTATGGTTCCATAGTTTGGAATCCTCGTTATCAGGTCCACTCAGACCAACTAAAGTCAATACAAAAACAATTCTTACTTTTTGCTTTGAGAAATCTTCGATGGGATTCGCCATACAATCTTCCCCCTTACACTAGTCGTTTAAAACTTATTAATCTTCCTACTCTCGCAGAGAAATGTTAGGTATAATATTTCTGGTAAAATTAGTCAATGGATGGATCTCAAGTCCATTTCTTCTAGAGCAAATTAATTTTAATGTACCCTCCCGTGCAACGAGAAATTTTAAACCACTTTTCTTGAAACTATGCAGAACTAACTTTGAGTTGAATGAACCGTTTCGGGGTTTATGCCAAGACTTTAACAATCATTCCAGCACCTTTGATGTATCAGACTCACTTTTTATAATTAAAAGAACTATTCTATCCTCTCTTAATAACAGCTAACGATCCAATTTTCTTACTTTGCATTTCTCTAACTTTGTATTCGGCTGATGAATTCTTATTCTGTAGCTGAGCAGCTTGGGATCTCGACGCTTAACAAACTTTCTTCTGTCACGACTCGGCACCCAAGATTTGTATATTTAAAAAACATCCGTCGTTATGCGGATTGAGCCCCTCGTGCCGGTTGGGCGGGAAAGTGGGTTTCCGTTGGGTTATAATAATAATAATAATATAATAATAAGTGCTGGCAGAGCAATTGGAATGTTGGATGTAGCGTGCGATGGTGCAGAGTGAGATAACATACACACATATGCAAGTGCTTGCATTTATTTTTCGCATTAAAAGCACAGACACGATTTTGGTAAACTACAAAATAAATGGAAAATATAGTAGGATTGAACGAAATAGCTATATAAATACATATAAACAATTGCAATGCATAATTGGGTCTTACTTCGTATATATTATTGTTGAACATAAAAAATGTAATCACCTTTATACGATGGCGCTTTGATAAGTCAGTGACTCTTTGTATAAAATATATATTTTTGGCAAACAAGCTTTATATTTCTTAACATATTCTTCTTTTAACTATAAACACTTAGTCCAACGTTTTTCCACTTGTTTCTATTCCTTCCAAATAATAACTTTCCTCAATACTCTCAAAATAGACGTTTGTTTCTGAGATGACCTCCTGTGCACCCGAAAGAAAAGATCCGAGTAATAAGAATCGACACGCACCATATTTTTATCGACTTAAAAGCCGCTTTCGAAAGCACAAGATGATTTTGTCTATATGACGCAATGTCTGAATTTGGTATCCCCGCGAAACTAATACGGCTATGTGAAATGCCGTTGAGCAACACCACCAGCTGCATTAGAACTGGGAAGGCCTCTCCGAGCCATTTAATATGAAACGAGGTTTCAGCCAAGTTGATTATTTATCGTGCGATTTCTTTAACCTGACGTTGGAAAAGATTATCCCGCAGTAAGTTTTGCCTTCTCCAAATTCGATAGAGACGCGATGAGAATTCCTCTGGAGGAAAGCGAGGACAACGAGCTAAACGAAATATCTCCTGCCTTCAAATTATTTTCAGGAAACATTCGCACCAATTTGCCTTGTATGCGAATCCCGTGGATCTTATTTCGCTTTGTACTTAAAAGCTCATACTGGTTATCCACTACTTTGTTTTCCCAACGCAGAGGAGCTCTTTCTCGTTCTCTGCCACCACCAGTGTGTACTTGGTGGAATACTTTCAGGTGTGAAGCGTTTGCATCCATTCACATGATCTGATCCGGGACGATAAGTTCCTCGACTATATATCCATTCAAATCTCATACAGCTCATCGATTTTCTGCATTATTATTCAACGCAAATGCGCAAACCCTTAGGGGGCCATCTAATCTAATGTTGTTATTTTTCAATCTCCATGTCCATACAATGGAATGGCCATAATTATAAATTTATGGAGTTATGTTTTGGTTTGCCGAGAAGGGACTTTACTGCGGGAACTCAAGGCTGATATCATTATTGTACACATTCCTGGTACCAAAGTAAACGACGTACTCTACTATTTCAAGATTTCAACTGTCAACAGTCATCAATTTATAATACAATTGGATTTTAATAACATGCAAATCTCTGAATGACAAGTTTCAATTTAAAATCTTATTTCGTATATCTAACCAAAATCAAAACCAAGGCTCATCATGTATTTAACATTTTTAACAAACCGCAAAAAATGAAATATGAGAAGAATAAGAAAATAAAAATGGCAAAACCATTTGCTCAAGCCATATTTAATCACAGGAGCTGGGTAGGAAGTTGTGTTCGCGGAAGGAAGACAACGACGACGACAGCGTTGCTACCGGCGGAAATGGTCGGAACGCATCTTAAATGCTTCTTGTTTTTCCTCTTGACTGTCGAACAGTGACTTAAAAACCCAAATATTGAGTAAGCATACGTACATACATACCTACATGCAAAGGTAGAAGTGAAGTCGGTGAGGCTGCTAGTAACATTATGGATTGTTACGTTTCTGGCGAAAAGTTATAATGTTTGCGAATTTTGTGGCATGCGCCGTTAATATTTCATATTTTACGCTCACTTAACAAAAGCAAAAACACCAGCAACAGCAGCAGCAACATCGACAGTGGCAATATGCTTGCGGTGGATGCCTCGAGTAACTTCATTTCATTTTCGCACGACAAAATCAACATTTGCTGTGGCGGAACAAATGATGACGATCGACGAGGTGTGAAGGACGAGCAAAAGTAAATCAATGCAAAATTGCTTTTAAATTGTTTTTTATTAGCATCTGCTCTTCGACACTCGTTTTCAGGATAAATACTGGGGCTAGGAGGCAGGTAACAAAAGTACGACAGCATTTTAATGGGGTGGTTGATTGAGTGCTTAATGAAATATACATACTAGGCATGTCAATACATTGCTTCAGGAAAAGATTAATATTTCCGTTCGTTCTGTCATACCTTATGAGTTTTTCTACAAACAGATTTTAGGAAAATCTAAAAAGTATGGAATGCCTATTGAGTATCTTCCTTTCAAAGGCGAAACAAAGATTTATATGTAACACTTTTTGATAAAACAACTCCGCCCAGTCAAAGTTACTCTCGAAGCTTAATATGCTCGCAAAATAGACTTATTTAAATAATATATCGCTTTAAATTTTATGTTGAGGAGATAAAAATTAAAAAATCTGCTTTGAGTAAAATTTTTTTAAATAAACTTGTTTGAAGAATCAAACAACAGAGGACGATCCTGTCAGATGTGTTCGCTTTTTAATTGTTTCAAATAATGTTTATAATCTTAAATATGACTTTCTGAAGCTTCTTATTTTACTGCCAGCTGGAGGTGGAGAATATCCTGCTTGAGTAGAAAATGAGTCTTACTATGAAAACGATCTTAAAAACACTAACGAGGAGGTGGTTAAGGTTGGTAAGGCAGTAAGCCTCAAAGATAAATTTCATCAAGTTTTACTGAGCGAGTGTCCAACAATAGAAGGGCATTCAATTTATCAGAAGATTTGGTAAACAAAATTATTATAATGTGGGCGATACAGGTTTTATATGCAACAAATTTAAGTCCAGGTTGGAGGATAAAACACTAAATGCGTTAATTTCTTTAAGATCGCATTTTGATCAAAATAAGTAACAATTCTGCTTCGCTCAAAAATGGAATGCGTGATGCATTTGATTTTTATATTATATTGACTGTCCGATTCTATGTTTTTCTTAGATTATCAAACATATGTATATGAACAAATATTAAAAAGGTTATAATTTGTCAAAAACATTTTTATATCAATAAATAAGCAAAGAAAAAACCGATTTATTTTTGATTAGAATACATAAAACTTGATAAATTTTCAATTTTTAATATAACAATTCCCAATTTTATTGAGCTCGAAAGCAGTTTATGGAAAATTTTTATTTGGAAAAACAACAACAGCTTTTTAATGGTAGAAGCTATAGTACGAGTACTATTTCGGAAATAACCATATTTTCTCATCAGACTTATTTTTATTTAATTAATTATATTTTATTCTTCATCACCACTTTCCAGGCTTTGAACAAGGGTCCTCAGAGTTGCAGAGCCAAGTGAACAGTCGTGTTTATTCCATCTTCCTTAAACAAACCAACTACAAACAAGAGCAGCTAATCTGCCGCTATTTAAACTCGCTATCTGGTTGTGGTTTGCATTTTTAGCAATTCTTTATATTTAATTACTTTTACTAAGTTTACAATGCATTTAGGCGTGCTCATTAGGCTGTCCCTTATGTGTTTTTTTTTCCAAAAACCGATACGCATACCCTCTACATTTATTCTAAATAGTCTCATTTACTCGAATCCAAAATTTTAACCCTTTCGCACCATGTTAACCCTTGCCGCTGGGTGGTCAAAGATACCTTTTCGGTCATAACTATATGGGAAAATTTGTTATTTTAGCTAATATCATCAAGCATCTTCTTATTTAAACTTATAAAATGTATTTATTTCACGAAAACAGTATGTGGAGTCGATTTTCCTTTAATAAGTGCTTCAATTCATATTGAAAAAAATATTCCAATATCGCGTTCCCAAACAGAAGGCAAGTCAAACATCATTAATGTTGACTGCGGGATTTTATGCAAAGCCAAAATGTGAATTTTCTTGGTAATACATTTGTCGTTTCAATCAAAGACAAAAAAGCAATAACTACAACAACACAAAAAAATACTCTGCAAAACTAAACTTTCGGCTCGACAGCAAACCTAGACGTATGTGAAAAATCGCCGTTATTCTTATTAGTTGCGCAAAAAATTTATTGTAAGAATAGAATATAATAATATCATTTAAGTAAGAAGATTTGCAAGTAATACACGTGTATTTTTAATATGTCCGCAAAATTACGTAGTGGTGATAAGGAAATTTACTTGGTGGGTAAGGTTTGCCATCAATTAATGGGAACAAAACTACCATCAAACAAACAAATGCTCGCTGTACTGTTTTTCAACACTCGTGAGGTAAAAAAAACAGTAGCTGAAAGTGCAAGTTTGGTTATACGCGAGTGCTTGATTTATTGGGAAAAAGCAAGAATACCAACAAGAGCGTTAACAAATTGTGTTAAAAAAATGATGGATTATTATAATATTTGGAGAGAACTCCAAAAATGTTCAAAGAGGACCACAGAAGCATTTAAACAACGTGAAGATAAATTCAAAAACAATTTGGAAAATTTGTTTGATGTTGCGCATGCGGACGCCCTGTCAATGATTAAAATTGAAGAGGATAGGATCTTTTTGTTACGGCAGCGCGAAAATGGTCGTCCAGGCCATCTAGCTGGTGTGGACAATAAACTAACTCAAAGAGAGTAACGAACACGGATAAGAATTTTAGCTGAAGAGCAAAGGCGATTGAAATCAGTTTTGGGGTCCAGTCCTTTAGATTGCAATACCGTTTCAACCGACGACTCATTTGAAAGCCAAAGTGAAAATTCTAATGGCAATCTTTCGCCTGATGTTTTCAATGTTTCAGGTGCTTCTGATAATAAGATCAAACGTGGAACGATGGACTTCATTACCCCAAAGCTTGTGGTGGCATTAGATAGGTGTCAATTGAGCATTCGAGATTCTGTGTACATAATTCAAGCCACAGTGGAAGCACTTGGTCACAATATCGATGAATTCCCCATAAATAAATCAACCATCCATAGAATCAGAGCTAAGAAAAGAGAAGAACGTGCGGCAGCTATATTAAGAGATTTCCAAAATAAAGCTCCTGACGTTGTTACAGTACACTGGGATGGAAAATTGTTGCCTTCCATAAATATATGCAGCGGCAAAGAAGAGCGTCTGCCTATTGTTGTTACTTATGGGGAAAACGAACAACTTATCGCAGTACCAAAGCTTGAAGATTGTACAGGTAAAGAGGCAGCAAACGCCGTTTTTTCTGCAATCATCGATTGGAATTTAGAAGATAAGGTACAAATTCTCTGCTGCGATACAACTGCATCTAATATGGGAATTATTAAAGGTGCCTGTGTTCGCCTTGAGCAAAAATTAGAGCGAAAATTGTTATTCTTCGCCTGCCGACATCATGTCTATGAGCTTGTTCTAAAAAGCGCCTTTGAAATTAAAATAAATCAACCGGCAGTTAGCCCAGACATTACATTTTTCAAAAAATTCAAAGATAATTGGACCCGAATTGATGCCACTAAAATACAAAACTTTCAAACCAAAATTCAAAAACATTTCTCACAACCGCAAATCAATAGCCTACTTTATTTTTACTTCGCTCAATTGAAAAAAACACATGCAAGAAATGATTACCGCGAACTAATAGAACTAGCTGTAATATTTTTAGGAGGAAATACTGACAACAAATTGAAAATCAAGCCGCCCGGTGCTATGCACCAAGCTCGTTGGATGGCAAGAGCGATTTATTCAATAAAAATGTGCTTACTGGAATCACAAATTGAAGTTACAAAAAAAGAAAAACGAGCATTGTTTAGCTTAAGCTTGTTCATTACAACAACATATGTTAAACCTTGGATCTTATGCAGTTCTGCAATAAAGGCTCCTTTTCAGGATTTGAGCTTCATGAAGGCTTTAAAAGAGTACGAATCCATTGATAAAGCAATAGCCAAAGCGACCTTAGAAAAGTTTGAGAAACACCTTTGGTACTTGACACCAGAAATTGCCGTTTTTTCCTTGTTTGATGATGAAGTTTACATTGATACAAAAATAAAGATCGTAACCAACTTGGAAAAAGAAGATTCACCTTGTTCCACAAAGAGATATATTATTAGAAATGAAGAAGAAAGCAATTCGTGTCTAGGTAAGTGTTAATTAGCATTGTTTCAAATATATTGATTTTAATATTATGCATATTTTTCCAGATAAAGGAATACACGACTTCATTACCAAAAATAGTAAAGATACCTTTACAGTGCTTAAAATCGGACAGAGTTTTTTGCAAAATCCCCCCACTTCATGGAATGACGACGAGGAATATTTAAAAGCAAAAAAAGTTGTTTCACATCTAAAGCCGGTCAATGATGTGGCTGAAAGAGCTGTCAAGCTCACTCAAGACTTTCATGGCCTTATAACTGCCAAGGAAGAGCAAAAACAATTTTTACTAAGGTGCGTCCAGAACCACAGAAAAATGTATCCTGACTGCAAAAAGGAAACTTTAAAAAGAAAATTTCCCTCTAAATAAAAGATTTTTATTATATTTTTATTTCCCTAAATCTTTTAATTAATATGAATTGAAGAACTTATTAAAGGATAATTGACTCCACATATTATATTCGTGAAATAAACACATTTTTAATTTCTTTATAAGTTTAAATAAGAAGATGCTTGATGATATTAGCTAAAATAACAAATTTTCCCATATATGACCGAAAAGGTAACTTTGACCCTCCAGCGGCAAGGGTTAACATGGTGCGAATGGGTTAAAATTTTGGATTCGAGTATATGAGACTATTTAGAATAAATGGAGAGGGTATGCGATATGTTTGGAAAATAAGGGACAGGCTAGTGCTCATCCATGCATATAAATTTTGTTAAGATTTTTTATTGGCCTTATAGCCTCATTTTGGCGCTTTGAATGGAACTGCCACCCTATCATCCTATAAGATCTAGATGATGTTACTTTTATGTCTCGCATTTAAGGTTTATTTGCCAGTATTTAAGATCGCCGAAGTATCGGCTGATTGATATATATTGCATAAAATGTCGATATTAATTTTACGAGTATATATAGATTTAATATTATCAACAGAAAATTTTCAACTGACTTTATCTTTTTGATTTTGAAAATTGGGCGTAAGGCTTAGTACCTCTTATGGGTAGTTATACCAGTTATCAGGCAATATAAAATAAATGTCAGGTCTTCTTATCTCTTACATTTTTAAATTTTATGAAACAAATTTTTCGTCAAATTTCAAAATTCGGCTTACGTTTTTTATTCCCAATTTCCCAATTCCCCAAGAATGATTGGAATTTTAGTAAGCAAATTTGACAAGTCTTCACTACCTTAAGTTGCCATGCTAAAAGACATAGGAGTGTCCGAGGTGGCGAAATATCTGTACTGCTTGTGAAAGTACTTAACAGCAACAAAATTTAGTACTTTTATGATGTTCTTTTGCAAAGACTTGCATTTTAATATTACACAGCCATTTAAGAACTACATTCACGGTTTCTCATTTTCAAATAAAAAAACCGGTTCTAGTTCGAAATAAGGAAAAACTACATCAATGTAGTGGCCGCTGCGGTCGAGTGGTTAGCGGTGCATGCTATAACTTGATATGTCGGTGAGTTCGAGGTTCGAATCTCAGTCAGGGCAAGCAAAATCTTAGTCATGGTCACCCCTCGGCAGGCAATGGTAAACCTCCGAGGGTATTTCTGCCATGAAAAAGTTTCTCATTAAATACATCTGCCGTTTGGAGTCGGCACAATATTGTAGGTCCCTCCATTTGTAGTATAACATAAAGACACACACCACAAATGGTAGGAGAAGCAAACACTGAGCTATATAGTGTAAGCGCCAAATTATTATTATTATTACATCAATGTACTTCGGTCATGTAACTGAATGCAATTATTTCTATGAAATAAATCTTGTGAAAATAAAATATAGTTTAATGTCAGCTCATTCTGAGACTTCCGATGAGATTGAGTTACTAAATTCGGGTATCAGTCTCTAATAGACAAAAGTCACAATTTTTTACGAGTCGGCATTAATTGGTGTCTCAATTGTCATTAGGTGATAAGCAGGTCACAAAAATTATGACAAATGCAAAAAATAAAAACGTAAAAGAGAGGAATGGAAATAATCTTCAACTCATACGTAGTCTCAAATTTTAAAACTTGAGATTATACCAAATTACTGAATACCACATTGAGTTCATTGAGCGAGCTAGAAAAACTTACTGTCAGTAAGGCGTTATACAATTTCACAAGGTTTTGCCATCCTCTTATGACATAGTCTAAATAAATAAAATCTTCTAAAATACATTTGCTGCATTTTTACTGCAAATTATTTGGATTTTAAATATACATAAATAATAGAAGTAAAATTAGTCGATGTGCTCTCGTATTTTTATTATTTCTCAAAGGCAATAAATTTACAATAAGGTAAAAACCCGGTTTTCGAGATTAAAAGAAACGAGTTATTCGTAAAATTATGAGTTCAAAAAGAATAATAATTTATTTAATATATGGAGGGAAAAAAGCATAGTGATGATCTGATAAAGTGGGAAAAAATAATAAAAATCGCCATCAAAAAATGGCAGCAACTTTGGCAAATCAATTTACAAACGACTCCAGCTCAAAAAAGAAATGTCACATTAAAGGTGTAAAAATCGTGTTCTCCATTGTAATTAGTAAAAACACTTGCTATGCAAAATAAATTATATGTGGAAAACAAAACGAAATATTAGCATTTTTAAAATTTTGTATATAAACGAGTAAATACTATTGGAAAATTTGATTGGTTGATTTACTGAAGGGATCACATTCATTTTATTATATTGACTTAAAAATGTGTGAGTCTAGAAGCGTATAAACAGGAAACACAAATTAACAAAAAAAATAAACATTTTATGAAATCACCTCATCTCACAGTATTTGATCACATCATATAAGGACGTCACATTACAAAACATCGTATCTCTTCACATAATCACATTACAACGTATCACATCACATAACATACAGAATAAAAAATACAACATAACATAAAATATAATAATATTACTTATAAAACTAGCAAAACAACAATTATAAGATATAATAACTTAACTTAATTAAGAGACAAATCGGACTATAAATACTATTTTAATTATAAGTAACAATCACGTCGTTTTTGTTTTATTTTCACGAATGGTAGTTTCACTACAAAAAAAGTTCCGTTAGAATTATTGCATTTTTATATGGAACTCCTCAAATAGTTTTGTACTTGTACACCGCGCGACTACTCCAGGCTTTAAGTGATAGGATTCGTGTGAATTGTGCTCCTTTGACATTTTCATAACAGAAGTAATTCAACAGTAATGCATCACTACTCCAATGTAAGTACAACAATATTTCCCTGAAATGGAATCGACCGTACAAATTTTCTATTTTTGCCTAATGTCATTAACTGGAATGTAAACAATGGAGTTGGAATATAAAGGTTAAGTCATCGCAATTTGTAGTCCATCAAGTTGTTGTTTTCGTCGTAGCAAGGAGGTCAGTTGATTTCAACATGATAGACATTTTTCTTTGCTTACCTCTCCTACCCTCCGCGAGCACCAACCGAAGGGTGTTTACTTGAATTAATACTAATGTCCGAATATAGTCGCTCAAGCTTCATATGTTTGAACATATCTATGTAACGGGTGTTTTTTTTAGGGGTATAGAACTTCGAATTGAAATAAAACACAAGAAAATCGTTTTAAGGTCCATTAATTTGGCTTTATTGGAAGGATAATTTTATGCCATTAATGTTTAAATATGATTTCGGGCATGTGGCCGCCGCGGCTGGCTCGAATAAAGCCAATTCTACAGGTCCAATTTTCAACCACTTTTTCGAGCATATGGGGCCGTATGTCGGCAATAACGCCACGAATGTTGGCTTCCAATTCCCCTAACGTTTCTGGTTTGTTGGTGTAGACGAGCGACTTCACATATCCCCAAAGAAAATAATCCAATGGTGTCAAATCACACGATCTTGGTGGCCAATTCCGCGAAATTATGCGCTCAGCGAATGTTTCCTTCAATAAATCGATTGTTACGTGCGCTGTGTGGCATGTAGCGCCGTCTTGTTGGAACCACAACTCATCCACATTCATGCCATCCAATTCGGGAACAAAATAGTCGGTTATCATGGCTCTATACCGGTATCCATTAACGGTAACTGCCTCTCCAGCATTATTGCGGAAGAAGTATGGCCCAATGACTCCACCAGCCCATAGAGCACACCAAACAGTCAGTGCTTGTGGATGTAATGGCGTTTCAAGGGTCTCATGTGGATTCTCTTCACTCCAAATGCAGCAATTTTGCTTGTTGACGTAGCCATTCAACCAAAAATGAGCCTCATCACTGAACAAAATTTTGCGATGAAAATCAGCATCGAGATCAATCTCATTTTTGGCCCATACACCAAAATCACGACGCATTGCATGGTCTCGCGGCTTTAATTCTTGCACAAGCTGGATCTTGTAAGGTCGCAAGCCAAGATCTTTGCGCAAAATCTTCCATAAAGTTGATGGACAAAGCTCCAATTGCTGTGCACGGTGGCGAATCGATTCATTCGGGTCCTCTTCAACACTTTGCTCTACAGCGGCAATTGTTTCTTCGGTGCGCACTGTTCGACGTCTCTGCGGATACGTATTATCACATAGAGTAAACGTAGTGCGAAAACGATCCATGGTTAACCGAATTAATTGCTCTGATGGACGATTATGTCGACCATAAAATGGACGGAGCTCACGGTAAACTTCGCGAACTGAACCATTATTTTCGAAATAAATTTGCACGATTTGCAAGCGTTGTTCTTTTGTCAACCTGTTCATGATGAAATGGCAAACCAAACTGAACATAAATGACATTAGAGTTGCCAGATTTGACCACAAAATGCCAGTTTTATCTCTATTCGAAAAACAAACCTGTAAAAAAAACACCCTTTACTATACGTATTTACTTGAGCCCAGAGACATGCCGTACAATAATTACCAATTACCATTGCATGTGCGCGTTCCAATTTACAAACAAAGAAACACGTGTAAGTACACATATGATAAGATGTAACCCTAGAGTTAATGGTCACGGTTTTCTTAGAAGTCCCTAAGTTACGTCAACTACCACGGCTACCACTACACTGCCGCAAAAGCTCTAGAGGCCAATACATTCACCACCAAATGTACTCTTATATGCACACATGCACGCACATACGTTCTTGTACTATTGTGCAGAATTGTAGTTTGTGGATTATCCGATCGTTGCTCATCTATTGCTTGGGTACAAATTGATTTCGCCATCACACAGTGCGCGGACTCTATATAAATAATAGACAAAAATAGGAGCAAACAGAATTACATCACGGTTATTGCAAGAACGAAATTTTTCATAACGGACATCAAATAAGGCATAACATTGTTGTCAAAAATCAAAAAGTTACAAATCTCGTGAACATGCATACGTATACTTTTTTTTAATATTAAAAATAAATGGAAAAACTGTGATTTGAAAGTTTCTACAATGAACATTTTAATGCTAGCACATTGAAAACATATTAAAAAGAAAATCACATTTTTTATTAAGTATTTTAAGGTAATTTTTTTTAAATCTCCTGAAGTTTTTCTTCCTTTGATACCTACATACATTTATGTTTATGTAATAATTAAAAAAAAAACATCAACAGTGCGAGTGAAAACTTGAAGCTTTTTTTCTAAAAATAACTATTGGATATTTAACAAAATATAAAATATAAATTTTTAAAAGGAATATTTTCAAAAATAGTTCATTCTTGAGCTCATAATGAAATTAGTTTCACACATTGGTTTACGCTGGTTTACCACATTTGCCGAGTATAGCATTTATTATGTGTGTAAAATTTACTGTGTCACTCGCTTTACTTGTATTAAAAAATTTGGATTAAACTGTCTTCAGAAAACAACAAAGCTTTTCTTAAATTAAGGAAATATAACGAAAAATCAATTGCTTGGATATTCATAGTGTATTTATTAATACGTTTCTGATTGTTAACAATTGACGATTTATTTCGTTATGTTAAATTTATATATCTGATGATAAAAGCAAATTACTCGTGAAATTTGTATGTGTAGCAGAAAATTTCTAACGTTTTTTCTTGAATTTTCTTTAGCTTCTTCGGAAAATATACCTTTCAAAATAAATAACTTAGTATTAATAAATAATTTTAAACTATTACTTGAATGTAAACCAATTCTAACAGTGTAGAACATCGCATCCGTGTTTTAAAACTTAATGCACAAAGCTAGGCAATTTTATATGTGAATACAACAATTCGTCAAGACCATCTCGAAACAAAATTTAACAAGGGATTACAGAAATTACTTTCAATTAACATCCGCTAAGAAAGTTTAAATGAAAACCTTGAACTCCCTCAATTCGGCGCCTCAGTTTCAAAAATCTAACGAATCGGCTGAATGGTATGTCACCCAAAAAAATACATCGGCGTATTGTAAGCAGTACCAGTAAAAATGCAGAAAAAATAAATTTTTTCTGATAATGAAATTTAATTGACATTACCAGTAAACTTTTACTGTTACTGATAATTTGCATTATCAGCAAATTGTTTACTGTTAAATGGAAATAGTTACTGGTAGTTAAAAACCACTATCCTACTACTGGATTCAATGAATTATTACTTTTTTCAGTAATCTGTAAATAATATTTTATTGCAAATTCCTTCAGCAATCAGTAAAAGTTTATTTGGTAATCCAATTTAAATTTCATTATCAGTAAAAGTTTACTGATTACTGCTATTTGTAATCCAGTGTCTAGGGCTCGAAGCCTCAAAATGTATATTTAGAATTTATTTTACATGGCTACTAATTATACATGCCAGACTTCAAAGTGAATAGAAGCGTACTACTTATTTTTATTTTGCGGTGTTATATAAAGCTTAATTAATAAAAACAATTTCTCTTTCATTTGATATCAAAAGGTCTAAGCATCGAGACACTGGACTTTTGCATTTTTCTCCACTGTGCGACATGCCAATGCACATTCGCGTATAAATGTGTTTACTTACTTGTATATACCAGTAAATGTACAAACTTCTATTCAAATTGAAGTCATAAACATGCATACAAATTTGTATTTGTAAGTGCATGCCTATAGTGTATTGAAATCCATTTGTGTGTTTAAGTATGTAACTTCAAACATGATTAAGTTTAATGAGGAACGCTAGCAGGACTAATTACTTTAGCAAAATTTCGTGGAGCCACAGTAATAACAAATTATTGTGCGTATATATGGTGTGTATGCAAAGCAATTTAGAGAGATATTTATTTCAATATTCTTCCTTAGAGATTATCCGGTTTATTAAAAATCCGCCTCTCTGGCTATTTTAAAATTAAATTTTAAATATATCCACTCTTGCATTTTTCATTCGTGTCCCATTACGGTCTATTCAATCAATGTAAAAGCATATGTCAAATTCGTTCCGGTATGGTGAAATAGGCCGAGATATTTTATTAGCGGAACGGAACGGAACTTAATTGATGTATACGTTCCTTAATTAAAAAAAACACGTTCCCTCTCGAGTTTCAAGATATTTCCGTCTTTTTTTTCTGAAGCCATGTAAAAGTAATTTTGAATTAAACGAGCCACACCGTAGTTTATGTCAGGATTTTCTTTTCTTTTTTATGCATGTGTGTTGGAAGGCAGGTCCCTCCTCACTGCTCATAACAATCTCTAGTTCACCTGTGAATGTGGTCGCCATCCTTCCCTCAGTTATGAATTGTTTTCAAAGTGTAGTTGCCTGTATAACACACATTGTAGAAACAGTATTTCCAGTTGTCGTCTTCAATAGCCGTCATCTTTTGTAAGTGACCTGTTAAAGAACACAAGGTAGCTTATCGTATAGCGTGGAAAGCAAAAACAAAAATAAACGTGTTGTGTTGGAATAAGCGGGTTGAAATAAACTCGCTTAAAAAATAGCCGACCTCATTGAAAGTGTTGGAAAGTGAGAAAGTGGTGCTATTGTAAATAATTATTGGAAAGTACCAAGGGAAATTGGAAAATTTTAGCTAAACATCAAAATAAGTAAAAAAATCAATATAGAAAAGGCGTAAGTAAAATCGCCTCTTAAAGGAATTACTCATTTTGTTTTGTTTTGCTAGCGATTTTTACAAACGACCATTAGTTTTGACAGACTAGTGTTGTAAAGTGTATTCGAAATAAAAGAGAGTTGATTATAAGCGAGTTGGACGTTCTTTTGCTAGTCGCTTACAAAAGATGACGACTAATATCATATTCGGCAGCTGACAACACATCTATGAAGATGAAATTTCTAGCGAAGAAAATTAATACAATATAGTTTGATTAAAGAAGATAACTATTTAGGTGGTTCACAAATTGTCTCAAGCGCCGTATTATCTATGTCGTAAGGACTTCAATTGCTAAATATATATTTATATAACTTGAAACAAAACCCGTTTAAAGTTTACTACATACAAAAATACCACATACCTTTTATACATCTTAATTTTACTCAAAAACAAAAGTTTTGAAATAATTTCTCCGAAACCATATAGAGTGGGTTGCCGAGTTACTTGGGACAGTCACGTAAAAATTTAACTTGCGAAGTATTAGATTTAAAAAATTAATAAAAACAAAATTTGTATATGATATAAAGCTTTAATAGCGGAAAACAATTCATTAGAAAGTAATATAAGTGTCTAAAGAAGTATAAAAGATACAGTACGCTTTGAGAATCTTCTTCTTCTTCTTTCATTGGCTCGATAACCGCCCATGCGATTTTGTTAGTATACTTTCAGAGCTGGAGCGCTTTCATCCATTCGAACGACATGACCAAGCCAGCGGAGCCGCTGGATCTTAATTCGCTGCACTACATCTACGTCATTGTACAGCTCGTACAGCTCATCGTTCCATCGAACGCGGTATTCGCCGTCGCAAAGACGCAAAGGTCCATAAATCTTTCGAAGAATCTTTTTCTCGAACACTCCAAGAGCCCTCTCACCTGATGTTGTCATCGTCCATGCTTCTGCGCCATACAATAGGACGGGCATGATGAGAGACTTATAGAGTATGATTTTTGTCTGTCGAGAGAGGATTTTACTGTGAAATTGCCTACTCAGTCCGAAGTAGCACTTGTTGGCAAGAGAGATTCTGCGTTGGATTTCAAAGCTGACGCTGTTATTGGTGTTAATGCTGGTTCCTAAGTAAACGAAGTCCTCTACTCTTTTAAAGTTATAACTGTCAACAGTGATGTTTGATCCCAGTCGTGAGTATGCCGACTATATATTTGATGACAGGAGATACTTCGTCTTGCCCTCGTTCACCTCCAGACCCATTCGCTTCGCTTCTCTATCCAGTTTGGAGAAGGCAGAACTAACTAACTGCGCGGCTGTTAAGGCCGATGATGTCAATGTCATCGGCGTACGCCAGCAGTTGCACACTCTTATAAAAGATAGTGCCTGACCGATTTAGTTCTGCGGCTCGAATTATCTTCTCCAGCATAAGGTTAAAATAGTCACACGACAAAGAGTCACCCTGTCTGAAACCTCGTTTGGAATCAAACGGCTCGGAGAGGTCCTTCCCTATCCTAACGGAGCTGGTGGTGTTGCTCAACGTCATTTTACATAGCCGTATAAGTTTTGCGGGGATACCAAATTCAGACATTGCGGCATAAAGGCAACTTCTTTTTGTGCTGTCGAAAGCGGCTTTGAAGTCGACAAAAAAGTGGTGCATGTCGATTCTTCTTACTTGGGTCTTTTCCAAGATCTGGTGCACTGTGAATATCTGGTCGATGGTAGATTTACCAGGTCTAAAGCCACACTGATAAGGTCCAATCAGTTCATTGACGGTGGGCTTTAGTCCCTCACACAATACGCTCGACAGAACCTTATATTTGCGATGTTAAGAAGGCTGATACCACGATAGTTGGCGCGAATTGCAGTATCACCCTTCTTGTGGATTGGACAAAGTACACTTAGATTCCAATCAGTAGGCATGCATTCGTCCGATCATACTCTGCAGATAAGCTGGTGCATGCGCTTTACCAACTCTTCTCCACCGTATTTGAATAACTCAGCTGGCAGTCCGTCAACTCCGGGCGCTTTGTTGTTCTTTAGCCGTGCTATTGCTATACGGATTTCATCGCAGTCGGGTAACGGAACATGAATTCCGTCGTCATTGATTGGGGTTTCGAGATCGATATCTTCTCCAAGGTGGTCTCTGCCACTACCACTAAGTAGTGTGGAGAACTGCTCCCTCCATAAACTAAGTATATTCTAAACGTCAGTCACCAGGTCGCCGTTGTCGTTCTTACAGGAATTCGCCCCGGTCTTAAAACCTTATGTTAGCCGTCATACTTTCTGAAAAAATTTTCGGGCGCTTTTCCTGTCGGCCAGCATTTCAAGCTCGCGTTGCGCCCGATCGCAACGTCGCCCTGTAGGCAGCATCTTTCCGTTCCGTAGCAACGCGACATTCCTCATCGTACAAGTCGTTTTTCCGGAATCACGAAAACTTGGTCGATTTGGTTTCGGGTCTTACCATCTCGAGACAGCCACGTAGCCTGATGTATGCTCCTATGCTGGAACCTGGTACTGCATACTACCATGTTTCGGGCCCCGCCGAAGTCGATCAGTCTCAATCCGTTATCAGACGTTTCCTCGTGGAGAATCTATAATATAATATATAGACTCTATACAATGTATTACTATTCAGTATTTAATGACATTTCCTTTCGCCTCAACGATGGCGTTTATACGCCTTGGCATGCTTTCTATGCACTGTTTGGCACTCTCTTTCATTTTAGGGTTGTGATGTCAAATATCAGTTAGCTTTTCTATAAGTCTTTGCTTGGTGGTTATCACCTCTTTGGTTATTTCCGCCTTGGTGATCTCCCATAGATCGCTAGGGTTCATGTGTGGCGAATTTCCAGGCCAAGGTAAAACTGGAATCTTGTGGTCTTCTGAAAATTTGGTAACGCTTCTGGCTTTATGACATGGTGCAGAATCATGCATAAACGTAAATTCATTACCATCCGGGAACTTTTACTTAAGTGTTGGTAGAGTTTGTTAAACTTGTATGTATTGGTCTTGTCTCATGGTTCCCTGAACAATGTAGAGCCGTCCAACACCTTTAGCACTTATGACTGACCACACCATTATTTTGACGGGATGTTTTACTTTTTCCACGATGCAGTCAGGATCGTATTTTTCACCTGGGCGACGCCTGACGAAGCTACTCCAGTCGGCTAGAATTTCGAATGTTGACTCATCTGAGAAACAAACCTGAAAAAAATATGTTTTATGTATAATTTTGAAACATATTATTTATAATAAATTGGAATAAGACAGCAGAATTAAATCCAACTGACCATACTCCAGTCCTCAACCGTCATCTGGCTGCATCAGTCAATCGAGGTTTTTTTACATGCCGATGACCTCTTAATCCTTCCCCTGCCAACCTATACTGCCCAGTTCTCTTGGAAACTGATATACCGGACTATTGTACTTACTGAGTTAACAGTGCAGCGCTTTTTTTAGGTTTTGTAGGCAGATTTCTCCTGTTTGAACGTGCTGTGATTATGCGCTTTCTTCCACTGTTGCCTTTCCTCTTAGGCAAATTAGACTGGTTTTGATCCAAGTAAATTTGTATTCTGTTAACAGCTAATCCTTTGAGAGTGAGTCGTATGCTGGATAGGAGTTTAAGCCTCAGATTTTTTTTTGAGAGACAAATCGCAGCCACGACTCATGCTGGAAGGCGACGGACATAATAATTAAACTATTATTATTAAAATTATGTATATGTTTTAAATAAAAGAAGAATAATACTTACATATCAACAGTCTTTTTTAGCACAAATATAAAAAATAACTTTGTTTTAAATATTAAAATTCGAATTCACTTTTTCGCGTATTCAGTACTATACAGCTGTCACACTACTTTAAAGTTTGCAACAAACAAATATTATGTTTAATTCTTAACATTCACTAAAAAATTAAGTTATACAAACACTGCAGACATAAATAATAAAATCCAGCAACACTTACAACACTTTAAAATTGCAGCGAAGTGCCTCTAAAGTAATAAAATGATAAAAAATACGACTGTCCCAAATAATTTGCCAACCGACTGTATAATATGTATGTATAAATACATGTTTATTTGTATTGTAATGAAGCAAGGTTCTCTGTTTGATTACGATTGAATTTATTTTCATATTTTCACGCTTATTTATACTTACAATATTCTTATTTACTAATGCTTACATATGTACGGCCAATTGTATACATAACAATATTGGCTCGTACGCGAAGAATGCTGAGTGCAGCAAGAAACTTGTATGTATGTTTGTATGCGCTTGTACTCAAGTTCAAGTCGCTATTAGTTTATGTAATGTAATGCGCGACTCGAGCAATGACCTATGTTTTGGGCTGTTGCGCGTGTTGTATTTTGATATGCATATTTATGTTTATGTATGTCTGTGCATTTGTATGTTTTATTTAGTGTTGAAATGTGTGTTTGTATATATGTGGTTTCTTGATACACTACACCTCCTTCCTAAGGAAGAATGGTTATACATTGTGAGGTCAATGTATGAGCATTCTTTTACAATTAAGTACTTTTATATTCTTTACACTTGAAAAAGCTAGCTAATACAATTTCTTATTATGCTAAGTAGAATATTATAACAATTAGTTGTTTCTTATAAATAAACAGGTTTTTTTTTTTTCTGATTGATTTTTATTTTGTGTATATTTCATTTTTCTAATTCTAACAATTTTAGTCTATTCTTATGAGTTATTATTTTCTTATTTTCATTAATTAATGTATAATTATTATTCTTATCTACTTTTTCTACCTTATAGGGCCCTTTGTATTTACTGTCTAATTTATGACCTGTGTCATCTTTAACTAATACTAAATCTCCTATTTATATTTCCTTTATTTGTATGTTTTTATCATAGTAAATTTTTTGTTTTTCCTTAGCTTGATGCACTAATTTTTGTGCTCTTTGTTGTGCTACTTGTAACCTATATTTTATTTCTTTATCATATGCGTCATAATTATATAGAGGGCTAATTTTGTCTTCTTGTAAAAAGTCGTAAGTCGATGGTATTTTTCCAAAAACTAGTTCAAAAGGACAGTAACCATGAACCGTTGAAGGTGTTGTATTATAACAATACGCAAAATATTTGATATGTTCATCCCAATCTTCTTTATCACTGGATATGTAAGAACGTACATATTCATTGAAAGTTCTATGGCTTCTTTCTACAGTGCCTAACGTTTGGTGATGGTACGGTGTTGAAGTTTTATGCTCAACTTTAAGAAGTTTGCATAACTCGTCAAAAACGTTATTTTTGTATTCAGTTCCCATGTCTGTCATGATTGTTTTCATACGTCCATAAATTAAAATGAAATTTTCAAATATTGCTTTTGCTACTGTTTTAGCGTGTTTGCTTTGTATTGGAATCGCAATTAAATATTTTGTTAATTGGCATACGATAGTGATTGCATATTCATTTCCATGTTCTGATTTTGGAAGTGGTCCAATAGTATCTATTTGTACTATATCAAAAGCTTTAGGTGGTGTTTCTGTAATTGTCATTGGTTCTTTAAGGTGTTTATCTGTCTTGTTTTTGTTACAGTGTATACATTTCTTGATGTATTTACGAATGTCATTTTTCATATTTTTCCAATAAAATTTTTGTTTTATTTTGTTAGTCGTACGATTGATTCCTGGGTGGCCACCTTTAACAGGGTCATCGTGAAAATCTTTAAGAATTTTATTAATTTGATCAGCATTTGTCACTTGCATAACCTCCGGAGTTAATGCGATTGTTAAATTTTTGAGAACTTTGGTACCTATTTCCTTAAATTCATCTACTCGAGTATAATTAAACAATTTGTCTCCTAAGGACAATTGTATTTTTAAAAGTCCTAAATTGCCGGCTTCTTTCATAAGCTTGGTAAATAATTGTCCTAAGTCAATTTTCGCCTCAACAATTAGGTTGCTTGTATTTATTTGGCTACAAATTTTCTTTCCTTTCTTGAAATATAATTTCGGAGGATTGAAAACGAGCTCGACATGTCTTTTTACTTCATATTTATTAAGCGCTTCATATATTTTAGGGTTCTCTTTGTGACATTTTTCATCTTCTTTAAGATTTTTGTTCTTGTTCGACTGTTTAGTCGCCGATCTGGTCGATACTCGAAGTATTTTATTTGCTTCGATTGTCGTGTTTTTAAAGTCATTTATATCTATGCGGGATAGTGCGTCTGCCACATAGTTTTCTTTTCCAGCTATGTACTCCACCTCAAATTCATATTCTTCTAAGCATAATCTCATTCTAGTTAACTTTGATGATGGATTTTTCATTGAGAAAAGGTATGTTAAAGGTCGATGGTCTGTTTTGATAAGGAATTTTCTGCCATAAACGTATGGTCTGAAATAAGTAATCGCACAATGTATTGCTGCTAATTCTTTTTCTATTGTTGATTTATTTACTTCACCTTTAGTGAATGATCTTGAGGCATAGGAAATTGGAAGTTGTTTTCCATCATATTCTTGACTTAGTACTGCTCCAAATGCGAAACCGCTTGCGTCTGTTAAATGCTTTTTCACACTCTTCTGTCCAATCGAATGCTACATTCTTTTTACAAAGTTTTGTTAAAATTCTTGAGTGATGTGCGAAATGTGGTATGAATTTTCTATAATAGTTACAGAACGCGACGAATCTTTTTGCTTCGTCGGCATTTTTGGGTGCTGGGTATTTTTGAACTGTTTCAAATTTACTAGGGTCTGGTAAAACTCCTTTACTGGTACATTTATGTCCAAGATATGTTACTTCTTGATTAAAAAATAAACATTTATCTGGGTGTAACTTAAGGTTATATTTTCTACAAGTGGAAAATACGTCTCGTAAATTTTTCATCATATGGTTTTCGGAACATCCTAATACTACTAAATCATCCATATATAGGAATGCTTGGGATGGTTTGAGACCTGAGGATGCTAGGGTCATCATTCTTTGAAATGAATTAGGGGCTACTTTTAAACCGTATGGTAGTCTTTTAAAGCGATAAGTACCGCCGTCTGCTGTAAATGATGTAAAATCTCTAGATTCTGTGCTTAGTTCAGTTTGATGAAATCCAGACATTAAGTCTAAACATGAAAAATATTTTGCTCTTCCTAATTGATCGAGAATATCATCAATTCTTGGTAGTGGGAATTTATCTGCTGTTAGTTTTTTATTTATTAATCTAAAGTCAATTACTAATCTCCATCTTTTATCTGTACTACCTGGAAGTGATTTTTTTTTTGTACTAGTAGTACTGGGCTATTATACTCTGACATTGATGGTTCTATTATATCATCCTTAATAAGTTTAGTAATGTGTTTATTTATTTCTGTTTTATGTGCTTCTGGTATTCTATAGTTTTCTACATATACTGGTTCCTCATCTTTCATACGTAGTTTTTGCTTATAAAAATTATTAGTAGTTATGGGCTCTGTTTCTAAGGAAAAAATATCAATATATTCTGAACATAGTGTATTAAGTTGTTGGCTAACGAATGGTGGGAAATTCTTTTTCAATTTCTCTAGTTTTCTGTTATTATTTTCGTTGTTCGTGTAAGTATTTTTCAGAATTATGTAGTCATTTAGGTTTTCTGTTTTTATATCATAATTTTCAATTATTGCGTTTTTATCTGTTGTATTTATTATTTTTACGAATGTTTGATTTTTATTCGCAATTGTATTTGCAAGAAAAATGCCATTATCAAGTTCTTGATGTGGTATTAGAATTTCAGTGTTACTGGTTTTTACATAAACTTGGCGTATAACTTCTGATCTAGCGGGTACTGTAATTGTATTAATAGTTGGTCTATTTGTCATAAGGATTGCTATGTCTTCATGGTAATCATTTGGTCTGAGAATTAACCAATCTTTATCCCTTTGATAGTCTAATATACAATTATATTTTTTAATAAAATCTAGTCCTATAATGCCGTCGCATGGAATTGGAAAATTGTCTTCTACTACGTGAAATTTGTGTCGAATTAATATATTATCACCTACTAAATCTGTATTAACTATTCCTAGTGTATTTATTATTTCTTGACCAATACCTTTTAAATCTGTTATTTGTGAACTATTGATAATAATGTTCGTATCAATTCGATTCTTTTTAATAATTGATATATCTGCTCCTGTGTCTATCAGGAATGTTGAATATGAGTTGCTTAATGCTGTTTTGCAAGATATGTAGCTATTTAGATGTAGGTTGAGTACGCATACCCTTCTTTTTACACTATCTATTGTTGTTGAAGTGGAGTTTGCTGGTTTCCCGTACTTTGACTTTCTTGTTGGTTTAGGTTACGTACATTGCGACCATTGGTTCTGTTATTCGGTCTTGTTTGATTATAATAACTCCTATTCTGTCTTTGATGATTATTGTTTGGTCGGTAATTATTGTTATTGTTATTGTTACTGCGTGGGAATGTTCTGTAATTATTACTTTGATAACCTCTACGGAAGTTACCACGATAATACCTTTGCTGGCGAATTTGCAACACTGAGTTAGGGTTTCCTGTTACCTCAGTACAACTATTAGTAAATTTTGATATCGCTTCGTTCATCGATGTGAACGTTCCAGCTTGCATAATCATTTTTACTTTTTCGTTTGAGCAGTTTTTACACATGGCTTTTACAGCCGATTGTGTAGCATATTTTGTTGCTATTTCTGTAGTTAGTCCGTCGGAGATGTATGCTCCTTCTAATGATTTTGTAAGTTTTTCTATCTCATCAGTATATTGGTTGGCTGTCTTAGTGCGTTGTTGGATATTTAGTAGTTTGGCTGTTAGTACTTCTACTGACTCGCCTTTTATACTGCGTCTTAATTTTAGTTTTATTTCTAGTATTGTTTGTTCATTACTTATTAAATTTCTAGCTGTGCCTTTAAGTTTTGTTTTAATCATAGAAATTGCAATGGCTTCATGACTATCCTTGATTTGTTCAAGAATATCAAGAGCGTCCAAAAAACTGTGTAGGTTTTCTGGTCTACCGTCAAACTCGGGTAGAATTGATGATGCTGTCTTAATAAATTCTACCGTTGTTTGTGCCATTTTGAATTTGGTTTTTTTGAAGTTTAGTTTTTGTAATTCTTTCTCTGTCTGTTCTTCTTCATCTTCCTCTAAATCGGTGGTTGTATCTAATAATAAGGGTTCAAAGTCAATTAGTATGTCGTGTTCGAATATAGTTGGTACCGTCACTTCTATGTTGTACCTGGCAAGTGAGGATACTAGTTTATCTCTGACACTTGAAAATATTTGATATGCTTCTATTTGGTGACTTTTAGTGAGCTGGCTATTTATTTCTCGTATTTCCTTACCTAATCTATTGAGAGATGTTAATATTATTGTTTAATGTTTGACTACTGTCTCTGTCCTTATTTTTATGTTTTTATTTATACATTTGTAGGATTTCTCTGCTATTCCTTTTTCTTCTAAAAATATTTTACAAACTTCTTCCCATCGGCCCATTGAAAATTTGATTAAGTATTAACTAAACATCTATTATACTTTATCTAAACCATCTGCGCGGCTTATATATTTTTTCTTTAATATCCTATTATGTGTAGAGTATATTTTAAAAATAGTTCAATGCAACTGAATATTGTTATTAGCAGTAACATTAGTTTTATGGAGTCTAATGCCTCTGTGTGATCAACAACTTCTATTTGGTTAACGACGTTGGCGTCGGTATTTTTTATTTTGGAGTTTTCTCCACCCATTTTTGTTTTAAGTATTTGCTAATAATTAAGCATTGCTTACTAGTAATATATATTTATTGTATTTTACGGCAAGAATTTTTCAATTCTTGCCAATTAATAGGCAGCCGTTAGGTTGCCAAAATATATTTATTTAAAATTTTTCAATACTCGTATATGATATTATAATTTCCTTATCTCCTTAATTGCATTTTTTAGCTTTTTCTTTTTGATTGCTGACGTCTCTAGGTTGATTTCTTTGTATAGTTCTGCTATCTTCCTGCGTTGACGATACTTTTTTCCTCCTCGTTTCCTTTTAAGTTTTGTTTGATTGGTAATTTTTTGTGGTTCTTCCTTGGTTTTCCTGCTATTTCTTCGTCTATATTCCTCAATAGTGATTGGAATCGGGCCAATTAGCAGGTCCGTTGGTGGTATCGCTGGTTTCTCTTCATTGATTTTGAAATGGGTTGCCCATTTTTTAAGAACTTCATCAAACTCGTCCCTCATTCTAAGGGCATGATCTGTGCCAATTTATGTTTAAGCAAGGCAGGATTTCTTGCCACTATGTGATAAGCTAGGCAAAACAAAATTTGCCACTTTCTACTTATCAAGGCAGGATTTCTTGCCGCTCTTTGCTTTAACAAGGCAGGATCGCCATGTAATGAAGCAAGGTTCTCTGTTTGATTACGATTGAATTTATTTTCATATTTTCACGCTTATTTATACTTATATAAATAAGAATATTGTATTTACTAATGCTTACATATGTACGGCCAATTGTATACATAACAATATTGGCTCGTACGCGAAGAATGCTGAGTGCAGCAAGAAACTTGTATGTATGTTTGTATGCGCTTGTACTCAAGTTCAAGTCGCTATTAGTTTATGTAATGTAATGCGCGACTCGAGCAATGACCTATGTTTTGGGCTGTTGCGCGTGTTGTATTTTGATATGCATATTTATGTTTATGTATGTCTGTGCATTTGTATGTTTTATTTAGTGTTGAAATGTGTGTTTGTATATATGTGGTTTCTTGATACACTACAGTATGCTCATAGAGGTGCACAATAGGTTTAGCCGATGCACCGGAATTTCCACACTTGAACTTCTTGCCGGTGATGTAACACCCAATAACAATTGCTTTTTGTGGTCGGACGCACGTTGGATGTTGAAATAAAGCTAGGCTTAACGCGTAGATTAATTATTAATGGTTTTTATCAAAAGTCTGTCTTAGCATCAAAGCCATGTTGCTTCTTCCCGATTATATTAGTAGTAATGTTACCAATACAATTTGCCACTCTGTCTTAGATGAGCTTTGCTTCAAAAATATGCTGATTCGCCTAACCAAACACTTCCTTACTTCCTCATTGTCCTCTGAGATTAATTCTCTATAAAATATGTTTTCACAAAATTAATAAGAAATTTTAATTGAAGAAATTTCCTGCAGAGGACAGCACATTTGACAATACACAAATTAAAACATAGTATGTATGCATGATTCAATTATACAAGGTTGGATAACTAGGCAGTTGTCTCACTCTTGCACGCTGCCTTAAGGTCGCCTGTGTTGGTCTCTTTTAATTTAAGGAAAAAAATGTTTTCAAACACGTGGAAATTAGTATTTTTCGTGTGAAATGGCCTGGCAGGCAACACTGTTGCCTTTTTTTAGTTTTTAAATTATTTCAGAATGCCTTACATTAAATAATCGAATTGACGGCATTCTCGTATGTTTTCCAGTAGCCTTGCTTATCTAGCAGCGAACAGGAATTGAAATTTTTTTCTTTGCATGTATGAAATAGTTGGTCGTTGGTTCGATTCCCGGCCAGGTCAGATCATTTTGTTTGATATTTTTTTTCCAAGAAAGCATTTATTGTTTTTAAATTTTTTACTGTATATATTTTATATAAAATAACATAAAATTAAAAAAAAAGAATTTATATAAATATTAACAACCATAAAATTATACAGTCAAAATATCGAATAGAAGAACATTTATTAGTATTTTGACCAGTTTTGACTAACGTCTTTACTTGATTTCCTACAGATGTATGTATATCAATAAAAATTCCGTTAATTTTTTGACGAAGGTATTGTGTGGTGCTTTCCATATAAAAAAAAATTTTCCGAACAACTAATGTTACATTTTTAGTGACTTGAATCTTACAATTTTATGATCTACAAAAATGGTAATTATATTTAAAAAAAAAGTTTGAAATTGTAATGAAATATGTATACAATCCTGGTTACTTGGCTTTTACTAGATACCTCTTATTTTTATTGCTAAAATTAATATTGAATTAAAGAAAATTTTAATATCAAAATTTTTCCAAATGTGATAGTTCTATTTTCTGCATTTAAAAACTTAAAAAAAGGTTGATATCACATTTTACACATTTTGTTAAAAAAAACATTGCTTCTAAATCACACTTGCGTTTTTTGATTATATAGTTTGTTGTATTAAGGTGCTATGTATAAACATACATGTGTGGTTGAATATTCGGTTATATTATATTAAATTGAAATATCAAATTTCTGCAAATATGTTTCATTCTATGTACAAACCGCATTTCGCTACTAGTTGCCTACTTTTCTACTACTTTTGCGCGAAAAGGGATAAAATATTTTCCCCTTTATCAGACCTTCCTAAATGCAACCTTACAAGGCAGTCGGAAAACTTAAACGTCAGTAAGTATCCAACCTTTTATAATTGAATCATGGTATGTATGTATCTGTATATACATGTATACACACTGTAGATTGCACAGACAACTGTTTGAATGTGTATGCGTATTTATTCGCTATCGTAAATTAACTTTATTCGCCAATGAAATTTTGGTTAACCAAATATGCTCTGCTAACTGAAACGCTAGCACATCTCATTTTGTCCAAATTACACTGAAGTAATTAATTCAATTTTAAAGTTCGTCCAAACAAACCCTTATAACAAGTACAACATTAGTACATACATACAAACAAACATACGCACACGAAACGAAATTCGGCCGCAAAAATAGTTGCAGTATTCACTAGGCTATGGCTGAGGCAAGGACAAGAGGTGCTTGTAGCTTTCGAATGAATCGGTAACCTGAATATTGCGCGACCGCATACAAATTCAATGAAAGTAAATAAGCAACTTAAAAGTATTCGAACATAAGAAGCACGAAAACGAGAAGGAAAAATAAAAATTAAAAGATCATATAAGCTTAAAACATTTCCTTTCATGTAACTACACCCTTTACAACCGTGCGCACACTCACACACACAAACACACTTTCATATTAATTTCACCGACTGCCAATTTCGTGTTTACGAATATTAAAAGTAGCATAAAAACTGAACCGCCAAGTGCAATGACAGCGCCCTGCTGCAACGCTGCGTGGGCGTAAAGTTACATTCTCCTGGTGTTGCAGCTATGTAGTTCTGTATGTGTGACAGCGCCAACGCCACCATCGAAACCGAAGTCAGAGCGCGTGCAATGCCCCGTCCAAATTCGATTAAAAATAAGTGCAACTGCAGCAAATAACCCAACACCCTCTTCCATATTCATAGCTACTCGTATACACATGCATATATGCATACATGTGTTTGTGTTTTTATGTGCTATCGTCCGTGCGCTTCGAAATTAAAACGGTTCCATCGTATTCCGGCCAAGAGCAGAGACAAATTCACCAGGCATTCCTGAGCTAAATGGAAATTGGCTGGGGCAACGCTGCGAAAGATTTTCGGTGTTAAGTGGATACACAACATACACCTATGTATGTACATACATACATATGTATGAATGCATTTTTACTCATGCAACTATTGTCGAAATGGTGGCGCTGCCATACTCCATTCTCCTTACGCTACTCGTACGACAGTTTTTGGCACAGTACACACTCCAGCGCCCGTAGCCAATCAATCTTTATTGCTCTCCAGGGTAGGGAATTGAATACTGCGATTGACCTCTGGCTGCTGGCGCTCTTTTACAAACCTTACACTTCTCCTACCGCCCTACAGACAATGAAATCTAGCAAAAATTGAGAATTGTTAAAAATGAAATGAAATAAACAAAAATTTAAAAAAATAAAAAAATTCTTTGTAAATTGAAACTTGTTCGAGAGCAATATGCACACACGCGTAAATAGTAGATATAACTTTCGTATGATATACATTTGATATGTATTACGTATGAACGTATGTTTGTTTTTGCTGTATGAAGTGGGTTTATCGAAAGCCTACTTCCCACCGGACTATTCTGGTAATATCTTAACCCGAACTAAACCTTCTACCAGCCGTTACCTTACCGGTACAACCGTGAAGTATTTCAACGGGGGGCGATTTGAGTTTTTTGAATGTACTAGATTAGGTAGGTAGAAAAGTGTGGCTGTAACTGATAATCAGCAATACACTTGGGCCGTTATTGAGAGGCTCTTTGTGATACCACCAGTTATTCGTTCACTCTCCCTAAAATATAAACAAAGTCTTTTAAAAGCAGCTTGCAAGGACCGAAAGGTATACCAATGCGTTCTTTACCGGGAAGAACCCGCATGGTTGTTCCCTCCCTGGCAAGTTCGTCTGCTATGTGTCTGTGGCCTAGAACCCAAATGAGGTTAAGGACCGAAAGACTTCCAGGTGGAATGTCCTTGTAAGCCTGACTCACATTGATATTTCGAATCGCAGCAAGAGCCGCCAATTTCTGGTCCAGCAGAAGTTTCAAGTATTGCAGCCAATTGCGCAGGTATAATTACGACTGGACCAGCTGTTTTATAAGGTTTGAAACTTCTTTTCGCCGAAACAATGCTCTCTTTTGAGATAAGGAGAATTACGATTCCTCCCGAAGGTGGGCATTACATTTCCCCACTCTGTGATCTTCCAGGAAAGTGCGTATCTAAAAGCAGTTCAACTAATTATCTACCCGTTGTGGTCAAGGAGCCGTCCTGTCTCTGTAGAGACCCGATCGGGTTTTTTGTACTCGACAAGATTTTTTTTAATATTTTGTTGAGGTGCATAAGTAAACGGAAATATTTAGAGGAAACTACGCTGGAATTAAAGCTTCAAATTCCTTAAATTAAAAAAAGCCTCCTTACGAAGCCATCCAGCTTTTCCTTAAGTTCTTGTTTAGGGGCGTAAATTATTAACGTCAAGTTCTCAAAACTTTCATTCTCGTTTTTTTTTCTGACAGACCGTTTACCATTTTTGTTCTTATTTCATGCTCCTTGAAAGCGTTCTTAATGCTTAACGCACTTGCTACTATTTACCTCATTGGAATAGTACTCGATACTTTCCATTTGAGAACGTTATTGTGGGGTTTGTTCTCATTTCGCTCTTTTCGAGAACGATTCCGCGAATTTTATTCTCAAGTTGTTTTCACGGAAATGTCTCTGAACGTTTTGTTTACAAATTGTTCTAGTTTAAACTGTTATCAATACTTTTTTTCTGTTTATTGATAGCGGGAATATTATTGACCTTATATTTTGATTTAATATCGAAATAACCAAAGCCGAAAGTTTATAAATTAATATTTTAACAACCACAAAATCAATATTTTTTATCACAAAATATTAGATATAAATTGTTATGCATGTCGTCTATTTACGACACCGAATGTACAAATTCAAATAAAAAAAGTTTCGACATCAATCACCACAATAGTAAATTAACTATGTATATACATATACATATACGTATGTAAAGAAATAAGGTTGGATTGCGCCACTCTCAAAACGGAAGCAACCCTCGTATATTTAAAAAAAAAAAAAAGTATCGTTGTAATATTAAAAAAGCAAAAAACACGAAATCACAACTGAAGGAGTTTTCCATTACGAAAAATTGCCGACGGCACGTCCCTTCCATGTTAACCGCATCTCAAACAAAAACACTATTTGATTCCCCAAACAAATTAATAATAATTCATTCATATTCACTGTCACAAAAAAATTGCGTCAAGCGGGTCACACAGCAACGTCCTTTTTCTATTTTTTTTTTCTCTACCTTCATACTAAGCACTTTCGTTTATTTTTTGTTTGTTTTTTTTTTGCTTGACAGTAAAGGCGTTGAGTCAATATTACAACGGATGCGGCAGCATTTGCTGAACCGTAACTCATTCGCCGTAAGGCTAAGAAGTGAATTGAATTAAGGGATATGTTGAAATAATAGGCGGAGAACCAGAAATGGAGAACAAAACAGTGAAGCACCATGAAAGCGCAAGAGCGGAAGAAAATGGAGTATTTTCTCATTTCCGAAGCGTAATATTTTGTGATTTCCGGACGAAAAAAGGTTTACCAAAAATCAGTGACGCACACATTTACATCTATGCATACATATGTACTTACTTATATACATACATACGCACACTGTTGGCCCAGATAAACTATACCAACGAGGACAGCTTGACAATTGCCAGAAGGAATGTCATAACGCCGACAGAACACAGAAACGGAAACAAACAGATTCATGGCTGCGTCAGATGAAGATAAGCATACATATACATATACACATATGTATATACATATTCGTTCTGCGTTATGCTTGCTTATATATATATATGTGTATGTGTGTACATATGTACGTGTGTAAAACTTAATTCAGACAAAGTGGGACGTAGTGATGATCCACGTTGAGGCGCGAATGAGCTGACAATTTGTCACTTATCTACAAACATATGTAAGTATGTATGTTTGTATGTACATACATACATCCAAACAAGCGTTAACGTAAAACTATATAGCTCTACAATGACGATCTGGATATAACGAATTTCCACTGCCAGGAATTGTCAAAGCAATATTTTCATACCACACGCATATCTTGTCACACAATTGTATTAAAGTTAGTTTAGACTGTAAAGCACTATACATGTACATATGTATGTATATACATATGTATGCAGAACAATATATCAATACAAACATAAATGTACGCATATCTACAGTGGCTCAAACATACAATCACATTGGTTTTATTAAAAGCGAAAGTGCTTGTAAGAAAGTCCGAAAAAAATTTACAAAATCCACCGAGAGCGTTTAGCCACATCATACTCCCGCTTAATTACTCTAGAGTTTAATAAACTCATACATAACAAATTCTGTGACCAATTTTTAGTATATTTAGTGAGTGGCGGAGAAAATTCTCTGTACCGATCTCGTCCTCCAGATAGTATATTCATAGTGGATCGGCGATGATAGATACCAATTGCTTCCATATAATTGTTTCAGCCCTGTCACAGATCCTGGGTCCTTATTCTCTATTTGAGAGGAAATTTCGCCACTTCTTTGACAGGCTTTTTCTTCCATTTTAAGTACTAAAAAATTTTTAAATTTTTATGACGTTTACCGATTTTTTACACATTTTTACAGAGTTAGATTTTGCAAAAAAAAAATCCCTTGTGACCGATGGGTGAGTCACTGTACACATATAAGTTTGCATATGAATATGCAAATGTCTATTTGTCTGAGATGAGAGAAATAGTATAGCAAACTGACAGCTCTGTGTGAAATGCATGTATGTAGACAGGCACGAGCGGATGTGTCGACAATTACCCGCGTGCAAATACTAAACAATCGCACGTACAGATAAAACGTTGTGTTGCAGTGATTGCTCTTCTTTCGGCGAAAATCATGCGTCAAATTATCGTGACACTGACGCATCTGACAGGCTTCGCAGTTCATATCGAGACCATTAGACCATCAGGAGAGCCTTCTCTACTCATTCCAATTTTGTTGGACGTCTTAGCAACCTTTCTATATGTAACTTATGGTATACATGCAAATGTGTTTATAAATCGCTATTAATGTTTATTTGGTTGTATACAATTTGAAATACATACGAGTACTTACTCTTACCTGCATATGCATTTATAAATATTCTAAAATTGTATACAAATTATTATTATTCTTAAAAAATAAGTTCATTTTTATTTCATAACAAAAATACAAGATAATTCCTAAAATTCTTTTAAATATGATCCTCATACTCTATAAATAATGTTTTGTAAATTTTATTTCTTCCAACAACATATTTGACTCAACTTTTGGCTAACAAAAATTATGTTTCACTAAAATTTAGATTAATTTTCATTCGAAAATATCAAGGACCTTCACTTCATATACAGGTGTGCGTTGGTATGACATTCCGTCATCCCTTGTCAAGTTTGGTTTGGAGAAAATTCGGTTTGCGTTGTGCCACCTTGTCGTCAAACCACATTTGACAAAGGATTACGGAAGCTCGTTTCATTCATGTTTGGAATTCATAATTAACACCTACTTAACTATATCAAAGAGCGGGATATTTTTAGTACATTCGCGTTGAACTCTTAACTCGTGTTTAAGGGCCGTTTTGGTGTTTAACATCAAACTCTGCCCATAAACTCAGTGTCTACCATACAAATATTTTTAGCTTAACTCGCTTTGAACACCACTTTTATTTGATGTTTATGGGAAAGCATCCCTTTTTGGAACTGAATTTGGACACACTGTTGTGCCCTCACTGTTGGTAAATTTGGCCGCATTGTTGATTCTTTTCGTAGTCCACAAAAGAGAAAGTAAATGAACAAATGTCAATATAGACTCCGAGTTTGTTAAACACTCCAATGGGCACGTTTGACTATGGTTCATTAAAACAAAATCGAGTTTATGGAATAATATGAAAATGGTATTTCTCTTTCCAAATTTAGTTGATTATTCCACAAGGGATATATGGCTTCCGGTTAGCCATTATAAACAGTGCCAAAGTTGGAGAGGAAACTGAACTGGAAGAAACGTATAGTTCAGTGGTATGAAAACACCGTATTAGGCTTGTATGTAAGAAAAATGGCCAATAGATAGTACAAAGGTGGAAAGATTTAGTATGATCTGTTTCAGGGGTATGATCAAGACCATGCCAAACGTAGATTTTTTGTATCTGCTACTATTATATCTGGCGATATCGCAGCGTGACAGCAGAGCCATGGACTGTCTTGCAAACTAAATATGGCAACGTGAATACAGGGCTATAGAGGGAAACTGCCAGGCAAGACCACCTTGTAATACCACCCAGATTCCGCTTGGTAAGGATTACGGAATTTACTATCTCGATTAGAAAGACTGGGATCGAAGCGTGCGGAAAGACTCAGCATGCCCTTTCGAAGATGCGAAGAAATTACTAGGAAAAGGAAACGGTTCTCCTTACTTGTAGTCGGCCCGCACTATGCAGAAGCAGACTACGGTAGGTGGCAAAGAATTTTAACGGAAACACCAAAAGGTTCAACAGAGGGTATACAGCTAATAAGTTTAATTTGAGTTAGCACTTGTTGAATTGTGCCACTTCTAACTAACCGCACTTTTAATAAAGACCTCTTTTGATCTGAGTATGCAGGTTAGAAGTAAAGTCCTCTTTTTAAACACAACAAACGCAACACTGATACTAAATCGCAGACAATGAAAACGTGAGATTAAACAGCTATTTGAGTGTTCTATAGAAAGATTTTTATGGAAATATCTAAAAATTTATGTACGCATACCTTTGGATGTTGGAAAGCGAGCTGTAGTTTGCTTTAAGCGGTGACGTATACGAATTTAAATGCCCCTAGCCCTAAGGGGTTTTGATGCAATACTAACAAATGGTAGTAAACAAAAAAGTGAACACTCCCTGCATTAGTGGAACTAAACAAAAAAGGACTGAACTTCACTTCTCAAAGAAAATATTGCAAAATAATTTAGCAATATTTAAAATAACTCATTTGTAACTGGAGTAATGTATTTCCCCTGCGAATTTTATCATTTCAAACTTACTTAAACGCAATAGATTATCTGAACACATGTGTACATATATTTGCTACAGGCGTCCGTGCTGCATACCCCTTTACGCTCATATGTAGATATGTAGGTACGTATGTGGATATCTATTTATATCACCTCGACAACATTGTCCATAAAGGACTCCCCAGCTAGTTAACTTAGATTTGCAGGGCGCTGATCCACTTCCTTACTCAACCCTGAACTACTGGTTTTTATGTTATTTTTCTTTTCCTTTTTCTAACACTTTCGATATGTCAGCCGCCATAATATCATAGCGTCTTATAAACCCGAACCCCCACCCCCACTTCTTATACAAGTAATACGCACTGACGTTTAAGCTGTAAATGACATTTATATCGTGCGACTTCATTGCATATTTATAGGCGCCGTCGCACCTTCTATTCCCTCAGTTGATGAGAGCATCATAGTCAGCATTTCTGAATGACTGCGTGAGCATTAACGTGCACGCGTATACCCACGTACATACATAATTTAAGGCTATGCTACGCCAGCAGTGCATATCGTAGGCCTGACTGAGACGCTGCAATAACTGTTACTACAACGTGGCTCTGTGGTTGCAACACCCGGAGTGGTTGACGCTGGATGTGGCTGTGTGTCGCAGCAGCGACCATGAATGCGGCGGGTGCTGGCAGCTCCCAGCTAAAGGCGCCGGTAGTCAATAGTCAGCAGACGCCATTGCAGCGTGACAAAGCAATAAAAATAAATGAAAATTGCCTTCTGCTACAATTGCATATACATTAATAGCAGCTGCATGTGACTGGAGCAGCAGCAAAACGCCAGTGGCTACAGTCATAAAGGCAGAATACGTAATGCGATGGGAACTTATGAAGAGAATTAAGTTAAGGCGAAACGAAGTAAATTGGTTTCAACTTAAAGCAGAAATAAGATTGCAAAGAAATACTAAATTATTTTAACCCGCCTCAGCCGAGGTTTACTGAAAGCGAAGATTTATGCGTCATAACCCTCTCAACTCTTTAGAGTATCGGCAATTATATTGAAGCATTTGACGGTCATTCCTCAGTCAAACTAACCACGAAAATCATTCTTAATTCCTGCTAAGTCACTGAAATATTGCTGAAAGTTAGGAGTGATACGTTAACATTTACGCCAATCATAGCAAAATGCTACAAAAATGGAAAGTCGCCATCTTGCCATAATTCAAACGACAGCACTGCTCTTACTTCGGCGAGCTTATTCGCAATGTCATTGCTAATAATACCACCGCGACCAGGAACACAAAAAACCCAATCCCGGTTGTTGAGAGCAAGAGTGTTCAGTTTGTCAAGGCACTCCCTTACTTATTTTGATTTTACATACCTGGTGTGATATGAGGACCTTAACAGTGATTTGTATGTCCGATAGGAACGCATTGTTCCGAATCCGGCGTTGTGTCTGATATTTGACTCCATCCATCTTTCTTTGTAACATATTTGTGTCTGTAATATGATCACACGCGGAATTGAGAAGGACTCTAACCAGAGCCAAGTTAGAACGGGTACAGAGGCAGCCTCAATGCTCATCACGGGAGCACTGCCTTCTACACCCACCAAATTTCTGGAGCTAATGTTAAATCTGCCACCGGTGGATTTCTACGAATAATTTCCTTCCGTGGAGAGATCGTATTTACGGGCACGCAAAGGTCTTTGAAACTCTGCCGGACAATCCAAGACAGTGAGATTACACTATTCACCCTTTATTTTCTGGAAATATGTTCATAAGAATCCCAGAAAAGGGCTAGTGGATTGGTTTCGTGGACCTGGGCCCAGGATTGACGGCTGTATACACAGCTCCAAGCAAAACGAAAGAGTAGGCTGCGGGATTCACTCAAGTGAACTCCATCCAAACCTCAGCTGAACTAAAGCAATAATAGAGGCAGCTCGTGGCTTCACATTTTGCACCTCTTTAGAACGAGGCATCACCATTTACTTAGACGGCCAGGCTGCTATTAAATCTTTAAACTCTAACGGTACCACATTTAAGGTAGCCATTCAGTACAGAAGGGCTCTGCAGCTGGCAGAAATTTGCTCCGTGTGCGTTGTATGGGTCCCTGGCGATAAGGACATTCCTGGCAATTGCCTGGCTGATGAACTAGCAAGAAAAGAGACGGAACTAACCGTCATTAACTCTGCCCAAGAGGCGGGTATACCTCTAGCACCCTATAAACATAGATTAAGATCTGAGCATACGGCGAAGGTAAATTCAAGGTGGGCCTCGGAGCCCACCTGCCACATTACCATACAAATCTGGCCATAATTTGTTGTGAAGCGCTCTAAATCCCTCACTAGGCTTGACCGCTCCTCTCCCAGAGCGCAGTAAAATTTTTCAAAAGTTCTTTCTTAGAATGTGTAGACGACTTGAACTCGGCAAGCATTCCTAACTTTCTACTCCACATAAAATGCGCAGGATGGTTCAATTTTAAAAAGGATGGGCCGGAATCCATGGCTTACACCAGTGGTATCACAAGGTGCTTCTTTCAGCCTAAGTGTGCCACCATACTCCTGTGCGATGGCAGACACCCGCGTGCCCGTGGTTCCCCATGTATATAAAAAAATGTGCTATTTTAGTAGCTGCTATAAACCAAACCTTCAATTTGTAACAAAAGAATTGAACATGTTTAGGTGTATATTAAAACCTACTCGATAACTTTTTACAACATTGTCTGCACACACTGAAATTTATGTTTAGCTGGAATTGACCATTTTATTTCTTCATATATAGTTAGATAAAATCTTTATTTTCTTTTATTTCATACAAGCATGTCAATCAATAAATCACATGTCCTGCCAAATCTCTTGTGCATAAAATGGCTTTGCAAAAATTTTCTTAAATTCAAATTTTGCTTGTGTTCTACCATGGCTTCGGGTTAATTGAATTCCACTTCGCCTTCGCACACCGATTGCAATTGCTCTTTATATTTATTCCAATTCCCGAAACAATTAAAGTCCGGAAGCTTTATTTTGTCTACAGTTTTTCTTACACATCCCAACCATAAACTGGACTTCCGTGCTGCATATCCTGCAATAGGTTTTTCGACAACGTGTACATTCGTATTTAATGGTTCAAATAGTTTATGAAATTAAAATTCCATTTTCTTGTTTCCTATTCCTGTCAAATGCTGTGCTCATACATATGAAGGTATGTACATATACAAATGTTTAGTATTCCCAAGAATTTTCCTATATAATTTTGTCCCTTTGCCTTCTGGTACATATGCATGTATGTGTTAAATAAAGTACATGAATACAAATAAACACACAATCGCATTGTGCAAACAAATTGGCCTATTTCACAACTATTTTCTTGAAATATTCTAAGCTTTAGCAAATTGCTAAGACTCTAACATACCAACTGAACCATTTGTTTAGATTTGGAAGCGATTTCGTGTTACAAATTTTAAAGGATTCCTTCTTGACTTCGTCAATATTCAATAAATTATGTCGTTTTGCTTTGGTGGTTATTGGTGTGCATATATATAGTACATATCGCACCCGAAACCAAAAACCGTCACAACTCAAAATTTTTTTAATCGCTTTTATCTCATAAACCTGTTCCCAGAATACTTCCCAACATGCTCCGAAAATTTCTTTATCGTAACTATCTTATTTGCTGGAAAAATACGTTTAAAATATTACAACCATTTTTAAAATAAACCAATTAAAATTCAAACAGTCGATTTTCCATATTTTTAGCCAAATGAGCTCTTCATGAAAACACTTTTTTCGATAGTCTGTCTAGTAGATATTGTAAAAGCTCGTAAAAAATGTATAGGAATATTACAAATCATCATAAATATCCCACGAAACTAATTTTAACCTTTTCTCTTTATTTTCAGGTGAGTAAGATGTACAGGTGTATCGATGTGCGTTACGCCACTAAGCATGAGAAATATTTGCAGTGTAAGCCATTTTAGACATTACCTTATTTTCAACATAAAAAAATCTCCGCCATGAACTCAAATTATTAACTCTGACTAGCGGAATGATTATCCTCTCGATAGCTCCTACACATTGTTGGTTTTGTATGCTATCGGTCTATTATGTAACCACTTAACCTGACAGTTTGCATTCTTATTTCATACTCCGCTACAGCAATAACAATTTGCATCTGCATTCAAACCACTGTACTCCTACATACTCCTACGTACAATATAACCATTATGGTATTATTAACGCGTTCACTCAATAGAAATGTGTTTCAAACGCGCCTGCGCTTTTTCTTGAGCGCATATTAACTCTACCGGCAACCAAATGCACTGCATTGTTAGTGACTTCATCCAACTTAGCGATCGCATATCGTTGCTTTTTATTTTCCTTTGTTATCTACATGCATTTTTCATGCATAACTTCTTCATTACAAGAGAGAATGGACCGGGGAGGAAGCCGAATGTGGCATTCATGTATGTACGAGTATGTACAGTGACTGTGTTTTTGGCTTTCAAATTGGGATTATTTTCCCCGCTGGCATTTTGTAAGAAACTTATACATACTAGCCATTTGTTCCTCTGGCATCTGAAACGAATTTTTAAAACAACATACATATTTCATTACATTCGCATTGCTAGATTATTATTAGATATATATTTGCTTCTGGCCAATAAATTATAATTCGTTTTTGATTGTCCGTACAGCCGATGAAAACGTACAAATTTATACACTACGCTCTTAAACGTCCTTCCATAAGTCAAAGCTCGCGCTCGGTTGGCTTCTCAGGAACACCACTGTACTTCGAAAGTTTGAACGAGAAAAATCTCACAATATGTTGAAGGATGTTCGATGTTCTAGAACTTTCCAACAAAAACCAAATATATAATATTGGCGAACTTTGCGGTTCTCAAGTTGAAATCCCATATGTTTATTCAACTTCATGGAAATGGTTTGCTTTCAATTTGCTATCCAGCATCCCTACTTTGAGAAGCAAGGTTGGAAACGTATATGCATACGAAAAAATATATTCAAGGCAAGGATACAAAAAAGTTAAAGAAAAGTTGGCTTCCTTCAAGCGCAAGTAGTTTGCTAAAGAACCTCAGCTTGTTTTCGTTACGTAATTTCGGAATAACTACCAGAAATAATGTTTCCTTCAAACGTTTAAGAATTATTAGTCATAAAAAATCTAAACTTATCTACACCTATGAGTGAAAACTATAATGTAAATTTATTTGAAAAAAAAAATTATTTTTTTGTTTGCTGCACAGCCAAACCCCCTTAAAAGTCTTTCCCATTTCGACAATAACGATGGACTCCATTACCATCAAATCGGTCACATATGTATATTGCAATATTTTTTTAAAATACTTTTATATTATTTTACTACAGCACTCTTCCACTGTGCATTGTGGAATTTCTGAAGAATAGGAATTTCTCGCCTGTTTGCATCTCGCATCGGCATCACTTACGTGGTGGCTCACAACGAGTATGCATAGAATGGCGTCAATGGCCACAAAAGGAAGTTCGCAAAAAAATTCATTGTGTATAAAAATTGTGTAAGCGTTGTGTTAAAGGTTTGGAGCAAGTCGACTCGGCAGGCAAATAGTTAAAAGGGAGGGAAAGCTGAAAAATGCAGGACGGAATTACTGTCGAGATAACAAGGCGCCCAGTAGGTGATAAGCGCATATAAAGTCACAAAAATATATGTATTTGTATGTACATACATATGTATGAATTTATGTTATTTCACACAAACTCACGTATTTATGTATTTCTGTAGAATATACTCGAAGTACTCACAAACATACATACATACATTCATGTATTACAACTAAAGCAGAAGTAAAAACAGATCCTAGACAATTTCCTTGCCTTTTCGAAGAAACTGACACGCTGAGGACTGAAACTGCAGGGGTCGGTGTTTAGCATAGCTGTAACAAAAGTGCAGATTATTATTTTATGCACCTACATGCATACATACGATTATACACGTACATATGTATGTATGTTAAATATCTCGGTTTCTATAGTAAATAGCAAATGTTTTCCACATTGTCATATTTTTTTACATTGCGTAAATTTTATACCCTTGCATTTATTTTTTGCCATTGTTGTACTTGTTTTCATTTTCCCCCATTCATTTCTACTTTTTTAACAATACGTGACAGTTGTCGTTTTGTCAACAGAAATGCCAAGCCATTTCAGTTATTGCCAAGTGCGTATACAGGGTGTTCGGCTAGTTTTATTTTTATAACGCTTGTCTCAATGAGTTTTGCAAGTAGAAAGTATTAAAAATCTTCTGCGTTCTCAATTAAAGAAAAGTTAGCAACACACTTTTTCTGTTTGATTTTTCAATTTGGCGGTCGACGAAGTAGTTCGAACATGTCTAGATCCTCGGAAAGCCAGCTGGCTGTTAAAGCGCTGCAGTCCGTGTGCACTGCAAACTACAGCCTCAAAGAAAATTCGTAATGGCAAAATAGTCATAAGTGGAAAAAACCTCTCAATTATGTAGAACCTGCAACTGCTTTTAACCCACCTATTACGCAAAACGGACTACAATATTCATCAATCACTACAGGAAGGGCTTTTTAAAAGCAGCTAGGCACGAACTCAATCCTGAAAAGTCATACGAAAAGGCTTGGGCTGAGAACAAGCCTTCCTGTCGTAGCTGCAACTCACCAGGTGAATAAGCAGAGTTGGAATATTTCTTGTAAATATAGCTGCACGCACCGATCAAGATGGCAATGAAGTTTTAGGGCATACATTACTTTGATGACTTATCCGAAATAAATGGAATTCACCTCGAAGGGCTGGATTTAATAGCTACTACCATTTTCCGCTAACTATTATATTTTTTCTGTTTTCAAGCTCAACTGCGAGCGGTGATTTTAAAAATGCGTATACTTGTGCTTATCGTAGTTACTTAAATCGCCTTTCAGTTTCAAAATATGTTTACTTAACCTACATAAAATAAGACCAATTGTATTCACGAGTATTTCTGAAGATTTTAAGAACGTGAAATCTCTAAATTGTGATTCAAATTTGAATCCATAATTGGACTCATAGTGGCGTGCTCTTCTAAATACTTTTGTACGCGTATGTATTAATATGGCTACACATTCAAATGTTAAATAAAAGTTGTAAGCTACGCCAACTGAAGCACAACATATTTCTCTGGGCAAAACAAATTGTCAAAAAATCAGAAAATAGTTCATAAAAATGTAGCGCCAGCTGAGGTTGTAACAAACGAAAAAATTTAAAAAGTCAAAAACATGTTCGCGCTCTGCAACCTATGTACATTTATCATGCTAAGCGCCTGCTAAAATTTTAAGCCCTTAAAAAATATGCAACGCAAACACGACACTCTGCATACTACAGGCTCCTCTGCAAGCGTCTTTCTCGATTTGGCAGCTCAAATTGTGAGCATAAATGGTGTGAAAAGTTAATTTTTTTCCTTCCACCCACTGGACAGCCGACTGCCATTTTGACCGCCTAACGATTTTTTAAACTGCACATGCATACATATGTACGAGTATATATGTACATATATTGCGAGCCAGTTATATTTTTGGATAGTCGTTTTTGCATGCAAAAAATATTCTTAACCTCAATTGCTAGTTTCCTGTTGCTATTGGCGCGGACATTACCACATCATGCTCAACCAGCCGCCTACAAATATGCTTTAAAAAATTTTCATTTTATTTGCAACTAAGTGTTTCTCCAGCTTTCTTGCTTCTCGCCTCCGTTTTGCTTACCATCGTGGCCGGAGCTTAAGTGTGACTGTGACATAGATGAAAAATTATGTTAATTCACTTTGCTAACGACCGAGCAGCTAGCAGAAGGCAACAGACATCAAGGCCACTGCGCCCACCCAACTTGTTTGGGGTACGCCAAAGTGTATGCCTCGCTCTTTGATGCATCAGCGGCCAATGGCTTGCTGGACATGCGAATACAACAACGTCTAATACAAACAGAATAACGAACACTATCACAAAAAATAGTGTTTTCGTAAGCATAGGCGTAGAATTATTGTAGTGTTTGAAAATCCTTTTTGCTATTTTTTCCTTGCTCCTCTTCTGTTGCCACACAGAAATTTAAATTTATGCAATTGCGCTCCTTCCTCTTATTCAGAGCTGCGCAAAGCTTTTGTAACAAATTTGAATGTTGGGCAAATTGTTTTCTCATCCTTATGTAATACATATTTCTCTTTCAACGGACGAAGGAAATTTATGAAAAACTATAGTCGCTTTTTAGGCGCAACACAGTTCGCTTTTTCGTGGCTTTCTTTTTGTGCTCACAGCTGGCTGGTTACTGAAATGGTGTCGCATACCTAAAATATGTAAAATGCAATGTGCATGAGGCTGAATGCTAATTTTTTATAAAGCGCATAAAAGATATACTAAGTACTTAAATGGAAAGTCGCTGAGCTAAACTTGAGCTGAAGATTCAAGTATACAAGCTTATACTTTTCATAGTCAATAAAAAAAAGTTAAAGCAATTTTCGCTTGGTTTTTTTCGCAACAGTTTATAGTTAACAAGTGGACTTTTTGAATAATAAGGTTCGTTTCAGAACAAAAACCACAGAAATCAAATCTCCAAACACAGTGCGAACGTTAGGAAAATTGCGAAAAAAATTTTTAAAATTGCAAAATTTTTAACAATTTCGAGTAGCTTACTTACCAATGCATAGTGAGCTGTTGTTACTCTCGTTTTACCTTAACAATTTACTTCAATCAAGTGCCGTCATTTCTACTTTACTGTGTAGTTGTTGTTGTACAATTTTTATTTTATTTTACAGGTAGTGCCATACAAAAACGACTTCATAAGAACTTTGTATGACAAAAATTAGCCAAAACCTTCAACAAAAAAATGTTCACAAATTAACGGTAATTCTAAGCTTTTTTTTTATAAAATCTGACGAAAAGATTGCAAATTGTATGGGATTTTTCTAAATTTTGTACAGAGTTTTGAATACTAATTTCAATCGTTATTGTTATATAATGAACCAAATTTTTACATTTTTAAAACTACCGCGCGCAAATTACAAAAAACTTGTTCGTGTCGAAACTTTTTGAATTGACTGTACGTTAGTATATGTATGTACCAGAGAACGGCATTGAGTGCGCTCGAGTGTGCATATTCATCATCCCTAAAATTTGATACAAGCAAGCACAGCCGTCTGCTGCTGTGCGCTCATTCATGCTCACTCATAAACATAAGGCTGACATGTGCGGGATATATCATTACATTTTCGAGTGTGGTAGTTCACATGATTGGCCGTGCATGTGAAGGCGCAAACTTGCGCATGTACACACTCGAGTGTACTCGGGCATCTACTAATGGCGATTTCTTTTCTACAAAAAATGTTGCACTTCATTGCCCCGCTCTTGTGTGTACGTGCGCAGAGGGCAATGTTAAGGCAACATTTATCCTATTATTTACAGATAAAAGAAACGACTTAGTTAATTTTAATTAATATGTATTGTATACATTTATTTAACAAAAACATTTCATGAGATCCAACATGTAAGGTTAGTATTTAAAAATTTTTTAAATAGTAGGAGTTAAATTTAAAATAAAAATAAACATTTCATAAGACTTAATTTAATTTCAAAGTTCTTAATCTGCTAGATAGAAAATTAAAGTTATAGGAACAAAAATCACATTTCAAAAACTGCAGTATGTGCCATCTCACGTAAAAAAAAAACCATACAAAAAATATGATAGAAAACACACTTAAGATCGCTAATCAACTACTGCTTGCAAAGAAAAACGGGTAACCCGAGTGGCTCGCAAACAACACTCGAGTGTCGCGAGCGTTTGTCGCCGGCGAGTCTGTTACATACATGCAACTTTGTATGCTGACGCAAATTTGTACGACGGATAATGTAGCGAGCATGTATGCATCGTCATGATCGTATTGATCTATGAGCAAACAGACAAGCGACGGTTTGTACACGAAAACAACAAAGCATGCAAAATACGGCTACATGCGCGAGTATACACACAATTTCTGCACTCGTTGCAGTTCTCTGATATGTACCTATAAAAGGCCAAACCGCGCAAAGAAAAGTTTGATGAATGTAGTCTTAATTAGTGAAAACCTAAAGTTCACATAAGTTTCACTTCAAAGGTTCATTTTTCGTTTTTGCCGCCACTTTCATCCAAAAAACACATAAAGCCTAGTACACAATTTTTAGAAATCATAATTTTTGCATCATTAATTACAACCAAATTCAGACGCTGCCACTGTCGATTGCGCAGATTCCAGCTTTGGGGTTCACAAAGTTATTTGGTCCCGCCAAAATATTATATTTAAACTTAAATTTGACGAGTTCATTAAATATGTATGTATATGTATATGTAGATTAGCACAAAATGAAACGTGCTGTAAATTCCTGAGTATCGCCCTCCTTGTCCCACATATCCTACATTGATTCGTCCAGTTTAGAAATTGATAGCCACATAAACCAAATTGGTAAAGTTCATACCCGACTGCAATTTCAAGCAGCTCATCAACTGTACGCTCAACAAAAAACCATAACTTACAATTTGGCAAAGTAAATGTGCGTACGGCTGACAGACGGGGGCACTTATGCAAATTAACGAGCTCATATATCTGCATAATATTTTAGGCCTGACAGACGACACTTATCTGCATTTAGACATCAGCTGATTTGACAAACGAAATTGAGCTGAAAATGGAAAGGGAAAAAATACGATTGGCAGCTATTTTATTGGCAAAAAATCCTCTCGCATTTAAAAAAAAGCTTAAAATTATTCTCTTGAAGTTTAAATAATATTAAAATAACCAATGCATTGGCAAGCATAATTCTTAGCAGGATGCCTCAGTCTTGTATGGTTACACTTCCCGCCGACGTTAGAGAAAGGCAGATGTGGAAATTTGTGAGTATTTTTTTATTTGCTATGAACGATATAAATAATGTATACACATGTTTGCTATTCCATAAAGGATCGCTATGGATGCTTTTGGGAACAAGACGTGCCTTCAATGGACGAAAATCGATTCAAAGAAAACTTTCGTGTCAGTAGAACTGCTTTTCTATTCGGAGTCTATTCGGAGATGGGCGCAGTACTGTTGGTGAAATTGTTGTGTATTTTTGCCAAGCAGTTTGCTTACTGCATAAATTCCTATCCTACAAACCCACCAGAAATCTAAAAAAAATCGCATTTTAATTTATAATTTGGTTTAATTTGCTAATTTTCGGAGCTATGTTTTGGAAGCATTATGAAGCAGTTCACCATTATGGGCCATTGGGCATAATGATAAACAAGATGGGCCCACCTTTTTCTTCTCTTCTCTGAAAGTTTATTAATGAAATGTTAAAATTTTTCTATTAAATATAAAATTATGAATTATACCGATATTTTTGTGTCATGTTCCTTATTTTCACATGCACGTCCTGTGAGCTGTATTTTCCTGCCATTTGGAAGGAAATCTCGGCAAATATATGGCCATTTCTTTTAGCGCGCCGCAAATCCATTGCTCTATCGCCCCACAGTTCTAAATGAACCATTTCATCGCGCTCGCACCATATCGCACGCTTTTTTAAAATTGTAGACATCTGAAAATGATAAAAATGCATTTTAATTTATAATAGGGTTTAGTTTTCTTTAAAATTAATTAAAAAACAAACCTTTGATAATTTTTGCAGCTCTTTTCTTTAATAACAAACACTTTTTGACAGCTTCTGTATACATTTTGCTAGTTCACAATAGTATTTATCTGTCAAAAGTGGCAGCATTGCCATATTGAAATTACAATATTCAGTACTTATGCACATAATTTTCGTGCATTTATACGAGTGCTTATGCGCATTTGGAAGAGGATTATCCATGAGTTAATGCAGATCAAGGCTACTTATCTAGATAACCTTGCCCGTCTGTCAGCCCGTTAAACGTTTCCATTATCCACCTTAATGATTAAAAGTTTACGCCTACCTCGGCCCCCACCTTTTTTCGTAAACGAGCGAAAATTACTTTCTCAACTTTTTATACATATATATGTACGTATACATACGGGCGTATAAATTTAGAGCTGAGCCGATTAAAGCCAGGGGAAGGACCAACGAAAGCGATTTTTCCGAAACTATGCTTGCTAATGAAAGCGAATGTGTAATGCAGGGGCGGATCCAAATCAGATGGCAAATCCGAGTTTCAGGATTTGTACTTCACACGTGGAAAAATTTATAATAAGATATTCACTATTTACAGACAATACTAATTCTGGAATAATTTTGTATGAGATGTATATTTTGATTAATATAATGATAATAATAAATAATAAAATTTTTCTAAGGATATCATTTAGATTGATAGTATCCTTAATGACTAACTCTATAAGATATACCAAAAATAAGATTGACACAGAGTGCCTCCCCCAAAATCAAGCTCATTATCCGCCCCAGGTGTAATGAGATTCATGTATTCCTGTGTAAGCAAATAAGTTATGTGTAATGTAATGTGTAATGCACAGGCTATGCATGTATGCTATGTAAGTAAGATTATCCAAAGGGATAATTGTATAAATCAAACTGCTTCAATTGTTGTTATCGAATCAAATTTTATGTTTTTTTTATGGTTAAATGAAAGTGCCCATTTTCCCATTGCATTTTTTACGTAGGGAGAAAATTCAAATTGAGCGATTGCACGGATGCAAGGAATATTTGTTACATATCTGGGAAGCACACAGATCGATTGCACGTTCTAATCATCGGCACAGTAGTAAACTTAGTGCAGGTTAGCTATTAACTACTGGGGATATAACTACGGTATCTCATTCGCCCAAGTTACAATTATTAATTGATAAAGGTTTATCCATTTTACAATTTAAAATTTTTTGTTAATGATAATATTATTTCAAATAGATTCTTCTCTTATGTGTGCCTGCCCTATGGTTACCCTTCTCGCCATTGCATAACAAGAACGCTGGCCGGACCATCGTTCAGCTGAGCTTATCGCTCTGCACTTCGGAGCGTTTTCTCTATCTGCCAAGCATTCAGTTTGTTGCACAAACAGAGTTCGTTGAGACTACTTTTCTGCTATAATCCAGTCTCTGCGGAAGCTTTTATTTATGTGTAAGAACCCTTCCAATTTTGTTTTACCGGTTTAAATATCAAGGCTGCCGCTTATATATTTCATTCCCTCTTGTTCTATGCTGTGCACGACTACGCTGCAATTGTAAAACGTATTTTCTTCTGCGAGCCTCATATTTTCACTTTCGAGGACCTTATCTGTTCTTCTATGTTTCCGCTGGCGATCGCAGCCAGGTTAGCACGATTTATATCGAGCACTACCGAGTCTGCTATATATTGGCGTTCCGGTTGGCGGTGTTTGGTCTCGTTTCTAATGGGCTTAGAGCCTCCTTATAACGCGCGACTACACACCTTGCCACCAGAGTTCTCCAACGTACGTAAAACCGCTTACGTCAAACCCTTCTTTAAATCTGCTCATGGTCAAGCGCTGTTTATTATCAGCTATCCTGGACAAGACAGACCGTTTACTATCCGCCAACTGTGATTCTGGTAATAGCATGAATTCAAACTAAGCATTTTGAAAAAGTTTCAAGTTTGCGTGCCTTTGTACTGTCACAGTATTATTTCAACGAGGCAGGTGATTGGTCCCTACGTCTACTCGATTTTTAATATGAAGTGTATGCTTTTTTCTGGGTATACGTATGCGGCCAATGAGCTCAACCTTCTTGTGGTACTGGAGCCATGCGGCAATTCTCGATTCTCAACTCGTCGTCCTAAACCTTTGCTCAGTAGACATTTATGGATTCAACGAAAGGCAGTAGTAATCGTTATTTAGTGTATTAAGGTCCGCCATTGTTGGTCATACCTGGTTAAAAAAGTCCTGAAAAAACTTGACTTGCAATGGAGACTCGATCCAAAATATTTATCGGCTTTCTTTTATTGTGCTGTGGAGGAGAGCTATTTCAGCCTTTACTAATGCCAATTACAATTCATGGTCATAATGGTAATAATGATAAAGTCAGTCAAGGCCGTAGCCACGATATTTTTTCAGGTGGGATAACAAAAACAAAAAAAAACATTGCTAACCTGTTTCAACATTTACAGCCTGATTATGTGTTCTTAATAAATTATAAAACATTTACAAATATTCACAGGTTTCTAATTTTTCAATATCTTATTTATAATATATATATATAATATATATTTATAATCAAACAAAGAAAAAAGCTTTTTATTTCTGTTTAGTATATAAAAAACTTGACAAATTTGCAAAATTTAATATTAGTAAATGTTTGATAATTTATCGAGAATCTGCATCGGGCAGTTTTTGTAAATAACATTTTTAAACGCCTTAACACAATATTTTAGTAATCGTTAATGTACGTAAATATGTGTATTTATAAGTATGTGCGTATGAATCTATAAGACTTATTACCTAAATACCCAAGATTTAAAACTGAATTTTTTATGAAATTAAGTCGACGGGACTTTTTACTTGCGAAGTCATCTATTATGTATATCCTTTGTTTCAATATCAAATCGACGATGAGTACTCATTGTGGCTAAGGCATTAAGGGGATATTCTACTTTAGAGAACGGAAAATTACCTGTTTTATAAATTTTGTCAAAAAGACTATTGAATGAATTAGGTTTTACTTTTTCAAAAAGTTTATTCAAATCATAGTGGCGCTCCAAAGTTAAGCCTTGCAGAAATAGGTAGCTTCGCCGTCGCCACGATTTTTCTCGTTTAAATCATCTGAAACAGAAAATTCAACATTATTTGTATTCAGTAGACTTGTGATTATATCCGGAACCCAAATATAGTCGATAAACTTAAAATTGTTAATTGTACACTACGTTAAATGACGATATACGATTTTAATCATGTTCTCAAGTGTGTATTTAAACAAATGCGTTTTGCATAACTCTTGTTTCGGCTAGAAATGTGAGATTGCTGAGTAAACTGTAAAAATTTCAACGCAATCGAACTAGCATTTTTCTAGTTATCGTGGCGACCATTTTGAAAATAATGGTCCTGAGAAAAACGCGTTGAAAGATTCATGAAAACACCACCATGCACCGTGCATAATTCAATGTATGGCTTTGTATCTCGAAAAGTTTTTAAGATCCAATTAAAATATTGATCATTGATTGATGCCGATGTTGGCTGCTTACAAGTTTCTTATCGCCTCCATTTTTTCTTCCACAAAGCGAACTCCGGCGAAGGTGTTGCCTTGTCAATAACACCTTTGTAAGCTTCCAATTGTTTTCACCATTAAACGACGTCTAAAGTTTGTATACTTCTTGTAATATTTCGCTAAACTGTGAAAATCGTAATAACTATTAACACGATTTCACTATGCTCATTGCTTCTGGTAAAACGTCATGATTTTCCATTCAATGTGTAGCCTAGAATGAAATTAATTTACTATGTTTAGCTTCCGGAAATAAAGTTTTAATTTTTTCAGGCAAAATTAGTGTTATTTTAGCAGACTTTTAGAAAAACGATGAAACTGTTTTAACTACACCAAAGCAATTGTAACATGGTAGAAAATAAAATATGCTAAACAGATGGCGATTTATACTATATTTAATTTACAATTTAGAAATTTTGAATTAGTTTTTTTTTTTTTTCATTTTAAAAACTCTGTCCTTGTTCCTCACGCATCTACGTACAAAAGAAAACTAAATAGAAGAAAAAGTGTTTAAGCGCATTACATGTAAATAATGCGCAAATTCTTTTAAATAAGCCGTCGTCAAATACCTAAATTTTTACAACAACAAATCATAAGCGCGTGCTGTCTACGATAGGCGAAAAAAGTACCCGCTAGCACGAATTTTTGTTATTGCAAATTATTGCGGTTTACAAATTTGCTACTAACAAATTTCGTCATATTTGACTATACCCATTAGCAAAAGGTAATAGCTTGTAAATGGGTTGGTAAGAGCCGAAGTGAGAGTCTTAATGCTGAGTTCATGCCTAATTTTAAGGCAGCTATGTCCTATATTTTATATGCATTACCAACTAACATACTTGGGTATATGAATATTTCCGCTGAGCTGAAGGGCTCGCATATCCATGCCAGTAGTGACTCGTTCAGTTGCGCGAAATTTCCTTCGTTTCTTGCTCCAGAACCTAATACCGCAACCTATTATCGAACGAAAATTGACTCTGAAGATGGCACAACGCAGAAACCGGGTTGTCTCCAAACCAAACATGACAAGGGATGACGGAAAATCGTTCCAACAAATATCAACAATCTACCCTATCGGACAAGAGCAAGAAGAAAATAATAAAATAACCAACTCGATTACTTTTTAGTTACGAATTATTTTTCTGCTGGGTAAACTAACTTAAGTTTCAAACATTTATTTTGCATACCTTTCATGCAAATGGGATATTAACTTTGGTCCGATGTTTGTACATAAGTACCAGAACGATAAGAGTTAGACCCAAAATGTATACCGCTATGATCAGAAGGGTGATGAGCTGAGTCGAAGTAGCCATGTCCGTGTGTCATTCCGGTTGTTCGTCTGTTTGAACGCAAACGAGCCCCTCAGATTTTGAGCTATTTAAATGACTGTATTTTTAGAATTTATTAGACATCTGTCGGAACCAGACATATCGGACGACAAAACGTTCATTGAAGCAGCAACAAGTTTGAAACCCCCTCCATTTAAGCATACAAAATCTTGAAATTTTGCACAAATAATAGTTATTATAAGAACGATTTAAGCAGTAAAAATGTTTAAGAAGGGAGAAATATAACATATAGCTGCCATACAACCGATAGTTCAGATATTGCATTTTATGCCATAACTCCTCCATTTAATCAGCTAAAGACATGAAATTTTCCACAAATATTAATTATTATTGGGACAATTATAGCAGTTAAAATTATTAATATCTAATAAATATTACATTTGGCTCCCATACAATTATTCCATTCATGAAAGGTATAAAGTCTTCGGCATAGCTTTTTTTACTTGTTTCCCTTAGTTCACTATTTATTTCCGTTCATTTAATCGAATTTTCGTTTTTTTTTACATTCGTTTTTTATTTTTATAACTGTAATTTAATATGAAGGGTAGTTTTTAGTTTAGCATTATTAATTCAAACTCGTGCAACCACTACAGAACTTTCACTATAATCGAAGCGAGCCGCAAAACAAATTTAAGGTTATGCTTCGTTGCTTCAAGTCATTGGAGGGTGAAACTTAATGATAAGCAGCAAACGACCATATTACGAGAACATAATCACAATGCGTTAAATAACCAAAAATCTGTTGGCATCCGCAGAAAATGGTAAGCCAATATAATGATTGTTCTTGTATTATAGTGATAATTCAGTTTCTAATTATTATCTGCCTGATACATACATACAAGCATATGGATTTATTTGTGTGTGTTAAGCTCCATAAAAGCTTTATAAAAAGAACTACGTTCATGCCACACGAACTAACTCATTGAGGAAAAGTGCCACAAATAGATGTCGTCTTTATGGGTTTGTAGATTCACAAGTACGAGTATTACATAACAACAATTGAGTAAACATATCGATGATGCTTTGCCGACGCGGCTATGATACTTGTTTGCGTATTTTGTACGAAAGTTTGGTGTCTTTTTATACCCTAGCGTACTTGTACACAAGGGTATTATAACTTTGTTCGCATAACGGTTGTTTGTAACAGCAAAAAATTATCGAGATATATACTAAAATGATGAGAATGAAAAGATAAATCGATTTAGCCCTGACTGTCTGTCCGTCCGTCGGTCCGAGGTTACAATAACTTGAGTGAAATTTGGTACATAGATTGCTCTTTGGACAGGGTAGGTTGGTATTGGAAATGGTCAAGATCGGTCAATAACCACGCCCACCTCCAATATAACGGAAATTTTTGAAAAATGCAAAAACTCCGTTTTTTCGGTATCTATTTCAGCAAATTAGGTGAAAATTGGTATCTGCAGCGATAAGATATTACCCGCCATAAGTTCTTTATGTTTATACTTCAATTTTGTAGTTAAATCTTACAGCGAACATACCAAAAAAAGGTGAACGAAAGCAATGGAATGTGGTGAATATGCGAAAAGCTATTGCAGCTGTAAAAAACAAGGAAATAGCAATTCTACTCGCTGTAGAGGATGCCACTATCCTGTGGCATTGAAAAGAATCAAGCATAACTCTGCCGCCAGCAATTTACGCCTACTCCCACACCGTTTTATACCAACAGCCATTTCGTATAAAGCTGCAGGTGGCCTTTAAGGCCTCCCCACATATATGGTATAGTATACCATATTACCCGCATGTTTTTGAAAGTGCCTCTTTCCGACTCTTCAAGATTTTCGTGTTAAATTGTTTAGCACGAATTGTTTTACTTTTTCTGTCATACACACTTCTAGCCAATATTTCCGATGTATACAGTTTTGAAAACTTTGGACGCATACTTTCACAGATATGATCCGAAAAGTAATATTTATTTATTTATTTATTTATTTCAGTCAATTGAACAATAAATTCTTACTGACTATAAGACAAAATGACTTAAGACTAATTGAAGTAAGTATACAATAAACTATGTACTGCTCCACAAGATAAGGACGGTTCGTAGTTTTGAACATCATTTAGTTCCGAAAGAGTCCTCATTAAGGGCGCATAGTTTGCATAGTTAGATTTTGTAAACCCGAGGTAAAAGACTGGAACACTGCGTAGACTACGCATAGGAACATTAAAAGTTATTCTTTCTAAGAGGTTAGGGCAGTCAACTAAACCACACAAGAGCTTGGTAACAAAAGAACAAGCAAGATAAGCATATCTGTTATTAAGAGTTTTTAAGTTTAAAAGTTGGCAGCGTGATTCATATGAGGGACTGGGTTTACTAAAGAACGAAGAGCGAATTTGATAAATTTTTCCTGTATTCGCTCTAGGCGAATTAGGTAAGAGTTATGATTTGGTCTCCAAATAAAAGAGCCATATTCTAATCTAGATCTTACTAGGGAAATGTAAAGCATCTTTATGGTGTACGGGTCAGAAAACGAAACACTATTACGACGAACAATTGCCAACATTGCGTAAGACTTGCTGACTATATAGTCTATATGCGTGAAAAAGCTTAATTCTGTGTCGAAATAAACACCAAGGTCCTTAACTTCAGTTACACAATTAAGTAACGATCCAGAAATATCATAACGTGTTGGAAGCGGTATGAGCTTTCTAGTGAAAATACAATGTGGACATTTTTTTATATTAAGCTGTAACTGATTCCTTACACACCATGAATGCAGTTCATGAAGTTCATTTTGGAGTGCACTGGAGTCATGCCTGTTCCTAATGACCGAGTAAATTTTAAGATCGTCAGCATATAAAAGGTATTTAGATGAAGAGAAGCAAGACCCAATGTTATTTATAAATAAAATAAAGAGAATTGGTCCCAGAACACTACCCTGAGGAACGCCTGACGTAGCGATAATAGGCAGTGAGTAAACATCCTCAAATGCAACCACGCAATATCTATCAGACAAATAAGATTTTATCCATTGAAGAAATTTAGAATGGAAGCCCATGCTAGATAATTTTGACACTAATACATTATGGGAAACTCTGTCGAACGCTTTTGAGAAATCAGTATAAATTGTGTCAACTTGGTAGCCTTCTTGAAAAGCAGTTATACAGTCTTCGGTAAAAATTGCAAGATTAGAGATTGTTGACCTGCCCTTAACAAAACCATGCTGATTTGGACAAATTAAGCTACTTACAGAGAATAATAATTTCTCCTTAACAACACATTCGAAGATTTTTGCAGTTGTAGTTAGTTTTGATATCGGTCTATAATTAGCAACATCATTCTTGTTACCACTTTTAAAAATCGGTGTTATATAACTCTTCTTCCAATCATCAATGAATTTCCCAGACGCTAAGGACATGTTAAAAATCAATGTCAATGGTTGAATTAGCGACCTGCATTTTTTAAAAGTATGGCCGAAAGGCCATCAGAATCCTTTAGGTTGGAGGATTTAATTGAATCGATACCTATATTGACATCATCTTCAGACAATACCAGCGATCCAAACGAAAGAGTGCATTCAGGAATGAAGACATTGGCGTTATTATGATCCAAGTCAGACACAAAGTTTGAGGAAAAAAACTCAGCAAACATGTTAACTGCTTCTTTAACGCTACTCGCACGTTTGTCGTTATAAACGACTGAGGAGGGAATATTTGTCTTTGTATTCTTGGATTTTATGTAGCTCCAGAATGCTTTCGGATTTTTTTTTATATTAACTTCATAGTTATTAATATATTTTAAGTAGAGTATTTTGTCTAAGTCATTAAATTTCTTTAAATATAAATGATATTGTTCATAATAAAATGGCAAATTAGTTACTTTAAACTTTTTATGGTATTTATTTTTTCGATTTTTTAGATGTTTTAGATTTTTTGTGTACCGCGGTATCTTATAAGTTTTTCTTAGTTGGACAGACGAAGAATAATGTGTACGTTGTATTGCGATGAGCACTCCACCACCTCTCGAACATCCAGTTTTTCCCCATCTCTGTCCTTTCGATATACGTTATAGAGCGCGGGATCAAAGAACTCAGCGTCAAAAAAATTTGGAGTTAGCCAGCTTTCAATTATAACGAAGATATCATAGTCTAAATGAGAACTTAATCGGCGAACTTCGTCTGCTTTAGTTCGCATGCCAGACACGTTTTGAAAATATAGTTTTAATTCATTCGAAGACTTACGATTTTCTAGAGCAGTATTGGCGGACTTTCTTTTCTTTGTAAAAAACGAAAAGGGCGAACAGTAACATTAGCCGGCCAGATCTCAGGCATAAGCAACTTGTCAAAAAGCCCTTCGGAAACACCCAGTTTAAAATTTACACGCTTGAGGGCCTCAGTTGCAGCATCTTTCTTCACAAGTTTGAAGCAAGATAAAAGATTTTTTTGAATACCCGAATGTTTTTCAACATATTCAAGTATGTCATCAGTAGAGACAGAGGGCAAAAAAGAGGCAAGATGGAGCCATTTTAATTTCACAGCAACATTAAGTTCGGCGTTAACACTAGATCCAAAAACACGCAATTCAGGCTTTTTTTTAACATTCTTTCCAGGTACGTTAATCCAATTGTTTTTATCATGTTCAGTATTAACTAGATTAAAAGTAGATGTAGGCGGATAAGTTGCAGTTTTAGTTGATTTGATAACATCAGCGCACCCTACCACAGCAGGCAAATTTACATTGGAATAAGTACAAGCAATACCAGACATCGTTGAATTTGCGGGTGCATGGCCAGACAGTGCAAGACGGCAATGCGTCGTCGAACTAGCAGTAAGCGCAGCAACAGAAGCATATGATGACATCGACTTCGCATTCAAAGTGGTAGCAGAGACATCTAGCACAGTATCAGCAGAAGAAGACATTGTACCAACTGTAGTACGAGCAGTGGATGTTGACTGAGCAGAGGATGAGCTGTCGGTCAATGTTGAATTGCATTTCGCAGATGACTTGACGTTAGAGTTATTGTTGCTAAAACAAATACAGTGAGCAGCACAGCGACGAAATTCATTAATTTAATCACTTAGAGTTATTATATAGCTTATACAAAAGAAAACTTTCGAAAAAATAGCGGAGCTAAACAAAACACAACCGCACTCAACGAGAACGAATCTGTAATGTATTCCATATTACCCGAACTTACTCTATCTATTAATGCAAATTGAATGAAATTCGGTATTTGAAGCGATTTTGAACTAAGAAATTATGTATTTACGAAATTTTGAAATATGTGGCAACGCCCACTTAGGAAAAAATATATGTATCTCAATAACGGTGTAAGGTATCGTCACAAAATTTGGTGAACAAATTTTCCTCAATATAGCTGTTATCATCGTTAAAGTTAAATTTTTGAAATCGGACCATAACCTCGCCCACCTCCCATATAACGGAAATTTTGAAAAATGAAAAAAACTTCGTTTTTCAGTATTTATTGGAGGAAATCGAGTAAAGTTTAATACTTTGAATTTGGTATTTAAAAAATCGGTTTCACCCGAATTTAGCTTTTCTTACTTGTTTGGAAAGGTATTCATCAGATTAATATCTTTTCACATCATGTAGCCTCATGCAAATGATCTACGGTAAGTGGAGATATACGATTTTTAAAAATCGTAAATATTTTTAAATAACAAGAGCAATAATTAAAAAATATAATTTAAATGTTACAAAAAAAATAATTGATTGCGCCATAAACAGTATTAAGGGGGTCGGATCATTTATAGGTCAGAAGGAAGTCACTTTTTTGAATTTTTATTTTTAGAATAAGAAACATTGTAGATAATTCGTTTAGGTTTTATTTATTGATTGAACCACTCAAAAATGTTGAAAAATGGCGGAGAAGTCCATGTTGCAGTGGAACGTATCGCTTCCATTGGTGTGCAAAGAAGCGTCCGTAATTCCTAACTGTAACATTAAATATAATATCTTTTTAATTCGTATACTTTTTTTATTCCATATGAACCTCAGAAAGCAAATGAAAGCTGAAAATGAATGTTTGAACTTTGAAATATATTTCCAACGTTAAATTTGTGCTTATTTTCACTTATAAAAATTACAAAACTCAGTATAAATATTCATAGAACAGTTTTCCATACTTTACAAAATATGAGTTAATTCAGATTGATAGGTGAGATAGTTTTCGCGCAATCGTGCACGCCAATTGCAAGAACAGGATTTTCAGAAAACGCACTTCAAAGTTTAGATAACGAAAGAAGAATTTTCGTCGACGCACTTGTCTATTAACTGAAATATATTTTTACACACTTCGAAATCAAAGCTAATATTTTACATATGTGTATGTTGTTAGATAGTTTTGGAAGAGAGTAAGCAAAAAAAAATGATTTTTTTCAATTCAAATGATCCGACTCCCTTAATATATCCTTTTTTCTGAACAACACAATTTCACCTCTCAAATTTATATTTTTAGTATTCTTTGCGCCATTTAAAAATACGATGAAAATAAAAGATACAGGTTTTTCAACTATAAGCTATTATACATACGCCATTAAACCTCTTGGAAATCGCTAGCCTTGCCTTTGCGCCCAAACCGCTTTCTTCTCCACACATCTGGCATACAAGTTCGACATGCATGACCTATCAAAGACCTAAAATTATCTTGAAAAATAAAGGGACTTGAATATTTAGATCAACCCTCAACCCATTTTGTTTGTCGTCTTCCACTTTCACTTCCATTTATTTATTTTATTTTTTTCTTAGCTAATACCTGCCTGTGTATCTTTATTGAAAATGTATATACAATTATGTAAATACGAGTATGTATGTATGTATGCATATATGTATATTTGTGTATAAATTCATGTGGCTATGAAGCAATGACCTAAATGTCTATTTGATTACCATTTTTGGAGCACAGGCAGCAATATTTATATACATACATATGTACATATGCACAAACATATATAGCATACTCATATGACCCTTCTACATCTGTTGCAAACACATTAATAGTGCAGTTGAAAGTCTCGCCGCAGCGGTAGTTACATTTTTCGTACACTTATTGGCGCTATAAGCCTACCACTGAGTTAGCCAACAACTGCTTAGGTGGCCAAGTGGCAACAACTGTTCAATGTTTACAATAACAGCAATAACTACAAAAATCGATTGAAAGTTATTAGAGTATTCAAAGTCATGCATAGCAATGCCAGCGCAGCACAATATCCAACGAACACATCTTTAAAAATATTCATACTTACATATTTATGTACATACTCGAATATACTTACATACTTACATACTAGTATATAGTATAAACGATTGAATATTGTTGTGGAATTGCCTGCACTTAGGCGATTTGGCCAATAAACATTTATAAGCTGGTATGTATGTATGTACGTTACGTATGCATACATATGTTTGCAGTATTTGTAAGCACTTAAGTATGCATGTATGTATGTTTGTATGTACGTAGAAGTTTGTTTACATTTAAAATATTTGTGTGAACTAGCATTGGCTTGTTGGGTTTGTTGGTGACAGTAGATACGAGTACTTCTTTTACCATTCGTTCAATGCTTGCATGGCTAAATATGCAATGGCGGCAGTAGTGGCCATATCGGTTATCGTGGTTTGGTTAGTGGCGGCAGCCATATGTGTGCCTTTCTAATGTCTTTCCGCTTTTGCCTGCATTGCCTAGAAGTATGCTCGCCCCTTGACTAACTGCACAGGTGCACCGACAGTCGACTCTATACAGATTGTATACACTTAAACTTTGCACGTGTACGAGAATGTACGTAAATATGTATGTTAGCACATGAAGAGGTTGTCTTTTAACCGCAGCTGTACATATTTGTGCGTATTTCTGCGCCAAATATACAACCTCGGAACATCATCGCATTCAATTAGCGGTAGCAGTTGTAGGGCAGTGCAGAGATCTATACGAATTGAATTAAATTTTTAACAAGTCACATTTTTATTAAATTACAACGTAATTTGATAAGTTTAATAAATATTGCGGCGTTGTTAAAGTCAAGATAAAGTCGCCTTTGAAGTAAGCAGCCGCTTTTTTACATAATTATCTATGGAATAGTTGTGAAAAACGACTTTAATTAGACTACAACTACGCGCTATTACTTTTAATATAAATACTATAATTAATTCTATAACAAAAGTCATATACCGTCGATTTTAATAGTTAAGGTTTATTTTGACAAATTTTCCGTAACAATTTTCCTTTATTATTATTACTTCAAACTCCACATGCTATTACAAAAAGTATATCAATGCCTTTGCCAAACTTTATGAAAATTTATAATAATTTAACAAATTTACATAAAAGTTGAAAGCCATATCATCATATGTTTGTAGCCCATTCAATTTTAGCACAATAACTTGCTAGTTTCAAGTCGGCAAAAATTACGTGTGATTTTTGAGATTTTTCATTTTTTCTGAAAAATTTATTAGGTGCATATGTTATATAAAAACAAGTATGAGCTCTGAAACTAGATACTCCAAAAATTTCTTAAACTTCTGAGAAAAAAGTTGGAAATTTTTATGAAGATTTGTTAAGTTATTATTTTTTATGATTTTTATCAATGAATGACTTAGTTTTAATTGAAAAATTTAAGAAAATAAAATGGAAACTTTTTTCAAGAATTGATAAAAATTTGTCAAATTGTACCACTACTATTAAATTGGACCCATGTACATATGCATGTAATTCGAAGATTCGAACTACATACTACTTATGTAATAATGTATGTACAGCACTGAAGCAAATTAAAGGCCGTTAAAAAAATTTGTATCGAACTTTCGAAGTTGTTTTGGATCATTGGTTTTAGAAATTTTTCGAATAAGCAGTTTTTTAGTTTAGAAAAAAATGTTTCTCCGATTTGAAATACTTTTTCCCCCAGAGTAATGCACTTTGCTGCCGTTAAATTAATTTACAAAATATATTCTTATATTGAAGAAAATGCGTAACGCTCTCAGCAAAAATTATCAAAAATGAACGGTAATCTTAAGCCACCCGACTTTCGAAGTCAAATTAAAAGATGTTTAAGCACAAAATTTCTAATAAAAGCTTTTTTCTGTTTAAAAGCTTTGGAATTTAAAGGTAATATTTTAAAGTAAATTTTGTGCAAAGTTTTTGAATTTGATCTAAGTATATAATAGCTTTGTATAATAAAATATATGGACTCTTATAAAAAAAAATAATATAACGCATGAAAAACGCAATCACTTCTGAAAACATAAATTTCTCAAAAATCAATCGTAATTTGTAGCCACCTAAAATTTTCTCTTTATTATAACAATAACATCATTAAAACGTAAGAAGAAACGTGCATATACAAATTTGAAATAACAATTTAGTACCACCAACCTGCCGCAGAGCAGCTTTTCGTTGCAACCACAACTTGACATATGTAGCTAAAATAACCAATTTCTATGTATGTATAAATATATAGTTTTCACATACTTATATGTCAGTATGTATGTATGTCTATAAATCAACAAGTATGTGACTTCATGGAAAACAGCCTATGTATGTATGTATGTTGCAACGCCGGCCCTTCGCTGGGAAATATTTATATTTACAAATACAGTTACTAACCAGTTTTGCCCACTTTTTGATTTCAAAAACTATAAAATCTTGAAAAACTTAAGAATCCCAAAAAAATTCAATAAACTCATTTCGCTCTCACTGCTACTGACAGTGTCAGGGAAAAATCAAATTGAAAGAGTAATTTATTATCCTGTAAAATAAACATTTTTTTTCACTATTCTGCTATTCTGATTAGCATAAAGAAGTGGTGTATTTCGGTATTAATCTGGGGAAATTATACTCGTAATATAATATTTGAAGGGATAGCTTTTCAAAGTCTAAGCAAACACGCAGGAAAATGCTTAAATCGTTAGGTTGTTTTCACGACCTCATTTCTTAAAATCACTAACTTTAACACGTTGGCAACACTACTTCCATACACGACAAAGTTTGCTGTCTCACTAAATTGTCAATCCACTCAAACTAAGTATTATGACTACCATACTAAATATCAGCGCGCTTCAATTAACGTGAACGGCGCACGGACGGATAGAAAGGAACCATTTTAGACGAGCTCGTTTCCACCGTTATTGCCTTGCCGTTGTTGTCGCTGCACGTCATTCCGTTACAAAGCCAGTAGAGACCAGCGGCCTTAGTGGCGATCAGGAAGGAAAATCGATTAATTACTTTCGTTGGCAAAACCCCACTTTGACTGACATTTATAAATTGATTGCTGCTTTGTTGCAATTGTTATTGCTAGTTTCGCTTTAGCAAATACTCGTATTGTTGCAATTGCGATACCTACCAAATGCAGCAACGAGTAGTCCTGTCGTATTTAGTTGCAGTTAGGATATTTGTTCGTCGATATGAGCCCTTCACTGCAGATAATAGATAATAGTGTTATTGTGGGTTTGAAACTAACTTTTGTTAATTTTATTCACCACTTCATTCCTCTCAAATCGAATGCAAGCATGTTAAACTTTAAAGGACTTTGATTTAAAACATATTTTGTACCGTGAAATATGTTTCTATCTTATAAACTGATGTGCGATACTTTATCTGCGTCGTTTATTCTACATATGTATGTTTAAAATAAATATTTTTTTACCGCACGTTTTATACATCACACAAAATTTAAAGTTATTTAACAAATTTCATCCAACTTTAAAATTTTATTCTAAGAATTTTTAGAAAATTGTTCAGTCCTTTTTTGTAGCTCTTCCAACTTTAGAGTAACAATCTTAGGTGAAATAAAACTTTCACACTGAATTGAAGGCATTATAAAACTGCGTATCCGAAAAATTGAATATATTGCTGAGAAAGAATTTTGAAAGTCTGATGAAAGTTCTTTCAGTATTTATTTTATGTAAAGTTTCAAACTTGGGTTTATTTGGCTATTATAATTCTTTTTAAGAGAAAAAAATGTATAGTAATGAAAGAAAAAGTAGTTGCCAAAGTATGTATATCAACAGATTATAAAGACGCACACTACAAATAGAAGGAGAAGCTCGGCCAAATATTGTGCTATATAGTGTAAGAGCCAAATTATTATTACATATATATTATCAATTGATTGGTTAATCGGAGATATTTATTTTCAAAATCTCTTTATACATAATTGTAGTGTGATGGCAGAAGAAGTTAGAATTTAGATAACTGATACCGCCCCTTATAAACAAAAAAGGAAAAGGGGTCATAAGAGAAGCTTAGATTCAATTTTGCAGGGTTGTGCGGAAGTTGGTTGCAAAGTTATGCAAACAAATGCATTATTACAGCTTTTTATAGCTGTTAGTGGCACATGAAATTGCCTACATTTTTTGTATCAACAATTTTTTTGTTATATGTTACATAAACAAATATCTTGCTACAAAAAATTAAAATTTTAATTTTGTATTTCGCTTTTTTGCAAATAACTTGACTACATTTTTTCATTTCATTTTTTCGTTATACTACCTCAGTAAGTTTTTGAAGTACACTAATTTATCTTTCATTTGATATATAAAACTTTGAAATACGCCCAAGCAGTGCCCAGCAATCCACGCGTGAACATGGTCATGTCACATTTTTTTATATTTTTGTACATATGTTTTTGTCTCGCATGAAAAATTAAATGCGCATTTTGTTTGTTCACACGTGCATTATTGATGACAGGTCATTTATGCGGGTAGCTTTCTTTGGTCTTTTCCTCCAGTTATGGTTCCACTGCGTTGACGAGCACACAGTCAAATATGAGTGTCTGCTTGTTTTGTAGGCAATTTCATAACAAAAATAATGATATAACGAATTATTATTCCGAAGAACGTAATTTATTTAAGAAAATGTTGGGCGTGTATTTTTTTAATACACAAATATATCAAAATCCTTAGACAGATTAAATTATTTATAAGAATTAAGTTAGTTAAAGTATGTTAGTTAAAGTAGCGACCAGTTTTACACTGTTCAACTACGTCGGAAAATGTTAGTAGAATTAGTGACACTGTTCAACTAATTATTTAGTGATAATATACTATTAGAGACCAGCTTGTCGCTGTTCATCTAATATATGTATATGTATATTAGGTAAGGACAATAGTAAAAAGAATATGTGTATGTATCTAAAAGACTTACCTCTCGAGTGAACAAATGAAGACGATCACTCGCAGGTTCGTCCTTTTATAGTGGCTAGAGCGGAGCTTTTGCTTACAGCTCAAAAATATTAAAGCTTTTGTGGATTACAACTTCGCATATGATTGGAACGTAAGTTAATGGCTTAAATTAAATACTTATGCTGCAATGACTATTTAAATTTTGATGTGCGACTAAAAGTTACCGAGATATTTATAAAAAACTGTAACAATGCATTTGTTTGCATAACTTTGCAAAAAAACATCCGCACAACCCAAAATTTAATTCGAGCTTTTTATATGACCCCATTTCATATTTTATATTTATCTAAATTTGTGCATACCAACGCAAACTCAAACAACCTTTCGACTGGACAATTATTCAAAATTTCTCCATTCAAAAAATGAAATTTAAAATTCTGTTAGCACACATCATTAAAAAAATATAAAAAATCTGTAAAAATATATAATCAAAGCAAACTGGTATCAAATAATAATCCACATGCTCGCATATACATATATAATTCTTATATATTGGCAGTAACCTATCTGCGCAATGTGTAAAAACTCAGCTATCATAGGGAGATAGTTTTAGTACAAATATACGTTGTGCGCATGCGCAGGTTTTACATGTATTAGTATCTGTGAATACATGTGACAAACACATAAAAGTGAGTTGACATAAGTATCTGAAGATGCGTCAAAAAATAAATAAGAAGAGGGTTGCTTCACTGTTGGGGCCTTATACCATTTTTTGACGAAGTTTACTCATACAAAATAAAGTGTGCTGATGAAGTATTAAAATTTTATTTCATATCTACTTGGAAATCAAACAAACACGATTTCATATATAATGATTAGCATTTTGTATTTAAGAATATTTAATTCATTTGTATATACATAAATTCAGTTTTACCTGAGTAAAAATTTACTCATTGATTATTCAACTGAAGAGACAAAACACTATATTGGCAAAAATTGTACAGTATCCCTTTTCAATATTCGCAATGTTATTCATTTGGAATTTTTTGAATATGAGTCTCCGTAAAACCACCCACTTTAACTAATTTTTTGTCTAAGCCACTTATTGGTTGCGAAACAATTATAATTTTGTGAATTTATTTGTAATGTGAACCTACTGTTCGGTATATTTTTCGCTATCAAAAAGCAAAGAAATATCAAGAGAAAACTTATAACTTTTTTAATTAACTGAGTGCGGTGATTGTTTAGTACCTTATTACTAAATAAAGTTTCAATCGCTATGTGATCGTCCATTATTTTATTTGAAAAGGTTGTACCTAAATTTTGGAAAGCTTTATTCGCGAAAAGTAATTTTGCAGTTTTCACCGGGCTTTTGTTCAGTAATTGTCTCAAAATTGTTTCTGATGTTATAGAAATATTGCAGACGTTTCTAGACGGAGTTAGAAATGGTCCCATATTTTTGTGTGCAACGAGCGATGGTATTTCATCGGCGAGCAATTGGTCTTCACAGATTGGGCATATTTTTTTCTTTTGCATTTTTGATGCCACAAATCCAGCGATATAGCGAACAACATTCATTGTCAACATAGACAGTGTAATGCACTTGTAACGAAACACTTACGCATGCAAACCTATGCATATTTTTTGCTTTATCTCTTGTTTTTTTTTCACATAAAACGCATCTGTGCGACATTTCTGCAATTTATTGTGTTCAAAAATTTCACAAAATAAGGGAAAATTCAAAACTTTCTAAGCGTACCGCCACTGGATTTTCTTTTGAATTCAAGTGACATTTTTGACTTACGTTTACTCGGTTTTCCTTTTCGTGAAACAATTTTTAATTTGATTTTAAATCCTATACTTATGTGTTTGCTTAGTAGATTTAAGCTAACAAAACATATTTATGTGCGCTGATTTGATGCCTTTGTATAAATGAGAAGTCCACGCGACATCATTCAATAAATATTTGTTAATTAATAAAATACGCTTAACTTAGATTTTGTGTGCATACGCAATTATTACTATTTTTTAACTATTGGTTTTTATGATGAATTAAATTTTGTAAGATATCCACGAAATTGTCTTTAGCAATCCATAGTTTAAATTTGAACAACCTGAAAACTTCGACTATTTTCATTCCTTCTTTCCGCTTGTTTCCCTTATATAATCGTACATAGTACATAAGCAGAGAATCACAGCAAGTTTGTGAAAAAAATCCCTACAAGGCATTCATTCAGAATCCATTAATATTAAGATCTCGCTTCAGGAGTACAAATGATGGTGACTGTTTTAAACATCAAAAACCCCTCTTAATAAAATTTTATTTTATTTCCCAGCAAGTCTTTTAATTTCAAAACTCAATGTACAACAGATCCAAAGATAGTTAAAATAGCTACAAATTTTAATTTCTATGCATTTACTTACTTGCAGTGTCAAGCAAGAAGTTCCCCTCGGCAACTTGTCATCGCTTCCATAATTGCTAGTACGATGTTTTTCTATATCGCTCTGATTTCAAGTGTTGTCCTTAAATTGTTTCGCTCGAAGCTCATTTAATAAAAAAAAAATAGCTAAAATGATAATGAGAAATTTAATGGCGGAAAATAAGGTCAAAAATGGCAGAATATAATGTTCTGATTGCTGACTGCTGGCTGTTAATTTTGTTTTCATCACACGCTTCCCCATTATTCTTGTAGCGTCGTTCGTTGTTCTTACGTTTGTCATTGCAACATTCGCGCCCCGTAATTGTTGCATGATGTAATTGCATTGTCAGCGACAGTACACACCGACACCGTGTCCGTGTCGGTGTTCATACACCGCGCAAATGGCCTTTGTAGCTGCAACATAATTTGCATTGACGACATTTTACCGTCACTGCTTTCGAGCACGAATACGCCCACCAACGCGCCCAATCCAAAAGCAGAAGCAGGAAAAAATCTGTTGATGTTTCTGTAATTGATGCCACTTTCATTTGTTTCCTTTGCTATGACACCATAAATGCCGGGAGCTGATGCTGCGTGAGGTGAAAAGCGCGTTTGTTGCAGAAGAACAGCACTACATACAGTGGTGGCCACGAATTTAGCACACACCATAATGTTTTTAGTAGGTTTCCATTATTTCGCCACAACTCTAGAATCTAACGGTAAAATTCCAGTTACTAGTTAAAACTTTCTTAATTGCCATATCCCGTTACTTGTATCATATTATTTTCCACCAATTATAAAATACTAGCTGACCCGGTCCGCGTTGCAAGGCCTAAGCAAACATTAGTGTTGTATTACCACACGATTTAAATTGGTTGATGATCAAAAAACTGCTTACGCAAAATTCATGCACGCCAAAAAATTTTTACGTTTTTACACCAAATAAAAAAACAAAAAACATTGTCTATCCGCTGGCCTTAAGATGAAGTAATAAATAAATATAATTTCCAATTTGCCTTAAATACATGCGTTTCTTTTTTGATTGAGCCCATATCTACACCGTATGTAATTTATTCTGTAAAAAACTTTATGATAGGTATACCATAGATTTGTATTTAAAGGCCGTAAATTTCGTTATAAGCTCAATTTAAGTCGTGTGGTAATACAACACTAATGTTTGCTTAGGGTCAGCAACGCGGACCGAGTCAGCTAGTATTTTTATATAAATCATTATTGAGAAGATTCATTTCTTTCCGACTATTCTTCTTCAGTATTCATTGTTATTGAAATCCGCTTTTTTCTTATCTGCCAATATCCATATAATTTACTTCAATCACAGAATAATTTTGTATATCATGCACAAAAGTTTGTATCACTACATATAAATAAATACACCACCCTGTAAAATCAAAACACCAATGACTCCTAAAAGTAGGCAATATTCTTTAACGTACAGCAAAAGCGCTCTCATGAATGCACACACACACATCAGCAGGAGGGATTCCATGCGATTTTGAACAGCCTAAGGCACTTTTTAAATTTTTTTTATCTTAAAACATTGTGGGGGTCAAAAGCTGTTTATCTAAAAAAAAAATCACGAAATTTTAGCACATCTTAAAGTTTTTTGATATTCGCTATTTTATTTTAAGTCTGGATAAGAAAATTTGAGATAATTGTGCATAAAAGTTTGATATAGAGTAAAAATGGAAAAAAAATATATGTTGATTGAAATTAAATATGGCGATAGGTCGATGGTGTTCAGAAGAAGAAAGGCCAAGGGAAATCTATTACAGAGGTTACTCGATTATTAAAATGTTCGCGTAAAATGGTGTATAACTCTATACAACACGAAAAAACATTTCGAACCACAAAATCGTAAAGCAGACTCCATGAGCGTTAAAAACATCGCCAAAGGAAGACAAAATAATGCTTGTTTAGGATCCGTTTAAATGCTCCAAGGACATACAAAAGGAATTAGAGGCCAATTACCATATTGTTGTATACACCAGAACGGTTAGACGAAGGCTCAATGACCACTATCAAAACCGTTAAGCAAGGTAGGGGACACGTAATGGTTTGAAGAGCCTTTTCCTGGCACAGTGTAGGCCAATAGTGAAAATAGAGCATCACACTAAACAAAAGAACCCGAAAATTTTAGCAGAATTGTACACCGAAATTCAAAATGCTTGGAATGCAATACCAAAGAGACGATGCGAAGTTTTGGTTAAAAATTAAGGTAGAAGATGCACTGAGGCTATCAAAAATAGAGGATTTCCAACCAAATACTAACTTAAGAAGTTTTTTTTTTGAAGGTAAGCAGCTAAAATCGATGCGAATTGCGTGATTTAGTAAATGTGCTAACTTCGCGTCCTGGCTAAAAAATCTTTTTAATTTTTTCTCTTTACAGATGACTAACTAAAATAATTATTAAACTAAAAATGTGAATTCAAATACTAATTTTAAAACAATGTTTACGTTTGAGACTTTTTGAAATTAAATCATACAATAAACTTGAATATTTGCTTTCAAAACAAGTGTGCTAAATTCGTGACCACCACTGTACATATGTATATGTATGTAGCTAATAATAACAGCTTCAAAGCGTGGGAGGAACAACTATTGCGGAACAAGTCAAGGACCGGTACAGGGTAAAAGGGAGAAATGCATTCAAAATTTAAGATCTAACAAAGTACTAATCATTTTTGTGTTAAATTTCGTAATTTTATATTTATCAATAATCATAATCGCTAAGCTGTTTGATAAAGAGAGGTGAGGTGAGGTAAGGTATAAGAAAGGTTGTGCTCAAGTGTGGTAAGGGAAAGGTGAGGGATATCAAGTCAAATGATATAAGATGAAGTTAGGAGTTTAGGTGGGATCGGTTAAGATGAGTTTTGGTATGATGAGTTTATGACACGGATATTTTAGGTTTAGCTTGGTTACAATATAGAGAATTTCGGGATAAGATATGGTGATTTCACGTACGGAAAGTAAAGATGAGCTGTGTTTCGATGTAGTGAGTTTTATTAACCGGTGTAGGTATTGGAAGTTTATTTGTCGAGAGTTTGGTGTGGTGAGTTTAGGAATGTTAAGTATAAAAAGCATTTGTTGATGGCTCCAACAATTGTTGCGTGCATCTTTTCCGTCTCGTAAACAGATTAGGTTTTTTTTTTTTTTTTTTGGTGGAATCAGGCACGAAACAACGCGTGCAGAGAACAGCACTCAGACTACATGCCGTCCCTTGTACTGTTTTCATGTTCCTTTTAATCTGTTTTAAATCTGCAGGATTTACGAATAAACCTTAGTAGATTTTGGGGTGTCAAAGAGCTCAGGTGTTCGTCTCTCAGCACAGAAAGTGTTCCGCCGTCTGGTTGATGTCAACATTCATATCTGTTTGTACGATTCCATTTGGCCGAATTTAGTCGCAACATTTCCGCCGCGTTCCTCATGTTTATTTACAAGTTACTTTCGCCACTTTACTTTAATTAAGCCATTAAAGGAAATATTGTGCATAAGAAAATAGAAATAGAAGGTAATGAATTTACTTAGTAATATTAACTTTGTATCAAAATTATTACAATTTTGTGATTTTTATTTTTCTGCATTTGACTTTATTTTTTTACAATAACGCACAATAAATTTTGTTAAGCACAATTTAAAATATTTCTAGAAATTTTCAAACAAACATACTCGTATACGCATCCAAAATACATCAACATTGAAAGCTTCTTCAAATATACATACATAGAATGGAGTGTGAAAAGCAATGAATGTATGTATATCTTAGATTTTGTCTACAATTTTACAAACATTAGTTATTAAGTACATAGATTCCGGTCTAAGACTCAAAGGCTTACTTCACCGGTGGTGTCTTTTTAAGGCCGATTATATTTAATTTGGTAATTTCTGGTTTCTGTTCTCTTCGATTTGAATTCAAAGGCAGAGAATTGTATAATTTAAATCAGTTGTCTAGTTAACAATGTATCTAAGATACAAAGAAGTATTACTGTTTGACTGAACACTTTTTTACGAATAAGTTTTTACAACGCCTTATTCCTTACTTTCTAAATAGAAATAATATTATTATGTGCGTATTTTTTAAGAAAACATAATGTTGTATTTTCCGTCAACCCTTGCAAATTTGGTTTGGAGACAAATCAAATTCGGCGTTGTGCCAACGACGATATTTATAGTAATGAGACTGTTCAGTGCCTTTTATTTAGTTTAATATAGTGTATGTAGAGGCCCTTATTCATTGAAGTAGGTATTGGACTCCGGAACCTTTAAAGTCCTCACATTTTTCAAGTCCCGAAATCCCGAAATATTATTGCAGGACTCCATCTTTTTTACTCATTTTTTTACGTAATCAAGCAGGTTCTATTAAAAATTAAATCAATTATATTTGGCGTGAGAAGCGAAAATGTAGTAATTTGAAATGTAAAATACATATCAAAACCTGTGGTGTGGAGAGCTTTCAATCAATTTCACGTTCAATCTATACAAATTTGTGGGATAACCACAAGACAGCATATCAATAAAATACTCTCAGGTATAATAAAATATAGAAGTATGTGCACACATGCACACACCTATACGTACGTGTACGTGTATTAAAAAGTACGAGTATATGTACATATATATATCCATCTATATTGCCATTTAATATTACAAACAGATCATTTGCAAACAATAGCACTTAACGAAAAACGAGCTATCTGCACTTGCCTGCCACCATTCTCTACTCGTACATCTGCTAATCTTTCAAATACAAAGTGCTCAAGAGGACACGCGATAATATTCATATACTTGTAGGAGAAACCCATAACTAAGCTGAGTCTCATTTCCCTCTTAACATTGGCCAATTTATGTTGTAATTTAGTAGTTTATATGTCTAATGCAACACCCTCACAGCCGTGCATTGGCGGGCGAATAACAATACTCTTCGCACATTGTACTTACTTGGATGCCATCGTAGGTTGGCAGCTAAAGTGGCCGTAATGTGTAGATTCGGATACATGTAGCGGGATAAATTGGCTGCTTCTCTGCTATCATTATGCTATAATCTTTTGTGGTATGCCAAATTGAATGGCAGCCGGAATTATGCGCAAGAAATCCATTGTGCAATGCTCATTTCCAATTTTGTATCTTTTGTGTATGCGTAGGATGCTTCCAGAAAGTTAACTGGCGTTTTGGCAAAAGAAACTAAGTTTTCGTCACAAATCAATGGTACGAACGGTAGCAACTTGCTTACCATAGTCGAAAACTTAATTAGCTGATTATGCAGTATAGGCACAAGGGACAGGTCAAAGAGTGAACATACAAAATGCTGCAAAGTAGCAGTTATGCGAAATTTACAAAATTACACGAGTATGTGTGTCTATGCATATCAATTATTCGATTGCAATCAAAAATTGATACGTAGTCTACTTATGCGCTTAACGAATTTATTTAATCATCTCTTAAGCTTGGTATTTTCCCTTCAGCTTGAAAAGAATGACTCATTGTAGCACTTTACAAAACCGGGAGTAGGCCCTCTATAGAAAATTATCGGGTTATATCTTAGCTTTCTGCTATTCCAAAACTATTTGAAGCTATTGCTGTTGACCGTTTAGCGTATTCAATATACAACGAGTGCTTTTTAAAAATATTTACTCGAGGATTATTCATGTCTCTTCAGGGTCCCGCAAGGAAGTCAACTTGGTCCGATTTGATTTTAAACTTTTTATAAATGATAAAATGTAATAAAATATCAAAAACTTTATTTAAATAGCGTGCCTAACTGGTGTGAAGTAAATTACATGTCATTAATCTTTAATTTATGTGTTGATATTGTTCCAACTTTTCCAAGAAAAACTTATAAGATACCGTGGTACCCAAAAAATCTAAAACATCTAAAAAATCGTAAAAATAAATACCATAAAAAGTTTAAAGTAACTAATTTGCCATTTTATCATGAACAAGATCATTTATATTTAAAGAAATTTAATGACTTAGACAAGTTACTCTACTTAAAATATATTAATAACTATGAAGTTAATATAAAAAAAAAAAGAAGGAGGCTGTGTCAGAGACACGGCCATTAAGTTTAACGTAGAATACGCCATCCGATAAGACAGAAAACATATGTATAATGATAATTTATAATGATGAATAATACAAGCAAATGAATTTCTTTATTTGATAGTTACTTTTGATGATATACATAAGCTTATGATAGGAAAATAGGATAAAAATGTTTTTAAATTATCAATTAAATTTCTCGCAAAAACGAAGTCAATGGTAGTTATCAATAGTAAAGATAAATGATAAATAACAGACCCAAATCTATTTGATTATTTGAAAGTTACTTTTGAGAATATAGGCTTATGATGGGAAAAATAGGATAAATATGTTTTTAAATTAACATTTAAATTTCTCGCAAAAACTAAGGGCCAGTTTTTCAGTGCAAGTTGAACTCTGTTTGTCGTTTAAACTAAGTTTAAACTCAGTATGCAGTTTTTCAGTCAAATTTAAACGGAGTTTAAACTGAGTTTAAACGGCCGATTGCGCACAGTTAAACTTAGTTTAACTTATCAGCTGCGTGCTGACTATTTCGTTTTGGGTGCAACAAATTTATTTGGGCGCAAGGAAATTAAGTTTAAATTTAAACTGAGTTTAACAAAACTTAGTTTAAACTGAGTTTAAACCAGCACTGAAAAACTGGCCCTAAGTCAATGGATGTGTTATCAATAGTTGTGGGAGCATCATTTCGAATATAATCCAAATTAAACGTATCGCTCATAAATTTCGCCAATCTAGTATTTGAAGTGATTTCTGTGTTAAAATCACCACCAATAAGCAGTAGTTGGCAGCGCTTTCTCTGCCTTTACTCTACTTAAATTTTCCCGCCTAAAATTATGCAATAAAATAAACGTCTATTCACGCTACAAACACTCAACCAAACACCACACACATATTTGTTTGGATGTGTTTATAAAATTTTCATTTGAGAAATTTAAATATTAGGAAGATATCAACCAATATGAAATGTTTGTCAAACGAAAGCTAACATCTTCCTTATAATTAAAGAAATAGAGATTACAACAATAACAATCTGACATGGGTGCCCATACCGTAAGGTAAGACGTATTCTACGCCAAAAATCCGAAAGCATTCTGGAGCTACATAAAATCCAAGAATACAAAGACAAATATTCCCTCCTCAGTCGTTTATAACGATAAACGTGCGAGTAGCGTTAAAGAAGTAGTTAACATGTTTGCTGAGTTTTTTTCCTCAAACTTTGTGTCTGACTTGGATCATAATAACGCCAATGTCTTCATTCCTGAATGCACTCTTTCGTTTGGATCGCTGGTATTGTCTGAAGATGATGTCAATATAGGTATCGATTCAATTAAATCCTCCAACCTAAAGGATTCTGATGGCCTTTCGGCCATACTTTTTAAAAAATGCAGGTCGCTAATTCAACCATTGACATTGATTTTTAACATGTCCTTAGCGTCTGGGAAATTCATTGATGATTGGAAGAAGAGTTATATAACACCGATTTTTAAAAGTGGTAACAAGAATGATGTTGCTAATTATAGACCGATATCAAAACTAACTACAACTGCAAAAATCTTCGAATGTGTTGTTAAGGAGAAATTATTATTCTCTGTAAGTAGCTTAATTTGTCCAAATCAGCATGGTTTTGTTAAGGGCAGGTCAACAATCTCTAATCTTGCAATTTTTACCGAAGACTGTATAACTGCTTTTCAAGAAGGCTACCAAGTTGACACAATTTATACTGATTTCTCAAAAGCGTTCGACAGAGTTTCCCATAATGTATTAGTGTCAAAATTATCTAGCATGGGCTTCCATTCTAAATTTCTTCAATGGATAAAATCTTATTTGTCTGATAGATATTGCGTGGTTGCATTTGAGGATGTTTACTCACTGCCTATTATCGCTACGTCAGGCGTTCCTCAGGGTAGTGTTCTGGGACCAATTCTCTTTATTTTATTTATAAATAACATTGGGTCTTGCTTCTCTTCATCTAAATACCTTTTATATGCTGACGATCTTAAAATTTACTCGGTCATTAGGAACAGGCATGACTCCAGTGCACTCCAAAATGAACTTCATGAACTGCATTCATGGTGTGTAAGGAATCAGTTACAGCTTAATATAAAAAAATGTTCACATTGTATTTTCACTAGAAAGCTCATACCGCTTCCAACACGTTATGATATTTCTGGATCGTTACTTAATTGTGTAACTGAAGTTAAGGACCTTGGTGTTTATTTCGACACAGAATTAAGCTTTTTCACGCATATAGACTATATAGTCAGCAAGTCTTACTTGGAAGTTGGCATTTGTTCGTCGTAATAGTGTTTCGTTTTCTGACCCGTACACCATAAAGATGCTTTCCATTTCCCTAGTAAGATCTAGATTAGAATATGCCTCTTTTATTTGGAGACCATATCACAACTCTTACCTAATTCGCCTAGAGCGAATACAGGAAAAATTTATCAAATTTGCTCTTCGTTCTTTAAATTTTAGTGAACCCAGTCCCTCATATGAATCACGCTGCCAACTTTTAAACTTAAAAACTCTTAATAACAGATATGCTTATCTTGCTTGTTCTTTTGTTACCAAGCTCTTGTGTGGTTTAGTTGACTGCCCTAACCTCTTAGAAAGAATAACTTTTAATGTTCCTATGCGTAGTCTACGCAGTGTTCCAGTCTTTTACCTCGGGTTTACAAAATCTAACTATGCAAAGTATGCTCCCTTATTGAGGACTCTTTCGGAACTAAATGATGTTCAAAACTACGAACCATCCTTATCTCGTGGAGCAGTACATAGCTTATTGTATACTTACTCCAATTAGTCTTAAGTCATTTTGTCTTATAGTCAGTAAGAATTTATTGTTCAATTGACTGAAATAAAAAAAAAAAATAAAAAAAAACCTTAAAAAACGTAAAGTAATGTGCTTTTCTCGCAGGGCGGTGCAACCAGCTTCTTATGACATCCAACAAGTGTTTAACTTTGTTGATCTTGGAATTACAATGGACACAAAATTCAATTTCAATCGTCACATCAATGATACAGTTAACAAAGGCAAAGGTGTTTTTGCATTTGTAAAACGATGGTCAAAAGAATGCAATGACACTTACATTACGAAGGCTCTTTTCACAACGTTATTGAAGCCAATACTGGAATATGGGTCTGTTGTTTGGAACCCACGCTATCAAGTTCATTTCTACCGGGACTCTGAGTACATTAATCTTCCTACGCTTACTAGTCGAAAAATGCTACATAGGTATAATATTTTTGGTCAAGTTACTGACCGGCTTGATTTCTAGCCCATCTCTTCTTGGCGAAATAAAGCTAAACGTTCCCTACCATGTTTGAAGGCATTGGCGGCCTCTTTTTCTGAAGCCGTGCAAAAGTAATTTTGAACTAAATAAACCACTCCGGAGTTTATGTCAGTATATTAAAACTCAGCTGATTAGCATTTTTTCTGTAACTGTACAGTTTGTATAACATAGTTTGTATTAAGTGTATCCAACAATGAATGTAGGTTGTCTCGAATAAGCTGGCTGGTAAAAATTATTTTTCACGGAAATAAATTGTTCACAGGGTTGCATCGTAAAAGTATACCTTCCCCTCGGGCTTTCCTAGTTTTTCGGACTATGATAGATATTTATTTGTCCAAATTAAGCGGGAAAGAGGAAAAAAAACCTTCTTTGAATCCAGTAGAATTGAAAAAAATACATTTTTTCATGAATTTTAATGAAGCTTCGTCGATTATGCGAAATCAGAATGACTGATTCAATATGACCCCAATATCTAATATTTTTCATTTAAATTTCAGTTCATTCGCTACCAAAAAACTATGTAAACACAATTTATAATTATTAAAATTTCGAATTTTGAAAAAAAAAGTTTACATTACAAGATTTAATTATTAGGATTTTATACATAAATCTTTCCTTAAAACTGCACAGTCTTAACATTTATTTGAGGTGATTAATTGAACATTTGTTAACATTGTGCTTTTTAGAATATAAATTCAATTTAAAACACAAAATTAATATTTTTGAAGAATTTCCAATGCTGTCCAATACTCAAAGAACTATGTGGTTGGAGTTTCAAAGGAAGAGAACAATTTTTTTTTTTAAATAATTTATCAGCCGATTGTTGTGAGATTGAATATGCAATTGAAATATATAATTTATGGCACTTCATGTGAATTCGAGGATGCCATACCCAACACATTGTAAATATTGATCAATATTATGAGGATTTATTGAAGGTATGTAAATATAACTGAAATATAAAGCAGGTAGGCCCAGCTCTTGAGCCCGCGGGCAAAAACAGCTTATGTGCTTTTACGTATACACATGTGGAGCTTATGTGCTTTTACTCATACACGACAACTCGTGCTATGCTAAAAAGCAGTCGTTGATCAGACTACAGTACGCTACAAAATGTTTGACAACTAATGGAAAATGAATTTTTATTTATGCAAAACAACGTTGGGGAGCCAGTATGTTTGGTATGCCAATGTAATATTAACCGTAACTACAAATATAATTTAAAAAGGCACTATAGGTCTTGTCGTATAAAAAAAATTGTGAAAATAGTTGTAATATTAAGGAAATGTCTGTAATATTAAGTGGCCGCTGTGGTCGAGTTGGTAGCGGTGCGTGCTATAACTTGATATGCCGGTGAGTTCGAGGTTCGAATCTCAGTCAGAGCAAGCAAAATCTTAATAATAGAAAAAGTTTTTTCTAATAGCGGTCACCCCTCGGCAGGCAATGGCAAACCTCCGAGGGTATTTCTGCCATGAAAAAGTTTCTCATTAAATACATCTGCCGTTCGGACTCGGCACAAAACTGTAGGTCCCTCCATTTGTGATATAATATAAAGACGCTCACCACCAATGGTAGGAGAAGCTCGGCCAAACACTGAGCTATAAAGTGTAAGCGCCAAAATTATATTATATTATGATCTAATGAAATAGTAGATAGTTTTGGAAGTAAGGGTAGATATATGGTCAAAATTTTGGAGAATGTACCTTTATTAATAAATAAAAATACCCGTAGGACAGAACAAATAAGTTCGTATATTTTTTCCCTGACCAAGAACGGACTTAAGAGATGTAAATATTCTTTGATTGGACGAGAGTACCGACACAAATAATAAATATATGCCGGTTGCTTGTAGGATGTTTACTAAAAAAAACATAGCTTTGCCACCAACAAGTACTTACCTTATAAACTGTATAACACTACTTTTGCGATGTACTGTTTGTCGATTATGAGCTTTCAAAGTTGGGTACAGCTGATCTAAAGCATTACGAGATTTAATTTTCTATGACAAATCTCCAAAGATTAAGCGTTAAATCTCGTCAGAAGTTTAAATCTTAATTATATCTCACAATAGAGACATACAGTATTTAATAGCCCATTTGATTTTAGAATACTGAATTTAGAATTTTAAAAATCTCGAGCATGCACAATAAAGAGAAAATCGCAGAAAAAACTGAATGCTTAAAAGTTGTTTGATATTTTTTTTTATGTTTTAATGAAATTTTGTTAAATTAAATAATATAAATTTTGTAAAGAGTGGAAAAATTAGTTCAGTATGGAAAAATCTTAAAAATATAATAAAAGAAAGGCAAAGACTCAAAACATATCAATTTGCGGATGTCGCATAAATGTGAGAATCTGTGAAATAAAGTTTACTTACACTGATAATAAAGATTTCATACCTTATCATTCACTGATTTACTTATTTCTTAAGATTTTATTTTAATCCAAGGAATGTTAGATTACTATTTCCAAAAACTTATTCACATCAGCATTAATTCATATCACAGCTTTGCGAAATTTTTTTATTATGAATGACATTCGCCGCTCGAATATCGTAATAAAATAATGTCCAATAAGATTCTCATTCAGATTTTTTATTTTCTCGATTTGACAGTTTATTTATAAAAGCAACTTTGTTTTGATTGAGCTTGTTCAGTTCATTATCATTTCGACAAAATTTCGATACTTTCCCATCTACATGGTTTTTAATATAAAAATAGATTTGAAAACACTTTTCCCAGTTTTGACTCTACATTTTCCTCTTTTTCAGAGTAATTTTATTTTGTTAAACACATACTGACAACATATGAGTCCTGTAGAGTTTAAAATATTCGGCTTTCACACTGAAATAGAAATGCTAGTTAAGTTTTGCATAATCCTCAACTCTACTGTACGCCTACAATCGATGTATGTTTGTTTATATGTACAAATCCATATATGAATTCGGTATACTTTCAAACTAACATAAGTTATTTATACGCATTCAATCCTTTTCAATCGACTTGTATATTCAATTAAATATTCGTCGTTATTTTACTTTCTTTTCGTGTTTTCACTGACATTTACGGCCAATCTACCAAAAATGATATCAGTAACTAAGCAGTAACTTAATAAATATGTAAGTTGCACGCAAGAATGTTACTTTACAAAGAATTTTCTTAAAGTTAATGCAGGTGTTTACTTGTTTGTATTGTATGTATGTATGTACATGTACTTATTTGCTTTCTCATTTTCAAACCGACCCAAATCACATTAATAATGGAATAAAGAAAGCGAATTGTTTTCTAATATATACGTAAAAGCGGGTATCGAAAGGACACCCGTTGACGCAAGCCCAGCTCTCCCTGTCAACACCTGCCAAAATGCCACAGCACAATCGAGACTATTTTTCGGCAGCTAAGTTGGAAAAACCCCATGTTGGACATGTTGAAAAGCTTCTAAATTTTTATTCAGATTTTCAGTTCATCAATTTGTATACTCGGTTTTCTTCTTGCGTCATTCTAATTATAATTATGGATTGCGGATATGTTCTTAAATTATGTATAGTTTAGGTTAGGTTTAGATGGCTGTCCCGAAGGAACCTTTTTTGACATGATACTGCCACATAATTTAGCCATTTCTAATTCGACGAAAAGCCTCGAGCTGATCGGGAAACTGCGATATGGCTTGTTTCTTATCCCGAAAGCTCATGAAGATTCTTAAGCAAATGCAAAAAAAAATATTTTAACTTTAGTCCCTAAAATGCTGGGTAGCCTACTTGAAAATAATGAGATGAATCAACCTCGTCATCTTCCTGGCAGCTATGATGGGCCTTGTGTAGGAGTCTGCCCACGGAGGGGGGGGGTGATTGTTGTGCATTGTATCTTATAACGAGTATTTAACCTGTAATGGTCGTATACGCAAACTGACCTGAAAATAATTGTCAATCAAGAGAAGGTAACTCTATAATCTGATCCTCTTTAGATTTCTTCGCTGATGACCACTTGGAAACCGCAGCCATGTTCAATAAAATTTTGCATGAGTATCATCTGAAATGGTGATCATTTACGTTTTTTCGACTTTCTAAAAAAAATGATTGAAGTAAAATAAAGCTACTACCACAACAGCAGATACACTATTGAAATATGCATTTTATTTATTTTATGTTGGCATTCAAAATAATTGAAAAATATTGCTCCTGTTGTTAGGTTTTTTATAATTCAATTATTTTAATTTTATTTTAGTTACTGTTGTTTGCCGCCTGATGATGACACTTGAAATGGTAAATTGCAGGTGGCGACGACAGCGATAACAACGACTACAATGCCCCACATAGTGACAACCAAACAGTTGCCAGTGGAATAATTCAATGCCGTTGCAGAGTAAAAACTTTTTTCCATCATTGCTTTATCTGTTTTGATTGTTCTGGTTGATGAAATGCAGTTAAAGTTGTTGTAATTGTTGTAGCTGCATCGGCTGACACTGCATTTGAAGATAAATTGCATAGGTCCAACAAAAAAATGAACACAAACACAAACGCAAACATAACTTAAAAAAAACAAAAACTGGCAAAACTCTGTGCGAACGTGTGAATGTCAAAGAGCACACTCAGGTGCTGCGCGATGGTGCTACGCGGCGTATGAGTAACATGTGCTCATGTCAGTTTTTATTACCCCTCCAGGTCACATCGTGGCAGAGCCATAAAATATTGTTGTATGATGTAGCCTCAACTTCACAAGTTCCTGACTACTTCAATACCTACATGTGTATGTATGTAGGTATACAAACATACATACATGCATATATAGGATGATAGACGGTGCGGTGTGTGCTTGTGTGTGTGTCGGAACTTGGTTTTGTCTGTTTTGCAATTGATAGCTTCAAGTGTCAATTCAAATTATGCACCAGCTACTGCTGCTGTTGTGCTCTATGCGGCTGATGATGGCACTGGTTGGAGTAATGTCATACAACCAAACACTTGAACATGACAATTTCATGTGACGAGTATTCGTGGAATAGGAGCAAAAAGTACGTAGGTTAAATTTAAAGTTCACAGATTTAATTTAAATAAAGTTAAAATGAAAATGACTTATAGTTTTTGACAAATCACAAAAGCCTCCACGCTCAAAATGCATACTTTTTCTCTTCATTTGTTTATATGTAATTGCGCACATGTCTTTATATTTATGGCTTCCATATTCGCTGGTTATAGCCATAGAAAATGTGATTTTAGCCGCACAGACAATTTAAATTGCCATCAGCTAACAAAGCATCTAACAGATAAATTAACAGCAATCACTACCAGAGAGATGTGGAATGAGAATAAACATATTTTAGCACATGTGCTATTGTCGTGTATATCTAGTTTTAAGTATGTGCCGAAAAAGCTCTTAAATTGAACACTTTTTGGCATTTGTTCAAATTAGTCCTACTACTTACTTTTTTCCAAATGGCTGCAGTCTGCCATCCATGCGTATTTTCGGCAGTTAACATGCCAACCTCCGTGAAATGGATAAATATACTTAAAATAGATATGTACATACGGGCGTTTCCATGGGAATGCGAACCACATCTTAAGAAATGAACACTTTTGAAAACGAATTTATGATTCGTTAATTTGGCAACCACTGTGTGTTGCAGTGCGTGCTATAACTCGATATGCCGCTAGAATCAAGGTTTGAATCTCACTCAGGGTAAGTCAAATCTAAGCCATAGAAAGAGTTTTTTTTCTAATAGCGGTTGCCATTCGGCAGGCAATGGCAAACCTCCGAGCGTATTTCTGCGATGTTAAAAGCTTCTCATAAAATATATCCATTCGTAGGCGGCATAAAACTGTAATTCTGTCCATTTGTAGAAGAACACAAAAACGTAATAAATGGTAAGAGAAGCTCGGCCAAACACTGGGCTTTACAGCGTAAGCGCCAAATTATTTTTATTAGTTTAATATGAGCAGAATTAACCTCTGCTAATCCCAGTATAACTATATACATAGCTCGTATACTTATTAATAACACAAGTCTGCAAAAAAAAAAAAGAGTTGAGAGCTGCTTTGGGTTTTTAGGTGTAAGCTGAATCCGAAAATAACTTTAATTTTGTCATAGAACGTCTCGTTTTCTGACAATGTAGGTTTCTATGTTAAACAAGTTATTATCTTTAAATAAAATATAAAAGATTAAAAAAAAAATATTTAATTTATAAATGCGTAACAAAACTAATTTATTTATGTAAAATACATTAATTAGTAAGCACTAAACACATTTATTTTTCTCAGTGAGACTCTTTTTGGTACATTTTCGCTTGTGGGAAGCATCGGGAAGGACTCTTTAAAGCGTCCATTGATACGCTCCATCTTCTCTGGCATCTTTTTTCCATCTCCTTAATATCTTCGTGAAATCGTTCACCTTGCTCTTCACTCACGTCTCCTAAATTTTTTGGAAAGTAGTCGAGGTGGCAATGAAGAAAATGTACTTTTAAACTCATCAAGCAACCTAAAGCTTGAAATGCTTTTAACATTCTTTTGACGATTTGTTTGTAGTTAAGATCTTTGTTATTGCCTAAAAAGTTCTTTATGACCTCTTTAAAGGCAATCCACCCTTCTATTTGAGGATCCGTCATGGTTGTGATGAATAGTGGATCAGACATAAGCCGTCTAATATCTGGTCCAATGAAAACACATTCCTTCAACTTTGCCTCCGAGAGGCCTGGAAACTTTGATATTAAGTATTTGAAGCAATTTCCATCTATTGGAAGTGGTAGAAGAACTTTATGAGGAGGCACCAAAGTTTCATGCAGGACATTATTTTCGCCAACTTTAAGCTTCCTCGGAGGCCAACACTTTTTGGTCCAGTGATTTGTTCGGTCTCTACTATCCCATAGACACAAAAGCAAGGGAATTTGGTAAACCCAGATTGTTGTCCGAGCGCCATGCCAAAGATTTTGAAATCACCGCACACTTGCCAACCGTGGTCTTTATATTTTAATTTGCAAATAATCAATTTCAAGATTTTGTAGGTTTCCTTGAGGTGTACGGAATGACCGAAAGGAATGGAAGTATAGGAACCGCCGTTGTCAAGCAGAACTGTTTTAAGAATCCTTTTTTAGGAATCTATGAAAATACGCCACTCTGCTGATTCGTATGAGATCTTAAATGTATCCACCCTTCTACACTATCGGAGCGCGCACGTTCAGGTTACAACATGTTTATGTTTGTTATTGCAGCTCACACAGGGTGTTCCTCATTTAGAAATTAAAGATAGTTATGGTTAACATTTAAAAACAGTAATCAAAATAAAATTATACCTATTATTAATGCCTACAAGTTAGCCCAAAAAACTGTTTTTTATAATTAAATTTTTCGTTTTGTAAAATAACCTTACGTTCTGGAATTTTTGAGTTTTTTTTTTAGTTTTCAGAACACCTAAATACATAGAAATCAGTTGGAAATATCCAGACAGCATTTTTGTTGCAGACCTGTGTAATTACTGAAATATTTATATATGTATATGAGTATATGTGTTTACATTTATGCTATTACAAAAATTTAAAAATTTTCTATTAAGAAAAATTCTTTCACATCCGATATCAAATTTTAATTTAAAAAATAATAATAAAAAACTAACTGTTTCTCATTTAATATAATTAGTTTTAAAGATCCTTAACTTGACTTGATTTGAAGATGTGTAAGAAAAGAACAACTGTCAAGATTCACAGAGTTTCGCCTATTTCTACATGTACCCTGGAAGATGGTTTGAAGCATAACTAATTTTTTTCAACCGAAGCACTCTTCACATAATGCCAAATAGAATGGTGCTCCTGAACACACCCCAACCAAGCACCCCAAATCTATATTCACCACACTTAAATTCCACATAACTGAAAAAATAACCCCCACCATATCAAAACCGGAAGAGCAGTCGTCTGCTTTTTTTCCTTTTTCATTTCCATACAATTTATAAAACTCTAAATTCGTACAAATATGTCGAAGGCGATCATGGAAATACCCGTCTGTGCAAATGAAGGCATACGAAAGCCAATATTTTCAAATAAAAGTCAATCATGTTACTTTGGCAGTCATCTCCCGAAAAGAGTACGCATTGGTTTGTTTTTATGTGCACTCGTATGTTTGTATATTTGAGAAAATATCCGAGCATTTGTTTTGCTCAGCCGACAATTGACTAAGAGACTGCACTTGTCTTAAGTGTATCACTACTTAACGAAGTGGTTCACCCTTTTGAAGATCATCTAAGTTGTAGGGTTTCTTGGAATTCATTTATTTTAAAGTGTTGAATTCAGGCGGCTTAATTTTTTTTTTTTTTTCCTTTTTAGAATAACTTTTTCAAAACGCCACCAACGAAGGCAGTCATACTTAAGTCCTTCGTTGCGAGTTTATTGTGAGCCACTTTCTCATATGAGTTAGTGTGAATGCGTGAATTTTATTATTGGTGATTATATGTATTTCACATTCAAATTCAATACCTCCTCTCAACATTTGCCATACTGTATTAAGTATTAATCGACTCTTCTGGCAAAACTTTTATGCGTTGCCATATTAAGGCTTCCAGATTGCCCGCGAACAATCCCATTGAAGCATTCCGATTTAATAGCCCGTCTACTATTCTACATAAACAGCTTTTTTCCCTCTCACATCCAGCATATACATACATACTTGAAAATGGTGTTCCTAAATGCATACACAATCATTTGAAGTGTTGTCAGTTCGCACCTTCGCTTGCAGTGAACACTTCAGCTGTGCATAAAGCGGATTAATATGAATCAGCCACGCAGTAAATCGATTCAGTGGGGAAGTAGGACTAAACTTACTACTGAGTGGTATAACTGGTATTGTTTGGACAATTTATTCGATTTATTATTTGGACTTATTCCTTCAGATAGAGCTCCAACTTTCATAGGAAAATATGATTTATATATTTACGAGTATATGTGTGTATGTTGCGGAGTGACCACAAAACACTGACTTTCCTAGGCTCTGCTTAGATAGATGTATACTCTGTTAGCAAATTATAACACAACCACGTATTGACATATTTGTGCACTTTATTATCTACATATGTATATGCATTATTAAATAAAAGTGTCAATATATGGTTGTAGTATAATTTGTAAACAGAGTAAATGTATTAATACTCATGTGTATTTATGTGCTTTTAACTGAAAAGTTAATTGAAGATATTAAATACGATAGAGCGATTTTAAGTTCATGGATACGTAAGTACTTTTTCGAGTTACAAACTCGTATTCAGTAACTATTTTAGGACTTTTTGAGTTTATTCCGGGGTTGTTGTCCGGGTCTTGAATCCTCTTCATGTATGTACATATTACTGTTCAGTATTGCGATACGAAATTTATTGCGATTTGAAAGACAATACGGACCAATACAAATTCATATACTATTCTTGCTTGCTTAGGTAACAGTGTCATACATTCATTCATAGCACACACATATACATATAACACTTCCTTTGCGCTTGATTTTCTTAGTCGGTGATAGTCTTGGTATTAAAACTTACAGTAATGAGTCAATTATCTTGTAAGATCTTAATATCTAGCCTCATAAATTAATTTAAACGCATAGCTTACTTCGTATTTAGTAAGAAAATTATTACACAGATATGCAGCAACATAAAACTAACATCTTGTTTGAAGATATCAATTACACAATGCGCCAAATTTCGAAAAGCTGGATAAATGGGATAAGTTCATCTCATGATGGAAAAGTTGAAAACGAATTTTGGTTTTCGTCGGTTTGAAATTGCAGCTCAAAGATCTCAATACACCAATATATTAAAAAAAAAAACCCATGCAATTATATTTGGATAAATATCCTCTATTATTTCCTTGGAATCAAGCGCTAATGGTCAAAGCGTAATGATCCAGTTTGCGTTTAGTATGAAAGTGGCACATTTAAAAATACACTTTCTCGTTCCTACAGCTAAGCAGGCCAAACTAAAAATTTAAGTTATTAGTTTTAATAAGACCGCAATGAAAAAAACCCAATCGAACCTTTTTTCTACCACTCGAAATGATTTTGCAAATTAATTGTATTGCCTTCTCGCCTTTCTTTTCTATTCATCCTTCCTTATTTTGTTTCTGCTCATGACGTATCGTTCACGATAATGCGCAGTAGGTATGTCGGAAATTTGTTTAAACTGTAATAGTAGTATAGTGTTAATAGTACTTATTTCCACTTAGACGAATGGGTGAGCTACATACATACATACATAGTTATGTATAAATAGAAAGAAATTTTCGCTACTACGAGTATTTAACAGAAAACTATTCGCGTTTTATACTTCGTTCCTTCATTTTTAATTTTAGTTTGCTTAAAATCACTATCAAATCAAATTAATTATTTTATTGACTTATATCTCCTCTATTTTCTTCTTCTCTTTGCAGGTAAGATTTAGGGCAAGCTGCAACCGAAGATCATAGCAGCGTAGGGAATGCGGCAAATAAAAAACAACACTAAATATTTTAACAAGTACGACGTTTTTACAAAAATCCTCTATCATGCCCCTATAAACAAACCAATTGGTATTATTCCGCTTCCATAAAGGACAGCAATTGTGTCTGATTGTGTACTCAGCTGTCACAAATGTTTTTCTGCCGCAAACACGGCGAGATGGCGCTTATCCCTTGCTATATACATACATACTTACTCGTATATACGTATCTGGGTGCACATATGGCTTCAGCTTATTCAGTAAGAAAAGGTTCACGTACCTAAACTTTTTCTACACACACACACCTAAGTATGTGTGGGAACGTGAAGGATGGCTCGCGTGGGAGTTTCCTCCTGCAACTACAATAAAACTGCTCCGTTTGAGCTTATCCATAATGTCACTTGACTAGTTCTTTCCCTTCAACCGTTTTCTGATTTTCATCTCACTTATTTTTCATTTCCATTGGTTGTATGTCAAATGCTGTCCTTTCGTTTTTACTCGGTCGGTCGCTCCCTCCTACGCTTTACTAGCCACAGTGTTTCCTTGCTCGTTCACACTGTTTGTTCGAGATGCTATCGTTTCATGTTTCTGGGCAGATATCGGGTTTCCAATTGAATACGTTCACATCGCTATCGACAAGCAACAACAACAACACAAACATACCATCAATGCAACAACAACGTCAAGCAACCAACTGCTTACATACACATATTTCAACATATTTCTATATGTTCATACAATTGTGAACGCACTGTGCCAGTACAACGTTGCACTAAAAGCTAAAAGCACACAGAGCGTGCACAATGAAAGATACGCTTGTCCCTGTAATGGCCTACGCCAACCTCCCACAGTGAAATTCTGTTTCCATCTTTATCATAACGGCATAAACCAACCAATTATGGTACTAGTTCGCTTCGAAGTGGTCAAACGAGACATTGCACAGTGCTTCGTCTCCATACAAACGATGTTCAAAAATAAAGGAGTGGCCAAAATTATAAGAAATTGGGTTCTTTAACAGGTACGCTGATATAAAAATATATATATATGTATATAAAAAATTTAGAAACAACTTTCTAACGAAAACAAAGTAAAAATTTAATTTGATAAAAAATAATAATTAAATAAGTTCACTACTTCAAAAAAGATTATCCTAAGGTCTTCATAGAACTTTAATAACTTGCACATCTCTACTCTGGCCAGATCGCTTAGGTTGCTGAAGATCTCTGATTATAAGGATTTTCTTCTTTTTCCCCATAGTGCAGGACATTCACATAGAAGGTGACTCACGATTTCAGGCTCTTCTTCATTTCTGAAGCTTCTGCAGAAGTCATTGTCAGTCTCTCTGCGTGTCTACCGATCAATATATAACCTTTTATTATTCCTAAAGCTAAAGACAGGTATCCCCTGCTTAGCAAGATAAAACCTTTTGATCGTTTGACGTCCCACTCCGGCCACATGAACTTGGACTTGATACAGATGTTACCGTTTTTCCAACGGTCTCCTGCTTCCTTAAGGGATGAGTCCCTTTGAAAGAGCTTGCAGGTAGAGAGCGGCATACCTAAACCCTTCCAGCCTGATGAAAACGGAATGGATGTTCCCCCTGTTGCAAGCTCGTCCGCTGTTTCATTACCCAGTTTGTTACTGTGTCTTAGCACCCATCTCGTTTAGAGGTTTGCAGCAGGTTGCCACCATTTTAGAGTTGCAGTTGACCGAATCAAGTGTCCTTGGTGCTGCTTGACTGTAGAAAAAAATTAAGATTTCTTTGAATCTAACTTCTTCTGTTCTTAGGTAGTCCGCCGCCTGTATTGCAGCGACCTCAGCCTGAACGACACTGCAGTGGTCAGGAAAACAGAAAGACTTTTCTAGTCCTAATTGGGCTGAAACTATTTGCTTGCTGTGATAAATTTTGACAAAAAATGCCCACTTATGCAGGTCTGCTGCATCCACTTGAATCAAATCACAGTCCAAAGGGGTCTATTATCTCTTTGATTCATGTGACAAGAAATTTATGATTTTTGCGCATCGACGGAACACTGTTCGTGGGGGAGACAGTGGCCACTAGCTCGTCTCCTTGCAAGTTGCACAAAAACTTCATTGTCGCCTTGATATCGTTATCATCGCCATTGTCGCTGATAATGGCTTCAACACAAACACACACTTTGTATTTGCTGCTACTATCACTTGGCTTCTCTATATACTTACGAGTACATGCTTATATATCTATTGGCTACACTCGGCAGCTACCTTCTTAGCTCTGCTCTTTTGGTCTGTCCAAGTACTGGTATCTGTACTTTCCCATTAGTAATTTCCCATTTCGTTCGCTTTGCCATAGCTCCATTAAGAGTTTGTCTCTCGTCCAGCATCTGAAAAACCTTCGATGTAGCCACTTTATTGTTTCATTTTTATCGACACATCTACTCGATTGGCTTGTTTTCACAATCATTTTGGCAGCCACAATAGTCGATGCTTGCATAGTATGTTATATCATTTCAAGGCAACGCTGCGGCATTTTAGACAAAAATTTCTATAAAACGATTTTATTGTTTTTGCCAAATAGTGTTATGACATTCAAGACATTTCGTCGATAATTGATAAGACAAAGAAAATTGTGCAAATAAGAAGAAATGGGAGGGAGTATGTATGTATGTAAGTATATATGTGCCTATGTATGTTCATAAGAATAAAACTAAAAGCGAGAAGATCTAAGTCTTTACTTTGGAAATTGCATTTGTATGCTCCGCTATCTTGGAACTTCTTTCGTCCTTCCAAGGGTCACTCACAGCCAGTCAGTCAGCTAGTAGAACAAGCTGACAAGTGTCTTTCCATCTTTACATACGACTATGTGAATATGCGCATTGCATATGGATTTGAGCTCGAATTAACGCCGAGCTCGATTTAATGGACGGAAGGAATGCACATGTCGATAAGGATAGAGATAACGCTGTAATTGTGATGTTGCTGGCAACGATAGCCATGAGTGCAAACAAGCGACGGATATAAATGACAATGAAATTCAAATTTCGAATAATGATGTGCACACATTGCTTCGGCTCGCTCCAACCTATTCTACACATCTCAATTCGTACACTGTCATATACATTTTTTATGCAGATTTATCTTCACTCCTGCAAATTTGTGAGTTTTGTTATGCATTTGAGTATGTTGTGCCGGTCGGTTTCGGTTGAAGTTTCTGCCAATTGTTGCTGCGCTCAATTATTCTTTTCAGGTTTCAGGTTGGAAGTTCGAGTGCGTGTCATGTGTATAGCTCCATAAATATGCAAACACACTCAAACAAGTTACTTCATACATACATGTGTATACTCGTACATACTTACATATACCATATGTTAGTGCATTTGTATAGCGTAGCTAACAATGATGATGATGTAGGTGCCAATTTATTCTGTAGTAGCATAGTCTATCTTTTAACGACAATGTGTACTATATAGTAAACCCGATTTGCTGCTGGTGCTGGTTTTACTTAACCACTATCGTTGTTTAGTATTCGCTGTCACCGGCATGGAGCAGCTGTTGTCAATCGGTGTCACTGCCATTGTCACCACAGCACATCATTAACGATTTATGCAAATTGAAATTAATATCACATGGCACTGCCGGTTGATCCTAAATTCTACTTAAAGGATTGAGAAGGTGTCATGGAATATGTGCATGTGAATTAAGCAACGTATTTGGGTTTAGCAGGGTTTAGCTTCAACACATTAGCATTCATTTTTTACAGACAAATTTAAAATCAATTTGTACGAAAGTTTACTTTTAAATTTTTTTAATACCTATTTAATATCACTTTGCAAAAGATGTACCTTAAGTGCAACAAAGAATGTTTGTTTAAATCATTGTATAAACAATCCCTTAGGTTTTCAAAGCTTAAAATCACTGCAAGAAATAAAAAAAACTAATAACCACCGCTGAACCAGCTCTACACACGGTGGTCTGGAAATAGAAAGTGTTGGCAACTCTTTTTGAAACTCCGCAGATTGCGTCCGAACGGCAGGAAACACAACTATTTCCTTTTAATAGGATATATATCCGAATTGCCACCATCCATAAGATCTCTGAATAGGGTGAAGGTTTTGTGTGACGTTTTGAAAACTGAGCGAAAAGGAAAGAGTTAAGAGCGTAAGAGTGACCTTATGAGGGGATTAAATGCTTAGAACTTTTTAAGCTATTTACATATACATATAAAACTATAATCAAACCGATTTTAATATGTACATACATACATACATATGTTGTACTCGCAGGGCACTTCGACCCACACCTGCATTTGCGTTGCCGCAACTCGCGACGAATTGAAATTGAGTCATAACGGCCGTGCACGGACACAGCGTCCGAAGCGATTCTTCGGGACCGATAGAGGTTCAGTATATGAAATTCGGAACCTGTTAACTTTTTTATGGATGGCTAGTCTTCTGCGCGAACTCTACATCAATTGAAAAATGTTTAGTTCAGATCACTAAAGTGTTTTTCTGGCAGAGGTTGCCGCTTTAAAGGAAGACGAATTGAACAAATTCAAATGCCAATCTTTATTTCGAAATTTTAATATCGGAATATCGTTAATTTAAATAATTTTGAATTTATGTTAAAGTAGACGAAAACGGGGGTTAATGTGAACATTTACAAAAGGCTCGTGTTCTTTGAAATTACAAAAAAAAAACGACTGCGTTACAAAGGAATAACTTCAATTTTTCTGTTCTTCGACATAAATTTCTTGAATAATCATCTCAAAAACTGAAATTTGTGTTGAATTATGACACTTCTCACGCGTTATGTTATTTATTCCAACCACAATCCTCTTTATCACTTCGTAAATTCCTAACGTGGGGTAAGTAAATTGATTTCCGTCGACGATAAAAATTCCTTGCAGTTATTATTAGTTTATTTTCTTAGTCCTTTAAATGTAATTATAACACTGAAGTCAAAGTAAATTTATTCATTTAAAAATTTTTTTAATTATGAAATCGAAAAACATCACTAAACATGGTATAACGTCAAAAAACAATTTATCAACAAACAAAATTTGACGGAAACTCGTTCCAAAAAACATACATACATATCGACTGTTACCAATTTATTGTAATTTACAAATCATACCTCTAACGGGTGTAGTGAAGATATCCACACTGAAGCAAAAGATGTCATTCTTCATACATATCCTTGGCCCGAATCTATTCATATTATTTATAAACGATATTTATAATACAGTAATAAAATAAGTTTTCAACTCATTGTATTCTTAAACTGAAATCTGAGTTGAGACTCTTCTTTCTTTAAATATAATTTGGAATCACACCTTTTCGTACTCAGACTTATTTTAAATTAATTGTAAATATGATTATAATAAAAATTATATTGGAGACATTAAGACGGGAAAATACGAGTATATTTTGAGTAAGCTGAGAACATTACTCCTTAGAGTTTTGTAGCAAAGCACTTATTCTCGAGATATTTCATTTTCCGATAAGACTCTGATGAAACAAATAGTTTTTAATAAAAAAAAACTTCAGTATTTAAATGCTCAAAGGCAATAAGGATTACCGTTGATTTCCTCATGATTCAATGATCAGACCAGAACCAAATTAATATGGAACCAACTTTGAGATTTCACCTTTCCGATAAAGTAAACATTATTCATCATTAGTTTTTGAGCAAATTTAAAAATGGTATTTCTTGAAACTTATATTAATTTATTTATGTTTGATAATTTTCATTTAAAAATTAGTTTTTGATCGTTAAATTAGATCTTGATGATACGTTATATGGAAGAAAATGTTCAACGCTCTTGACAAAAAAATTATAATCAATCAACGGTACTTTTAAGCTAACTGAATAAAAAGTTGGAAATTTTTATGAAAGTATTTAGAATACCGAAGAAGATGAACGAATGAGCTGTACGAGCTTTATAACGATATACATATGTAGATATAAATAGTGCAGCGAGTTAAGATTCAGCGGCTTCGCTGCCTAGGTCATCTTGTTCGAATAGATGAAAGCGCTCCAGCACTGAAAGTATTTGACGTGGTACCCGCTGGTGGTAGAAGAGGAAAAGGGAGGCCTCCTCTGCGACCAAGTGGAAAAGACTTGGCTATACTTGGGATTTCCAATTGGCGGCAGTTAGCGTAATATAGAAATAACTGGCGTGCTAAGCTAAGCTCGGCCAAAATCGCCAAGGCGGTTATCGAGCCAATTATGTACGTAAGTAATTGTGAGCAACTGTACATTAAACAAAAAAAAATCCAAAAAATTTATAACCTTGGCAGAACTCGCCAAGACCAAAAAAAAAGGTGACTCAGCTTCAGAAAAAAAAGGCTACAGCCTATAACGATTCTGAGGAATTTTACTGATTCGATTTGAACGGCTGATATTAAAGTTGTCTTGCTTTATAAGAACGCGTGTGTTCCTCTAGTATACATATATGTATTGCAGCCCTCATTCGCATTTACCAATTCTCTTTCATCACAGACTCCATTCAGTGTCGTTGGCATGGATATTCGACACGGCCCTTGCAACTTTTCCAGCCATCTTCAAGCGGAAAATAATATTTGCCCAAAGCCAACCAACTCTTTGCGAGTACAAAGAAATCAAATCGCAAGACGACTGTTGCGAAAAACATTTTCACTTTGTAGCAACAGCTAAAAAAGGAATACTTTTACCCTCGGATGTAAGTTCTCACTTTAATAGGTGAATGTATGTATGTTATGTGTATGCAGACATACATATGTTCGTTCAAAAATGTATAGCCTTGATAAACTGTTTATAAGGCGTTTATCCAGTCAGAGCTATTGCCCTTCACAATATACACACGAAAAAGTTCGTAATACAAAAGAAGTGTAGAAGAGAATTGGAAAATCTGTTGGGAAAAGCTAAGAAGTGCATTGTGTTTCTTTTGAAATTTATATGTCTCTCCGCTGTCGGCAGTTGCAAAGGGAACAGCCACATTGACTGTCAGCGGCAACAAATTGCACAGCAACAAAACGCGCGCATTAAGTGCAATTTTCTTCTGCTATGTTTCTTCTCAATTGCATGTTGCATGTTGATATTGCTGCTGTTGGTGCTACCTTTTCGTTTAGCTGAAGCTGTTAGAGCCAGATAAGTAGTTGCTCCGCAGCTACCTGATGTTCTTCGCCGAGAGATGCAAGCGAAGCAGCAAGGGCGCAAAAACTCACAAATGCAATAAACAGAAGCTTACATGTGCATACATACATATGTACATATGTACACACATATGTATACGAGTATGCCACGTACATATTTATGTTTGCAGAGATATACGCGTGTCAGCACATGCAAATAATGAATAAATAACTAAATGGGGAATGCAGCACGCAACATTCAGAATACAAAACAAATTTGTTTACGGGTTACCGCTCAGTTCCTGGCGCCTTCCATCTAACTGCCCCCACCGCAAGGCCCCAAATTCTTTCGCATAACTAGGTATGTATGTATGTAAGTATATCTTGGCTGCAGGTATGCTCATGAATCGCCAGTCCCTGTGCATGCAACAACTGTGCAACCAACGAGCCTTGAATGTGCCACAAATCACCATAAGTATGTTATGTTGCATGCAGTCGTGCAAAATTTTGTTGTTGCAACGAAGCAGCATTCACTGCGATTGCAAATTAGAGAGGATGAAGAAATTCCAGTGCGGGCTGCTATGGATGGGGAGTAGTGTGAGCAATTTACACGCTTGAAAATCTGCAATCGCACACATGCATTCATAACAGTGTCCATACGATGCACTGTAACATTCAACAATAATCACAACAACGACGACAAGCATTGCTGCGGCATGCACGCAATGACGGAGCGGCAAGCAAGTAAACCAATGCATATGGATAACAACTTCAACATTATGTTGATGCAACAATGACAAAAGCAACAATAACAAGGCTTAAGTGGATACGTAGATGTTGCCACAATAAAAGTGCTGTGGAAAAGCGAAACAAGAGCAACTAACAAGCAAATGTGAACGCTCCCGGTAGGGAAATTCAAACCGATCAAAGGACACTCGGCAACAAGCATTCAGACAATTTGAAATAGGGCAGTTCTTAAAAGGATAAAAATATCGCAAGTCAATTGCGTTTTGTTTCAAAACTTTGCTACTTGAATAGTTTTAAACTTAAAGGCCTGTACGCAGTCCCAAGTAAACATAAATTCCATTTCTTAAACTCACGAAGGGGCGACAAAATTTTTGTGTGTCAAATTTACGTCCTCCAATGCAAGCTAGATAAGGTCACTCCTAAGAGGACCAGCCAACCAAGACCGCGCATATGAAGTCGCCACTACAAACAATGCACTCTTTCAGCCTTTCTGGATAAACAAGGAGCCTTATTTTATTTATTCGGTTCAATACAGAAAATCAGTCGTTCAGTCAACGAAACCGATACTGGAAGAGGTGCACTCCATAGAAGAGTATTATCTTCGCTTTAATGAGTAGAGGCACTGAACGAAATTCTATTGGAACTAATAGATGATCTTGTGGAGCAGAGCCAGGCCCTTTTCTCTTTACAGAAAGTAAAATCGTGTGTGAGTCCTTGTGGAAATTATACTGCTTGGTCACAAAAAATGGCGCCGAAACGTTCAAAAGTTTATACTCGACAAGCGACTGGAGAGAGAATCTGAAAACATCTCGACTTCGTTGGCTGTAAGCAAAACTGTCAGGTAATTAATTCATCTAAAAGAGGAGGTCTAGTAAATTAAGAACTCAATAGCCCTTTACATCGACAGTTCCTCAACGGTCAGATGCCTCTAGCATTCCGACTACGAAACTCTTCAGGCATACTCATATTCCAGTGCTAGGGATTAAGAAAGCCTGTAAAATACTAAGCACCAACGGGGAGAAGTACATACGGACAGTCAACTTGAGATACGCTGTTTTAAGAAAATACCACAGATATATATGATTATATTAAATTATGAGCAAACGGTCTGGGTAAAACAAGAAACATTTCCTAATTTCTCATTACAAACTCGGAATTTATATGAAAACTTTATTCAAAAAGAAGTCAAAAATAAAAAAGAGTACATTAGTAATACTTTTTAACATATAATTATTGTTACCTTATGAATTTGAATTTAAAAAAATTACGGAACATATTTATCAAAAGAAAAACATTGGCCTTATTGACTCTTTTGTGTATTGAGTGTAAATACGTATACGAGTACCGTAAGCGTATGTATTTGAAATTTAGGGAATTCATTGGACGTAATGTATTTTTTCGGCTGGAAATTCAATGAATTTTCAAATAAACTTACGATAGTTACACTGTATCACAAAATAGTGAAGAAGTCTATTGCTAATATTGTGAAAAGGCATTCAGCTCCAAACGTAAATTACAAAGCATTTTATAGCGGTGCGTGCTATAACTTGATATGCCGGTGAGTTCGAGGTTCGAATCTCAGTCAGGGCAAACAAAATCTTAATCATAGAAAAAGGTTTTTCTAATAGCGGTCACCCCTCGGCAGGCAATGGCAAACCTCCGAGGGTATTTCTGCCATGAAAAAGCTTCTCAATTAATTCATCTGCCGTTCGGAGTCGGCACAAAACTGTAGGTCCCTCCATTAGTGGTATAATATAAAGACGCACACCACAAATAGTAGGAGAAGCTCGGCCAAACACTGAGCTATATAGTGTACGCGCCAAAATTATATATGTATATATATTTAACTATTTCTCCAAAAAATAGTTACAGCCACCAAAGATCTATTAAAATTTTATTTTATTGAAAATTTATAAATACTTGCCCATATTTATTTGAATGCCGATCATACAAATTGTATTGTTAATTATGGGTTTTACTTGAGCCTTGATACATATAGGCCGTGAACTGAAATTCTATGGAATGATGATTGTAGCAGATCTGTATGCAATAAAATAAATTGACACGCTTACGAGTTCTGCTGGTTCCAGGTTTTTTTTTTCGTTTTTTTTTACGAGAAGAAAGCATCGACAGCCTGTCCCCCTTCAGTATGAGACTTTGACCTGAATAAACCGTCCACTGTTCGGTATCGTACCTCTCCCGGTACTGCCGTCAAGTATTTCGTCGCGAGGTGGTTTGAACACTAGGCTCTACGTTCGTCACTGGCCTGCTGCAGTCCGTAAGAAGTTGCATCAACTTAAAACCATCAAGAACTTTCGTCCTCGCTTATTACAATAAGGTGTTTAAAGAAAAAGGAAAAAGCTCTCACCTTCTTTTGTTCTTTTTTTTTCTTTCTTACCATAGTCTTCATTAAGAGTATTTAGCTGGAACTTTAGTATTTCAGCATATAATGCAATGTCTACTCGCCGCTGTTATGAATGCGTGTAGACTGCAGTGGTGATAAGAGAGGCCGTCGGAGCGGACGAGGTTCCGAGCGCCCCGTTGCGAGATTCCAATGGGCACGTAGTCTATGGTAGATTAATGGTTCGCTCGCCGCTGTCTTGATAAAATTGATAAAAAATTAAAAACATTTTTATCGTATTCACCGGCCGTACTATTAGATTTTCCGGAAGGGTTCAATCACTTAGTTTACTTCAACGATATACATACGAGAATGTTTGTATGTTTATACTCGTACTTATGTAGATTGTGTGTTGCCACAGCAATGCAAGTGAAATAACAACCACAGTGTGACTACGAAATGCTAACTGCTACTTACAACAATAAGAAGAACAACAGCTTTGGTAAAGGCTTTAATACTTTAAAGGAAGCTAAATCATCTCGAATGAACGAAAAAAACATGTTCGAGTATATGTACATATGTATGTACACAGTCACTTGTTTGACTAGATTTGTGAAAAGGCGATAATGCAGGCGCAAACGTTATAAATCGCAATCATTTCACTCTGCAATAATAATCGAAAATCAGCGTTTAATGACTCAAGATGAAAAACACTAACAGTAAACAAGGAATCTTATATTGAAATAATTGTTAATAAAATAATTATGAGTTTTCAATTATTTTTTTTTTAAATATATCACAAATCGCAAATAAATAAAATTCAGCAAATTAGTGAAGCATTATCGAATAATTACAGGCGGAAGTAGAAAAGGCAAATGTGTTCATATTTTCAACGGTGCCGCACTAGTAAAGAACAATTTTAATCTTCTGATTTTGCACTTTTCCAGTGCAATTTATAGGGGCCCATTTTGTGTTTCTAGGGGCATCGTTAGATTAATTTTAACTTTAACTAATAAAGCAACAGTAATGTGAGAACGACTCAGCTTTGATGGTTATCCAAAAACAAAATCCAATTCATTCGTTAACATACCTCAAAGGTTGTATTATACCAGAAGTGAACTCGTAGATTAGTTACCGCTGGAGTTAATATATCCGATTTGGTATGATATGGAATTTTTAACGAATCATTATTCCATTATTAAATTAAAATATGGGTAGACTAGCATCAGGAATAGTCAATGGAAAGACACAGACCATGGATCGGAGGAAATACCCCGTTTTACTTTCCAGAGAGCTACAATGGTATCCAAACTCTATTTTGGGGATTCGACAAAAAGTTTCTATATAGACGGTTTTGTACATTTAAGTGAGTAGACAATATAGCCTAATACATAATTTAGGTTGTGAGAAGGCAACATTTTTTTCGAGAAAAAAAACGCCATAAGTGTTTTCTTAAAAGAACAGCCAGTGCAGTGGTAAAGTTCCTTCTCAAACAAAGAAGAAGAACGCTATGAGCTCTGATGCGGCTAATTATGGTACAGCATCCATGAGCATCGACGAACGTTTTGTCTTTGATTGACCGGAGTGCTCTAGACTGATTTAGCGTATTATTCTGACGGAGCTGGTGGTGTTGCTTAACGTCATTTTATATAGTATAAGTTTTGCAGGGATACCAAATTTAGACATTGCGGCATATAAGAAACTTCTCGTGCTGTCGAAGGCGGTTTTGAAGTCGACAAGAAGATGGTGTGCGTCGATTCTTCTTTCTCGGGTATTTTCCAAGATCTGGCGTATTGTAAATGTATAAAAGAAAATAAAAACCCCACTGTTTTCAGCTTCAGTAGTAACTATTTTTGTTTGGTTAACATTTTACGCTTTTACTAGTACGTCTGAATTTTAGTTAATGCTACTTAAATATTTAAAGATGATTATGCACGCTAATAGCGTTTTGTGTTTAAAAATGAACTTGCACCTACAAGAAGTGGCAAATTGTATAAAGTTTGGAAGGAAACGAAAACGACATGAAGAAAAGGCGAAGCAATTTCACCAACATTCGCACTTGAAGTAAGCATAAAATACTGCAGGTGATTACAAAAACAAAGGAAGTGTTGGTGTGATGACGTTCAAAATCTAGAAGTTTATCTTACTGAAAAGTTGCCGTTGTGGAATCGACAAATCCATGTGCCATTTTCCGCAGAGTTTACGCCAGCGACAGCTCCATTCAACCGTCAAGGATGTCACTCCATCATTTACAGTGCAACGCTGGAAATACTGGCAACAAGGAAACTGTACAGCTACCGGCAAACACAAGCATAAAAAACACATATACAGATAATACACACGTATACAAATACATATATGTGCATACATATTTGGCTACATTTTTAACATCGCATCAAAAATGTCTCGTGACGCATGATTTGAACGAAAAGTATTGATAGTTTTTAAGATTGAATGGAAGGAACGATTTGTGTCATTTATGATTTATTGCGCCACTGTCATTTGTAGTTCTTTGTTGCACCATTCTTCAGAACGTATACTAAGATATGAAGTGATGATATATTAAAAAATAATACAGGTTTTTTTCATACATTTTTTCATGATATAATTTCTTTCGGAGGGTTTTAGCATAAAACTAAAATTTATTTCTTGTTTTTTAAATAAAAATGTAAATAAAATATTATTAGTACCTAAAATTAAAAGATATGCTTTCATTGACGTTTTGTTCAGAATTGTCATAAGAACACATCTGTCGTTGAAGGAAATAAGAGAAAAAATGTGGCCAGTGCTAACTTGCGTACACATATGTATGTATATGTTATGGAGTTATAAATTTAAATAAGTGCACGTTGTTAAATTTAATAAAAAAATTTAAACAACGGTGTTAACTCATTGTAGGCTTATACGCCCTTATGAAATTTCGAACTGGTTCTGTTGGAAGTAGTATAGTATGTATGTATATAGTATAGTATATGGTATATTTCTGATTGAAATTTGGCATTTGTCAGAACTTAGAACCTCAAAATGTAATTTAGTTCATTTTGTTCATTATATTTATTAAAAAAATACAACTACTAATTAAATGGCACTTTAGAATTGCGATTATGGAAAGTGGTTAGTATTTCAATATATGATATTTTAAAATTACCAAAATACAACTTATTTCCATACTTAGAATGAGGAATATTTAAAGTAAAAAATTCAGCTGATAGATTTGATTATTTTTGTTTGAAATAAAAAAACGATCGAAGATTTTCCGTCATTAATTTTAAATCAATAATTTTAAATTGAATTAAATTAAGCAGATACATATTCTTCAAAACATTTTTCCCAATTGTTTTTTGTTTATTTGTTTGCTCTCGCACTTAAACAAATTTGACGAGCTCTAAAAATTTTAATAAGTTTGCACCATCTATTTTATTTAAATCGGATCATTTGCTTTATTGTTTGTTTTTTTTTTGTAATAAAAGAAAAACAATGTGCTTTGGGGAAAGCAATGAAAATTCCTTAGCTATCAGTTTCTCAATTATCAGCAAATGAAAATTTGTAAACATCTCGAACATGTTCGTGGAAACCGACGATCAATTAACTGCCGAATACGTTCAGGTTTACATTACGTTTACTTTTAATTAAAGTTATGCAACAATGCATACATGATCGTTAGTAAAAATGTACAATGTACATACATACATACATACATACATAAAATAAAATAACTTATCTATTTAATTTGCTCTTTCAGTAAGTTTTTTAAAACTCGTTTATTTCCAAGTGGATAGTCACACGTTAAAATATAAATATTTACGGATTTGTACATACACACATACATATGTATGTACTAATACATAAACAATTCATGGAGAATTTTCCAAGCTTATGAACTGTACCACTTCCTCTTGCCATGGCCCTGGACCGACTTTTGCTCATACGAGGTGTGTTCAAACAGGAAGGTACCTTTTCAAACTTGACAGATGTGACGTCGGTAACTTTTGTAAACAATCGGTTTTCTCATTTCTAGGTTTTCTCATTCTCTACTTCTTCACTCCGCCATCTTCACTAGGTACTAGACGCTGCACTGACGTCAGAACTTTTGCGAATGCTTAATCTTGTTTTCTATCATTCTTGATAGAATACTTAGTTTGTTTTTTGACAGATAAAACGGTTAGGCGAGTTTTGTTCTATTCGGCGATTTTCTGTTATTATAAAAATTTATTATTTAATTAAAGATTTCACCGGATTTGGCCCTCTGCGACTTTTTCCGGTTTCCAAATCTTAAATAAGCAATGAAAGAACGGAGAATTGCAAAAATATAAAGTCACCTTAATTTTTGAAAACACCTCGTATACCTACTTACGAACACACACATGAATGAGCAGACGTTCCATTTGCCACGTAAAATCCCATCGAGAAAGACCACAAAATGCTGCTTTTATCGAATTTCTCTGTCGCTTTCCGGCTATCCTCCACATCTTGCCACAAAAAAAATATTTCAACAGCAGCCGTCCTCTGCAATTTGCATTTTGTCATATTTAAAATTTTCAACTGACCAACACTTTATTTACGCTCCAAATAACGTTCAAGCAAGATATACGCTGCGGCAAAAAAATAAGTGAAATAGTCCCAATTTTTTTAACACAAAAACTTAAATACGCAAGTATTTATGCATTATTTTCACATGTGCCTGGCTCTTACCACCTACGTGCAACATAACCGCATAAATGCCGTTGAATGCAATATTGAATGCGTTTTGCTTTCAATAAAATTGTATTATGTTATTTTCGCATTTTTTCTTTTTGTTTTAAAATTTTTTTTTAACGGGGTATATACTCGTAGTAAGTATGTATGTATATATGACGCCGCGCTAAGTCCATATCTTTGTATGCAAATATACTTTTGTGTGTATTTGTAGATTTAAAATGTCTTTTGATGTGCTTTTTGCACTTTTACGCAACTTCCTGGTATTTGCGTGTGCGCGCGTTGAATTAAACGCTTAATTTGGATTTTTATATTTTCATTGAATTTAACTGTGAACTCATAATATTATTTGTTAAATATGTATGCAAGTAAATAAATATTGCACAGACTGTCGGAAATGTTCCCCTGATTTTTCGAATGGCATCCTAATTGGCTATATTAAAAATCTCAAAGTTACACATTTGAAATATTGATAACGAAAACATTTATCAAATTATTTGAATGTATTATTTTACTTTGAAAAATATCAAGAAGCTTAGCTAGGCAAATAGGTCAGAGCTAGCTGGACACTTTCATTCACACATTCAGGGGAAAAATATGGCGATGTCACAAATTTTACACGTTGTTTTACTATATTTTACATTCTAATAACTTCCAAAGAACAAATTATAAAAATCAACAATTTTTCTTTTATTTATCGATAAGACTACACAATTATACTTGATTAAGGGTATTTTTGGTTGACGAATTATTTAACTTATTGTGAATATTTGTCTGCGTGAATAATAAATTATTCAAATTTAATCTGCAAAGTTTATAAACTTATCGCCAGCCCATTTAAAACCCATCAGTCATCAAATGAAAAAAATCTATGCTTTTATTTGCTCCGATGACTTTAATACTCGCTGCTCTATTGTAATTTATGTGTGTATGTATATTTAGAGGGCCAGGGAAAGCTAAATGAAGTTTTCAGGTGCTGAGAGCATCAAATATCATCGCTTATTTAACGTTTATTTTGGCTGGAAACACTGAGAATTAGACCCATAGCTTCCATTATAATTTTTATCGAACTACCTAAGGGTTTCTACAGATCAGGTATAAACTTAATACAATGATGTTCTGAAACCAACTAAGAAGAATAAAGTAATATTAGTTGTTTAGGGCTCAGACATGTTAAGGTACTAGTACACTTTAGAATTTTCAAAAAATCAAAATTTTGTTTGCATTTTTCAATTCCTTATAGCTTCAAAAATAAGTTCCTAAAATATTTTTGTGAAATTCAAAATTTAAAATTTTCATTTTTCTCAAAATGACATCTTTAAACTTGCGGACAGTTAATCTCCGGATTGGCTGGACCGATTTTATTAAATCTTGGTGTGTTTTATTTGTTATTATACTCGTATTTACCAAATTTTGATCAAAAATTAATAAATAAATGTTTTTTAACCATGAAAAACAAAAGAAACAAAGGCTTTCAAAAATTCTTGCAACATTTTTTTTCAAATTTCCACCATTTTTTTTTTGAGGAATTTTCCACTAATGGTGGTAAATTGTACCGAGGGAAACCTCCCTTTTTCAAATGCCGTTAGATCTACATGTTTTAGAAATCCCAATCCTGCCATTAACTGCCCGCAATCGGAACAACTTTTTTCGGGGACTCGACTTTGGTGCCCTCTATAATATGACGACATGTACATATAAATGAAAAAAAAATGCCTATTTTTGGCTTTCTAAAATGTACTAGAACTAGGCAGAATTGGAACTATTACACACTCGGTCTACAGATCAAGCAGACCGTCGGAAGACAGCATTACTTAACTCGTCTTGCAATATATTTATCGCATGAACCCTAAACTTCTAATTATTTATTTACTTATGTTTAAAAGCATTATTTTTATTATTCTTTTTTTATCTAGAAGTAAGTTTTCAAGTGTTGTTCATTTTTTAGCATATTTATTTGTAGAGCGACTTTACCATGCCAAAATGAACTACCCCTAATGTATGCTAAATAAAAATGAACATTTTTATTACATTTATGTGTGTATGTATGCTTGTAATTATTCGACTGCTACTTGTAACATAGTATGCGTGTGTAAGTGCAGACGAAGTAAATTACCTCACTTTATTTTCATAAAATGTCATTTATATTTATTTTCGGAACCAATTATTGGCGTAGAATACGTCTTACCTTACGGAAACGGCACGGTAACTTTTTTTAAAAATTTTTTTGTAGTCAAATGAAAAAAAAAAAAGAAGATGTTAGCTTTCGTTTGACATACATTTCATGTTGGTTGATATCTTCCTAATATTTAAATTTCGCAAATGAAAATTGTATAAACACATGCACACAAATATGTGTGTGGTGTTTGGTTGAGTGTTTGCTGTTGGGCGATTTAAATGTACTCGTGCAGCCCTTTCTTTGTATTGCATAATTTTAGGCGGGCAAGTTAAAGTAGAGTAAAGGCAGAGAAAGCGCTGCCAACTACTGCTTATTGGTGGTGATTTTAACACAGAAATCACTTCAAATACTAGATTGGCGAAATTTATGAGCGATACGTTTAATTTGGATTATATTCGAAATGATGCTCCCACAACTATTGATAACACAAACAATGACTTAGTTTTTGCGAGAAATTTTAATGTTAATTTAAAAACATATTTATCCTATTTTTCCCATCATAAGCCTATATTCTCAAAAGTAACTTTCAAATAATCAAATAGATTTGGGTCTGTTATTTATCATTTATCTTTACTATTGATAACTACCATTGACTTCGTTTTTGCGAGAAATTTAATTGATAATTTAAAAACATTTTTTGTATCCTATTTTCCTATCATAAGCTTATGTATATCATCAAAAGTAACTATCAAATAAAGAAATTCATTTGCTTGCATTATTTATCATTATAAATTATCATTATACATATGTTTTCTGTCTTATCGGATGGCGTATTCTACGTTAAACTTAATGGCCGTGTCTCTGACACAGCCTCCTTCTTTTTTCTATTCTTTACGCTCCACTCTACTGTGTTTACTCAAAAACGTCGTCTATGTATGTATGTATTCATGTGTCTAAAAGTCACTTTAATCGCATAAAATTGAAAGCAAGTGTATGTACCTCACATATGTACAATCACAGTGAAAGAAACGTTAGCCTTCGGGACCAAGAAGTAAGTCTGAATAGAATTCAGCAGCTGGAAATCTAAATGAAAACAAACGAAAAAGTGTAACCAAATTTTAATAAACTTTCGCAGCCGCAACAGGAACAATCACCTACGGCATCCAAAGCAAATATCCAAGTGGCATATATACAAACGTATGTATATATGTATATAAGTGTATTAGCCACGTAGTTGAACCATTGTGGTGTCTTTGTCGTTATCGTACAGTCGGCACTGGGCCTACTGATATTTTGTCTTGCTTTGACTCACTCAACCTGGGTGTGATGTTTTTGATCCGGTATCCATCACAACCTCCTTGAGTGAGCGATAGCAGGATAGAATTTCCTCTTTACCACACGGACACATACTACACCGCACAACCTCACAGCTTTACCACAACTGCATTCAACAAGCCATAGATGCAAATGTATGTATGTCGCAGAAGCAGCAGCGGAATATACGTCGGGGAGTTGAGACATTGCGGAGGAGTCTGAAGTTGCGACGCTATCGTCCTAAATGCGACCATAATAATATTATATTATATATTTATAATTTATAAATTACAAAGTTAACCTCGTCGATGAGTATACATAGTGATGAATAAGAAATCGCTTCTTATAGAAGTTGTTTAATTAAGGCACCAAGTTACGTATTCGCAGTGTAGTGCAAGGAGAAAACGGGTATCGCAAACTGTGAACATCTACATATGTATAAGAAATAGTTATCTGTTGCTTCATCATTAACCACTTATGTTAGCTCTTGTGGCTTAAGATGGAGCGAAATGGCGTAAAATTTTAACATTTTTTTTTAAGATATACAAGTTTTCATATTGTTTTTTTTTTAATTTCGAAAAGAAAGATTATAATTGTTCTTAAGAAATACGTATAATAATTCGTCAAGCACATCCGACTATCGGGGATTACATACTGGCTTAAGGTTATGAGCAATTTGACCCACTAAGTATATTGGAGTTATGGGAATGTGATCAAAATTGAATTAGAAAATAAAAAAAATTAATAAAAAAAACTATAGCGAATTTGAGCTACTTTTCATTTCATTTCATTTTTTATTGGAAAACATTAGTACACTAAGATAATAAGATATTTTCTAGTACAACAAGATAAAATAACCTTTAGAACTTATTATTATAGAATTTTCACCTTAAGATTAACATTAAGTAAACTTAACGAATTAAACAAGTAACTACAGAAATAATCAAAAAAATAATTACATAGGGATTTGAAACAAATAATAGTAAAGATAGATAGATGGTCAGTCTGTCCTATTGAAACATATTACTTGTTATATTAAAACTCACTTTTATAATCTCCTGAAATAGAATGAAAAACAATTTTATAACTATAAATATACATATATTTCATGTGAGCCTGCTTCTCACATTTTTTTTATTTATTGGAAAGAATAACAATTATAAATACGTATTTACATACTTTTTATATTTTTTTGATGTTTTTTAAACCCATTTTTAATGTAAACAAAACAACTTTCTTGTAATTCTCAAATGTCATTGTTAATGCCGTTTTTTATTAAAATATAATAAATTATAATTAGAGATATGCAGTGACTATTTTGAAGAAGTATATCTCCAGGGAAGAGCTTTCAAAGCTCCTCATAAAACACTCGCTTCCAGTACTCACGAACAAATTTTGGTGAGCAAATAACTGAAATTAAACCAAAATCCTTAACAAGTATTCACCTCTTTTTACAAAATTAAACACAAACGTGTGAACGGCTCACGGATTGACTTTAAACTATTCACTTAAAACGGCGCAGCATCAAATTTTTTTTTAAATTCCGTTAAATGAACGCTTCAAGAGCCTTCAGAAAAATGGGCATTTCTTGAAGTTTACCTTAAACATTCTAAAAAAGCTCGTATTCTTTTTTCGGAACGCTCTTTATTTATTTAGCCAGGACATTTCGTTTGCTTTTGGAAGCTTGTGTTGCTCGTTCCCCAAAACAAGGGTGTTTATACTCCAAGAATTAAAAATATAAGTTAAGAAAAAAAAATGTTCAAAGCGTGACAAACATTTTTTATATAATAGTACGAGTACAGATTGAAACTGCATTAATAAATTTTTTTCTAAACATTCTAATAAAATACTTTAAAATTTAAAAAAAAAAAATATTGATGGTAGATAACATAATTAACTATATTTTGATCAAAAAAAAATGTGTACTGATATTAAATAGAAATTTTTTTGTAATTTCATCCCATCTCCTGAAAAAATACGTGTACCAAAGGATGCTACAAAGACTCGCCGTATATTGCAGTGTCAAAGTTCACAAAAGTAGCATTTTGCAATGTGTGACATTTTTCGAAGTTCATAAGTCCTTCTGGATTTGACATCAAACAGCAAAGTGGCAAAAATATAATTTGAGCTGATTTAGTTGAATTATAAATTTGCAACTAAATAAAATTACAAACTTCTCAAACACAGAACGCGCCGCGCCGCGCCGCAAGCACAAGTGCAAAGCAACACATAAAAAGTTTATTTTTTTAAGGCAAAATCAATTAAACATGCATAATTATGTACTCGTATGTAAGTATGTGTGCGCACACCTTAAGGGATAGCTGAGTTATGTAGGCGACAGTAGGTAGCTACATAACTTTATGCAAAGCATATTTCAACGGCATCATGTTCTCTTCTCAAACGCATTTCTGCATAATTAGGAAATATAATTGTCGCTTGTGCCCTCATACGCGTTGTGTAACACCTGAGTATTATGCGATTAGTCCACATTAAGGGGGGCCTGGGAAATTATTTTTTTCGAAAAACACAATCACAAAAACAAATTGTTTTGCAAGTGTGTTCGGGGTTAAAGTGGCAGAAACAAAACGTTGGAGCGCTCGTGAGCATATCCGCAAATGCGTGCGTGTGCATTTATTATGCGCTTTCAATGCCGCGTAAACCGTTAACAACACATAAAATCTTACGTAGAGCTGCGAAAACTTTACCACATCATCACACATGTCCGCCGGAGGTGATATGTACTTTGGGGAGGATGCGCGAGGATGCGCGAGGATGCGGCCATGGCTTCAGTGATTTGAGTGGATGATGAGGTTAAAGGCAAAATAAACGAGTGTCACAACCACCAACGGCTGATGATAAGCCTAATAAAATTGCCTAATTCTAATTTAATAAACGCTTAAATTTGAAAATCGTTTTAGTTTTAACGAGTTCAAGTAGAAACAGCGCACAAACAATAATAATAATTACAAAAACAACGCAATGTTGAGCGCAGAACGAAGCATGCGAAGCTAACCGAAAAGAACCAAACGTACGAGCGCACTACGCTGACACAGACGTTTACGTTGTTGTTTACTTAAGTTTATGGCGCGCTTTCACGCCTTGGGATATGCTAGCAATTTTAGGGCGGCTTGGACTTTTGTGTATACGCTCACAGCTGCCTCGACTGGCGCCCTCTGTGTCTATCCCAAGCGAGCAGAAAATTGATTTAACAGAAATGCATAAATGTTTACGCATACATGTATACAAGTACACACATTCATTTACATATGAGTATACATATATGTTTGTACATAAGCGTAGTTCAAAAAAACACAAATTGAGTGCCCTTTAAAATTTTTCTATATTGAAAAATAGTGCCCCTGTTTTTTATTTTGAAATCAAAGCATATTTTCTAGAGGTGGATAATGGCACCATGAAGTGTATTAACACACTGTGTTAGCACAATTGTGTCATTGCTGTTTATGGAAAATTGAAATAGTATTGTTTTTTCTTAATTTTAATTAAAAATATGTATGTATATGGATGCTTTATTGAAATTATTATATGTAGGTGTATGAATGAAATACACTGTTCTAATTTTTTAAACGAATTCAAAGGTGTAGTATTTATTTTTAGTTAGAGGCGAGCATACTGTGTTGATCGCAAACCCCCAGAGCTTTGTATCACGTCAAATTTAAATATGAACGTAACGTATCATCTTTTAAAATTGATGTGGCACCTGAAGTTTTTGATACTTTGCTTAACAATTCTTTTTGGCCAACCGGGGCATTTGTTCGCGAATTTGAATACAAGCCACATAAAAATAAAAATAAAATAAATAACTTAGCTTCAATTCCTAATCGTGACACTGAGCCAAAAAACTAATTTTAAATTCTACTTTAAGTATTTTCTACCAAAACGTTAGAGGTTTAAATACTAAATTGAACGATTTATATTTAAAAGGCTTAGACTGTGACTATAACGTAATTTGCTTTACTGAAACTTGGCTTAAACCACATATTTTTAATTCAGAAATCCTTCCTAATCAATATCAAATTTATAGAAATGACCGTGGGGACAGAATCGGTGGGGGTGTTCTTTTTGCAGTTCATTCTTCAATACCATCCGAAGATGTTAATATCCCCCTCATCGAGTCAATCGAATTTAAAGCCATACGAGTTATGGTAGGAAATGGTTTCTTTTATTTAGCTGCTTGCTACATCCCTCCTAACTCTGACTTATCGGTTTATTCTCAACATATTGCGTTACTTAGATCTTTAAGTTCAATGATTACTGCACATGACTCGATGATTGTACTTGGTGACTTCAATATGCCAGGCATATCATGGACTCTTATAGAGGACGTTATCGTTCCAATATCATCAAAGGATAGATACAATGTGTTTTTAGAAGATATGGCTGAGCTCTGTCTAAATCAGATCAATTTAACTCCAAACAATTTTGGCACCATTCTGGATCTAGTTTTTGTTGATGACGTATCTAAGTCATCTATGAAGATGTGCGAACCCTTGGTTATTCCAGAGGACTCTTATCACCCTGCGATTGAGGTAAATTACGAGGTTATTGGTGATTTTGGAAATAATGTTGATAAATCAAGTAGCTCAAACGCTCGTTTTATTTTCGCGAAAGCCAATTTCAAAAAATTAGATCGAGAATTATCAAAATTATCATGGCCGACATATAAAGATGATGTTGAACGTTGCGTCCAGCATTTTAATGACACTATATTTAGCTTATTTCAAAAGTTTGTACCAAAACGGGTTTGCGTACAAAAGGAGCAATCACAACCTTGGTTTACTAAAGAACTAAAAAATTTAAAAAATAAGAAGTCGCGATCGTTTAAATTGTACAAAAAAACTGGTTTTCACACTAACTATATTAAATACTCAGTTATCCGACACGCTTATTTTGAATTAAATAAAAAATGCTACAGATCTTATTTGTGCAAAGTTAAAAGGAATCTAATAAAAAACCCTGAATCATTTTATGACTTCGTTAACTCTGGGCGCAGAGTGACTAGTTTTCCGCCTGCTATGAAATATCAAAATACCGTTTCTTGTGACTCCCAATCAATTTCCAACATGTTTGCCCAATTCTTCAGGTCAAATTACTCCATTAACTCTCCTCTGAGCAAACCTTATCCATATAAACTCTGTTCCCTCACCTCTGCTATTATTCCGCAGATATCTTCCGAGGAAGTACTTTATTATTTGAGTAACTTAAAAGAATCATTTAAGGCTGGCCCCGATTCGATCCCGACGTGTTTCCTCATAAACTGTGCTAAACATATTTATGTGCCCTTAACTAATTTATTTAATCTTTCTCTTAAGCTTGGGATTCTCCCTTCAGCTTGGAAAGAATCATTCATTATACCACTTTATAAGACCGGGAGTAGGTCCTCTATAGAAAATTACCGCGGTATAGCTAAGCTTTCTGCTATTCCTAAATTATTCGAAGCTATTGTTGTTGACCATTTAACGTATTCCATATCCTCTACAATTTCTAGCACACAACATGGGTTCTCTAAGGGTAAATCTACCGTTACAAACTTGCTTGAGTTCACAACTCATGTTTCAAATGGATTCAGAGAATTTATGCACACTGATGTTATATACACTGATTTTAGTAAAGCATTCGACAGAGTAAGTCACTCTTTACTGATCCATAAACTCGATCTCCTTGGTTTTCAACCTAATCTCCTTCGTTGGATGGCTTCTTACCTCATTGACAGAACACAACGAGTTCTTTTTAAAAATAGTTCCTCAAACATTATTCATGTTTCTTCAGGGGTCCCGCAAGGAAGTCACCTTGGTCCGATTCTGTTTTTACTTTTTATAAATGACTTACCTTCTGTAATAAATTATTCAAAAATTTTATTGTATGCTGATGATGTAAAGCTTTTTAGATCGTATCATTCTGTTGAGGAAAGGTCCTTACTACAAGCGGATTTAAATAGCATGACTAACTGGTGTGAAATAAATTACATGCCACTAAACCTTAAAAAATGTAAAGTAATGTGCTTTTCTCGCAGAGCAGTTCAACCAACATCTTATGAAATAGGTAACCATAACCTCGAACAAGTGTTTAACTTTGTTGATCTTGGAATTACAATGGATCCGAAATTTAATTTTAATCTTCACATCAATGTTACAGTTAACAAAGCCAAGGGTGTTTTTGCATTTGTAAAACGGTGGTCAAAAGAATTCAATGACCCTTACATCACGAAGGCTCTGTTCACAACGTTAGTGAGGCCCATACTGGAATATGGATCTGTTGTTTGGAACCCGCGCTATCAAGTTCATTCCGACAGAATAGAGTCCATTCAAAAACAATTTCTGCTTTTTGCTTTAAGGAATTTTCGTTGGGATTCTCAGTACAACCTGCCGCCATATAAAAGTCGTTTAAAACTCATTAATCTTCCTTCACTTGCTAGTCGTAGAGAAATGCTAGGCATTGTATTTTTGGTCAAGTTACTGACAGGCTCGATCTCTAGCCCATCTCTTCTTAGCGAAATAAAACTTAACGTTCCCTCCAGAATTTCAAGACATTTCCGGCCTCTCTTTCTAAAGCCATGTAAAAGTAATTTTGAGTTAAATGAGCCACTCCGTAGTTTGTGTCAGGATTTTAACACTCACTCCGGTTCTTTTGATATTTCAGACTCACTTTTTTACATAAAGAAAACTATACTTAATCCTCTCAATAATTAATACATACATACATATACATATATTACTATTCGATCAGCTGATGAGCATTTGTTCTGTAGCTGAACAGTTTTAGATCTCGACACTTAACAAACCTCTGCCTTTCATGACTCGGCGCAATATATATGAAAAAACAAACTTTTTTTTTTTTATATCCGTGCGTCATGCGGATGCGCCCCTCGCGTCGGTCGGGCGGGTATGGAGGGATACAACCGTTGGGATTATTATTATTATTATAAATTTTCGAAAAAAAAAATCGAGTTTTACCATTCCCAGAATTTTGTTTTTCAAAATATGGAGTCGATTTTGCGAATTAGTGAATTTTGTTTATTACATTTTACATATTTAGTTTTCGCACAGAGGGTGATTATTATAAAAAACACACAAACACATTGTGCTGTGCGTCAAAAAAACACACTTGCCTATTACGCTTTCATAGATAGTATGTCTAGTGTGTTGCTGTAAGGTGTGCCTGTGCGTGCGGCAAATTGATGAGTGTTAGCATCCCTAGAACTCGCTGAAAGTACTTAAAATTTCCGATCAAAGCATTAAATTTGGTGTAGAATCCTTGAAAATCTATAAATTTTTCAATCGATAAACTGTATTGCTCTTTCAAAGAATGAAAGCGAATTATTTATAGTACAACAATTTTTTTTTGGTCTTCCCAAAATCCAAAAGAAAATAATCCTCATTAATAAATTGGTTATTCGTTTTGAAGTCTCATGTGGAGAAACTTACCTGTACGATTTAGAAATGTTGATTTTAATTTTTTCTATATCAATTCTACAAACATACCTCTACGTAGTTTTCACCGTGGAAAGTTTACCCTCATTCATCAGTACTTTGGCGGTTTTTAAATAAATACAGTAATATAAACAATACAGTTCACTAAACTCCTAGGTATATTTAAACAATATAATATAATTTTTTGGCTGCAAAATGACAGAATTAGCCATGTTGCCGTGAATCACTTCCTTACAGGAGTTGTCAATTTGCGGGCGTGATAGAGTTCACAATTATTGTCTGAAACAAAGATACAAGATTGCGTTTTCTTTTTAGAACTTAATTTTACTCTATGAACCTCAAAAACCTAAACAAAACTGAGAATTTAAATTTTTTTTCACGGTGCAAAGACAAAATATGATTTTTAACGTTATTTTTAATATTATTTGTGTTATAAAAATATTCGAAAACAAAGTTTTTATACATTTTTTGAGGTTCACAATGAGTGGCTTTTTATAAGCTACAAAATAAACGTAGAATCACTTGAATATGGTGCATAGTTTTATATAAATCTCGCCCGCAAGTTTCAAACACTCTCGCCCGACCCTTTTGGAATTCAGCGGTGATATTTTTCATAATTTAAAATAATAATAAAATGGATTTTTGATAGCGCTAGATAGTCGGACCCCCTTGTGGTGTTATGTTACGTCGCGTTCCGTCAAGTTGGGTGTGTTATGTTAGGTTACGTTACGTTTTGATATATAATTTGACGTTAGGTTAAGCCATATTGGGTTTCCTTTTGTTATTTTATGTTATGTTGCTTTAGATTACCAACCAGATACACTTGTGGTCAAATAAATGTTAACAACTTTTGGATAAATTTTGATAATTTTGTTTTTGTTTATTAAATTTTTGCAACTTCTCTTTGAAGTACAGTTCATTCTGCTACATACTTATATCAAACTTTTAAAATATATTTTATTGTTCTTAAAACACTGCTGTATGTGACCTTTTTACATAAATATTCAATTTTGTGGCCCGTTCAAAGACATCAGATTTTTATACAATTTGACCAATATAAACAATGAACTGATCGCAACACATTTTCAAATGCTAAGCATTTCTTTCTAGTAAAATAACACAAATATTCACATTGACTTTGCTCGTGCGGTATTTGGAAGCTCTCTTCGCACCTTCCAAAAAAAAGCTCCCTAAAATCAACAATAATTTTGGCCACTTGAAATCTTTGATGAGAGCGGAAAAACTAAACTTTTAGATGATGATGCACCTTAATGTTTAGACACAAGTATATTTGTATTAAGATGCCATCATGCTTCTGTATATACATACATACAAATTTACGTAAGTTGCTCATACAGATGTAACTAAGCATTACATGTGACTGGATTTATCCGCTAAGGACACCAGCACGTCATCAAATGGAAGTTGCGGTTTGGCGGTTTGGCGGTTTTTACAGAAAATTACTATATCTAAGCAGACGTAAAAACCCCCCAACGAAAAACTCCTCTTCTATTCAAGTTGATATTGCTGGTGCTGTTGTTGCTGCCGCTGTTGTCCTTATTGCTTGTTATCGTTATTGCTGAAGTTATGGCGGCGACGATGATGTTAAGCGCCCGCGGAGCAGATATGATTGCTAAGTCGATGACAACCTTGATAATGATTATTGCAATAATTGTAATAACCGTAGGCAAGAGGAGCAACAAAAGCAAAACGAACGCACAATCGCATAGATCTTGTGCGTGGTGGTAACTTTGTTTACTCATGTGATTTCTCTTGCTTATTATTTCTGCTATAATAAAAAGCAAAAACTATACATATATTGAAATAAATGAAATAAAATTAGAAAGAAAATGCGCATGGGTTCTTATATTCGTGTGCCATTATCAGCGGGCCATGTTGGTTGCCCACACAGGCACACACACACACGTGCGCCTTTTTGTCGACCGATAAGCTTAACTATACTCCTACATTGGTCATAAACTGCGGAATTTATACGATCGCCTTTATAGTTCATTTTACAGCTTTTTGAACGACTTTTCTTCCTAGCTTTCTGCCTCTTCGCCATTCGCTCTCTATCTTTGCCTTGGATGCTGTTTATCGAATGAGTTTTTCTAATAATAAAATTTTTTTTGTTCTGCACCACTTTATTTAAAACATTTCATTGCTCTTCCGTTCGCCAGATTACCAAAATGCACAAAAATATCTTCGGTTTTAAAAATACCCATAACATGTTAATAAACCGAAAACGGTTGAATTAATCGATTATGTTTATTATAATCGTAATCTAAACTCTTTACAGACGGATTTTGAAATCGTAAATTGAAAATTTGATAATATCAATAAAAAGTAGTGGCTAGCTATTTTTTGTCGAAAAAAAACTATTTCTATCGGAAAAATCGGAAAAAATTCTACAAGGTCGGTTATTTTGGAGAATCGGTAATAAGTGTGAAAGGAAATATGATATTTTAACCCTTACATTACCTTTGTTAGTAGATTCGACAAACACTTTTTCTCCACTTAAATTGTTTCCATATGGATTCACCAATAAATTCTCAAAAAAGTAGTCATGCTAAAATTCCTGATTAAAAATTACTTTGTCGACTTGACCCAAATTTTGAAAAGTACCCCAATATAAAAAGATTTTACTAAATTTAACTAGCGTCTAAGTAAATATTCTATTTTCAAATGTTGACTCTATTTATTTTTAAATTGAGCTACAGGTTTTTGGTATTCACACACTGTCAGCTGCTCAATTAGCGATAAGGATGAACAGCTATATTCGTTGTCAGTTACAGGTAGAAATTAGCTGGTTCAAAACAAATAGATTATTATTTTTATTAAAAAAGACAAATTAAAAAAACGATTTTCGGTCTTTCCTGTTTTTTTTCCTAGTTTTCTGTTTCAAGGAACTTTCTAAACTACACTGGCAACAATTATTCAACACAAAAAGCTCACTATTTATTATATATGCAATAGGTTCCAAGACAAATCACAGTTAAGGCTGGCAATGGGAAACCTTCTAGGGATTTCTGATTTTCTTGAAAATATAAAATGGAAGGAGAAGTTCGGCTTAACATTGAGCCATTTAGTGTAAGCTTCAAAGTTATTATTTACTTAAGGACTAACTTAACAATAAAGATTTAAAGTTGTGTAGGGTTAATTAAGATCAAATAATGTTTTAGTTGGGTATGTTTGAATAATTACTCAATTATCTACCTACATATATCTATATATATAAAAATTAAACGCTTTTTCGTTATGTCCGCGCATAACGTCCGAACCAGTGCACTGAAAGACGTGAAATTTTGCACAGACCCCTAACATATCGATTCGTGATCGTATTTTGTTAAAGTTTGTGATTGTGCACTTGAGTTACCAGGCACTGTGACAACGGACAAGTCCCTTGACACCGTTATTAATAAAGATCAAACTGTCAACTATCATGTTGAGTTTCTGAATTCGCTGGAACTGTCCCGAATGCCGTCTCATCAATTATTTCTGAAAGTTGATCACCAATAATAATGTTAAGAAATTTGAGACCACCTAAATTGTGCAATGGAACTCGACTCGACTGACAAAAATTTACATTATAAGATCATTGAAGCAACGATTTTGTCTGGCACATCGGCAGGTGAAGATGTATTCATACTTCGCATTCCTCTCATTCCTTCCGGCATACCTTTTGAATTTAAAAGACTTCTGTTTCCGGTTCGCCTAGCTTTTGCAATGACCATTAATAAATCACAAAGGCAGTCATTGAACGTTGCAGGAATCCATTTCATGCTTTTCGCACGTTCAGTTATACGTCGACTGCTCAAGGGTGGACAACCAAGGAAATTTATATATTCATTCCAAGAATAATACAACAAATAACGTTGTTTACCAAACTGTATTAAAATGAAATAAAAGTTGATGGAAGATAATAGTTATAATTATTTCATTTCAATAAGGATAGTGTAACGATATACGACATAGTATTATGCAGATAATATATTTATGAAATGTTGTTACATCATAAGTGATTTACAAAGTCAATAAAATAAGGTGATTGCCAATTTAACTATTCCATTTTATTATTATCGTGAAAAATGATATCCTTGACAATAACGCAATACAGATAACATGCCATTCCAAATTTCCATGCTCAGCCGCGGGGTTTAGATTAGTAATATATTAAGACACACAAAATGAATATGTTTAAAATTTGTTTAACACAAAATGTGACACCCTTCAGTAAAGTCTTAATATAATTTAATAAATTCATAACAAATTATATCTTTTTATTTAAGTACAAACGTGAAATGTGCCTGTCTTTACATAATAATTATCAATTACATATTTAAAATATGTTTGAATTGTTCTTTATTTAGTAAAATGGAAAATCAGAACCGAAAAACGACTGCATTTCTGATTAAAAAGCTTCGCCGATTGACTAAACCTTTTCAAGTTGCTGTCCTCTCTTCAATAGTTACGTAAATGGAAAGGCATTATTCAAGGTGAAACAACAAACATAGTGGGTTTACTAGTTTCAGTAAACGCAACAAATACGTTATCGATATCTACCATATACTATTATATAAAATTGATTATATGCGGACTGTTTGTCACAGTTTGGCTCTGAACCGATTTCAACAATTATTTCTTTAAAACTAAGCCTTTGCTAAGAACAACTGAGTGCCATACTTATTTTTCGAGGTAAAGTTACAAAAAAACAAAGCAATATACGGCAATTTTTAATCGAAATACATAGACTATGTTTTTACATACATGTGGGAAGAAATTACCTACTAAAAAGAAAAAATGTTTAAAAAAAGTTTGTAAAAAGTTAAAGAAATAAAAGGCAAAGTATTTTTTTATTTAGCTAAGAAATCGCAATTGTGGAGGTGAAATGAAAGTAAACGCAAAATGAGACAAATTAACGAAACAGTGGGCGAACGCAAAAACCGTATAGAAAGTGTTAGAGTACGGCAATTATAAAGAAAGCTGCGATCGGCCTTAATCAGCATTTAACTACCGCGGAAGTTATAAATTATAAAAGACTCGCATTTTCTGATTGGTTCGATGAACGCTATTTGCATTCATTGCAAAGTGTTGTATCAATGGTCATCTTCAATTTAATGATTTGGGAGAACCAACCAATTCGCAAAAAAAGAGTGGGCAACGCCACGGGTTATTACATGTAATTCTGGACGTTTGAAGTAAACTGGATTTGTGTATATTTGAAGTAAATTTATTTAAAAAAACTGATGCTGTCTGAAAACTGCAGTTTGTTGCATTGAAAAGAGCAAGGGATCTTCTAAACGAATCGCTAAGGACGCAAAACTTGGGGGCTTTGTTTAATATAATTTATGTATAATAATAATAATTTAGCGCTTACACTATATAGCCGAGCTTCTTCTACCATTTGTGGTGTGCGTCTTTATATTCTACCACAAATGGAGGGACCTAAGGTTTTGTGCCGACTCCGAACGGCAGATGTATTTTATGAGAAGCTTTTTCGGAGGTTTGCCATTGCCTGCGAGGGGTGACCGCTATTAAAAAAAAACTTTTCTATGATTTGGATTTTCCTTACCCTGGCTGAGATTCGAACCTCGAACCCAACGGAATATCGAGTAATAGAACACACCGCTACCTACTCGACCACACATAATTACCTCTTGTGTTTAAAATTGATACTGACATGAATAAAAAATAATTGTGATAATTTGGCGCATACACTATGTGCATAGCTAAGTCGAGCTTCTCTTAACATTTGTGGTGTGCGTGCTTTATATTTTACCATTAATGGCGAGACTTATAGTACCCACACTCACCGATGTGTACGTGTGCCGTGGCTGTTTGACGTGAGATATACAAAACTGAGCATTTTACGGATTTCGAGTGCCAGATATATTTTAAGAGAAGTACTTTTGTATGTGTTTGGCAACGCTTGTATGTCGCTGCAATCCAAAGTTCGAACCTCAGCCTAAGTGGTGAAATATCAACATAGTCATTCCTAAAATATTTCGATGTAAAATGTTTGAAGAATTTTATTTGCAACCCGGTTGACATACAATAAAACATTATATTTTTTCCACTAAATCCATAATGATATTATTTGAAATCGATTCCTGTATTTGTTATACAATTCTGTAAAAGATGGGCGTGGCGAAACCTTGTAGACTCGCGATATACTCATTTCCAATATATACGAGGATATACCGGTTCCTCTTCAGATTGTACACCCTTGGGAAATCATAAAAACCCACTGAAAGCTGTTGATGCGCGCAACCTATTGAAATTTTTTACTATTATCATTGAAATTTGGCTACTCACATTGTGCTTACATAGCCATAACTTGCTGATTTTATGCTACAATACGGTTAATAACACATGTTTTCCGATAGAATGATTATTTCCTCCTTACCTTAAATAAACAAAGTGGGTAATTCTTTTGTATAATATTTTCAATTTGTTAAGTCGCTTGCAAAGGTAAACCTTTTTTAATGTTCTTACACACATACATATGTACATGCGCTTATACACCCAAAAAAAGGTTACTTTTCTGATTTGATTCAGAAATTCGGGTTTCACTTCAGTTAAAATACATATGTATGTACATACATATATGTATATTGATATCTACATAAATATATTTACATATTCACCTTGGTCAGTTCTTCAGGCATAACTAAACGTACACATTCTTACATATATCCGTATATACAAGCTTACCGTTACATACATGTATTTTTTCACCGATCATATCATATTAACAAATTATATTACGAATAGTAATTTAAATATTGCAATAACAACAACAATGTTTCCCCAAATTTGATTGTCAGTACCCTCACAGAAAAAGGTGAACAAAGGTAATTCGGCGTATGAATGCTAAGCGACGAAATTGTGATACTCTAAAGGATTGCCTTTATTTTACTTGTAATAAATAAGTTAAGCATTGAAAGTGTCTCTATGTAAAAGAAAAATACAAAAGTATAATACTTATAAACAGATTTAAAAGTTTTTCAGGCATAAATAAAATAATGAGCATATTCGTGTCTATGTAGATGTGTTTGTATACATAAACCCTTTTGTACATCAACATATGTCAATTACTCATACTCAAAAGCGACCCAACTTCAAGAGCACAAAAATTACTTAAACATAAATAATTAAAATATGTTAACACATTTTGAGTAAACTAATGCACAAAATACTTAGTATATAAGAACGTTATAAGGAGTAACGAAGAAGAAACCTAAGCTTAAATGTTTTGAAGAAGTGCGTGCGTTCGATGAGAGCTCGTTAGGGTTGCATTAGTTAAAAAGGCCTGAATTAAACTGACTCAAAAAAATTGGACCGAAAAAAAACATATTCATAATATATTGAACTATTAAAGGTTCGTTCTTTCAAGTTTAGGTATTTGCAATTCTCAAAGTTAGGGACTAAGTGGTTGAAAATAGATGAAAAGAAGTTTACGAGTCTAAAGTGACAGCCAAGTTGCACTTAATGCATTGGCCAGTCTTCTAACTGTTTCCAAACTAGTTTGACAGTGCAAGTTTCGACTGAATCGTCTTTGCCCCATATTGACACTATTTTAGGTTGATTTTGCGAACATTTCACGTCTACATTGGAGTACTTTCGCGGCATCTCGGGCCATTTAGGGACTATTTCGGTACTAATTTTGGATCATTTTGAGACTAATAAAGTATCATTTCGAGACCGCTAAAAGACTTTTTCGTAGTCATATTCGGACAAGTTCACGACCTTTTCAAAACTATTCTAGGACCGTTTTTAGAAGTAATTCGGGATAATTTCGAGATACATAGCTCGGAACTGGTTACGTTATGAAATAGTTATCAGCATCTCCAAAAATGGTTCTGAAGAAGTCGTGAACAGAATGAACCAAATACAATCAAATGCTTATGTTTTGCTGAATCTATGCATCAATGAATCCACTTATGTTTTGTTGAACCTTACATCGATATCTACACATCAAATTTGATGATTGTTAAAATTGTATATACCTTGCTTCGTTTCATATACATATGTATGTACATACTAACACTTAATTTTATTTAGTAAAAGCGATTTTATTAATCAACTTATACATACTTGCATACATTTGTATATGTACATATATTTACATGCAATTTTCCTTATGCACGTCTGCATAACTCTCGGCATGAATTACGTGCGCGAGCACTTTGTTCGACGGAAGTCGTGTGCATGAGCAATGCCTACTCCTTTTCTCAACTCAACTCCATCATTTTGATTTTGTACAAATCTAAGTTCAATGCAAAAGTTTTCCAATCCTCTTTACACGCTACTCGATATATCACTTTTCTTACTAGTTTTTCATCGCTTTTGTTTTTTATTTTTTTTTTGTGACAAATCTGTTGAATATATGTATATACTCTTATACCTTCCTAAGTCACAAAAGTTCTGAAAATGCGTTCGAACACTGCGTCATACAGTTCTGTAATTTTTGTGCAAACATAAAGTGAACAGCAACAGCATCAATAGCAGAGCCTCCTGGCGGCAAGCTACAGCGATAAAAAAGACACAATGAAGTTGGAACAAGAAAAGCGCAAGAAAGGCACAAAATCAAGCTGAGAAATTGTGCAAAAATCTACTCTAATGCACTTAACTGCTGTAAGCAAGACTCGTGGCCAAATCAACGGAAGAAAATGTAATGCAATGAAGTTGGCAGGGTATGCAGCATGAGGAAAGCGTGCGAGCAAACAGCCTATGTAAGTTAGTACGAGTTTATGTATGTTTGTATATGCTGCAGTTACTTGCTCTTGCACACAACTTTTTATGGCGTCTTGTTTTGCTTCGACATTAAAATGTAAGATAAGTTTAAACTTTCCGTTTCTTAGCCCATTTTCCATGACCACCCTTTATGGCCTCGCTGAAATCCAGTTGCGGGCGCCACTTTGCGCTTTTTCAATCTCTTTCCAAGTTGTCAGACCACCACAGCTGCAAATAGCAGAAAATGGCATTTTTTAGTTTGCCTGCGAGCAAAGAGATCGCATGGCAAGATGGAGAAGTGGAAGAGGCGTTGAAATCGCAAGAAAAACCGACTAAACTTTTATTGTAATTTTTCTGCATTTTTAATCAGAAAATGTGTACTCGTACGAGATTCTTACATCACATCACTCAATCCTTTTTCCTTCTAATGCCAGACGTCTTTCCAAGTTGTACCATTGTAACGCTGCGCTATTTGTAATCCTGCACTGCAGCAGTGACTTACATATGTTTGCTCATGTGTTTGTTCATATGTAAATTATGAGTGGTACAGAATTTGCCTACATTTACCGCTGTTCACGTTCTCTGATACTGTTCATTTTGCTGGTATTGGCTAAGTCGTTAAGTCTGTTGTTTGGGAGCTTAATAACAGATCAATGCACTCGAAGTCACTTCAATCGCGAAAAGCACAAATACATAACTGTGCACGTAGAAATCCGGTGGGTGTTTTGCTTTGCGAGGGATTGAACTGATTCATGCTTTAATCCACATGAGAAACTTTAGGTTTTCAATAGCTTAAATTGGTACGACAAATTTTTTTTTGCTTTATTTAAAGCTTCAATTGTAAACACAGAGTTTAAATAGTACGAATACGGATTATGTTTTTAATCTAAAAGTTTGGAGATCTCAACAACTTTTGATATACATTCGAATAATGCGAGGCATATTTTACTTACTCTCGTATTACTTTGTTATGGCCAAAGCCATATTTTCAATTAAAGAACTACCAAAATTGAACTTATCCAATTTGTTGAAGTTTGTTCCACAGTAAAATAATATAATGTGCAAAACTCTCTACGTATGAATTTTGAAAAACTTAGAGTATCAAATATCAGCGGATGGGAGGGTACAAAATAGGGGTGGGTAACTCAGCTAATTTTCGCGAGTTGACTCAACGACTCTTGCTCAATTAAGTGAGTCAGCTCAGTGAGGTAGCACAATTGAGTTACGACTCATTTCATAATTGTGTCGCTCTGTACAACTACGGCAGCACTGTTATCGTGGAGAGGTGAACGTTGGATAATTAAAGTGACAGCACAAGTGATAACGCGCCAAAAGGAAACATTTTCGCGCTTGTTCTTATTTTCTGTCATTCTTTATTCTCACCATAGATAATATGATATGCAACTTCCCTCTTTTGCCTCAAGGGTTTTGGGCTGGAATGAAATCCCAATCATGGGCTATTAGAATCATAGCATTTTTATTTGGCTAAAAAAGCTAGTTAATGTTATTATTTGGCGAAATACTCGTTGAAATCTTTAACTTGAGAATTAAATTAATTACTCGTATTTAAGGGATTTACATGCGAATATTTAGTTTTATTTTAAAAAGGTGTCCGTAAAACTTTATTTCTAAGTGAACACGCATGTTCATCACATATATTTTTATAATTATTTGTTTTATACATGTTTAAAAGCTGCTATTAAACCTTTTTGCAAAATTTGAATTTCTCGTATTTTATAATTGTGATCATGTTGAGTTCATATATTTATTTCTTATTCTTATTTTTATTGCGTTTACATTTATACTTTTGCGAAAAAACTGCAAAATCTCCAAAAATGCAATAAAAAACTCCCAAATGCCATTTCTTACAGAGTGTCTGTCCACAAAACAAAGAGCTTCGTATCAGCTCATCTTTGATTCTCAGTGCTGACACACTCATCGACTCGCCGCTCAGTAAGATGGCTGAAATTTATAACTGAGCTACTGAGTCACAATTTTTTTGGAAAGTGAGCTAAGAGTTAGCTCAGTAACTCAACTCAGTGCTGAGTTACCCACCTCTAGTATTCATGCAACTTTTCGGACAGTCAAGCCACTCTTCGTGCACTAGCATCCCCAACAACAAACTTCAAGTTAGTTCAAACTTTCAGATTGGTGTTAAGCTTGACGGCCGAGTGAATGGTCATCACGCTCATATCGATTCTCGGCCTTACGAACACACCGCCGGTGCATCTTTTGTTGAATAAACTTTGTATTATTATTTTATTTTTTTAATTTTTAGATCCCTGATTAATAAACCAAAAGTTTATGAGTATCGTTATATTTTTACCTGATTCTTTTTTTTTTTGACTCACAGCTTCTTTGAACAATTTCTATCATTTCTATGTAGTTCGTCTTCCATTTAAGTCATTCCAATAACATTGTCATTGCCAAAATGTGCCTCTCAACCACTGCCGCCATCATGCCAAAGAATGGACATTAACAAAAAGGTGCAAGCCCCGTTCCGTTCCGCTAACAATATATTTCGCACATTTTTTTCATACTTGAACAAATTGGACATTGCGATGAGCCGATAAAACTTGCCATATACGTTCTCTGATCATGCATGGTAAGAAAGGGAATAGACAAAACGGGGCATACGATTCCATACTCGTCAGAATATGGACTAGGAAGAGTACCATACTATGTACATACATATTTACGTATATCCATATTAAAGATGTAAGCAACATCCTTTTAAAAGGATACTACAATGTCTAATTAAAAACTGCTTAATTTTCATTTTCGATGAGGTCCTGACTAACTCAATCATAATAATTATTCATCGAAGAGACCACGCGAGCGTGTTTCTGACTTTAACCCATAAGTACGAACGACCCCTTATTCCCTTAATTGACAAAGAGGTGGTACCATTGTACCACCTTGTATTTTTTATGTGATTATACTTATAAGCAATTAAAATACCAGGATTTTGATATGTGTTTCTTATACTCCAGTTTGTGTGAATATGTTGTCACAGGCTGCTTGGAACGCTATTTGAGAGAAGTTCAATCTGATCCTTTGCTAGTGGTGATTATGTGGCATTAAGATTAGTCTCACGTACACGTGATATAAACCATTTCATCAGTGATAAAAGATTTTAAAATCTCAACTATGCCCATTGATTTATTTTTCGGTGTGGAACGTTGTTTGGCTCGCGGAGTATATTATGAGCACGTAGTCTAGTTGGACCCGACTTATTTTTCATCCGTTTTATTTCCTTATTTTTATAAATATAAATCGTCTTGACTATCAATTTAATGTATCAATTTTTCTTCCTAATCACTGTCACCAGAATTACATTCAATTTGATGTCCCTCTGTGTATCAGCAGCTACATCTTCAAAATGTTCATGATCGGGCTCATCTGAATCGTTGTCATGAAACGGATCACCTTTATCCGCGTCATTATCTTAGTGGTCATTTGTTATGTCAACGCTTATAGAGGACGCCGCTGATCGGTTGCGGATAAATGTCTCAACTGCATTGATGTCACTGCCTCTACAATGTATTTATGTTATTCTAGCCATACATTGTCATTGTTTACGTCAATGGCATTTCGTATATCCTTAAGGTGGCTGTAAACGGTGGGAGTAATTCTTAAGAGAATGTATAGTTTGCCTCATCCTCATCGTGTACACAGCGTTGAGAACGCATTCTCATTCTCAACATAGACGCATTCTCATTCTCAATGAGACCAATTACGTCGGTCGTGTAAATAGAGTGGGTGAGAATATGCAAACACTCTCACGACTCGATTTTATTCTCATTTGCAGCCAGTGAGAATATTTGTTCTCACCGCGTGCTTTTTTGATATTTCATTTGTATTTCTTCATTATTGATGTGATAATAGCGTGTGCAATGGATTCAGCAAAAAAAGAAAGCAAAATTATCTGATATTGGTGTGAGTATTATTATAGAAATTTTTTATTTTCTTTGTCTAGTTTGTATTTATCATTGCTTTTGTATATATTTTGTTTATAGAAATTTTTTGTAAAATTCATCACCTTCTGCTTCCAATTTCTTTATTAAATTTTCGTACACATTTTCACGGTCACGATCTAAATAAATTTCGCGACTCCAAATTCTTGTTTTTTTCCTATTTTCCTCCTCTTTTATTTCGTTCAGATATTTATTGAAACTTAAAAAACCCAAAAGCAATTTACGTCTTTTCGACATGTTCATTTGGCACACAAAACCACAGAGCTCGACATAATCACTCTTCTACAATAAGCATTGCCATATGAATTCTCATGAGCTTTATCATCATCATGTAACTACATGTGAGAATGGGCGACAATACTCTCACTCAAATGACTCTCATTCTCCGTCTTTTCGTTCTCAGAGAGAGTGAGAATAGCTATTCGTGTATATAGGCTTGAGAATTCTCACACCAATCTAATCGCATTCTCATAAGAATTACTCTCACCGTTTACAGCCATCTTTACTAAGGGCATCCATTGCAATAAGAAAAGCGTTAACCAATCCTGATATCACCAAAACTACATTCGGTTACTCAAGAGAATCAAAAGAAAAACAGCAATATAATGACTATCAGACTTACACAATCAATCAAAAGCAGTAACGTTTTGATTCGGCTTACTTTTCAATGCTTAATAATGCCTTTCCAAATTATTGTTAGTTAACCGTTATTTTGCGTATACTTTGTTGCTGTACAATGCACTTTGCACTTACATACTTTCCTCTTCTCTTTTATCTCTTGCTTAGTGAAGCCTTGCTAAAGAAATAACTAAAATTCGGAACAATTCCAGTTCAAAATATATATGAAAATATTTTAAGGTACAAATGTACCACCACTTTGTCTTAGGACTATGGATATTCTAAATCTAAAATATATTGACCTTTATTTTTAAACGGATTTTATTAAACATTATGGTATTTATAAATGTTAGCACAATACTATCATGAAATTTCATGGTCGTTAGTGTTTTGGTTTTCGAGATATTTAAGTTTTTGTTGCTAGGTGGTGCATTCGTACCACGTCTTGTACATAAGGGCTAAATTGCTTTTCGACTTTGTTACACGAATTTGTCCAAATCTAAGAAGTCCTTTCCTTTGATTTTCATGCACCATCATTTAATTGGCTACTTAAAGTTTTCTCCATTGATTTTGTAAATGGCAAATATCGAAAGTTTCAATGAAAGCAAATCTACGAAGGCCAAGAGATGCATCTGGTTGTCAAGAGTCGCAGAAATTTATATCTTCCGGTAAACAATTCAGAGCACTTAAAAGCTACTCACAGCAAAAGCACTCAAACTTTTCTACCCACCTCATCCAAAAGCAAACTATGTAAACTTTTTAACTTTCTATTACTTTTAATAACTTTGTGTCTGTCGCCATAAGTTTTTGCTTTCCACATTACTCCAATAAATCAATGTTTTTATGTACATGTGTATTTTGCCCACACTTATTGTATTTCCCCCCATTTTATGCATTTAGCCTTTTGATGTCGATACACACACACACACACACTGATAACGTGTGGTTGCTATGTTCAAACTGACACTTCACACTAGGCTTCCTCCTTGACATTTAACCGAAAACTTTTATTGGACTTTATGTCGGAACGACGACAGCAGCAACAGACACAACAATATCAGACTTTGATATAAAACCTGATGTTGACTTCCTTGTCGATGACTCTTCAAACTAACCTCAACACTCTCTACTTCGCCGTTGCTTCGCTCGCCCGCTAAGATATCTCTGCGGACGCTGCCAACAGCTCAAAGCACCGTTCAAACTTAATGTAGACACAATAATTTTCTGCGAATGTTATCGTTGTTGTTTTGCCAAAGCCGTTGTACGTGTTTTCACTTTGCAACCATATGCCAGCATACCACACATGACACCACCAACGCAACGACTGTGCGTCGACGTGATGGCAGACATCAGCTGCAAACGCAGTGGAAGCTACGGTTACATACATATAACGCCAACGGGGACAACTCTTTGTCGTAGCTAACAAAGTTGAAAAATGCAAAGGTGTGATTCGCATAAATTTGCCCCACGACATACTGCATGCGAGATACGGTACGGTGGAACGAACTGGACTGGAAGCAAAGTCAAGTGCCATACCTATACATATAGATATGATACGAAACGAGTTGCTTCAGAAGCGCGCTGTCGAAATGCGTATTTTTTTTTTAAATATTTTCAAAAGGTGTTACTATGTCGAGACAATCACTTGTGGGATTTTTTGAGAAATTCGGGGTGACTTCTTTCGTAAGCAAAATATGCGAAAAGTGTAAAAGACATCGGAATGATTTATGGATCAGCGCTTGTTAAAAATACTGCAACTTCATTTACATTAATTAGTATAACCGAAAGCATCTAAATACTCCTTGGTACATGAAATATTTCTTTCTGACATTTGACAATCAAAAAAAGAATAATTTGTGTATTTATACTTATTTTTGTTTCGTAATTCTTTATATTTCAAATTAAATGGTTTCAAATTTCAAGACACCTTATATATTCAGTTTTTTTGTGCCATCTTCGGTGTCGTTTTTCGATCTCAGTACGACGAAACCGATTTGCCTTAAACCCAAACTTGACAAGGGACGATGGAAAATCGTTCCAATTTACAATATATAGATTGCTGTTTCAAATAACGCGATGAGCATTTTTTATTAATTCCTTACGGTGCCTAATTCATTTACGGTCATCGCGTTAACTGCAATATTTAAAGTGGATTTTTACACTCTTTACGTTTTAGAGCTCACAGGCAATTGGGGGAGCGACGGCTTTCAGAACAAACTTCTTCTATGTTTTTAATTTCATATGCTGATCTACGAACACGAATTTCAAATTAGAAATTGCCTGGGAACATTGAGAACCGAGGCTTTCAAACAAACCTTGGTTTTATTTGTTCTTCAGAAAATAATCTACACTGATGTACTAGTGTTATGGGAATTTTTTGTTTTAGAGAATGAACTGTATTTAATTGAAAATTATTGAAAATAAATAAGTTCACATTTCAGTAAATATACTCGTACGTACACTTACTAAAGTGCCAAAGAATATCATTTTTAATTTGGTTGCAAGTGATCAGGTCGTACGTATTGTATATCCAAATATACATGCATCCATTCAAAATTAAAAGTAATAAGATACTGCAACGTGATCTTCAATTTGGCTCAAAACTTTGCACATGTGCTCAATCATTTAGCTCAAATTCAGCACATTGGCTAAATAAATGTTCAAACTTACAATTTTAAATATTTTTATAGAAATTGGAGGTGGCAAAACCATGAATGGATTCGAAAGTTTCTGAAATTATTTTGAAGTAGCATTTTAATTTAATTGCTATGTGCATGGCGTATAATAAACAATCTCACAAACAGCAAACAAAGGAATGGTGATACTCTTGTGCTTGTTGACAAAGTTTTTGAATGAACTTTCTTCAAAGCAGTTTATGTTCACTTATTTTTCGTTGAACTTTCCACCTTTTGTTATGATGTGTTGCTTTTTAAAGTTGGCTGCCAGTGAACCAGATTTGAAAGCTTTTGTTGAACAAACTTACAATATTATACATTTGTTGCCAGCCGAAACCCTCCGATGCCTTTAGTTTATGTAATAATTTTATTGTTATGTAAACTTTTATAGAATAAAAAAAAAATAAAAAATATATACATTTGTATACTTATTATTAATAGCTAGCAAAAAACGGGTACGATCTGCTGCAAATCCGTTTAATTAAATTAAAAATAAATGTAAGTATGAATAACAGAAAAACGTACACGTCCCTGACAAATACATTTATTTCTCTAATTTCACAGTCCTAGCATGCTTAAATTAAATTTTAAAAAAATATTCGTCAATAAAGAAACATAGATACAAATCAACTGCTTT